>CM065808.1:194770062-196205062 GCA_033398695.1 Orobanche coerulescens
ACTATCAATTTAAAAAAAAATATAAAGTTTTACATCTAGGCTCAAAGAAAATAAGACATCCAGACATTTCACAGTATCACGCCTGCCCTTCATCATCGTACTGCTCCGGTGCTTGTCCAATCATATTCTTTGAACCTGAAATACATGAAACGTATTTCCCCCGAATGGGGTTAGTCGTGGAATAGCTAGTACAAGTAACACAGACGAACTCTAACATCTTACAATATCAAAGCACGTGCATCAATAGCTTCAAAATGCATAAGATAATGATTTCCGGAAATGCAAAATCCACAATGTATCACAAAACACAGTCCTCCCGATTAACCATGGACCCGACCATACGCGAATCCCTCCGAGGCCACGATAGACCATCCCGGAGTGGTTAACCCAAAAGTTCGCAAACCCAACCATACGTAGATTCCTCCGAGGCCTCGTCAGACCGTACCGGAGTGAACATAACTCTCTCAACACTCAAATACACTACTTTGCACATTCAAGATATTAAGTTCGTAAGAGTTACTTTGGTCCTGGGCAGGACCTTTAAAAGGCCCATAGGGACCTAGGCAAGTCTTGAAACGGCCCAAAGAGACCTAGGCATGTCTTGAAACGGCCTCGGGGGTGGGGAGATTGGTCATAACAACAAACGACCCAATCGAACTGCCCTTCGGGCAGGGTCGGAATTGCTGCCGGCCTTGCTATGGTTACTATTAAAGACTTGGCGACTGGCTTCGGTTTATGGCTGGATGGGTCTTCAATCGCTTCCTCGAATATTGAAAATTCATGAAGATATGTGTTACACGAGAATCTTACCCTGCGTATGGGGGCGCTGGGTTGGTGCATCTGTGCTCATTGCAGTAGTGATGTAGTAGGTGTTGGTGGTTGTGTTTTTTAGATCTCCATTTGGCACTCGGCTTGAGCTTGTTGTTTCCAAGACGTTTGCTCCTGTCATATCCAAAATGGCTCTGGTTCTTGTTAGTGGCTGAATCGGGTCCAGAAATTCTTCTCAGTGATATCAAAGGCCACGAGGCAGATGACGGAATGGCCCTTCCCAGTGTACGGTCGGCATTGGGTTGGTGCGGGCCCCGAATTTGAGAAGTGTCTTAGTAGGTGCTTGGGTTTTGTTTTAGGACTTGGTTTCAGCCTACTCTATAACTGCTCGTAAGGTTATGCGATGGTTGGCTTTCTGTAAATGGTTGGATTGGGTTCCTCGAAAGAATCCTTGAATATCGAAGAATCACGAAGATGTGGTGCATATTTGTTCTACCATGCATATGAGGGGCGCTAGGGTGGTTCACATTTGCTCATTGCAGTAGTGAGGAAGTAGGTGTTTATGGCTGATTTCGTTTGACCTGTATCTGGCTCTTGAAGGAGTCCTGTCGTATCTGCATTCTAGATGCACATGCTTTCGCTCCGGTTCAAAGATGGATGGGTCATGTTTAATTGCTGGATTGGGAATTTTGAATGAAACCTTGAATATCGAAGAATCATGAAGAAATGTGGTGATTGGTTATACTCTACGTTGGGGAGCGTTGAGTTGGTTTGTATATACGCATTGCAGTAATGAGGAAGTAGGTATTTGTGGCGGATTTTATTAGACCTTATTTGGCTTTTGATATTGTCCTTTTTTATCTGCATATTCCAAGATGCTCAAAATCCCGCTAAGGATCATGACGGATGGCTCCTATTCAATAGTTGGATTGGGAATTTTGAATGAACCCTGAGAAATCGAAGAATCATGAAGAAATGCGGTCATTAGTTATACTCTACGTATGGGGGCGTGGAGTCGGTTTGCCGATACGCATTGCAGTAATGAGGAAGTAGGTCTTGATGGGGGATTTTGTTAGACCTTTATTCGGCTTTTGATATGGTCCGTTCGAATCTGCATATTCCAAGATGCTATAGCTGGCGCTTCAGACTCGTTGATGATGGCTACTGGTGATTTTCCGAATTCAGTTTTGGCTCTGAACCAAGGCCTGATACTCAGTTGGCGCTCAAACTTGACCTAGGTATGTCGTTAAAGTACCTAATTCTAACACGGCTCATGGTGCAGTTCAACAAATATTCAAGCTCAAACCAGACACTCAGCTGAAGATATTTGTTTGTGCCGTTTGTCGTGTGGCTATGTCAGGTATTTGGCCTCCCTATAATTTACTTGCTTTCTAGTTCTTAGTTAGCTTGTTTAAATTTCTTTCGGGCTATGTTTGGGATTTGGCCCCCCAGAAAAATATCGGCTATGTAAGGGAATAGGCCCCCCTATCATCTTTGTGCTATAATATATCACTTTTTTTTTTAAAAAAAAAAAAAAAAAAAAGTCCGTAAGAGTTACTTGCCTTTGAGACATGACAGATTGTTTTGAGAACGCAAACGGCCACCGACGAAGAAATTCGGAGGTTCGAACCTAAATGGTTCGTAAAACAACTATCAACAATAGTACGACTGGAATTCTAATAGAAATACGCCCGAAAACCCCGCCTTTAATACATGTAATCCAACAATATACTCGACGAGGGCGGATCGCATCCAAAAACCTCTCGAATCTCAACAAGTCCAAGTATAACCTATAATCTCGTAGGAAAAACATGTATTGGGGGTAGATAATTCATACTCAACTCAGTTACTCCCAAATTACGACTAAAATCGAAAGATTACGAAGAAACCCCCAAATTCCCGAAAATCTAGGGTTCTAGAGAATTACCTCGATTCCAAGATGAAAAGGATGGATTGATGTTGACATTTTATACCACAATCCCAAGGAGGTGATTGGAGAGTCGAAAATCGCCCAAAACATCCTGTGAATCGCCCAAGTCGCGGAGGAGAGAAAATAAGGAGAAAAATGGGCTTTTTCGGTCAGACCTGGGTATTTAAACCCAGAAATGTTACGTACGTAATGCACGATACATTAACGTACGTTAGCCTTAACGTACGTAATACCCTCAAGGTTACGTACGGAAAGGTCGGGCAGAATTCTGCCCGATTTCCTGAAGACCCTAACGTACGCTATGAGAAAGGGATTAACGTACGTTAGGAAGACTATGTTACGTACGTATTGGAGATCAATTAACGTACGTAAGTCTCTCAGGACAGAGATCAGCTGTGCAGAAAATGGCACGAACACCAAACGTGGCATTTAACGAATTGTGCAGAATCAGTATAAATAGTTCGATGCGACAAACTTGAGCGCTAAAGGAAGAATATGATCCCGATCATCCGAAGGTCCGGAATGCGATAACGAAAGTAATTACACAAAACTTTTAAGAAATTACAAAACGGCCCAAAACCACCGAAAAACACAATACGGGATCGAGAAATCGTGCCGAAGCTCACAACATGTCCAACAACAATAACCAAACTCGCACCAAACTCGAAATGACAGTTGTGCACAACTATTGCATCGAACGAGCCGACAAGCGAAAAAGTTAGTAGAATACACAAAATCGAGTAAAACAATCTCGAAACGTGATCGGATGCCAAAACATACAGAATTAAACATTCTCGAAATATTGAGACGGTTACAAGCGAGTCGCTAAAAATGGAAAATTTACCAAAATGGAAACTACCAAAAATAGAAAAAGTACGTATATTACATTCTCCCCCTCTAGAAATAAGTTTCGTCCCGAAACTTGAGAAGTAAATAGTTCTGGATATTTAGCGCGCATACTGTCTTCGGTCTCCCAAGTCTCCTCCTCAACTCCATGCCTCGACCACTAAACCTTAACCAACAGAATGGTTTTATTTCGGAGTTGCTTGACACGATGCTCAAGGATCTTCACCAGTCTTTCTTCAAACGTGACATCTTCCGCTACTTCGATATCCCCATTAATCACCCAGTAATTTATGTAATTCATTAGGCCGTAAATTAATTTATCCAATAAATCAATTTAGACATCCAATGTCCCAAATTAGATATCTAATATCTAATATTCATAATGAGAGAATAAGCTCAATTCATTCTGTCATCAATCCTATTGCACGACTCGGTAGGTCCGTCTCAGTCAGCAATGGGAGGAACCAAAGAGTAGTAGCACCACCTGGCCAGCCTGACGGCCTACACTGTACCCCAACTGAGAACGAATGATTGGGATCATTCAAGAACTATTCTGTCGTGAATACCAGTAAACGTATAAACCCTTCTTTCAAATGTCCCGATCAAGATATAGGGTCACGGTCAGTCAAACCCTATCTATACTTGACACTATGCATGCGTTAATACAAATCGAGATCATCGAGCTCTCATATATCTAATACAGCTAGCTCCAATGCTTTGGCCAAAGACTTATAGTCTCATCTGCCAATAACCGCATAGGACATATAACCCGCTCACTAACGGGAGAAAGAATTCTATCTTGGTATTCAGTAGGACCTGCTATTTGTCCGTCAAGACGCACGTCGAGGTTGACCCCCACCTCCCGGTTTATAGGGTCGAACTACTCTAATGAAAATATTGACGTCACAAGCACATCTCTACTAAATCCTCAAGTCGAAGGTTCACGAATACCTATCACAACCTTTCGATTCCGTCATTGACTGTCCCAGAGTAAAATCCGTGTGATGAATCGAGGGTGAGTCGGTTCGAGTATACTAATCCAATTAGCATACCTATAACGTATGTTCCCACTAACCATTAGTGTTCGACGGGCACTCTCCTTGTCAAAGAACACGTCATACAAGTCTTCACATAAACTTAACGCCCAGTCAAGTTTCATCGACTTGCGAACGATTAAGTATTTGATCTATAAACCTTTCCAGTACCGACCCCCTTATCCAATAAGAGTGGAACGTTTTGCTCTCAAATACACGGACTAGTTTCTATATATTTATTTACGAGTCAGGAACGCCAGTAACTACCAGTAAATAATGAAACATCTGTTGCCTTATATTAATGATATACATAATAACAAGTACAATGCCCTCACTCAACATCCTCTGAGTGACATTCGAGAGCATACTCCTAACAGCCGAAGCTCACAACATGTCCAACAATAATAAACAAACTCGCACCAAACTCGAAATGACAGTTTTGCATAACAATTACATCGAACAAGCCGACAAGCGGAAAAGTTACTAGAATACACAAAATCGAGTAAAACAATCTCGAAACGTGATCGGATGTCAAAACATACAGAATTAAACATTCTTGAAATATTGAAATGGTTATAAGTGAGTCGCTAAAAATGAAAAATGTGCCAAAATGGAAACTACCAAAAATAAAAAAAGTACGGATATTACATACATGATATCTAGAAGGACTTGATATGCCCGTAGTATATAAATCAAAATCTAAACATATATATTCCATGAGATTATAAGAGTCTTCATATAGATTCAGTAATCTAGTCGTATTTGAAATAATTGACTTAAATAGTATAATTTGACTAAAGAAAGGTATATTTTATGACTCGACGTCATATAGAGAGATGAATGATCTTAGATTGATTGGAACTCTAAAAAAGATCCAATTTACAGTTGAATATTTGAGAAGATAATTTGAGATCGAAAAATTTGAAATATATGGAATACACATCGGGTTACAAACAGTTGGAAAGTGTTGTTTGTATATCAACTCACTTGTACCTAGAAGGTATTAAAGCAACTTACACATATGAAACACGCTCATCGCTCATCAAAATTATTGATCAGTCACTCGATCCTATTAATGACACCTTTATACCAAATGATGATGAAGAGATTCCTGGTCTGGAAGCATACCACATCTCAGTTCAACTGTTGCACTCGTAGATCTTACTAGTTCTATATGACCAATATATAAGGAAGGTTAATTCATCATATAATGGTCAATATTGAAAAAAGATATTGAAAACTTCAACGCTATATGCAAAGAAAAAATATTTGTTTTGTTTATATGGTTATCTGAATTAATAATGCATTAAGAGTGCATTGAAATAAGATCAATCACCCATTAGATCTGAAAGAATTGTGGGCTATAATAGAAGAATGAAATTCTCCCAACTGTTTGCATAAAGTCAATGCGGCATTTGGTGAGAAGAATATATGATGAAGCATATTTCTTTTTCACTCGTGATATACAAGTGATGTGTGGATCGGGAGGAGTAATGATATAACATAATGTTGCCTGACCCGGAGTTTTCATAAAGAGAAATAAATAATGGATTTGAAATTATAGCAGTATAAGTTGATGATTTAAACTTAATTGGACTCCCGAATAGCTCAATAAACTGCCACTGAAAATCTGTAATGTAAGCCTTACTAGCAACATCTCTCAATCATTAAAAATGCAACACGTGAAACAAATCGAGAATGTGTATGGTCGATTAGTTTCCCCATAAGAGATGACGTGTCTCAACAACCTATGAGTTCAAGATTGCAACTTGCACTGAATATGATAGCCATGCTACTTTGGATAATTCTTGAAATGCCTAAAGCATATTTATATAAAGTATGCGTTTGCACTTTTTTTTTCTTGATTAAGGTTTTTATCGCATTGGACAAAACAAGATTTTTAACGAGGCAACTAGGATGGCGTATTAACATGAACAGTGTACTCTTTTCCTTCCTTAGGATTTTTTCCTAACAGGATTTTCCTAATAAGGTTTTGACGAGGCATATTCATGAAATAATGAGGAAATTACAGAGATTAATTATTCCTCAAGATTTGAAATAGGAAATAGTAGTTGTACTAGTTTTCCTCCGATCAAGTTTTTCCCTTAGGGTTTTTTTGGCAAGACTTTGATAAGGCAACACATGTATACTTCTATAAGAATGATATGTATACACAAAAACTTATACTCTTATGATTGCTCAGTTTTTATCACATGAAGTTTTGCTGAGGCTACACATGTATATTCATACAAGAATGATCGATATGAGAGGAATCAAATTGCTCAGGACTTTTCCTAACAGCAGTATGATGCAACAAGTTATGCGTGTCACAAGCTCTACTCCAAACAATTTGGATTTTTTTCTCCCGTTGGATTTCTCTTCAAACTAATCTAACAAGCAATTATGTAAATAGTAATTGAAGGGGGAATGTTGTAAAGTTATTCATGTATCTAGTGAATGACTATTATGTCCTTGCAATTCTAAATTTGTACTTATATACAAAGGTCTATGACCTTCATAATTATACACACATTGATTTCTCTCATCCCCACTCATATTTCTCTTTCTCTCAGTGTTTATAATAATATTTTATACCGTGAACGAGTTCTATACTAGTACTACTTAATTTGTGCAAGTGTAATTAAATTGTAGTTCACTTTTTATTTTTTAGACTTGTTATATTTTTACATATTAAATTAATTATTTTCTAAAAAATAAATGACATTATTGGTATAATAAAAATATTATAGGGTAGAAATATCCAAAGATGCTTCTATATTTTAACGACTTTTATCAGGAGAATTATATACATTTGGTAGTAATTATTGTCATAAATATGTGAGGATATTTTAGGAATAAAATATTTGACACTAAATTCTGAAAAAAAATTGATTTACCAAATTTAAAGTTTATTCTGAAAATTGCAACACTTTCTGAAAAAACAAAAAATATTTTAAATTATCAAAAATTAATTATTAAAATCTTAAATAATTATTTAAAATCTAGTCTTATTAATAAAAAATATGTACTGTTTCTACAGAACCTGAAAATTATTACAATAATTAAAACATAATTTTAAAAATATTAGATTATTCAAAATTAAAAATGAGTTGTTCAAAAAAATAATGTACTTCTAGTGCTATTTTCAGAAAATTAAATTTCACACTTTTCAATCTTAATGGTCAATCAATTTTCACTCTGAAAGGTTGATTAGTCATGTTGCCAGCCTTAGTTTCATGAATTGTAAACGTAAGATAAATATAAATTAAGGTTAATAATGATTATAACTAAAACTCGAAAGTGTAATTTTTTCTTTTGGCATGCGCCAAAATAGTTTCAGAAATATTGTATAGGGGGCTCGAATTATCTATCTATTATACTATAAGATTCAGTCATATCATTCATTGCGTAGTATTTATGACACAATTTGAGAGTAAAATCGTGTGATTCAAGGCTTAATTGTTCGACCTGAGTAATGATAGAGTATTAGAGTTAATGTGCAGCAACTAAATGCAAGGAGGAAGATGAATATGAAGTGGTTTTGTGGTTTCACGAATCTAATCTTATCTTAAATTTATTGTGCAAGAGTAATTGTGCACAGAAAAGGTATTGTACAATCTCTATCAAATTCAGTCGAGTCTTCAATTCATTGAATTGAATGTGGCTTAATTTAATGGGGAAGAGATGTACTGTTACATAACACAAAAGGTCTACACTTTTGCAAAACGAGCCTTCAATTCAATTCAATCCAAAGAATAGAAACCATCTCGGGTTAGTCTTTTAGTTTGCTCAGCCTTTTTATATTCATCTGTTATATAAAACTTTTGGCTAATGAGCAAATATAAATATGTTTTGATTCCCGATTGTCCCAAACAAAACCAAATCCTCTAACTAGACTCAACTCATATCAAACAACACCAACCATCACTATCTTAATCTCATACTCCTCAATCTTCTCATGGTTACAACACCACGACTCGAACAAAATGAAAATACAAAGATATCAGTACTATCTCTTTGTGTATTCGAATATTCATTCAAAGAACATAAGCACGAGAGATTAATCATCACAAATCCTTATGAAGCATGGCTTCTTTTTATATTCGAAAAAGAAGAAAGAATCATAACAAATATGTTATGTTCTATCTTTGTTTCGTTCAAAGACACACAAACAAGAAATGAAAAACAATATGTAGAACCTACCCGAGACCCTCCAAAGGATCATGAAGCCGTGGTCGAAGTTAACTAGAGCAGATATAAAGAGTGTTTGTTGTTAGAATTTTGGCTGCAAATTGTACGCAAGAAAAGTGAATACAGATAGTGTGTGTGTGTGTGTGTTTGTGTGGCTGTGGATGGTGTATATGGTAGACATTAGGGTTCTCTTATGTGAGTGTTAGGTGTGTGTTTTTGTTTGGTGGTTGTGATAAAAACCAAGCCTAGGAAGACAGCTTTGTTTCTTTTTCTTTTTTATAAATCAGAATGAAGAATAAATAATTTTGGGCTTGAAGGCTGTTTTAAATCGGCAGATGCCTTTGATCTTTCAGAATTTTTATTCGTATAGTTTGCCAAGAGGTCTTTCAACAAGGGATTGGAGCAGATGTCTCGAGTCATTCTACCCTTCTGGACAACGAAGGGATATGGTGGAGGTTTGTTTTCTGTCTCTCATTAATTCATTAATATATTTTGTTTAAAAATATTAGAAATTAAAAATGTAATTCTAGAATATGTATCTGATTAAATATATATGAAATTATAGAGAAGAAGAAAAAAAACATTCCTCAATCAATCCCACTACTCCTAATAGAGTGATATATTCATTTTTAATTAAATATGGGTCTCCGTCTGAGCCAGATGGTGTGTGGAGTGCACGCACTACTACTACCCATTCAGTTATTCAAGAGACCTAAATTTTGTCAATGCCGGCCCCTTAACTAAGCCAACAACGAGATTATTAGCAAAGCATCAAACCAGATGCAGAGCTCCTCTCATGCGGCTACTCAAAGAGGCACCAAAAAAAATACAATACTATTTAATCAATCATCTCTCTTGCGCTCATTATAAATATAAAATAAATAAATTCTCTCTCCAAACACACACACAAAAAAAAAAATACACATAGTAATAATGAACACAAGATATTCAAGTATGTGAATGCTGAGAATGAAGAAAGGAGTGGAGGAAGGAGATCGAGTGCGATGTTGTGTTGGAGAGAAGCGGCGTGCATAAATACTAGAAGCAGCCATGTTTCTTTTAGGGTTTTGACGGTGTGACTGCATCAGGTCCAGCCCAAGATGCGTACCCTCATTGGATCAGAATTCATGTCGAGACCCTAACTGTGGGTTGCTCTTTCGATATTGTCTGCAGCCCACGATTTTTTTTGGGCAAACAGTGTTGGCCCAAAATGTTTTATGAGATTCTTTCTTGGATGTTTTTTTTTGGTAATTAGAACTTTTATTTACCAAGCGAGCAATGTAAGAATACAAACAGCAACGCAGCAAACTATACAAATCAGGGACCTAGACTAGAAAAGAAAAGCTAACTCAACAGCAAACCAGCTAGCCTAAGATCTTTTTGACATCTCAAAGCAACAATATTCTGACAATCTTTAACTATTTCTCCAACCACTTTCTCAGCTTCATTGAATCTTCTATTGTTTCTTTCTTTCCAAAGCTGAAATTAAAAATGTAATTCTAGAAAAAGTGTTGACATGCTACTGATCTTTGGATTCATGTTTACTCTTTTAAGCTTCTCTCAACTATCCTTTCGATGAGAAATTTTTTTTTCAAGAACTTCACAAGGTAAATCATAATTGCCATTGCCACTCATCGCTTATAATGTGGATCTATATGTAAATATATAAATTAACTTAATTCTCAGGTTTTAGCCTTTTCCTCTGAAATCAATGGCATCATTCTCTATATAAAAGATATAAGAAAGTTTCTACAATCACCACGAACATATAGTTTGTTCGAGAAAATGTTGAAGAGACTAACGGGTTCCACATTAGTTATTGGGTCTCGAATGTCTGAAAGTGGAAACACAAAGGATGCAGCAAAGCTTGATCTTTTAACAGAAGATGAATTGTTTGAGAAATGGTTGAAGAGTTTAATGGGGATTCCATTAGTTCCTAAGTCCTAGGAAAGTGTAAAAGTGAATGCGAAAATCAATAGACTTTTTCCGTACAACATTGAAATTAACCGACTCAAAGACAAGTCTCATCTTAAAAATTAGGACACATAAGTAGAAGACCAAAAGAAGAACCTGTCACAAGATAATAAAAAACATATTGCTTTGTAATCATTTTATTTCAAGCATAAAATTTATTGTATTTATTATGTCATATCCAAACATAAATATTTGACACATGCCATCAATGATTAATCTAGCCATCTTGCAATCTTTTTTGTTTGTTGGTGAAATTCTATATTTTTTGAAAAGTGGGAATCAATTTAATTTAATGTTTTAGAACGATATGGAATCGACGCGCGCTTCGCAGCGGGGCAACAATTTAGTTGTGTCATGCGCTTCTTCTTTAATGTGAAGTATACAATCATGAAAGGAGATGGAAATGCAAGGGTTGCCGCAATTGATCACATGGTATTTAGTATAGAATTAAAAGTCGATTATGGATTGAGACGAAGTTGAAAGGGTTGCAATAATTGGTCCTACCGAGACAGCCCAAGTTATACATTGTTGTATATTTTAGCCTCACCATCACGGTAACAACTCAGTAATTTACTCAAACATTACGCAATCAGTAATTAGATACAATTTGTGCAACGCACGAGTTCGTCATGCGTCGTCCAATTTACTATCGAGACCTAACTCTCCCAATTTATTCTACGTCCCTTTTTGAATTAAAATTCCTTGCAATTTGTAGCACGATTTAAATACCACTTCTTATAAAAATGACTATATAGAATAACATATTTTGTACATTTCTAAACCTAAGCCTTTTGATTTAGCAATATCGATTTATTTTTTATTGCAATCATTTTTTTAATATCTGAATACAAAAAGTTCAAATGATAATCAAGTTGTAATTTGATTACTTACGTATAAATGTCACAATGAATAATGTATTTAAAAACTATAGATTATTTGACAACCAGATCATAATTCTAGATACTGAAGAAATTTAGGTTGTTAGCCTTTTTTAGTATATATAAAAAAAATGTTATTTATATTTTTGAATTTTGAATATTTCTAGTAAATTAAAATCTATTTTTATTTAAAATAAGATTGAAAATTTTTATGAGAAAGGAAAAATCCTAGAAAATAAATATTTAAATACATAAAAATTTATTGAAAGTAAAAAATTATAAATATTTAAATATTTAAATTTCCAATCTTATTTTAAATAAAAAAATAGATTTTCATTTACTAGAAAAATTCAAAATTGAAAAATAGAAATAACATTTTTTTACTTTACTACAAAAGATTTTTAGTTAAACCTTAATCTGTCTTTTATTTTTAGATTTTTAGATTTTTTTAAAAAAACATAAAAGTTTTTTATGAAAAATACAATTAGCAGGTTTTAAAAAAAAATCTATATTTAAAAAAATTATTCAATTTTTTATTTCTTTATGTAGAATAATATTTCAATTTTTTTATTAAAACAGTTTACAAATAAATTCCAAAATTCTTTTTTTTAAATTTTTTTTTATTTACGAATTTTAAATAAGAACTTCCGGATTTTAATATTAATATTATAGATATTTTTTCTTAAAAAAACAGTTTAAAAAAGCAGTAAAAAAATATTTAAAAAAAGCAAAAAAAAAAATAATAATTTTAAAAAAAGTAAAAAAAATAATAAAAACTCATTTAAATAGAAAAGTACACCGATTTGGTAAATATGTTTGAAAGTACACCTATATAGTAAATATGTTTTAAAATAACACTCCTTTGATAAATAACTCTTGCAATTTATGGTCAATAATTCTGACCAATAAACGTCAAAACAAGCAAATTTATTGTGGACGGAGGGATAGCAAGTAGGAAAAAAAGTGAATCAAAAATAATAATTAATAAATTAAATGTTATTGATTAAGATAAAACACTACTAAATATGAATATTAGTTATTTGTCAAAACAGCGGTAAATGGTATTTTTGAGCTTTAGAAATAATTTGTCACAAAAGTTAATAAAATTAGCTTTTAGGGTATTTGTTTGACAAAAATTACTTATTTAAGTTTTAAAATATCATTTTATTTAATTATTTTACTATTTCAACCGTTAGTTTGTACCAAACATTTATAGAACACAATTATTTTGACAGATACTAGCTAACAGCTAAGGGCTAGTTAATTTTTTATCCAATCTTTTTAACCCTTAGGTAGGACTTTATATTTTCCGTGCTTACGACAAACAAATGGTAAAAATATGTGATTCTGACTGAGACAAAATACGGGACTTTGCTATTAAATGTAATATATATTATAGAAATGAGAAATGATATATGGACACCCCAGCTATCAACACTCCGTCAACATTCTGCTTTACAGGGATTGTACCGTGTGTTTTATAAATATTTTAGTATAATGTTAATAAAATATGATTTAAGTTATATTACCTGTAAAGCGCACGGTACAAATGGTGAAGCAGGTGTTGGTGATGTGTAAATGGTGAAGTGTTGATGTATCATTTCTCTATAGAAATATGCTTCATCTATTCACTTTTAGTTGCAACACTTCACTATTTCATACCATTTATATATTTGATCTTATTTTGTTATATTAATATAAAAAACAATTTTCGTACGAGAGATCTACTTCGTGAAAAGTCCAATGGTATAAGAAAAACTAAACGGAGATCATATATTATGCGTGCAGATCTTATAAAATAGATTGTAATTGAAATAAGTTTACTAATATATATATATATATATATATGTGGGTGGGTTATGGTCAGAAACCCCTTAATATAGGAATATAGAAAAAAATACGTCCGTCCAGCACATCTTACATATGTGTGTAACACAACCAGAATTAGTATGCTACACATATTCTACATATGCGAGTTTAGCACATATTTCATTATTTCATAGCACAGACTTTAGATAGGTAAAGTCTAGCACATTTTCCATCGATCGTAGCACAAACAGCACAAACATGTAGCACAACACCCCACTTAATTTATATATTTTAGTTCGTATAGGACAAACAGCACAAACATGTAGCACAACACCTCACTTAATTTATATATTTTAGTTCGCATAGCACAAACAGCACAAACACGTAGCACAATTGAGTATAAATTTCAACCATTGATCTAACTCAATCAAAGGCCCAAATTCATTCCTATTTCCCACGAAATTTGTCTTTCCTACCTGAATCGATATATATATATATATATATATATATATATATATATATATATATATATATATATATATATAGATTGCGTGCAAGAAAGAAAAGAAAAGAAAATCACACAAGTTCCTCTCAATTTAAGAGGTGTTTGTATTCGGACCCAAAATCAATGATTGGGATTCTGAATCTCAATACTATTTTGTTTTATGACTCAAAATTTAAATACTCAACTAACAATTTCTTACACATAATGTATATCTATTTTATATCACAATATTTTCACCTCTCATCTTTTTATGTCTAAAAAAAACTACTTTCATCGTTCCTATTTTTCTATTTAAAAAAATATAACTAATTTTTTTAAATATAACTACTTTCTTCTCCTCTTTTTAAAAGACTACAACTTCTTTCTCTTTTTCCTCTTTATTTTAAATATTATAACTAAATAATATATAATAATACAACATCGTCTTAATTTTTCAGACATGATTTTGACATATACAGTAGGAAATATGATTCTTAATCCTACAACAAATAAGAATTCTAACTGTTCACAATATTGTACCCAAGATTCTGAATACCATAATCCTAAATCACAATGAATCTTAAAACAAACACTTCGTAAGTGTAATTTTGATGTTAAAGTGGCGTGCTTAAAGAAAATAGTTGGATGTGATGGATTTGTAAGTCGTGTAGGTATTGATGGTGAATGTATGGTAGAAATTAAAAAGTAAAAGATAATGATGATCGTAGTGAATATTAAGCGGTATAATTGTAATTGTCTGATTTAGTTGTGTTATACTTAATAAAGTGTACTCTTCTAAACATATATTTTTGGTTTAAATGTTACACTTCAAGGGGCACATCACTAGTTATTAATACTGCATTCCACGTAATTTTATAACATTATTTGGAATACTTTTTTTATCTTGAAGGATTTGTCAAAATCGTATTTGTAATTAATGAATTACATATAATAGAATCTATTGTTGGACAAAATACTTAAGTGAAATTATTTATATATTACATTTACGTTGGTGAAGAAATTTTACAATTGATATCGATGACCGTTTAATTGATTTTTCTCGACATTCTATTAATTAAAATTAGTTTGTACAATAATATTAAGTAAAATCATATGATATCCTTATCACTATCTTTTTACAGTCACATACAACGCATGCATGTACGCTCTATATTGACGAATCAAAAATAATATACTATGATACAAATGTATTGTATAAGGGTTCAAATTCGATTTGAATTTTTATGGTGATAATGTTATATATATATATATATATATAGTTAAACTTTAATTTGTCTTTTTTCTAGATTTTTAAATTTTTTTAAGAACTTAACAGTTTTTTATGAAAAATACAACTAGCAGGTTTTAAAAAAATCTATATTTAAAAAAATTATTCAACTTTTTATTTCTTTATGTAGAATAATATTCCAGTTTTTGTTATTAAAATAGTTTACAAATAAATTCCAAAATTCTTTTTTTAAATTTTTTTATTTACAAATTTTAAATAAGAACTTCCGAATTTAATATTAATATTATAGATATTTTTCTCTTAAAAAAACAGTTTAAAAAAGCAGTAAAAACATTTAAAAAAAGCAGAAAAAATAATGATTTTAAAAAAAGTAAAAAATATAATAAAAACTCATTTAAATAGAAAAGTACACCTATTTGGTAAATATGTTTGAAAGTACACCTATATGGCAAATATGTTTTAAAATAACACTCATTTGGTAAATAACTCAAATTGCAATCAATATATGAAACTTTTATTGTCTTAATGTATATTTTTTAAATATTATTTTTTTATAATTTTTATTCATATATAACTGAAATTATTAATGGTAAGACCGGTCAAAGTCAAAACAGATAAATTTATTGTGGACGAAGGGAGTAATATTTTCTGCAACACAGTTGCATAATAACAAACACATTAAACTCAGCTAAACCGTCTTAGACAATGAACCTACTTCAGTCAGTGTTCCAACTGCAGTACCAGGAAAACTTACAAACACAAATACCCTTTGTCACCGGTAGAGGTGGATAAGTTCGTCACTTACTACAGACGGCGTCAAAATGCCTAAATCCGTAAAAAGCAAGGTAAGATACTGTGGAGGCGTATAATCCCGAGCAGATGTTTCAACCTCGACCTTGGATGGAATCGGTACCCCAAAATCAATCGGACGCAATGCAGGGACTATGTCTTTTTGATCCAACGGATAAAGACGGGCAAACTGCAATAACACACCTCATAAGAGAATAATGTTAGTGCATAACAATTATAGTAAATAAAGGTACAGTTCAAAAATAAGAGAATTTAAATGCTGATAAAATAAATAAAAAATGGTCTCTGTTTTGAAATAGGCTGAAGTAGAAAACAAGTCTATCTTCATGTGAATAGTAAAAATCAGACAGATCACTTTTTTTTTTAAGATGCAAAAAAATTAAACCAAACAACACCACAATTAAAAAAAAAACATTGATCATTTCAAATTACCTTGTAACTTTCAGCAGCAACATAAACCGGCTTGTTCATGCTTTTAGCAACCAATGCAATTTGGTAGGTTCCCATCATATTTATTATACCTCCACTTTCGACCACACCATCTGCTCCGACCAACACCATGTCTACTTCATCCATGTTGTATGCCACGGCCGAGTCTATTAAGAGCTTAACGGGAACATCAAGCTTCGCGAGCTCGTTGGAGAATCGTAGACCTGTCCTTTCTGGCCTTCCTTCTGCATTTAAGAGTTGTCATATGAATCAATAAATAAATATACAGTAAAACCTCGATAAATGAATATTTGATAAACGAATAACCTCGTCAAATGAATAATTTTCTCCGGTCCCAACTCTTTATAACATGTTCAAAATTTCTCTCGATAAATGAATAATTTCGCTAAATAAATATTTTTCTCCAGTCCAGACCATATTCATTTATCGAGGTTTTACTGTATAAGATACGGTGGGAATGTTCTTCATTTGCAGCTAACATTATCTCGGTGATAAAACTGAAGTTGATAGCTCAAACATTTTTTCACACCTGTACAGAAAACTCGAAAGTTTTTTTTACTCTGAGCTGCTGTTCTCAAAACTTCGAGTACAACTCGGGAGAAGCCATGTACCAATATGGTACAACCATCCGAAATAAAATCTTCAGTAAGCACGGCGATTATTCTCCTAGCCTGACATAAGGAAAAAGATCAGCACGCAGACGGGACGCGCAAATAATGAAAAGAAAAAAAAAGTTCAAAATACAATAAATTTCAGGCAAAATGTACACCTTATTTGATATCTCGCCGAAATTCTCAGCACATTCAAGAAGTCGGGATTTCGCTGAATTGAAGTCTTCGTGTTCTAAAGCTGAGGTTCTTCTCACATGCCACATGAACAGTTCGCATCCAGCTGTTAAAGAGATGGAAGTAGCGTCCGATGACTGCACACATTGACATAACAGATTGCAGTATGCATAAAATTAGCTCATATAATCACTTTCACATTCTATCATCCATCTTATTAACCAAGGACAGGTTGTTAAAATGTGTACAGTCAGTCGATTTTTAAGTTCTCTTCAGTATCAACATTGAAACAACACAGCCGGAATACAATGTCTACTTGCTATTCGATTCTAGCTTCGGTAAAATCTCATAATTTGATTAAGCTGTAAGCAAAATATGGTTCAAGGATATGCATCACTTCACAAGAGATTCCAATACAGTGATGAATTGCCCCCAAAATTTTGGAAAAAATGTAGTAAAATTATTTCTCGACCCCAAACCCAACATCCTGCTCCAGGCCTGAACCAATACCTATATATAAAGCTTTAGAAAATCGATTAAATTATTTTTCTCACTACATTGCTTCACCAATTCCGACTTCATGAGCTCATACAGATTGAACACAATAGCATTAAAAAAAAATTAAAAAAACGTGTTGGCGTACTTTGAGCGAATCAGAGGCCTTTTTGAGTTCAATTTCGAGCTCCATCATCGTTGTAGCTTCGCTCGATCTAATGACCGAAGCCAACGCCCTAATCGCCGCCACCGCCTCCGCCAATTCCAGCTGCTTGCGCCACTTATTGAACTCATCCACCACGCTAGACCCCTTATTTCCGCCCTCGCCTCCCCATACATCACCACTCCCCGAAACGACGGCGGTCTTAGCCTGAGCCAACCAATCGCTCGTCACGACGCCGTGGTGCGCCGCGCGTGTCTGGTAATACATCGAGATATTATTAGCGCTAGGATTGCCGGTGGCCATGGCAACGAGGCGTGCGACAGAGGGCCCGATCTCGGGGCTCGTCGTGTGTCTGCTTGCTGCAGCTGTTTGCAAAGTATGGAGGCGGCTGATTTATCCCGTATAACTGTCTCTTGAAATTATGTTATCCTTTCACGTGTTTAATGGGAAGTAGCGGCAATAACAACCAGGAGATGTGCGATGTTGCGGCGAAATCGAAAATCGCCGGTGGGACTTCGGTGAGACGTAGGAAGATTTATGACGCAACACGGGTTTTAACGAGGGTGTTCAAAAATACCCGACCCAACTATCTGATGACCCAAATTAAAGATTTCGATATTTTTATATTTCTTAAAAAAAATCGGGTTGGGTACTCGATCCGAAAAAGTCATATAGTTGGGCCGCATCGTGGGCCGACTTGTTGCGTAAATTCGGGTACTTGAAAACCCAATTATTCTTTTAATAGTTATTTTTTTATAAATTTAACTATTTAATTTGTAATTGTATGAAACTTTATCCTGAAATTAATATGAGAATTCATGTTAATTTTTTTTTTTTTTTGGTAATGGGAGGGGGACTATGTCCCCCATATTATTAAGAAAATCAACTGAAAATTACACAACAAGATTTCTAAGGCTCCCAAGCCCATGCTTGTCATCTGCCAAAATCGAGCCAACACGGTCTGGCATCGACGTAAACGAATGAAAACCTAAATGTAAAGAGAACGCATAGTTCGCTAATCCATCCGCTAGGCGATTAGCTTCCCTATACACATGCACAATTCGGACAATCCAGTCCTTTGAGATAAAGCCATAACACAAACGTGTCAGGAAAGACAGAGGGTGAGAATCACTTATCCCTGTCGTGAGGAAGCCGACAACTATCGCCGAGTCCACTTCCAAAACCACCCGTCTCGCGCCACTCCCCCAAGCGATATAAAGGCCATAGTACACGCCCCATAACTCTGCCAATGGAGCCGAGCATATACCGATATTAATCGCGAACCCACCACACCAATTACCTTCGCTATCTCGTAAGACTCCACCAGCGGTTGCATCTCCCGGGTTGCCACGTGAGGCGCCATCCGTATTCAGTTTCAACCAACCCTCACTTGGTGGCAGCCATCTGATCATTCGATTTTCACGTTCCACCATCCGAGGACCTTCTTTGAACTTATCGTGAGCCATTGTTACTTCTTGTGCCAGGTTACGGATAAATTGCACCCTGTCTCTACACTTTCCCGGTGCTCCAAACACATTCATACACCTCCATTTCCATCCCCACCACACAGCTAAAGCAAAAGTAGTCCGGCTGCCTCTTATAACTTCATCATCGCCCAAATTTGTATACATCCACTCCAGCAAAGATTGGGAGAAGAAAGAAGACCTTATCCTCTGAGGAAAGATGCGGCTCCAAACCCCAGACATCGCTGGACAGTCACGCAGCACATGAATGATGGTTTCATGTCCCCCTTTACAAACCTGACAAATACTAGAGTTACTCAAATGTCGTCTCTGTCGTTCCATATTTGTCATTATGACTTGATTCATCCCCAGCCATAGAAAGATTCTCACCCTTTCTGGTACCACAACTTTCCAGACCCTCGCAAACAGGTTTCCCACATTCGGCCTAGGTATGTTGTTTTGGGTTAAAAACTCATACGCCGACCTTACGGTGACCTTGCCATCTGAACTGTTCCCCCATGACATCCGATCTTTGGCCCCTGTTACTTCATCCAGCACCACGGAACAAAGCTTCAGCTTCGTTTGTTCTGTCGCAAAAACCATAATCCGAGTAAAATCCGAGCCAATCCCAGTCTGCCAGAAGTCCTTCACCTTCGCCGTAATCAGCACATCCGGGATTTGACTCACTGTTGTCATCATTAGTGGTACCTTATCTAGCCATCTGTCAGACCAGAAGCAAGCATCACGACCATTCCCGATAACCCATCGCATCCCTGGAATGACCACATCACGTAGACTTGCACATACCCCTCTCCATGTCGAAGACCAATTACACTTCGGTTTCAGCCATAAGAGATTATGCGTGTCCTGCACTTTATACTTCTTCCTCAAGATTGTAGCCCATAATCTCCCAGAATCTTTGATTAATCTCCACCCCAACTTAGCCAAAAGCGCCTTTTTCATCTCTGTAGTTAGTCGGATTCCTAGCCCACCTTCTCTCTTTGGAACACATATTTTTTCCCAAGACAATAGATGTTGCCTTCTTTGATCACCATCACTTCCCCATATGAAATCTCTCGATAATTTATCCAACCGCTGAATAGTAGCTTGTGGCAATGTGATAGTGCTCATAGTGTGAACCGGTATCGAAGAGAGTACAGCCTTGGTGAGAGTGATTCTACCAGCCATGCTCAAGAATCTACCTTTCCAACCGGCAAGTCTTGAAGACACCTTCTCTACAACCTCTCCAAAGGTGTCTTTATTAATGCGCTTTTGAAGTATTGGCATCCCTAAGTATTTACCCAGTTCCCTTGTAGATTGGATGCCGCTTTCATTACTAATCAGAGACGCTAAGTCTCGACTTACATTATCTGAAAAAAAATATCTTCGACTTCTCCAGACTAACTTTTTGGCCAGATGTCAAACAAAACTTCTCCAAAACCTTGCGGATGATTTTAATCTGAGCAACCGAAGCTTCTGCAAAGAGAATTAAATCATCAGCAAAACACACGTGGGACAATTTCGGGCCACCACGAGATAGGCTAATTGGCGTCCAATCTTTTTGTGCTACAGAGAACTCAATCTGATGGCATAACCTCTCCAAACACAAGACAAATAGGTATGGCGATGAAGGGTCCCCCTGGCGCAGCCCTCTTGATGGCGTGAACGGGTCAGTTTTTTCCCCATTCCATAAAACAGTCATCGACGGTCCTTTCACACAAGTCATTATCCAATCCCTCCAATTTTGAGGGAGTTGAGCGGCGATGAGAGTATCTTCAAGAAAATCCCACCGTATTCGATCATACGCCTTCTCGAGATCAAGCTTTAGAAGCATCCATCCCTTTTTTCCCTTCTTTCTCCTCATTGAATGGATCGCTTCTTGGACAATCACGATATTATCCGTGCTTAACCGACCTGGAATAAAGCTTGATTGCACTGGTCCTATTAACAGTGGCATTATTTGCTTTAGTCGTATCACCATTGCCTTTGTAATAGTCTTAAATAAGACATTACATAGGCTTATCGGTCTGAACTGGGTAATTCTTTCCGGTTTCCCCACCTTCGCTATCAAAACTAGAAGAGCATCATTAGTTTCTTTTGGCAGCACACCCGACTCAAAGAAATCCAGCACAAAGCGCACCACCGATGGTCCCACTATATTCCAACACTCTTGGTAAAATACCGGTTGGTAGCCATCAGGTCCCGGAGCCTTGAATTTCCCCATACTCCGTATTGACTTCTCCACTTCCCCAGCCAAGAACGGTTTACTCAAACTCTGTACCGCATCGTGAGGCAAGGTTATGAACCCTTCTCTAGACAAGTTCTCCACTTCCATGTCCAGATCTTCCACCGAATACAATTTCTTGTAATATTCTATCGCCAATTTTTCCAGATCAGAAGCATTCACAATCCACCTTCCATCATTATCTTTCAAGGCTTCAATTCTATTCCTGCGTCTCCTTATAATGGTGGAAGTATGAAAATACTTTGTATTTCTCTCGCCTAAAGCAATCCATTTCTCCCTTGACTTTTGATACCATAGTACCTCCTCTTGTTGGAGCACCAATTCCAACTCTTTTATTAGCTCTTCTTCTTCCACAAGCAGAGTATCTGTTAGCAATGTGTCCAATCGATCTTGTACCCCTTTAATCTTCTCCATTAGTGAATCTTTACGTTTCTGGACATCCCCAAACACATCTTTATTCAACTTCACCAGCTTTCTCTTAAGTTCTTTCAAGGCATTCGGGGTGCTTATCGTCTCCTTCCATGAAGTCGAAACCAGCTCTTTAAAGCTTGGGTGACTCAACCAAGCTGCTTCAAATCTAAACGGTATTCTCCGTGGATCACCTCTCACAACTGGTTCAAGCTGTAAGTAGAGTGGAGCATGATCTGATGAGAAGAAAGGCAAATGTGATATAGTCGCTTCTTGCCACTTCAAACGTGTCTGCGCATTGCACAATACTCGATCCAACCTTTTCGCGATAAGCGTGTTTATTGTCTTCCCTCTACGCCAAGTAAACGTGCTTCCGCGAAAACCCATATCAATCAAAGCTAGATCATTGATCCAGTTTCCAAAGGCAATAGAATCCGTTGAAAGCTGTCCATTTCCCCCAGTTCTTTCATCAGCTCGGATGATAGTATTAAAATCACCACCAATCACCAAAGGGTCAGATATCCCTTGAATGATCGTTGTTAACTCTCCCCACAAACCACTTCTTCGACTTACACTTGGTGCAGCGTAAACTACAATAAGGTGTAAGCTTTCCTCATCTTTAACTACCATAGCGTGAATGTATTGATCCGATGAGTTTAGAATAGTTACAGAACCCACTTCAGACCTCCACAACAACCAAAGACCACCACTCTGTCCCATTGCATCTACTCGGTGTGAGTTATCAAAACCCAAACCCTGACAAATTTTCCTTGCATTCTCTCCTCCTGCGTGAGTTTCGAAGATAGCGAGGACTCCCGTTGAAAACTTCTTCAAGATATATCTAATCGATCGTCGAAAATTGGGTTTATTCGCCCCCCGGCAATTCCAAAAGATGCAATTCATCATTAAATCTTTAAAGCACGATAGAAATGCCGGGGACAACTGTTATGCCAGCTCAACCTCCGTTGATAAACCAGCCTTCTCCACCTGCTGATCATCTTCCATATCAGTCGAGCTCTCAGCCACCATAGCCTCTTGAGCCTTCTCAATAGCAACCAAGGGCAACTCCTTCTCTTTGTCTTGGTTACCTGAATCTTCCCTTTGTGAGTTCTGTCTTTCTGCCACAAAAACTCCACCTGGATGCCCAACTAAATCTTCCTCGCCACGCAATCTTTTTCCCGAAGAAGACAAGTTCGTCTCCTTTCTCGAAAACGCATTGAATCCTCCACTAGCGGGCCTATGATTATTAGTCTCTTTAAATTTCGGCCCAGTAGGCCCATGTACTTTGCCACCACCAGCTCGCCTCTCCTTAACACTCTCGCGAGGCCCATTCCGATTCTCTGCCCCAATACTAAACGGTCGAATTGATCTTGCTTGTGTGTCACTCTTCTCAGCCCCACTTTGAAATTGTGAGATCACATATTCCTTATTTTTTCCCGAGAATCTCTCTCCCTCCTGTATATCCGTTGATCCCATATCTTCGCCCAACGCACCAAATCTGTTTGACTTCTCAACAACTTCCATATTAGATTTTCCCGAGATATCCTGGAGATTTCTTCCCAAATCAGTACTGGAACCACCTGCCGCGAACACCACCTTCTTCGCCGGTGTTTGAGATCTCCGCCCTCCTCTTCTCACTTCCGTGAACCCATCAGTCACCGGTGGCGGAATCACTGCAACTTTTTCAGGCACACTTGCTATCTGCTTCCCACTCGCTAGATCAATTGTCTTTAGCGGACACTGATGAATCAAGTGTCCATACACACCACAATGCGAACAAACATTCGGCAGACCCTCGTACGTTACCAAATAACGTTCTCCATTCACCATCACAGACTTCCTCAGTGGTTTCGAGAGATTAACCTCCACACACACCCTAGCAAAGCGAGCTCTCTCGAACCGAAGAGTCGCTGAATCCACACGAACCGGATTCCCAAGACCAGTAGCAATACCCAACAAAATCTCCTCATGATAGAAATTCAGTGGGAGTTGAGACAAACGCACCCACACCGGCGCTGTCACAATATCATCCGTTAAAGGATTGAAATCCGGACTCCAAGCCTGTACCATGAGATGGCTACCAAACGCCCTCCATGGCCCTCCTGTTAAGGCTGCCAAGTACTCTTCATTCTTCTCAAATCGGACCATAAAGAATTGATGTGGGAGATCCAAAACATTAATACCCCCCGTAGGCTTCCATAACTCTCTCAGCTTCCTTGTCAATACCGAAATATTGATGTTTCTGCCGAGCACTTTCACTATCATGCATTGCTTCCACAACTCATTCATGGCTTTCAAGACCTCCTCACCAATGGTAATCACCGGTTCTCCATCTGCACCCTCCGGGAACTCCACTTGCATCCTGGATCTGACAAACTCACCATCAATCATTCTCTCGGGTCTTGGGACGCCACCACCACTACTTCCCACCACTTTCTTAACCCATTGCCTAGTCGTATCTGGAGGATCTCCCGGTAACCTCCCCCTCTCATCGATGTCGGTCATGTTGTCATCTTGTTCACCTTGGGCAGAAGCCCTAGTCGCTATCTTCCTCTCCGGAATAAGTCGTCCCTCAGCACCTCTCCCAACCACCTTATGTGGCCACGGCGCGTCCAGATCTGAAGGATCCGGTGGTTTTGCTCTGTCTCCCACATCAGCCATCGGCGAATCTTGGCCAACCCTGGCCGCCATTCTCTCCGTAATCTCCGTTCTCACACACTCCTCTCTTGTTTTTCTTCTGATTTTGCTCTCTCTCAGAATTCATGTTAATTTATATTTAGTAATGATATTTATTCTCATTAGTTTGGAAATTTACAAGAAGATAAAATCCTTAAATAAGAAATAATATATCCTCTCATATATATAATTGAATATTGATTTAAGCATGATTATAAAATAAAAAAGAAATGATATGCATAAAAAATTTAGTTATTTTAAAATTTACTTATTGTACGGAAAATATTTACAATGTATTTAGTACTAGTGAAATTATTTTATTTAATAAATTTTAAAATAAATTTATATTAAAATTACAATTTATTTATATAAAATTTAAAATTAGTGGTATTAAATTTTGGGTCGGGTACCCTATGATCGACCCGGAAAGCGGGTAACCGACTTTTTCGGGTCGGGTCACGGGCCGAATTTTCCATTACCCGCATAACCGGATACCCGTATATTCGGGTACCCGAAAATACGGGTATCCGTAAATTCGGGTACCCGAAAATCCGGGTACCCGGTTATGAACACCCCTAGTTTTAACTTCATAAAGGCTTGGCCGTTATAAGGCGACATCAGATTATATAATAATGTGAATAAAATTAGCCAAAGACCTTAAAATTCGGAAAAACGCTATCATTCGGGATAGTTTTGAATTTGAAAAATTGGGTAAAAGTACGAGAAAAAAAACTCGTGTTTTACGGATTATAGCCATATCCCAAGAGCATCTAACAATAATTGGTATTTATAAAAAAAAATCTAACAATAATTGGTATGTCTCACCATATGATTTCACTAAAAATATGACGCAACACATAATCACAATTGATGCATAATATAATTATAACTGATATATACTATGTTGGGTATATCATGTTGCACGGTATAATTTTCTACTAACAATATGCTCAACTTGCTACATATGTATACACTTGTCATATTTATCCTAAACTCAAAATATTTCGTGAAGTTGTCCTACTGTTACCCTTTTGATTCGTTAAAATTCTGCCAAATTCATTTCTATTTTATAAGGAGAAATGATAGGGCAACACCCCGTACCACACCCCCCAAAGACACAGAAGGGGATCTGGTGCAGTACAGCACCATGCTGTGTTGCACCCCACTATTGGATCACACGCACCCGCACGGGTGTGTGTGTGCGCGGGTGTGATCCGACGGCGGATCTGGTGCACAGCATGGTGCTTTACTGCACCAGATCCGAACCCCAAAGACACTCCTATTTTGTAGGGGTTGTACTCCGCGCTTTACAATTAATTTTATTATAATAGTATAATGATTATTTTATCTGTAAAGCATGCTATACAATCCTCATAACATGGATGTGAGGTGTTGTCCGGGCTGTTGCTGTATCAATTTTCTTTTATAAATTGCAAGAAATAGAAATGTTGCACAAATTTTTTTTCCCATCCAAATCTGATCATAACACGGAATATAGTAAGGGTCGAGGAAAAGGGTTTGTTGTTTTGTTTCCTTTTTTTTTTTTTTTTTTGATACCTTGGTTAAGCCTACACCCGACTAGCCCTGATAATAGCGCCCCACAAGATCTCTGCTACCTTAAATCGCGAGATGTGTCTGTCTCACAAGTTCTTAAATATCCTCAACTACCGCGCACAGCGAGTCGTCCCTGCCGATTGCCCACGACTTTCCAAATCCAACCGCAGTTCCCATCGAGATCCTGGGCCCCACACCGCGCTTGAAGCCCTCAATATTTAATTGTTCCACCAACGACTCGGAGGGCTAGCTCTAACCCTTACAAAGACTAAGGGATCATCGCCAGAAATTCAATTACAAAGTGTTGCCGCTACTAGATTGACCCCGACCTCCAACTAAATTGAAGGTCGGGTGCCAATCAAGCACAAGCGCAAGGCGGGTTTTTCTAACATCACGTAAGGAAAATTTGGCTTTAATGTTAGGCCGATACTAGTATTACTTATTCGTCCATATTTGTTGATTCCAATTTGTATATTCTTCTTGTTAGACTTGAATTGTGCGATTTGAATTTAAAATATGAACATATATGTAATTTTAGTATCTATCTAACATTAAACCAAGTCTTCATGGCTGACGATAGAAAGTCCATCTTAATTATACTAATATAATATTGATTTGGTATTACGAATATCGCACCATTCAAGTCTACCAAGAAGAATATACGAATTGGAATAAAAAATACGAACAAATAAATAATTTTAGTAACGCTCTAACGTTAGGCCAACTTGGCCTGACAGTAGAAATCCCAAAAATCAAATAATACTTAGGCCAAGTATCATACAAATATTTTGTGGAAAAATCGGATTTCTTTTTTTTTGACAAAATTCGTAAATTTGTTAAATATTCTATTTGTATCAGTATTAAACAAGGCATGGAATGATAACTCAAATATTTACATATTTATTTATGGCATGATATTTATATTGATTTGTATATTACACATTGAATTGTGATATTCTGTTGCCATATATAAGAATTGATGGAGTGAAGATTTTAAGGAAATTTATATAGCCTTTTTTATATTCCATAATAATAATAATAATCATAAAACCTAGTTGGTTTTCTTGTTCTGCCATTTTCTCCTCCATCATTCTGTTGCCATGGAAAAGCACCATTGTGACCAGGTAATGTTTTATTTTTCATATATATTATTTGTATATTCTAATTTTCGTTATTTTTTTATATTTTTGTTTTGTTTTTTGAATCTTTAATCTGGATCGATAAATACTTTAGTGTGATAATTGTGATACGAGTATTTTCAAAATAAAAATCTTAATATCTAATTAATATTTATATGATATCTTTCTTAAAATTAAAGTTTTTCGTTATATAAATTAAAATATTAGTTGGTTGAAAGGATTAGATAGTTTAAAAGGAGTTGTACTTTTCGATCTAGCGAATGTGGAGTATATTTACACTTCCGATCCTGCGAATGTCGACTATTTCCTCAAAACAATCGCGACTGTGGAAAAGTGTACGTTTTCTCACTCGATTCCTACTCGTGAAAAGACCATGATTTTTTAGCATACCGAATCCATGTCTTTAATCTTAAAATGGTGTTTATTTTTATGATTGTTGACCTTTATATGGATCTGGATCCTCTGCAGTCTGTGTGTGCGTCTTGTCTGCTGCATGCGTCAAGTCACAATCACACACGCATGCGGGTGTGTTGTGTGATCAAGCAGTGCACATACGGCACCGTCTTATCTTTGCAGTGCAGCAGAGGATCAAGCCCCCCTTTATATCTAGGGTGTTTGATGAGAACTCTTGGTCTTTCAATGATATAATTATATTCCCCTCCCTAGAACTCTTTATCATATTTATGTCATTAATCTTAGAGTTAACTAGTATTGTTTTGTGTGTGTTGTCCGTTTTAAAAAATTTATGTGAAATAATAACTTTTCACGTCGGTTTTACAATCGATGTGAATAATTAATTTTAACATCGATTTTAAAATTGATGTGAATTTTTTACATCGGTTGATACGACATCGGTTTTACAACCGATGTGAATCGTACAAAAAACCGATGTGAAATCCTATTTTCGTAGTAGTGGATCGATGGTATATTCATTAAGAAATTTACGACATAAAACAATTGTATTTGGTTGTTATTTGGGGAATTCAGGTCCGTTTGGTAATGTTTAATTTAAAAAATAAATTTTTTGTTGAACTTTTAAATTTGACAGTATTTGGTAGATGAAATAAAATAGCTTTTTAAAAATTTACGAGTCACTCGCAGTGGATTTTGGAAGGAGCATTAGAATAACTTTTAGAAGCGGTTGTCGTAAACAATACTGGAAATTAATATTTTACATCTTAAAAGCATTTAAAAAATACTCCCTCTGTCCCGTTCAAAGCTTGACAGAGGGTGTATTTTTCGTATATTTTAGATAATGATTGGTGTAAGTAAAGATATTAAATGTATGGTGAACATTGAAAAGTAAAAAGTATTGATGATGAGTGTGTGGTGGAGATTAAAAAGTAAAAAATGGTTGTTCGATTTGATTGTCGAAATGTGATAAATATAAAAAGGACAAAAAAAGGCAAGTATAAAAGTTTGAGCGGGTCGAAGAGTGGAAGGATGAAGTAAAGCAAATACAATCTATTCTCGCATTACAACTGCAACAACTTTTAAATTTCATTTTCCAGGTTTTTGGTTTTTTAATTTTGAATTTTCCTTTTTTTTTTTATTTTTTATTTTATTTTTTTCGATTGGGGTATTTAGTTTTTTTTCCCTTCAATTTCTTTATAATTTCTTGATTTTGATTATGCAGACTAAGATACTGTCCATAAATATTAGTTGCTGCACACGCTGCCCAGAGATATTGAAGAAAACAATTCTAAAAATGCCTGGTACCAACTTTTCTCATTCATTTTTTTTTCATATTATACAACTTTTCGTATTGTACATTTGTTTGAGGGATTTTTTTTTTTTTTTACACCGAATTTTTTTGAACAAATATGAAGTTACACCACAATCCTTTTTTTTTCATCCAACATCAAAATCTTTCAAAAAATTTGAAATCACACCAATATTGTGGATGGCGTTAGAAATTCCGTTAGAAAAATAAAAAGTAAATAAAAAAAAATCTGAAAATTCTGGAAAATCTAAAAAATCTAAAAAAAAATAAAAAAAAATCTGAAAATTCTGGAAAATTCTGCAAAATTTTAAATATCTGAAAAAAACTCCGAACTTTTATTTTTTAAGAAAAAATATCTTGAATAATAATATTAAAAATCAGATCTTTTATTTAAAATTCAAAAATAAAAAGTAAAAAATAAAAAAAATCTGGAAAATTTAAAATAATTGAATTATGATTCTATAAAATTCTAGAAAATTTAAAATAAAAAATTCTGAAAATAATAATATTAAAAATCAGAACTTTTACTTTTTATTTTTGAATTTAAATAAAAAATCTGATTTTTAATATTATTATTCCAGCTAATTTTCTCCAAAAATAAAAGTTTCGATTTTTTTTTCAGATTTTTTAATTTTTTCAGAATTTTCAAAATTTTTATTTTTACTTTATATTTTCGAATTTTAAATAAAAAATCTGATTTTTAATATTTATTCCAGATATTTTTTTCTTAAAAAATAAAAGTTCGGATTTTTTTTCAGATTTTTAAAATTTTGCAGAATTTTCCAGAATTTTCAGAATTTTTTTATTTAATTTCAGATTTTTTAGATTTTCCAGAATTTTCAGAATTTTTTTTTATTTACTTTTTATTTTTCTAACGGAATTCTTAACGCTATCCGCAATATTTGTGTGATTTCAAAATTTTTGAAAGGTTTTGGTGTCGGATGTAAAAAAAAGATTTTGGTGCAACTTCAAATTTGATTTTTTGTCACTCAACTATTAGCTCTTTTAGAAACCTATCACTCAACTAAAAATTTATTTATTGTAGGCACTAACGTTACACATGTTTATCGTTTTAGTCATTCCGTTAAATATATCTATTTTATTGTTTTAAGATATTATATATATATATTATCATTATATTATATTATATTATATATTGATTAATTATATTTTTAAATTGTATTTAATAGAAGAAAAGTTATTTTTCAACTTGCATAATTTTGTTTCAATTTTTATATAAACTTCTCCATATTATTATAATTTTTTTAAAAATAAAAAATATTTTTTATTTGAAATGTGGGGTATTCGCTCGGAGAAATTATAAATTTTATGTTTTATGTTCTAAAAATATATAAAAAAATCAATGGTTAAAATAAAAAATTTGCCCCTCGCGGGGCCTGTATTACGAAAAAAATTATTTTTAAAGGTTAAATTTAAAAATTATAATCATTAAATTTAAAAATTATAAATATTTTTAATTAATATAACAAGGCTATATTGGCCTCCCTTTACATTAAAAACTGATAATAAGACATATAATTATGATATTATTATAATTGGATATATTTATAAATTGACTTATTAATTTGTGATATATTATACAAACTCCCTTTTTATTTAGTTTTTTGATTTTTTTCTAAAATATATTAAAAAAACAAAATTTCCAATGAAAGTATTAGGCCTTGTTCTCTTTGCTGTTTTGAGGTTATTTTCTGTTTTTATTTTCGAAAACACTAAAAACGTATTCTTTTTATCATTTTCGAAAATGCATTTTGAAAAACAAAAAAAATCTTTGTACAAAAAACACAAAACGCCCAAAACATCGTTTGAGCGTTTTGTGTGTATTTCAACAAAAAATCTTCAAAATGCTCAAAATGCATTTTGAGTTTTTTTTTATTTTTGAATTATCCTAATTTGAAACTAAGTCTAAAATAAAGATTTATGAATTTAATATTAATATTACAAAAAAATATTTTGCAAAATAAATTTAACAGAACGCGTCTTCAGCAATTTTGAAAACAAAAACAAAAATAGAAAAATACAAAACATTTTTCAAAATGAAAATACAAAATGAAATACAAACAGAACGCACCCTTATATTCTGAATTTTTTAACTCATATAGTAGATCCACGTCAGCATAGTAGATCCACGTCAGCGTGTAAAAAATAAAATTTCCCCTTAAAGTTTATTTTTTAACGGAAAACTGAAAGAATTGACGGAATGGTAACGGAATGACTAAAACGGTAAACATGTATAACGTTAGTGTTTATGATAAATAAAATTTTAGTTGAGTGGTAGATTTCTAAAAGAGCTAATAGTTGAGTGACAAAAAGATTCATTTTTCCTAAAAAAAATTCCCTTTCTTTTATTCTATTAAATCTTTTTTTGGTAGGCCTAATTCCTAATACAGTAAGAATCTTTTTTTGTTTTTTTTTTGAAGAAATTCATTAAATTAAACTAAAAAGATTAGTCAATCTTTTACAGACAAATTTAGGCATATAAAATTTTCTTTGTTGGTCATTAATGATATTATTCTGATATAGTACTATTTATTTATTGATTATTAATATCTATTAATTTGTTCCAATTAATGCAATCTGATTTACTAATGATCAGCATTTGATCTCCATTCTTGTCATGCATTTTCTTGTGTTGTATAAAGGGGTGGATTCGGTTTCCATAGACATGAAAAACAATCTCGTGCGGGTCACGGGGACGGTGGACGCGATGAACTTGCTCAACAAAGTCGCGAAACTAGGAAAAAGTGTCCAACTCTTGCCAAACGACTACCACCATTCGAACAACCACCACGTCGAACGAAAACATAAGGACGCAAGATATCGGGAAACTGTCGGGGATTCTACTCGCCGGCAAAAGGATAAAAAGCAGGAAGAGGAACACAAGTGTGAACCTTACGAGCCGCCAATTGTCGATGCGAGGGTATGTAGAGATTTCTTCTGCAAAGTCCACCCAAGATCACGATCGATCGTGGATAAGGTGTCGGGAGAGTCCTCGTCCTTTTTTAGGGGCTTCCCGACTTACGGTCGCGGCTTTGGTCCTTACTCGTCAGGCGATTCATATATGGACCCTATGTGGTATGGAGAGAATCCGTTGCCACCATTATATGGCTACGGCCACCAGCTACCGCCACAATTTGGGGGCCATCAGCAGCGGAGAATGCTTCCACGTCCGTTTAATTTTCAATAGAAAAGAGATGATGAGAGATGTTCCAATTTGGAACAGTAATAGTAATACATTTCTTTGTAATAGAATTGTTTTGAGAATGTAATTTGATGTTGTGTTGATTATTGCGGTTACATACTATTAGACCTTTTATATGGTTATTATTTTTGAAGGCAACCAAATAGATGCTAAACTTTGTTGTTTTAGATTTTTTTTTCCACTTTTAGGGAGTTTTTTTAGGTCTTTAGTTTTTTCTTCTTATATATATATTTTTTTTAAATTTGTACTATAATTTTACAATGTTTAGTTCATTTTTTTAGTTTTTTTTTCTATTTTCCTCACCTTAAATGAACAATATTCAAGAAAAAGCGGTTTTAATTATAAGAAATCAGTTGCATTAGTAATAAATCAATTTTAATCAAGTAAAATAATTTCAATTCAATAAATCAGTCAAGTACTAATAAATTCAATAAATATCAATTTTAATCAACAAAAATCCGTGTCAATCAAATCATAGCAGATCGGCTACTTGAGTATAGCCAAGTCGATAAGGCATTGATTTTTGGCGCCGGTATATGCAAAGGAAAATTAGATCAATAATTTAGATTAATAATTATATATACATACACTCTTATAATAAAAATAACATGCTAAATCCTTCCACTCGCCTCGATTCGGATTCGTCCATTCGATTCGATTGATTGATTGATTCATTGAGTTGAAAACAGTGCTTACATCCCATCACAAAAGCTAAATTCTTTTAGGCGTTATCATAAATATACAAACCAAACCAAACCAAACATACCCAGTATATCCCGCTCAGAGCAGGGTCTCGGGAAGGTAAGATGTACGCAGACCATGCCCCTACTTATTATGGTAGGGAGGTTGTTTCCGTAAAGACCCCCAGCTTAGTGCACAGCAGAATCTTGTGTGATAAATACAAAGGAAAACGTATGATTCGAAAAAGCTCGAGACCATACCTGAGCCCATGGCTTGAATCACATGGGACTTACCTAAGCGGAATTTGGCCACTTCACTCCCGATGAACGCTGCTCTATCAAAAGAGAGGTTGGCTCTGCGCACAGCTCCCTATCAAAAATACACCACACACAAAGACAATAGGATAAAATATACAATAAAAGTAAAAATGCAATGCTCTAGGTCAAAGCTAACCGAGACAACCCAACCCTGAGGCTCTCTACTACAGCACCGCTCCCTACAAAAGAATCCACAACTCTGATCTGGCGCCTCCAAGCGCACCTATCAACAGTCATGGTCTCGAAAAAATTTAAGGCCTTCAAATCTAATCTCAGTTGCTCCTCTCACGTCATAAATATACCATTTCTCTAATAGATCTTACCATGTTTGATGAATGCCTCAAATGAATTAAGTTAAAAAATAAATAGCGCGATATTTCTAGCAATCAATAGAAAAATACAAATATTCTCATAAAGGTATAAAATGTTCAAATATCAAAATTTCTTTATAATTATGAGTATTATTATTGATTGGATGATTATTATCATTTATTGACATTTGACATTTATAGAAAGTAATTGTAGTAAAAATACTATTGTTTTAAATAATAAATACAAATTTAAATGATAGTGAAAAATACTGGTCATAAATATTTATGATAATAATAATTAATAATAATACTAGACTAGTAATCAGTTTTATTCAATTTGAAGAAGCAAAAATCAGCTTCAATCAGTGTTGACGTCTGATTTGGTCAACGTCACGTGTGCTGATCTGGACGAATGGATCGAAGACACGTAGAACACAATAAATGAGATGGAATAAATTAGATCACTGAATTTTATTAATGACCTTAATATGATATAGAGTCGAGCTGAATATTTTGAGCCGGTCTATGTTTTTCGCTTGTTTTTTACAAGTCTTATCTTTTCTCTTTTTCTCTCTCTCTGTCTATTTTCGCACAAAATTTTTTAAAAGTCCTTTTTTCTATACACTTTCTCTATATATAGACAATCTCGGTCAGTCAGGAGATGACAGTTGGAGAATGTTGGGGAATATGCCCAAAACACTTGTCAGAGTGTAAATATGCCTTAGACACGTGGCTGCTTCTAAGGATTGCTTCGGGAAGGGATATGACAGCATGCATTAATTGTCCTGTGTGCCTGTCCCGCATGCTTCTGGCGATGCTTATCTGCTGGGGTCGGTCCTCGGGTCTCCCGCCGTTCTGATCGGCCTTATCGTAATCTTGAGTTGGAGCGTATTTATCCTTGATCTGCTCGGTCCTTCCGATCTGGATATCGGGTCGGCCTTGACGTCTCTGATCGGTCCGGTATTTAATGAGCCCGGGAGAGAATTGGATTCGTACTCGGTCCGGCTTGTTGCTCTGATCGGCCGGTTCAACTGCCTGAAGTGCTTACGTGGATGCCAAGACGGATGGGCTATCAACAATCAGTAAAAACAAGTTCAGTAAAAATAAATTCAATGAAAAATAATTTTAATTAATAAAACTAGTTCCAATCAATAAAAATCAATTTTAATCAACAACAATTGGTTTGAATCAATAAAAATAACTCCAATTAAGTAAATATAAAGGGGGTATTGGGAGTGAGGGGTTCGGGGAGGAATTAGAGGATTGAGCTCATTTAGAGGTTTGACTAGATGAATTCTATAATGTAAGTGTTTGGTGGTCAGCGAATTTAAGTAGCAGACCGGGTTCAATCCGTTAATTTCAAAAAAGCTACTTGAAGGAACTTTTTCAATTAGAGGATTATAACTAGTGTTATGAAAAATACTATTTTGTCCTCGGTTTTGATCTTTATAAGTTTTAAATTTTACATTAAAAGTTATGCGCACATATATATATATATATATATATATATATATATCAATGTTGTCATATTTTTTTTTATTAAATTATTATTTGAACAATTATTAAATTAAAATAATAATATATATTAATGTCCGTATTAGTTATTTTACATATTGAAATAGCTAACCGCTAACAGTTATTTACTAAACACTTTTATACAAACTGCTAATTCAACCCGCTAGTCAAAACTAGGGATGGCAACGGGTCGGGGTTCACAACTCCCGGCCCCGGCCCCGGTTTTTGATTCCTTCCCCCGGCTCCGGCCCCGACCGGGTACGGGGATTAATATCCTGTCCCCGGTCAAATTATGGTCAAACCCCAGTCAACCCGTCAAACCCCGATCTCCGGTCCTTACCCGGTCCCCCCGGTTTGCTGCTGTTTTTATAGCTACTTTCAGCTATTTTTTTGATGTCTTTTCAGTCAAAACACATAAAAATAATAATTAAGTAACTGTAAAAAACTACATAAGTTCTTAAAAACCCACGAGAAAAGATTACATAACTTAAGTTTATATAATTAATAAATATATTAAAAATTAAATTTTTAATTATATATACCGGGTCCGGGACGGGTTGGGGATAGGCATCCCGGCCCCGGCCCCGGTTTCATATAAACGGGTATCCCCGACCCCAGCCCAGGTACCCAATTTGGCGGGAAATATCCGGTCCCGATCGAGACGGGTCGATCGAGTTCCCAACGGGTCGGATCAAAATGCAACAATCAAAACAATTGATTGCCAAATAGGGCCAAAGTGAGAGTAATTTGCTAATCTTTGTGCAATAAACTCTTGAAAAAGAAGAGTGTCAATAGCCGACTTTAAGCATTAATTAATGTACCAAAAAAAGCATTAATTAATGTGAATCCCTAGAGTTAGCCATAATTGGGAAACTTCCTATAATCTGCACTACATCCAGTTAATAGTGAACTGGGGATTGCTTTTTTCTCTCTTCATTTATTTATTAAATGTTATCTTTGTATTTTCATTTTTTTAATGAGGGACATACGAGAAACTCCATCAACTCAGACGTATGCCTCGACTGCACGGTTAAATCGGGACGGATGACTAATTCACACTGCAAGGGAGAGGACCAACGAGATACGAACCAAGCAACAAACTTGTAATATTTCAACAAAGTATTATCACCACACGAATTCGAATTCGCGATGTCGGAGTGTTTCCACCCAATCACCTTGCAACTTACCATCAATCTATGGACTTGTATTTTCATCTTATTACCTTCCTTGAGTGGATTAATTTAAAAGTTTTGAACACTAAATTCAAACAATCGGTGGGGTGTGACATCTATTTATTTATTTATCTTATGCATGATGAATATATGGAGTACTAAAGTTGAACATAGTAGAACCCACTCAAATAATCTACTTTCATGATTTGCATGATTTCATAGCTCATATGATACAGCTAGAAACGTGATAAAAGTACAAACGTTCGTTAATTCTAAGAATACTTGTACGCAACACGTGATTAAACGTGAAAACCAAGATGTGTATTGAAAGAACACAGATAAAACACGAGAAAAGAGATAAACCCAATATTTTCTTATTCAATATTTCACTCACTCATAACAATAATAGACCTATCTATTTATAATACGAAAGAACCTTGGTGAAAGAAATAAACCCTAATAAAAAATACTACTACTACTAATAATAATAAATGTACTAATTAATAAATAATAAGATCTGTGAAAATCCAATATAATACTATCGTATAAATCTTCATTCTCCAAATCGGCTCATAATTGTGAGAGATTGTTACCTCAATCTCGTCTGCATCATGATATTATGATAGGATAATTTGTTGCACATGTTAAATAGTAGATAAAAGATAAATATGTATTTTGACATGAATATATCGGTCAATTCATCTAACTCTGTCTTGTACATATTGTTTCGAGTTCATATCGAGTCATGAATGAGAATTAGATATTCTCATCCTAATTTTTGAAATTGTTATATCATGGATCCGAATTTATGATGCAACATGTGTGATGAATTATCGAGGAAGCTCAAAGTGTTTGAGTGTGATGTATTGCAACACGTATACTCTTGCAATCTTCCTAGGTGTTTTTGGGGTGCAGAGTAATATTTGTCATTACAACTATACAATGTTTAAGTTTTGGAGAGTGACAATGAATCAATTGAACTAATACAAAACATGTAATTTAATTTTGACATTTAACTCATAATATAAAATTATTGAAATAATAGAAGAGAGAAAATCATTAAAATAAACTTCCGACTTGGAAAAATTTCCACATTTTCTTAGCTGGAAAATCAGGATGTCTCAATGGGTGTATAAAGTATATAAATGTTGAAACATGTAATAAGTTGGACCGAGTTGGACATTACTATACCCCGTCTGTCTCAGTAAGATTTCAATTTTAATAGCAATTTAGGATCGAGTCGGTATCTAAGCTAGGCCAACAAGAAGTACCGATAGTTCGATTCAATAGCATTCCAAAATAATTAGGTTTGTTCAGACTCGATTATTAGTATTGAAGTAAATTCAAATAAAAATAGACGGGTTTTACTAAATAGAAATTGGATATCAAGTCATGACTCGGTAAAGAATCGAGCAGTCCATAGCTGGGACACCGGACGGACCGGGTAGCTTTGGCGCATTTATTAGCGTTAGTAGTACTATGTACCCATATACGTGACGACGACGATTTATTTTCAATGACTTGAAATAAAATAAAATAAAATAAATTAATTAGCCTTTGTCCTGGATTTGTTTTACTTTCAATAAATTCACTCGGAGGTGAAAATGATCAAGGAGTTCGGGCGGGCAGAAAGAGAAGGATTTCACCTGAAATTCCACCTCAATAGTGAATGAACTGTGGCCGGCAGATTTGAATTGGATTCCTCCAGCACTTGCGTGATTTCTCCTCATTTTGCTTGGAGTATTTCGGAAGGTTGGTGTATTATTATTGATTTTCGAATCATTTTTGCTTTTTTTTATGCTATCTGTGGTTTGAAACTATGTCGGATTTGAGCAATATTAATTTAGGATTTCTGTCGTCGGGAACTTTTGATTTGATCAAGGAAGTGGAGTGACTGTGGATTTGCGATTTGTGTTTAATTCAGTTCTGTGGTGGTGGAGGATTGTGCGTTTTTACTATTTTACTCGTACTTTAAGCAGATAATTAAGTTTGGTGCAATTTTCTCTAGTCATTGCTATTGAATGTTTACTGATGTGAGGTTTACTTGTTCATTATGTTTGAATACAGGATGCATTTGTCGAGGAATTGATTAAGAATCTGGAGGTTTGCCACCCAGTATAGAAAGGTTATTGATCTTTGACTGGCTTATTTTGCCTATTGGAGTTTTTTTTACCGTCATTCTGTTCGGATAATCTGGGTGGTGGAGGTTATCAATGGATATTAGAGTATAAAGAAATGAGAATACCACAATGAGAGAGAAAGGAGGGTTATTAGGTCAATGGGTGAGAGAGACAGGACATTATCTGATCTGGTAGGCCTAATTAAATCTTGGATCCCATGGAGGTCCGAGCCTGCTCACGTGTCGAGGGACTTCTGGATGCCCGACCGAAGCTGCAGGGTATGCTACGAGTGTGATTCACAATTCACTCTGTTTAACCGTAGGCATCATTGTCGACTCTGCGGCCGGATTTTCTGTGCTAACTGTACTTCCAATTGGATTCCTGCTGAACAGAAGTCTTCACTAGAGGAGTGGGAGAAGATTAGGGTCTGTAACTACTGTTTCAAGCAATGGGAAAAAGATTTGACGGTGCCTGTTGATAATGAGATCCAGGTTGCCAGCCTGGATACCAGCAGTATTTCACCATCAGAAACTAGTTACCTTAGCACCAAGTCCAGTGGAACCTGTAGCAGCAATATTACCTTTTTTTCACTACCACAGTCTGCTGGACTCAGCCCACACCAATCACCTATTATGGAAACAGCTATAGAAAGACAATGTGTTGAAGCAACTAACGATCATGTAAGAGACATGGGCGAACAGAATGGGTCTCAAGAGAATATTGATTTTTTTCGAAACAGGTTATTCTGAATCTTATTCTCGAATTCTTGAACTAAAGATGTTAGTTAGTTACCTCTTAAGTACTATTACTTAATTGGATTTTGCCTTTGGTTCTTTACTAGTTACTAGTACTACTGCATCTCAAGAGACCCAGTTTGCATCTACGCATTGCACATGTGTCCTTTTTTTTGGTGCGTTGGGGTGGGAGGTGGGGATAGTATATAATATTTGTACTGATCTTAGAAAAGTTAATTTCTAAAAGTTTTAATGGATGATTTTGCTTTATGCTCCTGCTTCGTGACCATCTGTGTTTGCGCATTTTTATGCTTCTGGGGAGGTTATTGTCTAATGGAATTTTTTGTTTGATGATTGATTCTGCCTGGTTGGAAGAGTTTCAAGACGAAGCTTTACTTTTCTTCACCCCCTCCCCCCTATACAGCAAACTTAGTGTTTTAATGGTGCTTACTCTTATACTGCCGATAGTTTTGTTATCCTATTCCTACATGGTGATCTGTGCATCCCATCATAGAATTTACCAATCTGCTTTAGCGCTAAAATACAATCTAATGTTATCTTATTTATGCTACATTTATACACTTTAAGCACTAATTACTAAGCATGCATATTTCCTCAACAGGAATGATTATGATGATGATGAAGAATTTGCCTTCTCCCACGTAGGGTCCCAAACAAGTCATTTTTCACAGGTTAATGAATACTATGGTCATGCTAAGTTTGATGATATAAACATTGATTATAAATTACGCAAAGTTTATCCTGAGGGAGATGCTATTGGTTCAGAATGCATGAGCACCTCTCCAGTACAGATTAGTTTTGATTCCCTAAATTCTGAAGAAATCAAGCAGATAGAGAGGAAAGGTGTTGAACATGATGTTGTTGATGAATGTGAGGCACCATCTTCTTTATATGTGGCTGAAGATGTCAATACTGAACCAGTGGATTTTGATAACAATGGAGTTTTGTGGCTCCCGCCAGAGCCAGAGGATGAAGAAGATGAAAGAGAAGCACTTTTAATTGAGGATGATTTTGATGGTCGGGATGGTGGTGGAGAATGGGGATATCTACACAATTCGAGTAGCTTCGGGAGTGGGGAGTCTCGAAGTAGGGACAAATCAAATGAGGAGCACAAGAGAGTTATGAAGAACGTGGTCGAAGCTCATTTTCGGGCTTTAGTAGCTCAGCTCCTGCAGGTGGAGAATCTTCTTTCTGAGGATGAAAACGACAAAGAAAGTTGGTTGGAAATTATTACAGCCTTGTCATGGGAGGCTGCCACATTGTTAAAGCCAGACACAAGCCAGGGGGGACAAATGGACCCAGGGGGTTACGTAAAAGTAAAATGTTTAGCTTCAGGGATTCGAAGTGAGAGGTAATTGCTTTTATAATTGCAACACAGTACAACTATCTTATAGAATGTCTGATAAACTCTTTTGTGAATGTGATTCCCTACATCGTAAGTTTTCCAGACTTGAATATAGTTGTACTGGGAATGGGTTGAGTTATGAAAAATGATGAAAAGCGGTAACTGGCTGGGTTTGACACAGAGGCATTTGGTGTATAGGGTTATTATTCATGCCAGCTCATTGTTTATACTATACGTTATGGTATAGTATCTTCCTCACCTTTTGTTTCTCTCAGTCTTCAGTTTCTCTAGTTACTGCTAATCTATCTTCCTCACTTTTGTTTCTCTTGTATTGTTAGAAATTCTCATTTCTGGTGATGACTATTTTACTCAACAGTTCAGTTGTCAAAGGAATTGTTTGCAAAAAAAATGTGGCTCATCGACGGATGACATCGAAAATAGAGAAGCCCCGCTTGCTGATCCTTGGGGGGGCTCTTGAGTATCAGAGGATTTCGAATGCTCTTTCAAGCTTTGATACTTTGTTGCAACAGGTTGGATTTGTTGATATTTCCATTTAATTGTTTCGTTGGCCCATAATTCTACCTTGCATGATATCATCTTTCTATATGAAGTATGAACCCATTATTATATTTGTCTTGAATGTTGGTGTTATGCATTCGATTATTCCCAGGAAACGGATCATCTTAAGATGGCAGTTGCAAAAATCGGTGCACATAATCCTAGTATTCTTCTGGTGGAGAAATCTGTTTCAAGATATGCACAGGAGTACCTTCTCGCAAAAAATGTATCACTTGTACTAAATATTAAAAGGCCACTTTTGGAGCGCATATCCCGCTGCACCGGTGCTCAAATTGTTCCATCAATTGATCATCTATCATCCCAGAAATTAGGATATTGTGACATGTTCCGTGTTGAGAGGTTTTCAGAAGAGCATGGCACTGCGGGTCAGGCTGGAAAGAGACTGGTCAAGACACTGATGTACTTTGAAGGTTGTCCAAAGCCACTAGGCTTCACGGTCAGTGTAATCCGGCCTATTGTCTGGAGCAACTATAGTAATAATATTTTAGATACTATCGGCTAAATAAATTTTGAAATTTTGGGAGAACTGGTCAATATTTAATTTTTTCAAAATTTCTTATACGAATATATGTGAAGAAGATTTATAAAGTTTACTAATAAATTATGCATTTTTACCCCTTTGATATGTTTCAAAGTCTTATTGGTATAAAATCTAGGTTATTTTTAGGAACACATTAGAGCGTATAAAATTGGCCGTAAGCTTTATTGTCATTAGGGTGTGTCAAAATGTTGATTTCTTCAGATATTACTTCGTGGTGCCAACGGGGATGAGTTAAAGAAAGTGAAGCATGTTGTACAATATGGAGTTTTTGCGGCTTATCATTTGGCTCTGGAGACATCTTTTCTTGCCGACGAAGGTGCCTCTCTGCCGGAATTTCCATTGAACTCTCCAATTACAGTGGCACTTCCAGATAAGGCATCATCCATTGACAGGTCCATCTCAACTATACCTGGTTTTACAGTCTCAGCTAGTGAAAAATCTCCTGGGCCTCCGTCTTATAGTGAACCACAGAGGTCGATTAGTGTGCCCACTTCAGATCTGATCAAGATGACAACTGCTTCCATTCAAGGAAATGAATGTTTAGGAACACATAACCTTCATGATCCTATGAGCCCTCAGTATGTCCAACCCTTCATCTCGTCTTCTCTAGAAGATTTTCAGCATTCTTCCTTGAATGAACCCTCTAGTCAACATGCATCACAAGATGGAGGATTTGTGGATTTGGCTTTGTCTGCAGAGGCAAAAACTTTTGAAACAGACAGAGGTGCTGCCACAGGAGATAGCTACATGTCTAACGATTTTGGCAACTCAGAAACCAAAATTATGCAAAGCGATTATTGTGAAATTGATTCTACCGGAAGTGTTTTAGATCCATCATCTTTGCAACCTGATGGAAAGGAACAACCTGCTCTAAAAGAAGAGTTTCCGCCTTCTCCTTCAGATCATCAAAGTATTTTAGTCTCATTGTCATCACGATGTGTATGGAAGGGTACTGTATGTGAAAGATCCCATCTGTTTCGAATAAAATATTATGGTAGCTTTGACAAGCCTTTGGGTCGGTTTCTACGGGATCATTTATTTGATCAGGTATTCCTCTCTATCTCTCTAGAGATTTTCTAGTTAACTCTGCACTCGTAACTTTTTGCTGAGAATATCCTGGGGTTCTGTGCGACTGACGGGGTCTATTTTTTCTGACAGAACTATATATGCCGCTTATGTGAGATGCCAGCTGAAGCGCATGTTCAGTGTTATACTCATCGACAAGGTACCCTTACAATTTCAGTAAAAAAGCTGCCCGAAATTATTTTACCTGGGGAAAAGGATGGAAAGATTTGGATGTGGCACCGTTGCTTGAGGTGTCCAAGAGCTAATGGGTTCCCTCCAGCAACTAGAAGAATAGTTATGTCTGATGCTGCTTGGGGACTGTCTTTTGGAAAGTTTTTGGAGCTAAGCTTTTCAAACCATGCAGCTGCTAGCAGAGTGGCAAGCTGCGGCCACTCTTTACATAGAGACTGTCTTCGGTTTTATGGGTATGATATCTTGCTTGGTTACTATGAATTTGAGAATCTTGAAGCGTGTTGTATCCTGACCATGGTCACGTAGACTTCAGCAAACTTGGGGTTTAGTGATATTAATGTCCATGTTAAGCAGAAAAGGCGACCTGTTCAATTCAGCCATTTCATTGCCTCCTGGCTGTTGCAAATTTTAGCGAAAAGTTTGATGGCTTGCTTTTTCTCGGCAACAAATCAGAAAACAATCAACATGCATGTTGCATTTGAACCGGGGAGAGGGTATTTTAATACCTCTAATTGATTTTCCATGCCTTACAAAGTTGGTTTTCATGCAGATTTGGGAAAATGGTTGCTTGCTTTCGTTATGCATCGATTGACGTTCATTCAGTGTATCTGCCACCCCATAAACTTGAGTTCAACTATGAAAGTCAGGAGTGGATAGAAAGAGAACTGAATGAGGTGAAATGAGTTATTTTTTGTTTTCCTTTTCATCATGGATTTCCCTCAGTTGCTTCCGTGATTACCTTCTGCTGTCTAACAGGTTGTAGGACGAGCTGAGCTTTTGTTCTCTGAGGTGCTTAATGCTCTTCGTCTTCTGATTGAAAGAAAATCTGCTCAAGGTATGGTCAACAGTGGCATGAACTTTTCTGAATCAAAACGCCAGATATCAGATCTAGAAGGAATGTTGCAGAAAGAGAAGTCAGAATTTGAGGTGTGAGGTCAATTTATCTTGAATTTTCTTTTCCATATCGGCTGTTTTGACTATTTATATGATTGTAGTTCTTTTCATAACTGATTGACGAATGTCAGTGAAGCAAGAAACATACAGGTCTACTTCATAAGCTAATATATTTAATTTTTTTAAATTGCTGATTTGCCTATGTGTTGGTGAAAAGAAATTATGCAGACTAAATCATGTAAAAACTTCTATTTCACAAAGTTGTGGTGCTGATTAATATTATGTGATTCACAGGAAGCACTCCAGAAAATTTTGAACAAGGATGCAAAAAGGGGTCAACCTGTCATTGATATTCTTGAACTCAATCGACTACGAAGGCAAATAGTCTTCCAATGTTACATGTGGGACCACCGCCTGATCCATGCAGCTAACCTAGATGTTAAGAATCAACCAAACAATATAGAAATTACCTCTTCGGAGCCTACTCAGGCCTCCCTTGGTGTTACTGAGAAAATCCCTGATATATATCTCCCAGTCAAGGCGATTTTGGGTGCAGATGCAAAGCTTGAACAAGATCCAAATTGTGGGGTGATTGATAATCGTAACAGTCAACTCGAGGCTTTTTGTCAAAAAAATGATACATTTCTTACCTCTTCCCCCAGAAATCAAAGCCCAGCTGCACTTGCTCGTGAGGCAAACGTGGTGGATGAATCTGATCCGTTGGTATCCGGTGTTGCTGTTCGTAGAGCCCTCTCCGCTGGGCAAGATCCTATTTGTTTGTCGCGAACCCTTGATTCAGCATGGACTGGTGAGAGCCACTCAGGAATCGGGATTCCTAAGAACAAAAGTTTCTCAGTCGAAGCAGATTCTTTATCGACCGTTGGATTATCTGACAAGTTGGAAGTGGAAGACCACAGAGAGAGCTTAAGTGTGTCTAAGGTTCCTCAGTCACCTTCTGTTTTGTCTGCCAAAGGCTCTTCTGATAATGTGGAAGATACTGTAAGTTGGTTGAGTATGCCATTTGTAAGTTTCTACCGATCGTTAAATAAGAATTTCCTAGGGCCCGCTCAAAAACTGGACACAATGGGAGAATATGATCCGGTATACATATCGTCATTTCGGGATTCTGAACTCCAAGGTGGGGCCCGGTTGCTCCTACCTGTGGGAGTCAATGAAACTGTTATTCCAGTGTATGATGATGAGCCTACCACTATTATATCTTATGCACTTGTTTCGCCTGATTATTTTGTCCAGCTGTCTGATGAGCTCGAAAGAGTAAAGGACACTGCAGATTCTGTATTTTCTTCGCAGCACCTTGATATTGGGAATTTCCAGTCTTTTAATTCTGTGGACGAAATGATGTTGGAATCTTATAAGAGTCTTGGATCTGGAGATGAGAGCATGTTATCATCATTAACAAGTTCACGTAGTTCCTTGCCTTTGGATCCAGTCTCGTATACAAAAGCATTGCATGCCCGGGTGTCCTTTTCGGACGATGGGCCCCTCGGGAAGGTGAAATACACTGTTACTTGTTATTATGCTAAGCGTTTCGAAGCCTTGAGGAGGATATGTTGCCCGTCTGAGGTGGATTTTGTCAGATCCATTAGCCGGTGTAAGAAGTGGGGAGCCCAAGGTGGCAAAAGCAATGTCTTTTTTGCGAAGACTTTGGACGATAGGTTTATCATCAAGCAAGTGACGAAGACTGAACTGGAATCATTCATCAAGTTTGCTCCTGGTTATTTTAAGTATCTTTCGGAATCGATAGGCTCAGGAAGCCCGACATGCCTAGCGAAGATACTCGGGATCTATCAGGTACATCGGACGAACTGAATCTGAAATTGTTGAAATAAGTCAATTTTCTCATTTATCGTGCAAGTAATTTTCTTTAGATGTAGCATTAAAAATCCAATGTGCTTTGTTAGGATAGAATTATATACATCTTGCATTGCCTCAATACCATGGCATATACAGGGCACTCGTTAAATAGTACTACGTTGCTCTTATTACATGACAATATTTATGCAATATGCTCGTGAAAGTTTCCGTTTGAACCTTTCAATAATCATTTTGGATTATAAAAATTAACAAACTATTATTGATGATTATAGAATACAAAGAATCCCATAATCTTTCGAAATTACAAAAATCCACTTAAGGTTTTACAAACATCCCCGTGAGATTTAGATTTGTATTATCTTAACAAATACCTCCCTAATGAGGGTGCAGTTTATGAAATAGGAGCAAATATTATTGGAGTTTTTGCAAGTATAGAATATATATATATATATTATATATATATATATATATTGGGCAGTTGTAGTATTTCTTGATGGTGTATTTTTGTAATTATTTTGCATGCTTCCAGAAGTAGAATCAATAATAAATGTTTGGTTGTCCAGAGGTTTTGCCCTAGTGGTAAAGGACTCATACATTGTTGGTTGAGGTTCTGTGTTCGAGTCCTCTTACCAACAAATAGTGGTATTGAATTTCTCCAAAAAAATTTCCATACGCGTAGGGCCAAGCGGTATTAACCCGTAGGGCCAGGCCGGAGGGGGGTTTCTGGAGTATGGGGCTGCAGTGCGGTGGAATCAGTCACTTAAAATTTTTTTACCCAACACAGTTTGTCCCCAGGGGCATAGACTGATGGTAAGTTGCAAGGTGATTGGCGTGAAAACACTCCGACATCGCGGGTTCGAATCCGTGTGGTGACAATACTTTGCTGAAATATTGCAAGGTTTGTTGCTGGGTTCGTGTCTCGTTGGTCCTCTCCCTTGCAGGGCTGCCATTAGTGCACATCCCTCGATTTAACACCCGCCTGGTCAAGGGACCTCTGATACAGGTTTGGGGAGTTTCTCGTCTCTCCCTCAAAAAAAGAAAAAAAATAATAAATGTTTGGTTACTATGTCTAAGATTCTCATGTTGCCATAGAATGATCTTTGAAGCAATATAGGTGATTTTTTTTCTGGTCTTCTGTTGAAAAGGTTACATCCAAACATCTTAAAGGAGGGAAGGAAACAAAAATGGACCTGCTGGTTATGGAGAATCTTCTGTTTGGAAGGAATCTGACCCGACTTTATGATCTGAAAGGATCTTCCAGATCACGATACAATCCCGATTCTTCAGGAAGTAATAAAGTTTTATTGGATCAGAACTTAATCGAAGCAATGCCAACTTGTCCCATTTTTGTTGGAAATAAAGCCAAAAGATTGTTAGAAAGAGCAGTGTGGAATGATACTGCTTTTCTCGCTGTAAGTTTATGTTTGTTTTTATCATAATGATGAATTTGTACCACTGAAGTATTTGCCATCACCAGAATAAAATAATGATTGTCAAAGGCCTGGGGGGAGGGGGTGCTGTGCTATCGATTCTGCAAAATTAATTAGAAAAGGGAAGGGATGCTTTAGATTTCCGATTATGCTTATGGAATGACTTTTGTGAACAAATTAAGCACCTTCGCAACTCAATTATCGAAAAGTATTTTTTCAGTCAATTTGACTTCAGATTCTATTTGCTGGCACTTCCTACTTGTGATGCCCAACCGCTTTTAGCTTCGAGCTTCTATTTGCAAATTCAACCAAGTGATTGATTCTCACCTACTTCTAGCTTCTGCTTCACTGAACCACATATTCTAAAAGTCAAAAAGAAAAAAGAAAATATTGCACGCACTCCCTAACATTCATGGGATTTGTAATTGCAGTCAGTAGACGTGATGGATTACTCGCTTCTAGTTGGGGTTGATGAAGAGAAGCACGAGCTTGTTCTTGGAATTATTGACTTCATGAGACAATATACATGGGACAAGCACCTTGAAACATGGGTTAAAGCATCCGGTATCCTTGGCGGTCCCAAAAACGCATCGCCAACCGTGATTTCTCCGAAGCAATACAAGAGGAGATTCCGAAAAGCCATGACTACCTATTTTTTGATGGTTCCGGATCAATGGTCAGCTCCTACAATTGCTCCTAGCAAATCACAGACCGAATTGTTTGAAGAGAACCCATAGAATGCACAAAGTACGACCTCTGGTGAGTGATAACGTGTTCTCTTGTATAGTTCGTTCCATGAAGTCGGAAATTAAATTTCGGGTCTCATCTTTTCCTTTTTTTTAGTCTCTGTAGATTTATTTCCTTTTTTTTTTCGGAGACTAGTTAGTTTCTAGTTCTCTTTAGCATGAGAAATCTCGAATATTTTTATTTCTTAGCAGTTCAGCCTCTGCAAGGCCCCTGGTCTAAATATTGGATGACCCCCAAGATTTTTCTTTTCTTTTTCTTTTTTGTATATTTGTTTTTCTTGTTCTCTTTTCTCCATGTTTTTGTACTTTGGAAGATGTCCCAACTGTGTATGAATTGAATATGGGCTGGAATTTTGTATAAATGAGTTTTTTTTTGTATTCCTTTTTTTTTTTTTTGCATTTTCTATTTCTTGGTTAGTTTGATGTGGGGGATCTTTGAGCTTTTAATTTTTATGTATATTCCTAAAGTTGTTATATATATATATATAATATATATATTATCACCTCTCTTCTCTTATCTGCTTGAAGCTTTACACTTACCTTCTTTTTTGTCCCTCGGGAAACTTTACATTCAATTTTATACAATCAAATCAAACAATTACTTTTTACTTTTTGATCTTCACCCCACACTAACTATTAGGGCTTTTTTCGGTTCGGTTCGGTTCGGTCCAGGTATTAGCTCTTGCATTGTGTTGTGTGGGATCCATATTGTATCATGAACTCGATTCATAGTATAAAAACTCTTGTTTAAGTAGATGTAGAAATTGGCGGGCCCAACTAAAATTTAGGAGATCTTAAATAGTTTTAGGAGATCTGTTGTGAGTCCTCTATAGTGTTCTATATATAACATTAACATAGAGGAAAGAGAGAACTGATGGTATTTTTTTTTTTTTGGCAAAAAAAGATCTGGTATCATTACAAGTTATGTATTTGTTTGTTTTTGCCCATTCATTTTTAAGGTTAATAAAAAAAACTATCCCAATACTTGTTGACGGGTTTTCACGCTTAGAACGCTGGTTCGTCAGCTCATGATTTTACGCCGAGTCTAGTCTTAGATTTTTTCGCTTTCCCAGGAGTCGAACCGATGAGCCTGATGGTACCGGAATTTCAATGAATTCCTACCTAAACCTAGAGGTACGGGGTTCGACTCTTGGGAAGGTAAAAAAACTGAAACTAGACTCAGCGTAAAATCATAAACCGATAGACCAGCGCTATAAACGTGAAGACCCGTCAACAATGCTCATGCACACTCTAGAGATGCATTTATAAGGTAAATACAACTCCAAGGGGTACTTGTAATTTAAAAAATAAAAATAAAAGTTGTTTAATGAATTATCCATATACAAATATATTACTCTTAAAGGATATTTTTGGTAAATAATCTAAAGAATGTTGCTGCTGTGGAGAATTATGGACTTGTTTATCCACATTGGATTATGAGGTGTTGATCTTGTTTGATAATTTGGTATACATTAGTATATTCCAACATCTACACCCCTATAATATCTGTTTACACCTTTTCTTCAAACTCCATTATCATCAGCTACCTGAAGTAGCCAGCATCTCTGTAGCAAGTCGATTATCTCAACATCTCTCCTGTCGCAAACGAATATAAACGAGTTCGTTAGGGGTGTACTTGAAAAAAATGATTAATCGACCAAGAATTGTCGAAGCACTCGTAGATTAACCACTGTTCGGAAATTCTACAAATTAAAGTGATTTTCAACTTTTAACCAACAGAACTCGGTAAACGAATTATAAATATTTTTCAAATCAGAAGTTGAGAATCACTTTTTTTTGTTAGTGTTTGCTGAGAGTCCATAATGTCAGCAATTAAAAAATATCGATCCCAAATCTTAATATGGTATCAGTCAGAGCTCGATATGCTTCAATTCGATCCCATTAAGAAAACCGAACACTTGGATTTCGAGATTTTCACAGGTTAAGAGATTGACCTTTTAAAACGGAACTTGAAATCTAAATAATAATGATAATGCATCCTTTACATCCCATAAAGATATTTCAATGAATAATGCTATACACACACAATTGCACACACAATTGTACATCCATGCTTTATAGGAGTTGTACCCTGCGCAGGGTACAACCCCTACAAAGTAGGGTGTGCATTTGTATGTGCTTTTGTGTGTGTAGTAGCTTTGTATTTCAATATCCTGTTTCTCTCGTCCCAAAAAGAGTCCATTTTTTACAAGTATTTGTCATTAATTGTTCACTTACACCAATGTACCTAACTAATCTCTCTTCAACTAAATATGTATTCAAATGATTTTGAATATGTGGAAAAAATCATTTAGAGTTTAATATTTTCAACTTAATTAATTATATTTTTAAAATATGTGAAAATAGCTACTACTCTTAGGGGTGTTCAAAAATATCCGATATCTGATATCCAATCCGAAATATCCGGAAATCTGAAGTTCCGAATATCTGAAAATTCGGATATCCGAAACTTCGGATTCGGATATCGGATAGTACTTTTCAGAAAAAATCGGATATTCGGATATTCGAAAATCCTAATTTTTTTTTATATTTTAAATAATAGAAGGTATTCGGATATTCGGATATCCGAATATAATTCATATTTTTTTCCGGATATCGGATATCAAAATTTACTATCCGAATTTTCGGATATCCGAAACTCCGGATATCCGGTTTTGAACACCTCTAACTACTCCCTCCCTCCCACCCGAAAAATTGACATATGTAGTAAAATTACAACCTTAAGGTCAATGGTTGGAGATTAAAAAAAGTAGGTATTGATGGTTAATATGCAGTTGAGATTAAAAAATTAAAATATATTGATACTGAGTGCATGCTGGAGATTAAAAAGTAAAATGTGATTGCTTGATTTGATCGCGTAAATGTGATAAATGTAAACTTTCTGAGTGGACGATTTTATTAGTGAAATGTAAACATTTGCGCGGGATTGAGTGAGTATTTGTGTGTGTGTGTGTGTGTGTGTGTGTGTGTGTGTGTGTGTGTGTGTGAGATAGACAAACTTGGTACCTTGAACTAGAGGAAGATCTTGATATTTGGTGGTGAAAACGAGGCCCTTCATCACAACCTTCACATGTTATCTCCCCATTTTTATCTTTATAGCAAACAATACCAGCTGATCTATCTTCATATATCTGTAACAAAATATATGAACAGAAAAAAAAAAAAATGATAATCAAGAAACACCATGATTATCAATCTGCAGCAAAAAGTAAACACATTCTCAGATAATACACACACACACACACAGACACGCACACACACACTGGAGTGGTTAATTTAATAAATAATCACCTTGTTCTTGTGAAGATCAGGCAATCTGATCTGATGATCAGCTGACATGTCATTTTTGGCACACATCACCAACTGATTTTTCCCAGACCCTTTGTTTGAATCATGGCTTAAAGGCAATATGTGGGCTGAACAATGAGAGAACCTTATAGCCATATTATTCACTAGGTAGTGTTGTGAAGAAATAATATATATATATATATATAGTGTAACTTTATTTTCAGAATCCTGTTAAGTGCGAGAACTGCGAGAACCACCTTTTGTACTCCTAATAATACATAATGTACATCATGTCAATGCATACAATCCCTACTGATCATAATCCTACTATATAGTAAGAGTTATCATCAGTAGGGCTATTATAGTAGGGGTTATCATCAGTAGGGATTATCTCCCGTAATAAAAATTATATTTTATTATAATACCCTTTTGAATTAATAATATTTTTTAATATTTAAAAAAATCTCATTAGTTTAGAGGAGTTCTTAGCTTCACACTTAAGAGAGTTACAAAATAAAGTTCTATATATATATATATATATATATATATATATATATATATATATATATATATATATATATATATATATATATATATTGACTTAATACAGAATGATGGAGCAACATATATTATATATGGAGTTGTATATATAAAATAAAATGATTGATCTTAGTTTTTTTTTTTCTTTTCTTGGTGTTAATAGTAGGTGTCTAATCAATAACCCATTATCATATTTATAAGGTAAAAAAAATGTAAACATCAGGTGGGCTCCACTTATCCTACCTTCAACCTGTTGATGATGATAATGAAACCTTACTTGACTCTTAGACATGTCAATTTTATTCGTACCCGATCTTACCCGTCGGATAAATCTGAAATTGGGTCGGGTATTGACCGAACCCGGAAATTTGTGATCGGGTACGAGTAGAGTATGCGTATAGTATATTACCCGATTACCCGACCCGATTACCCGACCCGCGTATCCATTTGAATTATATAAATATATTATTATTATATATTATGCAAAAATATTATATTATATTATATATTATGCATATTATTATATAAAATATAATATTATAAATATTTATTATACTAAATTGAATTTAATAATTATATTAAATGTATATATGATATATATTAAAAAATATTTATATTTGTAAATATAGGTTATACGGGTACCTGAATACCCATTGTGTATCCGATTACCTGATGGGCAATACCCGTACCCGATCCGAATTAAATAGGGTAGGGTATGGAGGAGGCATACCCGTACCATACCCTACCGACTCTTATCTTCTTTTTTGGTTGGAAATTTTCTTTTGATGTGTTCATTTGAATTCTATGTTATTATCATTCTGGGTAAAAAAATCCCTCAAATTTTAGTGATCAGTAAAGTCTTTAATTACTGTTTACTTATGATTTTCTAAGGGGTATACTAATCCCACTTGAATTTCTAATATGCCCCCATTAACCCCCCACCCAATTTGGTTAAAATATTATTCCTATTTTTACTATTTATAGGGGGCAAAATGAAAATAAATAAATTAAAATTCGACCATTGGGCCTGGCCTGGTCCAAGATTGACTCGGTCTGTGGGTTGGGCTGGGCGGGATGATAGGGCGGATTGAGTTGGGTCATGGGCTGAGTTGAGCTGGCTTTTTAGTATGCTGGGCTGAGGCTAGGTTGGATATCTCAAACCCGGGAACGGCCCACTATATGAGTGGCTTAGTCCGAACCAACCCAAGAGCCAGGACGGGCTTGGCCGATCCGGCCCATTTAGTATCTGGTCAATTGTAATGCCAACTAACTAATATCTGCTAGAATAAAATATCCCAAATTTACAGTAGCAAGAAAATCACGGATAACAGAATTAGAACAACACAAATGAATTCTAACCAATACTACAATTTCCAAGCATATAAATCAATTTGAATCAACCCTTTGCAATCCTAAAACATGTTGGAAAAACTTCACTTGAATAAACCAAACAAATGTACGAATAATTAAAGTAATACCCTGCAAAATAATTGTTAATTTCCTAACAATAAAGATTTTAACAAAATCAACAAGATTGAAGTATGTCGATGTTGAGTCCAGAAGATATGTGAACGCGAGAAGAATTTAACAAACGGAAGAAATTTTTATACCACTGAAGAAAAATATTTCGAAGCAAAAGCAGTAGAAAAAAAAAAGTCGGACCCTTCACGTTTGTTTTAATCTGATTATTATCAATTAATTTTGGTACTACATTCCGCCCAAATTGCCGCCGACCTGACCCGACCCGGACGGACAGCGGCAGAGGTGCGAGTGTAAATGCGCGGGCGAGGACCGCCCAGTCACACATCCATTCATATCTACACTACTTGTTGGTGAACTAATGTTTTTGTATATAGCCTTATATGCATATTAATCTTTCTACTGTTTTTCAATGTGGGACAAAGTATCACACTCATTTCCAAAGAGATCACTTTGGAGCATTAATACCTATTCATACCTCCTCAATTTTGAGTATTTTTGCATATTTTGTAAAGCTCTTGTGGAGCACTACATATTCCAACCAAATCTTGACATTGACTCATCGTCGAGCCCACTCAAACTCAAGCCTCAAATTGTACTTTAAATAGCCTTATAAGTCCATTTCCCAACAATCCCAACATGAATGAGATTGATGATCCAACAGCACAAATCAGACATTGGAGTTTGACTTGGTGATAGTTAATACGGTTAGATATTACATAGGATAGGTAGAGTATGCTCTTTGAATCTTCCCTTGAAAAGATATATTTACCTTACTGGCTAGATAGTGTGACTTGATGCCTTTGAACTGTCCGGCCATTTGTGTAAGTGATGGTATATCCCTCACAAGGCATTCTCTCATTTATTCTATTCTCATTAATGTGTCCGTTATGGCCGGGGATACCTTCTTGGTTCTGTGGGAGATGCTGAAGAATTGTGATTGCAATTCTGCTTTGAAACGGCCCCTCTTCTCTCCAACATAGGTGGTTCTTTCTGGTGTCGAGTAAACTCGTATTTTACTCCACCCGACCTTAAATTGTCGTCAGAATCATTAAAAGCAAAATTTAACCTCTTACTATGGGTATCACTGTGTTCAACCTAAGAATAGGTAGGTTTGGGGTGAACCCCCACAGACAGTGATCGTGTCCAGTTTTATGAATTAGTTTTTCATTTGAACCTAAATCTTGGGATCTCCAATCAGCTTAGGTTGGATGTCCTCCCTAAAACTATTAGCTCATTCCAATAGACCCATTTCCCTTGATGATTTTTCAACAATGTCTTTCATTAACCCTTTGGTTAGCGGATCTCCAATATTATCCTTTGACGGTACATAGTTAATGGTAATATTTATGAACTCTCTAATGGTATTATGTCTTCGTCATATCATATGTGACGAGACTTACCATTATACATTGTGCTATGTGCTCTACCAATAGGAGATTGATTGTCGCAATGAATGGAGACTGCAGTCACAGGCTTTGGCCATTTAGGAATATCTTCTACAAATTTCTCCAATCATTCTACCTATTCCGCATATTTATCTAATAATATACTCTGATTCCATAGTGGATCGAGTTATAACCGTCTGCTTTGAAGATTTCCATGACACTGCTGCATCAGCTAGTGTGAATACATATCCACTTGTAGACTTAAAGTCTTTTATGTTAGATATCCAATTTGCATCAGTATATCCTTCAAGTACTGCTGATATCGGATATAGTGCAACCATACTCACGAGAACCCCTCAAGTACCTAAGTACCTTTGTGATTGCTTTCCACTGATCCTTCCCAGATTACTCGTGTACCTACTTAGTCTACTGATTGAGTAAGCTATGTCTGGTCTTCAACAACTCATTAGGTACATCAGCTCGTGTACCTAATATTAATCCGATTATTATCAATTAATTTCGGTAATTATACGAATATTAAAAGCTTAATTGCACAAAAATATCTGACCTTTTATTGAATTCTGATTTTTTTACCCACCTTTTAATTTTGCAAAGAATATACTCACCGTCTAATTTTTTGCAATGTCGAACAGACGAGAGATTCCAGCCTAAATAATATGCCTATGTGTCTAATTTAACTTATGTGGCAAAATATCATGCTGAGCTGTCTTGTATCGTGGCATGTTGTCTGATCTGGCCCAAAAAGACGCCGTTTATAATTAAAGAGTATGACGTCGTTTCGTTTCACTCGACGGGACAAAAACCTTAATCCACAATTCACACTCTAAACACTTAGAATATTCACGCAGTTAGAATCTCAAAGTACCCTAATCTCTTTAAAAGTTTATTGCTAGAATCTATTAAACAATAGCTCGAATCTCTATTATAATAGTAGTTTATTGTTGATTTTTGTCATCTCGTGGGTGTCTTGCTTGCGCGAGTGGTCCCAGAAGCAAGAAGAATGGACGAAGAGACGGGGAACAGGTAGGTCCCGATTCTTTTTTTCATATAAATAATTGATGTATTTTTTGAACGATTAAAGCTTGTTTTAGTGAAAAATGCTTTTTTACCATGGTTGGTAAGGACAGACTCTACAAGGCAAGGGCTATTGCATAAGAGTTGATGAGAGGATCTATTGAAGGTCACTATGCATTGCTTAGGAGATATGTGGCAGAGCTGATCAGGGTTGATAGGGATGTGACTTATCTGTTGAATTTGGGGGATGGTGCAGTCTTCAAGGGATTATACATAGGCCATAGTGCATTGAGACATGGATTCAAGAAGATCCGCATGCCAATTATAGGGCTTGCTGGTTGCTTTTTAAAGACCTACTTAGGTGGAATTCTATTGGCAGCAGTTGGGAAGGTAAAACAACTTACTATGATTGATTTCTTGTATAGTTAAGCTTACTATGATTGATTTCTTTGTATGATATTTATATGTTTCTTTACTTAGGATGGGAGCAACTAAAAATCCACACAAGTTGAGGAGGTTTGGCCTTGTGATGACTTGCCAAAGATGCAAGCAAAAAAGGCACAATAGCAAATGAAAGGGTTCCAGATCAACCAAAGGTATTGTGTTCTATTGTTTTTCTCATTTCAGCTGCATTGCAATGAGATCTAACACTATTGACTTATCTTCAAACAGGGCAAAAGGGGAAGACCTCGGATACATCCAATCTAACCACCAAGGCCTACAAAAAATGGGAAGGAGCAGACAACATCTACTTCTAACATCCAAGAGAATGCACCAAGAAAAGTGAGAAGAGGCTATGTGGTAAGTAAAATACTTATGTTTACCCATTTTATTTCTCTATGTTGGGAATTCTTAATGAAGCAATCTTTCTTTTGTGGCTTTAGATGCCTAGGAGAACAAGAGGCCTCAATCCACAATCATCAAATGGTTCAGAAACCAATTTAAGTGGAGCAAGAGAAGGGCCCTGAACCCAGGAAAGCAGAAATCGAGCAGCTGGGATTTGAAGATGGGAATTTGTGGCCTATTTTTTGAAACTTGGGTTCAAGAACTTTTGTGAAACCTTATTTAGTTGTTGTTTTTTAAGTATATTTGTGAGAACTTGACGAAATTATGGCTTAGTTATGGTTAATTGTATCTTTGTTGATGGAATGATTAAACTTTTGTGCTCTTTTTTAGCTAATTGAAGATGTGATTTTGTCTTGTATCGTGATTTGCAATTTAAGTTTTGTCATCCATTGTGGTCTATTGTGAAGTATACTAATTTACTCTCGAGCAACAATATTAAACTAACATAAATCCTATCAACTATAAACAATAAAAAATGACTTCTAAATCCAGTTATGATTATCAATAAACACACCCAAATAGCTTCCATACCACGTTCAAGCATGCTATTAACTATCAACAAGAAAAAATTAATTGCAACAAACAAACTATCATTCAATAACAACAAACAAAAGTTCAACAACCATATTCAATTCTTCATCAACCACAACAACAGCTTTCCTACCATTCTGAATACATTCCATACAAAGAAAACTACATTGCAAAATAGCTTCAATTCTAGTCAATTACAACCCCACAAAATAGCTTCCATCGAATCCTCCATCATTTCCACATGAAATGTGATCATCCTAAAACCAACCAAGAAAAACCAATAGAGTGACGAAAGTAAATCCCGCATACAACAAATTAATTCTTTTCTCCACAGCTAGCAATTTTTTCCAAGTTACTTGAACTCATCAATATCTGGAGATTCTTCTATCTCATCTTCAAGCCCAGCGGTGTCTTTTTGATTTTTTTTCTCCCGAATCAGTTGCTCCAACGCCAGGTCCCTTTAAATCTTGATTTTTAAGAAGCAATCTTTATAGTATGCCGATAGTTCAGGATCCATCCAATTCAAATACTTACAATCACCACACTACATTACAAAAAATAGAAGATCAATGAATGAAGCAGCTGCTTCTAAATGTTGATGTTACTTACCCGACCGCAGCGACGACATTAATAGTAGCGCCGCTCAGGATTCGTCAAGCTTTTTGATGCCTGCAATATGCAAGGCTCCGGTTCTTGACAGTTGCAGAGCCTCATTGGTGCGGGATTCATGGAGCTCGCTTGTCTCGTTTGTGAAGAAGAAGTCATCCCCACCGGGGGAAATTCCTTCATTTTCTGGCTGCACGTGCTCTTCTTTTCCTTCAATTTCTGTAAATTTCTTCAATTCCCGTTTGTGAGATATGCCCTAAGCCCTAATTCAAATAAGTAGTAGTAGCTGCATTAATTTTTTGGTAAAAACGGCGTCGTCGATTTGCCAAATCAGCCTTCCGGGGATCCACATCAGCACCGATTTGGGGGAAATGTGATACGGGTTCGACATTGCAAAAAATTAGACGGTGAGTATATTTTTTGCAAAAATTAAAATGTGGGTAAAAAAACCAGAATTCAATAAAAGGTCAGGTATTTTTATGCAATTAAGCCAATATTAAATAGTCCTTATAAGTCCATTTCCCAACAAAACAAACAAACCCAAAACAATAATCTCACAAGCTTTCTATACTAGCGAGGGCCTGGAACGAGACGGCTGAAAGAGGCGACACTGGAGTTGTTGAAAGGGGTGAAGACGGTGGCGGGAAAGTTTTATTGGTCGCGGACGAGTTTGGTGGACAGTGAGGTCAGAGACGAGGTCGGTCGGCAACGAGCTATTTTTGTTTGAGAGGCCGACACTGAGGGTTCAAGATATTACCTATGTCAATGGGTATACATGGCTCTTCTATATCTTATCCTACTTATTTTGGATTAGGTTCGGGTATTAACCGTCATAGTAATCAGACACTTTATGAGTATTTGTTTATACACATACCTTACATTTAATATTTACCCGGAGGCTTTATGAGTTCGTGTATCCACATACCTTATATTTAATATTATAAATATATTTTAATATATAAATTATATATATATATATATATATATATATATGGATTGATTATGGTGGAAACACCCTTAATGGTGAAATCTAGAAACCAATTGTATTATTAAGTAATTTCATTGTATATTTGTTATTATTTCTTGCATCAAGCTGGTCGCTAGTATATACAACAAATAATGCAATAAAAAAATACATAAATACATATAATTCTACTCATCTACAGCCGTTAGATCACCAATATCAATGGCCTACAAAAGTTTCTAGATTTCACAAGATAATTAGTTTTCATATGATCTATTTCCTATATATATATAATGTAATTATTAAATTAAATTTCGTATAATAAATACTTAAAAAATATTATATTTTATGTAATATAATATATATAATATAATATTTATGCGTAATAAAAAATAATAATATATTTATATATTTTAATGGGTACGCCGATCGGATCATCGTGTCGGATAATTTAGTAATATCTTATATCCATATCCGAATCATCCCGATCATAAATTTCGGGTTTGACCGATACCAAATTATGAGGCCAAATTTTCAAGGCCCATATTGATGTAAGGAATTAGTGAGTATATTTATCTAGTGGATTTGATTAGGATAATAAGAGACCCATTTAACCTCTTGTATATGTAAGTATATATTAATAGCCATAACATTAAAATAAAATAAAATTTATAACATTAAAATAACATAAAACTCCATAACAGTAAAATAAAATAAAATAAGCACACTAGGAAACTTCCCTCAATCCTTGGTATAAGCTGATGAATGGTGAAGCAAGACAACTGACAAATAATTTTCTGAACTCCTAAAGCAAAAACCCTTCAAAAAAGAAATTGGAACTTCTTATAATTAAAGTATATAAATTACATGTGTGAAATTCAACTGGGTAGAGGGGTTTAGTGTAGGGCAATTAATCAATTATGTCATGGACGACTGTAGGTACGCAGTAGTTGAATATATAAGAAACATGTAAGTCAAATGCACATCCAGCAATTTAAATAAAGTTATTCGTGATTTCTTACCAACTCCGGTTACGTACGTAACTCTGCCGGCAGGGAGCCTATTTAAGGCCCTGCAGATGGATTTTCCACCATTTTTCTCATTCTTTTCCTTCTCTTCCGCGGCTGGAGGTGTAGTTATCATGGAGAGATGTTGTTGGACAATCAATCCATGAAGTCTTGGAGTTCATTTCATCAATCATCCATCCTATAACATCCCTTGATCGAGCGAATCAGGTCAGATTTCTAGAAATCTAGTTTTGGGGAATTTGGGTGTTTTGGTTGTTTTCATCCGTTTAATCCGATTTAACTTAGGATTGTGATGGATTGATGATTATTTAGATGTATTATATCATTTCCCTTGTTATTCCATGGTTGGATCATATCAATTCGTTGTTTGGTCGAGTTCTTTATCGACGCTTTGAAAGTGTCCGATAGAATGTCATATAGGGGTTTTTGGACGTTCTACGATTATTCTTCCTCGTATGATCGTTGATTTATTAATTGTATGATGTTAGGGTCGAGTTTCTTGCAAAGAAACCGTGTTGAACCCTTCCGATCGTTGTCGTCTTCCTTTTCGATAGCATCGGGCGCTCCGAAGCTTCCCGGTTGAGCCGCGTTCGTTGGAATACTTGCGTGCCGATTTCGAGGCAAGCACATTGTCCATAGATTTTTTGTTTCTTGGATATGATGATTGGTGATCGTCTTGGTGTGTTTGTTTGTTTGTTTGAAATGAGTTTTCAAAAGATTCGGTTTAGCCTTGTTAAAGGCTTACTTTCAAAATGCGTGTGTTTTGTGAATGGTGTGGTTTGTGAATGACTATGTGAATCCTTTGGATATGTTTGGTGTTTATGTTGCGCTTGATAATGCGTGTGTACATATATTATCTCTTTTCGGTGCGTTATGGTTTGACGTGGTGTTTTGCTAAGTGTTTGATGCCTCTTGGCGAATTGTTTGGATATCCTTGGTGTGATATGTTACTTGTGCTTGATTATTTCGCTAGCCAGCTCGGGAGGGTCCGACGGGGCCTCCAGTGGGATTCCTGGCTTCGTCCCGGTCCTAGGTGACGTGTTGTGCTTGATTATTTCGCTAGCCAGCTCGGGAGGGTCCGACGGGGCCTCGAGTGGGATTCGTGGCTTCGTCCCGGTCCTAGGTGACGTGTTGTGCTTGATTATTTCGCTAGCCAGCTCGGGAGGGTCCGACGGGGCCTCGAGTGGGATTTGTGGCTTCGTCTCGGTCCTCGGCGATGCGGGTGCGTGTGTATGTTTTGTGAATGTGTTTGCTCACCTCGGGAGGGTTCGACGGGGCTACGGAGGGAGTCCAATGGTATAGCCCTGGATTCACAAGTGAAACTTCACAAGTGCGTGTGTATGTGTTGGGAATGTGTTTGCTCACATCAGGAGGGTTCGACGGGGCCACGGAGGGAGTCCAATGGTATAACCCTGGATTCACGAGTGAAACTTCACGGGTGCGTGTGTATTTTATGTCTGTCGAGGACGCGTGACGTGGGTTTTTACCTTGTGTATTGTTGTTGGTTTCATTTGTGAAAACAAAACCTTTGGGCCATGACCCCTGTTAATTTTTGAAAGAGATGGATTCGGTAAATCCTAAATTGTTTTCTATTAAAACTCTCGATGGCATTTTAAACTGTTTTATAAATTGTTCCCCTTGAGTTGTGATCTTTCGGTTTTGGAATGTTTTACCCAAACTCTTGCCTCGGGAAGTACTTTTCATTACGTTCGGATCTTTGAGGATTCCTGGTTATTGTTATTCGTGGAATGTGAATTGTATGACTCGTATTTTGCACTTTGTTCTTGCACTAGCAAAACAGTGGAGTTTTGCTAACCCCCGAGTATTCGGGGGGTGGATGTCTGTTTTTGCATTCAAGTTTTGGAGCATAATACAGGGTCGGCACGAAGGATGATGAAAGATGATCGATACTAATCACATGAGGAACCGTACGTTGAGAATTGGTTCAGTTGTGCTTTATTTTCCGCTGCAGTAATTTTTCCCCGTTGTACGGGAGTTGTTGTATTTTGACCCCTGCGTGGGCATGAATTGTAATTGAGTTGTAGTTTTTTATTGAAAGACCAAGTCGGTCTACTGAGTTATTGTAGCCTTAAAGGCATCGTCGAGTTGTTCGTTTGTTGTTACCAGCCTGTTAGATCCTTGACGAAAGGTTCTACGGCGTGTAATATCCCTGAGCAGATTGGGGGTGTTACATAAATGGTATCGGAGCTTAGGTTGTGGAAACCTAGGCTGTCGGGTCAAGTCGTGTTGTTTGAGTCTTGTTTCGTCGGATTTTATCTGACTGAGTCGTATCGCGACGCGTCGTCTGAATTTGTTGGTCGTGATTAGTATCGTGGGGCGATCATCATATTCGTGCGACCTGTGGATGTAAGTCTCCCTTCTTTGTGTTTGTGCCTCGTCTGATGCCAGCTACGGGTATGATTATGTGTTAATTGACGGAATCCTCTTATGGATTTTGATTTCGTGATACGTGGTTATTTGACTCTCATATTTCGTTCATATGAGGAGTAGTGTTTCTGGATTGTGCATGTTGAATTGTATTTCTTTTATCCGCTCCGTGAGTTCTTTTGTAATGGCTTTCGGTATTTTACCGACTGAGTTTTATTTCGAAAACCGATTCCCTTAACCGAGTTTTTGGCATTATGGCCTTGATCGTTTTGACGAAATTCTTATGATGGTATTTAGTATTTTGTAAATGGCTTTTGTGAGTTTTTGAAATATTACCGTCATCGGCCTTTTTGGCGTTTTTGTAAATGGTTTTTATCCTGGTGGGTTCCGGCGTGGGACCCACGGCGCTATAATGTTCCGTGTAATTACCTAAAATTTTTGGGCATTCTAGCCCATTGAATTATATTTGAAAACCTTGAGTATCTTAGAAAATAAATTTCGAGACGTACTTTTAAAATGAATTATTTTCTCGTGGTACATCCAAGGTGCCACAATATGTTTCAAAATTCTTCTACCTCGAGGACCAAAATGTTTTGAGATAGTTTCAATATTTTAGAAACACTTTTACTTAGACCCGAGGGTCGAATATCTGAAAGTTTTTTTCACTAAGAGAAAGTGTCCTCATTTTTATCAAATGCGAAATGGTTCTCCAAAGTCTCGATAACGATGTTTCACGTTTGTACTTTTTTTTTGAAAGGTGATACTCAAGATCAACCGGTGTTTTTCTAAATTATTTTCAAAAGGAGGTTTTCGTTTTTAAAACATATCCATTCCCGTTTGAGGGCTGTGTATGTATGTATGATGTTCGCGTTGTCGTTTATGATGTTTGCTCTCGAGTATGATCGAATTAGTGGCAAGAACGTCGAGGCGTTGCCACGCATTTGTTGTACTATCCCTCTGTGAGAGATGTGAAGTGGTGTTTACTGTTTATCGCCTCGTGGTGATTTGCATGTTGTCGCACGAGTGTGAGTTGTTAAAGCTTGGATTTTTGTGCTTTTATGCACATGAGTGATTGTTTCATGAGGTTTGTGATTGTGTGCTGGCTATCGTTCGAGCTGTTGTAATCGTCGAACGATGCCGTTGTTGTGGTGATTTTTCTATGCGTTGATATGTTATGCTGAGTTGGCATCTCCGGTATGTTGTTTTGCGGTGTTATGTTCCATTGTATCTAGCATCTGTATTTTCGGTATGCCGAGCCGAGCGAGGCATTTCAACCGTGATGTGCCGGGAGAATGTACGTGCAATTTGTCCTTCCTCGCATGTGACGCGTTTTAGGTGCGGACTCGAGGGACATCATGTTCAGTTTTGTGAGTTGATTACCGAGCCTTCCGAGGCACGGACTTGAGCATTGATATCAGGACCGGCTCCGAAGAGTCCCTGAGGGGCGTGGTCTATCAGTTGTATGTTATGTTATTTCCTTACCTTGTTGTTTCGAACTTCGGAAATTAAATTCTTTTATTCGAAGTGGATCGGATTTGGAACTTATGTTTTTTCGACTCTGTCGACTCGTTTATGTTCGTTAACATTTTCTGAGCTTGCCCTGTCCCTTGCTTTTGTTGATCGAACGAGGGTGGTATTGTTTCGGAATTACTCGTTTGTCGTTGTGACTTTTCAATTGCTATTCCCTTTCCTGTGGATCTTATGTGAGTGCACATCTTGTTGTTTTCACCGGATCTTGTTTTGTCTCGAGTCGATATGTGAACCTCGGAGTTGTCGGTTGAACCTTATTGTTCTTCGTGATCAGAACATGATTGTTCGATTTTTGTTGTCTAGATCATTGTGGTTCGATCATTGATTGTTCAGTTTTTGTTGACCCCATTTCGTGATTGTTGAGCATTTAGACTCCCTCATAAATTTCCTTAAGTTCGGGAAATTAGTATCGTTTTCGATTTTCCAACCCTTGGGCGGTGGAATTCCGTATTTGTTCAGCGATTGGCTCGCGTGTTGATTGATGTACCGTTAGGTTGGTCAATCGTGTTGATTTTTGTTCGTTGTGTTTTGCGATTGTTCGGATAATCGACTTGATTGTATTATCTGTTTGATGACGCTCGTCACTTGTTGTCTATACCGGTGGCGTTGTGTTGGTCGTCGTGGAGCGTGTTTTCACGCCGTATATTCCTTTGCGTTGCTTGTAACGTTTCGCCGTTGGGCGCGAGTTTTTCGGTTCTTGTGAATATAGTTGAGTTTTCCTGGCGGGATTTTCCTTCTCCCTATTTGTTTTAAGTTTCGGGACGAAACTTCTTTTAAGGAGGGTAGAATGTAATACCCGCAATTTCGAACTCCGGTAAATTTTTTTTTTCAGCGAGAGTCCGTGTTGACGAATCGCTCGTGACCGTTTCGTTATTCTGAGAATAATTAATTCTGCACTTTTTGTCATCCGAGTTCGTTTCGGTATCGTTTTGTTGAGTTCCATGTTCTTAAGCGGTTTTTCCGCACTTGAGTTCGATTCTTACGAATCTCGTCCGAAACTATTGTTTCGAGATTCTCGTAAGTTCATTTAATGTTATTATTCATGTTGCTAGCTTCGGCTTGGTATTTCGATCATGTATTGTGTATTTCGGACGTTTTGGGCCATTTTCGTAATTTCCCAAAGTTTGGGGTAATTACTTTCCATTGTCGAATTTCGAGCCTTCGGGTGGTCGGAATCGTGTGTTCTATTAGTGCTCGAGTTCGTCTGCGAGTACTTCGTAATCGTATCTTCGTTTCGTATTCAGGTTCGGGTTTCGGGGTCGTCCGGGCCGTCGGAGTTGGTCCCGGCCGAGTCATGGCCGGGCAGGTTGGGCCCAGGCCAGCCCTGGCCGAGTTATGGCCGGAAGGTCTCGGTAGTTACATACGTAAGGCTGGTTACGTACGTAAGACCTTGGCCGGTTACGTACGTAACACTGCTAGCATTTTTGGGCAGTGTCTCGGCCATGGCCGGTTACGTACGTATGCCCTTGGCCGGTTACGTACGTAACTTTGCCGGCAAGCAGCATATTTAAGGCCCTGCAGACGGGTTTTTCACCATTTTCTCATTCTTTTCCGTCTCTTCCGCGGCTGGAGGTGTAGTTATCATGGAGAGATGTTGTTGGATAATCAATCCATGAAGTCTTGGAGTTCATATCATCAATCATCCATCCTATAACATCCCTTGATCGAGCGAATCAGGTCAGATTTTCTAGAAATCTAGTTTTGGGGAATTTGGGTGTTTTGGTTGTTTTCATCCGTTTAATCCGATTTAACTTAGGATTGTGATGGATTGATGATTATTTAGATGTATTATATCATTTCCCTTGTTATTCCATGGTTGGATCGTATCGATTCGTTGTTTTGCTCGAGTTCTTGATCGATGCCTTGAAGGTGTCCGATAGAATGTCATAGAGGAGTTTTTGGACGTTCTACGATTATTCTTCCTCGTATGATCGTTGATTTATTAATTGTATGATGTTAGGGTCGAGTTTCTTGCAAAGAAACCGTGTTGAACCCTTCCGATCGTTGTCGTCTTCCTTTTCGATAGCATCGGGCGCTTCGAAGCTTCCCGGTTGAGCCGTGTTTGTCGGAATACTTGCTTGCCGATTTCGAGGCAAGTACCTTGTCCATAGATTTCTTGTTTCGTGGATATGATGATTGGTGATCGTCTTGGTATGTTTGTTTGTTTGTTTGAAATGAGTTTTCAAAAGACTCGGTTTAGCCTTGTTAAAGGCTTACTTTCAAAATGCGTGTGTTTTGTGAATGGTGTGGTTTGTGAATGACTATGTGAATCCTTTGGATATGTTTGGTGTTGATGTTGCGCTTGATAATGCGTGTGTACATATATTATCTCTCTTCGGTGCGTTATGGTTTGACGTGGTGTTTTGCTAAGTGTTTGATGCCTCTTGGCGAATTGTTTGGATATCCTTGGTGTACTTGTGCTTGATTATTTCGCTAGCCAGCTCGGGAGGGTCCGACGGGGCCTCCAGTGGGATTCGTGGCTTCGTCCCGGTCCTAGGTGACGTGTTGTGCTTGATTATTTCGCTACCCAGCTCGGGAGGGTCCGACGGTGGAGTGGGATTTGTGGCTTCGTCCCGATCCTAGGTGACGTGTTGTGCTTGATTATTTCGCTAGCCAGCTCGGGAGGGTCCGACGGGGCCTCGAGTGGGATTTGTGGCTTCGTACCGGTTCTAGGCGATGCGGGTGCGTGTGTATGTTTTGTGAATGTGTTTGCTCACCTCGGGAGGCTTCGACGGGGCCACGGAGAGAGTCCAATGGTATAGTCCTGGATTCACGAGTGAAACTTCACAATTGCGTGTGTACGTTTTGTGAATGTGTTTGCTCACCTCGGGAGGGTTCGACGGGGCCACAGAGGGAGTCCAATGGTATAGCCCTGGATTCACGAGTGAAACTTCACGGGTGCATGTGAATTTTATGTCCGTCGAGGACGCGTGACGTGGGTTTTTACCTTGTGTATTGTTGTTGGTTTCATTTGTGAAAACAAAACCTTTGGGCCGTGACCCCTATTGATTTTTGAAAAAGAAGAATTCAGTAAATCCTAAATTGTTTTCTATTAAAACTCTCGATGGCATTTTAAATTGTTTTATAAATTGGTCCCCTTGAGTTGTGATCTTTCTGTTTTGGAATGTTTTACCCAAACTCTTGCCTCGGGAAGTACTTTTCATTACGTTCGGATCTTTGAGGATTTCTGGTTATTGTTATTCGTGGAATGTGAATTGTATGACTCGTATTTTGCACTTTGTTCTTGCACTAGCAAAACAGTGGAGTTTTGCTAACCCCCGAGTATACGGGGGTGGATGTCTGTTTTTGCATTCAAGTTTTGGAGCATAATACAGGGTCGGCACGAAGGATGATGAAAGATGATCGATACTAATCACATGAGGAACAGTACGTTGAGAATTGGTTCAGTTGTACTTTATTTTCCGCTGCAGTAATTTTTCCCCGTTGTACGGGAGTTGTTGTATTTTGACCCCTGCGTGGGCATGAATTGTAATTGAGTTGTAGTTTTTTATTGAAAGACCAAGTCGGTCTACTGAGTTATTGTAGCCTTAAAGGCATCGTCGAGTTGTTCGTTTGTTGTTACCAGCCTGGTACATCCTTGAGGAAAGGTTCTACGACGTGTAATATCCCTGAACGGATTGGGGGTGTTACAATTTTTATGTAAAAAAAGTATTCCACCTATTCCATCCGAAACTTAAAATATCTAAACACACAAAATATTCCTTTAGAAGCTTAACATTCCAACTTTCACATGATCAAATCAAACAGTCACAAATTAATCACTCATTATCCATCACAGAATTACTATAAATGCATTTTATTTTTAATCTCCACCGCAAACTCGCTATCGATACTTACGCGACTTACATTTCTACCACATCCAACAATTCTCCTAAATACACAAGCTTTTCACCAAATGTTGAATTTAGGCCGAGACCGAGGGAGTACATAAATTTCAATAATCTTCCGCCCAATAATAAAAGACTTACATTTAACTCAAAAGTTTGTCTTTTTAGAAAGTTTACATTTTATCACTTTTATACAATCGATTCAAACAATCACATCATTTAATCTCCACCACAAACTCAACATCAATGCCTTTTACTCCCTCTGTCCCGGTCCAAGTGCAATATTTGGAAGAAAATTAGTGTATTTTAGGTGAATGATTTAATGTGATAGATGTATACGTTTTGAAAGTATTGATGGTGAGCGTGTGGTGTATATCACTAGTTAAAATGTATTGAGAGTAAGTTTGTGATGGAGAGTAAAAAGTAAAAGATGATTGTTTGATGTGATTTGAAGTATTTAATGAGATGTTGCACTTCTGAAGGGACACTTTTTGGACTAAATGTTGCACTTCGGACAGAACGTAGGGAGTACTACTTTTTAATCTTAATCATACACTCACCGTCAATATTTACGCAATTTACTAATTTATCATATCTTACTATTTTACCTAAAACCTTTGAAAATAAACACCATTACTAGGGGTGTTAATAGAAATCCGAAAACCGACCAACCAATCCGAACCGAACCGAAAATCCCCGACCGAAGGCATCCCCGAACTTGAAACTTACAAATCGAAACCGAAACCGAATTAGATTTAGATAACTTAAAATCGAACCGAACCGAATTACCCCGAATTGGACCGAACTAACCCGAAATATTTATATTATATAAAATTTTATTTATATGACTAAAATTTTTAAACTTATAAAATAATATATCTACACATATATTGTAGTTTTGGTAAAAACAATGATTAAATATATCAATTAAAGATCTATCTATTATTTTAGAACAAGTTTTATTAATATAATTAATTTTTTTGTTACTTTATTAAATAAATAAATATAAATTAAATATATTTGGGTCAAAACCGAATTTGACCGAACTAATCCGAAACCGAAACATTTGGGAAGGATTTGAGTTTTGAGTTTTGTAAACCGAAACCGAATTTTAAAATTTAAGGAGGATTTGAGTTTCGAAAATTTTATCCCGAACGAAACCGAAAACACCCCTAACCATTACATGATATTGTGATCTTTTAGTCCAACCTAGAATCCACAACCTCCAATTTAGACATAGTAAGACTAAACACTGGCATTGTGAAATTTTTGGGGCAAGAGCTTTTGCAACATATTTTGTCCTTTATTGCATGTTAGTCATTTGCTCAGCTATCAGCAGTAGTATTTTAGACAAGAGCTGCCACTGACCATTGCTCTTTTTTATTTCTCATTTTTGTAAAAAAAAAAAAAAAAAAAAAAAAAAACTATTTATTTTAATTTTTGATCTTAGTCCAGTAAAATTGTTCTCCTATTTAACTAAAAGCTCAAATTCACTTTCCTGTGTAGCAATACAGCCAGTAAGTATATCATCACAGATTTTACTTATTGGGTAAAAAAAAAAAAAAATCACCACCTCTATACAATATATATAATTCTGAAATTCATTCCAATTTTTTGTAAGCTGAAATTCATATTTCCTTTTGTTTTGCTGCCATGGATCCTTCAACCTTATTTTCCTCAAAAGGGGTAATTTTCAAATTTACTGTCATGTTTTTTTTTTTTTTTTAATATAGTATTTTTTTTTAAGAATGTTTCTGTTAAAATTGGCAAATTTCAAATTTTTTTTTTATTTTTTTTTTTCTTCACAGGATGCAATATTAGAGAGCAGGAATGGTTTGTCCAAGACAAGCATGAAGAACCCATTCTTGGATTCATTTCCTGACCCTTTCTGTAAACTGAACCTAAAAGAAACCTCAGATATTGTAAAATCATTCCCAGTGGGAGAAATCAGGGGCTTTTCTGAAATTTCATCACAGAATGGGGGCACAATCACAAAGAGAAATTTCTTGGAAGCCCCTCCAACACCAGGGAGGCCTGTATTCAGCTTCAGCAACACAAACAGTTCAAGAAGATGCTTTCCTTCAAAATGGGATGATGCAGAAAAATGGCTTGTCAGTGGGAGCTCCTCCTGCAATGAGTCTCCTGCTAATAAAATGTACAACAGGCAGTGCAGTGGGTACAAGCCACACATGGGTGATCAGGTTTTTGCTGAGAAATCAAGAATCACTGAGGAGAAAGTTTCAAGAGTGATTTCAAATTTTCAAGGGACTCCTGTGATGGGCCTACAGCAGCAGCAGCATACCTCAGCTGGAGTTGTACTTTCTGCTCCAGCAGATGTACTTCTGAAAGGTAAGGACCATGACTCCGTCCATGGAGCATCCCCACGTAGTGCATCCCCTGCTGGATGCACGACACGTGCCGTGTATGTGGGGTGCTCCAATTAGTGCATCAATCTGCACCCCACATACACGCCACGTGTCGTGCATCCAACAGGGGATGCAATCAGTGGGGATGCTCCATGGACGGAACCTTTCTTAAAACTTTTTTTTTTTTTTTTTTTTATATTTTACTGTTTTAGAATATATTTTTTTTCTCTCCTCAGTATTCAGTAACAGTATTTAACCAATGGCCCATGTGGTTTATTGGATTTTTTCCATAGAGAAGGGGTGCAGTGCACTCCTTCCCTTCTCCACAAATCACGGCGCGACATATGTAATGTATGCTACATGTATCGCGCTGTGAATGGCTGAGAAGGGGGAGTGAACTGCATCCCCTTCTCCATCTGATGTCAGCACTGTTTGGATTATTTGCTTCCTTTGTAAAGTTTAAACAAAAGGGTTTGTGATGTCTTAGGATTAGGGTTAATTTATTTTAATTATTAAAAAAACATTAATTTTGAAAGTTACAATAATTCCATTAATATTTAATTAACTTTAGATATTTGTTGTGAAAATGTAATACCTTGAAGGGGTAGTTATAATTTTAAAATAAATAATGAGTCCGAATTGAAATTTTCAAAAAAAAAATATCCAGTTTTTAGAGTTTTTTTAGCCTGTTTTAGTTTCTCCGGAGTTTTTCATATTTTTAGGGTTTTTATTTTATTTTAGTTTTTAGAAAATAAACAAATTATGGATTTTTTTTAGTTTTATTTTTTAATTCTATTTTTATATTTGTATTTTAAAGATTTGATTTTCGTTGACCGTCCGACGGATATCGGTCTGACATGAGTGTGTCTCTCACTGAAAAAAACACCTCGGACCACACCCCATACACACTCCGTGCTTTATGGGGTTGTACTGCACGCTTTACAGATAAAATAGTCATAATAATATTATAATAAAATTAATAGTAAAGCACGCAGTACAACCCCTATAAAACACGGGTGTGTTTGTGGGTGTGGTCGAGGTGTCATGATAATTATCCAAAAATGCATGAATCAACCTGCATTTAAATTGCAATTAAAAAAAATTGACATATCTTATAGTAGTATTTAGCAAGAATAATATACAATTAAATCTAATAATAATAATAATAATGATGGTTATGTAATAGTAATATCTAACAATATTTAGCAAATGCAGATAAATTCCCAAACGAACTGAACTTTGGAGGACAACACTCAGAGCCCATGCAAGAAAAATTCCTATTCGGACACACTGTCCATAAATCAATCCCTAATCCAACGTCACTATCGTCGGAACAACAACAACAACAACGACAAACAACTGACGACATTCAAGTCCACCACAGAGACATTGGCACGGAGATGACCCCTCTAGCCAGCTCAACCACCTCGAGATGCCCAACTCCATTCAAAAGCACTTCCCCGGCCCGACACAACACCCCGGCGGACCGGTCGGGCCCGTTGGGCCTGACCGACCCGGACGGAAACGGCACCGACATCACACAACTGCAAGATTGTCATTTGGCTAAATTGCATTTCGGGAGTCAGTTCGATTCGATCGCCTCGAACTGGAGCTCGAGGGAAGAGGAGGAGGAGGATGTTTCGAAGAGTTTGAGGCATTTCGAGATTACTAGTAACGAGTGCGGGAAAAGTGTCCCCGAGTCGAAAAATAATTGCGTGTGGGAAGAAGAGGAGAAAAATAAGAGTTGTCTTAGGTAATTTTTTCTTGATGTTCTTGATTTTGTTCTTCTTTTTCTTTATGGTGTTTTTAATGAACCTTTTTTGGGTATATATTTAGGTACCAAAGAGAGGAAGCTAAAATACAAGCTTGGGTGAATCTTCAAAGTGCAAAAGCTGAAGCTGAGTCAAGAAAGCTTGAGGTAATAATTTCCCATCATTTTCCTGTATTTTATAGTACATTAATTGATCAAAATTAAGATACGTTTTAAAATCCCGATCAAATAGGAAACGACATGTAATTTCGAATCAATTTAAAACGCGAAATTTAGTTTTATTTTAGATTTTTCTTAAAACATTACGAAATGTTTTCGATTTTTCGAAAGTTCGTATCATAACACACAACCGAAATTTTAAATCCATGCTTGTATATTAGTAATGAACTGCTTATTTAATCATGGGTAATTGCAATGATATTGATCCTTTTTTCCAAATTCCTTTTGGCAAAAAATTGGTCCTTAATTAATTATCCAAAAATCGACATTTTCTAATTTGTAATCTTACACTGTTACTTTTGCATTCTAGAAATATTTTTGCAAATTTGTCAAAAATATATAATCTTATTCTATAAAAATATAAACAAATCACATATTCTACATTATGGAAATGAAGATAAAGCAATACTCACTCCGTCCGACCAAAAATTTACATTTCTATAAAAAAGTAGTCTCTTCATTAAGTTACATATATCACTTTTTACGGTCAAATCAAATAATCACTTTTTACTTTTTAATCTCCACCACACATTCATCATCAATACTTTTATTGGGGTATTTAGGGTTTACGATGGAGATCTGGATTCCCAATGGATCGTGTAATCACTTTCCGAACTGATATTACTACCCTATGCCCGGGTTACAAGAAATCCAGTCTAGGATAATCCAAAAGGACACTTACGAATTTATGCACAGAAACGTAAGCCAAATTGCTAGAGAAATTCTGAGTTCGTCAGAAAAAGAGAGTGCTGAGAAAGGTGTCTCAAGACTCAAAGAGAAGAGCCTTATTTATACATGTCGAATTAGGGTTACATTAGGGTGAGATTAGGGTTACATTAGGCGGCGCCGTCTTTTAGGATTAATTAGTGATCCGGAATTAGAGGCATGACTGATGATTTCCAAAATTGACGAAATTAGTCAATTTTACCAGTGTCCCTCTAAAATTCGGAATTTTCACTAAGTTACCGATCCAAATTTCCGAAGATTTTCAGTGGCTCGCCCTTAGACCTTGGGGGCGCCGCCCTAGACCTCAAGTATCGGGGCGCCGTCCCTGACCCCGACATTTTGTCGTACCGTCTTATAATTCGATCTTATACATGCGTGCACCCCGCACATACCCGAACATATATTAGAATACAAATTATAAAACTTCTTATCTCACATATTAGTTCAAATGACATAAAATGTCTCGTGATACTAAAATCAACAACAACTTTTTATTTTTTAATATCTGCCATTTATTTACCATCATTATTTATATCAATTATTATTTAAAATACACCATATACACCTTATCTCGATTTTTGACTGGGACAGAGGAGTTAACATATTAGCACGCTTTAGAAGAAGTTAGGAAGAAAGCAAAAACTGTCAGCATCTTGCAAGTATATTATTATAACACAATATTTCATGCAAGATTACAAATTAACGTTGGAAATGTCAAACTCATGCATGTGCGATTCTATTGTATTTACAGAATCTCAAGCAATAAAATATGCATGTCTTCACACACACACACACACAGGCAAAATTGTTAATTTTCGGTGGTCCTTTAAAAATCATTATTTATTTATTTTTTGGCCAAAACAATCGTGTAATTTATTTTTAAAAAATCACGAATCCAGCCCTTTTATTTTCATGAATTGCAATATTGGCGGAAGAAATGGTTTCCTAGTGAAAAAAGTAGGGCTGACAATTTCAGACACGGCATGATAACCCGACACGCACGAAATTAATGAGTTAGTGTTTGACCTTATCGTGTTCGTGTCCTTACCGTGTCGACACGATAAAGACACGCTAATTTCGTGTCGTGTTCCTGTCGGGTTCGTGTAACACTATAACTTTCATGTTCGTGTCGCGTCGTATCGTGTTCGTGTAACCTGATAATATTATATTTTTTAGTATTAATTTTATTATCATTTTAAATATTTTAAGTTTATTTTTTAATTTTTTTATTTGAATTTATCGATTCGTGTCGTATCGTGTCGTTATATATATATATATATATATATATATATATATATATATATATATATATATAGCCAACTAACGGGCTTCAAATTTCAGATGCAAAAAGTTCGAATTTAAACGGGCTAGGAAATATCGGCCCTAACCCGGTTTTTTGGCGGGTTAAACGGGCCAACCCTATGGGCCCGCACCCGTTTAACATCTCTAGCTATTTAAACCGCTGAGGTCCTTTTACAAAACCCTAACAGTCAAGGGACCAAATTACAATTTAGGGAATACATATAGTGGGGTAGAATAGAAATAGATGGGCCAAATCAAAAGAAAATAGCAGTATGTAGGACAGAAGCAGCAGCTAATATAACACAATGGGATCCTTATTATTATTATTATTATTATTATTATACAGGTGAAAGTACAGAAAATGAGAGCAAATATGGAAGAAAAGCTAATGAAGAGGATGGCGGACGTGCATCGAAAAGCCGAAGAATGGAGAGCAACAGCTCAGTTTCAGCATTCGGAACAAGTTCGGAAAGCCGGCCAGATGGCCCGGGAGGCGGTCAGTAGGAGGAAAAATAATTCTCATTTCTCAGGTCACAAATCCTGTGGCTGTTTCCCTTGTAGTAATAAATAGACAAACAACATCAGATGTTAGAACACACATTGGCAAGAGAATGTTTTGGCATTTAGGATCATATGTAATTCGATTGACAAAATCAAGGGGAATTTTTGCTGTCTCGTGTTATTCTTCACAAGTTAATCTATCTAGTATTTGTTGGAAATTAGTTTAAAAAACGAGTTTCGATTTTATTATGAATCGCTTTAGCAATGGCAGAATATTTAATTCTTGGGAATAAAATTATATAAATTGTGAATCTATGTTTCGGTTAAAAAAAATGTAACTTTATTCTCAAAATTGATTTCTGCGAGTAAGAAATAAATGTTCAAAATTAACCATTTAATTGAATTTAATGGGAAGTTGAAGACTCAAAACAGGACGTGAAAATGCATCTCGTATGTCTTTTTGATTAATTTATTGCACGCCACGGCTCATGCTCGGCCACAGGCCCTTTCCCTTACTTGCGCCTCATGGCTTGGGCGTGGATCTTGGGTCGAAATATTATATAGGTTTGCCGTCGGACCCAAAAGACGCTTAGTTCCTGAGTTTAACTTAACGAGAGAAAAGAACGAAAATAGATGGAAATAAGAAGAAAGTAAAAATATTTGGTGTTCCTGAGATTTTTAATGAAAAGAAACGAAAAGAAATGGAGGGAAAACTTTCCATCCTAACTTTCTTTCCGATTTGGAAGGATTTGGAGAGAAAATAACAAAATGGTTAATTTTCCTTTCACTTTTATCTAACTCGAGAATACAAAATACAATTTCCTTTCACTTTCCTTTCTCTCCTAACTTTCTTTCTTTTTTTTTCTTTACTAAAACTCGGGAACTAAGCGTTAAATCATAGCTCTGATAGAACGTATGCTAGAGCGTATCACGAAATATATTCCATCATTCAGAGTTTTTTTATTTTGAAATTTTTTAACTTTTTTTTTAGTTTTCGATTTTATTTTTTTATTTGAAGATTTAGTCTTTGGTGATTAGTTTAACACTAGCGTGCCTAAGTTAATGTTTTTCTATTCAAAGTTGTTACACACACAAATGCACACCTCTGCTTTGTAGGGTTGTACCCTGCGTAGTAGGGACTGTACCCTACACAATCCCTACTACTTATAAAGCAGTGTACAACCCCTACTACGCAGGGTACAACCTTACAAAACATGAATGTGCATGTGTGTGTACAATTGTGTGTGTAGCATTATTCTTTTTTATTTGCATATAGCTTTCAGAATACCTATACATAGGTAAGCATTAAGATTCTACTAAGTACTAAGGGGGGAGGGAGTGGGATCGGGTAAGGGGATCGAGTACCCTTACCCGATCGGTAACACCGCCGCCGGTAAGTTGGGTAAGGCGATCGGGTAGAAATTTCGGTTTGGGAAGCCGATCGAGTAGAAAAAAATGGAGGTGATTTTATGGTATATTTTTATGTAATGTTTGTTTTTAGTATTATGTAATGTTTTTATTTTTAATGAAATGATATATTTTTATTTTAATATTGTATGTGATTTTATGTATGAAAAAAAAATCGGGTATGTTTTTATGTAATATTTTTTTTAAGTATTATGTAATGTTTTTATTTTTAATGAAATGATATATTTTTATTTTAATATTGTATGTGATTTTATGTATGAAAAAAAAATCGGGTATGTTTTTATGTAATATTTTTTTTAAGTATTATGTAATGTTTTTATTTTTAATGAAATGGTATGTTTTTATTTTAATATTGTATGTGATTTTATGTATGAAAAAAAAATGGGGTATGTTTTTATGTAATGTTTTTTTTTTAAGTATTATGTAATGTTTTTATTTTTAATGAAATGGTATGTTTTTATTTTAATATTGTATGTGATTTTATGTATGAACAAAAAAAAATCGGGTATGTTTTTATGTAATGTTTTTTTTAAGTATTATGTAATGTTTTTATTTTTAATGAAATGGTATGTTTTTATTTTAATATTGTATGTGATTTTATGTATGAACAAAAAAAAATCGGGTAGTATAGGTGACCACTCCCTCCACTTAGGGTAGTGTTAGGGTAGAATTGGGTAGTTTTGAGTTGGAGGGTTTTTATTGGATAGAGGTGATGTGGCACCTAGTGTATTAGGTGACCTCCCTCCCCCCTAAGTGACTACAATTAAAAAAAAATGAAAATTTTGAATTACCCTGCTAAAGAAAACATGCCAGCCGCCGGAGCTAAAAAAAAAAAATGGCCATCGGAAGCTCACAAAAAAAGTTAGTCGAAAATTGCACAACCGTTGGAGTTTCGGCATCCAAAAGAATATTAGCCAAAAAAAATTACCCATTTGCCGTAAAAAATTGACTAAAAATTAGGCATGCTTTGTTATAGATTAGGGCTGTCATTTGAGCGGGGGCGAGCTCGGGCTCGAGATAAACGAGCTCGAGCTTGAGCTTTTTTTATGAGTCGAGCCGGCTTGTTTAGGTAAACAAGTTCAAAGTACTGATCGAACTCGACTCGTTTAATTCACGAGTCGAGTCGAGCCGGTCGAGCAGATCGTTTAAAATTACACTTGAACGAGCTTAATCCTATATCCGAGACCGGCTTGTATTATAAACGAGTTCGAGCCGAGTTGGCTCGTTTAGCTAAACGGGCCTTATTCTATGTTCGAGCTCGACTCGTTAATGAGCTCGAGTCGAGCCGACTCCTAATAATTTGAGATTTAATAAAATATTGCACTTCAAAGAGACGTTTTTTTGGATTAAATGTTCACTTCGAATTGGAGGGAGAGAGGTATTAGATCAGAATTACTATTGTGCACAACTGCACATTTCTTTCGAGGTGGGGTAAATTTTTTCTACCCCACTATTGTCTACGTTCAAAGTTTCATGTTAGATCGATCAGTCAAATTCTGACGACCTTAGCCTGATGTTAAAGCTGCGGCTTGCACATTTACTGTTCTAATATTTTTTTTTTTTTTGCTTTTTTTTATATCGAAGTTCCAATTTTACATTTGATTAATCCTCGAGATAACAGCTCCGGCCCCACAGTACTGCTACCAGTTAAATCGCGAGACGTGTATCTGGCTCCGAGATTCTTAAATATCATCAACTACCGCGCACGTCGTCTCCCAAGTGATTGTTCCATGCTGGACCCCCTCAAATCCAACCGCAAGTTCCCACCGAGATCTGACCTCCCACACTGCCGCTTGAATCCCTCAATATTTAATTGTTCCACCAGCGTACCCCGGAGGACTAGGACGTACTAAGGGATCATCGGCCATGAAATTGATTCCAAAGTCATTATGAATTGAGCAACCTCCGACCTCCAACTAAATCAAGATCGTTACCAACTACGCCTGTAGGCAATTTGGTTTACTGTTCTAATAATTATTCTCGCTCTCTAATGCTTACGGAAGTGTTATATAAATATCCGTAATTAAAAAAAATGAGTATTAAGATTTGGGGGTGTTTAGGTGACAATACACAATAAAAATGCGAGAAATAACACGATTTGACACGGCACAATATGAAACACGACACAAAAATATAAAATTTGTGTTGAAGAACTTGTAAGGAAAATTGAATTTATCCCCAAAGTTTTGATTAAAAATTATGATGTTATAATTTTACTGAATATGAAAAAAAATAATAAAGAACAATATTTTCAACGAATAAAGGAATGACATATAAAGTAATATAGAAGAACATGTGTATTTCAAAATATTAATTTATTTACTCTAATCCCCCCTATATACTAATGCAGAATATCTTGGCCTACACGGCTTTCCCATACTTCTACCGCTACACGTCATCTTCTCACGCCTTGGCCGCTTTCATGTCATATTCTCATGCTTTGGTTAACACATAATCATTTCCTAACATATTTATTAATTACCTAAATTAATTACCCCAATTAATAAGTAGTAAATATTGTTACCTATATTATTGCCCGCCGCTTAAAAAAAATCTGCACAAGAAACAAGCATGTCCTTCCATGCCGCTTAAAAAATAGGTCCGCATAGGAAAGCTAGAAATTATGAAATTATGAAAATTGAAAATATAGAAAAACACAATAAAAGTGATATTCAATTAGTTTTACATATGTAAAATAAAAGCAAGAAAAACAGAGGGAAAAAACACACACAATTTAATTTCTTATATATTTGAAATATCTCTTTGAAAATTCATAAAGTCAGTAATTATATAATTTCGTAAATATAAGTTTTTCATTTATTTTGTTATTTTATATTAATTAAATAAGATTAAAACTAAAATAGACTAATTGATTTATTTCATAAGTTCTTTGATTTATTTATAAATAATGATTAATACCATCGTTTCTACACTTTCAATAATATATTTAATAAGAATATTTTGATTTATTTAATTGATTAGGACTTCAAGTACCTTCTTAGTTATATATATTCAATACTTCTTTTGCAATACTCCCAAGCATCTTTCATTTCAATTGATATTTATTTTATTGATATATCTGATTATAGTGACTGACTAATATAAACTAACTAATTAGTGGAATATATAATATTTTCGCGAGATTTTAGATTTAAGTTTTTAATATATAGTGCAAACTGATATATTAAATATGTCTTTAATTGGGATTTATGTTGTTAATTAATGAAAATATAAAATATTTCTATAAATATAATCAATTCCTCCGGTAAAATAAAAACAAGAAAAACAGAGAAAAAAACACTCTGGACAAATTTTGTTCTTTGTTAAGTCTTTTCCTCTGAAAACGCATAATCGATTTTGTCTTTTTCGCCTTCAGATTTCTTAATATTTAATTTTTAGATAATTCTTAATATTTTTTTTTGTTAATTTTACTTAATCCCTTCAAGTTAATTTCATTTTCAAGTAAGTTCAAATAACAGTATGTTACAAAATTTACATATTTCTTGAGATTCTCAACATGTATAGTTTATAAATCTCCCATATATACTAATGCATAATACGTTGAGCCCAAATGGCAGCTTCTCATGCTTCGGCTGTCACATGTCTTCTGCTGGTGCTTCGTGTGCTTATGTGTCACCCTTTCATGCTTCAGCTGACACATAATCAATTACTCGCCTAATCATCATTGCATAATTACATTATAATTATACCTCAAATAACTCCTACCTACCTTACTAATTTCTACGAATTAAAAAATATGAATTATGAATAAATAGGAATTGATTATATTACAGAAATATTTTACATTTTCATTAATTAAAAAATATAAATTCCAAACAAAGAGAATTTAATATATATTTCCATTAATTAATTAGTTTGTATTAGTTAATCACTATAATTATGTATATCAATAAAAGAAATATCAATCTAAAGAACTGTTGAATATATATGTACTCAAGTGATTTTTAAATAATTTTAAGTGATTTTTATTTTTTAAGTTTTAAAAATTTGTTAATTTATCTACTTTTGAAATCAACTATATATTTTTGAAAGTTTTGAATTTTCTTTTGTATTTTAAATTATACCAAACAATTTATGTATTTTTTTTCAAATATAAGGATTGAGAAGTGCTTTATTTTAAGTTATAAGTCAAGATCTATTATGTATTTCCAAAAGTTTTTTAAATTCCAAAAACATTACTAAAACTAGCCACAATTATTTAGTATAATTCTACATATGGAGTTGTATTAAAGGACAATACATATATCGTTTATTCAAGTATAAGTTCTTCACTTTGGCATCATTGCAAACTCATAAGACTGACCAAGAATATGAGATTAATTATTGGACAGACAATGTCATCTCACCATCTATAAGAAATTAAGGATTTCTCCGAATGAATCCTCAAAATTGTAGATGGTGAGCTGGGTGAAGAAGTCGATAGAGAAATCTTGATTGATATTCTCGATAATTACTAATCTGGAATGCCGAATATCATATTGCAGCCATTGCTGAAAGCACTATCATTTACTTATAAGTAACTTTCCATAAAGTAATTTTCTGAAGGAAGAGCAACCGTTATGCCAACAAAAGACATTGTGGAGAGAGTAAACGATTACGTGATGTCTATAATTTCAAAAGACAAACGGATATATCTCAGTTCTGATAGTATATGCAAACTCTCTACGACCTCTAAAGTCAAAATCAAGTATATTCAATGGATTTTTTTGAATAGCATCAACTGTTCTAGAATTCCAAATCACATCTTGAAATCGTAAGTCAGAGTCAATTATGCTAATTCAAAATATGGATCAATCATCAGGATTATTGAATATCACATCATTAATAATTATCCAAATCCGTAACCATATTATTGAACAAAAATTTCGGGGAACAATTTTGAGAGTAAAGTACTTATTACATAATGATATTAAGCCCGTTAGATAGCAGATTACCATTTAAATTACAAATATGTCAGTTCCCACTTATTATGAGCTTTACCATGACTATATGTAAGAGTCAAGGTCACACGCTCCCTCATGTCAGTATGTATCTTTCAAGACCCGTATTCGGTCATGGTTAGCTTTATGTAGCCCTATCAAGAGTGAAGATCAGGAAACACTAGAAATTTTTTGTTGCGATGAGAATGGTGTAATCATAAACAGACAAATAATATAGTTTATAAAGAATTATTATAAAATTTATAATGAACGATTTACATATTATATATTAAATAAGAGTTCTTTTTTGTGTTCCCGTGTAATTACACGGGTGTTATACTAGTTACATTTATAAATTACAACGTAGTGTATTTTTCGTCGAAGTTCGACGGACTGGATACTAGCACTTCAAGATTTTCAAAACCTTAAAATTAAAATACCTTTAAAAATTCCAAAATAAATACAACCCCTTAATTTTAAATAAATTATTACTAATTCTTATGAAGACTACATTAAATTAAATCTAACAGATTCCAAAAAGGCCAAAAAGTTCCCATATCACCTTTTATTTTCAGAAAAAGAGAGATATACTTGACCAGAAATATTTATCCAATATAGATTTGCAAGAAAAGCCCTATAACACGTTTTCAGCCCATAATCCATAGAAGGTACCCAGATTCTGAAACTGCAAACTTTCCAATTTTGTTTGATAGGGACCCAATCACAGAAGAAGAAAGCGTGACTTGTTTACCCGCACGGTAACCGAGTTGGTGAGGTAGACGAGCGCGGGACTGAAAAGATCACGAGTTTAATTTCTTCTGCCAATACTTTTTTGATTGGCGCATCCAGTCTTTGCTAGTGTGGTTTAATCGGTTAGCGTAGATTATTACATTCGATCGAGTAGAGTCACAACCGGTCCAAGATACAGGTTCGACTCGGTTTTGTGCCTGCGAACGAATCGGGTTCGACTGTCAATATGGGCTCGATTTTTTAGTCGGGTCGAGTCGAGTTTATCTGTCTACCCGTCGGACTGCTCGAGTTATATACCCGAATCCCCCTGTTCGGCTCGTCCCGCGACCCGCTTCGGTGAAAAGTAAAAACTTAAATGTTGCAGCATAGCTAGGTAAATCATGTGCTTCAGGCTTCGGTGCATGGGTTGGTTTTGAAAAGAAAAAAGATTTGCATTTTGCGAAAAAAAATCTACAGAAAATGATGAAAAAATAGGTACAGCCCGACCCGACTCGGGTGACCCGAGTGTACTCGAGCGGACCGAACTCGGTAGCTTCCTGAGCTACCCGATTCATCTCGGGGTAACTCGACCCGACTTCAAAAAATGAAAAACCCGACATGAGTTCCGGTGTACTCGACTCAAATCCGACCCGTTTGCAATCCTAATCGAAAATTTAGTGCGCACCTAAAGATTAGCGAGTGCGGATTAAAAAAAAGGGTGACTTAGGGGATGTTTGTTTGGCTCTTAATGGTTACATTAGGCTCTCAATCATTAAGAGGCGAAATTTGTGAAAAAAATATGGCCTCTTAATGGTTCTGATAACCTCTTAACCATTAAGCGATTCATACCTCTCTCAACCATTAAGAGCAAACAATTTAATTTACCCCTCCTCTTAAATTAAGAATTATTATTCATAATTATTATTATTATTTTTTAAATGAATTTAAATAAAAAATATTAGACATAATTATTATTATAATTTTCTAATGAATTAAATTAAAAAATATTATGCATAATTATTATTATTATTTCAAATGAATTAAATTTAAAAATATTATACATTATTATTATTATTTTAAATGAATTAAATTTAAAAATATTATACATAATAATAATAATTATTATTATTATTTTAAATGAATTAAATTTAAAAATATTATACAATTATTTATAAAAATTAGGGTTTTTATTTATAAAAAGGAGAGGTTTTGGTACGCAAGGGGAGGAAAAATGGGATTTTTAATCGCTACTTTTTATCTGAGAAGGGTAAAATGGTAATTTATTCCATTCGAGTTCTATTCGTAAGCGATTCTACCAAACAACCAAATTTCATTCTGCACTCAACCATACAGAGCCTCTCAACCATTCTGGCCTCTCAACCATTCTGCACTAAATCATTCAGCAACTCCCAAACAGCCCCTTACTTTTTTATTTATCCCCCTCGCCCCAACCACCCCCCACCCCCACCCCCCCCAAAAAAAAAGAAGAATGGAAGAAAAGAAAACACACCACGAAATGTGACAGACAAACGGACAAAGAAAGGTAGATAGAGATAGATAATTAGATTTTATAGGTAAAAGATTTTTTTTCTTGTTTTGAATATATAGGCAAGAGGGAAGAGGGAGAGATTACCGGGAAAGCATGGGGGAACACTGTTGTTTCCGTATGCAGCAGATGCATTGTAAAGCTTACAAAGAAAAGTTACAGCTGTCATATTACAGTAGATTTTAGAGAAAAAAAAAAAAGAAAAAAAAAATACCAGTCGTCATATAAACATGTTTTTTTTTTTTTTTTTTATGAATTCTATTACTCTATTCGTGAATCAAAAGTATGATGACTATAATTTTCACAGTTAAGAGTATGCTATTTTTGAATCATTAATAATTTTCATTATATATGATTGAAAAAATATAATAAAAAATAATATTTTAAAAACATATATCAAGACAAATCTAACGAGTAATTACATGATTCTCGTATTTTTATAAAATGGTTACAATTTATGGTTGAAATTTGTTAATTCTAACCAAAAAAAGTCAAGTTAACATATTTTGATGGACCGATAGTGTATTTAAAATCTTGAGTATTGATGGTAATGTGAAAAATAAGATATTTTGGGTTAGTTACGATAGTTTTTACTCTATGATTAGATCGGATTTAAAATTTCGATATTTTGAATCTCGTAAATTGATAACTGTATGAATAGTAGAAATATTTGTTTACTCTTTAATTCAGATCTTTACTTTCAAGTGTACATGTGAAATTATGTATGAGAAGTAATTATTGTTGTATTGTTATACTAGAGATAACATATGTCATAATTGAATGAATTAAATTAAATTATCATATTAACTTGTTACAGGAAAAATATGTTAGCGTCTGTCGATGGGGGCGTAAGCGGCCGCACCAAAAAGAGAAAATGACATCGCTGAAGTTCCGCGGACGCAGCGCCAAGAATAAAAATTGGCCGACCTCGACCCATACAAGAATACCACAAGGAATGAAAAATATGCGACTGTTTGTCCCTTTAATTAATTTAATATCCTAAGGAACTTTCTTTTTGTAATTGATAAGTATTTTTTGAATTTTTGATGTTATTATTAAATTTAACATGTAGGGAATGGGAGGGGTAAGGTGGTATGTTTATGTGCAAAATATGACGATCAAAAAATACTGTTGTCCTTTATATTGTAGACTAGTGATTTCATGCCATAATGGCACGATGAGTGACATAATCGAATTAAGTTAATCAAATTACCAGATTACCTTGATAGAAAAAAATAATGTTGGACGGCGATCGGCGCGGACCCGGATGACAGAAAAAAAGTTGGTCGTCACTGGAAGTTTGCCGGTGGGTGGTCCTGATGGAAAGCAAGTCGGTAGACCACCCGCAAAAAAATATAAAAAAAAAACTGACTGGCCGTTGGAGGTCTCTCGGCAGTTGCACCATAATAAGATAATAAATGAAAGAAAATAGCCTCGCACCGGAAGTCATGCCGGAAAATAGGTCGGCAGATCGGCCGCAGAAAATAATAATAATAATAATAATAGTTGATCGTTGGAAGCCTGTAGGCGGCGGCCCTACTAGAAAACAGGCCGATAGGCCGGCCAAAAAAAATGGTCGGCCTACAGCCGGAGACCCATCGTACGTCCGTCTGAGAACTGTGTGAGGAAGTTTTTTTTTTGAAGATTAGTTGTCCATTTAATTTAATATTCTAGGGGTACTTTTGGGAAAATTTATTATTGTTGAAGATATGATATTATGCAATTTAACATGGAGGGGAAGGGGTAAAAGTGGTATTTTCAGGTACGCACTACGGCGATAAAAAACCATTGTCCCTTATATTATAGATTGGAGACAAGCTGTGCCATAATGACATAGTGGCGCTACTATAATTGTATTAAAATAATTAAATTATCAGATTACCATTGCTAGAAAAAAATATGTTGCTTCCCAAAAATCAATCGGCAGCCTGTCGGAGAGCAGGCCGACGAGACTGTCGTTAAAAAAGTTACAAAAAAAATTGATTGTTTGCGGGAAAGCATGCTGATAAAAGAAAAAGAGAGAAAACTACTCGGACGTGGGAGGTCTACCGGCGGCGCCCACCTGCAAGCAATTCGGTGGGCATATGTCGGAGGAAAAAAAAAAGCCTGACCTAGTGCCGGAGGTTTACCAACTGTGGCCCCGCCAGCAAGCAAGCTGTCGGCGGCCCCGCTGGAAAAAAATTGATCGATCGGCAACTGGTTGGAGGTTCGTCGGAGCACCGCATTAGGAAATATTTTTTTTTTGAGAAACTTAGTTGTTTCTTTAATTTAATATTCTAAGACTACTTTTGGAAATTTACCCTCGGTGAATATGAGATTAAAAATGTTTACGTTATTGCACCATGAAAAACTATTTTCGGATGGAAGTTCAAAGTTGAATCACAATAAACTCATCCGTTGTAAATATATTATTTTATGGACATTCTTGCAGGATAAGACATTTAATGGGCTAAGATGGCTAGTGGACTTTTAAGGTTACATCCTTATTTATTAGTATAAATATATCTTTTCTGATTGTATTCTTGTACTAAAAAACACACAAATTATAGTGAATACTCTTCTGGCTTGATATACCCCCAGATGTAGTTATTATTGACGAATTGGGTCAACAAATATATTTTTTTTATTGTTATATTTTATAACACGTTATCAGCACGATACTCTAACATTAGTTTTTTTTTTTTTCTGATTTCCGAAATTCAAAAAAAAAATCCGAAATTTAAATATAACCGTTAGCTGGCAGCTACCTATATATTAATTTGTAATGATTTGGGGATTCCAATCATAAACTAATGACCTTGACATGTATTGCATGCTCTGTCTAGCTTTCTAAATTGGGAAATTAAATACTAGATTATTGTATGTACAAGGAAATATAGATGTTGTACTCATTCAGCAGATTGTGTATGGAAACAAATGTGGACCTATCCAACCACCATACAGAGTTTCATGGTTAACGGTTGATGTGTCGATTGAATGGTCACATTATATTTTGTTTATCCACATATATGTTGCATCTGAGTAATTAATTTGAGGGTCATTAACCTAACTAATGTCGTTGAGTATAAATCAGTCTTTTGAATCATTTTATGCCTAAAAGAATTGATGTTGAATATCGATGACCATATATGTATGTTTACATTGGTCATAAATAGGCAAAAACTAAAAGATTGATTGATTGCATGTTAAATCTCTATTCCCACTCGGGACATGCAATCTTACATGCAGTTACAATAGTTTTGTTGAGACCCAACTCCACTCAATAATATTAGCGTTACAATCAGTAAATCAGATACGAACATGAGTTTCGGTATTTACGCTTATTTAGGTGTGTAGTCTATGTGCCGATTGTGCCGCCAAACGTACCAAAATGGACTCTCAATATTAGATGGGCATATACATTGATTCTTTGAAATGCCATATATATTAAAATCTTGACAGGCAATCGTCATAACCACAATATTTGCAAATAATCACTCTAATAAGATAATATTCCTACTGTTAGGGGAAGATAAGAACGTAATTGTTCCAGAAGAACGACGTAAATTTGTGTGAAATGTTTCCATTATGTCTCATATGATCCACAAATGCACAATGTGAAATTACTGTGCACATGATATCAGAACACATTTGTAATCAAGTTAGAGTGAAACGATCTTTTATTATTGCTGCAATGCCTGCAAGGATAGACGTCTATGTATGACGCACGTAAATCCCTGAAGGATGTGTTAGTACGACTATAGCGGTTAGCCAGTTTGGTGTCCCTGCTCGGAAGAGAAGACGACCAATAGGTTCGATAGATTCATGTCAATGGAAGAGGACTATTTCGGTACAACCGAATCCATCAAACATCACAATCTATTCTGACTCATCTCATGAGACTATCTTAGATCACGGCTCGTCCGAGAAGAGATGATATAATTGGGGGTCGCCCCCAGCAATACCTGATCTTGAGAATATAAAAGTCTCAATAAATTATGCATGCTGAAATGAGATTTGGAATCAGAATGAGATAATGATGATGATATACTTGTATTTACGGTGGCCACCGAAATCATAACTAGTGATGGAATCGAACCTTGCTCATTTGTTTGAATGTCAGCAATGAGATTATTGGTAAAAAGGAAACAAACAATTCAGGTTGAATTTAATTCCTTAATTAAGAGAAAGGTATTTGGGCCTGAAGTTCCTACACATCCCCATATTAAAATTGTTGGATTCTATGGATATAAGGAAGTGTGATGAGAAAAACGAAATATAAATCTCGCGTAGTTGAACATACTTGCTCTCACAACCTTGAGATTGGTGAGGATGAATATTCCCTCATAATGGACGTCATAAACGTTCCTACATTTTCAGTTTGGTAGTTTCCGAATAACTGAATATGCAGCTCAGAAATGTGGTAACTGTTTATCTCTTTAGGGATATTAACACAAGAGATATATAGTAGAAATTTCTAAAGAACTTAAGTACCCTATATAAATGGTTCTTGTTCACTTCAAACAATTACTTTAATGATTGAAACAATCCAGAAGAATGTTGTAAATCATTTGATTGAGAAATATGAACCTAATTGGTGTTCATGAAGAGATCAAAGAGATACTTATATTCCTGAAGTGTGTATGTATATTCTAAGAACCATTTCGTCCAGCTGACGATACTGAAGAGATATATGGATGTTATTCATACAATCTCCACGATATTTTTTCTCACACTGCATATATATATTATGATATGAGATATATTCTCTATTTTGTGTTGCATAAAATATTTGGGCAAGAAGAGGAAATTTTACTTCCCATGTGAGCTCCAGAAGAGCAAATCATAATATAGCAGATTTATTTACTAAATCTCCCCATGTATGAAAAATATATTCATGATATTGGAATACAAGATTGTTATCTCTATGTTCATTCATATACCTGGAAGACTATTGTCTTAAGGGGAGTGTCAACATCAAAATAATCTTGTAGATTGGATCCTCAAGATCAGTGATGGTACTCCTTTTTTCTTTGACCAAGTTTATTCCTCTAGATTTCTCTATCGAGGTTTTCGTTCAGCATGAACATTAAAGCGTAATGTCCAAGGGGTAGTGTTGTAAAAATATTATTTTATGGACATTACTTTCAGGATAAGACACTTAATGGGATAAGATGCCTAGTGGGCTTTTAGGATTACATCCCTATTTATTTGAATAAATATATCTCTTCTGATGGGGAAGGGTTGGTGGTCCAGTGGTAGGACGCCTACTCCCAAGACACTCCTTTGGGAGAGGTCTTGGGTTCTAACCCCACCAATGAGGTGAAAGGGGAAGTTTTTCTCTTTATGATCCTCTAGCTCCCCGGGGCTAGCTCAAGCGACCGCTAATCAATGTTTAATCTCGCGTCAAGCGGCAGTGTGGGAGTATTTTCTTGCTGGGAACCCGGAGGTGCTGACCAATCAGTGGTCATTCTCCAGAACTGTCTTTGGAACCCGAGGCTAATCGATTAAGGGCTTCTCCTTGTGCGCAGAAGTGTACAGAAAAGGCATTGGGAACCCCGGAATTGCTCGAGCGACTCGCGATTTACTTCTCTCAATGGGTTAGGAGTGGGTTCATTGAGGGACTAGGATTAGTCCGGCTAAGCTGGGATCACCTAGTTATCAAAAAAAAAATATATCTCTTCTGATTGTATTCTTGTACTCAGAAACACACAGATTATAGTGAATACTCTTCTGACTTGGTATGCCCCAAGATATAGTCATTATTGACGAACTGGGTTCACAAATCTGTTCTTTTTATTGTTATATTTATAACAATCCGCTATTTAATGGCAAAATTACCAATTAGGGGTATGAACTTTCTCAAAATTTACACTCATAGTAACAAATTTTTTCTTTGTATCATTTAGGGGTATGAACTCGTTTCCGTCCAACCATGTTAGGGTATCCGTGAAAATCCCTCAGTTAAATCTAACGGACTTGCTGACTTATCCGTTAAGTGACACGTGTCACCTTTTGATTGTTCCACATAATAATAAAAAAATATAAGTCTACAAAATCTGAAAATTTTTAAAAAAAAAATCAAACTTTTTTTTTTAAAAAAAATCTGGAATATTAATAATAAAAATCGGATATTTTTATTTAAAGTTCGAAACTAGAAAATAAAAAGATTTTTTTTTAGAAATTGGATGTTTTATTAATCTTTATTAATCTGTCTTTTAGATTTTTAAAAATAAAATAGTTTGTATATGAAAAGTAAAAAAAATTACGAAAATAAAAGCTGGGAGGTTTTTAAAAAAATAATAACAATTCAGTTTTTATTTATTTATGGAAAATAATGTTCTAGTTTTTTTTAAACAGTTTATAAATCAGATCCAATTTTTTTAAATTTTTATGTTTTATTTTCGAACTTTGTATAAAAACATCCGATTTTTAATATTAAAATTTCATATATTTTTTTAAAAAATAAAGTTTGGGTTTTTTTAGAAAATTTCCAGAATTTTTATATTTTATATTATTTTTTTATTTTTTTATTATTATGTGGATCAATCAGAGAGTGACACGTGTCATTTAATGGACAAGACAACAAGTCCTTTAGATTTAACTGACGGATTTTCACGGATACCTTTAGATTCAAAATTATGGAATAAAGTGTGCATTTACTAAACGAAAACAAAGAATAAAACTACTTTAGCCGAAACATCTATCTCACGAGAAACACATGAACAAGAAGAATTAAACACATGAACAATAGGGTTTTGACACTAAAAATCAAGCCTAAACTACAATATTAACATGTGCTTTTACGATGAAGTATTGACTGTCTAAAAAGTTGAGTTTTATACATAGATAAAAGTTCAATTTTTTATCAAAAAACAAAGTCGGTGCATCGTACGGGTCCGAATGCCTCGTCTTATTAAGAGTTCACTTATCCAATAATTTCTCCCGAAAGTATATGCATTGTTGTGGGCCGGTCCAAACATTCGCAGTTGATGGACCCAGTCGTTAAAGAACCTCAACAATTAAACATACTTGGGCTACCCTGAATAGCATTTACTGATTGCACAATCAAGAAACAAAGCCCAAAATCCTGCAACTCTTCGTGCCTTGCTTGGCAAGAAAAGAAGGAAAAGAGCACAGTGGGAGAAATCTTATGAACAGAACACGAAGATCCAATAGTATTACTTTTTTTTTTCCCGCAACAACTAGCGAAAACAGATTATCAGTTACTATAAGATCCGAAACTATTCGACACAAGATTAAGCTCGTTTAAGTGTAATTTTAAACGAGCCGCTTGTTGGGAAAAATGCCGACAAACGTCACGTCACAACGAATAAAGCGGAACCTCGTTTGACAAATTCCCACTCTTCAATCGTAACTTTGTGGTTACCGACGAGTAGAGCAACAATTACAACTCGATAAAATTAATACAAATGATATTCGAAAGCAATAAACAACGAGACACAATTTTAGCGTGGAAAACCCCTCAAGACGAGAGTAAAAACCACGACCGGCGCTTAAATCCACTATCACCAATACACACAAATACACAATCGTCCCTAATACAAACTAGGGTATACACCAATCGTCAAATACTTGGTAATAAATGTTCTTCAAGTATTTGGAATCAACAACAACAACGAGATCGAGAAAGAAAACAACCGTAAATAGTTTACACAAAGAGCTAACGAAATACCCGTACTTCCGGACTCAAAAACTCGATCTACACCGGTGAAAAGATTTGCCCAATAGCTACCAAGTTCTTGTGAAAAGATCACGACGATCCGACCGATAAATCTCCGGGAAAATGAAGAAATGTATTTCTCTCTCTTGTTTCTCTCTCTATATCTCTCTCTTGTTCTTCATTGTGTATGTGAAAGTAATGATAAATTCCGACTAAAAATCTGCATAAAAAGATACACTTTTGTAGGTTTGACCCGTGTGCCGCGGCCCGGACCAAGACACAGCACAAAAAACTGCCCAGTGCTCGAGCAGGGGCCGCGACCCAGAGTACAAGCCACTTTGACCTTGAGAAGCAAAATGACGGGGCCGCGGCTCGGCAGGGATGTGCCGCAGCCCCAAGTGCTCGGCAGGGGTGATCGGCAGGGCGCTCGGCGGGTGATCGACAGGGCGATCGAGAGGAGCCGCTCGGCATATTGAATGGTGCTCGGCAGTGGCTCGGCAAGGCGATCGGCAGGAGCTGCTCGGCCATATTGAAGGGCTCTCGGCAGGGACTGGGCAAGGCGATCGGCAGGAGCCGCTCGGCCATATTGAAGGGTGCTCGGCAGGGTCTCGGTAGGGTCTCAGCAGGCGATCGGCAGGCTGCTCGGCAGGGCTGTGCAAGGTGAGAAAATGACTATATTTTGGAAATTACTCCTACACCGCTTAGATAAAGGAGCCGGCTCGGCTCGACTCGTGAATCAAACGAGTCGAGTTCGATCTATTTGAGCTCGTTTACCTAAAAGAGCCGGCTCGACTCGTAAAAAAAGCTGGAGCTCGAGCTCGCCCGGCTCTAATGACAGTCCTATATTTATGCCTGTATTTCTCTCTTTTTCTATTGTTTAATCTGTGTTTGTCATACAGAACTGAGTATGATAGAGGAGTCGATACTTTCTCTCCTGAAGGCCGATTGTTTCAAGTGGAATATGCAATTGAGGTTATCAAGGTTATTACATACTTTTGCAGATTTGAATATTGATTGTATTTAAGTTTGTAATTTTTTTGACTTATTTATTTGTAAAAATGGAATTTTTATGTTTTATTATAGCTGGGTTCAACTGCAATTGGGATAAAGACTAGAGAGGGAGTAGTGCTTAGAGGTAGAGATGTTAAACGAAATGCCAGCGGGTTCAAATTTCATGCCAAAAAGTCCTGATTTAAACGGCCAGGAAATATCATTTAACCCTAACTAATCTTCAGCTAAACAGGCTAAATATTTAAAAAATCTATTTTTTATTTTTTTTATAAGTCATAACCCAAAAAAAAAACAGTAACAATATATATAGTAACAACTATACTATAATAAATATAACAAAAAAATATACTTTTATATATATATATATAAACACTATATTAACAAATACAATAATAATATATATTATATATAATATTAATATATATTATATATATATATATAATATTAATATATGTTATATAAATAGTATTACTGTAAATTGAAATTAACAATATATATATATATATCGGGCTTTAGCCACTAGCAGAACCGGGCTAGCCCTAACGAACTAATTTCAGCCAAAAAGCCCGGATTTAAACGGGCTAGGAAATATCGGCCCTAACCCGATTTTTTAGCGGGTTAAACGGGCCAGCCCGGCGGGCCCGAGCCCGTTTAACATCTCTACTTAGAGGTGCCCAAAACGACCCAACCCACCGGGTCGACCCGTCGACCCGGACCCGTGGTATACACGGTGGGGTCCGGGTCTAGGTTTTCCCTACCCGGCGACCCGGCGGAAATTAAAAAAAAAAATTTTGAAAATTGGCATTGGACCCGGGGTCGACCGGACCGTGACCGTGGGTCTAATCAGCTAGTGCGCTTTTTAAAAAAAAAATTCCTATCTTAAATACCTCACTCCCCAACACATTTTTTTCACACCTTCAATATTATCTATCTCTCAAACTCTCATTGCTAATTGCTATACTACTTAATCTCTCTTTTTTTTTCGCATTTAATCATTATGTCGAGTTCTGACAAGGGAAAGGGTATTGCTACATCTCCCAAAAAATCCAAAATGTCCAAGTTCGAGCGAATGGGTCTTTGGGGCAAATCGAAGAAACCATCTGGAATAATTATTCGGGAGCCCCAAAACCAAACTCCACCCGGTTTTAAAAATGAAAGTCAAGAAGCTGAATATGATGCTATACATGAAAATGTCTATTACAGTAGTACAACAACTACCAGTGAAGAAGAAGTTGATCTCCGGGGATTTCGACGTGTCCCGAATCGTCAACAACTGCAAAACATCGACGAAGAAATGGACCATGAAATCGATGAAGCTATGTTAAATCAAACATATGCAACATTCGAGCGCACTCTTCATGGCGTACCAACTCCGACGCAAAAATTAAAGTCGAAGCGTCCTACGGCAAGCCAAGCTGAAGAAGAACCTCCTTATGTTGAGGAGTTATCGTCCGAGGAGGAAGAAAATGTGAAAGGCAGAGGAAGCAAGAAAACTAAAGCAAGAAAGAAGCCTGCCCATGTTGCAGAAAGGAAACCAGTATCCGAACTTTTTTCAAAACACTTTAACAAGGAAAAAATGTCGGATGGTTCGATGAAGGAATCTTGCAACTACTGCTCGAAAGGGTATCCGTATAAAGCCGGGGATGGATATGGAAATTTTAAAAGGCATTTTTAGAATAACCATGCTTCGGTCCACGGAGAACAAAAGTCACAAAGTCAACTCAACTTCCAACCTTCTATCGAGCCAGCCACGGCAATCAAGGTATGTCTGAATCTCAACTTTATAAATATAATGAAAAAATTGCTAGAGAACAAATGGCAAAATTATGTGCACAAGAATCTTTACCTTTTAATTTTGCGGATAGTACGGGTTGGGAATACAGGATGCAAAATGCCTATAATCCCGCTATTAAAAGAATTCCACGTACCACAATGACTAGACAAGTAGTATACTTAGCCAAACAACATAAACTTGCACTACGAGCTTATTTTAGATCTATAAATCATAGAGTTTCTTTAGCTGCAGATACTTGGGCAGATTTTAAACAAAAAAATGATTAAATGGGAATAACTATACACTAGATTGATGAAAATTGGAACTTAAACAAAAGATTACTTGCGTTTAAAAAATTTAATTGTTCACATAGTGCGGATAATATAGCTAGAGCAATTATTAAAATTTTAACTTTTTATTGCTTAAAAGATAAAATTTTCACAATTGGTTTTGATAATGCTAGTTCTAATATCGCAAGTGTACTGACTTTAATACAAGCTTGCAATCCTGTTTTAGCGGGTCGATTATTTCATACTAGATGTATATGTCATATTCTAAATTTATGTGTACAAGATGCATTAAAATTTGTAGATGAGGCAATAGAACCAATTAGAAAATGTGTCTTGTTTTTACATAATCGTACTAAGTTAGCTAGACAATGGGTAAAATTTTTAAAGTCAAAATAAATGCAACCCAAATTTTTTACTCCAGACGTAAAACATAGATGGAACTCAACTTATGAGATGTTAAATTCAACTAATGAATATAAAGAATTATTGTGTGAATTTTTTGATACGTATTTTCGCGTAGATGGATTTTATTTATTGCCAACGTATTGGGATGAAACTAAAGATTTAATAAAACTATTAAGGGTTTTTGAAAATGCAACTAAAGATTTAAGTAGTTGTTATTATCCCACGTCTCCTAAAGTTTTCTTTCATTGTTGTTTTATTGTATCTGAAATGGATGCTTGTAGTAAATCCGAATAATGAAAGATGAGTAGGCCGCTTAAGGTTGTGACATAGTCGTCCTCCCAATAAAAAGGAGGGTCCCCAAGTACTCCTTGCAAAGGAAGTGACATTTCGATCGGGCACTAGTAATTATTTCGTTTACTTGTTTTCGGTGAGAGAGTCCCATCGAACCAGATTTTTCATAGTTTATTGACTTTTTTCTAAAAAGGTTCCGATTATCGAATGCTATTTACAATATGTGTTTAAAATGGCTAAAATACTTTAATCGTATTCATGATGTTTTCTTGATTAGTGCTGTTTTATCTCCCGATTTGAATTTAGCTCAAGTAGAACAATTACTTGAAATATATTATAATATTCTCAAAAATTTGGGTTTTCCTAATATTATGGATAGTGTTTAAAGTCAAACTTTATTTGAAAATATTCCTGACGTTGAACAAGTAAAAATTGATTTGAAAAATAGTTTAGAAACTGTTTTTTCTGAATATTCTTCTAAATATGGTGATAAGATTCAAACTCAAAAAACGAGAACTATGACTACAAATACATTTAACATGGAATTCGACAGAACTCCCACTAACCCATTTCAACAACAACTCTATAATATAGCAAGAAATAGGGGTGGTAGTAACGTCGGTCAAAGAAATGACCTTAGTAGATATTATGCAACTAGTTTTGTGCCGGAGGATGACAATGCAGGTACATTTGATCTGTTGGATTGGTGGAAGAGAAGGGGAACCGAATTTCCCATACTTTCCATTATGGCACAAGAAATTCTTGCAGTGCCCGCATCCACAGTCCCCGTTGAGAGTGCTTTTAGTGAAGGAGGCTATATGTTGGACGAGCGGAGATCTTGAATGATGCCAAAAAATCTCGAGGCTCAAATGATACTTAAAGACGCAACAAAAGCCGAGTTACGAGATTAAGAAAATAAATGGGATGACCTATTAGCGGACCAAGATGCCTATCAAGAAGGCACTACTGAAGGAGAGTCTAGTCAAATGAGTCAAACTGATGATCAAGACGACGACGACATCGACTTCGACTAAAGGTAAGTAAGGTAAGTCAGGTAAGTAAAGAACTACGTGGGGCTTTGATTCCTCACGAGGATACGTAGGCAATTTAATTTTAAGTGAAAACTTAAAATTAAATACAAGCCCATTTTTTTAACTCTTCTCAAGTAAAAGAACTACGTGGAGCTTTGATTCCTCATGAGGATACGTAGGCAATTTAATTTTAAGTAAAAACTTAAAATTAAATACAAGCTAATTTTTTCAAATGATTTCATTTTTCACTTATAGTTATTTTTCGTGTATAAAATGATAACAAATAAAAGTTTTATATACTTAAAAAAAAATTTAAGACGGGTCGGACCCGTGACCCAGGTCGAACCGGACCGGACCGTGGTCGACCGTCGACCGGCCAACCCGTACATTTCATATGTACGGGTGGGGTCCGGGTCCTGTCCTGCCGACCCGGCGACCCGACGGGTCCGACCCGGACCCGGACCCGGACCCGGCGTTGGGCACCTTTAGTAGTGCTTGCTATTGAGAAGCGCATTACTTCGCCGCTTTTGGTATGTTTGTCATCTCTCGCTTTTGGATAAAGACTAAAGAGGGCCCGTTTGGTTCGCTGAAATGTTTCTGATGGAATTGGAATTGGAATTGGAATCTGTCAAGAATTGGAATCCAATTCCATAATCTGTTTGGTTGGCAGGAAATGGAATTGGAATTCAATTCCATAGTCTGTTTGGTTCGCAGACATTTCAGATGAATTTGATTTCAGAAATGCAAAATGACATAACTGCCCTTCTTGACGGGTGGCGACGAGCGACGGCGGTGGCCGGAGAGGCGGCAAGTGGCCGGAGCGGGACCGGAGAGGCGGCAGGTGGCTGGAGCGGGACCGGAGAGGCGATGATGGCCGGAGATGGGCCGGAGAGGAGGTGGCTGAAGAGGAGGCGGTGGACGGAGGCGGCGGTGGCCGGAGAGGCGATGGTCGGAGAGGCGGTGGCCGGAAAGGGGTAAAATAGTAAATGTCAAATTCCTTCCCTTGATGGAATTGAGAATCCCTCCTCATCTTGAAGGAATTGAAAATCCCATAGCTTTGGGAATTCAATCCCACCCCAAGATTCCAATTCTCATCTCTATTTTCAACCAAACATAGGAATCCTTGGGAATTAGATTCCAATTTCTTAGGATTCCCAAGGATTCCAGCGGACCAAATTTTATACGAGATTCATTAGAGAGTCTGTTGTACGAAGCTGAACGACTGAGATTTTTTTTTTTGGTGCATAAGATTACTTCAACCTTGCATTATCTTTGATAAATTTTATAAGATTGGTATTGAAGGAATGCTTTAGGTTAATTTTTTGTCTACATTACATTCTTTTTACTAAGAATTAATCTATGGTCATGTTCAAGTATATACATGTTCCACTATATACATGTTGATTTTCAATCCTGTAACCGGAGCTATTAACTCGTCCTTTCCTCATCTCATGATATGTGCCACGCAGCTCGAGGTATTTATGATGATGGCGGTTTTAGCATTTCTTTTCGTTTCTCCTTCACATGAAGGTTGCAACAGGAAGTTCATCCGATGTAAAACTTTGCTAGTGTTCTTTTTGCATGAATTTCTAGTGTTAAGTTAATTTCAGACTGATGCTATAACAAATCTGAATTGCACATAAAGTGCAATTGTTGTTGTTGATGATGATGATGATGATGATGATCTGTTCTGTACGATGTCATGAAATGAAGAATATATATAATGTGGATACTTTAATTCTTGGACTTTACTGCTTTTGTAACTTATTTTCGCTTTTCGATTGATTCGATTCAGTCCATTCGATTGATTCTTCTTCTTATTATTATTATTATTAATCTTAATTATTATTATTGTTATTATTACTAATAATATTACTATTATCGTTATTGTTGTTAATTACTATTATTATTATTATTTACCATTATTATTATTATTATTTACCCTTAATATACAGTTCAGTTCCATTCAGTTCAGTTCAGTCCAAAAGAACAGAGCCTTTGTGTCCCTTTTTTTCTCCGGCGTCATTTTACTCTCTCTTGCTAAATCGTTGATTCAAGGCTGTTGCTAAAATATGTGAAATATTTTTCTTTTCGTATGTTGATGCTCGAACATTTTTTTGCATGTTGAACAAATCGCATATATTAACCTGTTTTGAGGAGCCTAATAGTGTGGAGAAAATCATGGAAATTGATGATCATATATAGGGTGTGCCATGAGTGGCTTAATTGCTGATGCCCGCACGTTGGTTGAACATGCGCACGAGTTGAAACCCAGGTAGGTCTCTTCATCTTATAGTGAGTAATCCCTGTTGTCTTTCATGGCATGTATATACAAGAAAAGTTCAGCTGCTATACGAAAAAACGACAATTGCTAATGAGTAATAGGGATAATTAGAGAAGCCAACCCTGGGTTAATCTACAGGTTATAATCATTTATATTAAAAAAGAAAAATAAAAAATTAGTTAATCACTGCCTCTTGAGATTCAACAATATCAACAGCTATATGTTTGAATTTTTGTATCTCTTACTTATTATATCAGGTTACGGCCAACAATGTTGACATCGCCGAGGTGTCGCCAACATACCATATCTACTCTCCTTCTGAAGTCGAAGCAGTTATCAGTCGCCTATGAGAAGAAAATCTAGTTTCGATTTTCCCGGCTTATGCATTTTTTACAATATTCCCAAGCTTGAACATGTATTTTCTGGTACCGTTGATGCTTTATACTGTATTCTAGCTTCTCGTTTGTTCATTTAAGAGAACCATAAGAAAATATTCGGGACCGATAATCATCCTTTACAATTTTCTGTTGGCCTATCAGTGAACGAATAATTTCTAGCTGTTACTTCATTAACTAAGTTTTTTTTTTCCATTTTCTTCAATCTTCCTATTTTTATTTTTTACATTTCAGGCTAATTTATTAATAAATTATTTTCAATATTTGTTTTAAGAATGTATTTTTCTCTAATTGGTTTATTTGATTTGGAAAATTTAGATCAATAACGCATGATCGAGTCCCATCGGTGTGGGACTTTTCAGCCTATTATGTGGGCGCCAAACAATGTCCTACCTAGGTGGCCACTGTGATTTAATCCTCTCACTATTCTTAGGGGCGATTCGCCTATTGCTCCCTATACGTATTTCGGAAGCATAATCTATAATTCTTTGTCGAACATGGAAATCAGAGGTCCTCAAGCTTAGGAAATTCCCAATCTTTCAAAAGAAATAGTCTTGGCATTATTATTTGTCGAAGAAAATCTCCAATCTCTCAAGAGGAACTCTTGTAACGCAATTAAGATGTTGGACAACTTGTACAAGCACAAAACGGCTCAACTTAATGAGCGTGCATGGTTCGAATGACACACATACATCGACAGATTCTACCCACGGAATTCATCCATGAATCCTTTGTGAAATTCAGTGAGACGAGATATAATGGCTGGTATTTTATCCTCTTGAGGTAATATTGTGCACCTAAAATGCCAAGTTCCAGGGACCTACCACCCAAAATAAATAAATAAATAAATTGGAACCATTCATAAGAAAAAGCCAAACTATATGGTATATAATGAATTTGTTTACCGAATTTACCTGTCCGAATCCAGAACCAGGAACAACTACTATTCCAGTTGCATTAAGGAGACGACGGGCATAGAATGCATCTGGGGCTGCGTTAACAGATTTTGCGGCTTCTAATGCTTTATTAGGCAAGCTAATGCGAGGGAACAGATACATGGCCCCTTCCGCCCTGTTGCAGGTTACGCCTTCTAGACCGTTCAATGCCTCTTCAAGACTCTGAAGAATATTATAACAAACAGTAAATGTGAACTGAGCTTCTCAACAGAACCAGAGTGACAAATTGAATTATAAATAATAAAAACCCACTGAAAACATGAAGTTCATAAAGTCCGGTTGGCACAAAACCGAAACCCGTGATTTTTTTTTTGTTACCTGTAGTTTTTTCATTGTTTAAAAAGAGAAAAAGCTTATCTTACAAATGATAGATACCTCGTTGACATTTGTTTAAACTTTACAAATTGTACCCCGATGATGACATTTGTTAAATACGTGCAGATCTCAAGGGGGTGTTTGTAATTATTAACGGGTGCTTTTCAGATGCAATTGTCTTTTTTTTTTTTGTGTGTGTGATGGAGTAATCTCAAAGGTAGTGTCCCGTTTTCATTAGTTGTCTGTGCAGTGTTGCGTTTTTTAAACTCCCATCTTATTATTATTGGGTTCTTAAGACGAAATGATTGTTGAAAAGCTAAATTAAAAGGCTAACCTTGGCACGCCTTGCTAGGGAGGATAAGATTGCATCTTTCTCTGCAAAATAAGACTCGTATGATTCATCTCCCACCTGCTCACATTAGGACAGAACTTCTAGATATAGTGAATACAGACAAGTATCCGAAATCGGACAAGGATCATATAGATCATGTGCGCGCGCACACACACACATATACATATATATCTATATGTGTGTATGTGTGTGTGTGTGTGTGCGCGCGCGGGCGTCTATGGACTTGGTTGAATAAGAATGCCAGTTATAAATGTAGTAATTAGGATTTGGAGACAAAATATCTAACCTTTGGGGGATTCATGACAAGGCTCGCAAGAATCTGACCGGAAATGTTAGAACAAAGGTTAACTGATGCCACTTTATAAATTTGCTCCCTTATATCAGGACTAAAACCAGTAATTTCCATGTAACCACCTCTTTTCCCACATTCTCCGTAATAACCTGTGGAAATTGAACTCATTTACTTCGAAAAGAATGCTTTAATCATTGATTACCACATAAAAGTAGAACCTTGATAGCCATTACCTTTCGACACAGACTGGAAAGACACTAGGGAAATATCTTTCTCCCCATAACCCATAGATCGGGAGACTTTCTTAAACGAGTGGAACTGCTTGTCAGGCACATAAATGTTTTCCTGGTACACCTGCCGAGGTACATCGGCAAAGACCATTGTTAGCAAACAACAAACGGACGTTCATGATATCCGACAATGTTCTAAAAGGCGCTCGGTGGTAGGCGGACGGGCGGGGACCTTCTAGCGCCTAGGCCTTGGAGGCGGCGCCTAGGCGGTATTTTTTTTTATATTTTATATTTTATTTATTTTTATATATGCATACAAATTGCATAATAATTAAAAAATTCTTTTGGAGAGGAATTTTTTTATTATGCATAATAAAAAATTCTCATTTTTTATTATTGAAAATCATCATCATCATCAACTGCACCTTAATCCCAACTATGTTAGGGTCGGTGGCATGATAATTATAGTGCCAATTAATTGTCGAAAATTAGTTAACACTACAATTCATGCAAAAGACAGTGGCAAAGTTTTACACCGGATGCCCTTCCTGTCGCAACCTTCATATGAAGGAGAAATGAGATGAAATTCCAAAACCATCAAATCATAGGCTTTTCCAGTTACATGAAAAATATCATGAGATGGTGATGAGTCGAGATAATTGCTATAGTCATGTCACGTTACGTGATTGTTATTATAAAATCATCACGTACATCATTGTTATTATAAAATCATCACGTCATTTTTTATTATTGAAAATACCAAGTAAAAAACAAGGCATTCAACTCTATCAATAAAAGCAAAGCAAAACAAAGCTTATTAACATTAATGCAATAGTCTTGAGAAAAAAACATCATTATGCAGAACCGCCTAGAGCCCGCCTAGAGCCGCCCAGAGCCTCCTATCCGCCTGGCAGAACCGCCTATGGGGTAGGCGGGGCGGAGGTCGACCTTCTAGCGCCTAGGCGGCCGCCTAGGCCGATTTTTAGAACACTGATATCCGGCCCATCCACAAGCATAATACTTTCACGAGTTTATTAAGAAAAAATACCCTTAAGGTAAAATTGATAAAAATAACTCAAAGTTGCAACTATACCTTTATTTTATTTTATTTTTTCAGCTTTACAAATTACACCCTCAAATGTGGCAATATTTGTTCGCACATACAAACCTTAAGGGGGGATTTGTAATTTTGAAGGATGGCTGTTTCTTTTCAAGCTAATTAGATCAGACTCAAGGGTAGTTGCTGTCGTTATCTTCACTTCCATAACTAACGAGAGACTAAATTTTACGGGTAGTCAGTATTGAATTGGGGTGTTAAGGAATATAGTCACCTCATCTGCCAAAAGAACAAGCCCTTCTTGCTTGCAGAAGTCGACGATTTGCTTTTGGTTGTCCTCGGCCAGAACCTTTAAAGGAAGCATTAGATATTTCCAAATCATGAGGCTATGCGATAACTTAAATGACCAATCAGATTTCGATAAATACTATTTTCCAAGACAGAAAGAAAAAACTATTAAAAATAAGCCTCAACAATTATTTAATTGTCTGTTACCTGTCCTGTAGGATTGCCGGGATTTATAACCACCAAGGCCCTGACACTAATACCCTTTGATCTGGCACTTTCCAACTGATTTTTGAGTTCATGTATCTCAAGTCCCCATCCAGTCGCTTCGTCAAGATAATAAGGAACCTGGGAAACAATAAGAATCACGAAATGATGCGCGCGCACACACACACACACACACGAGGACGGGGGATAATAAGGAACCTGGGAAACATAAGAATCACGAAATGATGCGCATGCACACACACACACACACACACACACACACACACACACACACACACACAAAGGGCGGGAGGAGGAAGGGGGGAGAAAAAGAGGGAGGGAGAGGGAGAGGGGGAGGGGGAGAGAGACGGAGAAATAGACAAATTTTATACCACCCTTCAGTTAGAACTTTAGAAATAACATAATTTGTCATATAAAGAGTGTTTGGATAAGCTTATTTTAGAAGATCTTATAAATCCCTACACCAAATAAGATAATTTTGAAAACTTATAAGACCTTATTTACAAAACCAGTTGTTCAAGTGTCTGGGTAAAATAAGATGAGAAGGAGGTTTAGATATTAGTAATAACATTTTTGTAATTGGAATAGCTGAAATAAAATGATAATTGTGAAAAAAATACTTTCATAATTTGAGGGGGGGAAATATAGTTCCTAAGTCATAATCTCGTTGTGGGAGCTTATAAGGTCTTCTCTTAGAAAATTTAAACTTCTAAGCTTAGCCAAACACCTTCTTAGTCTATAGATTATACATACAAGAGTGCCACCATGTAGAGCAATTGAAGCAGAATACAGAGGATACTGCGGAATAGGACACAGAATGCCATCGTTTTTTGATCGTATCAATAACTGCATCATCATGTGAACCTGAAAAAAAAGGAAAACAAAAAAAAAATATAATAATAATATTAATAGAAGTGGTGTTATTTAGCACATGGATCTCCTCAATGATAACTACATAAGGGATCGTATTAATACCGCAGGACTTGCCCCATCTGTCAAGAAAATATCATTTGGATCAGCTGGAAACCCGTCACGAGCTTCAATGCCAGCGCAAATTGTATCACGCAGCCCTTTGATACCCTGATTTTATTTAAAGAAAAAGGCGAACTTTCATATATCCGCAAACCAGAACTTAAATGCAAATATATAACATTTCAATAGAGGCAGGTGGCCATTATTACCTGGCTGTGACTATAAGCGCCGGTGGCTCTTCCAGGAATTTGATCTAGGATTTGAAATGCTCGTTCTATGGAATCAGCACTGGAAATCCACCATGTCGACTCGTTAGGGACAAATATTGGATCAACAAGGATAGAATAATAATAATTATAATAATAATAATCATCGATCATCAACTGCACCTTAAACCCAACTATGGGGTCGGTGGCATGAAAATTATAGTGTCAATTAGTTGTCTAAAATTAGTTAACAATATGATCCATGCAAAAAAAACAAAGTGGCAAAATTTTACGCCGGATGCCCTTCCAGTCGCAACCTTCATGAAGGAAAAATATGAAGGAGAAATAAGATGAAATTTAAAACCATCAACATCATAGGTTTTCTAGTTATATGTAAAATATCATGAGACAGCGATGAGTCGAGATAATTGCTATAGTCATGTCACAATATGTGATTGACAGTGTAAAATCAACACATACATTATGGAACATGACTCGATAATATTAATAATAATAATAATAATAAAGAAAAATATCTCAATGACAACCATGCACAGTTTTTGTTACTGTAATACACAAACTATTAATCCCTACTACTTCTTTCTTGTTTTATGTGAAAGTACATAATGGGTAAATTCATATTTTCCAGTATGATAATGACTAAAAATTCTAATTATGAGCACGAATTCAAACAAATTACCAATCTTAAAGTATTAAGACTACTAGTATGCAGCTCCTCACGGCTGATTCGATGCCATTTTCAGTCTGTATTATATAGATAATTAATTACGAGCACAAAAAAAAAGGACTGAGATTACCTAAACAAACCCTGTGTTTCAGATTTATCCAAAATAGCAGAATGATCACACAAAGCAAGGACCTGGAATTAGAACTGAAGATGTTAGTAACAAAATTAAAATAAGAACATTTTTAAGTTTGTTGTACCAATACATTACACGCACCTCTCTGAAAAAGGTGATTGGATGTTGGCCTAGGGATTGAGGGTTCCCTATATTGCAATATAGTATCTGCCGAAAATCCAAAATGTAAGTAAAACAACAACAAAAGTCTCTTCTGATAATTCAAATTCTCGAGAGTAAACTGATTAAACCAAAAGTAGATCATTGATTTCAATTAAAATCCTTATTTTTCTTTAACAAAAATGTTTTTTTATAAGCATGTAACATCTTTCCACGAGATTGTAAAAGAATGCCAACAAACCTCCAAGATCTTATAATAGAAGCAAACCGAGCTACAAGAACTAAATGTTGTTTTGACTGGTTATTTTCTCTTTATATTTGAATATTAATCTTCATTTTTCATAAACATTCCACATGAATCAAGAAAGTCTTTCATTTTTGCAAGTTAATAAGGAATAGGTACCTCATCAAACGGATGAGAATTGGGGTTGGCCTTCAATTCTTCTTGTAATTTCTGTTGTAAACGAAAAGAAAAAGCTATTAAATTCACAGCCCGGAATAAATAACAAAGCTGATCGCAACTAGATAATGGGGGGGGGGGGGGGGGGGGGGAAAAAGATTACCTGAGCAAGTGTCACAATTTCGCCACGAACAGCATATTCACACTCCAAAACCTGGTACACAAAATTCGATTATTCATAAGTACATCGTTATCTGCCATCATACTTCAAAGATCGATCGAGTCGATAAAAAAAGAACTTTAAAAACTGAATACAAATGAAGTAGAATCACATTTTTCACACACATTCAAGAAAAAAAAAATATTTGATCTGTAAAATAGCGAAAGATTGCATAAAGCCACCAAAATAATAGCAATATTGAATTGCAAAATAATTCACGAGTCAAGCGAAAAGATCACACCTACAGATAAAATTAAAAGAGACAGCCAATTGAAACGATCAGCAATGAACAAAGCAAAAGCCACATGATACAATCGTATCTCAAGCATAGGCCGCTAAAATTTATGTGGGCTTATACTAACATTGTTTTCGCTTTTTACAATTGTCAGTGGGTTTTTTTTTTTCTAATTTTCCAGGATGCTGAAAAACTATTAATGGAAAAAAAAAAAAAAAAAAAAGATCCCAAACATAATGAAGAATAGGGGCGAAAAATACCTTGGGATTGATTGTATCAATCTTAACAGGAGTGGTAGAATAATCAGAAGCCATAGAATCGGAAGGAGACGAAGGATTATGAGTATAAGTGCTCAAAAAACGCAGCAGAAACGCAGAAGATGAACGAGGATTCTGAGAGGAAGACGACGAATCAAGTGAAGCGGCGGGATGCCGTGACGCGGAACTGAGGATTTTCCTGTGGGTTAGTAGATTTCTGGATCTTTCAACTGCGAATTTCCGCATCGTGAGTGAAAGGAATCCTTTTATTATTTATTTTCATTTTTAATTCTTGAGGAGTCAGATTTCTTGGGCATAAAGAAGAGCAATGTGGCACTGCTGGCTGCCAGCAACGGTCCTAAAGTGTTACTTCTTCAGTCCAAACGATCTCGAGTCGTATTAATTTTTTGCGGTTAATAATTTTCAAGTTTGATTATAAATTAATTTAAAATTATAGTGGTAAAATATGCAACAAAATTTTATTATGAAATTTTTATTGTGAAGGTTCTTAATATAATTTTATTAAATATTTTATCATTATAATTTCAAATTAATTCGTAGTCAAACTTAAAAATTATTGATCGTAAAAAATCAAATGCGCCTCAATATCGTTGGAACGGAGGGAGTATTTGCGTAAGAATATGTGAAAACAATAAACATTTATACTTCTCCATCCCATTTTGACAAAATTATACTATAATTTTTTTACATTTAATGATTTGAACGGTCTAAAAATCAACTATGACCATTTACCTATATATATACAATAGCGTTACGGATTCTAAGCAGTAGATTAATTCTCTCTCCTACGTGCATGGTTCTAAAAAACGCTAGGCGCTAGGCGTTCGGATTGCTAACGCCTAGCGCCCAGAGGATTAATCGAAAATTAATCGGGGATTAATCGGACTAAGCGGATTTATTTTTTTATTATTATGTTAATCATTTATATATATATATATAATCATATATATATATATGTAAAATAATTAAAATTAATTAAAATTTAACCATTTAAACAGAAATTTAATTATTTATATACTAAACTTGAAATGTTGATATAGATATAAAGGAGTCCATAATATTCATAATATCTCAGTTTAGGAATTTATAATACTATTAGAACAAAACAAAAAAATATAAAAGGATAACCGCCTAGGCATCCGCCTAGTCGCCCACGTAGCTAGAAAATTTGAAACATTAATATAGGTATAAAGAAGTCCATAGTATCCATAGTTTCTTAGCTTGTCATCATAAGCCCCCGCCCAGCCAGCCTAGGCGACCGACTAATCACTGAAACACCCAGTACAAGCGCCTATGCCATAATCGGAACGGTAGAGGACCTTATAAGGATTAATCGGAGGATTCATCAGCCTAGGCGGGGATTTTTAGAACACTGCCTACGTGTCATTCTCTTAATTTTGGATTCCTACTTTTTTAAAATCTTGAATCCTACATCAATTTAAAATAATAATTAACCGATGGAGAATCTAAATAAATGAAATTCAATATTTTGAATCCCACATCGATTTAAAATAAAACTCCACCAAAAGAGAATTCAATGTGTATTTTTTGCATTAATAAATTCGATTAAAAAATATAATTTATTATATATATATATATATATAATACCGTTACGCACCTGGAGCACCACATTAACTCTCTCACATGTGGTAGTTTTTCTATTCTATATTCTTATTTATTTAAAACTTTTATCCCATCTTGATTTTAAATGACACTCCACTCAATGAATAACTAAATAAATATTTAACATAAATATGCATTTTAGCCATAATTATTTTACACCACCACATTAATTTGGTCATCTATTGAGTTGGCCAAATGAATTATTTTATTCTTATTAGAAAATTAAATTTGGCAAATTATTAATTAAACCTCATTGGCCCAAATATGTACATATTTATTTTTAATATCTAATATATATGCATAAAGATTATTTTTAGACTTTTATATTTTTTCAATAAACTCGATTCTCTTCACTTACAAATAAATATATAAAGTATCTAATAGCAATATGGATTCGAAGTACTACGTTAACTCTCTCTCCTACATGAAGTTTTTTATTTTTTTTTATTATTTATCTAAAATCTTGAATCTCACATCAAAGTATAAGTATATAAATTGTAAAGGGTTTTAGAGATTGTATAATTCCAAAATTATATTAGGAATTTAACTTTTAATCTTTTATCATTTATAATATTTATTCTTAACATTTACTTTACAATGTTTTAGGGTTGTGCAAAAAAACCGATTAAACCAAAAAACCGCACCGCAGTGTAAAAACTGTACCGAAAAACCAATAAACCGCTTAAACCGACATATATGGTTTTTATTTTTTATAAAACCGAAACTTCGGTAATGGTACGGTATTTGACTTAAATACCGAAACAAAACCGCATCGTACCGTTATTTATATTAAATATTTTTATCATAATATATCATATATATAGTAGTTAAAGACTCACATGAATATAGAAGTATAAAAAAATTATTGAAGGCCAAGACATTTGTTTGTCTTTTTTTTTTTTTTTTTTTTTATCCTCCAAAATAGTTGGATGAAAATTTGAACATTAAATTAGTTATTGTCTTAAGGTTAGTGTGATTTTTTGGTTTAGCTATTAATTTGCATCAGCTATTTATGGTAACTTATTGAATTAATTTGTTGAGTATTTTTTCTTTTTGGTCTTATTAATAGAAAAACCGAAAAATACCGTACCGATATAAACCAAACCGAAATGCCGAACTACCAAACCGAAAAAACCCGTGTGTTAATGGTATTAAATCATAATAAACTGAATATATTTGGTATGGTATAGGTTTTACTCTAAAACCGTACCATACTGTACCATGTACACCCCTACAATGTTTGAGCTTACATTGAACCAATTACTATAGTAACTTATGTTTACTTATTTAAATTATATAAATTTAAATACGTTGAGTAATTAGTGGATATTATATAGCGTATGAGATATAAATGGGTAATAAAGTCATATTTTAATCGATTTTGATGAATATGGGTACAAAGATTTCAAACAAGTTTGAATATTTGTACCATATTTTCATTGTTTCGTGTGTTACTATATGAGTTTTGAACTAGAATAAGTAATAAAATTATCTTTCAATTGAGTTTATGACGAGTACAAGTACATAAATTCTAAAGAAGTTCGGGTGGCTGAATCACATACTCATTATTTCTGTTTACTAGTGTCTTCCGCTGCAGTACAATTGCAAGTGGCTGAACCCTAACAAAGTATTAAATTATTTTTTGTTTTTTACTTATAAATTACAATGTAAAATGATTACTCGTCGAGTTTCGAGGAGCTATACACTAGTTTTTTTCATTCGGTTAATGCTATAATAATTTATATAACAACAAAGTTGAATTTAAAAAAATATTATATAATATTTTTAAGCAAAAAATGAATTTCATCTAGACTCTCATACTTCGAAAGTAGAATTTAAATTGTTTTATTCGACTTAATAAAATAATACTTGGTATGAATATATTTTATTATTTACAAATCAATTTTAATCAGTAAATTTTATTTTCCTATCAGTAAAATTCAATTTCAATTCTTAAAATATGTAATAAATTATACAGTGAATCATTAAAAATAATTTTAATCAGTAAGATCAATTTTATTTAGCAAAATTCAGTTTTTAATTTATTGAAATAAATATTTTTTAATAAAAATAATTTCAATTCAGCAAAAATTAGGTGAAGAGAACAAACTTAAAAATATTTAAATGCGGGATCAACTCAACCTAAAAGGTCCCTAAGGCTCGTTTTTGATCAATTAATCAATCGAATCGAATCGAATCAACTAAATGGATTCGAATCGAATCGAATCAATTGAATCGAATCGAATCAATCAAATATATGTTAAGGGTAAATAATAATAATAATAATAATAATGGTAAATAATAATAATAATAGTAATTAACAACAACAACGATAATAGTAATATTATTAGTAATAATAACAATAATAATAATTAAGATTAATAATAATAATAATAAGAAGAAGAATCGAGCCAATCGAATCGAATCGAATCAATCGAATGGACTGAATCGAATCGAATGGACTCGAATCGAATCGAATCAATCAAAATCAAAAATAAGTCCAAAAGAACAGGGCCTAATTTTACTTAACGAATATGGGAAATGGTAGGGAAGAGAGACAACTCTCATATCTGTGATTGTGATCGTGAATTTGATTGTGTAAAAATAATAAATATAAATCTTTTAAATAAATTAAAATTTTGAGTTAAGCTAGGGTTGTAAGCGAGTCGAACGGTACCAAACCTTCACTGGGTTCGGCTCGGCTCGAACTTATTCGAACCTTAGGTTCGATTCGGCTCGAAAGGGTCGAACTTTTATTTTTGTTATTCGGCTCGAGTTCGAAGGGAATTTTTAGCATTAACATTTGATTCAATTCAACTCGAGTTTTTTCGAACAGTTCGAACATGTTCAGCTCGTGTTAGACAAAATCTACAATATTATTCAATTTTTCTCATAAATCATGAAATGGGCTTGAGCTTAATGGATCTGGAGTTCTCGACTAGTGTATATAATTAATATAAATATGTATAATATATTAATATATATATATATATATAGGGATAGGTTCAGGTAGAAAAGATTTTTTTTTTGTAGGAAATAGGAATGATTGTAGACCATTGATCCTTGGAGATTAATGATCCAGATTTCGTTCTGGTGTGCTAACACGAAAAACTAGGAGTGCTAACGAATTTAATTATTGGGGGTACCAATGTAATTTGACTAATTTCACTTATGGCAAGTTCCTACAATCATGGGAAGTTCCTATGTTCATGGGATTTCATATTTTAGGTTAATATATATTTTTATGGGATTTCATATTTTTTAATCGTTCAGATATTTTATATTTTTGGTGTATTTATTTTTATTTTTTTAAAAACTATTTGATTTGTATTTTTAAAAATCGGAATCATTGCTAATCATTTGTTTTGTGTGTGCTGCAAATTGAAAACAGAGTGCGGTTCTGGTTATGTTCCAATTATGTGAATTTTTTTGTTATGCTTTATTATGTACAATGCAGTCAATTTTGATACAATGTGTTGTGCTTTTTTTTTTTTGGAAGATAAATAATTTGAATTGATATGTTTTGAATTAGGTAAATTAATGTTGTACAAGTTTCTGCTTATGTTGTGACACATGATAGGTATTATACCTTGTGTGCAACGTTGATATGAATAGTGTGCTAGGTAATATATCTTGTTGTGCTTATCGTACTAGTTTATATAACTTGTGGTAAATTACTATTCAATAGATGTGTGCAACGTTGATATGAATAACGTGCTGGGTAATATAACTTGTGGTGCTTATCGTGACACGTGATAAATATTATACCATGTATATATATCCTGGAACATATATCTTAGTGTATGTATTATATCTTGTATCAAAATTGACTGCATTGTACACAATAAAGCATAACAAAAAAAATCACATAATTGGAACATAACCAGAACCGCACTCTGGTTTCCAATTTGCAGCACACACAAAACAAATGGTTAGCACAACAGTTCCGATTTTTAAAAATACAAATTAAATAGAAAAAAATAATGTTAGTTTTAAAAAAAAATACACCAAAAATATAAAATATTTGAACGACTAAAAGATATGAAATCCCATAAAAAATAGATATTAACCTAAAATATGAAATCTCATTAATACAGGAACTTCCCATGATTGTAGGAACTTCCCACAAGTGAAATTAGTCAAATTACAGACTCCCAATAATTAAATTCGTTAAGATCTTCCCGTGTTAGCACACCATAATGAAATATGGGCCCTTAATCTCCAAGAATCAGTAGCTTACAATCATTCCTATTTCTTACACTTATACAATTTCACTCCATAACCCACCCCTATATATATATATATATATATATATAAAAATATAATTTTCCCAAAAAACACAAGATGGCCGAGCCAAACATATTCAAGCTATTCGGCTCGATTTGCCGAATAATAGAAACAAACGTTCGACTCGACTCGTTGATCACCAAGTCGAATATCCAGATCAAATTATTCGAGCTGAATATGTCGAATCAAATCGAACCTTTTCGTTTGTTGATAGCCTAAGGGCCTGTTTATTTTTTACTTAATCAGCTTAATGCTTAATCCGCTTAATCGGTCAGCTATATCTTGTTGTTTACTCTCAACTTAATGATCTTAATATTGTCTTTCATTAAGCAACTTTTGGGGTGTCCTTACCATTAAGCCAGAAAATGTTCCCCAATATACCAAAATTACCCTCTCTAATAATAAAAGAATTGAGTATATATAGTATAAATTATCATATAATCTTAATTATAACTGATTATATTTAGTATAAATTATATATTAATATTATATATTTAAAAGTCATAAAATATAAACTATTTATTGATAAAAATATTAATATATATTAAAATATAACTTAATATATTTATTAAAATATTGTCTGATTATTTAAATATAACTGAAAATTATAATATGATTTATGAATATATATTATAATATAAATTAAAATATATATTATGTTATATTACATATTAAGTTATATTATATAGTTAGAATCATGCTAAATATTTTTTTTTATTTTTAACGTCGGTTTTTAGCATAACCGATGTTAATTTGTTTTAAAATTTTCAATTATGCCACCGCGTCTTTTATAACATCGGTTTTTCCAGAACCGATGTTAAACGGGCGATGTTAAATGTCTTTTTTGTAGTAGTGAATATCATTCAACTTAAAAAATAAAGAACATTTTATCAAAAAGAACTTAATCATATTGAGGGGTAAAATGGTCATTTCTGTCATTCAGATAGTTCATTCAGAAAAGAAAGAAACAACAAAATATTTTTCCAAATCGCATGATTAATCCACTGCATACCTTAATCCATTCGTAGATTAATGAAAAAAAGAAATTTTAAGTCTACCTAATAAAAAATGAGCAATGATAAATAGACCTACAAAACTAATATATTATCAGGTACAAAATTATTAATTACAAGTATTCAATCGTCACTTTTATAATTATTTTCTTTGTATTAGATATATATAATTATTTCGTATATATTGTATAGATACGTAAAGAATCCTAATATATTTCGATAATATGGTATAATGTGGCAAACATAATGTATGATAATAATATTCTAAAAAACAGAAATTTATTCATCACGCCAAAGTAATGTTACAATCCTCAGTGTTAGAGAACACAGACAAACCAAAAAAAAAAAGTATAAAGTACATAAATAAATCAATTTCATTTAGGTTGACTCGTAAATCACATTTGTCGCTGGCAACCAAGTGGAACCCTGAATGAATGCTTCCACGTTATACTTTGAGGCCTGGGCCGTTGTAAGGGTACGCTTATACCCGGCCCACTTCACCCTATTGGTCGTATTCGCTCCCGGCCCAGTATTCCGATACTCTGCGTAAAAAATTGTATTCGGTGGAGGAACATTTTGAACCCAAGAAATCCAGCCGGAAGAATTCAGAAACCCACCAATATTAGTTTGTGTGATAACTGTAGTGGAATAATCTTTCCAAGGCCGGCCCAAATATGTTTGGGCTGTAAGATTGTCCAATGGTCTCATCACACACTTCTGAATAGATATCCCGGTGTTCTGATTAGGATCCTTCTTTCCCTGCGCAGTTATCGTCACGAATTGATTAGACATAGGCTGTCTAGGCAAGATGTTGCAGTTCTGGAACACGACGGCCGAGTTGCCGAAGATGAAGTCGATCGTGCCGGTAATATCACATTCCCGGTAGAACTGGCGGTTGGAGTGAGCGTAGAGCGTGTCCTGAAATGCGTCGAACGAGCATCGGAGGAAAACGGATAGATCGGAGCCGGACCGTAAGGCCACCGCCTGGTGCTTCTCGGGTCCGGCCGTGTTGATGAATTTTATGTCTCGAGCAATGAATGCTCTTCCGGCAACGGCTGGTGAAGCATAAATTAATTATTCTAAGAAAGAAATGGTTATATCATATAAATAACTTTTGCATATGCAAGTAGGTGTCATGATATCAATTTATTTCCCTCAACTTGAATGGTTCTATGACTTGAAAGTGTCTTTTGATTATATCGCTCCTAATTACATCAATAAAATGTGCAAGTTTAATGCTCCATAATATATTTGAAGAAAAAAATGTATATTGTCCATATTCGAGTGATCTAAATTGCATACGAGTCACACATTCGAGTCACCTAATTACATTCGAGTCACCTAAAATATATTGGACTCACATATTCGAATCAGTATAAATTTGAATTTCTATTCGAGTCACCTTAAATGCATTCGAGTTACCTATACGAAACACATATAATACATGCGAGTCACTTATTTGAGTCATCGACTCACACCCGAACCACCTAAAATAGATGACTCGAATATAAATAGGTGACTTGAATATATTAGAATAAAAATTACAATCAATAATCTAAATATCAAAAGAATTATTGTTGAACGTGACCAATGTTTTGAATCGCGCAACAACGCGTTATGTCGTGCGCTTTTGCGCAAAAGTCAGAAAACGCGACATAGCGCACTGCTACTTTGCGTCGGTTCCTGTTTTGCGCACGCTAATTGATGCGTTGGCATCGGTATCGCGCGATAGCGCAAGTTACCTGCGCTATTTGGGTTTGTATCAGAAAACCCTAATCTTAAATCTGCCAAACACTAATAACGATGCATGAATCAGAAACCCTAGTTACTAATTTGCCCCTTTAAGTACTTATAACAAGTAAGTCAGAAAATTTAATTTGCCCAGCGAGCCTCAGACTTCAGGAAAATAAAAAGTTTCGCAGCAAAGTAGAACGTTATAGCCGAATGAGAATGACTACCACTAGAAATTAAATTTTTTAAGTATTTCTAAAATTGAATACATACCTTGGCTTATTTAAGTTTGTTAGTTTGAATTATTGTAATAGTTTCAAGTTGTCTTGTTTATTTAAAATTATTTCATAAATGTTACACGTTCGTATTAGACTAGATCAACTGAAAAATTGGAAGTGGAAACAGCCAGACAATGACTACCAAAAATCTCTGCAATAAACAGAGAATATTTGTCCTAAAATAAAATGCACATGGTAGGGTACATATTGTACTAGTATTATATTTAACTGCCTTCGGTGGGTGGGATAATTATTGGGTCAAAAAGTAGGGGTGGCATTTCGGAACCGAAAATTCAAAACCAAATCGAAAAAATTCGAAAAAAGAATCAAAGAACCGAAACCAAAGAAGACCGAACCGAAAAATAGAAAAACAGAACCGAACCGAATTGATTTGGTTTGGTTCTCGGTTCGGGGTCGGACAGAGCCGAACCGAACCGAAATGGACCGAAGTTAAAGTCACATACTAAAATGACATCTTTTTGTGAGTTTTATGTGTTTGGGATTTTAATATAATTTGTTTTTCTTTTTTAAGACCCTCATGGATCCAAGGAGGACCGATAATATGCTAGTGTAATTCGTGATTCAACTAATTTAGGTTTAGAGAATGATCTATTGTGATTTATGATTGTTATATCTTTTGAGATATTTGTAAATTGCTGTGCAAGTCTACCTCTTATCTTGAGCATATATATATATATATATATATATAACTTTTGTTGGTTTGTTATATATAACTTATTCTATTAATATTTGAATTTATATTTTTAAGAATCGAAAAAAAATCAAACCAAACCAAAACCGAACCGAATTTATAAAACCGAATTTAACCGAACCGAACTTCAAAAAGAACCGAACCAAACCGAAACCGAATATTTGGTTCGGTTATTGGTTTCGGTCAAAAACCGAACCGAATGAAACCGAGTCCACCCCTAAAAGCAAGTATATCTGTATATGTATATCATCACATATTATATTTTCTTGGTTGGCTTGGTAAACTAGGATCGTAAACGAATCGAGCTAAGTCGAGCTTTGATCGAACAGAGCCGAGTTTTAATTTTTTTCTGACGAGTCGAGCTTCCTTACCGAACAAAAATCGTGTTCGAGCTCGAGCTCGTTAATAAATCGAGCCGCACACGAGCTTCTATCGAACAATATCGAGCCGAGTCGCACACGAGCTTTTAACGAGGAGCTCGTTAACAAAAAAAAAAAAAAAACTTAGTATGATATAACCCGACCCAAACTAAATAATACCTAATATGCTGCTAAATCTCTAAACTTCTAATTTCTAACCTAACCGCCGCCTCTCTCCCAACTTTCGCAACTCAGCTCTCATTTCGCAACTCACACTCAAATCTCACTCATCTTTCAATCTCTCGTCTCCCGTCTCAATCTCACCATGGGGAGATCAGTAGTGTTTTCGTTTTAATCATCATCATTCACCAGTAACTACTAACAGGTGAATTAAATTTATTTACTTAGAATTTCACAACTTTCCAGTATTTCTAATTGTCGAGTTGCGTGTATTTCATATTTGATGTGTGTATTTGTGTATGCATGCGAGTATTTGAGCATATAATGAAGATTCTGATATGGATTTATGTTATTTTTTATGCTTTTTCTAGTTTCTGAATCTAATAGTGTTTTTTTATTGTTTTCGGTACTGTTATGATATGGGAGTGAAATTCTTATGTTTGTTTTTCTTCTTGATTTTTGCTGGTTAAGTCGTTTGGATTAATTTCCTATCTATGGTGGTCTTGATTTTCTCGGTGTATGTATTGTTGTTTTTTTGGGTTTTGTGTGTTCAGTGTTCAGTTGTAGGTATACTCTATCATACTAGGAGTTTAATTTCAAAGCTATACTTAGTTGAGTTTAATTTCAGGTGTTATGTAATTATGTATAGGTGTTAAGTTTAGTTATTACTTCCTCCGTTACTTTATTATTGCAACGTGTTGACTATTACACTGTTTACATACTATCTTTTGACCATCATTTGTAATTTATACATATGAAAAAATATAGTCATGTGAGATCTTGTTAGATTCATCTCGAAATATACTTTCAAAATATCAACGTATTATAATGTTTAAAAATAAAGAATTGAAGATATTAATAATCAAAGTTGTGCATTGACAAGCGTGAAAGTCCAGATGTTGCAGTTATAAAATAACGGAGGTAGAATATAATTATTGTTATACGAGGAGTGTATTAAGTCATGTCTTCATTTTTGCAGATAAGACAGAGTTGTGATGGCATCTTCCAGAAAAAAGCAATGTATCGAAATTATTCCAGAAAATGTGGAATTTGAACAAAAACAGTTGAGAAGTCTTGGTGATGATACGCCATCTGAAGACACGGGTAAAGTTGATGACATATCTGTTGAATCCGTTGATACTCAGCAATCCAATCAACAGAAGTCTTACCAAAAGAAGGAAAGAAAGAAGAAATCTCGTTGTTGGCCGTATTTGAACACTGTTGTGGAGAACAACCAGAAGTTTGCAGTATGTAAACTATGCAAAGATGGGATGAAATATGGCCTCACAAGATGCACAACAACATTCAATAGGCACGTGGATAAATGTCTACTTGCACATGGACGAACACACCAAAAACAGCTTCAATTTCAACCGAGTAGTGACAAATCATACTGAATTTATGTGTGCAAGATGGGCAAGAACCAATTAAGGAAATTGTTGATAGAATTCGGGATGTGGTTAAATATGTGGCAGGCTCAGGAGGTCGTAGAAGTAAGTTTGCTGAAGTTTCTATGTCTTTAGGATTGAAATCTAAGAAACTGATTCTAGATGTTCCAACTCGATGGAACTCCACTTTTAACATGTTGTCATGTGCTATTGAGTTCAAAGATGCTTTTTTAGTGTATGCCAGATCTGAGGGGGGTTTACAGATTATGTGCCGAATAAAAAGGACTGAGAAAGAGTTGAAGGTGTGTGTTCTTTGCTTGAGGTTTTTTGTGATGTAACGAAAGTTGTTTCCAGGACCGAGTATTCCACTTCGAGCTTGTTTCTATCATAAATAAGAAGAGTTTGTTGGAATATTTATTCTAAATATTAATAAATAGTGTTTTGATGATTAAGTTGCTAAATGAAGCAAAACAACGAAGCAGGCGAAGACGCAAAAAGCTGGATAGAATACAAAGCTAGCGCACGCTAGACATATAAGTTAGCGCACGCTAACTGGAGTTATCTGCAGAACAGACGAGTTTGAAGTAACCTGAAGTGAAGTCACCTGATGAGGATAGCGCACGCTACACATTATAATTAAGGCACGCTATCGAGGCTATATTACCATTGTGAAGAGAATTCAAACTCAGAATGACGTATGCAGTGAAGTCATCTTAGCGCACGCAACAATCGATATTTAGCGCACGCTAAATATCAAGTTTGAAACAAGTCAATCAATCCGTTGGGAAGAATCTAATGCAAGTCAAAAAGTATAAACAGATATATGACGCATGCAATGATGCAAGATTAGCGCACGCTACAAAGGAAGTGGTAGTGCACGCTAACAGTCAGAGACAGTAGCCACTGGACTAAAACTGGAAGACATTAACGTATGCAACAGTACATAACGCACGCTAAGACAAATATATGCGATAGCGCACGCAAAGGAAAGGAGCCTAGCGCACGCTAATATCAGCTGGCAGTATCGGCTAGTTTGTGGAAGAAGGCTATAAATACCGAGTTGGTATCAATAAACACAACAACATTGAGCAAAGTATACATACGTGTTATATCATTGTAAACATTATTGTTGTTCTTGAGCTTAATTGAGAGTGATTGAGTGTTATACACAAAATCATACACGAGCGAGAAAAACAAAAGATACGATTGGATTCGGTGTTATTAAGATCAAGGATCCGACATTATTAGAATCGCAATCGCTATCTTAGTGAGGTTTATCTAGAACCAATAGAAAGCTAGAGTGGTTGATTCCTTATCCAATAGAAAAGGAAAAACGGTTTTACTCGGACCGATAGAAGACGAGCTTGTAACGGTAATCCCTCGACCGATAGAAGAGATGTACAGAGGTTTTGATCTTCATCCTATAGAAAAAGATATATCGAGAGAGTACGTAGGCACGTTTGGCCGAACCTCTATAAATCCTTGTGTCGCTTAATTTCTGCACTGTATATTTACGTTTCCGCACAAACGACGCATATACCGATATTTCGTCAACAGAGTTAAGCAAGTAATAGACAAAAATTTGATTCACCCAAATCTGCATATTCGAGAGATGGCACGAGCTATGATATTGAAGTTCGATAGATATTGGGGTGAAACCAATTTGATAATGTCGATCGGTGCTGTCATGGATCCACGGTTTAAAATGAAGCATCCAACCTTTTGTTTTCCTACCCTTTATCCAGTGGCAGGTGAATCAGAAAAAAATCTGACCTATTTATTAAATTCATTGGCTGAACTCTATCAAGAATGTTGCCAGAAAGATAGAGAAGCTAATATTGAGAGGAACGAATCTGATCAGGTATCTTCTTCCGATGTAAATTTCATTATCGAACACAATGAGACACCACAAGGCATTAATGAATATGAAAGTTTATTAGAGAGAGTGGTGGTATTCTGGAGCCCACAAATTCAGAACTGGAAAAGTACTTGAGTGAGAAAATTGTTCCTCCAAATTCAAAGTTCGACGCTTAACATGGTGGAAAGGAAACACTTCAAAATTTCCTACTTTGTCTAAGATGGCATGTGATGTGTTGAGTATTCCCTCTAGCACTGTGGCTTCTGAGTCGACCTTTAGCGCTGGTGGTAGAGTGATTGAACCACATCGCTCATGTTTGAAGCCCCAAACAGTTGAAATGTTGTTGTGTGGAGCTGATTGGGTTCGTGAGTTGTATGGTCTGAATAAATCTAAGCATGTAATACTATTAATTTATACTTTATAAAGTATTGTTGCTTTTATTTTTATATGCCTACTGTCAATGATCTGCTTTAAAAACTAAGCCGGTCTTTTTAATAATATTTGAATGCAGAAGAAGGACGACAAGGATATTGTGATACATTTAGATTAAAGTCCAAATCTTACAGGCCCGAAGCCTAATCCTTGTAAGTTCTGCAGTTTTGCTTATATTCTACAGTTTCTTTTAGTCAAATTTTCAAATTATGGTCTAAACAAAATTATGGTCTGTCCAGGGGAGGCTGCAACATCCTCTTGAGTATTTTATTTATCGAACGGTTTTTAACTAATGTTATTCATCTGTATGACTGTACTTAATAGTTGGTAGCACAATTATTAGTTGTAGCATAATACTAATCCTAATAGTTGGTAGACAGAGTACTCTAATTTACACATCTTCATAACCGAAGTATCTACCCTTTACGGTATTAGTTGGTGCAATGCTTAAATATTTTTATTTTATTTTATGAACGGGTGGGTGGGTCTAGTTGAAGTTGGTACAGATGGTGCTGTAGAGACTAGAGTAGAGTTGTTGCTGGAAGTGGAAAGTGGAGATGTTTTGCTTTTTCATTCTCAAAATACTGGATTATGAATCTATTCGGTTTTAACTTTTTAAGATGTAATATTTTAAATTTAAAAACTTAATTTTGTTTGGATTGGTATTGGAAGTTGTTTAATGTTTAAAACTGTTTGTTCGAGACTTCAAATTCAGCAAATCAGGAAAAAATATGTCATATTTTTTCGAGCTATAACGAGTCGAGCCGAACCGAGCTTTTAAAGAGCCGAGTTCGAGCAAATTCGCGAACAGCTAGATTCGTTTACAGCCATGTGGTAAATTATTATATTACTATTTTTTTTGATAACTAGGTGATCCCAGCTTAGCCGGACTAATCCTAGTCCCTCAATGAACTCACTCCTAACCCATTGAGAGAAGTAAATCGCGAGTCGCTCGAGCAATTCCAGGGTTCCCAATGCCTTTTCTGTACACTTCTGCGCAGCGAAGGCTCTTAATCGACACAGACTCGTGTTCCCAAAGACAGCTTCGGGAGAATGCCACCGATTGGTCAAGACTCCGGGTTCCCAGCAAGGAAATACTCCCACACTGCCGCCTGACGCGAGATTAAACATTGATTAGCGGTCGCTCGAGCTAGCCCCGGGGAGCTAGAGGATCATAAAGAGAAAATTTTCCTCTTTCACCTCTTTAGTGGGGTTAGAACACAAGACCTCTCCCACAATACTGTGTCACGGGTTAAGCGATACCACCCATCTTAAAATATTGTTGATATAAGGCTTGAACTTGTTATCTTTTTATTATTATTATTATTATAATCCTCCCATCTTTCTATCACTGTTTTTTAATAAATATTATTTTTACTTTTCGAGAAGAAAATGTGAAATTAGATTATTTTCTAATTATACTATGAACATATATTAATAATAATATTACAAAAATAATTTATGTATATATATATAATTATATAACTTTTATATTTAGAAAATTCTCAAATTTCAACAGAAAAGTCTGATATTAAAAAGTGAGTAGGAAAAAAACTTAAAAACTCTTTTCGTCCGCCTAAGAATTTACATTTTTATCTAAAAAAATGTCTATTAAATAACTTTACAAATATTATTTTACTCAATCAAATTAAACAATTATTTTTTATTTTTTAATCTCCATCTTTTAAGGGTGAAGTTTGTAAATTACAAATAAATAAATATTGCGACTAGAGATGTTAAACGGGCTCGGACCCGTTTAACCCGCCAAAAAACTGGGTCAGGATCGATATTTTCTAACCCGTTTAAATTCGAATTATTTTGGCCCGGGCTGTTTAGCCCGAAATCGCTAGGGCTAGCCCGTTTAATCTATATATATATATATATATATATAATTTTGACTTAAAGTAATACTAAATTTATATAACATATATTAATAATATATATAATATATATTATTACTGTATTTATTAATATAGTATATATATATATATATATGTGTGTGTGTGTGTGTCTGTATACATAAAAGTGTATTTTTGTTATATTTATTTCTATATATATATATTATATATATATATATATAATATTGTTATTTTTTTGGGGTTTATGGCTTATACAAAAATAAAAATAAGTTTTTTAAATATTTAGCTTGTTTAGCCCGAAATCCGCTAGGGTTAGGGTTACAGACGATATTTTCTGGTCCGTTTAAATTCGAAATTTTTTGACCCGGATCGTTTAACCCGAATCCCACTAAAACTAGCCCGAAACCGTTAGTACTAGCCCGTTTAACATCTCTAATCGGGACAGTTCACTTTTAAGTTTTTTCCTATATTTGCATCATACCACTACATAGAGTTTTGACTGTAATATTTTTAGTTTTATAAAAATAAAAAATTATAAAAAAAACTAATATATTAAATTATATATAATGGACAGATCCAACAACAACTTAACTCATAGTATTTATTTTTTATATTAGTACTTACACAAAATCTCTCTCTCTCTCTCTCTCTCTCTCTCTCTCTCTCTATATATATATATAGCGTTATGAATTTTATGCACTAGATTAATTTTCTCCCTCATATGTGACATTTTCTTAATTTTTAATTTATATTTATCTAAAATTTTGAATCTCAAATCAATTTAAAATAGAACTCCATCAATAGAGAAAATAAATAAACACCTAGAATTCAAAGTGTAACGGCTATTCAAATATGAAACCTATAAATACCACTTCATTTGGTATTCAAGTGACAACAACTTCAAGGATCTTCTATATATACATCTGAGATTATTATATACATTATTATTATTGTAATCGATCTTAATTGACAAGAGTTTGAGTGTTTAATTCACTCACTCATACACGAGAGGAAAAAAATGATTGTTGTGGATCCGGCATTATTAGAATCATAATCTAAATTCAAGTGAGTTTTTTCTAGTACTAATAGAAAGTTAGAAAGATTGTTTTCTTGTCCGATAGAAAAGAAAAACTGTTTATTTTAGACTGACAAAAAGACAAGATTACGATTTATCTTGGATCGGTTGAAGATAAGATTGTAACGGTTTACCTCGGACCAATTGAAGACAAAACGGAACGATTTATCTTATATCTATAGAAACAAATTAGTGAATGAGAGAGCACGAAGGCACGTTGCAACCTCTATAAATCTCTAAGTCATTTATATTTTGCACTTATTAATTGGTTCGGCATAAAAATAGTTCAATTACTCTTAACAATTAGTGTTGTTATTTCTAACTAATTCTCCAATCTATACTTTATATTAAAAGAGAGTCGTGACACATGTCACTCTCTAAGTTTTTTGATTTTTTATTTTAAAATATAATTTATATATAGAGATGTATCCTTAAATTTCTTAAAAAAAATTCTAGATATGTATTGTGGGAGTTTTATTTCACAACTTACACTCATCTACCAATAAAAAAATCCTTCCTTTATTTTTTTAGCTTAAAATTTTAAATATTTATAATTTTTTAAATCAAGTTTATTTTTATTAAAAATATATCAAATTAATTTATGTTTCACATTTTTCAACTAGACATCCATATAAATATAATAAATTTGATGGATTTACAATAATGACCGATTGCACAAAAAATTATATTATAAAACTATGAATATTTATTTTCAAGAAAATTAATTGATGCAAAACAAAAATATATTAACTCATTTATTGCTTACATAAAAATAAATTATGATATTTATTTAATTATAATAACTAAAAATAATAAAACATACACTGCACACACACATATATTAAGACTTAATCACATATTACTTTCGTCTCTAAAATTTGTTCCTATTTTTTCGGTATGTCCAGGAAATTTGTTCATGTAATAGACACTAATTGACTTAACACTCCGCTAATGTAGACTTCTTCTTAAATTATATTACACCCCATAATACACTCACACTAATATGATATTCATGTCGAAGATCATCAAAAATAAATTTAGAAATCGAGAAATTATTTTCTAATAAGAGAATATGTTATGCGGTGCATCGCACCGGATAACATCTAGTTATTAAAGAAACAAGAAAGAAAGAACAGCGGCTTACCAAATGTGGCTGTGGAGAAAGTCGGCGTACCATCGACGAAATTCTGGCTGCCGGAGATAATGGTTTTGTGTTTGCCGTCGCCGTAAATCATCACATTCCAGTGATGCTTCTCCAATACCACATTCTCTACATACGTTCCGCGCTTCACATATATACAAAATCTCATCTTACTCTTCTTCGGAATCTTATCCACCGCATCTTTCAGAGTCCTTACATCTCCGGTGCCGTCCTTCGCGACCGTCACGTTCGGTTTCCCCGCGGTGTTCTGGAGGAGCCGCCTCTTCGCCGCCGTTACCCACGCCGGAAAATCAGCCGATTCCGAAACCAGTAGCCGCCGGTGGATCGGGATTTTGAAATCTCCGAGCAATCCGAGAAGCTTGGTGACAATCGCCAGACTGTTGCTCGCGAACTCGGATGAGTTCCTCATCAGAACACCGATCTCGTCGGCGAAAGTCGCGTTCGCCTCCTTCAACGCATCGAAACACGTCTCCTGCTGCGTGATGACAGTGCTCAACCACGTTTTCACATCGTCGATCCTCGGGACGGAGAGCAGTTTGTCGACGCCGTCGGCGTCCATGGCCGAAACGGTGTCGTTCAGGAAATCGACGGCGTCGTTCAGCACCGCGCCGCAGACGTTCAGCGCCTCCTTCACCAGCAGATCGTCCGTATTCTTCGCGTACTCATCTGGAAAACTCGATACATTCTCCAGAGCATTCATCATCACCGTTAGCGAGAACCGGAAGATCTTCTCCGGATCGGAAGAGTTCGCGGAGGTCAAGCTGGCGATGCACGAATCCTGATATCGAGTCACGCTGCAAACGGATTTAATCGCCGCCGCCGCCGAGGTTGGAATCGCCGGAGAATCATCTGAATTCTTTCTATGAACCAAAACTCCGGCGACAACTCCGACTATCAGAGCTATTAATAGAATAATCGAAATGGAGATGATGACTATACGCTTGCGCGTTTTTCTACGGAAAGCAGCTTCTTCAAGCTCGTCCACTTTGCCATAGCGCTTGATGGACTTCACTGGATCCATTGCTGAGCAATTTGGGGGGTAATTTTTCGTATTTAGGGGTGCTGTTTTTTTTTCTTTTTTTGTCGCTTTTTGGTGTTTCTATAGAGGAGTTTAAATGCCTCAAAAGAATAATAGAAAAATAAAATAAATAGAAGACTTGTTGATCATCTTCCTCAGTGGTTATATGCTGTGACAGAGTAATTACAGCGGTCTTAATCATTTTTTATATCTTTTTTTTTTCTTCCTCACGAAAGAGGATGATTGTCCCACCGACCCTCCGAGGCGCGACCTCACGCTCGATTTGTTCCCTATAAGTTTCAGAAGCTTATTTGATCATTGATTAAAAAAAAACTCGTTTGGTACGATCAACTTCTCAAATCAGCTAAATTTAGGAGTGTCTAAATGGTTCCCGGTTCTCGGTTATAACCGGACCGAACCGGAAGATCCGGAACCGTATAATCGGTTTTCGGTTCGGTTTTCGGTTCCTTATTACATAATTTTTCGGTTTCGGTCGAATCGAATCAAGAGTTTCGAACCGAAAACCGATTTTATAATATATTTATTAAATATTATTTTTATATTTTTTACTTATATATTTTATTATTTTAATTTTTGTAAATTAAAATTTTAAAACCCTAATATTGTTAAATAAATATTTTATATTTTCTTAAAAAATTATAATAAAATATTATATATGTGTTAATTATTATTATATTTTATAATTTATAATTTATAATTTAACTCGTGTAAAAAAAACTGTTCTGTCGGTTTAACCGAACCGGAACCGAAAATAACCGGTTCGGTTCCGATTAACCGAAATTTTATATGGTTCAGTTTTCGGTTCTCATTTTTGGGCAATTGTGGTTCCGGTTAACCGAAAATTTCTGTCCGGTTAACCGGAACCGGGCTAAATTATCAACTAGCTTATAAGCTAGCTGATTGATAAGCTAATTTTTCAAGTTTTTGAAAAAAAAAACTAGATTCTCATCTTTATATATTTCATATATATGTCTGTGGCCTAAATAAAATATAGAGTTTTTTACATAAACACCTCCTCAGTGATTGACATATTATAAATAAACCCACTATCCGTTAACTTTTTCACCTTCAGACTGTTGCCATTATAAAATTTTTCAAAACACCCCCTGCCGTTAATTATTTAATTTTCAGTAGAAAAATATTAATTATGACGTCATAATTCCAGGGGTCTAAATATAAAATTTTAATTATAATTTTTTTAAAAAAAGAAAAGAAAAAATAACAATTTGAGTGAGATTTTTATGGATTTCTTTTATTTTATTTTATATCAATTATTGTTATAATATAATGAGAAAGTTTAAAAAATAATAGAAAAATAAAAGTGATGTCATTTTGTGTAAGTTTATAAAAAAAACAGCTAACTTATCAGCTACTTTACTAAACATCGACATTAAAATCAGCTACCTTATTAGCTACTCTATCAACTACCAACTAACTTATCAGTTAATTTTTCTAAACATAGGGTATGTTTGGATGACCACTTAATCTAGATTATAATCTTAATCTAGATTAAAGTTGGTCAAATAATCTAATTTGACCTTCAAAATCTTGTTTGGATGGTGCTAATTTAATCTAGATTATAATCTTAATCTAGATTAAATTCAAACGCTTTCGAATATAGCTTTCAACCCAAAGCTACCAGATTTTATTTTTTCATTCCGATTTTACCCTTAATGTATATTATATATATATATATATATATATATATATATATATATATATATATGTATATATAATATACAGATTTTATTTTTTCATCCGATTTTACCCTTAATAAATATTTGTATAAAATTTGTATAATAATATAAGTGATAACATAAAAAAAACTAAAATACCATTAGAAGTTGAAAATAAAATAAATAATAATATTGCATAATGTCAAATAATAATAAGCAACATAAGAGTTAATATATAAATATTAAGGTTGTTTTTGAAATATTATAATATAACAATAAATATAAAAAATGTACTTTTATGTCATTTTATAAATTTCAGCTAGTATAATAGCTAGTTTTGCCAAACACTTTTAGATACAATAATCTAAATTATCATACTACAGCTAGATTATCAATTTTCAGCTAGATTATCTCATATAATCTAGATTATTTGTTTTCAGCTAGATTATCAACAATCAGCTAGATTATCAACAATCCTAGAGATAACTTTTCCAGCTTTAACTATCCGACTTGTGGTCCCCTACTTAAGTTACAGGTCCGTGCTTACTGGATTTGATTTTCGAATTAACAATTTCATTCACGAACATTATCTTAAAGGTTTCGGCCGCTCCCCTCATCAAAGAGACCTGTTATTCCCCCCCCCCCCCCCCGACACCCGCCGTCTCCCCTCCCCATTTTCTTTTTTTTTTTTTCCATTCTATCCTTTACTTATTTTTGTTATTTTTTGTTTCTTAGCAATTTTATCTTAATATATTTAACATTAATATTATTTTTTTGTTATTATTAAAATTAATAGTTTCTCATATTTTATATATTATTTTAAAATATATTGTTAGAAACTTTATTTTTTTTCCTTTCCTATCCTTTACTCCTTTGCACTTTAATTTTTTTTCATATTATTTATTTATTTGTTCTTTTTCTTTGAATTTTTATTTTACTTTATTATTATCAAAATTAAAAATTTATATTATTTATTTATTTTTATTTATATTATTTATGATTAAAAATAACTACGACACAATATAATAAATAATAAATGCGGAAAATACCATCAACATTGATAAATAAATTATTCAATTACATTATCTGGTCATCAAATCGAACCAAGATTGTATCCTTTCTCCATATGGATCAGCCCATCCTTTACAATCTTCACTCACATTATTCCACCCTAAAATTAGAATTGGTGGTACAGGATAATCGGAGTTCAAAAAAACTTGTACAAAGTGATTACCATTAACTAATGTAATTGCTATATGTTGACGTTGTTGAAATAGAATTGGAGCTAACCTTAATGGCAAGTGTGTAAAACAACTTCCACTAAGAGGAGTAAATGCATGCAGCACAATATTATATCGTGTTGCAATAACAGCCCCACACATAATGTCCATCCAACTCCACTGTGGTGCCGGAGATTCGAAGAAATTTAGTGCTCGCATCATATTATCGGCAGCACCTCGTTCAAGATAAACACGATCGTAGAACTCCATATTTTGTTCAATTTCAAAGTAAAGATCTGCCCGAACCTGCTTCCAACCATCTTCTGAATTATACCCGACTTGTGCGGCTATCGCTCAGTATCCGCAGTTACCATCCCCAAGAACATCAACTTTATGACTGACGTGACTCCGATATGCACCTGACATTTGTGTGATACATGGATCATTGATTCCTTTTCCTGAATTTCGTGTACGAGTGTTCGTAGACTCAAAGCAAGAGCGCATCCTCGGCTGACTTTGCTCTTTTTTACTAGGCCGACCTTTGTTTTTTGTGTTGTAGGGTGGTTCTTGATATTTGCAGTTAGATGGATCTACCATGTCAATCATTTTATCTAATATATGATATCTCATGGCTGGATCCATTTTATCCAACTGCGTCTTTAACGTTGTCATTCTATCGGGAGATCTCGCCTCATTTGGCAAAGCAGAGGTCATGGATAACCTTTTCCAGTGGCAGTGGATCTCGCCTATTGGAATTGACAAGAATTGTGACTGATAAAACGATAAGCGATGCTTACATGCCAAACCATATACAAATTTGAAACTACAGTTACAATTGTCCACATATTGTCCGTCGACCTTCTTCAACTCATTAGAGATCAGGTGGAGTGCCTCCAAGGATATGCAGCCTAGTAAATTTTCATAGATTTCATCATTAAAATCATGACATCTCATAATACGCGACCTTTCAAATGATGCTTTGATATCTCCAAATTCCAGAATCAACATCTTGTCGATTTTTTCAACAGATGTGTCGATCGAAGACATCGTATCATCCAAATATTTTTTCAATCTTGAATGGGCTGACTCTACCCTGAAAATTTATAATATTGTGTTAGAATATGAAATCAAGATGGATAAATACTAGTATTTTAAGTACATAACATAATACCTTTGACTTGAACGACATCCGATGTGCATATAATTATTCGTCCAAGCGTAGACAAATCGATCACTGTAAGGCAATAACCATGTTGACCATAGATATTCTATCACTTTCGGGTACGATTTATATTTATCTATCAACAACTTCCATTCATGTTCAAAAGAACCCATATCAGATGAAATATAAACTTTGTGCCAAGACTGATTAAAGTTAGTCCATTCGGCACCTAAGAAGGGACTGCAATTTTTCATGACATTTTTATTTATGTGCCATATGCAGATAATGTGATATGCGTTGGGAAAAACTTCTACTATTGAAGATATTAGTGCCAAATCTCTATCAGTAACAAGCACAAATGGCATTAATGCCCCTTTTTCAAGCATAATTTTTTTTAGACAATTTAAATGCCAAGTGTATCGTTCTGTTAGTTCATCACACATATAGCCAAACATAAGTGAATGAGTTAGCTTCGCGGATGTGATACCCACGACCTCCAAGAAAGGAACCCGATATTCGTTCGTCTTGTAAGTGTAACACCCCCAGATCAAACCGGGAATATTACACGCCGCAGACCCTCTCCGTGAGGATCCACCAGGCTAGACATCAACACAACACATTACATTACATACTGATGAATCAAAATAACGAATCAATAGACCGATTTGGTCTTCCGTCACTGACTTACAAATCAAAATACATAAATGTAATATCCGCAATTTCCGATTTCCGGTAATTTTCTTTTTCGGCGGAAGTCCGTTTTGACGACTCGCTCATGACCGTTTCGTCATTCCGAGAATGATTAATTCTGCACTTTTTGTCATCCGAGTTCGTTTCGGTATCGTTTTGTTGAGTTCTGTGCTTTTTAGCGACTTTTCCGCACTTGAGTTCGATTCTTGCGAATCTCGTCCGAAACTGTTGTTTCGAGTTTCCCGCAAGTCCGTTTAACTTTGTTATACGTGTTGTGAGCTTCGGTTTGATTATTCGTTGTCGTATGGTGATTTTCGGGCAGTTGGGCCATTTTTGTAATTTCCCAAAGTTTGGGGTAATTACTTCCGTCGTCGAATTCCGACACTTCGGGTGGTCGGAATCGTGTGTACTACTAGCTCTTAGATTCGTCTTTGTGAGTACTTCGTAACCGTATCTTCGGTTCGTATTCGGGTTCGGGTTTCGGTGTCGTTTTGTTGAATTCAGGATTTCTAAACGACTTTTCTAAGTATGAGTTCGTCTTTGTTAGATCACCATTAATTTTTGGTAACTCCAAAAATTATAAATCTTTGCAATATTATAGAACATCGAGTTAGCTTTCCAATGGTTCAAACGGTGAGTCAATCGGAGTCCGGACGAGAGAGTTATGGTCGTTTTAGTGAAAGACTCACTATCGGCACCGTCCGAGAGCCTTTCGGCCGATAGGGGGGCCGATAGACTCTACTGCCGGCATTTTGTATAGGGTATCGGTTGGGCCTATCGGCCGATAGGCCGGCCGATAGGTTCTGCTGTGTTACACTATAAATGTGTTGTTTTGAGCGTGAACAGCTCATTTCCTCCTTCCTTTTCCTTAGACGCGAGAGAGAGTGAGAGAGGAGGAGAGTTTCTCATCATTATCATTTGGAGGGTCGATTCTCATCATTCTTCTTCGGTTGTGAAGCCCGGACAATCAATCCAACGCGTGTTCTACGAATCTAAACACTTGAATCACTCAAGGTAATCTCTTGAAACCCTACCTTTTTGGATAATTGGGGATTTTGGGGTTTTGTCCGATTCTTTCCGTTTTGTTGATGGATTGATGATTATTTAGATGTATTATATCATTTCCCTTGTTATTCCATGGTTGGATCGTATCGATTCGTTGTTTGAGTTGAGTTCTTGACCGACGCCTTGAAGGTGTCCAGAAATGCCTTAGAGGGTTTTCGGGCGTTCTACGATTATTCTTCCTCGTATGGTCGATGATTTATTGATTGTATGATGTTAGGTCGTGTTTCTTGCGAAGAAACCGCGTTGAACCCTTTCGTTCGTAAATCGTCTTCCGTTTCGATAGCATTGGGCGTTTGAAGCTTTCCGTTGAGCCGTGTTCGTGAATACTTGCGTGCGATTTTGAGGCAAGTATCTTGTCCATACATTTCATGTTTCGTAGGCATAATTATTGATAAATGATTTTATGCGAAATCCAATGTTTAATGAACGTAAAAAAAGGGATCGGTATGTTCTCGATAAATGTTGTCTTTCGACAATAATTCTTGTAATTCGTGAATATATGTGTTCTCGGAATATATGTGTTGGTTTTGTATGTTGAAAGATGCTACGATCACTTTGAGTGAGTTTAATAGACCGTAATCCTTTGCCGGGGATTACGTAATGTTATGTGTACTTGTTCGGTAAGAGCGTAATGTGTGCGATATTGGTTGTTATTCCTTCGTGAGGAGATTGTGACACTTGGTGTTGCTTGGTATTGGTATTTACTTGTGGTTGTGTGACATTAGTTGTGAGTGTACGTCGACCAAAGTGGCCATCCTAGCGAAGTACCTAGCATTTGTATGCACATTCTAGTATTCGGATTATGGCTTCCCGTGGCGTTGTGGATGATATGTGTATGTTCACCTAGGGACGGTCCGACGGGGCCTCTAGGGATACGTATTGCCGTGAGTGTGCGTATCGTGAACTGTGGTTAGCCACCCAGGGATGTCCGACGGGGCTCTGCGGGGTACGGTGGCCGTGAGTCTCGTACCAGGGTTAACTTTGAAATGTTTTGTTGGAGAACTGTGGTTTTTGGCGCGTATTTCGTCTGATTAGAATGGCAGTCCAAATGGTAGGGTACTTAGCTGGAATGGCACCAATAAATGTGTTGTGTATGATTCGTCTCTTGGTTGTGATAATTTGGTATGGGTGCGTGAGTCCTGTGGTTGCTCTGTGCATTGTAGCTCTGTGGTATGTTGAGTGAGACTGTTGTCATGGTAATGTTGGATACGGTGTAATTTCCACCGGGTTATTCTTGCGAGTATGTGATGTGGATGATTTGGGTCGTGGACCCCTGTGTTGTGATTGGAATGTTATAATTGGGTCGTGGGCCCTGTTATCCGCTATCGGACTTGTATTTTGAAATAAACGATTGTTGTGCTATGTCCCTAAACATTTCGAAAGGCTTGAAAATTCTTAAATCCCAAACGTTTTCAAAAAAAACTCCCGAGATCGTAAAATGTTTTGTAAGTAAAAAAAAGGTATTATTATTATATTTCGTAAACTAAATTTTATTGATAAATTGAATTATCTATCGAAGTATATTCATGATTTCTATGTTCTTGGAGTACGATTTGTATGGCCTGTCTTTGTATTTATACTTGCACTAGCAAAACAGTGGAGTTTTGCTAACCCCCGAGTATTCGGGGGGTGGATGTCTGTATTGCGTCCAGGTATTTGCAGGTTGCTGGGGAGCAATTCACAGGATCGTTACGAAGGATGATGGAAGACGGCGATACTAATCACATGAAGACCGGTGTTGAATATTTGGTGATGTCTTGTTTTGTCTTTCCGTTGTGTTTACTTTCCCCTATGCGGGATTGTTGATTTATGTTAACCCCTGCGTGGGTATGAGTTACGAGAAAGAGTAATGTATGGTCGATGTGTATGTTGTGGCAAAAGACCAAATCGGTCTAATGGTTCGCTAGTTAGCCATGTCGGCATGTATAGTGTTAATGTGTTTTCTGTATTTAGCCTGGTAGATCCTCACGGAGGGGGTATGCGGCGCTGTAATATTCCCGAATGGTTTGGGGGTGTTACAGAATATGGTATCAGAGCTTAGGTTGCGGAAACCTAGGCTGTCGGGTCAGGTTGTGTGTTGTTGGGTCTTGTCTTGTCTTGTCTTGTCAGATTTTGTCTGACTGAGTCGTGTCGCGACGCGTCGTCTGAGGTGTCGGTCGTGATTAGTATCGAGGTGCGGCCATCATCTTCGTGCGACCTGTGGAAGTAAGTCTCCCTTCTTTGTGTTGTGCCTCGTGTGACACGAGCCTTTTTTATGATTATTTGTTAAGTGGTGGAATTTTATGTGAATTTTGATTTTCACGATATGTATTTAGTCAACGCTCGTATTTGATTTATACGAGGAGTGTAAATGCTTTGTGATATCTTTTTATTGTTGTTTTTGTTCGTTGTTGATGATTTTCGAATCGATTTGCACGCTTTACAAGTCTCTTGTGGAAGCTTTGTGCTTATACGCGTTCGACTTGTTCACTAGCCAGTGCGGGAGGGTATTTTATCGTTTATTTTCGTTTAAAGACATGTATTGTCTTGATTTTAAACGTTTTGATGCGTGTGCTAGGAGTTGTTTTAGTGAACGTCGGTATGTGTGAGTTTTGGGCATTCTGGCCTATTGGATTTTTGAAAACCTTGAGTATCTTAGAAAAAAATAAATTTCGAGACATACTTTTCAAATGAGTTATTTTCTTGTGGTACATCCTAGATGTCACAATATATTTCAAAATTTTTCTACCTCGAGGACCAAAATGTTTTGAGATATTTTCAACACTTTTATTTAGACCCGATGGTCGAATATTTTGAAAGTTTTCACTAAGAGAAAGTGTCCTCATTTTTATCAAATGCGAAATGGTTCTCCAATGTCTCGATAACGATGTTTCAAGTTCGTACCTTTTGAAAGGTGATACTCAAGATCAACCGGTGTTCTTCTAAATTATTTTCAAAATGAGGTTTTCGTTTTTAAAACCTATCCATTCCCGTTTGAGGGCTGGGTATGAATGTATGATGTTCGCGTTGTCATTTTGATACTTTCTCCCGAGTATGATCGAATTGGCGGTGTGAGCGTTGAGTCGCTTTCCACACATGGGTTGTGCTAGCCCCTGTGAGAGGCGGGATGTTGGTGTTGAATGTTGTCGCCTCGTGGTGATTTCTGCGTTGTCGCACATGTGCGAGCTGTTAGAGCTTGGTTTGGTATGACCGTGTGCATCGGTGATGGTTCCGTTTTGTGTCGGTTGTTTAATGTCTTATTACCTTGCTCCCGTTTTCTTGTGAATTTCGTGGACGAGGTCGGTGGTAATGCCCGTACTATTTTGACTTCGGTATTTTCTCTTTCTCCAGTCTATCGATTCGCTCATGTTCGTTGGTACTTTATGAACTTGTTTTGTATTTCGGTTTCATCGTCCGAGCAGCCGTGATCTTGTTGTGGGTCGATCTGGTTATCGATGTTACTTTTTGGGTTGATTCGATTCTTGTGAACCTTGTTTGGGAGTGACATCATCTGGTTCTACTAGTTCTTTTATTCGAAGTGGATCGGCTTTGGAACTCTTGTGTTTTCGACTCTGTCGACTCATTTATGTTCGTTGACATTTCTGAGCTTGTCCTGCTCCTTGCTTTTGTTGATCGAACGAGTGTGGTGTTATTTCGGAATAACTCGTTGTCGTTGTGACTTTTCAATCGCTATTCCCTTTCCTGCGGATCTTCGGCAATGCATGTCTTGTAGTTCTCACCAGATCATCCTGGGAGTTGTTGTTTGAACTTTATTGTTCTTTGTGATTCGAACATGATTCTTCGATCTATGTTGTCTCGATCGTTGTGGTTTGATCGTTTGATTGTTCGGTTTATATTGACCTCGTTCCGTGATTGGCGAACATTCAGGCTCCTTCGTAATTCCCTTCAGTTCGGGAAATTAGTTTCGTTTTCGATCTTCCAGCCCTTATGCGGTGGGATTTCGTGTTTGTTCAGCGGTTGACTCGCGTTTTGATTGATGTACCGTTGGGTTGGTCAATCATATTGATTTTCGTTCGTTGTGTTTTGTGATTGTCGGATAATTGACTTGGCTATATTATCCGTTTGATGACGTTTGTCACTTGTTGGTTTTTATTATATCCCTAACGGCGACGTTGTGTTGGTCGCCGTGGAGCGTGTTTTCACGCCGTATACTCCTTTGCGTTGTTTGTAACATTTCGCCGTTGGGCGTTAGTTACGCATTCTTGTGTATCTCGTTGAGTTTTTCCTGGCGGAATATTTCTTCTCCCTACTTGTTTTAAGTTTCGGGACGAAACTTCTTTTAAGGAGGGTAGAATGTAATATCCGCAATTTCCGATTTCCGGTAATTTTCTTTTTTCGGCGGAAGTCCGTTTTGACGACTCGCTCATGACCGTTTCGTCATTCCGAGAATGATTAATTCTGCACTTTTTGTCATCCGAGTTCGTTTCGGTATCGTTTTGTTGAGTTCTGTGCTTTTTAGCGACTTTTCCGCACTTGAGTTCGATTCTTGCGAATCTCGTCCGAAACTGTTGTTTCGAGTTTCCCGCAAGTCCGTTTAACTTTGTTATACGTGTTGTGAGCTTCGGTTTGATTATTCGTTGTCGTATGGTGATTTTCGGGCAGTTGGGCCATTTTTGTAATTTCCCAAAGTTTGGGGTAATTACTTCCGTCGTCGAATTCCGACACTTCGGGTGGTCGGAATCGTGTGTACTACTAGCTCTTAGATTCGTCTTTGTGAGTACTTCGTAACCGTATCTTCGGTTCGTATTCAGGTTCGGGTTTCGGTGTCGTTTTGTTGAATTCGGGATTTCTAAACGACTTTTCTAAGTATGAGTTCGTCTTTGTTAGATCACCATTAATTTTTGGTAACTCCAAAAATTATAAATCTTTGCAATATTATAGAACATCGAGTTAGCTTTCCAATGGTTCAAACGGTGAGTCAATCGGAGTCCGGACGAGAGAGTTATGGTCGTTTTAGTGAAAGATCACAATTGTCGGGCACCGTCCCAGAGCCTTTCGGCCGATAGGGGGCCGATAGACTCTGCCCGGCATTTTGTATAGGGTATCGGTTGGGCCTATCGGCCGATAGGCCGGCCGATAGGTTCTGCTGTGTTACACTATAAATGTGTTGTTTTGAGCGTGAACAGCTCATTTCCTCCTTCCTTTTCCTTAGACGTGAGAGAGAGTGAGAGAGGAGGAGAGTTTCTCATCATTATCATTTGGAGGGTCGATTCTCATCATTCTTCTTCGGTTGTGAAGCCCGGACAATCAATCCAACGCGTGTTCTACGAATCTAAACACTTGAATCACTCAAGGTAATCTCTTGAAACCCTACCCTTTTTGGATAATTGGGGATTTTGGGGTTTTGTCCGATTCTTTCCGTTTTGTTGATGGATTGATGATTATTTAGATGTATTATATCATTTCCCTTGTTATTCCATGGTTGGATCGTATCGATTCGTTGTTTGAGTTGAGTTCTTGACCGACGTCTTGAAGGTGTCCGGTAAAATGCCTTAGAGGGGTTTTCGGGCGTTCTACGATTATTCTTCCTCGTATGGTCGATGATTTATTGATTGTATGATGTTAGGGTCGTGTTTCTTGCGAAGAAACCGCGTTGAACCCTTTCGCTCGCCGCCGTCTTCCGTTTCGATAGCATTGGGCGTTTGAAGCTTTCCTGTTGAGCCGTGTTCGTCGGAATACTTGCGTGCGATTTTGAGGCAAGTATCTTGTCCATACATTTCATGTTTCGTAGGCATAATTATTGATAAATGATTTTATGCGAAATCCAATGTTTAATGAACGTAAAAAGGGATCGGTATGTTCTCGATAAATGTTGTCTTTCGACAATAATTCTTGTAATTCGTGAATATATGTGTTCTCGGAATATATGTGTTGGTTTTGTATGTTGAAAGATGCTACGATCACTTTGAGTGAGTTTAATAGACCGTAATCCTTTGCCGGGGATTACGTAATGTTATGTGTACTTGTTCGGTAAGAGCGTAATGTGTGCGATATTGGTTGTTATTCCTTCGTGAGGAGATTGTGACACTTGGTGTTGCTTGGTATTGGTATTTACTTGTGGTTGTGTGACATTAGTTGTGAGTGTACGTCGACCAAAGTGGCCATCCTAGCGAAGTACCTAGCATTTGTATGCACATTCTAGTATTCGGATTATGGCTTCCCGTGGCGCTGTGGATGATATGTGTATGTTCACCTAGGGACGGTCCGACGGGGCCTCTAGGGATACGTATTGCCGTGAGTGTGCGTATCGTGAACTGTGGTTAGCCACCCAGGGATGTCCGACGGGGCTCTGCGGGGTACGGTGGCCGTGAGTCTCGTACCAGGTTAACTTTGAAATGTTTTGTTGGAGAACCGTGGTTTTTGGCGCGTATTTCGTCCGATTAGAATGGCAGTCATATGGTAGGGTACTTAGCTGGAATGGCACCAATAAATGTGTTGTGTATGATTCGTCTCTTGGTTGTGATAATTTGGTATGGGTACGTGAGTCCTGTGGTTGCTCTGTGCATTGTAGCTCTGTGGTATGTTGAGTGAGACTGTTGTCATGGTAATGTTGGATACGGTGTAATTTCCACCGGGTTATTCTTGCGAGTATGTGATGTGGATGATTTGGGTCGTGGACCCCTGTGTTGTGATTGGAATGTTATAATTGGGTCGTGGGCCCTGTTATCCGCTATCGGACTTGTATTTTGAAATAAACGATTGTTGTGCTATGTCCCTAAACATTTCGAAAGGCTTGAAAATTCTTAAATCCCAAACGTTTTCAAAAAAAACTCCCGAGATCGTAAAATGTTTTGTAAGTTATAAAATGGTTTTATTCTTATCTTTCGTAATCTAAATTGTTTTGATCAAGTGAATTATCTCGGAAGTATATTCATGATTTCTATGTTCTCGAGTACGATTTGTATGGCTGTCTTTGTATTTATACTTGCACTAGCAAAACAAAGGAGTTTTGCTAACCCCGAGTATTCGGGGTGGATGTCTCAGACAAGGCCAGTATTTGCGGAGTTCTTTGGGAGCAATTCACAGGATCGTTACGAAGGATGATGGAAGACGGCGATACTAATCACATGAAGACCGGTGTTGAATATTTGGTGATGTCTTGTTTTGTCTTTCCGTTGTGTTTACTTTCCCCTATGCGGGATTGTTGATTTATGTTAACCCCTGCGTGGGTATGAGTTACGAGAAAGAGTAATGTATGGTCGATGTGTATGTTGTGGCAAAAGACCAAATCGGTCTAATGGTTCGCTAGTTAGCCATGTCGGCATGTATAGTGTTAATGTGTTTTCTGTATTTAGCCTGGTAGATCCTCACGGAGGGGGTCTGCGGCGCTGTAATATTCCCGAATGGTTTGGGGGTGTTACAATAAACTCATCCAGACTCATACACATGCAAGGGTAAAATACTTGCAACGACGAACAATAAGACAGCGGAAAAGACAATACAATAGACTCCGACTAACTGAAGTCAAAACTGGCCTTCGTGTGATTAGTATCATTCGTCTTTCATCATCCCTCGTGCCGATCCTGTGTCTTGCTCCCGACAACCTGCATGTACCTGGACACAATACAGATATCCACCCCCCGATTACTCGGGGGTTAGCAAAACTCCACTGTTTCGCTAGTGCAAGTATAAAGTGCAAATACGAGCTATACACAACACATTCCGAGAATACAACGAAATACCTCCCGAGGTATATTTAGTTAAAAATAGTTCAAGTCTTGAAAGTAGAAACGAAGTAAGTAAGCACTTTGAAAACATTTCCAAATCTCGGGAGTTTTAAAAACGTTAGAAATTGAAAATTCTAAAGTTCCTCGAAGCCATTTAGTGGTCACAAATTTCTAAGTTCATTTTTTTCAAAATACAAATCCGTTTAACAAAACACGGGGTCCACGACCCAACCATTCCGGTCACAAAACACAGGGTCCACGACCCGATCATCCACTTCAAATCACTTACAAGGACACATTACACATAACACATTAATCCTATGCCATTCTAGCCAAGCACCAAGACTCGATATACAATGTCTCTCAACCCCGAGCACAAAGCATTGTGATACTCCGAACAATATCACAATTAACGATAACATCGTCATCCTCAAGATGAAAACCACAATCGGTAACCCGCGGCCGTACCCCTTAGTATCGACCCCGGACATCCCGTCGGACACTCCGGTGGGAAACCACTTCCGCGGCCGTACCCCTTAGTATCGACCCCGGACATCCCGTCGGACACTCCGGTGGAAGTTCATCCACACACGCACCCAAGTCCACTTCCGTGGCCGTACCCCTTAGTATCGACCCCGGACATCCCGTCGGACACTCCGGTGGAAGGAACAACACACACACACGTTCCAAAATCACATTGCAAACCACAAGCCTCGAAGGTCAATCACAAGATATATATAGTCGAGGTACTTTACTAGAATGGCCATTCATCCAACATATACTCATAACCTAACTAATACTATCAACAAGAAAGCACACTATTCCAACAAAGACCGAACGGCACAACCAATATCACATAAATTCACATAATTCATCGATAACCACATGTCTCCACGCATGCCTTTAACAAAGGACTAAACTTCAAAACTTACCGACAACGTAATCACACACAATGGCGTCACACGAAAGTATTAAGATCTTATACTCAACATTAATACACGTATTCAATTAAGCATATTAATTCTCGGAACACACAAGTCGTCTTTAAGAAAACGTTGTTGGTAAATATACCGATACTTTTGAAAAAGATGGTTATGAATATTTATTTAGCACATATCGACGATTAACAACCATTATATCCACAAAACACGTAATGTATGGGCAAGATACTTGCCTCGATAATCGATACCGGACACTACAACAATCACGGCTCAGTCGGGACACCTCGAACACCTACGATTCTCCGAAGACAAAGAATACGCCACGATCGAAAAGCTTTAAGAAAACGATTTAACGGAAGGGTTCCGACTCGAGTTCTTCGCAAGAATTCGACCCTAACAACATATAATGATATAAAACCAATTTCAACACCATGAATACGAAGGAATTCATCCTAGTTCTACCCGTTGGGACAATTCATCGGACACCACGCGTACATAAGGAAAAGAAATCGGTCAACGGTGGAATAACGGGATTTCATCCCAACCAATAACAAGAAAACCAAGGGTTACGAGTATACTATCAAAATCTAACAACAACATCGGTAAATTCGAATTAAATCACAAGATCACCACCAAACCCTCCCCAAAATCATACTAGGATTGAAGGAGTTCTTACCTCTTGAAGATTCAATCCCTATAATCCGAAGAACACGTGCTAAATCCACAATCCGAGCTAAACGATCGAAGGAGGATGAAGAAAATAAAACACTCAAATGATTTGTGAAGGAAAAATCCTCCCTCAGGCTTTCTCTCTCGGATGCAGGTGGAGAAAAGGGAAAAAATGAGCTGGAAAGCCTAAAAAACGAATTTATAGGGCGGACAGACTCGACCGTGTCCGACATGACACGGTCGTGGCGCGCAATCGGCCGGCAGGGACTCGACCGTGTCCTGCATGACACGGTCGTGTCGCGAAGGGGCGCTCGACACTGACTCGACCGTGTCCTGGAACACGGTCGGGCCTCTGGGCAGTAGCTTCCGGCTTATCCGGGCGAGTACGGCACGGCCGTGCCAGACGACACGGTCGGGTCCTGAGGCAGATACTCCTGGCTTATCCGGACGAGTACGGCACGGGCCGTGTCGGACGACACGGCCGAGTCCGGTCGGCAGTGATCGGCCAACTGAGCGGGTGAGCTAAAACGACCATAACTCTCTCGTCCGGACTCTGATTGACTCACCGTTTGAACCATTGGAAAGCTAATTCGATGCTCTATAATATTGCAAAGATTTAGAATTTTTGGCTTTACCAAAAATTAATGGTGATCTAATAAAGTCGAACTCCCACGTGAAAAAGTCGATTAAGGACACGGAACTCAACAAAACGACACTGAAACGAACTCGGATGACAAAAAGTGCACAATTAATCATTCTCGGAATGACGAAACGGTCATGATAGAGTTGTCAAAACGAACTTCCTCCAAAAAAAAGAAAATTACCGAAATTCGAAATTGCGGATATTACATTCTACCCTCCTTAAAAGAAGTTTCGTCCCGAAACTTAAAACAAGTAGGGAGAAGCAATATCCCGCCAGGAAAACTCAATGAGATACGCAAGAAACGCATAACTAATGCCAAACGGCGAAATGTTACATACAACGCAACGGAATATACGGTGTGAAAACACGCTCCACGACGACCAACACAACGCCGCCGTTGGGGATATAATAAAACCAACAAGTGACAAGCGTCATCAAATGGATAATACAATCAAGTCAATTATCCGAACAATCACAAAACACAACGAACGAAAATCAATACGATTGACCAACCCAACGGTACATCAATCAAAACGCAAGCCAATCGCTGAACAAATACGGAATTCCACCGCCCAAGGGTTGGAAGATCGAAAACGAGACTAATTTTCCGAACTTGGAAAGGTCACAACGATATATAGATCAATTTGGGACAATATCAGAACTCGTTCGAATGACAAAGGTGGGAAACAACACCAGGTCAGAAGCATTAACGAACACAGTCGAGTCGATACGGTTGGACGAAACAGAAGAGAAAGAAAGAAAAAAAATGTGGGTATTACATCATATCACCTTTAAAAGAGGTTTCGTCCCGAAACCTAAACAACGAGAACGAAGTGCTGGAATAGCAACCTTCCCGACCATATCCTCTTGGTCCACATCCGATCTTCATGGCCATTAGTATCGTGGTCACGACTGCGTCCTCAGTCCATCGGCATACTAAGCGGATTCCCACTAAATACGATTGCACAACTTCGCAAAATATTATACTAAAGTACCAACTCAGCACGACATATCACATAAAGGTAGCCAATAACAACTCGAAAAGAAAATCCACGAGGTATCCTTTTAAAGGAAATCTTTTGAAAATCCTAGGATTTGTATGGTATTTAAAATAAACTTTAAAAGTACTTTTGGTACCTCGGGTTGTTTCATCAAAACTTGTAAACAAAATACTTTAACCGACTCATTTGAAATCATTTAAAGTCATCATGCCCCTACGTATCATCATCACCGTTAACAACTAACAAGTTAACCATGCAAGATCATCAAATCATTCTTACATACTCTAACATTTCCAAATCCGAGTTTGAACTTTACATCGAGTGAGATTTTTCATCTTTCACTATATATTTTTGAAAATAAAAATCGCATTGGTTGTTGAAATAAAATATTTTTATGGTGTGAAATATTTTTGAAAATCATTCACTCGAATTATTTGAAAATACAATAATACGTTAAAAATCATTTTCGAAAATTTTCCCAACACTTCACAAACATCAACGACGGTAATATTTTATAAAATGTCTACATGTACTTTAAAACAACTCTTTCAAATACCATCGAGGTTTTATTTGAGAATCCAAGGCCGGCTTGACAATTCCAAATAATTTTCAAAGTATACACGGAGCCGCCGATTAATCGAACCGTCAAAACTTTGTGAAGTTTCCAGAAAGTGTTTTGAACACACACACAAAGCAGACATAATTTATCAATTCATCAACCACAATCAAATATCACCTAGCAATACGAAAAGTCTTAACACGCATTCACGCACAATCATGTTATCACTAGACACCACGAGAGAATACAACTACAGTGATTGGCCGCAAAAGTTAGACCTGACGGCTATAATGCGGCTCCATAGCTCGCCTGTTGATTAGCGTGCATAACAAAGATTAACGTGCGCTAAACACGCCACGTTAGCGCGTGTTAGGCTCGTACTAAGCCTCGTGCTAACCGCTCTAATCACCAACACGATTGCAAACATATATGAGGTAATACTAGACTCGAAGGTTACAAGTAAGCAACAACATACAAGTCTAAATGTCATCGACTCACATAATTATAACATCTCACAAGCAACCATCAAAAGAAAATCATCCTACAAAAGTGAAAATTTTTCTTCTCAATATAGAGGACTATCTCAACACATACATACCGATGGACTCAACATTCACGTTACTATTTTAATTTTAAAACTGGCACCACTGCTCAACAACGAGGGCATCATCAATACGCATCTTTTGACCAACATTCATGAAACCGAAAAGTTACAAACGAGAGTCACGTCTTGAGTATATTTTGAAGACCTTATTTGAGTTAAAAACTCGAGTTTTGAAAACTTATAGTACACAGTGGAAAAGAATTATCAATAATTCGAGTTTTCAGAACTTTGAGCCTTGTGGTCAACATACGAAAATCAACTTTTTCCTCCCTTGGAGGGCATTTTAAAAATTTTACGTGACTCCCCGAAAGGATTCGAAAACTTAAAATTCCAAGGTTTATACTCTTGTAAGAAAAATGATTTATACAAGGATACATTCAGCAATATCATTCTACATTTTAGCGCAAGACGGGAATCAACAAATATATGTCACTTACTCACGATGCATCTTCAAATATTAACTACATAACACAAAATCACACAGGCTCGTATAGCTCGTGGTACAACCTGTAGTAGGGAGACTTACATCCACAGATCGCACGAAGATGATGGCTGCATCCTGATACTAATCACGGCCGACATTCCAAACGACGCGTCGCGACACGACATCAGTCAGACAAAATCTGACAAAACAAGACTCAACAACACATAACTCGACCCGACAGCCTAGGTTTCCTCAACCTAAGCTCCGATATCATAAATGTAACACCCCCAGATCAAACCGGGAATATTACACGCCGCAGACCCTCTCCGTGAGGATCCACCAGGCTAGACATCAACACAACACATTACATTACATACTGATGAATCAAAATAACGAATCAATAGACCGATTTGGTCTTCCGTCACTGACTTACAAATCAAAATACATAAACTCATCCAGACTCATACACATGCAAGGGTAAAATACTTGCAACGATTTAACAATAAGACAATGGAAAAGACAATACAATAGACTCAGACTAATCAAGTCAAAACTGCCTTCGTGTGATTAGTATCATTCGTCTTTCATCATCCCTCGTGCCGATCCCGTGTCTTGCTCCCGACAACCTGCATGTACCTGGACACAATACAGATATCCACCCCCCGATTACTCGGGGGTTAGCAAAACTCCACTGTTTCGCTAGTGCAAGTATAAAGTGCAAATACGAGCCATACACAACACATTCCGAGAATACAACGAAATACCTCCCGAGGTATATTTAGTTAAAAATAGTTCAAGTCTTGAAAGTAGAAACGAAGTAAGTAAGCACTTTGAAAACATTTCCAAATCTCGGGAGTTTTAAAAACGTTAGAAATTGAAAAATTCTAAAGTTCCTCGAAAGCCATTTAGGGTCACAAATTTCCAAAGTTCATTTTTTCAAAATACAAATCCGTTTAACAAAACACTGGTCCACGACCCAACCATTCCGGTCACAAAACACAGGGTCCACGACCCGATCATCCACTTCAAATCACTTACAAGGACACATTACACATAACACATTAATCCTATGCCATTCTAGCCAAGCACCAAGACTCGATATACAATGTCTCTCAACCCCGAGCACAAAGCATTGTGATACTCCGGACAATATCACAATTAACGATAACATCGTCATCCTCAAGATGAAAAACCACAATCGGTAACCCGCGGCCGTACCCTTAGTATCGACCCCGGACATCCCGTCGGACACTCCGGTGGGAAACTACTTTCGCGGCCGTACCCTTAAGATCGACCCCGGACATCCCGTCGGACACTCCGGTGGAAGTTCATCCACACACGCACCCAAGTCCACTTCCGTGGCCGTACCCCTTAGTATCGACCCCGGACATCCCGTCGGACACTCCGGGTGGAAGGAACAACACACACACACGTTCCAAAATCACAGTTGCAAACCACAAGCCTCGAAGGTCAATCACAGTATATATAGTCGAGGTACTTTACTAGAATGGCCAGTTCATCCAACATATACTCATAACCCAGAACTAATACTATCAACAAGAAAGCACACTATTCCAACAGCACCGAACGGCACAACCAATATCACATAAATTCACATAATTCATCGATAACCACATGTCTCCACGTACAGCTTTAACAAAGGACTAAACTTCAAAACTTACCGACAACGTAATCACACACAATGGCGTCACACGAAAGTATTAAGATCTTATACTCAACATTAATACACGTATTCAATTAAGCATATTAATTCTCGGAACACACAAGTCGTCTTTAAGAAAACCTTGTTGGTAAATATACCGATACTTTTGAAAAAGATGGTTATGAATATTTATTTAGCACATATCGACGATTAACAACCATTATATCCACAAAACACGTAATGTATGGGCAAGATACTTGCCTCGATAATCGATACCGGACACTACAACAATCACGGCTCAGTCGGGACACCTCGAACACCTACGATTCTCCGGTGAAGACAAAGAATACGCCCACGATCGAAAAGCTTTAAGAAAACGACGAACGGAAGGGTTCCGACTCGAGTTCTTCGCAAGAATTAGACCCTAACAACATATAATGATATAAAACCAATTTCAACACCATGAATACGAAGGAATTCATCCTAGTTCTACCCGTTGGGACAATTCATCGGACACCACGCGTGCATAAGGAAAAGAAATCGGTCAACGGTGGAATAACGGGATTTCATTCCAACCAATAACAAGAAAACCAAGGGTTACGAGTATACTATCAAAATCTAACAACAACATCGGTAAATTCGAATTAAATCACAAGATCACCACCAAACCCTCCCCAAAATCATACTAGGATTGAAGGAGTTCTTACCTCTTGAAGATTCAATCCCTATAATCCGAAGAACACGTGCTAAATCCACAATCCGAGCTAAACGATCGAAGGAGAATGAAGAAAATAAAACACTCAAATGATTTGTGAAGGAAAAATCCTCCCTCAGGCTTTCTCTCTCGGATGCAGGTGGAGAAAAGGGAAAAATGAGCCGGAAAGCCTAAAAACGAATTTATAGGCGGACAGACTCGACCGTGTCCGACATGACACGGCCGTGGCGCGCAATCGCCGGCAGGGACTCGACCGTGTCCCGCATGACACGGCCGTGTCGCGAAGGGGCGCTGACATCGACTCGGCCGTGTCCCGAACACGGCCGGCCTCGGGCGGTAGCTTCCGCTTATCCGGCGAGTACGGCACGGCCGCGCTGCATTTGACACGGTCGGGTCCCGAGGCGATACTCCTCGCTTATCCGGACGAGTACGGCACGGGCCGTGTCGGACGACACGGCCGAGTCCGGCCGGCGGATCGCCAACCGAGCGGGTGAGCTAAAACGACCATAACTCTCTCGTCCGACTCGATTGACTCACCGTTTGAACCATTGGAAAGCTAATTCGATGCTCTATAATATTGCAAAGATTTAGAATTTTTGGCTTTACCAAAAATTAATGGTGATCTAACAAAGTCGAACTCCCACGTGAAAAAGTCGATTAAGGACACGGAACTCAACAAAACGACACTGAAACGAACTCGGATGACAAAAAGTGCACAATTAATCATTCTCGGAATGACGAAACGGTCATTATAGAGTTGTCAAAACGAACTTCCTCCGAAAAAAAGAAAATTACCGAAATTCGAAATTGCGGATATTACAGTAAGTGACGTCAATAACGAGTACCGTATGAAATTACGCATATAACTCAATACTATCTCTATGAATCCAAACAATATCTGTAATTGCTTGTGTCTCATGATGCACACGGTACATATGAAAATAACCTGCATGTACCAAAAATAGTTAGTTAATAGATGGACAAATTATATTAATATTTCAAATGGAAAAAAAACTTAATTACCTTTATGAATTAATTGAGATAAAGCATATTGAACGTTGCTTAATAAACCCTTTTTGGCCTTCCTTTCGTTTTGTACTGCATTGTAAATACTTTTAATGCTTGTAGTATTAGATGGGTCACGTTCCTTCAAGGCGCTCAGAATAAACCGAGGAGCAGTAATCTCGGCCATTTTACAATTCAATAGGTAGATATAGGTTAGGGAACTATTTTGTTGAAAGACTTTGAAATGACAACTCAATTGGTAGCTAATAATAATAATAATATATATCAAGATAATAATATATAATCTGAATAATAATATATATTATTTGTATAGATGACTATTGATGTAGTGGAGAATATTGCAATTTGTTATTTGGAAAAGGGTTGTTTTAGAAATATATGGAAAATATTTGTTGGTGAATTTTGGGATAAACTCGGTCTTTTTTTATCGGAATCGACCCACTGAATAAGAGTCACTTCTTCGCAGTGAGGTCCGTCGCTTTTTGGCCAAAAAACGACGTTTATGCCTTCGATTTTGCTTTTTTCTGTTTTTAGGGACTTAATTGTAATTTTCTAAAAGTTTGTGTGGTTATTAATTGCCGTGATTTTAACTCTAGCTTCCATATGGTATATATATATATATATGCGTGTAAGGTCATTATTTCAGACGTTCAATGAATTGAAGTTTTCTCTAAATTTTATTGAAATTCTTAGATCGGTTGAATCTAGATCTGTTCGAACATATTTTCTAAATATTTTTTTTAAATATAAATATATTGTATAGAAATAAATTTATAAATTAATAAAAAAATTATCAAAAAAATATCAGTAAAAAATTGAAAAAAATTTAAAGTATTATATATAGATATATTTTTTATATATATATATATATATATATATATATATATGTGTGTGTGTTTAAAAAGTGGGAGGGACAAAAAAGATATTTTAGTCTTTTTTGTCGAGAGATGGAGAGGGATTAGCAAAAGAGGGGGATTAGCATGACCCCTCGTCAAATCATTTGTCTTCAAGACTTTTAAATATTAAATATAGCATGCAGTCGTTGGATTAGATACCTTTATATCATTTTCTTCCTAATATTAGTCACTCACGCGTTTTCTTTGTGCGCAGGTTTGTTAATAAAGTATCTCCACCATGTAAACAAAAATCAATTCTTACTCATTGCAAATAATATATCAAACCTTTTTTAAAAAATTGTGTTAAAAATAATAAACTTTAATTTTTTTGCACATAAATCATTTTTACGGAATAAAATTAATTTAAACTCAATAGAATTAAAACTGATTTTCACTGATTTTAAACTCATTTATACTAATTCATTGTGTATTTTATTACTCCATTTGGTTCAGTCAAAAGTTGACTAATTGTGTATATTTAGTATATTTTAAGTAATAATAAGTATAAAATGATAATAAATATGTAGTGGAAATTAAAAAGTAAAAAAAATTGATAATGAGTGTGTAGTGAGATTAAAAGGTAAAAAATAATTGTTTGATTGGATTGTGAAAAATGAGATATATAGACTTACTAAATGGAGTATTTTTCGAGAGAAATTTAAACGATTAGGCGAGACGGGGGAGTAAATGAAGTTATTGAGTTTTATTGACTTGGAACTGAATTTATTGACTATATTTATTTACTGATTAGGACTGATTTTTACTGATTAAATTAGATATTTTAATAATTAAAATTTATATTTACTTAATTCTTAAGTCAGAAGAGAACAAGACCAAAGTACTATATTTGTTTTTACGACAATAATATAACATATGTTCGCCACATAAAGACAGTACAAAAAAAACTAATGCTAGTATAATTCAATATTATATATCCGACATAAAAATAAACACGGCAAAAAAATTATGTGTAATTTTTTTTTTTTTTTTGGCAAATTCGGTGTATTATGTTCCAAAAAGTTAATGTTTAGTATCTTTTGCTCAGATTTTTAAAAAGTTAGGTATTTTATTTGCAATTACTCCAATTTTTATTTGTTGTGTTTATCGAATATGGGGAAAATACTATTACGTAATTGTCGGAAAAATAAATAGAATACTCTATGGGCTTGTTTGCTATGTGTGATTAAGGTATATAATATATCCAATACACTTTTATATCTTGTTTGGTATAAAGTATAGGGCCCTTGATAAAATTCGGGGCCGTATAAATAATACTGATTTTTGGTATTACGTATCCACCTAAGAGGTGGTATTATGTTATATTAAACAATACTACAACTAATAAATTCAATAAACTACCATGATATCTATATTTTACAGAGAATTTCATACATCGTACCAAATATGATATTAATTTTTTATACTGTATAAAAAATTCCAGTCAATCTTATCAAGCTTTATCCCATACAACTTAGCAAACGAGCCTATATGTAAGTGTAACTTTTTACAAGGTCATTATCGTATGTGCAAAAAATTAAGATTATTATCTTTTGTATAAATTTTTAAATAGTTAGGTATTTTGTTTGCAATTATTCTCTTTATAATCAATTCATTGAAGTAATCAAATCTTTTCGCAATCATTTATTTAATACTCAAAACTTTTCTTACGGTCGCGATCTAAGCGAATCGAGTGTGACGAGCAAATAATGGAGTTTTTGATTAAATTAGTGTTATTGAAAAAATTATTTATCATAATATTGTAGTTCCAAAAATATTTACCATAATATGTAGTGTATTTTTTAAAAATTTTCAATTTTCAGCATTTCATCATTTTTTATGTTTATGTTTGAGTAAAAAAATTTTTTTAAGAAAATTCAGAACTTTTATTGGAACTTCTAAAAAATCAGAAAAAATCGGAACTTTTATTTTTTAAGAAAAAATTATCTGAAATAATAATATTAAAAAGTAGAATTTTTTTATTTAAAATTCAAAAATAAAAAGTAAAAAATAAAAAAAAAATTGGAAAATTTTAAAAATATGCAAAAAAATCAAAACTTTTAATTTTTTTAAGAAAAAATATATGTAATAATATTAAAAAGCAGAATTTTTTATTTAAAATACTTTTTTAATGGAAATTTTAATTTGGTGTCGGAACTACACTATTATGGTAAATACTTTTTTCATCTCACATCAAAACTTTTCAAAAAATTTGAAATCACACAAATTGTGTGAACGGTGTTAAGAATTTTCGTCAGAAAAATCAAAAGTAAAAAAAAAAAAACTGAAAATTCTGGAAAATCTAAAAAATATGAAAATAAATAAATAAATTCTGAAAATTCTGCAAAATTTAAAAAAACAAAAAAAAAAATTGGAACTTTTATTTTTTAAGAATTTTTTTCTGAAACAATAATATTAAAAATCAAATCTTTTATTTAAAATTCAAAAATAAAAAGTAAAAAAAAAATCTTGAAAATTTAAAAAATATGACAAAAAATCGGAACTTTTATTTTTTAAGAAAAAAATATATGCAATAATATTAAAAATCAGAATTTTTTAGTTAAAATTCGAAAATAAAAAATAAAAAATATAAAATTCTGAAAATTCTGAAAAATTTAAAAAATCTGAAAAAATCGGAACTTTATTCTAATTATAACCCAAAATGTGAATAAAATTAAGCCTCGATAAAACTTTTTGGGTTAGAATTAGCATAAAGTTCCGATTTTTTCATATTTTTTAAATTTTCAGACTTTTTTATTTTTTACTTTCTATTTTCAAATTTTAAATAAAAAATTCTGCTTTTTAATATTATTCCATATATTTTTTTCTTAAAAAAATAAAAGTTTCGATTTTTTTGCATATTTTTTAATTTTCTAGATTTTTTTTATTTTTTACTTTTAATTTTTGAATTTTTAATAAAAAAATCTGCTTTTTAATATTATTACATATATTTTTTTCTTAAAAAAAATAAAAGTTTCTATTTTTTGCATATTTTTTAAATTTTCCAGATTTTTTTTTATTTTTTACTTAATTTTAAATAAAAAATTCTGCTTTTTAATATTTTTTCATATATTTTTTTCTTAAAAAAATAAAAGTTTCGATTTGTTTGCATATTTTTTAATTTTTTCAGATTTTTTTTAGTTTCTACTTTTTATTTTTGAATTTTAAATAACAAATTCTGATTTTTAATATTATTATTCCAGATAATTTTTTCTTAAAAAATAAAATTTCCGATGTTTTTCTGATTTTTTAGAAGTTTCAATAAAAGTTCTGAATTTTCTTAAAAATTTTTTTACTCAACATAAACATAAAAAATGATGAAATGCTGAAAATTGAAAAATACACTATTATAGTAAATATTTTTGGAACTACACTATTATGGTAAATACTTTTTTCAATAACACTAGTTTGGTCAAAAACTCCAAATAATGCTGTAATTTAACTTTAAATTGGAGGTTCCTCAAGGGAATACTCATAACGGGATCAGTCCTTCTGTCGGGATGTCAATGGGTAGGGTAGGGTATGGGTATGCCTCCTTCATATCCTACCATATTTGATTCGGCTCGGGTTCGGATTGCCCATCGGGTAATCGAGTCGGGTACCCGGATACCCTATATTTAAGAATATAAGTATTTTTTAATATATATCATATATACATATAATATAATTAATAAATTTAATTTAGTATAATAAATATTTAAAATATAATATTTTATCTAATAATATATAATATAGTATAATATAATATTTATGTATAACATATAATAATAATAATAATAATAATATACTTGTATAATTCAAACGAGGGGCGGATCCAGGAGTTGATAGTGAGATGGTCTGAGAGTTAAATATTTGACCTATTAAATTTTACACAATATTTTTAAACAAAATAAAACAACAACAACAACAACATCTAAGTCTTAGTCCCAAAATTATTTGAGGTCGGCTAACATGAATCAAACTTTGAAATCGTCAATGATCGTTACATAAATAACATAATAGGAGAAAAGAGGAAAAAAAATAGAGAAAAAAGTAGAGAAACGAGCAAATAAAAAAAAGAATAAATGTTAAAAAAAATGAAAAATCCTGAAAAATAAATTAACAGATAACATGGAATAAAAGAAAAAATAGGAATAAAAATACAGAAAAAAAAAGAATCAGATTCCATCCACCATAAAAGAAATTATAAAAATTCCTAGAAAATTAAAAAAGAAAAGAAACATCTAACTTAAAAATGTCTTCCTAAACTCCTCATAATTAATCCAATAAAGCAACTTATAATTATTTTACGAAAAACTCATCTACAAATAACAATTTAATCTCATATTAAAACTAATATAAGTCTACAAAATTTTTAATAATTCATACCAACTTGACAATATAATTTAATTAAAAGTTTTATGGAACTTGTCAATTCAGTGAAAACTCCCAAAATTTAAAGGCTTAAATATAAAACACAATTTATGACTATCAAACACAATTGGATATGCAGTTCCAAATAAATAAATTAAAAATATTTACACGAAACCCTATAATAAATTATTATAAACAGCCAATTATATAAAAATATAGTAATATAACAATGTCACAAAAATAGATGAGATTTTTATTTTATAATGATAAGCCCACTTAAAATTAGATAAATTTTAGAATAATTATTGAATTTGGTGATAATTTCCATTTTTATGGTGGGCTCATAATTGGTTTGAGCTCATTTTTAGCTATATATAAAGATTTATTATGGGGTTGCCCAGTGTACGATCTACATAGATCCACCCCTGATTCAAACGGGTACGCAGGTCGGGTAATCGAGTCGAGTAATCGGGGTAATAGACTATACCATACCCTACCCATACCCGATCATAAAATTTCGGGTTCGGATGAGACCCGACCCGATTTTGTGTTTATCCGACGAGTATGATCGGGTGCAGATAAAGTTGACATCTTAGTCCTGCGAAAACATAAATAAAAATTAAACTTGTATTTTTAATAGTAATTAAAGGTACCAACTTTCCTCAATAATAAAAGTAAAAGATACCCGCAAGGGTAGTCAAGTTGATGGAGTAGGTGAGCGTTAGACTGAAAGGTCACGAGTTCGATTCCCCCTACCAACACTTTATTGGTTGAACCTGTCACACAGGACTTGCCTAGTGTGGTTTACCTAGTTGGCGTAGTTTGCAGGCTATTACGTCCAGCCCGAGGATTTATCCAGTGCGCACTCGAAAAGTAGCGGTTGCGAGTTGTCATTTAAAAAAAAAAAGTGAAAGATCCATTTGTAGGTGAAAGATGATCTTTTCAAATTTACATAATGTTGACTCCTCTTTTTGATCAATTTTTTCGAATTGATTAATGATGAGTCCAGCATATTTGATTACTGGAAAAATAACTATTGAAGTCCCCTCTATTGTTAACTTTAATAATTTACAAATTGAATAATTAAGATTTATTTTGATTATTAAAATTTGCTTATTTTATTGGAGATATTACAAGACACCCGTCTTAAGGAGTCCTTACTCGGAAGTGAAGATCCTACTCGGAATTCTCAATTTCGAAGGTACCCAATCGTCGTGAACGTGAACAAATAGAGGAGGAACAAATCCACTCCGATTTTGAAATTGCATCAAGCCTTGCTCAACAAGATGACGATGATCCATCCACTTTCCAAGAAGAGGAGGCCATTGATTTGGAGGACGATATGGACGAGTTTGAAGATGGCGGCCTTGGATCGGACCACCGGGCTCGACAACCAACGACGGGGAAGAAGGAACGAACTCCGCGTTCCAACGTCTTCACGATGTACTTCAAAAAACTACAAGTTAAAGATCCCGATAGTGGCAAAACAATCACAAAGGCCGTTTGCAACATCTGTGGCAAATCCTATGTTTTTAACGCGGGGAACGACTATGGCACATACAACAAGCACATTAGAAATGTGCATCCTCCCAACAAAGGTAAATAAACGCAACTCACCTCCACCCCCGGCGAGCAAGGTACACCCGAAATCTCTCTTTTTAAGTTTAACGATTTTGTTGCTAGGGAAGTAATGGATCGATTTGTTAGTACGGAATCTCTTGCTTTTCAATTTGCCGATAACATGCGTTTTGAAAATTCAATGAAATTAGCATATAATCCTTTAGCTAAACGAATACCACGTACCACTATGACTAGGACCATAGTTAAATTAGCTAAAAGATATAAAATACAACTACGAAATATTTTAACTACTTTACCACATATAGTTTCTGTTTGCTCTGATATTTGGACATGTGCTTTTAAAAAAAATTCTTACATGGGTATGACTCTTCATTGGGTTGATTTGCAATGGAACTTAAACAAACGTGTTATATGTTTCAAAAAATTTAATTGTGCTCATACTGCCGAAAATATTGCACTTATTATCTTAAAAATTTTGCAACAATTTAAGATTACCGAAAAAATATTTTCAATTGATTTTGACAATGCAAGTGCTAATACTGCTACGGTACCTTATTTAATTGCTGCATGTAATGCTACTTTACAAGGTAGATATTTTCATACCCGTTGCATTGCTCATATATTAAACTTGTGTGTTCAAGATGGCCTTAAACATTTATATAGATCAATAAATCCAATTAGGAAAGCTGTTGATAAAACGAAAATAGTGTGCTAAAATCATTATTAATTATAAGATTTTAATGAATTTTATGTTGGCACACTTGGTTATTTTCCATATATTTATATTTTGGATGCAATTTACTTCACTTGGCAATTTGTTGTTTAATTTAGGTGTTTGATGGAGTTTTTAAGCTTAAGGAATAATTTGGATCATCAAACGGACCAAGCCAAGGTGATTTGGGGCTTAAATGAAGAAAATATCGTGCGACACTGGGTGGCCCAGTGTCAGTTCGCTGACCCAGTGCCAGTCCTGTTACGAATATAACCTTACTTTGGGCCCAAGAAACGACTCAAAAATCGCCCAATCAGTTCCACAAGGAAATAAATCGGTCCATATGATGGAAAAAATAATTGGAATAGATTTGGGAAGAAAGACTCCAAGGAAAATAAAACTCAAGAAGGAAGGAGTCCTAATTAAGGAAGGAAACTAGGAGATAAGGGATAATTATAAAAGGGAGGAGAGCTGGAATAAAAAGACACCTTGGAACAGCAATTTCATGGCTGGAGGAAGAAGGATACACAACCGGAGCAGAAAGAAACACAAGGGACGACCGAACCGATTTTTCGCCGGAGCAACCGAGCCGATTCCGACGTGGAAGAAGAAGACTATACCGTTTGAATTTCTTTCTTTTCATGTCTATCTTTAATTTGCTGTTTTCTAAAGCCAATATGTCCGGCTAATTTTCTATTCTAGTTCTTAGTGAAGTTTGAAACCGTATTCGAATTATTCATGTTTTAATCCCGTAGCGTATTCTCAACTCGAATTCTCTTGAATTATTTTTGTGTTATTGAATTCACGATTATGCCATTTAATTTTTTGATTTGGTTTGGCCAACTAGATTAGGAGTTTTATGTCTTATGCTATAAATTGAGTTATAATCCGTAATTGTTGCAATTTTAATTTCACAAGTAGCAAACAATTGATTTTTCCCAATTGGGTAACACAAAATCGAGATCCCTTAAGTCGAGCTTATGAACTTAATATCTTGCCTATTACATTATTTTAGTTTTTAATGCATCTAGCGAGCGAGATTTGAAGAGCTTGTTTTGAATCCACCATATAGATAGGTTCAATTAAAGAGTTTGTTTTAATTGAATAAACTTAAGAAATAATTGGGGTCAACAGATCTTGTTGTTGGCTTCGGAATAGGAGTTCAGAGATTAGAGAAGGGATAAGCGCTGCATTGAAACTTGAATTAATTCGAAACGGTGGATAACGGAACTAAGGACTAGATTATTCCTTTAATTGATATTTTCGATTTTATTTCCTTTGTTTATTTTAATTTAAATTATTTTACGCAATTTATTTTAGTTAAGGTCAGAAATCGAACCCCCCCTCTCGTTTTTATTTTATTTTATTTGCTAAAAGTATTTAATCCTTCATTAGTTTAATTGATTTACCGTTCTCCGTGGGATCGACCCTTACTTGCCGATACTACTAGTTAGTAGAAGTAAACCGACGAAAAATATAAATAACTAATTTTGGCGCGTCACGACAGCGCGGTCAGCTGTTGAATTATTACGTGATAAACAAAAATTACATAGGTTATGGCTCAAATTTTGTAAAACTCAAACTGGACGTAGCAAGTGATTTAACATAGATGTATGCACTAGGTGGAATTCAACATATGAAATGTTGAATTCAACGTACGAATTTAAGGATTTATTAGTACAATTTTTTACAATTGAAGTTAATTATATGATTTTATTGCCTAGTTATTGGGATGAATGTTACGATCTTATTCAACTACTTCAAGTTTTTGAAACGGCTACTAAAGATCTATCGGGTGTCTATTATCCTACTTGTTCACGTGTTCTTTATCATTGTACTATGATAATTTCTCAATTAGCTCATTGTAGTACTTTTCAAAATTTACAATTACCCGTTACTCTCATGGTAAAAAATAAATAAAATATTTTAAACAAATTCCTAACGTTTTTTTAATTGCAAAATGTTTAGACTCGTCCTTCAAATACGAAGGTGTGTGCAATCTTTTGGAAATTTATTATAATTTTTTGAAGAAATAAAATATTGTGAAAGTCTTATTTATGAAACTTTAGAATTGCCAAATTTTATGGAAATCAAAACTAGTTTTTATTGTGATTTACAAAATCTTTTTCAAGAATATACTTCAAATATAGTGGAAATGTTAGTCGTAAACAAACTGTTAAGAGCAGTGGTTCTTCCTCTTATGGATTTCATACTAGTACTCAAGCGGGTCAAATGCTTCAATCGTTTTTCGCAAATAAAGGTCATAGTAGTCAACCCCAATTTTCCGAACTAAGAATACCTTAGGGAGACGAAGGGAGGGGAATTACTTAATGCAAGGCCAAATGACGTGGACGTGTTAAATTGGTGGTCAATCAAGCAAGGTCAATACCCCATTCTTGCAATCATGGCGAAAGAGATATTTTCTGTCCCGGCATCAACGGTAGCGGTCGAGCAAGCCTTTAGCGAGGGAGGATACATGCTCGACGAACGAAGATCCCAACTGGAACCACATAATCTTGAAGCCCAACTATTGCTCAAAGATCATACATTGGCCGAAGCAATAGAGCAAGAGAACAAATGAGATGATTTGTTCCAAGAATACCCAATAACGACGACCGAGGCTGAGACCACCGATGCGAGCGAGTCATCTCAATGCACCGAAGGCGAAGACTTCGATGATGACTTCGACTTCGACATGTAGAAGACTTTATTATTAGTAATTAGGATTATCATTAGTAATTTCTGAAATTTAATGTATTTTTTAAAAGAGTTTAATACTCCTTCATGGGTTTTCTTTTCGGTTCTTTCCCATGACGCTTTTATTGAACCGACAGGACTTAGTTATAAATACCACAAACTATTATCTAAGGAATAATAAGAAATAGTTGCCATAATCTCTTCTATTTCTTTTCGGTTCTTTTTCAAAATTGTTTCTTTTATTTTATATTGATTATTTCATTATAAAAACAATTAAAGTGAAGTTAAAAAAAAAAGGTTCGGACGGTTCGAACCGGGAACCGCTGGTTCGGAACCGAAACCGGAACCGTCGGTTCCCGGTTCGAACAGAAACCGTAGCACTAAGTTACCGGTTCGGTTTCGATTCCCGTTTCAGGAACCGTAGAACCGGCGGTTCGGTTCCGGTTCGAACCATAACTGGAACCGTGGCCACCTCTGTTAAGGACTACTTGAATGCAAATTTTAATCTAAAACAAAATATAAAGTTATAAAAAATATACCCTATCATATTTTTAAGGAATGTTGTTTTTTCTTTGTGCACATAAATTACGAAAACAAAAACTTTAAATTTATCCATAATAAATAACAATTTGTAATTAATAGAGTAAAGAGGTGAATTTTGAAATAAATTAACTTTAGGAAAAATAATGATGCGAAGAATAATAGAAAATTCTAGTGGACATCCTTTAAAGAACAAGATTGTTCCATTATCCAAAGGTTTTACTTGTGTTACTTGCTTTCAAGGAAAATTAATAATAAAGCCTTCGCATGTGAAAGTTGCGATTGAATGTCCATCATTTCTAGAACGAATTCAAGGAGATATATGTGGACCTATTACACCATCAAGTGGACCATTTCAGTACTTTATGGTACTTATAGACGCATCGACACATTGGTCTCATGTTAGTTTATTGTCCACTCGTGATGTTGCATTCGCAAGACTCCTTGCCCAAATAATTCTATTAAGAGCACAATTTCCTGATCATAATATAAAGAAAATTCGACTGGACAATGCAGAAGAGTTTACATCCCAACAGACCCAACAAACTTTCTTACATGGCATGATCGTTTAGTTCATCCTGGGTCTATAATGATGCGAAGAATAATAGAAAATTCTAGTGGACATCCTTTAAAGAACAAGATTGTTCCATTATCCAAAGGTTTTACTTGTGTTTCTTGCTTTCAAGGAAAATTAATAACAAAGCCTTCGCATGTAAAAGTTGCGATTGAATGTCCATCATTTCTAGAACGAATTCAAGGAGATATATGTGGACCTATTACACCATCAAGTGGACCATTTTAGTACTTTATGGTACTTATAGATGCATCGACACATTGGTTGCATGTTAGTTTATTGTCCACTCGTAATGTTGGATTCGCAAGACTCCTTGCCCAAATAATTCGATTAAGAGCACAATTTCCTGATCATAATATAAAGAAAATTCGACTGGACAATGCAGGAGAGTTTACATCCCAACAGACCCAACAAACTTTCTTACATGGCATGACCGTTTAGGTCATCCCGGGTCTACAATGAAACGAAGAATAATAGAAAATTCTAGTGGACATCCTTTTAAGAACAAGATTGTTCCATTGTCCAAAGGTTTTACTTGTGTTGCTTGCTTTCAAGAAAAATTAATAACAAAGCCTTCGCATGTGAAAGTTGCGATTGAATGTCCATCATTTTTTAGAACGAATTAAGGAGATATATGTGGACCTATTACACTATCAAGTGGACCATTTCAGTACTTTATCGTACGTATACCGGGTGCATCAGATCTTATTGAAGGCTTCGGAAGAGCAAATATAGTGTTACCTCATGGTACACATTTATTTATCGATAATGCAATGTTTTTCTCTCGATCAAAAAGAAAATTTTTAAGTTTCAAAGATATATGCCACAATGGCTATCATATTGAGACAACAAATAAAAATGATGATGAATATCTATGGATCACGTCTATTATCTCTAGGAGGAAACAAATGAATGAAAAACTCCCATCATATAAATCTGGATCATATTATACCTTTATTAATCCAGTAGAGACACACATGGTGATGAACCAAAAATCAAGAGGCCCAACAAACTTTCTTACATGGCATGACCGTTTAGGTCATCCCGGGTCTACAATGAAACGAAGAATAATAGAAAATTCTAGTGGACATCCTTTTAAGAACAAGATTGTTCCATTGTCCAAAGGTTTTACTTGTGTTGCTTGCTTTCAAGAAAAATTAATAACAAAGCCTTCGCATGTGAAAGTTGCGATTGAATGTCCATCATTTTTTAGAACGAATTAAGGAGATATATGTGGACCTATTACACTATCAAGTGGACCATTTCAGTACTTTATCGTACGTATACCGGGTGCATCAGATCTTATTGAAGGCTTCGGAAGAGCAAATATAGTGTTACCTAATGGTACACATTTATTTATCGATAATGCAATGCTTTTCTCTCGATCAAAAAGAAACTTTTTAAGTTTCAAAGATATATGCCACAATGGCTATCATATTGAGACAACAAATAAAAATGATGATGAATATCTATGGATCACGTCTATTGTCTCTAGGAGGAAATAAATGAATGAAAAACTCCCGTCATATAAATCTGGATTATATTATACCTTTATTAATCCAGTGGAGACACGCATGGTGATGAACCAAAAATCAAGAGACCCAACAAACTTTTTTATATGGCATGATCGTTTAGGTCATCCTGGGTCTACAATGATGCGAAGAATAATAGAAAATTCTAGTGGACATCCTTTAAAGAACAAGATTGTTCCATTGTCCAAAGGTTTTACTTGTGTTGCTTGCTTTCAAGGAAAATTAATAACAAAGCCTTCACATGTGAAAGTTGCTATTGAATGTCCATCATTTCTAGAACGAATTCAAGGGGATATATGTGGACCTATTACACCATCAGGTGGACCATTTCAGTACTTTATGGCACTTATAGACGCATCCACACATTGGTCTCATGTTAGTTTATTGTCCACTCGTAATGTTGGATTCGCAAGACTCCTTGCCCAAATAATTCGATTAAGAGCACAATTTCCTGATCATAATGTAAAGAAAATTCGACTGGACAATGCAGGAGAGTTTACATCCCAACAGACCCAACAAACTTTCTTACATGGCATGACCGTTTAGGTCATCCTGGGTCTACAATGAAACGAAGAATAATAGAAAATTCTAGTGGACATCCTTTTAAGAACAAGATTGTTCCATTGTCCAAAGGTTTTACTTGTGTTGCTTGCTTTCAAGGAAAATTAATAACAAAGCCTTCACATGTGAAAGCTGCGATTGAATGTCCATCATTTTTTGAAGGAATTCAAGGAGATATATGTGAACCTATTACACCATCAAGTGGACCATTTCAGTACTTTATGGTACTTATAGATGCATCGACACGTTGGTTGCATGTTAGTTTATTGTCCACTCGTAATGTTACATTCGCAAGACTCCTTGCCCAAATAATTCGATTAAGAGCACAGTTTACTGATCATAATATAAAGAAAATTCGATTGGACAATGCAAGAGAATTTACATCCCAATCTTTTAATGATTATTGTATGTCAATTGGGATTGAGGTGGAATATTCTGTTGCTCACGTGCACACTCAAAATGGTCTAGCCGAATCTTTCATTAAGAGGCTAAAATTAATTGCTAGACCTTTACTTATGGGAACAAAAATTTACCAATTTCTGCTTGGGGACATGCAATAATACACGCGGCATCTCTAGTTCGATTAAGGCCGACTGCTTATCATAAATATTCCCATTTGCAGCTTGTGAATGGTCAAGAACCAAATATATCTCATTTAAGATTTTTTGGGTGTGTGCAGTTTATGTTCCTATATCTCCTCCGCAATGAAAAAATATGAGAAACCAAAGCAGATTAGGGGTATATGTTGGGTTTAATTCTCCCTCAATTATCAAATATTTGTAGCCCATGACTGGTGATTTATTCAAAGCAAGATTTACTGAATGCCAATTTGATGAGACAATTTTTCCTGTATTAGGGGGAGATAAGTCAAAATTTGAAGGAGAAAGACAAGAAATTTTGTGGAATGCAGTATCTCTGTCTCATTATGATCCTCGAACAAATCAGTGTCAACTTGAAGTTCAAAAGATTATCCACCAACAAGAAGTGGCAAATAGATTGCCTTTCCTGATGTCAAGACAGTGATAAAGTCACATATACCAGCTATCAATATTCCTTGTAAAATTAAACTTTATGATGAAGAAAATAAAATATTGCTAGCTAAAGAGTCTAATTCACGCCAGAAGCGTGGTAGACCTATTGGATCCAAGGATTAAAATCCAAGAAAAACAAGGAAACTTGATAAGTAAGCTGGTACATCAAATGACATTATTCCTAAAGATATAGATTTGATCATTGAAGAGACATCTTCAAAAGATGATCATACACCCGAAATCGATGACAATGAAGAGATCTCGATAAACTATATCATTCAGGAAAGAGGTGGAATAGAAAAGATATTGTCATGGATGATATATTTGTTTATGCAACTGCCCTTGATATTTCTGAAGAAATTGAGGATCATGAACATAGATCGATCTATGAATGTAAAAGAAGAAATGATTGGCCAAAATGGAAAAATGCTATTGAGGTAGAGTTAGAATCACTTAAAAAACGTCAAGTTTTTGGATCTATTGTTCTAACGCCTGCAGGTGTGAAACCCGTTGGTTTTAGATGGGTATTTGTGCGCAAAATAAATGAGAAAAATGAAGTTGTGAGATACAAAGCACGCCTTGTTGCACAAGGCTTCTCACAAAGACCGAGAATTGATTATGAAGAGACTTATTCACCGGTAATGGATGCAACGACATTCAGATTTTTATTCAATCTGTCAATTTTAAAAGGGCTTCGAATGAACTTAATGGATGTTGTGACTGCCTACTTATATGGGTCACTTGATAATGACATCTACATGAAAATCCCTGAATTATTGAAAATGCCTGAAGCATGTAACTCAAAACCCCGAGAGGTTTACTCAATTAAATTACAAAGATCCTTGTACGGGTTGAAACAATCAGGACGAATGTGGTATAATCGTCTTAGTGAGTACTTTTTGAAAGAATGATATGTTAATAATGTAATATGTCCATGTGCCTTATAAAAAGGACAAAAGGTGGATTTACTATCATTGCAGTTAGGGATGTCAATGGGTCGGGTAGGGTACGGGTATGCCTCCTCCATACCCTACCTTATTTGATTCGGATCGGATTTGGGTAATGCCCATCGGGTAATCGGGTACCCAATGGGTATTCGGGTACCCGTATACCCTATATTTAAGAATATAAATATTCTTAATTTATATCATATATACATATATTGTAATTAAAAAATTCAATTTAGTATAATAAATAATTAAAATATAATATTTTATATAATAATATATATGTTATAATACAATATAATATTTATGTATAATATATAATAATAATATATTCATATAATTCAAATGGGTACACGAGTCGGATAATCGGGTCGGGTATTCGGGTAATATACTATACCCATACCCTACCCGTACCCGATCATAAAATTTCGGGTTCGGCCAATACCCGGCCCAATTTCGGTTTTATCCGATGGGTAGGATCGGGTACGGATAAAGTTGACATCCCTAATAGCAGTTTATGTTGATGATTTGAACATCATTGGGACTCATGGTGAACTTGATGAAACGATTGCATATCTGAAAAAGGAATTTGAAATGAAAGACTTGGGTAAAATAGAACTTTGCCTTGATTTTCAAGTTGAACATTTATCAAAAGAAATATTTGTTCATCAGTCATTATATATTGAAAAGATCCTCAAACGGTTTATTATGGATAAATCATATCGTGTGCGTACACCTATATGGTTGTACGTTCACTTGAAAAGAAAAAAGATCCATTTCGTCCAAGAGAAAATTGAGCAGAACTTCTTGGTCCTAAAGTACCATATCTTAGTGCCATTGGTGCACTAATGTATCTTGCCAACTGTACACGCCCTGATATTGCATTTTCTGTTAATTTATTGGCAAGACATAGTTATGCTCCAACAAGAAGACATTGGACTGGCGTGAAACAGGTATTTAGATATATCCAAGGAACAATGGATATAGGTCTGTTTTATTCTAAAGAATCAAAAGCAGAATTAATTGGTTACGCTGATGCTTAATATCGATCTGATCCTCATAAGGGAAGATCACAAACAGGTTACATATTCACATACGGTGATACAACAATATCTTGGAGATCTATAAAGCAGACTCTGGCAGCAACTTCCTCAAACCATGTTGAGTTATTGGCCCTTCATGAAGCAAGTCGAGAATGTGTATGGCTTAGATCTTTGGTACATCATATTCGAAAATCATGTGATCTTTCAGTTAACAAAGAACGTCCAACTGTCCTGTATGAAGATAATGAAGTTTGTATTACTCAGACTAAAGAAGGCTACATTAAAGGAGATAGGACGAAGCACATTGATCCAAAATTCTTCTTCACCCATGAACTTCAGCAAAGGGGAGAAATTGATGTTTGTCAAATCCGTTCATGTGAGAATCCAGCAAATTTGTTCACGAAGGCGTTCCCTACAGCTCCTTTCGAGAAATTAGTATACAAGATTGGGATGCGCAGATTTCGAGATATATATTAATATCTATATCAATGTTAAAATGAGGGGGAGACATAATGTTTTTTTATTTGTACAACACATATACTATTTTTCCTTCACTAGGGTTTTTTCCACGGGTTTTTTCCTAGTAAGATTTCAACGATGCATGATGTTTGTACGAATCATCAAAGGGGGAGTGTTATGTATTATTAGATGACTCTTGGTCTTACATTCATTATTATTAGATAACTCTTGGTCTTTCATATATCCTTCATTAAGTTCATCCAACATTTGGCTTTTCATTGTCATTGTAACATACTTTCCATGGCCTATATAAAGGCTTGCTTGTAACTTGATTTAGATATCAATAAAATGAGTATAGTCTCTCTTATCTCTATTATCTAGTTCTCTCAAATTTTTCTCTCTCTATATATATATAATATATAACAATTCACATCTATAAATATATAATTCCAGATCCTGTGTTCACACCTAAACCACTTATTTTTTAACTAAAAATTCAGTCTTAACCTTTTTGTGTTCACATTTGTTTTCACACCATTAACCTGATATGAAACTTTTTTCTTTAATGTTTTTCTATATTTGAAAGATATTTTTTTATTATTTTTCGATAAAAATAAATAAAACAAATAATGATTTAGAATTTAGCTACCTACTATCAATTAAAGCATATTAATTAATGGCCCGCGTTTATTGTTTGCTTTCATCAATGCGTTTCATCATCATTACCGAATACAGCTTCTATTATCAATGAACCTATTCCTATTCCGTTTTTTTTACTTTCACCCCTTCCCTGCCCGTTGGGTACCTTTTTTATATTTGTCAATACAATTTAATCTCATGCAGTTTCCTTTTACCTCATGCACATTAATTTATAATGTGCAACCTTCTATCTCCGGTCTTGCCTTCTCCATACCTGCTGTTTTTTCCACATTTACATTGTTCATTTATTTATTATACAATGCACTAATGAGTTACTTATACAATGCGCTGATAATTAACTTATTAATATTCCACCGTCTCATCCCTTCGTATGCCGTGTCACAGGCCAGTTTTTTTGTCTCTTCGTATTCTTCTTCCAGGTTCTTCTAGGAAGCTTATAAATAGGATTTGGCTTTCATCAACCTCATCGGTCTCTATCCGTAAATTTGCACCACCTGTGTTATAACAAAGATAAGCATATAGTTAGTATATTGTCCGAGTTCAAGAATATCATGTCAAACTCCTTCACTAAATTGAGTGATTTGAATAAAAAGCGAGTTGATTGGAAAATTCTGTGCGTTCTTTGTCGAAAGTGGCAGATTCCTGCTCATGGAAATTTTGCTGAATCGTTAGAGTTTTTGCTGGTGGATAAATTTGTAAGTTTTTACCATTAGTTTGTTTATTATAGATTTTGCTCTGTATTATTTTGTGATTTTATAACAATATATTTTAATTTGAATCAATAACAATATAATTTTATTTGAATCAAAGTACGCGCATTCAAGCATCGGTGAAGGGATATTTCATCGATGATTCTTGGATTTAATTACGAGGTGGACTTTACCATGTTGAACAATTTTCGGTTGTGGACAGACCTAGGAATTTTCCTGTTGCAGTACATCCATACAAAATATCCTTCCATAAGAATACCTTTGTTGGTCCTACAGTTTCAACCAGATTTCCAAAGACAGTTTTCAGTTTTCGTAATTTTTCTGATATTAAAAGTGGTTCTTCAAGGGATGAGGCACCTTTGTTTGGTAAATTTCTTCAGAAGCGCTTTTTTTTATTTTAATCTTCTGTTTTATTAATTACATATTATATATTGTATTTGCAGATATTATTGGTAATATTGTTGATTTTAATGATTCAAGAATGAGAGAAGATGTGATTGTAAAGGGGAATAGGAATATTCATCTTTTGTTGGAGGATTCGGAGTAAGATTTTATTAATATTTTTTCAGATTTTATGCTACATAATTGTCTCTGTTACATCATTTACTAATCTATTCTAATAATAAAAATAATGAATATATAGCAGTATTATAATATTTATATTTTGTTTTGTTAATATGTTTTAGGAAGACAAAATTGCAGTGTGTTTTGTGGGATCCTTATTGTAATCAAGTGCAGAGTCTCATTGAACAATTGAAGAATAGATCCGGAGGGTACTCTGTTATTATTGTTCAGTTATGTAGAGCTAAAAATATGAGAGGTTTGGTTTCTATATTGTTTACTGTATTTTAATATCACATCATCATTTGTACTATAAATAAAAATCTGCATATTATTTCATAGGTGAGGTTGGTGTTTCAAATACATTCTATGCTACAAAGGTGGTTGTTGATCAACAAGTGGATGAAATTGTTGAGTATATTAGCAAGTATTGTCTTTATCTAACAACCTCATTGATTTTTGTTGAATTCAATATATGTGTTGTTGAAAAAAGTTTGCAATTGTGTTCATTCAGGTTACCTGTCAGTGAGGCATTCAATACTTATGGTGGCAGTCAGTTATCAAATTCTTCTGTACTTAGTGTCAAGGAAGAGTTAGGGTCTGTCTCATGTGTTTTTATGACTCTTGATCAATTGAAGTCATTAGATACTGTAAGTATTTTGAAATTTTTCCACTATTTTTTTTTACCATTATTTTATTTTTAATTTGTTTTGTGTAAATTTATAGGCTGCCAAGGTTTGGGTTGTCTGCTCAATTTCTGATGTTTTGTTTGAGAAAGATTGGTGTTACACAAGTTGTTTAAAGTGTAGAAGGAAGGTTAGTGAGAAGGATGCCCAATTTTTTTGTGACAAGTGTGGAAATTACGTTGTTGGCAATGCTCGGTTCAAAATTCATATTAAAGTTGTGGATGGGAAATCAAGTGCAATTTTTCTTCTTTGGGATGACATAGCCAGCATGTTAATTGGGACCAGTGCTTCTAATGTTTGTGAAAGGCTTGCCTTGGTATGCTTATTTATGAGATTTTATTTGCAAAAATCAAGCATGATATGAATTTTGTCTGATGATTTTACTTTTACAGGAATGCAGTGCAGAAATACTGATTCTGGGACTTCTTCTAAGGATGCTTGCAGGTTGGAACAACCTTATGAAGTTGATAATCTTATTGGAAGAGAGTTGCTTTTCAAAGTTAATATTGATGTTAGACATCTGGAGAATAGAGATAATGTGTATGTTGTTGAGAGGGTTTGTGAGGATGCAGCATTGATCAAGGAACATAAACTTACTGATCACAAGTCAACCTTTGTGACAAGACCCTACAAGGACATAGTTCAGGATAATGAGTGGGATCCTGAACCATCAGATTTTGATCAGGGGTTTAAATCTCCTGAACATGTGTTGGGAAAAAGAACAGAAGTTTCCTTTGGTGGAGAAGATTTTTTGACTGATGGTGAAGGCTCAATTTGCTCAAAGAAGAGAGTTGTGAAGGAAGAGGATAATGCTGGTGAAAGGAATTGAGAGAAGTTTTTTTTTTTTTGTTGTTGTTTTGTTTTTTAAAAATTTGGAATTATTATCATGTTGGTTTGTATTTGGAAATTATTTCTGTGTTTTCAATTTATTGTTTTTTATGAGGACATTATTTGAGGTTTGATAATTCTGATTTTACAAACATAATAATTTTCCATTTGTCTGATAATTCTGGATTTTTAGAGCATGATAAGTCTGAACATGGCTTTGTTGGGTAGAGAGTTGAAGAATTCTGAACAGGGCTTTGTTGATGTGGAAAATAAGTTTTAAATTTAGATGATTTGAGTTTATTGTTTAGATAATCTGTAATGTTAATTCAATATAAGTTTGCTGAATGCTGTAACATTATGCTTCTTTTAGCATATTTTTAGTTTTGATTGCTGTTTGAAATCTGAAGTTATCCATATAAAATAAACATTAAAATTGAAAAGTTGTTAACAAACTGGTATTGAAATGAAGATAGGCAAATATTTGTTATCCAAAATGACATGAAAAAGGTATTAATAAAATTATGTCTTATCCAAAAAATAGATGATGTTAATATCAAAGCTTTTATGTAGATAATGGTTTAATTCTAATATGCTACTATGTATGAAAATTTCAATTAATTTCTTACCTTATCAATTCATTAAAAACTTCTGTCCATATTTGAAGAAAATTTGATGATCCAATATGTCTCACCTGTATAACAAAGAAAATGTTAAGCAGATTAAATAGATATTATATATTGTTATAAAGGTTAAGCAGCTCCAATATTTCTCACCTTATCCAATATTTGATGATCCAATATTTTCTTTACTAAACATATTATTTATGAAACGAACACAGATATACAGATTTTTATTTATAGATTGTAATTGTGATTAATAATTTATGTTTAATTGTTATTGTTATTATTAAATAATGTACTGTTATTAATGAATTAAATGGTTTATTTAGTATGCATATACAAAGCTATGGCAGAAAAGTTGATCTGTCTTTCTTTCATAAATATTTGCTCTTTTTATAAAAATAAACATATCTATATTTGTGAGTTTTCAACCTTCACTTATCTATATTTCATGTCCAGCAAAAACTGATAAGAAAGTTGTAAATTAAACCATTTTCATAATCCCATCAGTAAGATGAAATATTTATTCAAAGCTTAAATGTAGATAAGTATATATTTCATAAAAGATTTGCATCATTGTAAAATATTAAAATTTATGTTTAATTATTATTGTTATTAATAATAGTATACTGCTATTTAATGAATTGAACATAAAAAATAGAATATCAAAGTGTAAATGGATCTATAAACAGCATTTACTTTTACAGTGATCAATTTTCTGTAGGATATGATGGGACTATAAACATTAATTATTCTCATCATCATTTAATTAGGGTTATTCTAGAGATAGTTGAATTTCCATAAATTTATATTGGGATCTATGAATAAAATTTCAATTTTCAAAACATCTTTTAGTATTCTGACCATTGAACTACACACTCATCTATATAATGACAGCAACCTCATTCTGTCCTCCTCAATTTCCTTATTGAATTTTCTTTAGTCTGCTATGTTTTCTCGGAAAATGCTGCAGTTCCTGTTCAAAATAATTAATGTTTGAAGTTAGTTTTCATAATGGATGAAGGCTACACACAACAATCTATGAAAAGGAATAGAAGAAGAAAAAATGATGCAACAAGTAGCAACATGCTGAACAGTGATTCAACAATGCATATGGATTTCAGTAAGTTGGAGATATTTTTGCTGTAGAGTTAAGTTCTATTCATTTTCCTGTGAACAAGTATGGTTATATCATGTTGTCAAATATTTGTCAGGTCCTTATATTCTGGAATCTTATGATCCTTTGGGAACAGTTTCTGATTCAAGTGAACTTCATTCAGTTTCAAGATTATTGAGAAATCAGTCTGAAACAAGAAGAACAAATCTGAGTTTGGAGAAGAGTGTAGGCAGTTATGATGAATTGCCTACAATCTTGGAGTCATTTTCACATATGACTACATACAAAAATAAAAGACAACATGTGTTAAGTTCAGGTATGAATCACAATCAATAACATGTTATAAGATTTGGCAATCAGTGTTTGTTATATAAGATACATAATTATTCAAATGATTTATATTATTTTGATAAAAACTTTTGTATTTCAGAGCAAGGTTCTTCATTTCTAAACTCATGCCTACAATGCACTGGAAATCCTTATATTGATGTGGTCAGTCTAAATCAAGGTGCTGAAAGGGAACACCAGATATTTCAGTTCGAAAGTATTATTTTTCAATTGCTGTGTGTTTATTTTACAATGATGTAGAATATTTTTGGAGTAAGATAATAAGTACTAAATAAATGCAAACTCTTTTTTTCTTCTCATGCATGGTATTTATATTATTGGATTAAAATATAAATACATAGAAAAATATTCAAATGAGGACTTATCTCTGGGGATTCATATTCAATATCAGATCTTCAATTTGCTACCATAAAATCGATTGGATTGAATCGGGACTGCTATTGTTATTAACAGAAACCCGTGACTGGCTGATCCTATAAAATACAAAATTATATGATTAGTAAGAATATTATCAGATCTGGATATGATTAGTAAGAATATGAAATATTTATAATAAACTTTTACCGATTGAATCGGGACTGCTATTGTTATTACCAGAAATCCGTGACTGGCTGATCCTATAAAATACAAAATTATAGGATTAGTAAGAATATTATCAGATCTGGATATGATTACTAAGAATATGAAATATTTAAAATAAACTTTTACCGATTGGAAGAATCTGGATGAAATTCTGCATATGAATTGAACGAAGGAGACTTCTGCTATTCTTATCCGTAGAAAATCACCAGAATTTCCGCCAGCGGAAGAACGCGAGTTATGATTTATGTTGTGAGATTAGAATTCTTGGTGGGTCAGACGAAAAATCCAAAGGATTGTTGAAAGATTATCTGGAGATAAAGAATACAATTGGGATTGCCCAGAAATCTCAGATGCGGGTGTGAGGATGAGTTCACAAGTTCTATCTGGGAGCTGGGGGAAGAAGGAAGGTCCGGGGGCGGCCATTAACTTCTACGGGAATTAGGGTTGGGAGGGTTGGGAGGTTAAGAATGAGCAGGCGATTCGATATGTGAAGCTGGGGGAGGAAGAATGAGGTTGTCGGCTGCGGGATTTAGGGTTAGGTGTAGCAAAATAATAAAAAAAAAAAAATTAAAGACATTAATAAAGGTGAGGATAAGAATTGAATCCACCGATACTTGACTTACTCCACCGACTGCACAGAAGGCATGCGTGAAATTAATAAAAAAAAAAATTTTGTACGTCTGGTCATGTGTAATGGAAGCATGCTGCGGGATTTAGGGTTAGGTGTAATGGAAGCATGCTGCGGGATTTAGGGTTAGGTGTAGCAACTTAATAAAAAACTCCACCGACTGCCAAAGCACTCCACCGACTGAACTGTGTAGGAAATTAATTAAAAAAAAAATTAAAATAATCTATATAATTGTCAAAACTGCGCAGAAACTGTGTAGGAAATTAATAAAAAAAAATTAAAATAATCTATAAATAATAAATACAACAGATAATTGTCAAAAAAAGAAAAAATTCTTCTTCAAAATATTATAGTTCAATCTTCAACTGAATAAATACATTTTGCTATACATGATATATAATAAAGTTAGTTAAGTAAATATTCTTCTAACATTTTAGATGTTTTTTTCTTTCTTATTATTAAAATTAATGTGCAGGTTATTATGATCTTGGGGATCCTAATTGGAAATGTAAATATTGTGGGGCTATTTTTTGGTACGATGAGAGATTGGAGAAAAGTACCCGGTGTGCGATTCTCCCATCTATTCTTTGTGTTGTACTCATGGTAAACTTTGTTATTTATTTGTAATCTTACACTATTAATATTTTTTTAATATGTAAGATTTTATTTCGTTTGAAATGTTTTTTGATTTCTGTTTCAGGAAAATACAACTACCATTTATGAGAGAGCCTCCCCAATTGTTCAAAGATTTATTATATGGTACAAATAATTTAAGTAAGAACTTTATTGAGAGCATTCGAGTGTATAATACAATGTTCTCCTTCACATCAATGGGTGGCAAAATAGATACGTCGTTAAATGATGGAAGATCGGCACCGGTGTTTCGATTGAATGGGGAAAATTATCATTTGATGGGCGGTTTGTTGCCGACCAGAACTCCGAAGCAATGTTTGCTCGGTTATATATTTACGATACGTAAAATGAGATACGTAATAGAATGCGATTTGTAAGGAAACTTTTTTATGATTGTTTATAAGATTTCCGTTATTAATTCCTATCGAATAAAGTATTTTTATTTTTATAATTCTTATCAATTGTTTTTTTTTAACAGGCAAGAGGATAATGTTGGGGAGTTCATAATGATATTGTTAAAATAATAAAAAAATTCTTGATGAAAATAATATGCTTGTGCGTTGGTTTCGTTTTGCTGGAGAAAGATAACGGGATGATGCAACTCTTGACCTTAAATTGAAATTGGTTTGTCGTAGAAATTCGATGGGGCGCTATAATTTGCCACAAGTTTCAGAGGTAGCAGCTTTAATTGTTGGAGATGTGGATGATATTCCTGGAAATAGAGATATTATTGTAGAGAGTCGATCGGGACGGTTGAGGCGAATAAGTGAGTTGCATGTGTCTTATTTGCCATTGCAATATCCATTGCTTTTTTTATATGGCGAAGATGGTTTCAGAGATGACGTTCCGCATTGCCAAACTGAAAAGAGTAAGGCACGTACTCAGAAAAACGTGACCTTACGAGAGTATTTTGTTTATCGCTTACAAGAAAGGTCTGATGAATCTCCTCATATCTTATTTTCGAGACGTTTGTTTCAACAGTTTTTGGTGGATGGCTATACAATGGTTGAGTCATACCGTATTACTTACGTAAGAAATCATCAATCGGACTTCAGATGTGATTCTTATTCTGCATTGGATGATGCTTTAAATCGCGGAGATACAAATTCTTATTCGGCCGGAAAGAGAATTATATTACCTTCATCATTTGTTGGTGGAGCGCGGTATATGATACAAAACTATCATGACGCAATGGGTATATGCAGATGTGTCGGCTATCCAAACCTATTTGTTACGTTCACCTGTAATCCTAAATGGCCAGAATATGTTCGCTTCATTAAGAAGAGGAATTTGCGTCCTGAGGATCGTCCGGATATTCTTTCGCGAATTTTTCACGCCAAATTGGACAATCTAATACGAGAATTTCGTCATGGTAATATATTTGGAGAGACCAAAGCCGGTGAGTTTATTTTATATTCTTTATTTTGTTCATTCAAAAACACGATACGGAAATAAATAATGGAATAAATAATTATGACAACAATTATATTCACCTGAACTATTTAATTTTTTTTTAAAATGCAGTTGTATATACAATTGAGTTTCAAAAGCGCGGACTGCCACATGCTCATATATTGTTATTCTTGAGTAATTTCGATGGTACGTGTAATGAGGATGTTGCCGACAGTATAATTTCTGCTGAGATACCAGATAAAGATCTTGACCCTCTATACTACGATGCCGTGTCGGAATACATGATGCATGGTCCATGTGGATTAGCAAATACTAATTCGCCGTGCATGTCTAATGGGAGCTGCACTAAACATTTCCCTAAAAAATTCACCGATAGAACTACGGTGGATGTGGATGGATATATAGTATACCGTCGTAGGGATGATGGAAGGCGAATTGTTAAAAACGGTATTGATCTCGACAACAGGTATACTACTTTTCATGTTATAATATTTTCAATTTTGGAATTCCTGATATAAACATTATTATTTTTATGAATGTAGGTTCGTCGTTCCTCACAATCGTTATTTATTGATGAAGTACCGTGCGCATATAAATGTTGAATGGTGCAATCAATCCCGTTCTATAAAGTATTTGTTTAAGTATGTGCACAAGGGCAATGATAGAGTAACAGCTTCATTTTATCGTGTCTGTGATGGGGATACTTCATCCGAATTTGTTGATGAGATTAAGATGTACTACATTGTAGATATATTTACGCTTGAGAGGTTTGGAGGTTGTTTGGATATGAGATTCATTTTAGGGAACCTACGGTAGTCAGGCTTGGGTTTCATCTTGAGGGAGAGCAAAATGTGATCTTTCGAGAGGGAACTTCTTTTCAGTATGTGTTGGATCGACATTCTTCCAAATGTACAATGTTTACAGCATGGATGGAGGCAAACAAGATTTATCCTCAAGCAAAAGAATTGACATATGCAGAGTTTCCAAAGTGGTTTGTTTGGGATGCTAAATTACGACAATGGCGACCAAGGAAAAAGGGTACTGCATTTGGAAGGTTATATTATGTTTATCCAGGATCTGGGGAGCTATATTTCTTAAGAATCTTGCTGAACGTAGTGCGTGGATGTGAATGCTATGATGATATAAAGACATTTAACGGTACTTTGTACCAGACATTTAGAGATGCATGTTATGCTCGAGGATTATTAGATGATGACAAAGAGTATGTTGATGCTATAGTAGAAGCAAGTTCTTGGGGATCAGAAAATATGTTGAGATCATTGTTTGTAACTTTGCTCACTTCCGATTCTATGTCACGTCCGGAATTTGTTTGGGATAAGTGCTGGAGTTATTTATCTGCGATATTCAATTTAGATATAGAATGAGATTGAGGCGCGAAGGTACCTATTTCGATATTTTTCCATCACTCCCTCAATTTCTCTTCTTTTTGATTTTTTTCTTCTTTCGTACAGATTTGATACTTACAAATGATCAAATTAAGACTTTGTGTTTGCGCGAGATTGAGAATATCATGCAGCAAAGAGGTAGATCGCTTGAAGAATATCCGAGCTTGCCATATCCGGATAATATTGACGTTGTTTCTTTCACTAATCCATTAATAGTCTTGAGCTTGCTTATGATAGAGATGCGCTTACAGTGAATATCAAAAGTTTGTAAGCATGTTGAATAGTGAGCGGCGTCTTGTGCATAATACTATTATGAGAGCCGTCGATAGCCAACGTGGGGAGTCTTCTTTTTGTATGGTTCTCGTGGGACTGGTAAAACTTTTGTTTGGAAGACACTTTCACTGCTGTTCGTTCGAGAGGTGGTATTGTATTAAATGTCGCATCCAGGGCATAGCTTCATTGCTATTACCGGCGGCGGACACTCATTCAGTTGCAATTCCTTTAAATTTGAATGAGATTTCCACATGCAATATAAAGCAACCAAGTGCTCTCACGAACTCATTGTAAAAACGGATCTTACCATATGGGATGAGGCTCCAATGATGAATAGGTCGATTTTTAATTATAAATAAAATTAAGATATATTAATAGTTAAATTTGGTTAGAGATTTTTTTTCAATTGACGATATTTCTTGCATTTGATTGAATTTTTTTTAAACAGATTTTGCTTCGAGGCTCTTGATCGTAGTTTGCGCGATATCATGCGCATTGAAAGACCCGAAGCATATAATCAACCATTTGGGGGTAAGGTAATTGTATTTGGAGGAGATTTTCGTCAGATATTGCCCGTAATTCCTAAGGGTACTAGACAAGATATTGTACATGCTACAATTAATTCATCGGCTATTTGGCGTAGTTGCAAGGTTCTGCGCTTAACAAGGAACATGAGGCTTCAGAATTTGCAGAATGCAGATGTTGCAGATAGTTTAATAAGATTCTCTCATTGGATGACATCGATAGGTGATGGAACATTAGGGGGAGACAATGATGGAGAGGTTGAGGTTGAGATTCCTGATGATCTTTTAATAACTGAATCTAATGACTATATTCGTTCGATTGTCGATGCAACTTATCCTTCATTTTGGGATCACAATGGAGATTTATCATATTTGCAAGGAAGAGCAATTTTAGCCCCTACTTTAGACGAAGTTGATCGTATTAATGAGTATACGGTGTCTGCACAAAATTCAGATGAAAAAATTTATTTAAGTGCAGATTCAATTGCTACTATGGATAGAGGGATAAGTGCATTCGAGCAAATGCACTCTGTAGAATATTTAAATAGCATAAAGTGTTCTGGGGTGCCCAATCATCAATTGAAATTAAAGGTTTATATTACGAATTATATGCTTTTAATTTTAGAAAATTAATTTTATTTTGTATTTTTTTTATTTTATAGCATTGACAACTAATTGTTATTTTTTCTGTAGGTTGGGGTTCCTGTGATGTTGTTGCGGAATATTGATCATACGTCTGTCATGTAATGGAACAAGATTAGTTATTACAAAGTTGGGATCTTATGTTCTTCAAGCAAGAGTTTTGGAGGGAAGTAATGCAGGAGATATGGTTTACATTCCTAGATTGACTCTTACTCCTTCTGATGCAAGATTGCCTTTTCGCTTCCAAAGGAGACAGTTCCCTATTATGGTTTCTTATGCTATGACGATAAATAAAAGTCAGGGACAATCTCTTTCACATGTCGGAATATTTTTGAGGACGCCGGTATTTACCCATGGACAATTATATGTGGCAATTTCTAGAGTGACTAACAGAAGTGGATTGAAGATGTTAGTTTGTGATGCAAATGGAAAATTAAGCAATAAAACTACTAACATTGTTTACAAAGAGGTTTTTAAAAATTTGTAATAATTTTTGAACATCATAATATGTAGTGGTTATTATGGATCAATAATGCTATTTTTATTTCAATTTCTTTTTTTTTTTGCTGTTTTAATATATAATGACATATACAAGATCGTGGGCCGTGCATCGCACGGGTGAAAGATTTCTTTTTTTTTTACTGTTTTAATATATAATGACATATACAAGATCGTGGGCCGTGCATCGCACGGGTGAAAGATACTAGTTTATTTTAAAAAGTTACATAAATCTAAAGTGACGTTTTTTTTGAAATTTTTGGGAGTGTGAAACTATAAAAATAACCGAAGAAAACCTTAAAATGTGAAAAAAGAATCCTAAAGACAAGGTGAAATTAATATATAATCACAAACTGAGAAAAATCCCCCAAACATATTGAAAAAATTAGGTGTGGGCACAAAAAATCAAAATTTCGATCCCGTCCCGATTTCGTTCCAAAATTACCCGGGATGGGACGGAATCCAAAATTAGAAACACTAGGCCCGTCCCATTAGAGTAACTATGGGACGGAACACGGGATAAAAAATCTGAGGCCCGTAAGGCCCGTCCCGTCCCGCTAAGTTTTTTAACCCTTTTTAAAACCATATATTTTTATTATTTGTAACTCTTTTTTAATTAATTTTTAATAATAAACTATTTTTATTTTTTACTATCTATATTTTATAATTATACACAAACTTAATCAACCGATATAAAGTTAATAACTGATATTTTTTCAAAAAAAAAAATGGATATGTTGTATTCAATGTTAATAATTGTTATTTTAAAAGTTTAATTTAGGCTATTAAATTAGTTTGTTGGATATTTTTCCTAAATTTAGATGTATAAAATTATAGATTTTCATACTTTTTTCTAATTTATATTTTGAATTTTTTTATGCGGGACTAAACCCGTCCCGTTTCGTCCCGTCTTAATCGGGATAAGGCCCGCGCGGGATGAAAGCTTGAAATCACCAATCCCGTCCCGTTCCGCTTGTTATAACACGGGACGGGACGTGAGATGACCCCAGGCCCGTCCCATCCCGTCCCATGCCCACTCCTAGAAAAAATATTTACCAACCGTAAGGGAATTTTGATATAATGGTGTTAAGCAAGTGGTGATTAGACCTGGCAAAAGTGGCTCAGGCCCACGGGCCGGCTCAGCCCACCCATGAATAAATAGGCTTTGGGCTTTACTTTTTTAGCCCATAGAAACTTGGGCCTTTTTGGCCCGCCCAAATTTTAGCCCAGCTCACGGGCGCCCAGAGACCCATGAAAAATTTAATAACTAATAAATATTAATTAATTAGGCTAAGGTTAATGGGTATAACCTTACACCGTAACTTATTTCAATTTAAAATTGATTTTGTTTAGATTTTTGTATTGATATTTTGCTATCGAATACAGATAATGGACCAAGTGATGAGCTACTTTCCGTACCGCTGGTTGTAGTGCAAGAATCTAACGGTTTTAATAGTATTGAAATGGACGTTTGAACTTTTTAAAATAGTTGAAAATATATTTCTATCATATTATTGATACTTTTAATATATTTTGGTTAATTAAGTTGGAAGCAAGAAAAAAATCATGGCCGAAATTTATTGGCTAAACCACGCCAGCGTATGTACTCAATATTAGTACCAAAAATCTTTAGTCTTTTTACCATTCAATTATTGTGCTTCATCCCATTTGGACTGGCCCAGCCCGTTTGCCAAGTATAGTGGTGATGGTGGACTGTGGGGTTTGAACTCAGATTTAGCCTCACAACCATACCACTCTCTCACTAGGATTTGTTCTCCTTTGTATATTAGCATTTAAATTTTTTCGGTGATGGATTGATTACGACTTTTTATATCATCTTGCTATAATTAAAATTAATCTATAAAGTGAGAGTTATTAAATATTAGGTAACTTAGATTAAAATGTAGTACATAAAATGGTAGGTTATATTTAAACTAAGGAGTGCTTGCAAACGTTATTCGATAATATTCATTATTTCGTTTACTGAAAATCTCATATATGTTATAAAACTGAAATATTATAGAGAAGATTTAGAGAGAAAATAGAGAGAATGATTCTCAAGTATGTTTTTCATTAATAACTGAAGTCCTATTTATAGGAAAACTTCAGATGGAACAATCGTAATTACATAATTACATCAGGAGCATAATAGTCATTCACATATTATAATACATTATCTTGTTACGCATTACGAGAAGTGATGTACTTCAACAATTCTTAACACTCCCCCTTGAATGACTATTTACATAAATATCTGTCAAACTAGTTTGGAGAAAACCCAATGGGAGAAAAACTCTCAAACTTGTTGTATCGAAGCGTGTGACAATCATATCACGTTGCATCATAACGTTGGTAGGAAACCTCTGTTAGATAAAACTTCAGCAATCTGTAATCTCGTAAATTTGCTCCCCCTTATCTTGATAGTTCTTGTATGAGTATTCTTGTGCCGTCTCAGTAAAACCGCATGGGACAAAACTGAGTGAATCTGTCATGTATATTATTCGTTATTGGGGTATCCACGTGTTGCCTCATTAAAACCTTGTCAAGAAAACCCAGTGGGAAAAAAACTTGATCGAAGGAAAAAGAGTACAACTACCCCTTATGTTTTTAAATCTTTGAGGAATAATCTTGATCTTTAAAATTTTCCTCATTATATCATGAACATGCCTCGTTAAAACCTTATTAGGAAAAACCCAATGGGAAAAATCCTAATGAAGGGAAAAGCGGACAGTATTCATACTAATACGCCATTCAAGTTGCCTCGTTAAAAACCTTGCTAGGAAAACCCAATGGGACAAAACCTCAGTCAAGGGAAAAAGAGTGCAACGCATATTTTATAAATATGCCCCAGGCATTTCAATAATCCTCCAAGGATTAGTACGAGTATCATATTCAGTGCAATTTGTAATCCTGCACTCATATTCTTTGCAGTACGTTTCAAATCTCTTTGGAGATTCCATATTAGCTGTGATTAAGCTGCCTCGTTAAAAACCTTGCTAGGAAAATCCAGTGGGATAAAACCTCAGTCAAGGAAAAGAGTACAGCATATAATTTCCTTTCACAATGCCTTATTTTGGGTGATTGCACGCACTGATAATACTTTCAAAATCTCTTCAGGAGTCACTTTCAGTAAGCCCATATGTTTCATTTTGTTATAAGGGCATATATTTCAATTTTGATGAATTTCAATATCCTCATTCCAATATCCATATTTCACAATCATGGATTGCAATATCCTTATTTCATTCATAGCGCTGTATTGTGTCGACAATTTCAACATTTATTCCCTGCATCAACATAACTTGTCGAGATATCTCATTATCTTCCTTTATAGTTATGTCTATATACTTCAAAAGTATATGCCTCCTTTTATCATTTACTTTGATTTATATTCGGAAAATTATTTTTATCAAAGCAGTTGTAGTTGGTACCAAAGATTAATAATTTATCATGCATCTTTGAACTTCATGTTTATATAGTTGTGAGGATATAGTGTGATGCATTTCACATATTTCCAACTACTAATACTCCCCCTCATGCTAAGAGATTTCTTGAGCACCAAACTCATATGTCAGTACCTCAGTATTCATCTTCAGTCATGGGGGTTTGTATATTATGTCCTCGATATTGGCAGGAGGACTTCGAATAGTATGCCAATTAATATCCCACTTGTATGCGCATATCTTGATTCTTTCTGGGATTTAGTCAAGTTTATTTGGGATATATTACTAGCTTAATCTGATATGGAATATATGCTCCAACCATGAGCAAATCTCGTACATTTCCGATTACGAGTCATATACATATGTGACTATCTAGTGGATCCATAATATCTAGTAGTTCACATATAGAGGAAGTGAGCTCATACCCCCCTTAATATATTCCAAATTTATTAGGAATTCATTCACAACATTGGCTAGTATTGATATTAATCGAGAACAAATATTTGAAGACATGATGTGTCTATATCATATAGATATTTACCGACATATCACATCATATTTCGGTGCCATTATTGCACATCATTATCAACATGGAGTCGTCGCTCCCACATGTCATATTATGTTTATTATTCAAATATAGAACTGTAGTTCATACGCTTCGAGATATGAATTATTGAAACGCGGAGTCAAATCTCATACGCGTAATTTCAATCTATAAATATATTAGCATTGTATTCATAATCACCCATATTGAGGGTTTGATTATCATAATAGATTCAATGCTTTCTAGTCTTCACAAATATTACCCGTGAATATCATAAAAAGAATTTATCGAGCTCGACTCGAAAGATATTCGATGGTTGATCGAAGCACAAGTTCGATTATCTGGCGAATTTTCAAATTCATTTAAGTAGATGCCAGGTACAGGTAGGAGTAATTTTGCAAAGAAACGGAGGGCAAAAAGATTAGGTGGATGCTATAAATATGCTCGGTGGACATGTGACACACAATGCAAATTGGTGGGGTTTGTATCCAAAAATCGAGAAGACAAAATCGCATTTATCAAGGATGGATTGAGTAAGGAATCTATGGATCACGATATCCAATAGATTCTTGATACACATCCCAGTGGATACGTTCATCGTGAACTATTGGCTTTGTGGACACAATTTAAGGATGAACTGGAACGCTATAGTTATGAAAAATTAGTCTCAAAAGATCCAATTTGTAAGTCCGTTCTGTCAAAGCCGTATAAGGTAAATAGCAAAAAAATGCAAGTTGATGAATATTGTTCCCCAATATTTAAATTTCTTAGTTGCCGATAGATAATGTAATTTTCATTGGAAAATATAATATCATATCTTTCGTTTTCTTCTGCAATTTTGTCAAAAAGAAAATAGTAAAAATAGTGACTTATCTGCTGCTCGATTTTCAATGAAAATCGTGAAGTCATTTGTCTTCTAGTAAAAAGTTTGTTCTTTAAATCTGGGATCCACAAATCAGAAATTGTATATCTCATAAAAGTACTTTGAAAATCTAGTGTAGATAGATGGAGTTCTCAGAATCCTCATACAGATCTCATCCTATTAAAACCATATGTATTTTAGGTGGATCCAAACTGATAGGTCATATCCAGCATATAGATATGTCGTATCAATTCGTAAAAGAATTAGGAAAACACAAAATCGATATATTGTATGGTGGGAGTAACCATAGATTTTTGGATTATCTTTTAGAGACTGCACAAAATAGGAGAGTAAGAGTAACAAGTGTCTCACACTTTCCCACAGTTAGAACCAGTAGTATAGGGGGTTCAACTGGGTTGATGCTTCAAGCACAGTCTGTGCATGATAGTTTGATGTATATGGTGAATAATAGTGATGCCTTTATTGTTCTTCCAGGTGGTTATGGCACACTCAATGAGATTTTCAATATCACTTGTCATGGGCTGAGCGGGACTTCCATACCAAACTTATAGGTTTGTTGAATATTAATAATTTATTCAACGATTCGCTTGCCTTTCTGGATCAAGACGTAGATCACAAGTTTATCTCTCAGCCATCAAGAGATATTATTATATGTGCTGATACAGTTGCTGATCTACTTATAAAGTTCCAGGCATATATTTCAGTTAAGAATTTGGAAGTCAAAGCTCATCAGCCACAGACTATTGGTGCCAAACGAAAAAGAAGTTTAGATTCTTTAGATCTTTCATTATGAACCCTAATGCCAGGGGGCGGCAGAGTTACGGAGTTTTATACTCTCGAGACGCACCCCTTCTTATGGGTTTCATATATATTTTTCTTTTCGCATATTGTCGAGTGTTTATTTCCTTTTTGGCTAGTTTCAATATTTTCCACTTAGACTGTTTTATGCTTCTTCCAGCAATAATAAGATCATCTTTTTGCCTATATGCAAATATATTATTCTCACGAATATGTGATATATGCTTATCTATTGTGATATTGATATGATTTCAATGATCCCACCATGTGATATAATCAACATGAGATTAATTGAGCAATTATTTTCCGGTGATAGTTTTTCATATCACTTGTCAGATGATCCCACCATGCGGTGTATTAGCATGGGATCTTCTTTAATTAATCGGTGATAGCTTCTGGTATCATTTGCTCAATTTTCTTCGTTCGTGTTTAATAATCATGGAGATCGGATATTATTTTCATCAACTGCTTCTTCTTCGAGAGCATGATTTGAATCATTGATCAACTACTTCTTCAGAGTAGGATTTATATTTATCAACTGCTTCTTCGAGAGCAGGATTTAGATAATCGATCAACTACTTCTCTAGAGTAGGATTTATATTTTACAAGCTTCTTCTAGAGCAGGATTTAGATAATCGATCAACTACTTCTCCAGAGTAGGATTTATATTTATCAACTGCTTCTTCGAGAGCAGGATTTAGATAATCGATCTACTACTTCTCCAGAGTAGGATTTATATTTATCAACTGCTTATTCAAGAGCAGGATTTAGATAATCATTCATGTGGTATAACCAACAATGATGGTGATATATAATATATAAATTGCGTACATGTAAAACCATCCGTCTTGTGATAATTCAACTCATCACATAGGAGGTACAGTAAATATATAAAACCGTCCGTCTTGTGATAATTGAACTCATCAAATAGGAGGTATAACAAATATGTAAAATCGTCCGTCTTGTGACAATTACATTTATCATATAGGACGCATCGCCATCCATCTAGTGATAATCAAACTTGTCACATAGGAGGTATAGTAAATATGTAAAACTATCCGTCTTGTGACAATTACATTTATCATATAGGAGGCATCGCCATCCATCTTGTGATAATTAAATTTGTCACATAGGAGGTATAGTAATATTTACATAATGTAAGCTCAACAAATAGATGGTTTCAACCACCACTTGGAGATAATTATAATAAAGTCAGGAATTAAATTAGTAAATGTTTAACTGCTTCTTTTGGAGCAGGTTCGTCCAACCATTTTCTCAAAGTATAATCATGTGGTATTAGGTTGGATCATTAAAAGTCATCATCGACCCCAGTTGTCGGCATCAGTGCCGCCTGGTCGTCCCGTAATATTACACATACCACTTTATATATTTTCACATTACTAGGACAGATATCCACAAGTCCTTTCAATATTTTAGAGGGAATCAATTTACTAATTTGTACATTTTAATAAGTTTTGATAATGACAGATATTAAAAAGGCTATAATCAACACATCAATATTAGTGTCAAATTGAAGCTCTCGTAAAATGGATTACGGTGGTATCAAGAAAAATTAATTCCGATATCATATGTATCTTATAAGTAAGAAAAATCAAATTAATGATTTAATAAATTAAAAGAATATTATATTTTTATATTTTATTTATTTTGTTTGGCTTCTTACCCTCCGCCCTTCTGTATTCTAGCGTTCCTCCATGGCTTCTCTTCTGATATAAGACCCTATAAATTGTGGCCCATGAGATCTAATCTGGTTTCGTGGTGGTGTGCGGCGGGTTGGTGAGGCTCGCTATGGCGGCTAGGGTTGCTGCTATGGATCTGAATTTCGGTGACCGCGGCGGGAGGATGATGGCAGCGGGCGAAAATTTTCCCGATTTTTTTTTTAAACTCTTTTAGTAGGGATTAGAACATTCGGGCTGATAACGTGTTATAAAACTGAAATATTATAGAGAAGATTTAGAGAGAATGATTCTCAAGTATGTTTTTAAATTAATAAGCGAAGTCTATTTATGGGACTATCTTGAATGTGTGATCATAATTACATAATTACATCAGGGGCATAATAGTCATTCACATATTATAATACATTATATTGTTACACATTACGATAAGTGATATACTTCAACAATTCTTAACAATATAGTTGTTATTTAATAAGACGGTCGTTGCTATATTATTGTAGTGTAAACCCTAACCTTAATACGAACAAAACAACTCCAGTTATGTTCGAGATGAGGCAATATGTATGAGGCCCAAAATTTGGGGCACATTTAGAACAGATAAGTATATATAGGACGTCTTGAGTGTTGTCGATGAATCAAAAGAAAAATAAAATAAAATAAAAATATTTGCAACGACAACTAAACACACATTCGGCTCATCCATCACCATCAACTATATCACAAGAAATACTAAATGGATCGACTATGTTATCAGTCGAGAAATAATTGAAAAGTTGATTATTAATAAAACCCCAAATTAAGATGCATAAACAAATAACAAATTACAAAAAGATATGGTTCCATTTCACTTTTTTCACAGCCCTAGCGAAAACGGAAACCCAGTCGCCTTCAACCAACTACCGCCGCCAATAAAATTTCCCGCCGTGAAACTCTGCGCCTCCGTCGCACTGGTAATCACCTCAAACCCTCTCCACTTCACCCTTGCCGACGTCCCCGCCCCAGCCCCCGTATTCTGATACTCCCGGTAAACCAGAGTGTTCAGCGCGAATTCACCGTTCCACTCGTGCCACCCCGCCGGTTGGATCACGTTCGTTATATCCGACTGCATCACCACCGTCCGAGAGTATTCCTTCCACGGTCGCCCGAGGTACGTCGGGAAACTGCTCTGTACGGGCCTCAGATCCGAAGTCGCCCCAATTCTACATTTCTGGATCACAATCCCAGTGTTCTGGTTCGGATCTGTACGTCCTTGGGCCGTCACCATGTTTTTCTGGCCGGAACCAGGGCGACGGGCGTGGATGTCGCAGTCCTGGAGGACGGCTGCGCCGTTGCCGAAGATGAAATCGACAGTGCCGGCGATCAAACATTGTACGAAGAATTGGCGGTTGGAGTGGACGTAGAGCGTGTCCTGGTAGGCGAGTATGTCGCATCGGTAGAAGGCGGAAAGATCGGAGCCGACGCGGAGGGCCACAGCCTGGTGTTTTGAAGGCCCGGCGGTGTTCTGGAAAGTGATGTCTCGAGCTAAAAACCCTGCTCCCACCACAGCTGTAAAATAAAGTTTTTTGAGTTAGTCTCTCTTAATTATAAAGATGATATATTCTCTTATTAGAAAATAATTTCTCGATTTCGAAATTTATTTTTAATGATCTTCGACATGAATATCATATTAGCGTGAGTGTATTATGGGATGTAATATAATTTAAGAAAGAATACCACATTAACGGAGTGTTAAGTCAATTAATGTCCATTACATGAACAAATTTCCTCGACATACCGAAAAAAAGTAGGAACAAATTTTAGAGACGAAAGTAATATGTGATTAAGGGTTTGTTTACTTTTTACTTAATCAACTTAATGTTTAATCAGCTTAATCGATCAGCTATATTTTGCGAAAAAATGTTTGAGGTGTCCTTACCATTAAGCCAGAAATACTTCCCCAATATACCAAAATTACCCTCGCTAATAATAAAAGAATTGAGAATATATAATATAAATTATCATATAATCTTAATTATAATTGAGTATATATAGTATAAATTTAAAATATATATTAATATTATATATTTAAAATTCATAAAATATAAACTATTTATTGATAAAAAATTAATATAACTATATATTAACATATAACTTAATATGTGTGTGTGCAGTGTATATTTTATTATATTTAGTTATTATAATTAAATATTATAATTTATTTTTATGTAAGCAATAAATGAGTTAATATATTTTTGTTTTGCATCAATTAATTTTACTGAAAATAAATATTCATAGTTTTTATAATATAATTTTTTTGTGCAATCGGTCATTATTGTAAATCCATCAAATTTATTATATTCATATGGATGTCTAGTTGAAAATTGTGAAATAAAAATTAATTTGATATATTTTTATTAAAAATAAACTTGATTTAAAAAATTATAAACATTTAAAATTTTAAGCTAAAAAATAATGGAAGGATTTTTTTATTGGTAGATGAGTGTAAGTTGTGGAATAAAACTCCCACAATACATATCTAGAATTTTTTTTAAGAAATTTAAGGATACATCTCTATATATAAACTATATTTTAAAATCAAAAATCAAAAAACTTAAAGAGTGACACGTGTCACGACTCTCTTTTAATAGAAGTATAGATTAAAAAAAACACTAAATTGATAAGAAACTTATAATAAATTCTAAAAAACATAAAAAAATAAAATAAAACCCTAAGTGACAAATACATTAGAATTTTACTTTTATAAAATACCTTTTCAATAATATTATACTTTTAGAAAATACCTTTTCATTAAGATAAAATTATAATACCTCCATTTTATATTAATTATTTTTTTATTTTTCGCATTAATATATCTTTCAAAATATAATGATAAAAACTTATAAAAAATATTTTTATTAAAATACAATTTAATGTAAATCTAGCAATATAATGGTCAAAATTCAATTTGAAAAGGTTATTTTTTTTTTTTTTTGCAATCCCAATTTCAAAAAGTCAAATCAAGAAACGGAGGAGTATTTTATAAGTAGCTGTCTGAAGTAACAGATTGGTATAAATTTAGAACTTCATAACTAATATCAATGTGTTTTGGTTTAATTTAGGAATGAATCTAATTCTCTTATATGCTATTTGAATTTATTGGTAAAAAAGTACCTTCAATATAAGACGTACAAACCATGAAAAAATTCTGCTTCCCAAAATTTTAGGACATTATATAATTCATCATCATCATCAACAGCACCTTAAGTATAAGTATAAAAAACTTTAAAAATAAATCAAAAAACTGAAAATATATTGAGAATATTAAATCAAAATAAATATAAAAATTTATAAATCCAGATGGTTATCTGAGATTCTGAAAGGAAAAACGACTAAATAATTATGATTAATTTCTAATTAAATAGATATATAATTTCTATTTTTATCAAATTAGCTCTCAGAATTATCAATTCTATATCTATTAGTTAATGCAATATTACTTTTTGGTTTTATTTTATGCTACCTTATTTTACTTTGTTTTTATATTTCAAATAATTATTTAGAATTATAATTTTTTTATACCTGTTAATTGATTTAATATTTTTCCAGTTATATTTTATATTATATTCAAAAACTATTAAAATTATAAAAAAAACGTTGATGTTTGTAACATAATGATAATCCAAAAAAATATTCGGATCGAGCTGGATATTCGATCTGATTTGGATCGAATCCAAAACAATGGTTCGGCCTTATATTTTATAGGACGAATCGAGCCCAAATCAAATATTTTTGAACCGAATCTCTCTAATTGGATCGAATCTTTGAGTTCACTCAGAGAGCTAATATCAAACAACCTTACAGACCTAATCTCAACAACACATAGACCAAGCGCCCCCTTAGTGGACCAATTCCGATTTCTAAACACTATAATGATAATCTATTTATAATGAATAACGCGTATGATACTTGACTCTGTGTTTGAATTGATCATATCTTGAAGCGTACGAACTACGGCTCCTTATTTGAGTAATGATCATGATATGACACACCAGAGCGGCGACTCCACGTTAATGATGTGATGTGTCAGTATAATATCTATGTGGTTATATAAACACATCATCTCTTCATATGTTTGTTCTCTATTAATAGTATCACTACAAGTCAATATTGAGAATGAATCCCTAATCGTATCATGCCGACAAGGATTTGAGTTGTCTTAATTTTACAAGAAAAAAATTATTTATATAGTACTGCCTCCACCCATGACAGCATGTCCTGTTTTTTTCTTTTACTATTCAAAAGTTTTGACCATAAATTATAATTAATATAAAAAATTATAATTATATAAATTCATTTTAAAATACAAATTAAAATTAATATATTAAGTAGTTACATGATTATAATCTTAAAAATACTAAAATCACATCTTATATTAAATTTTAAACGGAAAAGATAAAATATAGCAACATAAGAATAGTCTTCGACGACGACTAAGAGTAATCATGGTTCTTTGATTGTTCCGACACAATTAGTGGTACAAAATATTCTCTCTAAAAGAAATTAATATTATAGGAATAATCATCGAATAAGCAGACATTATTAATAAATGTCCATTTCAATGAACGTCTCATATTAAATGGATGATTCCTATTTATCTATTCAATCCAACAATCCAGAATTCAAGTATATTCCCTTAGTTTCATATTAAATGTCCTTATTTTTTTGAATTAAATTTTAATGATAGATCTTTTTATAAAGGGAAATTTAAAATGAAAATCTTGTTGTTAGATTCATATTAAAAAATCTTTTGATAATATAATTTTTTGACAATTAAGCCTCTGTTCTTTTGGACGGAATGAATCTGAACTGAACTGAAATATATATTAATGGTAAATAATAATAATAATAATAATAATGGTAAATAATAATAATAAAAGTAATCAACAACAACAACGATAATAGTAATAATATTAGTAATAATAATTAAGATTAATAATAATAAGAACGGAATTGAACTGAACTGAAATTGAATGGACCTGAACTGAACTGAAAAACTGAAAAATAAGTTCAAAAGAACAGGGCCTGACTCTCCCCAATTAAAATTATAAATAAAGTTAAAACAAAATTAAGATGGGCCATTTATATATTAACATTCAAATTAAGGATATTTTAGAAATAAAAAAATTAGTGGAAACTATAAAAATTATTTACTATATATAAAAACAAAAAAAAAATAGAATTTTTCGCTCACATCATTGACTCGAGGAATATATTCAAGGAATAATCTATCATGAACGTTCGAAAAGACAAAGAAACAATACAAATACATACTAATGAAATGTAAAAACCGGTCAATTTTGAGCGATCCAAACGGCCCGGACACGAAGTGGGTCCGGAGGTATGGGCCTGATTGACCTTTTTTTTTTAACTCATACGATATGATGTCGGTGGCTATTTGACTCCCAATATATTAAAAATATAAAATAATCACAAAGATATACTACCTCAATTCTCTTAAAAGAACGGTGAAGTATTAAAAATATAAAATCAAAAAATCACGAAATCACTTAAAATATTTATTAGATTATACTCTCTTCGTCCTACAAGAGTGCTTAACTTATCATGTTTGTCAATGCATAACTATTTGCTCATTCCATTTCTAGAAAATATCTTTTACACTTTCTCGCTTTTTCAACTTATTTACAATAATATCAAGAATGAGTCACAATATTTATCTTTTAATTAGTAACAACAGTAACCAGTATATTTCAATAATAAAAAAATGGGATCCTTTCTCCATTTAAATCCACCGCTATCCAACTTTTATTAAAGCTCATGCCCGTAAAGATTGAGGACACTCTTATGGGATGGAGGAAGTATAAAAAATAAATTTTTTATCGATATCAAGTTAGATCAGATCGAACTAACACAATTTTTTTTTTATGATTTTGGAAGGGCCAATCCACTTGGATTTTAACATTTAATCAGGTGAGTCGGGGCTGGGCCGGTTCACATGCCATTGGACAACTACTGAAATCCGAATCATAGATAAGAATGGAGGACTGGGGTGGGGGGGAGGGGGAGGGGGTTGAGCGCGTATGTTCGGACAGGCCCCTAAAATTAGACTTATTCAATCAAACCGACATAACTATAGGTAAGATTGAAAGATGATCTAATTTCGTAGGCGATTTCGGACAAGGCGTAATTGGCGAAAAGATTGATTGGTAGTCGTAGTCAAGGACTCCGGCAAGGAGTTACAGTCATAGTCAAGAATCTTTATATATTGATGACAAAATTTGTATTTTCTCAATGTGGGATTAATGCTTCAATAATTTAAGATATTTAATAAAATACTAAACATCTAAATGGACAAGATGAAGGAAATATAAGAAATTTTATAACAAATTAAAATAAGTATTTATTAAATGACAAAAATAAATCAGATAAAAATAGTCAAAAAAAAATGTTGAGATTAAATAGTGAATGGTGATTGTTTGATTTGAGCTGAGATATTTAATAAAATGTCACATTTCTAAGTGGACATTTTTTGGACCAAATATTACATTTCGGACGACGTGAGTGTAATAAATTCTACAATAAATTAAAATAAGTACTTATTAAATGACAAAAATAAATAAGATAAAAATAGTCAAAAAAATGTTTCCTAATTTATAAATAAGAGCAAATTATAAAACTTCTAATACACATAATCTAGGAGAGAGCAATAAATATGTAGCCGTTTCCTAAGATGTACTGTGTGCGTGTGTGTGTCTAGAGGTGTTCGGCGGTTTAAAACCGTCGGTTTTTTGAACCGCCGGTTCATGAATCGCCGGTTTCGGTTTTGCCAAAAATCGGAACCGGAACCGAACCGCCTTATAGCGGTTCACGGTTACGGTTTTGAACCGTGAACCGCCGGTTCCGAACCGGAACCGAACCGGCGGTTCGCGTTTTTTTTTTTTTTTTTTAATTTTTAAATTTTAATTTTAAAAAAAAAATATGGGGTAAAACTTGGACTTTTATTTCAAGTATTTTGAATTAAGACCTACGTATCCGACATCCGTAACTTTAGAATTTATGAATCAAATGGGTCTAGAAAAAAAGGAAAGAAAACTCAACATTTTCCAAATATTGATTTCTCATAGTTTTATATTAATTATTATTGAATATTATAATATTTTTTTTTTTTGAAATATAAATTAATTATCACTGAATCGAGCGCGGTCAGACATGATTCATGAATCACTGAATTCGGACTTTATCAAATTGATGACCGTTCAGATTTTCAAAACTCTCAGATAAAGTGAAGTAAAATCGGTAAAAGTAAATAGGAAAGGGAGAAAAAACAGAGATATATACAAAACAAATACTAGAAAATAGGAGTAGGTAAAGAGAAAAAAGAAAAAGAAAAAGCAAAAGCAAAAGGAAAAGAGAAAGAAAAGAGACAAAAAGAAATAAAAAGGAAAAAGATAAAAAATGATAAATATTGTTATAATATATTAAACCAAATTATCTCTCTCTATATATATATATTAATAAAAATCTTTTTATCAACATATCAATTAAACAATTAATCTGCAATCGCAATATTTATAAATAATATATATTTAAAAAACAATCAAATATTATATTAATACATATTCACTTTATATATATATATATATATATTACTTTTCAACCACCTTATATTCACTTTCTATAAAATTCAAAATTTATTTTTTTTTTAAAAAACCGGCGGTTGAACCGCCGGTTGAATCGCCGGTTCGCGGTTCGTCAAAACGACGAACCGGAACCGAACCATCCTAAAACGGTTGACGGTTCCGGTTTTGAACCGAACCGCGGTCAACGGTTAACCGAACCGCGGTCAACAGTTCAAAACCGCCGGTTCGCCGGTTCGAACCGAACCGCTGAACACCTCTATGTGTGTCTAAATAGACCCCTGCCCTAGAAAATGTGGAAGTCTGCTAAGCACAAAAGAACAAACGAATATTGCTATTCTTTACACTAGAGTCGTCGCTATTTGCCAACTAAGAGCCGGTCATTATTCCACATATACTACTCACTTTTTTTTCCATCCAAACAAATGCTTCTTTCTGAATTGTTAAATTCTATTAATTATATCTAATTATATTAATCGTTACATTTTTTTTTAAATTTAATACATATTTACTATTTCTATTTTTATATTTTAGTTTCAAAATATATATTCACCATCAATACTTTTAAAATTTATAAACATACATTAATGTTTATCCCAAACATAACAATTCGAGATGAACGGAGGAGCAGTATCTTTTTCAAGCTCATATAGGTACGTATACACACCTATAAATTCCCAATTTTATGGTACCGTCCATGGGACACCCTCATGTAGTGCATCCCCTGCCGAATGCACTATTCGTAGTGTGAATGGACGGTGCAGATTGATGTAGTAGATGGAACATCGTTTCTGCACCGTTCATGTACGGTACGTGTAATGCATCCCGCGGGGGACCATGAACCCATCCCAATTTTTATCCAACACTTCGACTCTTATTTATTCTCGAGATAAGATATTTTCACTTTTTTTATCCCAAACAACACTTGCTTAGACTCTTATTTATTCTCGAGATAAGATGTTTTCACTTTTTTACTTTAATATAATCTAATCGATATGAAGTTGTTTGCGGAATAAGTTACCACACAATAAAGGGTTTAATTTTACTGTTTCAAATATACGTTCCAAATCATATTCCACTCAATACATAGTCGCCACGTGTACAGGTCGTCATAAATTAGAGATGCAAATTTTAAAATTTAAAAATACAGTGCACACATGGCGACTATGTATTAAATGAAATAAGGTTTTAAACATATGTTTGAAACACTAAGATTAAAACCTACAATTAAGATGAGAAAAGAATTAACATAATAAAAATGTGACGCATGCATGAATAAACCCGCTTTATGCAAACAAGAAATTGCACAATGTACTCCTCGATTTGAAAAAGAAGAAAAACGGTAATAGGAAAAAAAAAAAGTAGGAAACCGTAGCTCACCTACTGTAGCGGATTTGAAAGTCGTAGCTCCATCTTGCACGTTTCTGCTTCCGGTGATAATCGTAGTGGTCCGCCCATCTCCGACGAACATTATGTTGGTTTTCTTTTTCGTAACCTCCACATTCTCTCTGTACACTCCAGCTTTGATCCGAATCACGTGTCTCCGGCTACTTTTCTCCGGCGCCGCCGCTACAGCAGCCGACACCGTCGTGAAGTCTCCGCTCCCGTCCGCCGCCACCACCGCGTCCGGCGTCACGGAGGAAGCCTGCAGCAGCCTCCTGTCTCCTGCGGACAGCCACTCCGGCCATCCGTCTCCGACGCCCTCCAACGCCGACAGGAGCTTCCTCCCGCCGTTCTGTTTGCTCTCGTTCTCCATGTCCGTGTCGGTCATGTTCGTCAGCATGGCCAGCGAGTTGCTGCAGAGCTTCTCCACGCGCAGAACTTGACCTCCGATGAGAATCTCACGGAAATGCTTATCGTGCTTTCCATGTGAGAAACCATCGAGACAGGTCTCCTGTACAAAAATAAAACATACGTGCTAAGCTAAGAAGGAATATACAGTTAAATGATTTACCATAAAACCCTGTTCGATAAACGAATAACCTCGTCAAATGAATAATTTTACCGATTCCAATTCGTTATAAATGAACAATTTCGTTAAATAAATATATATTTTTCTCCATTACCAACCATATTCATTTATCGAGATGTTACCGTAACTGATACTCCCTCCGTCAAAAAAAACTGTGGTCATTTTGACTTTGACCGGTCTCTCCAAATAACCATTAATAATTTCAAGTATATATGAATAAAATATAAAAATATTTGAAAAACACACATTAAGATAAATCAAATGAGTATTTACGTTACTATCATTTTTTTATATATTGGTTGTAATTCATGGTCAAAGTTTATGAATATTGATCTATAAAATTCAAAATAAGCCCAATTTTGTGAGACGAAGAGAATATTTTTTTTTTTGCTTCACCTGATTGGTAATGGCGGAGGAGATGAGGGTTTTCAGATCATCTGCTTGTTTTCTAATCGGTTTCTCAGACGAATACTCTTTCAAATCGTCAACGACGGTGTGAAGCTCATCGAGAGTCTCGTCGATTGTCTCCAGACAGTCGTGCAACGCCGTCTTCTCCCTAACCGTCAGATTATTGTCTCCGGCGGCGACCAGCTTCTCGATGGCGAAATAGTTTCTCCGCACGGCGGAGATGGTGACGTTCAAAGACAGAAGAATAACGTCTTTCGCCGTGCGTACTTTCTTGGTGCGATCGTCGAGGGAGTCAGCAATGGCGGAATGACAGAGGTCAGGGTACAACGTGTTCCTGCATGACGAGTTAGCAGTGTGATGATTCAGAGATACTTCGTGGCCCAAACTCTTGCCGGAATATTGCTGTTTGGATTTAACTCCGGAGAAGAGGAGGATTATGGTGAAGAGAGAGAGAAAGAGTTGATTTCGGGTGGTCTTCTTGCTGGACTTTGAGTTTCCGGCAAAGAGTTCGTTGGTGCCGGACATTTTTTTTTTTTTTTTGAGATATTATTATTGTTTTGAATTTGAGGGGAAGATAGGTGGAAAGAGTAAAAAGGATTGGTTGAGATGAAATATGGATATTGTGAGGGAATTTATAGGGGAATATTGGACCATTATTGTGATTTTATTTATTTATTTATTTAAGATATTCAATCTTATACCGTATGATACTACCTCCGTCCACAATAAATTTATTTATTTTTATTTTTATTAGTGAAAATTTATGAACTTTGACCATGTATTATCATCAATATGTAAAAAATTATCATGTAAATACTTGTTTGATTTGATTTAATATATATTTTTTAAATATTATTTATTTATAATTTTTATTTATATATAATTAAAATTATTAATTGTCAAATATATATTTGAGAAGACCGATCAAAATCAAAACAGACAAATTTATTATGGACAAGTAATTGCGAAATCCAATCCATATTTAATTTCCAAAAAGATGCTATGTATCAATTTTATGTGCAATTTTATCAAAAAAAAAAAAATCAAAACACTTTTATGTACAATAATTCATTAGTGTATTTTCTTTTATATCATGTTTGAATTGAGTCCCGCAGATTTAGCTCGCATCCCAACAGAATTTAGTAAATTATTCATTTTACCACCTTGAGAATAATGATATACCTGATCTGTATAAATAAATATGGGTTGGTTTATGATAAAGTGAACATTTTATTATAGGGCATAATTGTTTGAGCCCTGCCCACACAAAACTGACACTCCCCTTAAATATTCAACTCACATTACAGTCAGATTTTACTTTGTAATCTTGAATACATATTCATCGTCAATTTATTTTATCTTTTATTCAACAACACGTATCACCACTATCGATACTTATTAAACATAAACATCTTTTACTTTATAGTACAAGAAAAGTGGTATTCTTAACATATTCAACTAATTTCTTAATACCTATACCAAAATTAAAAGGGAGTAATTTTTTATGGAGAGAGGGAGTAATTTCTTAATGATAGACCTATCGATCCAGCAGCAAGTTTCTATTGAGATAGTGGATGGCAATTTTGGCCCATCGGTACTGCTCCGTTCTGATCTGTGATGCATGAGTCGTTCCATCCCACGACCCACAGCTAGAGCTGTAAACGAATCGAGCCGAGCCGAGCTTTGACCTAATCGGCTCGAGCTCAATTTTTTTCCCTGACGAGACGAGCGGAGCCGAGCTTTGTTATCGCACAAAAAACGTGTTCGAGCTCGAGCTCGTTAATAAAACGAGTCGAACTCGAGCTGTTCGCGAACAACTCGAGCCGAGCTCTAGCTGTTCGCGAATAATTATATTAATTTATTTGAATTATTTAAAATAAATATTTTAAAATAATCATTAAAAATTATATTTTTTTTAAATATATATAAAAATTAATATTTTAATATATGAAAATTATTTAAAAATTATTAATCTATAATATAATATATAAATACTATTAAAATAAATTTAAAAATATATTTATTAATCGAGCTTAACGAGCCGAACCGAGTCGAACCGAGCTCGAGCCGATTTCGAGCCGAGCTCGAGCCGCACATGCCCAAGCTCGGCTCGAGCTCGTTTTCTTAACGAACCGAGCCCTTAACGAGCCGAGCCGAGCTTTGTTCGCGAACAGCTCTGTTCGTTTACAGCCCTACCCACAGCAGAGCGGGGTGAGTTGGGTTCTTTTTTGCCCTTTTATTGTCTCGTCCAATTTATTTATTTAATATATTTATATGAATACTATATGTACTTATATACTTTTTATATTCACTAATAGATTTTATATATTTATGTTAATAATGACAAGTTTTATAAATAATATATATTATAAAAAGTAAAATACTAAACCCCCCACACTCTATGATCTGAGTTGGGTCGACTCATTCAGTGTCGTCCACCTAGTGGGGTGGGTCTGAGTCTTCAAATACCGAACCTATTGTCGTCCTTAATTGAGATTCAACAATCTATAATTTTGTTTTTAGTATTTTAATATTTTTTTTTTAACCCACCGCCTTCTCTTCGAAGTGCAAGACTTGGATAAACCCGCTGGCCCAGACGTAATAGCGCAAACTACGCCAACTGCGTAAACCACACTGTGCAGTTCTGTGACAGGCTCAACCAAGAAAGTGTTGGTAGGGGGAATCGAACTCGTGACTTTTCAGTCCCGCGCTCACCTACTCCACCAACTTGGCTACCCTTGCGGGTGTATTTTAATATTATTAACTTCACCAACGAGTGCTATTTTATACGTTAGTGTTCTGCAGTATCTATCTAGCCCAAAATTAACAGTATATATGTGTGTATGTTCGTATCGCGAAAAATGTGTTCACTTATTATCTTGAAGAGTAGCATGATATTAACTTGAACATTTAGAGAGAAGACATGATCCAGGCATATAACTTAGTATATTGTAATATTTGTCATGCAACTTAGCTTGTACAAATTGTAGGAAAAAATAACAAATTTGGACCAATTTACCCCTGACTTCCCTTATTCCCTCCCCCCTTCCCTTATTTGGACCAATCCCCCCCTTGACTCTCTTTCTCTCTCTCTCTTTTATATTTTCTCTCTTCTCTCTTCTCTCTTCTCTCTCCTCTCTCTCAAGCCCTCCCTCCCTGTCGAACGACCGCGCCACCCATCACCGTCGTCGGCCATATTCGCAGTGTAACACCCCCAAGACGTTCAGGGCATATTACAGCGATGTGGACCCCACACTGTGGAATCCACCAGGCTAACATACCAAAAAGACATTTGCCAACGACAAACAATCATCAATAAAATGACAATTCGAAATAAAAGACTACAACCCGACCAATAGAATCCAACATCAATCCATTTCCCAAAACGGGAACACAACATTAACAATTTTGCAAAAGAAGTACTCGAGTACTTAAACCAGTTTTATAAAACAAAATCCCCAAAACAAGATATCAAAATATTCGACGGATAGAACACCAATAATCAACTTCTGGACAGTATCATGCTCGCCCATCATCCTCATACGGCTCTAGTGTTCGCTTGTCCCCACGATCAATACCTGAAATACAAAAAATATTTCCCCCATTTAAGGGGTTAGCGACAACTGCTAGTGCAAGTACAATCCATTTGAACTACATTCTAATCAGATGAATATATGCGCCAAAAATCATTTTAGAAAATATTTTATATTCCGGAATATTTACAATGCACAATCACAAAACACATTATCTCCAACAAATCACAATTCAAAGTTAACCGTTGGTACGAGACTCACGGCCACCGTACCCCGCAGAGCCCCGTCGGACATCCCTGGGTGGCTAACCACAGTTTGTGATACGCACACTCACGGCAATATGTATCCCTAGAGGCCCCGTCGGACCGTCCCTAGGTGAACATACACATAACCATTCACAACAACCACGATACAGCCATAATTCAAATACTAGAACATGTAAACAAATGTAAAGTACTTGCCTTTGAGACATTATTGAAGAAACGGAAGTGAAACACGACTACGAACGGTCCGGGTGGAAAACGACGGTTCCTAAACGAAGGATCAACACAGTTCAGTCCCAACGGACAACAATACTCTAGTGGAAAACACCCATAACCCCGATTACATAATACGATAATGGACGATCAATTGATACGGGCGAGGGTTTACGCAAAATCTCCCCTTATTGATAATTCACGGATTAAAATCAAGGAAATTGGATTTGGAATCACTCAATAATCACAATCGGTGAAGAATATCGTAACATACTGGAATAATTCGAGTCCAATTAGCAAAATCCGGACAAACCCCCAAATTCGTCAAAATTAGGGTTCCTGAGGAATTATCTTTAATTCGGCTGATGAAGGGTGATTATGCTGATTATGATATGATGGCTCGATTCTACCGTGATGGAATTTGAAGAGAACTCCGAATAGAACCGGTGGAAATCGCCTCTGAGGTCGCACGTCGAAGAAACGAAGAGAAAAGAATAAAACTGCTGTTCTGAAACTGTCCGCTGACTTATATATTCTGTGGAGTTAGCGCACGCTAACTGACATCTATAGCGCACGCTAACGGGGCCGTGACAGGTCCACTGGTTACTTCCACCATTCGCTAGCGTACGCTAACAATAGGGAGTTAGCGTACGCTACTGCACATCGGTAGCGCACGCAAGGCAACAGGAGTAGCGTGCGCTACCTACACAGCAGTTCAGCACTGCTGATGTCACATCAGCAGTAAGCTGCTGTCCAAAACACGAAACGCACGACGAGACCAAAATCCAGGAACATAGACGCGAAGCATACAAGACGACGGAGCTAAGCGCTGAAAGAAGATACAATTCCGACCACCGGAGGGTCCGTAATGCGACAACGAAACATAAGATTCCCTAAACTATTAGGAAATTACAAAAATGGCCCAAGTGCCCGAAAATCACGAAACGACGTCGGATTTACAAACCGAAAGTCTCCGCATGATCAACTCAACCATACGAACTTGTACAAACCAAGAAACAACGAAAACGAATGAGTTTTACAAGAATCGAACGTTCATACGGCAAAACATGCCATAAAACGAAATTACGTAAAAATATCATCAAAACTCATCCAAATAGAAAAACTCCAAGAACAAAATAGATTCAAAATGTCAAAACGGTTACAAGCGAGTCGATAAAAATAGACATACACCAAAAATGGAAACTGCTAAAAATGGAAAAATTACGGATATTACACGCAGGTGACCACCATGGCTCTCACAACCATCTTCAGATCTCGCCGGAACCTAGCTATTTCCGGAGCCGACTTCGCCAGTGTTCCAGTTCTTTCCGAATCTTCCCTACTCTGAATCTTTCCTGCGACCGCCAGCAGCTCCGACCAACAGATCCGAATCTTCCCTACTCTCTCTTTCAATTTTATTTCTCTTTCTCCAACTTTCTCTCTCTAGAAAAATCCTAGATCTAGCTTGAAATAATATTATTTTCATATTTGTTTTTGATGATTTACAAGTTTTCATATGATTTCTGGTGATTCGTGGTATATTTGGAGTGATTTCCGATCGATTTGTATGTATTGGTGTTTTAGATCTAGTTTTTGGCAAGTTTGCATACGTGGTTACGAATTTACAGTTGCTACGATTTATTCATTTCGTATTGGGTTACCATGTTACAATATTGTCATTTCGTATCACTATGACTTGATTTTCTGTTAAGATTTTATCATTTCGTATCAGCATGAAGTTACAAAATTCGAATTTCATAACACATTTGTGCCGATTTGAAATTTTCGTATTGGAGATTTGGTATACATGTTACGAATTCGTAACTGTTATGATTGGTAAGAAATTGTAATTTCTTACCAAGTGTAACTAGTACGAAGTTACGAATTAATGACTTCGTATTGATATAACGGTAACTATTTCCAGCTACGAATTAGTAAGGGTGTCACTCTTTACACTCTGGTATATTGGTAAGAATTGTAACTTCTTACCAAGTGTAACTAGTACGAAGTTACGAATTAATGACTTCGTATTAGTGTAACCGTAACTATTTCCAGCTACGAAATAGTATCTGTTTTAATGGGTTCTCGTATATTGGTAAGAAATTGTAACTTCTTACCAAGTGTAACTAGTACGAAGTTACGAATTAATGACTTCATATTAGTGTAACCGTAACTATTTCCATCTACGAATTAGTATCTGTCTTAAAGAGGTTCTGGTATATTGGTAAGAAATTGTAACTTCTTACCAAGTGTACCATTTAAACTTAACATGTTACTATACCGGTAACGAACGTAACGAAACGTAACGAAAAATAAATAATAAATGATCAATTATTAATCGGGTAATGTAACGAATGTAACGAAAAACAAATATATTATCCGCTTATTGGTACCTCGTGTACAATATTCCAACACGGTAAATAAGATACGAAGTTACAATATAATAACACAAAAGGTAAACAACACATGGTAACGAGACGGTACGAAATACATACGTCGTAACCCAGAAACTCAGAAAAGATAAGGAGAGAGATAAAGTGAGTTAGTTTTATTGAAAATTAAGGGTATATTGGTCCAATCATGTCCTTTTTGGCTATAATTTGTACAAATTATGTCCCTTGACAAATATTATCATTGACTATGGCAAAGTGGCTAAATGAGTGTATTTCCTCAACCTTTTATTGTAGACGGATTCTCACGTTTAACTGATTCGACAATTCATAATTTTTTGTTGACTTTTGCTTGAGATATTTTCTGTTCTTTGTGAGAGTCAAAACCTCTTAGGACTTGTTTACTTTTTACTTAATCAGCTTAATGCTTAATCAGCTTAATCGATCAGCTATATTTTGCTGTTTACTTTCTACTTAATGATCTTAATAATGTCTTTTTCATTAAGCAACTTTTGGGGTGTCCTTACCATTAAGACAGAAATACTTTCCCAATATACCAAAATTACCCTCTTTAATAATAAAAGTATTGAGTATATATAGTATAAATTATCATATAATCTTAATTATAATTGAGTATATATAGTATAAATTTAAAATATATATTAATATTATACATTGAAAATTCATAAAATATAAGCTATTTATTGATAAAAAAATTAATATAACTATATATATTAAAATATAACTTAATATATTTATAAAAATATTGTCTGATTATTTAAATATACCTGAAAATTATAATATGATTTATGAATATATATATATATACATTATAATATAAAATAAAATATATATTATTTTATATTATATAAATTGATTTTTTTATATTGACTATTAAAAAACTTAATATAACTATATATAATAAAATATAACTTAATATATTTATAAAAATATTGTCTGATTATTTACATATACTTAAAAATTATAATATGATTTATGAATATATATTATAAAATAAAATAAAATATATATCATGTTGTATTATATAAATTGATTTTTTTTATATTGACTATTAAAAAAATAATATAACTATATATTAAAATATAACTTAATATATTTATAAAAATATTGTCTAATTATTTAAATATATCTAGAAATTATAATATAATTTATAAATATATATTATAATATAAATTAAAATATATATTATGTTATATTATTGAAATTGATTTTTTATATTGACTATTAAAAAATTAATATAACTATATATATTAAATATAACTTAATGTATTTATAAAAATATTGTCTGATTATTTAAAAATATATCTGAAAATTATAATATGATTTATGAATATATATTATAATATAAATTAAAATATATATTATGTTATATTATTTAAATTGATTTTTTTTATATTGACTATTAAAAAATTAATATAACTATATATATATATATATATTAAAATATAACTTAATATATTTATAAAATATTGTCTGATTATTTAAATATACCTGAAAATTATAATATGATTTATAAATATATATTATAATATAAATTAAAATAAATATTATGTTATATAATTTAAATTGATTATATAAACTAAAATGCTCAATCCGTCCATTATCAAAAAGGACTTAATTCATCTTGAGGGGTAAAATGGTAATTTCTGTCATTTAGATAGTTCATTCAGAAAAGAAAGAAACAACACGATATTTTTTCAAATCAGACAGATTAATCCACTCAGAGAGCTTAATACATTCAGGTATTAATGAAAAAAAAGTAAATAGCCCCTTAATCTGATAATACTCGAATCGCAATAAAACGCTAACTACATTTAGAGATAAACACAATTATAATTTTATCAAACCAATGTTCTAAGTATGAAGACCCGTCAATATTTAACTCGTTCATTTTCGTTTTATTGTATTCCTTCCTTTTCTATAAGGGAATTGCAGTTGTTAAAGAGTAATTATATTTCTCTCTTTTGGAAAATAATACTACCTCCGTCCCGCTCAAAGGTTTACATTTCTATCAAAAAGTAGTCCCTTTAATAAGTTTATATATATCACTTTTTACAATCAAATCAAACAATCACTTTTTACTTTTTAATCTCCACCACTCATTCATCATCAATACTTTTTACTTTTAATCTCCACCACACATTTAATCATCATTACTTATATCAATCATTATATAAAATACACCAAATATACACTCTCTGTCAACCTTTGGCTGGGACAGAAATATATTAATGAAAAGCATCAGTTTTAACGGCGTAGTGCGCTACAGTTAATTTGACTGCAAAATCAATCAAGATACTCAAATATTTCTCACTTTATACTTCGGTGACCGTGTGAAAACCATGCACTATGAGTTAGGAGTATTTAAAAATATCCGATATCTAATATTCGATTTGAAATATTCGAAAATTCGAAGTTTTGGATATCCGAAAATTCGGATATTCGAAAATTCGGATATCCAGGAATTTAGATATCCGAAGTTCGGATATCCGGAACTTCAGATTCGGATATCGGATAGTACTTTTCAGAAATATCGGATTTTCGGATATCCGAAATATCCGAAAAATCTTATATTTTTTATTTTTTTATATTTTAAATAATAAAAGGTATTGGGATATTCGGATATCCGATATCCATATCCGAAGTTTTTTTCGGATATTCGGATATCCGATATCCAAATCCGAATATTTTTTTTCGAATATATGGATATCCGAACATAATTCATATTTTTTCCGGATATCGGATATCAAAATCTACTATCCGAATTTTCGGATATCCGGTTTTGAACACCCCTACTATTAGCCTGTACCAATACATACATATAACTTTTTTTTTATGATGACCCAGCTTGAATTCTGGAGGTCGCAGTTTCGGTCTCTCTTTCCTACCACCGGTTAAATCGCGGAATGTGTCTCAATAATCAGGATCTGAGTACAAGCCAATTGATAACACATGCAAGGTCAGCTCCCATCAAGAATTGAACCTACGCTACATGCCTCCAGCACAACTTCATGTCCCCTCCTTTGCCAGTGACCCATGCGGTGGGACTACTACTATAACATGATCTTGCGCTAATCTATTATACTATAAGATTCAGTCCTTGCATTTAGTGTGTAGTATTTATGACACCAATTGTAAATCAATATCGTGTTTTTGGAGTGCTTCAGGCTTCGATCTGAGTAATTGCGAGGATGCAAAGAGTTGGACCTGAGTAATTGCGAGATGCAAAGGGTTGCACCTGAGTTATTGTGATCATGCTAAGTGTTTATGCGTTATAATGAATCTAAATGCGAGATGCAAAGAGTTGCATCTAAGTTATTGCAAGAATGCCAAGTGATTCAGGATACAATTAATGTGTATTTACAATCGGATCATATCGATCCCTATAAAAGAACTATGGCCTCATTTATTTTGCATTACCCAAACCATAGTGATTGATCTTCCAGCATTACTTAGTTAAACAAAACATATACCATGTCAAACAAGAAATTGGATAGCCTTGCAATGGAGGTTCCCACCTGCCAGCTTTCTTCACGGACAAACTTGATGTAGGTGTTAGTGGCACCATTGTTGTAATGCTTTGTAGAGTTTGGGATGTGAATTCTACTACTGGCCGATATTTTAGTACCGATTTTATTGTGTCCGATGCAAAGGTATCATAGGATTACATTTATCATCATAAATAAAATAGTTTCACCTATAATTCTAATTTATCATTTTTGTATTTAATTAAACAAAGTTGAGTTTTAAACATAAGCAAAAGTTCAAACTTTTATCGAAAAACAAAATCTGTGCATTTCATGTGAAGTATATACAACATCGAGATGGAAGTGCAAGGCTTGACGGAATTTATCACATGATATTTAGTAATTAGTATAGAATTAAAAGTCGGTTATGGAATGAGATGAAGTTGAAAAGGTTGCAAGAATAATTGATGATTTAACCTAATGCAATATATATAGATATATGTATTATGTTAATGCATTTTCATATACAAGTAATTTATGTGTGTTTTCCATTGATGTAACTCACATATGCGAATTGATTAAAGAAAATGTGCACGAGCATGTATGTAAAGCAACATTTAAATGGTTAAATTATACTTTTTAGCATGATTAGTTTATGTAAGCATGCAACTTGAATAATGAATATAAAAGAAAAAGTAACATAATTTTTGCTCAAACCCATTTGTAAATTAAAAAAATTAAGTGTAAGACATAATAGTGGAGTCCAAAGGTTTTAGGAATTATTAATAGTGTGTTAATTAATATTCATTTAGTTGGCTATTTTGAATTGAGTTTATTGATAAATTTATTAATATTAGTTAGACTTCACTGTTAATTTTCAATGAAATTAGTTGTACAATAAAATGAGATGAAGCTAAAAAGGTTTGTAACGATTTTTATACAGTTTATGTGGCATTATTATATATACATTATTACACAAACTTTAACTTACAAACTTAATAAAGAAAATATTTAACGCACATTAAATTATAACCAATTAGATAGACCGCAAGGCTTCATATTACCATGCAAAAAGCATCTAATGGACAAGTATTGTAGGGTTAAGTAATAGATCAAAAGAAATAAAGCTATTTTTTTATCATGCAAATAAGTAATAGACCAAAAGAAACAAATCCATCATAACTTAATAACCAAAAGCCCATATATAAAATACAACACCACAAAACCAAAACAACATCAAACACTTTTAAATTTTTATACAAGAAAGTTAAAACATTTCATACAACATACTAAACAATAATTAAGTATACACTCGCCAATATACAGAAAGAATACACGATTAACAATTAGATTCTTAGCCCGTGCGTAGCACGGGTTCTGCATGTCTCGTTTTGTAAAAATGAGACATAAAATATTAAATGAAATATATGGCCACGTTTTTAAAAAAGATGGCCCTTCTTTACGGACGACGCTATCAAAATGGTGATTCACAAAGAAATTTATATATTTGTGTTGTTTTTTTCCTTTGATTAAAGTTTATCTTTTCTATTAGGGGTGAGGGAGTGGTCACCTAATACCCTAGGTGCCACCTCACCTCTATCCAATAAAAACCCCCCAACTCAAAACTACCCAATTCTACCCTAACACTACCCTAAGTGGAAGGAGTGGTCACCTATACTGCCCAATTTTTTTTTTTATATTTTTAATACATAAAATCACATACAATATTAAAATAAAAACATACCATTTCATTAAAAATAAAAACATTACATAATACTTAAAAAAAACATTACATAAAAACATACCATTTCATTAAAAATAAAAATATTACATAATACTTAAAAAAAACTACAACTTAAAAATTGAAACTACAACTTAAAAAAAAAAACATTACATAATTTGAAATTAAAACAAGTTGAAACTACAACTTAAAAATTGCAAGCCCATCCGTGTTTGGCCGCAATTTCACGTTTTTGGTTAACAACGAATTCCAACATAGCGGGATCGCGAATGTGATCATGCGGCTCCAAAAAACTTCATCTCGTTGTGCATTCTTGAACTTCGCCCCCTCGAGTTGTGTAGCCAACAATTGTTTTGCCAAAGCATCCTTCTCGCGTTTTTCTTCCAAATATTGTGTCTTCTTTTGTGTGTAGGAGTTGATTTCATCCGCAACACTTGAGATCGACGAGGATGCGCCTTGCTTCTTTTTCATCTTTCTTGATGAAAGTGGAGGGTTGGGGTCTTCATTCATGTCGGGAACGGTGTTGCTTGCCGATTCATACTCCCCCGACTTCCTTTTTGAAGAGTTGCTTGTCACACCGGCAATATCTTGAAAACATTCTTGCTCCGTCCATTTTTCATGACCTCTGACAATCTCCCACGCCAAGGTATGAGTAAATTGTCTTTTTTTTGCTGTATAGTAATCGGACTCAGCTTGCCTCACCACGTCCAAGTCGTTGCACCCACTAGCCTTAGCACGTTTCTACATTATATACAAAATAAAAAATATAGATTATGTAAAATAAAAAATATAGATTACGTAAAATAAAAAGTATAGTTTGTACCGCTTGGAGGTAGTAGCCGTTGAATATACCCATGGCCGTGTTCATTGTTTTCCACTTGGTATTCAACGAATGAAAAGTTCGTGAACTCGAACCCATAGTTCCCTCGTAATGCTTGAGAATCCGTTTCCAAAAACCGTCGGACTTTTGTTCATTACTGACAACTCCACATTCGGAGATTTGAATCCACGCTTTCGCCAAAGCCTCCTCTTGTGCCGGCGACCAAAGTTCACGGGGCCTCTTCCCACCGAATGCTTTTTTCTTCCCTCTCGGATCGACTTCTTGAACTTCCTCATCTTCGTCTTCTTCGTTTGGTAGTGGTTGTGTTTCGGGTACGTACTCTACGTCTTCATCAATGTTTTCGAACGGGGAGAACTCGCTTGTAGTAGTGATGTTGTAGTGTTGAGGATTCATTTGAGGAGGAACCATATTATATTGGTAAAATGGATGCGGAGATGGAGGTTGTGGAACGTAAAATTGATTCGGGGATGTTTGAGAATAAAATGGGCTAAATCCTAACGGAATTTGTTGTGGTTGCGAGGCGGAAGTTTTTTTACCTCTTCTTGAATCCATGGTTTTGTGTTTTTGAAATATTAGTGTGTGTTTTTATTTGTGTTTTGTGTGTTTTTATTTTGAAAAAATGAGTAGAAAAGGTTGGATTTTATAGGGATTTTTTTTTTTTTATTCAACTAGCCGTTGCAACGGCTAGTATATTGGAAACCAACCCCCCCAACCGATCGGCTACCGAAGCCGATTTGGTAACCCGCCCGCCTTACCCGATGCCGCGGCGGCGGTGTTACCGCTCGGGTAAGGGTACTCGATCCCCTTAGCCGAGCCCCACTCCCTCCCCCCTTAAGTTTGATTATTTTTAGAAGTTTTTTAACGAAGTAACGACAAGTGCACAATTTTTTTACAAATTCCTTGTTAATAATTAAATCATGAGGAGATGTAGAATTAAAGAGGAGTAACACATTTTTATTGTACGTTATATTCTTTTTTTCTTATGCAAAGATTAATTTTCTCATCGAGTTTTTATCACTTTAAAAGGTTTTTAACGAAATATCCAGATGCATCGATTGTACTGATCGATGAAATGATCATTGATCTTAGAGCGCACTGGTCAATGTAGTAATTATATGAGCGGATAGACTCAAATGACGAAGTTTAGCCTTATATGTTGAGATATTCCACTATTTTTTATAAAGCTAAAAAGACTTTGTATCTATAGCACACCGAAAATTCAGAACTCCGACGAGGTGGAACATGTTTGAGAACGGAGCAAACACTTTGTATGCTTGAGGCTATGTAATAGTGTTTATCTGATTTTTATACTAACGAGAAAGATGTTGAGGTAATGATTGCGGATCAGATCGTACCCCGTACGGATAAGTTCAAATATTTGGGTTCGATCATTCAGAAGGAAGGTGAGTGTGAAGATGATGTCACGCATCGCATCAAGGCGGGGTGGCTAAGGTGGAGAGCAGCGACAGGGGTCCTGTGCGACAAGAAAGTCCCTCTAAAGTTGAAGGGTAAATTCTATAGAGCGGCAATCCGACCTGCAATGTTGTATGGCTCCGAATGTTGGGCGATGAAGAAGTCGCTTGAAAGCAAGTTGGAAGTGGCTGAAATGAGAATGTTATGTTGGTCGTGTGGTCGCACAATGTTAGATAGAATTGAGAACGGGGTTTTCAGGAACGTGCTGGAAGTGGCGCCCATTTGAGCGAAAGTTAGGGAAGGGAGATTGAGATGGTTTGGCCACGTCCGCATGAGGCAGGCATCTGCTCCGGTGAGGAGGGTCGAGAGTTTAATGGTTGTCGGGGAGAGGAGGAGAGGCAGACCGAGGAGGACGTGGGAGGAGCAACTGAGATTAGATTTGAAGGCCTTAAACCTTTCCGAGACCATGACTGTTGATAGGTGCACTTGGAGGCGCCAGATCAGAGTTGTGGATTCTTTTGTAGGGAGCGGTGCTGTAGTTGAGAGCCTCAGGTTGGGTTGTCTCAGTTAGCTTTGACCTAGAGCATTGCATTTTTACTTTTATTGTATATTTTATCCTATTGTCTTTGCGTGTGGTGTATTTTTGACAGGAAGCTGTGCGCAGAGCCAACCTCTCTTTTGTTAGAGCAGCGTTCATCGGGAGTGAAGTAGCCAAATTCCGCTTAGGTAAGTCCCATGTGGATCAAGCCATGGGCTCATGTATGGTCTCGAGCTTTTTCGAATCATATGTTTTCCTTTGTATTTATCACACAAGATTCTGCTTGCACTATTTGAAGTCTTCACTAAATGACCTCCCTACCATAATAAGTAGGGGCATGGTCTGCGTACATCTTACCCTCCCCAGACCCTGCTCTGAGCGGGATATACTGGGTATGTTTGGTTTGTTTGATTTGATTTGATTTTTATACTACTTTAGGTAGGAAAATTAAATATGGGCACCAAAAATAGATTTAATATTATCTAATGACCACCGATCACTTAAGATATATTTAAGACACACCATTAGTGCCTTGTAATCAATGATCATTTTAGTTCAAAAGTCATAAATCATATGAGTTATACAATATTTGCCACAAAACACTACTATCACTATAAAAGTCAAAATCAGTGATCTGGGTTCGGGTTCATCTGAGGACAAGAATTTTCAAGGGTTTATGACTCTTTGATATATGATTAAAGAAGAGACTCTAGTCCTTCGATATACGCTGGTGGAACGATTTAATATTGAGGGCTTCAAGCGGCAGTGTGGGAGGCCAGATCTCGATGGGACCATGCAGTTGGATTTGAGAGGGGTCCAGCATGGAGCAATCACTTGGGGGAGGACTCTTTGTGCGCAGTAGTTGGGGATATTTAAGAACTTGTGAGCCAGATACATATCTCGCGATTTAGCTGGTAGCAATATAGTGGGGTCAGGATTATTTTCCACTAATCAGGTGTAAACTTGGAACCTCGATGTAAAAAAAAAAAAAAAAGATATAATCAATTTCCATTGGTCAAGGAGAGACAACCAAAATACCCCCTCGGCACCAAAAATAATACATGGACCAAGCCGAAGTCAAGCAATCCATCTAAGACTGTATAAGTCTAGCCCAAAGTTCAATATCCAAGGCCCGATTTATCCAGTTGGATTATAATACGTTTGCTAGTTGTTTTATAGGTTTTCCAAGTTTTTTTTTTTTTTTTTTTTAATATGAATATTGTTGGTAGCCCATTCTACTCAGAATCCACGTAGGCGCTCCAGGCAGTTAAACCGGTCGAGCAGAACCCGAAGTCGGACCGGACAAAAAGCCCGATTTCCAACCGGGCTCACTATAAACCGGAACGGACGGTGACTCCAAGGCCGACCCAGTATCTGATCCAGGAAGGCCGAGCAGAGGAAGGACGAAAATGTCCCGGTTCAAGATTACGGCGGGGCCGGCCCGAACGGCGGCAGACCCGAAGCCGACCTGAACGGCGGGGGACCCGAGGACCGACCCCGTCGGATAGACATCTCCGGAAGTCGGCAAAGTAGACCCGCATGCCAAGTAACGCATGCAGTCACGCCCCTTCCCAAGACACTCCTTATAGGCCGCCACGTGTCCAAGATGTAAATGCAGACTGACAAGTGTTATGGGCGTATTCCCCAAACATGCGCCAGCTGTCATCTCCCACCGGCCATCTATATATAGGAGAAATGTACAGTAAAAAAGGACTTTCGGAATTCTGAGCATTAATAAGAGAGAGAAAAAAGAGAGAAAAAGGAGAAAAAAAAGAGAGATAAAAGAAATACTGAAAAAGAATAAAAAAGACTTGTAATTAACAAGCAAACCAAATAGACCTGCATACATTATTCTGCCCGGCTCTATGCTATCAAGAGGTCATTAATAAAATTTAGTGATCAAATATCTTCCATTTTATTTATTATTTTCTACGTGTCTTCGATCCATTCGTCCAGATCAGCACACGTGACGTTGACCAAATCAGACGTCAACAGAATGGCGCTAGAGGAAGGGCTCGGCGAACCTTCGACCTTGTGGTTAACCGCCACAACCTATGCTTTTCTCGTTCATATTGCAAGCCAATCCTATGCTTTTCTTTAAAATATTTCTTGTTAAGTATATGATTCTCCATCTCTAACCACAAGTGGCGAATTACCATCAGGCCCATCCAAAGGGCCCGTTATACAATAGAGGCCACCATTATGAGGTGTACACGCTAAGAAGTTCTCTATCATGCATGGACGTATCGGACCATTCATGGTGTGCCCATGATGGACACGACTTTGAGCCAAACTACAATCAGCACGCAGATGTTTTGAAAGGCAATCTGCTGGCGGGGCACTTTGATACACCTTGCGTTCATCCGGAAATAACCACACCCACCAAGGGATGGTAAGATGAAAGCATAGGAATCTTCGTAACTATGAGTCGAAAGCATAGGAATCATCGTAATATGAAGTTGAAAGCACAGGAGCCATTGTGACCACGGGCTCTGCTGACTCGGTGACCTCTTAGAGGTCATAATTTGAAGGATATTGAGCGTCGCTCAAAATTCCAGAGAAGGTCTCAAAGGGTCCTCGTATCCTTCAAATTAAAGTTGCAATCAACATATACCGCAACATCTGAAAACTCCTTCGAATTCCCATCCGCACCCGCGAAGGTCCCAGTAATCCGGACGGTAATGGGCCACTACCAAAAACATCTCCAAGTATTGAGCCATGTGTCGAAAAGCAAGGCCCTTACAAGGGAATTGGAAGTTGAAGCAAAAGTAATCCGTAAAGGAGTTTTCCCCACAACCACCGACCATGGTCGTTAGGATGCCACCGACGAAACCTTAACTCAAAGTGATGAAAAAACCGCGGAAAGTGAAAAATACCAGCAAAACTAGAATAAGCCAAGGAAAAATCTCTATAAGAAAAGAGGGGCCCGGCCGACCGAGTCACCAACAATCCTGCAACGGCCGACCCAAGAAGAATCCCAGGCGTTCTGCGATGACCCCGGTCGAAATTGGGACACACCCACAGGAGAATTCGTTTCAAAAAGCAAGGTCAATGTGACCCTAGGAACCTGGACCTCGTCGCCCAAAAAGGCGGACCGTCTTCTACAAAACATACAAGGATCATCAGCCTCCAGGCCAATAATCTCATTATTAAACGAGCACTGGGGCCCGACATGGGACCTCCCGGATCCAAGTAGCAAAGCCCGTCAGAACGGAGACTGCTAGCTAGAATATGTAAATGACCAAGGATTAATTCATTTGTTGAATGCCATGAAGGTACAATCAATAAAATTCGATTCTATTTTCATCTTGGAATCAAATACACTATAAGACCGAGTTCGTCTCGGCACCTCGAATAACCGGCTCCTCCGGCACTATAAGACCGGGTTCGTATCGGCACCTCGAATGACCGGCTCCTCCGGCACTATAAGACCGGGTTCGTCTCGGCACCTCGAATGACCGGCTCCTCCGGCACAATAAGACCGAGTTCGTCTCGGCACCTCGAATGACCGGCTCCTCCGGCACTATAAGACCGAGTTCGTCTCGGCACCTCGAATGACCGGCTCCTCCGGCACTATGAGACCGGGTTCGTCTCGGCACCTCGAATGACCGGCTCCTCCGGCACTATAAGACCGGGTTCGTCTCGGCACCTCGAATGACCGGCTCCTCCGGCACTATAAGACCGAGTTCGTCTCGGCACCTCGAATGACCGGCTCCTCCGGCACTATAAGACCGAGTTCGTCTCGGCACCTCGAATGACCGGCTCCTCCGGCACTATAAGACCGAGTTCGTCTCGGCACCTCGAATGACCGGCTCCTCCGGCACTATAAGACCGAGCTCGCCTCGGCACCTTACAAGACCGGTCCGCCCGGCGCTGAAAGTCCGAGTTCGCCTCGGCACCTCACAAGACCGGTCCACCCGGCACTGAAAGTCCGAGTTCGCCTCGGCACCTCACAAGACCGGTCCACCCGGCACTGAAAGTCCGAGTTCGCCTCGGCACCTTACAAGACCGGTCCACCCGGCACTGAAAGTCCGAGTTCGCCTCGGCACCTTACAAGACCGGTCCACCCGGCACTGAAAGTCCGAGTTCGCCTCGGCACCTCACAAGATCGGTCCACCCGGCACTGAAAGTCCGAGTTCGCCTCGGCACCTCACAAGACCGGTCCACCCGGCACTGAAAGTCCGAGCTCGCCTCGGCACCTTACAAGACCGGTCCGCCCGGCACTGAAAGTCCGGGCTCGCCTCGGCGCCTCAAAAGACCGGTCCCTCCGGCACAATCAGCGAAGGGTGAGCAGAAAAAACGGCGGTCTGACCAACCGGGCCCAAACACAAAAAAGCAACAAAAGCCATAAAAAGATTTTATTCATTCAAAATAAGCTCTGTCAGAATACAAAAAAGAATGGCACGCAGGCCATACATGGAATAAAACAAAAAATCTACTCGGCACGGTGCTCTGACGGTCGCCCGAGAAGATCGCTCCACCTTCGCTGCACCACGGTCTCCACAGATCTTCGGCGGCTTGGCGGCCTTCGGCTCATCATCCCCGAGAGCTTCGACCTTTAGGTCGGCCGCCCGAGACCTTATGTAGGCCTGGACCTCCTCAACGGTCTTCCCTTCCTTCATGAGATCCAATATCTCATAACAGTGGAGACGTAGTTAAGGTTGATCAATTCCTCGTATTCGGGTGTCTTCTCGGTAGCCGTCGCCTGTGCCCTTGTTATAACCCGCAGACTCGCAAGTATGAACCCGCTCGGTCAATTGCTCAAGCTGGGCCTTAGCACTTTGCAAATGAGCCTCGTACTCGGCCCTGATATCCAGGCACTGTTTTTGCGCCTTCCCAGCCGCCGTGGCCATCTCGTCGGCCTTCCCTTTCCATACATCGGCCTCAAAGGCCCGCCTCCGTAAGCTCCATCTTACCCTTCAGAGAAGCCATCTCATCCTCCAAAGATTTGATAAGCGAAGGGCAGAGATGGTGTTCCTCCTGTAAGGCCTTGAGATCGGCCTCTGCCTTCTTATGTTTCCCAGCTGCGGCGGTCAGCTCCCCAGCGGCCTTCACATAGGTGCACAACGCGCGGCCCAAAATAGCATTTCCAAAGTGGATCTGCTCATCCGGATCCATTGCAGTCACCTTCATCGTGACACGTGATGTCACGATGAAGTCAGACCGATCGGCGGGGCACCTACCTACCGAGTAGCACATTTTGAAGAACCGGATAACGACTTGGCCCTCCAAGTGAACCTGGACCTCCTTGCCGAAAAGCGAGCTCAGGCAGAAATGCGAAACGCCGTATACAAGAGAAGGAGTGAAAAATATTACAACTCCAAGGTTCACCCGAGAAGATTCCAGGTCGGCGACCTAGTCCTCAAGAGGGTTCTGGGTCCGGATCCTAGGCCGCTCAAGCCCAAGTGGGAGGGGCCGTATAAAGTTAGCGAAGTCCTTCAGAATGGAGCCTACCGGCTGGAATATCTGAACGGCCAAAGATTAACTCACCCGTGTAACGCTATGTATCTAAAAAGGTATTATCAATAAGAACTCGATGTTATTCCCTACTGGTACACCTCGAAAGACCGGCTCCTCCGGCACTATAAGACCGAGCTCGCCTCGGCACCTCGAAAGACCGGCTCCTCCGGCACTATAAGACCGAGCTCGTCTCGGCACCTCGAAAGACCGGCTCCTCCGGCACTATAAGACCGAGCTCGTCTCGGCACCTCGAAAGACCGGCTCCTCCGGCACTATAAGACCGAGCTCGTCTCGGCACCTCATAAGACCGGCTCCTCCGGCACTATAAGATCGAGCTCGTCTCGGCACCTCGAAAGACCGGCTCCTCCGGCACTATAAGACCGAGCTCGTCTCGGCACCTCGAAAGACCGGCTCCTCCGGCACTATAAGACCGAGCTCGTCTCGGCACCTCGAAAGACCGGCTCCTCCGGCACTATAAGACCGAGCTCGTCTCGGCACCTCATAAGACCGGCTCCTCCGGCACTATAAGACCAAGCTCGTCTCGGCACCTCGAAAGACCGGCTCCTCCGGCACTATAAGACCGAGCTCGTCTCGGCACCTCATAAGACCGGCTCCTCCGGCACTAGCTCGTCTCGGCACCTCGAAAGACCGGCTTCTCCGGCACTATAAGACCGAGCTCGTCTCGGCTCCTCATGAGACCGGCTCCCCCGGCACTCTAAGACCGAGCTCGTCTCGGCACGATCAACCAAGAACGATAAAAAAGCACAACGAAAACGGCAAAAAAGATCTTATTTCATCAAATCATTGTTACAAAAAACCTGAACCAGGTTGGCACGCAGGCCGAACGTCAGATGAAACAAAAGAAAGACCAAAAATAGGCACGCAGGCCATGTTGAAAGCAAAATCTAAAAGAGACTACTCGGCCCCGTCATCCTGGACGGCCGCCTGAAAAGATGGCCCCTCGCCTTCGCCTTGCGGAGCCTGACCGGCATCCTCACCCTCGGCCGCCTTCGGCTCATCGGCCCCAACAATGTCAACATGAAGGTCGGCCGCCTGAGAGGTGATGTAAGCCTCGATCTCCTGAACGGTCTTCCCACCTTTCATAAGATCTAAAATCTCGAAACAAGTGGAGACGTAGTTCATATTGATCACCTCCTCAAAGGCAGGCGTCTCCTCGAAGGCCTCCGCCCCTTCGGCACGGCCCCTAGCATAGCTCGAAGCCTCACAGGTGCTGAGGCGCTCGGTCAGGTTTTCGACCTGGGCCTTGGTCTCCTTCAGATAAGCCTCGTGCTCGGCCCGGATTTCCACGCACTGTTTCTGCGCCTGATCGACCGCATCGGTCAGCTCCTCGGCCTTCAGCCTCCATATGTCGGCTTGGAGAGCCCGACCGTCCAAAAGCTCCATCTCGCCCCTCAGGGAGGTTATCTCCCCCTCGAGAGACTTGATCAAAGAGGGGTACAAGTGATGCTCCTCCTGCAAAGCCTTAAGGTCGGCCTCCGTCTTCTTGTGCCTCTCGGACGAAGCCAGAAACTCATTCGAGGCCTTCACATAGGTGCACATGGCCCGGCCAACCAGGGCATTCCCGAACTGGATCTGCTCGGCCGGATCCATATCGTTGGTTATCATTTCCAGCTTGGGAGTCCAACCCCGGATCGGAATATGGATAGAAACAGCCACCCCAGGAGGAACCCGACTGAGCATCTCGGGAGTCGGAGTCGCGGCCCGGACGTAATCCAGGAACCAGCGCGGCCGCCGCCCCTTCATCTGGTCACATGGCTCCACCCGCTCCTGGTTGACCGGAAGATAATGTCCCTCCAATTCAATAACGGGCTCCTCCCGATCGGCCCGGACATGAGACGGGGCGGACAATATGACTTCAGGGGCCGACGAACCCTCGGCCTTATTCGCAGAAACAGGCTCCACTATCTTGCGCTTGCCGGCCCGCTCCTCCGATCAGCGGCCTCCGCAGCCTGGCCACACGCTGAGCAGGCGACTCCTTCCTACCGGATGAAGTTTTTGCCTGAGGAGCTGGAGAAGGAAGATATATTTAAAAAAAAAAAAAAACTGAAGAAGACATTGTGCTCGGATCGGTCTCTCTAAGTCCGGCCGCCCAAAGGTTCTCCTCGGACACTAAAAGGTGAGACTTCCTTTGCTCCAGAGGAAGGCCCAAAAGCTGCTCGACCCGGTCTTCGAACTCGGCAGAAGTCTCTGACGCCGGGATACGTTCTGCACAGGCAACAAATGATGAGTGTTAGACAAAAGAGGAACAAAGGCAAAATTACCACACTTACTCATTTTGGCCGTAAAAAGCACAGGAATCCGCAGCTCGGCATCTATCACCCCCGGCTCCCACTCATCCAAGGAACTCCTCCACGGCCCCCCGATAAAGAACCACTGTTCTTTCCAGCTATGAATGGTCTCGGGTACCCCCACTAGCTCCTTGTGCATGGCATGCTGAGCCGTCAGATAAAACCATCCCGAGCCGGACCTACCAACCGACCTCCACAGATAGAGGCTGTTGAACTCCTCAAAGCTGGGCTCGGGCCAGCCGTGCTGATTAAAAAGGATAAAAAGGCCCACCACCCGAGCCCAGGAATTCGGATGAATCTGAGGGACAGGAAGGCCCCACTGCCTTAACCACCGGGAAAGAGTCAACGGAAGCGGAAACCGAAGCCCGGCCAGTAAAGAGCGGTAGTACACCGCCGTGCAACCAAAGGGCGGACTGTGGGGCCTCTCCTCGGGATTCGGAACGAACATCCGCACCCTCGCCGGAATTTTAAAGCGCAGCCGCCAGGCCGCCAATTGCTCCTCCGTAACGTTACTCCGAATCGAAGCTGAGTCCCAACTCGCCGCCACCAAAGGGGCCGGACGAGGGCGAGCCCGGGCCACCACCGGCTCGACTCTCTCCGCCGGAGTCTCTCCGACAACTGTCAATGGCGCCGCCATTTCCACTTCTCCAAATCCCGGCGACTTCACTAGTTCATCTCCCTCTTCCTCAACACTCCAATCGACGTGAGCTTCGCCAATCGATAGATCCGCCACACCCGTGCGGTCCGGCGACACGGTCAAAACCACCTCCGTCTCGTCCCTTGTCCCCGACATCTTAAATAAATAAGAAAGAAAAGCAAGCTTACCGGGAAGGTCGATAAAATCGGGAAAGAAGAAAAAAGTCGCCGAAAAAACTTCTCTCTCTGCAACACTACGTAAAAATGACGGAAGAAACACTGAAGGAGAAGACAACCTCTATTTATAGGGAAATGTAGGCATTAAATGCCAGGCGCGTGAGGCGAGAAATTCTACTGAACCGTCACAGGATTCGAGAACGCGTGAGCGCGCCGCCCAGTATTCTTGCGCCACGCGTCCCCCCACATGATGACACCTAAAGACCAGGGAGGCGGTGCGACGCGACTCCCGAAGAGACGTCTGTTCGAAAGATCTTATCCTCCCACAAGGCAAACCAATCGCTTATGCATCCAAGACAAACCGGATCGGTCTCAACATCGAACGACTCCAGCCCCGGCCAGCTCGGCACGGCCCTGGACTCGGGGGCCCTTGTTGGTAGCCCATCCTACTCAGAATCCACGTAGGCACTCCAGGCAGCTAAACCGGCCGAGCAGAACCCGAAGTCGGACCGGACAAAAAACCCGATTTCCAACCGGGCTCACTATAAACCGGAACGGACGGTGACTCCAAGGCCGACCCGGTATCTGATCCAGGAAGGCCGAGCAGAGGAAGGACGAAAATGTCCCGGTTCAAGATTACGGCGGGGCCGGCCCGAACGGCGGCAGACCCGAAGCCGACCTGAACGGCGGGGGACCCGAGGACCGACCCCGTCGGATAGACATCTCCGGAAGTCGGCAAAGTAGACCCGCATGCCAATTAACGCATGCAGTCACGCCCCTTCCCAAGACACTCCTTATAGGCCGCCACGTGTCCAAGATGTAAATGCAGACTGACAAGTGTTATGGGCGTATTCCCCAAACATGCGCCAGCTGTCATCTCCCCACTGGCCCAGACTGTCTATATATAGGAGAAATGTACAGTAAAAAAGGACTTTCGGAATTCTGAGCATTAATAAGAGAGAGAAAAAAGAGAGAAAAAGGAGAAAAAAAGAGAGATAAAAGAAATACTGAAAAAGAATAAAAAAGACTTGTAATTAACAAGCAAACCAAATAGACCGGCATACATTATTCTGCCCGGCTCTATGCTATCAAGAGGTCATTAATAAAATTTAGTGATCAAATATCTTCCATTTTATTTATTATTTTCTACGTGTCTTCGATCCATTCGTCCAGATCAGCACACGTGACGTTGACCAAATCAGACGTCAACAAATATAAAGGAGCAATATGGATGTATGAGTTCCCGATACAGAGAAATTGGTTTACAAGGAATGAAGATAAATTGGTTTACAAGGAATGAAAAAAGAGTGACGAGAGGAGATAGCGGACGAACTAACCCGTAATACGGTCAGGATTATGCCTGCCAATTAGGGCTGAGATTTTGGGCTCGATCGAGAAAGCTCGGACCGAACTTGGATCATATAGGCTTCAGCAAAAATAAATATGGGAGTCGATCGTAATCGAACCAAAATGAATTTCAAGTCGAGTTCGGTTTAGGTTTTTAGAAGCCCGAAAACTCAAAAAAGCCCAATTTTACAAATTTCAGAATATACAATATTAGTCATCGAATACTTACATGACTTATATAGTAGGTTGACAAATCAATAGATTTTTTTGAGTATGGTTGATCTTATGTGGTTTTTGGGAGTTAATTAATTGAAACCATGTGCCTGGAATTTATTTTATCTCTTAATTTAGTCCGAGTATTTCTTTTTTATGACCCAAGTTGAATCCTGGGGGTCGTTGTTCTGATCTTTCTTCTCTACCATCGATTAAATTGCAGAACGTGTCTCAGTAATTTGGGTCTGAATACATATCAACTGATAACACATGAAAGGTAGTTGATAAGTTATCTGCTACCTGATTATATAGCCGATGAGTTAGCTGATGAGTTAAATGAAAAGTATCTGACAAGCGAGCTGATTTCAATGCCGATATTTATCATATTAGTCGATAAGCTAGGTGGTATTGTGTAAGTTGGCATAAAATGATATTACTCTTTTTTTTCTTAACTTTCGGATTATATTATTACACAAACTTTTGTTAAATAAAAACACATGACAATTTTAATATATACTCACTCTAACGCTTAGTTCCCGAGTTTAACTTAACGAGAGAAAATAAGGGAAATTGATGAAAATAAGAAAAAAAAAATATTTGGTGTTCCTGAATTATTTAATGAAAAGGAACGGAAAGAAATGAAGGAGAACTTTTTCTCCTAACTTTCCTTCCGATTTGGAAGGATTTGAAGAGAAAAGAACAAAATTATTAATTTTCCTTTCACTTTCTTCAAATTCGTTAATTTTTCTTACTTTCCGTTCTCTTATTTTCTCTCCTAACTTTCTTTCTCTTTCTTTCCTTTCTTTTACTAAAACTTGAGAACTATGGTAAATTACATATATATGTACTATTCGCCATAATTTTAATAAAATCATTAAAAGTTATCCAAAGTTGAAAAAACTATCATTGATTATTCTAACTTGTTAATATAAAAATAATCGTTGTTGATTACAAAACTAACGAGATGAGATATTATTCTAAATATCATATTAATAAAATAATTTACAAATTTGATTTCCTTTTTTTTTTTTTTCGTAATTCCACTAATCACGGTACAAAACTTCGTCGTTTTGATTAATAATTGAACTTTAGCTGTAGCCTATAAGATGCTGCCACTAATCAAGCACGTTTCTACTTTATTCATTTCACAGATGTGGAAAAAAGTACTTCCGAATCTCATTATTGCAAATCAATAGACTATTTATTTATTCACCCTTCTCTCGACCTTATCTTATCCCGAAGAATAATAAATAATAAAGAAAAAAAAGGAAAAAATAAAAAAACACTTTCTTCCACATGGCTACTTTTGACAAAAAATTAGTGAATAATTATTTATAACTATTTTAGAAATCGTGAATAAGTTAGTTGATTAAATTTAAAATGTTTGATAAAAATAACAGTTGAATTAGCTTATAAAGTAAAATTACGTAAAGAAACATCTGTGATTAATTCTCAAATATACGAGAGAAATTCATTCCATAAATAGTAAATAAGGAATTTAATTGAAATAATGGGGTAAAATTGAGAGAAAAATGAAACGCTATAAATTATAAGCTCAAATATTATTTCAATTAGCGTTTTAAAAAAATACTATAAACTACTGAAAAATTATACAAATCATAATTGTTAAATACTTATCAATAACTTATACGATATGAATTATCAGCTATAAACTAGTCGGTTAACGTTGCCAAACAAAATATAATAATTTTATTTCAACGGCAGTAAGTTAGTCATTCATATATGGACGGCTCCGTCCATGAAGCATCTGTGCGTAGTGCGTCGCTTCTTTGGATGCGCGACGCGTGGCGTGTATGTGGGAGTCTTTCGCTAAATGCGTCAATCTGCACTCACATCTGGCGTCGCGTATCGTGCATCCAAGACGTACGCACTACACGTGACGCCCATTGACAACCTATATGGACCCACTCCATCTTAAAGTAATATCTTCATATGAGTATTTTCTCAAAGTCAAATTAAATTAAGGAAAGCTACATTTGAATTTGACTCGTTAAAAAATAATTTCAATAAGGACCGACAAGAAATAATGTTGAGGTTTAATTTCGATAAAACTAAAAGAATAATATTAATGAAAGCATGTAAATAATAATGTAAAAATTCAAAATAAGAAAGGAACATAGGGAGTAAAATTCATGGATCTGGATCCTCTGCAGTGCATAGCACGATGTTGCGCACTGCTGTGCGTACGATCCGTCACGTACACACACCTGTGCGGATGTGTGTAATCAAATGGTTGTGCACTGCACAGCACCGTGTTGTGCAGCAGGTGCACAACAGAGTATCCAGATCCAAAATTCATGTTATACCTATAGCGTGTCTAAATCCAGTGAATGTCAGCTATTCATTTGATTAGTTGTTATTCTTTGGTTATGGATTATAATGGAATAAAACAAAATGACCCACTAAAGTGGTTGCACTTGTTTTTCTCATGAAGTACTAGTCATTCCATCCAATTCACGATGCAATTTTTATTTTGGATCATCCGGAAACAGTCTCTCTGTATTAAGACAGAGGTAAGGCTGCGTACATCTGATCTCCCCTTACCCCGCTTTTTACGGAAGCCGTTGAGGCATTGGGGTAATGTTGATGTTGATGTTGATGTTTATACCAAGTATAGTGTATTATATGCAACATATATAAGATCCTCTAGCATGAAGTGTTGAGGACGGATCCAGAAATTTAACACAATAACCCGAAACTTAATTTATATTAAAAATAGGGGATATATTTTAATAGGGGTCGTCCCTCGTAGCCACCTTTAGGAAAAAATTGTTAGAAGAGAATGAGAAATGAATATATCACATTAAAAAAAATGAAATTTTATTGACTTAACTTATTAGTAAGAGGGTGTATGAATAGCTCAATAAGTCTACATTAATAGACAATAGCAATGAAGCCCACACGCGTGCGCACGGACGCTGCCGCCGTATGCCCGCCGACTCAGTTCAGCTCAATCATGTGGGTCGTGGGGGTAATTCGTCTTTGGACTGGATTGTGCGACTTGGCCATACGTGATATGGGAGCTTGAGCTGAAACTGTAATAATTTTGCAGTCATTCCCAACAAACATGACCCAAAACTCACACTCGGGAGTTGTAACCCACGAAATTAAAGTAGTGTAGGGTTCTAAAATTAATGGATCTTTAGAGCCGGTTAATAAGGCCCCTCCTTAGAGCCGGTTAGGTATAAAATTAAAAAATATTTAAATGTATTACCTCATCCGTCAAATTCAAAGTTGACAGAAGATGTATATTGAATAATTGGTATAAGTAATAATGATAAGTATAAAGTGAAAATCAAAAAGTAAAAAATATTTTCGATAAATGTGTGGTGGAAATAATAAAAAAAGTAAAAAATAATAATTTGATTTGATTATAAAAATTGATAAAAGTAAACTTAATAAATAGACTATTTTTAAAAAGAAAAATATAGTAAATTTTTAAACGGGATATAGGGAGTACTTATTAAACAAAACTATTAAAAAAAGGTCCGATTATCTGCATGTAGTGGGTCAGACAAATTATTGAGAATACTATTTCACCTGATAGAAAAACAAATATAACTAACATATTCTGTAAACCAATCAAAACAGATTTTTTTTTTTTTTTTTTGGAAAAGTTGACTTTCTATACTACCTTATTACATGAAATCCTATTACATGAAATCTCATTGTCAACGTTCGAACTTTGGACTTATCCCCCTAAAGACAAATGCCTTACCAACTCTGCTAGGCAGATGTTGGCAAAAAAAAAAACAGATACTATCATAGTATCAATGGTATGGCCTTTTTTATATATATATATATATATATACATACATATATATATATATATGATAACAAGACGTAAGAAATATAAAAAGTAAAAGAGGGTCTATTATAAAAATATATATCGGAGCCTAGTGTGGATCGATCTCAGGATCAATGACTTTTAAAACATCTAATTTACCATTACACTAAATATATATCTAGGGGATCTTCATCGGACAAGAGATCAAAGCCACTTAGTTCTCCGAAACCAGAGTTGGCACCCTTCTGTCTACGAGTTCACTACGATTTGGGTCAGGGCGGAAACAACACATATTCGGTTGGCGATAAAAGATGTGATGGCGAAAAGGAAAGTGCCGATTGATAGAGCGAAAGAAAAGTATTGTCTCGGAACCCGTTGTCTGTTGTATGCCGTTGTGGGCCGTGTGTAATACTTATTTTAGTTTTGAATTTATCGCTCCACATTGCAGTTTTTAGCCGGGTGGGCGGTACTGACTTTTTTTCCGTGGGCGGGGTCTACGCCACGTCTTTATCCTTGTTGGGGGTCCCCTTTTACGTTGTGACCCTCGGCTTATGTTACAAATTATCGGACCGACGAACTACATGGGAAAATGGACCTTCTTTCTTTGATTTTCAGTTAGATTTGTAGAAAGTAACAATTCCATTCAATTCGCTTTCGGAAAACTTGTTGGTCACGGATTAGTTCGATCTGCGCCGCCAGCGGCCAAAAATCAAAGACGCATCTTCTTTGGTTGAGACCGCATTCATTTATTCAACTTGACACGTGGGAAGGGTCTACTAGTGGCTCGGCTTGGTCTCGCTCCCTTCCCTCACTCCTCACTAAAAAAATGCGATTGAGAATCTCGAGAACCTGTGGGGCGATTCTCTCTTTTTCTTGTAGTGCCCTCCATTCCACTATTCTGATCGAGAAAAATCCTCTTCCGAACGACCAAGTCATAATGAGATTAAAAACCGATGCTTCCTTGTCCGTGTAGAACATGCATTAGCATTATGTCATTCCTATAAGTGATCCCCTATCCAAGATTGGAAGAAGTGCTATATGAGCGAAATCAAATAGAATATATTTCTTTCCATTCCTCATGAGCCCCTTAGTTCTCCGAAACAAGAGATCAAAGTGATCTTCTTCATCGGAGTGAGCTTGAAGTCGAGAATTTCTGAAAACAAGAACTTGCAGGTGTAGCTCGCGATTGTAGCGAGACAAGTGCCTTCTATCCGTGGATGAAGGACTTGTCGACGCGGCTAAGCAAGCGCACGTGGTGTGGTTATAGCCCACCGACCTTCCCCGTTAGCCAAAAAGGCGAGAGGGGAAGCCGGCTCGAAGGGTGTTTCATAGCCACACGCCAGAGAGAGAGGAGGGTGATTGTAGCTCTATTTCTACGATACATATTTTTATAATAGACCCTCTTTTACTTTTATTTTTCTTATGTTTTGTTATCTACTTTTATTTGTTTTATAATATACAAACAAGAAATATATATTCTTTTCTAGTATTTATTTATAATCGGCCTTCAACTTTTTATATTAATCTTTCTTCTATTTTGTCATCTGCTTTATTTGTTTTGTAATATACAGTGTTTGCAAAAATATATATTCTTTTCTAATTGTTTCAATAGTAAAGAAATGTTATTTTTGTTGTACTTTACAATAATTGAACAAGTAAGGGAAATCTCACCATTCTTTTATTTATTTTAACATTAAATACAGAAACAATGTAGGAATCATTTTTTTTTAGTTAGTTATAATGAATTACATGTATTTGTTATTAAATTAGATACTTTTCAATAAAAAATTCAAAAAATAATATTTACAAAGCAAATAATATAAATAAAAATTAATGAAACTCAAAGAGCTAGATTTTTTTTTTCAAGTGTTAACTTAGTTTTAATTTTCACAGTCTTTCATTTTTGCGTTGTTTTTGCATACTTGCTCAATTTTGAGGGCTTATTTTTTAAATTTTTGCCTAGACCACCGTCGGGCAGAGGACCGACCCGGTATATATATATATATATATATATATATATATATATATTTTCGGACACATTTTTGTCAAACGTTTGTTTCATATCGCTATCAAAACTGTTCATGAGTTACACTCTCTTTTAATAAAATCACTATATTATGTATAATGTATCTGTCGGTTTATGGCGTTTACCCTTTTCATAAATTATTACCGTTGAAATCTGAGCTGTCGCATTAATTTCTATGGATTTAAATCCTTCTCTCTTTCTATTGAAAAGAAAAAACCGGGTGGGTCGCTTATGAAATGAAGACGAGCATGATTGAGGGCCGTAATTCGGGCCGAGCTGTTTGCGCTCGCACTCATTTATGAGGAGTCGGCTCGAGTCGAACTCGAACATGAAATATGCTTGTTTAGTTAAACGAGCAACCTTGATGTAACTTCGTTTATAATAAGAGTCGATCTCGGACATAAAATTAAGCTCGTTTAAGTATAATTTTAAACGTGTTGCTCGACCGGCCCGACTCGTGAATTAAACAAGTCGATTTCGATCGGTACTTTGAGCTCGTTTATCTGAACGAGCCGACTCGACCCGTAAAAAATGATTAAGCTCAAGTCCATCCGGCTCGAATGACGGTCCTATTAATGATTGACGTAGGGGCTCTTTACTTTTTTTTTTTCCATTAATACCTGAATGGATTAAGCTGTCTGAGTGGATTAATCTGTCTGAATTGAAAAAATATCTTGTTGTTTCTTTCTTTTCTGAATGAACTATTTGAATGACAGAAATGACCATTTTATATATTTAAATAATTAGACAATAGTTTTATAAATATATCAAGTTATATTTTAATATATAGTTATATTAATTTTTTTTAATAGTCAATATAAAAAAATCAATTTATATAATATAACATAATATATATTTTAATTTATATTATAATATATATTCATAAATCATATTGTAATTTTTTGGTATATGTAAATAATCGGACAATATTTTTATAAATATATTAAGTTATATTTTAATATATATAGTTATATTAATTTTTTACCAATAAATAGTTTATATTTTATGAATTTTAAATATATAATATTAATATATATTTTAAATTTGGACTACATATACTCAATTCTTTTATTATTAGAGAGGGTAATTTTGGTATATTGGGGAAGTATTTCTGACTTAATGGTAAGAACACCCCAAAAGTTGCTTAATGAAAAAGACATTATTAAGATTATTAAGTTGAAAGTAAATAGTAAAATATAGATAATCAATTAAATTGATTAAACATTAAGATGATTAAGTAAAAAGTAAACAAGCCCTTAAACGTTACCGTCAAAATGTGTCAGATGCCCACACACAACTGTTATCTTAGTTATATGGGCCGATTTGGAATCTCTCTCTGTTTAGATACGGGCCCCTATCTGGCCCATTTCTTTTAGCCTGCAGGTCAATGCGGGCTGCGGATTGCTCTGCGGGCTGCTTTTTTTTTTTTTTTTTTTTTTCTTTTGAACTTAAAATTGTTTTTTTCTATCTAAAAGGATGAACACAGTTAGGAACCTAAACGAGTTTGGAAGTTCGATTCGGTTTGGATTGATATAGTTCGATTTGTGATTCGGGATATAAATAACTTTGACCCAAACTTTAAAATTTTAAATCCACAACTCATTTGTCCAAATGATATGTCTGGTATCATTAACCCCCAAACCCCTTAAGTATGCAAACGACTAGAAATTAAATTTAACTCTCTTACAAAACTGGCGGAATCGAACTTTATTCAAACAGTTCAAAAAAATAAGCTAAACCGACTACAAAGTGTAGTTTATCTGTCCAAATCGAATCAAATCTTAAAATATAAAGTTCTACAAATTCGAATCAAATTGAACTTAAAGTTCGAACTACTTTGGACAGAACTCGAACTCTGAAAAGTTCGATATGGTTCGGCTAGATTACAGGCCTAAACACAATGCTTAGTAAGAATGATTTAGGGTTCGAATTTTCGGGTGAAATATTATTTTCTTACAAAGTGATGAATACTCCTTAATATTTGAATTTATTTTACACAAATTGCACAAAGTGGTTGTATTTCTTGCAACACCCGAGAGGGTATAAATATTTGTAGGTTTTCATAATTACGCTGATTAGGATATTATTTAAAATTATTCTTATTTTATATTCTTTTTCCCTTTCAAAAAGAAAGAAGGGTAATTTTCTTCATTAAACGGTTTTGGAATCTTTCGTTAGGGAGGCAATATAGATAACGTCAAGATAAATATAATGAGGGTGGTGGCAACGGGTGCGGGCTCGGCCGCGGGTTGCACCAACCCGGGCGGTGAACACCGCCGCCACCACCGCAGGTTGAGTGCGGGTTAAGGCCTCGCGGGTAATAAAGCCGGAGCGGGGTTGGAGGGGGTTGGAGCCGTTCATGACCGTTGGGGGAGTAGGGGCCAGCTTTTTTATAAAAAAAAATGAATTTCTGTGGTGTGTGGGTGTGTTGTATATATGCGATGCGTGTGTGTTATATATATATATATATTTGCAGGTATTTGCTAGGGAAGAAGAAAAACAAGAATGAAACATTTTTGTATTTTTTTAATATTAGAATTAATTAGAAACTTTCGTTTTAAACCCTCAACTATTTAATGTTTCACATATAAAATTTATAGTTTCTACTAACTACAATTTTATACCCTATTTTAATAACAAGTTATATTTATTAATATTTAGTTGTATTAATAAAATATTATGTGGTTTTATTAAATTGTTTGATATAATTTTAAATAGAAAAAGATAAAAAAAATAAAAAAATTGAAAGTGGTGAGGGTTGGTGAGGCATGGTTGCCACTAAAAAATGGTGAGTGGGGGTTGAGTGAGGGTTGGATGAGTTGGAAGAATGTTATTGGTGGAGAGTGGGGGTAGATGGGGGTAAGTGAGGCACGATTGCCACCACCCTGAATAAAGAGTGATTGTTAGTGTATACGGTAGATAAAATAATGTCAAGATACATATAGTGAATAATAACTTAATTGTTTGTTACCGGAGTTTAAAGTCAAATAAAATTTACGCATCGAGTTTGGTTGCTAAATCGGATGGGGTTGATGGTGAAATAACATTAATTCAATGCGACTTAAATTGATCCGACCCGTGCCAATATATATAAATAAAATATTATTACGCATCCGGGACACCATCTGATTTCTCCTTACAATGTGACATTTTTAATTTCTAGATTCTAATATATTTAAGATCTTCGATCCTTCATTGATTTTGAATAAAATCCCATTGATTAGATAATTAAAATAATACTTAAAATCGTACTTTACCACCCCAAATATTTTGCACCGCCACCACCAAATTAATTGTTCAATTATTAAGTTAATCAAATAAAGAGTTTTATTTTTATCGGACAATATAATATAGCAAAATATCAAGTTGGTCAAACAAGTAATTTTATATTTGTTAAAAGTTTTTATTTGGCCAATTTATTAATATCTAATAATTTGAGCATAATGTAATTGGTAATTAAGCATTTATAGTCGAGGTACGTACAACAATACGACCCAAACAATACGATACTCTAACAATTAATTATTATAACATTTCTAAAATAATATATTAATCACCAAAATTACTTCACCAAAATTTACGTTTTATCTTGTAGTATTTTTATATTGATCAAATCTCTAAAAAGTAGTTGAAAAATTGCAGTCGAAAACACCTAAAAAAGATTATTATCCAATGGTAGCCCCCGGCCATTTTATTTTGGGAAAATTATAAAAACTAATACATTTTACTTAAATATTACAATGATAACATCAATAAGAACTAATTACACAAATAACAAGTATATGATTATTTTAATTACATAAATATATATGCAATTATTATCCCTTCAAAACTATCTTCTCTCTATTTGTCTCTTTATTTTCTTTCCGCTCATTCTTTCCCTTCTTTATCCCCTCTCTCCCTCTTCCCATCTCTCTCTCTCTCTCACTATTTCTCAATTTCTCTTTGAAACACCATACCCTCAATAACACCTGTATAAATTCTTAAACTTTACAGATTTATTTTAGTAACTGTTGAAAACAAAATTCAGATCTGCTTTCTAAGGAAAATCGGATTTTGAATACATGGGTTCCGAACCCAACTGTTCGTTTTGCACGGCAAAAGACTGAGAGACTCATTTTCAGTTGGCAAGCATGTGTAGTGTGCAGCGGATGAGGTGGAACGGACGACGACGGGGACGGGTCGGAGAAGGCAATTCCCTTGACTGAATTGCAGAAGTCTGCTCGGTGTCCGGACTCCTGCCGTCGCCGGACTATGATTTTCGGAGTACAAAGCCGCCGTGTGTATAGCAGCGACTGGCTGACAGCGGTAGGAGGGCTAGTTGGGGGGGGGGGGGGGGGTTGAAAACCCTAATTTCAGATTTGAGAATTTGGTTGATATGTGTTCGAAATATATGTCATGTGATGTACTTTATACTTGAAAATTGAATTGTCTGTGTTTGAAATATAGTCAATTATTAACTGATATATGGCTGATTACTCGATTAGAAGATGATGGAAACTCGAATGATTCATTTCTTAATCACTCAAAATATTTTAATTTTCTTATGGTATCGCAATTGGATATTAAAAGAGTCATAAATGGATACATGAATTAATGTACATGGTTACTTTTATTCTGAATTCACAAAAATACATATCTAGTGACCCATTTATAAAATGTTGAATGTTCTTATTTTACGATAGAGTGACCAACAAATATTTGAAGTATTCATATATAAATATTACTCCCTCCACTTTTAAATAGATGTCATTTTAGACTTTTGTAACTTTTTCAAAATAGATGCCACTTTAGCTTTATTCTTCTCTTTATTCCATTATTACCCCTAATTAATTTACCTCAAAATTCATCTTTTCACTCTTTATTAATTACAAAATATCATTTATTAGGGGCAAATTTTGGCATAAAAGAATTCTTTTAATTTGTGTGCACAAAGCCAAAGTGACATCTATTTAAAAGTGGAGGGAGTATTTATTATTGTAAATTGAGTGGTTTAAATTTGAAATGTCAATTACATGCCTATGGATACTTGTAAGTAGTTGGTTACCTGATATTCCATATGGATACCATTTTTTCAAATTCCTTATATTATTTTTATTCAAAAAATGGAGGTACATAACTATGGATATATCAGTTTAGTATGGTTATCTAAATATGCACATTTGAAGATTTATGTTAAATGAACATTGAGTTGTTTAAATTTATAATACCCAACTACAAGCACTAGATTGGTTACTTAAACGTTGGTTACTCCAGATCAAGTTATTTACATTTGCAATTCGTATTCAAAGCATTGAGAGATGCTGTGAAACTGTAATTTGGTTACTTTAACATATATATATATATATATATATATATATATATATGGACCTTTATAAATGCTCATTAATAAACTCATAATCAAGAATGAAAATTTGGGAACCGAAAAACTTTTAAAAAAATAATAAATAAGATTCTCTTATTAATATAAAAATATGGAGTAAGTCATAAATTTAAAATTCAGTCTCCGCAACATCACCACCCAAACGACGCACTCCTGCAGATTCACATTTTTTGATACTAACATGATATATTATGGTTATTTTAATATACACATTTGGATATTTTCTGAAAAATAAAATAAAAATCAGATTATATTTCTGATTTAAAACAATGGAGAAACCCTAAGCCTACAAGTTAGTTGTGGCAGCGCCACTGCCTAGAACTGCTGCACTCCGGCAGACCAACACATTCCAAACTCCAACAGCATAAAATCCGACCTGCCCCGCCACCTCCTCCACACGACACAGAGATTCTTGCAGCAGGCATACATACGTCGCGTCCATCTTCACAAACAGGGAAAATTTAAAATCACCTGAAAATCCGTTGCTTGCCACCACAGTATGGATTAGATGTGTGTATGTGTTTGTGCCCAAATTGTGTTGAGAAGGGGGACTACAGATCTGCAGAGGGAGAAACTACAAATCTGCACTTTTGAAGAAAAAGCGAAAAAAATAAGAGAGAGAGTGTGATGAACATGTTATATGTGTAAATATATTTGTTTTGTTTTATTTTTATAGTAATTTTGTATAAGTGGTATGGTTACGTGAAGTTCCCTTTTATTTTTGGCGCCCTTGGCAATACAGAAAGAAAAGTGAAAGTGGGTCAACGTAGAATCCGGAAAACCCTTTTGGGCCAATACTGGACTCAATTTCATAATTTTTGGGCAAGAGGATTGGGCTTACATGGTAGCAAGGCCCATATAGACGAAGCCTCCGAGAAGGGTAGAGAAACGGTTCGGAGCCGCTATCTCCTTCTCTCAACTCTTTCAAACTTTTGCGTTCCATCAACACACAGAATAAATTTATCTGCGCTTTGCAATCATCTCCACCTCCACCTTTTCAGGTTCGTATTTTATTATTTTTTCATAGCTATGAATTTTTGTTTAACTTTAAGATTTTGTTCGACTTAACTGCTTCATGCTTCTTGTAGATAAATTTGCCGATTCATTAAGTTCTGATTAGATGTTTTTGTTCAAGTTTGATTAAATTGTGGCGCTTGTAATATTATTTATTATTTCTCTAATTATGAGAAAAAAGTTGGTAATTATGATATTTTTCTGGATTTAATTGTATTTAATTTTAGCTATTTTTTTTTGGTGATTTTAGCTAATCATAGCCTTACACAGGGTATAGGACTGTGTTCGTAAGGATATTGGTATGGTTTCCATTGGATTGAAAGCATTGCCTTTGAGAAAACATAAATTATCCCATGACTTATGTCAGGACAGCTTGATGACTGGCAAAAGTGAATCTCCCTATGATGGGGTTGGGAGAAAGAGGAACATGGGCAGGAAGGGAAGTAAGAAACACACTGGGTGTCACGGAGGAGACGCTTCTGCCAAAAATCAATCGGGTGCATCTCGTAAACCTCAAAAATTTGCCAAGGACAGGACAGAATCAGTACCACAGGCATCATTTGTCCGGTACCCCCTTGATTTGGAGATTTTAGTTGTGCGGTTTTCAATACTGTGCCGACATGTGAATCTATTATTGGAAATATTTTGATTGTAGAAAGCAGGTAGATGCGGTGACCGTTAAATACTTTTCGGAGATTGCAAATGTAATAGAAGGAACCGAGATGGACTTGGAAGAGAGATCTGTTATATGTGGTAATGCATTGGAAGAAGCCAAAGGGAAAGAAGTAGAACTTGCAACTGATTATATTATCAGTCACACCATGCAGACTCTGCTTGACGGCTGCTCGGTGGATCATCTTTGTTCTTTTTTGCAAAGCTGTGCGAAGAATTTTTCTCATATTTCCATGGATAGATCTGGTTCACATGTGGCTGAGACGGCCTTGAAGTCTTTGGCCAGGTATCTCGAGGATGAAGAGAATCACTCTCTTATTGAAGAGACAATATCAGAATTGTGCCAGGTATTGCTACTGTTATCCACGTGTCTTTTACTAGCTAAAAATTGCTCACAATGCTTGCTCGATTGTGTTATTTGGGTTTATGTGCTTTTTGTTACTTGAATTTTGGAGTTCTATCTGCTTTTACAACAATGATAATAAGGTCATGGATAGAAGATATATTTTTGTAGGCAAAATTGCAAAATCACTCCTCTAACTTTAGGGTAGTAGCAAAAGGGTCATATAACAAATACATTTTGCGAAAAAGAGTGGTATAATTACATATCAAATTTGGTCGTTGTGCAGGCTTTCAAAATTGCCCTTCAACTATTTCAGAATCTTAATTTTAGTCCTAGTGTTATTATATTTCAATCACATATGCAGCACATGCAATTCAAATATATGTTTAAAATGAGGACCAAAATTGGAACTTTTGTATGGTTGCAGAAATATTCTGCAATCTATGCATTTTGCAGGACCAAAATTGAGATGTTTTGATTGTTACATGACTTTGTCAAATCGTGCATTTACAAGACAACTTTTGCTATCGCCCTGAAATTATGGGATGAAATGTGCAATTTTGCCTACTTTGTATTACATATGTTAAAGCATGTGGGTTAATTGTTCCTCTGCTATCTTGTTTTCCTGCCAGGAAATTGTGGCCAATCCTGTTGATATAATGTGCAACTGCTATGGTTCTCATGTCCTACGGAGACTTCTTTGTCTTTGTAAAGGAGCTCCCGCAGACTCATTGGAGTTTCATAGCACAAAGCCATCTATCGTGCTGGCAGAACGTTTGAATATGAGATCATCTAAGTTGGATAGTCACGAATTACGTCAGGGCCAGCCGTTCCCCGATCAGCTAAAGTTTCTCATGTCAGAGTTGTTGAATCCTTCAAGGACGGACATAGCAGTCCTACAAAAGAATCAGTACAGTAGTTTGGTTCTGCAGGCATGTTTTGCTGTCTCTTTAATTTCTGCACTGGATAATTGTATTTCATGCATTTCACTGATTTGTATAGACCTGGCAAATCAGTCGTGTCGTGTACTTCCGTGTATCGTGTACCAAAAGTCCAAACCCATACACGACACAAAATGAATTCGTGTCATGTCGTGTCGTGTTCCGCACAAATTCGTGTTGTTTAGTGTTTTCGTGTCAGGCGTATAATATAAAATAGATATTAAAATATTATAAAAATAACAATTTTAATATTTTAATATTATTTTTATAGGTTTTAGTAGACGAAACGAAACGAATGGCAACGAAAACACGAATGTTTACACGAAATTTATGAAAGTTCACATTGTATTTTCGAATTTTATAGTTTAGTACAAACAAAATTCACAAAATGTATTTTTTGTTAAAATTAAATATAAAATTTAATGTATGTTATAAAATATTATATTTATTTATTTATTTATTTATTTTGTGTACCTCGTGTCGTGTCGTGTACCCAAAGGGTAAACACAAAAGCGACAATAAATCTTGGTCGTGTACTTTCGTGTTCGTGTATTCAAAATGCAAACACAAACACTAAATTTTCGTGTCGTGTTTTCGTACCGTGTGGTAAATCGCCGTGTCTAATTTGACACTCCATTGCTACCCATTTTCATGAGTGGTTCTTAATCAGTCATGAATTTATATTTAATACTATACCTATGATACAATAATCAGCAGATATCTGTAGATATGTGAGTTGAAACAATATTCTCCTGTGGAGGGCTTCACGGGTCAAGGACTTAAGGAGACAGTTTTATATTTAACTTGATAATACTTGTCTATGACATTTGTTTTTTTCAATGGCAGACTGCTTTGAAATTATTAGCTGGAGAAGAGGAGTTATCACTTTTAATTCCTGTTCTCCTTGGCTGCCGTACGGATAATGTTTCGGATGGGAACTTTATAGAGGTGCCGCCTGTGAAAAAAATTCTACGTTTAGTCGAAGATAATGCATACAGTCATTTGATGGAGGTGAGGATTTTACAAGATTATTTCTTTCTGCTTTAAGTATAATATAATTGTATTACATTATTGCGGCATCATGACCTTTTTTATTATTGTACAAGCATTTAAGCATATTTTACTGATTGTGGCTTTGCATAGTTTTATAGACATTGAGGCAGAATTTAACTTGCATATTCTTCATAAGAACCCAATTCTATATTATAACTACGTATCAAAACATTTGCATGTAAAACATTACGATACCACTCATAAATTTTGATATGCTGTATTTGTTTCTCATTTTATTGCGAGAAACAATGCCATCGTGAAACCTGTTCATATTACTTGAATGATATAAATTCTCCATCATATGTCGCAAGATACTTCTCCTTTATCTAAGACTCGAAAAGGAAATAGTTTCAGATAGAGTTCAGCATTATCTTGACGAATTATCCAAACTAAAGACGTTCCATTATTTTATAGCTTATTTACACTGTATATCAATTATGTGCAACACTGTTATCTGCTCTATATCATTAACCTCCATGTTTTATTTTGCAGGTCATCTTGTCAGTGGCTCCTGATACCATATACAGTGAAATATTCACTAAAGTTTTCAAGGATTCATTGTTTAGGTTGTCGTCCCAACCCTCTGGGAACTTCGTTGCGCAGGCATTGATATCTCATGCAAGAAGTCAAGAGCATGTATGTGCAGCGATCCTTTAATTTTTGTTACGAAATTTTGTGCATATTATGGAGTTCTAATTTGAATGTGAAAGCATTTCATCTGATTCCTTTATGTAGCATATTAATTGTTTAAATGTTGAACGATGTTGTACACTTGTACCACAATTGCAACTTGGACAATGATAGAAAATAATGATTTATTGGAAATCATTGCAAGACAAAATGGATATGCCGCCCTTATAGAGAAGAAAATCTCAGCTTTGTTCGCCAACAAGGATGCTCTACAGAAGTGTTGTAGAGGTGTATGTCCCAAAATAGACAGTATTAGAAAGTATGTAATGAGGAATTGTTCTACAGAAGTGTTCGCCAACAAGGATGCTCTACAGAAGTGTTGTCTTATATAGAGGTGTATGTCCCAAAATAGACAATATTAGAAAGTATGTAATGAGGAATTACATATTACCTGATCATTTTTCCCCTTCTGATCTTTTTATGTTACTATGTTTTGCAATGTGCAGTGTAGTTTTAACATCATCCACCGGAATAAAACTATCCAGTTTCATATAAGAATCTCTCCATCAGTTTTACCTCGACGTTTGACCAGATGTTCGTCTTAATTGTATGAGACACCAGAATGTTACTTCTTGTGTTAGTTATCATTGTCTGCACTAACTGTGTTGATTTGGATTTTTTCACTTTCTTAATTTTATTATCTGGTTCCGTTTTTCTTCCTAATCCAGATAAAGTTGATTTTCGCGGAACTGGGTTCGAAATTTAGGGAACTTCTCGAACTGGGAAGATCTGGAGTTGTTGCAGCTCTTATTGCTGCCAGTGAAAGACTCCAGATCCTTGAGCACAAGGTATTTCGTTTTTCATTTATTTTTTGGCCTCAAAATTGATATTTCAGCATCCTCTAAAAGTTTAGCATCACTATATGGTAATGGAACAAGTAGTGCGTGAATTTTACTTTAATCCTTCTTACTCTCCCTTTCCCTTTTTGGTTGTAGAATAGGTTTACTTTGACCCCTTATTGTTTATTCTTTATTTGTTGACTAGGTTTTCCATTGTTTTGCTGGCAGTGTTGTCAAGCCCTTGCTGATGCTGTTTGTTTGACGAATGAATCTTCTACATGCATTGTTCCGCGGATATTATTTCTTGACAGTTATATTTACGCTGATGATAAAGCAAACTGGAATTGGCCAAGTGGTGGTAAAATGCATGTTCTGGGTTCTCTTATTCTTCAGTCGGTTTTCAGATTTCCACGAGTATGTGACTTAATCTGCATTTTATTTCCTTACTGTCAGGTTTTAGACATGTCACAGAATTCTTAATCTCTTGCTTTCTTCGTGGCTTCTAATAGTATTATATCTTGTGTAAATATTACACTTTCGACATCTACCTTGCTTTAGTCTTGATTTTTTTTTTCCTCTACTGAATTTCAATATGTAATTCGTGCTGTTGTTTTCTGAGTGATAGGAATCCATACAACCATATATCACCAGCATCACATCTTTAGAGGATAAATTTGTTCTTGAAGCATCAAAGGATCCTGCTGGGGCACGGGTCATTGAGGCTTTTCTCGTATCGAATGCTTCACCTAAGCACAAGCACAAGTTATCTGTCAAGTATGATGAGATTTTCCCTATTACCGCAAACTTTAATCATGTGCAAACTTAGTTGAGTCATTGTTTAACTTTGGAAAATTTACTAAATCGGAACAGCTTCTTTATTGCAGTTCACATGTTTTAAAATGCCTACCAAAATAAGCTCTTTGAATCTTAAATTTTCCAGATATTCTTGAAATAATATATGCTATCGATTATAACCTATGTTACCTGGACTCGGGTACTTACGCATATTTAAGTGTTGGGCTCGGCTAATTCATCAAAAGGATTCAATTTTTGGTGTAACATGAGTTGTCCAAGTGTCATACCCATATCGGAGTGTTGAGTGGCTGACACGGCCCGTGGTTAACATAGATCTCATGTGATATTAATTCTCTGTATTAATTTGCAAGAGATGTTTTTTTCCCCTTTAATTATACATTTTTTATACCTTTGGCATTTACATAAGTTTCTTTTAGTCTTAATATTTGTGCAATTCCAAAAGTAACAAGACACGTAGCCGTTATACTTGAGACTGATGATAAGTTTTTTCGCCACCAAAATTGAAGGCTTCGAGGACATTTTGGGGAGCTCTCTGTTCTTCCTTCTGGTTCGTTTACTGTTGAAAAGTGCTTCAGTGCCAGCAATATGTCCCTGAGAGAGACAATTGTATCAGAACTCTTACCTTTCCAAACAGAGCTGTCCAAGACTAAACAGGGTCCATACCTGTTGAAGAAGCTTGATGTTGCAGGGTAAGCATATACTATCGTCTATTTATTTAATTTTTGTATTGCATTTGGTTATTGGCATGAAAACTGAAAAATGTAAATGCACCATATATTAGTAAGTGTGTAGATTACAAAAGCTACCCTTAAGGATTTGACTAATTACAAAACCCCCGTCATTTTTAAAAATTACAGATGTCCCCTAATGAGGTGTATGTTTACTTTAGAAGAAAACCCTTCCTGATGGTGCCCTTCATAAAATTGAAACAAATGATGAGGGGATAATTGAAACAGAAAGATGGCTGTACTTTTTTTTTTCCCCGTAAGTAGACCGACCCTCGAGAGTATTTTTGCAGTTAAGCCTTATAATTGGGTTCCAGGTATTCCATCTGATAGTGGTGTCCGGGGTGTTATGGAAGAAACCTGTCGCCACTTACTTTACTCGACTATTCTCGACATTTTTAAATTCTTTGGTCTGTAAGAGTTGGATGCATTTACCTTTTTCTTTTCCTTGTCTTAATCTCTTGTTTCTCTCGTGAACTTCATGTAATAACTTGCACATTTTCTACCTTACACAAGATATCAAGTAACGGTCTTTCTGTTTTCCTCTTTTGCTGTAATAGATTTGCAGAAAGACCCGAACAATGGAGATCAAGGCTAAATTCGAAACAGTCTGCTTACAAAGAATTCTATGCAACATTTGGACCAAAGGACACTGAATCACCCCGAAGTGACAATTTTCTCTCGGACACCCGACAAAATCCGCAGGTGGAAAAGTTGAAAGGAATGAGAAAAGAGATCGACACTCGTCTTTCTTCTGCTTTTTCTTGCAATTTGGGCTCTCCATTTTTGGCCCACCAGGGTTCTACTAAACCGAAAAAATCAGGGAATAATAAGCAGGTGCCAGACGGAAAGGGATTTCCGAAAAATGTCGATGGTATTTTCTCTAGAAGCGAAAGACGTAATAATGAGAAATCGTCAACTACGAATACTGAGAAAAAACGGCGCAGAAAAGATGGCTTGCCGACTTCTCTGAACAAGAAGTTGAAAGCTGATATTACTGATTAAGCAGAAGCTTACATGCTTCAGACAGACATTGGATGGTTTCTCACAATTTTTCCTGTTTTGTTTTTTCTTTCTTTTATTTTATTTTATTTTTATTTTTGACATTTGAGGATGCAATATTTGCTTTTATGATCGAAAGCTCTTGTATTCACATGTCTAAGCTATGAATGATATAAAACAACAAACTGTGACTAGCAAAATTGGGTACATTCCGACTTCTCTGAGTCTGTCCTAGAAAAAAAAAAAAGCAGGAAAAACAATATTTGAAAAGAGATCATTGCCCAGCAGGTACTCTCCGGTTGCGAGCCGCCCCCTCTCGTCCGTCATCCGACGAAAGCTTGGACCTGGTACGGAAGAGCACGACACCCGAGTGAAAAACTTGTTACGGACAAACGAAAGGCTTCGCAACTTTTCGGGAGCTAGAGGTTACTTGTTCTGTCTGGGATTCGATCTGCTCGGAGGTACATCTCGAAAGCTCGATTTTTCCTTCGTGTATGGATTTTTCTCTTTTGCGTGCAAATCCTTGAGAGATTGTGACGATGAGTCCACATTTGAGGTGGTTACCGCATGAAGGGGCCGTATTGCTTGTGCTTCTTGCATGTGGGAATGCAAAATAAGAAGTAATGCAAGAAGAAAAGAGGTTGTCATTACTAAAGGTGGGACTTTGGTAAGTACTAAAGGTTGTCTATAAGAAGTGATTTGAGCTTATTGTGATATATATATATATATATTATGCGTAGGTCTTGTTTGGTATCCTATGCATAGTTGGATCATGTGCTGCTGCTTTGACTATCATGTTACGGGTCTGATCTCCATATTAGTTATTCACACTATCGATGTGGTCATGTGACTGGGCACGTGATTTTATTTTTAAACTCGCGTCTGCTTTTTTTTTTTTTTTTATTTATATAACAGGGCTTCGATATTTGTTCTATTTTGTACGATAAATTATTTTGACTGAACTTATTTAAAAGATGTCTGTTTTTGAGAGATGCAATATGTGTATTATATTTGTATGTATTAGGTAGGACTGAGTGGGAGGTCGGGTATTGTTAGGGTATGCTAGGGTACTTCGGGTACACCGTTCCCACTAAATCGGGTACTTGAAATCGGGTACCAAATCGAGCTCAGAAGCCGATCGAGTATAGCTGTTTCTTCTCTATTTTTTTTGTCTTTTTGTTGGAGGGAGTGTTAGGGTAGGATCGGGTACCACTCCCTCCACTTAGGGTAGTGTTAGGGTAGAATTGGGTAGTTTTGAGTTGGAGGATTTTTATTGGATCGAGTTGATGTGGCACCCAGGGTATTAGGGTACCACTCCCTCCTCCCTTAGGCATGGAAATTCGGGTATCTCCAACCCAAATTTCCGGAAATTCGGGACTCCCGAACCTGAACTTTCACAAACCCCTACTCTGGATCCGAACCGAATATATTTTCGGGATCCCTAATTTCCCGATCGGGACACCCGAATTTCCCGATCGGTATCCCTAAATTTCCCGATAAATTGGATGGTTAATTTTGTGTCAGTTTTTCGGGTAATAATAGGGTGTTGCGATACCGGAATTACCCGAAATTCCCGAACTATTATCCGAAATTCCCGAACTATTTTTGAATTTTTTTTCGAAATATACCCTCTATTTTTGTATTAATCCCACCTGTTTTCAATCAAAATCATATATTTAGATTCATTTAACAATCAATAAGACCAAATCATACGATTCATACCCTAAAGTCACAAACATTCCCATGAACGATGTATTTCTAATTTTTGAATGTAAGAAATTGAAATTAAAAATTAAAACTTACAAATTAATCGGGAGTTAGGGTTTCCGTTCGGGAAATCGGGAACTCCCGAAACCCGAATTTCTCCGAAGGGCAACTCCCGAACTCGGTCGAATTCCCGAATTATTCGGGTTTGGGATCCCGATTCACGAGAAAATTCAGATCTGGTCGGGAATTCTCGAATCCCGAAAACCGAACTTTCAACCCTAGTATGTATATTCACTGTTGGATCTGTAGCGAATGATTTTCATCGCGAATTCAATGATGAATACACATGCAATTATGGTACTCTTGTGGATATTTTAGAAGCTTCCTATTTTTATTAGAAATTTCTTGTTAAAGTGTGGATAAAAAAATGTTTTAGCTTATAATATTTTTTGTTTATGTTCAGTGAAATGTACTTCCACCGTCCCTTAAGTATAGGCATCCAAAGGAGTGACACGAATTTTTAATAAAGGGTGCGTCGAGAGAGAGAGAGTATGACTTATAGAAAGTGAGAGAGTATGACTTTATAGAAAGAAATGTTAAAGTGATTTTACTAAAAATGAAGTGTGACAGACGGAAATTATAAAAAGTGCATATGTTTAAGGGACCGAGCGAGTATAAGTTATTTACTAAAATGTTGGTGTGGGAGTACTGTCTTTCCGAGAGCTAATAAGGTTCTTATAGAATTTATTTTTTAATCTTATAAAATCTTTTAAAAGAATCATACCAAGCAAGTTTAAGTAGCTCTCAAGTATTTTACAGTCCCTCTGTTTTATATTATCTATATTGAATTTTGATCATACTATATTGAATTTTGATCATAAATTATCAATATATTCTGATAAAAAATATATTATATATTTTTAATGCAAATATAAACTTAAAAAATAAATGACCATTAGTATGAAACGAGTGTGATTTTGTTAGGGTGAACTTACCCTCCATAATTGGAGGGTAATTTTGAGATATAAAAATTAAATTTTTTTCATTTTTGTTTCTTCTATGTTATTTTATTTATCGAGATCTTTGATTTGAGTATAATTTTGAAACATAATTTTTTAGTTTTGAAAATATTTTATTTTGGGTGAGAAATTGATTTTTTTATTTATGAAAATAATTTCATTTAAAAGTAAGGAATTATATATCAAAATTATACTCAAATTAAAGATCTCGATAAATAAAATAATATAGAAGAAACAAAAATGAAAAAAATTTAATTTTTATATCTCAAAATTACCCTCCAATTATGGAGGGTAAGTTCACCCTTTTTTTAGGAGGTGAACTAAATCCTATGTTGCACAAATGCGGGGTGCGGGTGCGGGCATATACGGGTGTGGGGATACGGTTTTTTGAAAATGTTAGGGTGCGATACGGCAAGGATATGTCTGTTTATTTTATATTTTATTATATATAACACTTGTTAAATATAAAAAATAACAATTCAAATATCACCATAAAACCAATTCAAATACATAAAACAAGTCATACAAAAAACAATTCAAAATGGCTTTGAGCAGCGGAGCTTTCTGATACTATTCGTGAATGCTGCTAAAGTGAAAACTGTAAAAATAATTACTTACTAAATGATTTACTTTTCGTATTTTAGTTTATTTGATTTATTTTTTAAAAATTACAAAAAAAAAAAAAACAAAAAAAAACCCAAAAAAAAAAATCACCCACGCCCCCTCCCCACGCACTGGATACGCGTATTACGTGCGAATCCCACACGTACCTGCACCCATACAGTATCTGATACTGCATATTGGTGAATTTTGAAGAATCCGTGCTGACAGACTAAATCTGTAAATCACATTCCTCTGAAACAGAGTGAGTAAGACGTTTTTAACCCAAAAAAAAGAGCGAGTAAGATGTTTAAAAGAGCTTGTAAATCAAGACCAAAATATCCCGATGTCTCTTATTTAATTGCAAGTTGTCTCTTATTCACGTAATTGATGACATGGCACCGTCGCATTTTGGATTTCATTTTTCCTTAAAATTAGTTTATTACTATGTGTTTCAGATAAAATATTAATTATTTGTATAATATGGAATCTAACTTGAATTTGGTCAAAGTAACTATCTTAATATAGAATATTCTATTAGTATGGCATAGGCCATTATTTTAGCATTTTTCCATGTTTGATCTCTCCGCACTTCAAGAGTATATATATATATATATATATTTGTCATATTCATATTACATTCAAAATTATATATATATATACTACATCACTCTAAATACGATAAGGAAGACATCTTGCTAGGTGCTCTTGAGGGTGGGATAATATTTGCCGCACTTCTTAGCCACAAAATTACATCGAATCAACCCATTTCCGACTTCATATATTTTATTTTTCTAGAGTAAAATAAAACCTTGAAAATTTAATGTGCTAAAATTCATTACTTGACAATATGAGTAAATTATTACCCGTGGGAAGTACAGATGTTAAGCATCTGCCATTTAAGCGGTTCTATTAAAGGCTAAAAGCTCTGATTTAAGCAGGTTAGGAAATATTGGCACTAACTCAACGGGTTCTAAACGCTAAATATTTAAAAAATCTACTTTTTATTTTTTTATAAGTAAAAAAAACAATAACAATATATTTTATATATATAGTAACAACTATACTATAATAAATATAACAAAAAATACACTTATATATATATATATACTATATTAACAAATACAGTAATAATATATATATTATATTATATATATATATATATATATATCGGGCTAGTCCCTGGGCTGGCTAGCTATTTTCATTCTAATTTCCCGCTAAACTGCCAAAAAGCTGATTTAAACGGGCTAGGAAATATCGGTCATAACCCAATTTTTTGCGGGTTAAACGGGCCAGCCCTACGGGCCCGAACCCTTTTAACATCTCTAGTGGGAAGGGTTGGTGGTCCAATGATAAGACGCATACACCCAAGACACTCATTTGGGAGAGGTCTTGGGTTCTAACTCTACCAAGGAGGTGAAAGAGGAGGTTTTTCTCTTTATGATCCTCTAGCTCCTCGGGGCTAGCTCGAGCGACCGCTAATCAATGTTTAATCTCGTATCAAGCGGCAGTGTGAGACTATTCCTTGCTGGAACCTGGAGGTGCTGATCAGTGGTACTTCTCCCAGAAGCTGTCTTTGGGAACCTCGGCGACTTAATCGATTAAGGGTTTCTAAGCGCGCAAAAGTGTACAGAAAAGACATTGGGAACCCTGGAATTGCTCGAGCGACTCGTGATTTACTTCTCTCAATGGGTTAAGAGTGGGTTCATTGAGGGACTAGGATTAGTCCGATTAAACTGGGATCACCTAATTATAAAAAAAAAAAGTAAATTATTACTCAATAAATTAACGATTTTTTAAGTGAACAAATTTACTTGGTCTCGGTATCATTAATTTATACACTTTTTATTTCATATTAAGTGTCGTTTCACGTCTTACTGATTCAACTTTTACCATATATTATTTCTAAATATATAATGATTTAAGATTATTTGAGGACCAAACTTTTTTTACATACCAAGGGATTAATCTCCACCCTTCATCTTCCCTCCATCTTTATTTGATCTAATGAATGAGATTAATCCCAACAATTTAAAACACCAACTTTCATCATTTTTTTTCAAATATCAATATCTTTCAAACCGTTAATCGTTAAGTCAAAAAAATATCACGAATTCTGAAGATTTAATTATCTTTCTATAGATAGACTTTGATATACTTTCGACAATTTTTTTCCGCTTTTCACGTTTTTAGTAGTAGAAAAAATCATATGTGATATATCATATATGATATTACATATCACATATGATATATAATATCATATCATATATGATATTACATATCATATATGATATATCACATATGATATTTTCGGCCACGAAAAAAAACGTGAAAAAAATGGAAATTTTTTTTTTTTGTCGAAAGTATATCAAAGTGCCTGTCTATAGAAAGATAATTAAATGCTCGTCGCGATGGTGTAATTATTTTCGCTTAACGATTAACGGTTTAAGAGATATTTAAATTATAAAAAATGTGTGAAATATTAAATGCTTTTAATCTCAACCATTGATTTCTTTTTGGATGGATGGTGGGGATAAGTCCCTTGGTATGTAAGAAAAGTTTGGTATTTAATATAACTCTACTCATATATAATAGTAACAATATATCAAGTAAATTTATTATGCTTCTTTTTTAAATCCGAAGGTAGCAATATAATTTTTATAACTTTATATAATTATATTTTATGAGATAATTTATGATTAAAAATTAGTTTAAAATAAATAAACAAAACAACACTTATTATGAAAGGAAGTGACGGTATAAATTTTAACGTAAACAAATTATTAAGGATAATTTTATACTTGATGTAGCAATACTCAAAACTGATCTGGGCCGTTGATCCATTTTGTGACTCTCCTCAATGCTAAGTATAGTCAATCTAGAGGGAACGGCCGGAACCCTTAAGTCAATGTTCGGGGATAAAATCATTAACCCGAAAACTGGGTCCAGTAAGTACAGTTTGTAATTCAAGCGGGGACCACGAGGCGAACAGGTCATGCTGGAAAAACTTACCTCTGGATCGGGGATGAGGTAGAGCCTTAGGCCCTTAAGAGGGTACTCAGAACAGATGACAATTCTATAGCCAATGTAGACAGTAGGGCTGCAATTTCCGACGCGACACGATAACCCGACACGAACACGCACGAAATTAATGGGTTAGTGTTTGGCCTTATCGTGTTCGTGTCCTTCGTGTCGACACGATAAGGACTAGCTAATTTCGTGTCGTGTTCGTGTAACACGATAACTTTCGTGTTCGTGTCGTGTTCGTGTAACCCGATAATATTTATACATTTTTAGCATATTTTTAAATATTTTAAGTTTATTTTCTAATTTTTTATTGAATTTATCGATTCGTGTCGTATCGTGTAGTGTCAACACGAAAAATATCGTGTTCGTGTCGTGTCCGTGTTTCAACCTTTCGTGTCGTGTTCGTGTTCGTGTTCGTGTTCGTGTCGGGTATATACTTAACGAGTCGTGTTCGTATTTGGCCTTATCGTGTCGTGTCGTTATCGTGTCGACCCAATAACGAGCCAAAACGCGCGAATTGCCAGCCCAAGTAGACAGAATCTACGCATTTTCCTTACCTTTTTTTAGGACTTTCTTGCTTTTTATGGGAAAACACATTAGTCATTGTATGTTCTCAAATACAGCTGTGAATGTCAATATGGGATTCCAGATGAGGTGTGTATTCTGTAATCTCACAATTCAAAAGTAACTGAAAAATATTGCCTGTTGACATTCAAACCAATCTTAAACTAATTTAATTAAATTGGGTTAGTGGAAACATTAGTAGTTAATCATATCTAAACTGTGATATTTTGTGTGGAGCAATGTAATGAACATGTTTTGGATCATTTTCAATTATGATAATTCCCCAGTGATAACTGCAAGGGGCCATCGCCCCCTCCCTACCCCCATGCAAATTTATGAGATTTCCGTATTTGCTAGGCCTCGGCAACTAATCCTGAAAGCCCAGGCTCGTCCCGGGCCAGACCAACTTCTTAAAACCCATGTCCCAATCCCATTCCATCCTATTTTAAATATTTGGGACAGGCCGCAAGTCCAAATGTCAAATCCCAACGTGGTCCTGTCTCGTCCGATAGGATTGTTTAGTTACTGAATTTATATAAGGGAAAATTATGTTTATTTTCCTAACGTATGGACATTTTTACATCCGTGTCCTTACCTAATAATAATTGCAAATTGCCATATAACGTATTCAAAATTTTAATGTCCGTGTCCTAATGACCGGAATCCGGCCAATTTGCCTATGTGGCACACCAGAAATTTGACGTGGCTTGATTACATTATTTTAATAAAATAAAATTGGCCACATCAGCTCCAAATCACCAGTTATCAGTTAAAAAAATTAAAAAATTAAAAATTTAAAAAATAAATTTTAAAAAGTAAAATTATAAAATACAATTGTAAAATAAAATTATAAAATTAAAAAAATATTAAAAATTATAAAAGTTTTAAATGTGGTCAATTAAAATTTTATAATTTTATAATTTTTTAAAATTAAAATTATAAAATAAAACTGGAAACTAACATTATAAAATTAAAAATTACAACAAATTATAAATATTATAAATGTGGTCAATTTTATTTTATATTTTTTTAATTTTTCAATATTTTAAAATAATAGAAAATAAAATTTTAAAATAATATTAAAAAATTAACAAAATTATAAAAAATTATAATTTTATATAAATTTCCACATGTGTGGAATTGATAACTGATGATTTGGAAATAATATGGTCAATTTTATTTTATTAAAATGATCGAATCAAGTTATAAAATATGTGTGGCATTATATATTAAAGTATTTTCATTATTGAAAAAACAGACAATGTCACACATGTTTTATAACTTGATTAGATCATTTTAATAAAATAAAATTGACCACATCAGCTCAAAATCATCAATTATCAATTCAAAAATAAAAATAAAAAATTATAAAATTATAGTATTTTTATTTTTTATTTTTTTTTTAAAAATTTATTTTCTATAATTTTACAATTTTATTTTATAATTTACAATTTTTTAATTTTTACAATTTTATAATTATTTTTTACTTTTTAAAATATTAAAAAATTAAAAAATTATAAAATAAAATTGACCACATTTATAATATTTATAATTTTTTAATTTTATAATTTTAGTTTACAGTTTTATTTTATACTTTTAATTTTAAAAAATTATAAAATTATAAAATTTTAATTGACCACATTAAGAATTTTTATAATTTTTAATATTTTTTAATTTTATAATTTTATTTTATAATTGTATTTTATAATTTTACTTTTTCAATTTTGTTTTATAATTTTTTAATTTTTTAATTTTTTTTAAGTGATAACTGATGATTTGGTGCTGATGTGGCCAATTTTATTTTATTAAAATGATGTAATCAAGCCACGTCAAATTTCCGGTGTGCCACATAGGCAAATTGGCCGGATTTCGGTCATTAGGACACGGACATTAAAATTTTAAATACGTTATATGGCAATTTGCAATTATGCTTAGGTTAGGATACGGGCGTAAAAATGTCCATACGTTAGGACAATAAACGTAGTTTTCCCTTTATATAATCATATTGTATACGAGCACACTATCAAGTCAAAAACAGTCATCCAATATTTCTAACTCATCTCGTTTATCTTGTTCGTCCAATTTCCAGCCCTAATTTGCGAAACACCAAGCCTCTTCTCCTAAATCGTAGCCTTCAATTCCATTCACTTTTTCGATGGCCGACACCCACCTAAGTTGCTTCCACCTTTGAAGTATGCACTTGGAACTTTGAATATGTAACTTTGGACATGTAACTAGAATTTAATGCAATATAATAAGTCTAAATATCATGTCCACTTAAGAGTCAACATCGATCAATGAGACCATTTTCGTCCCGTTCGTATCCCGACCCCGTTCCTGTCCCAAATAGGATCGGGACAGCCGAGATCAATTATTCTAAAGTCCAATCCGGTCCCATCTCGTCCCATAATTTTTAAATGGGATGGAATCAGGATTACCTTAAGATGGTCCCGTTCCGTCCCATGCACATGCTTAATATTTGCTCAAAAAAAATATTTTTTATTTAAGTGAAAATACTAAAGATAAGAAGTGCGGCAAAATATGTTGTATTATTCATTAATGTAACCCATAAATAAAGGATGACATTGCAAGATCTAGAATGGTCCATTAAGGTCTAGCCTATTCACAATAAGAATGATATAAGTAAATATCCAATAAGCTAAACTAAGACATATTGGGGCTGTTCAGTTGTGTCTTATTAAGCTTAATAGGTTGGTGACTTATTGATGCACCGTGCGTGGACAAAAAACAAACTATAGTTCGAGATCTCGTTGATTCCACAGAACACCGAGAGTTTGATATCAAGATTCGTTGATTTCATAAAAATACCAAAAAATGATATATATGGAGGAAAAACCTCTGATTGTATTAATAATTCAAAAAATTTGAATAACAAGGCGCCTTACAATTGTTTAAATAGCAAACTCTAACCGCGAAACCCTAAAAAAATAACAAAAAGGTCCTTGAAGTTCTCAAAATATAATTAACAATGCACGAAAGACATAAAAAACGCAAATTTGACCCACAAGTTGAAGGAATTTGCCCAAAATCCGCCATCGCTCGTGGAAAAGCCATGACTTGCTTAGAATTCTATTTTTGCATCAAAAATTTTAGGCTTTCATCAAAATCTGACACTGGACAGAACTTAGAAAAGTTGTCAAAATTCTTCGAATGTTCAAATTTCTGTATATACCGTAACTCCACTTGACCCGCATGACTTATACAGTAAGCTCTACAAAGATGTTCGATTATGGCTTAATGAACCAACAAGTGTCTTATTCGGTCAGCCCAAAAATATTAGTTCTTACCATTCAGCCAAAGTTTCTCCCCTTTCACCCTTGTGAAGATAAAAATATTAGTTCTTACCATTCAGCCAAAGTTTCTCCCCTTTCACCCTTGTGAAGATATGGAGAGCATTAAAAAGATACTCACAATAAAAACTCTCCTCCCAAGGAAACTCACTCTACTCAAAAAAATCGAATTTGGCTTTGCTTCTCGGGAGTAATGTCCAAGGAGGCTCCTCAAACCAATATCAATCCCGGGATTGTTGGTGATTTTAGTATCACCAGGCATTTTGTATAATTGGAACTAATATGTGAGCTAAGGGCTTTTATAATTTGTATTCTAATATATGTTCGGATATGTACGGAGTGCACACATGTATAAGATCGAATTATAAGCCGGTACGGTCAAATGTCGGGGGTCCGGGGACAGCGCCCCCGTTGACGGAGTCTAGGGCGACTCTAGCGGGTCCATGGGGCGAGCCCTGGCGGTGGTCCCGCCGACTGCTCACGGGCAGGTCGAGGCGGAGCCTCGCGGGGTTTGGGCAGGGCCCCAAAAGGTCTTCGGAAATTTGGATTGGTAACTTAGTGAAAATTTCGAATTTTAGAGGGAGATTATGGTAAAATTGACTAATTTTCGTCAATTTTGGAAAGTCATCCGTCTAACCCTAATTTCGGATCACTAATTAAATCCTTCTCACGGCGCCGCCTCAAGTAACCCTAATCTGTCCCTTTGCAACCCTAAATTCGACATGTATAAATAAGGCTCTTCGCCTTGAGTCGAAACACACCCTTTTCTGAGCTCTCTCCTTCTTCTGATAAACTCAGAATCTCTCTAGCAATTTGTCTTACGTTTCTGTGCTTAGATTCGTAAGTGTCCCTTTGGATTATTCTAGGCTGAATTTCTTGTAACCCGGACATAGGATAGAAATATCAGTTCGAAAAGTGATTACACGATCTATCGGAAATCCGAATCACCATAATAAATCCTAATACTCCAACAGGGATCACCTTGAAAACAAGATTAGCGGATCTATTCAAAATATAGTAAAACGGGGAGGTTGGTAATCACTCCTTTCTAAAACCTGAAATTCAAATCAGTTTTGCATGGCGAGAACCGATTTTCTTGCTTCTATTTTAACTAGATCCTTATTTTCAGCCCCTAAATATATATATTCAAAGACTGATTAAATTTTATTCTCTGTCATTATTTTGAATTCAAATATGATAATTCCCATCAAGATCAATTCTACCGTAGAACGTAGGGGTGTGCAAAAAAACCGATTAAACCGAAAATCATACCGCACCGTAAAAATCGTACCGAAAAAACCAATAAACCGCTTAAACCGACATATATGGTTTTTATTTTTTATAAAGCCGAAACTTCGGTAACGGTACGGTATTTGACTTAAATACCGAAAAAAACTCGTACCGTACCGTTATTTATAGTAAATATTTTTATGATAATATATATATATATAGTAGTTACAGACTCACATGAATATAGAAGTATAATAAATTTATTGAAGTTCAATACACTTGTTTGTCTTTTTTTTATTTTTTTTATTTTTATCCTCCAAAATAGTTGGATGAAAACTTGAACATTAAATTAGTTACTGTCTTAAGGTTAGTGTGATATTTTTGGTTTAGCTATTAATTTGGATCAGCTATTTATGGTACCTTGTTGAATTAATTTATTTGAGTATTTTTGTCTTATTAATGCTATCAAGTATCAAGTAGAAAAACAGAAAAAATACCGTACCGATGTAAACCAAACTGAAATACCGAACTACCAAACCTAAAAAAACCGTATGTTTATGGTATTAAATCATAATAAACCGAATATATTTGGTACGGTATCGGTTTTACCCTAAAACCGTACCATACCGATCATGCACACCCCTAGTAGGACGAGATTCCCATTAAGATCTATTCTACCATATTAAATCTCAGTAACGGAAGAAACTTGGTGGAGAATTCTTTTGCTCAAGATATATAGGCAGAAAAGAAAAAAAAGAAGAAACAAAGAGAGGTTGAGGACTCTGCAACGTTTTCTCTTTCTGGGAAATGTGAATGAGGAAGAAGTTGCTATATGAGGAAGAAAGGCAAGTTCGTTTTGTTGTTGGTATTGTACGATTTTCTTGTTTCATTCTAATTTTTTGTGTTTTTTTTTATATATGAGTTTCCATTTTTTTTATATAATTTCCGAGAACCATCATTTTATTTTCTCTTGATATTAGAACTTTCATTTATTTTTGAAAGTGTTTCAATATGTATGCATGGCTCTTGTGACATTTTGTTCAAATATTTTCATACTTTTATGTGCATGTGGTGCCAAATATTATTTTTCAAATTTATCTCGCATCATATTTGTTTCCACGTGTTATCCCATAAATCGTAACATTTAGAATTATTTGTCACCAGAGTATTAGTATAGGATGATGATAATAGTGTTTCTCATATTTATTATGTAAGTGGTTCCATACATGTTATCCCGTAGATGGTAACATTTAGAGTTATTTATTTGCCACCAGAATAATATTATACAATGTTGACACTTGACAATGTTGAAGGGAAAATAACTTGAAACAGAAAGTAGGGCAAAAGTTGTTATTGTATTATTCCATTAATGAGCTCCCTTTAAATAGGGAGAAATACATACAAACAGGCCTTAGCCAAACCCTAACTAGGAAAGCTCGTAAACTAACAGACTTAGGCACACAAAGGGTATTATTCCTTTAACACTCCCCCTTGTGCCTAGTCTACAAGCGCATGTCATGTTGCCTCGTTAAAACCTCGTCAAGCAAAAACCCAATGGGAAAGATGTCTTGATCGTAGGGAAAAGAGTACAACATCTAGACACATCAAGTTTAGATTTCGTCCTTTGTATCTATCCCCTCATATGATCGTTACATTTGATCATAGCGCTACGAAGGTGACCATTCCATCGATCCCTAAAATCGTACATCTTGTTACCTCGTTAAAAACCTTTCCAAGTGATAAAAACCCTGTGGGAAAAATGATCCTTGGAAGGAAAAGAGTATAACGTACGGTGTGGATGTAAGACTCCCCCTCAAGTCTAAATTTCCCCCTGATCATCAATCAAGTAGTTGTTGTCTCATTAAAAACTTTGCCAAGTAACAAAACCCAATGGGAGAAAATGAACCTTGGTCAAAGAAAAGAGTACAACACATGTGATTAAGTTTCTTTATAATCATCATTTCCTTGTGATCTTTACATCGATCTCGAGAGTTGGAAAAATCTACAGCTCCCCCTAATGCTTACATTCATATACTGTTGCCTCGTTAAAAACCTTGCCAAGTAACAAAACCAGTGGGAAAAATAAACCTTGGTCTAAGGAAAAGAGTGCAACCTATGTGAGTATCTTCCCTTATATCTCACATATTTCCCATTATGATCATTTCATCAATCAAGGGGATTTACAAGTTACATCATGTTCATAAATGTAAGTATGCTCATCAGTGGCAGTACTTAACCGCTAGTTCCTCACAAGTGTAGAATGATAGTTCTTAATCATGTACACTCACGGATTGATTCATGCAAAGCAATAATCATGTCGTGAAGGAGGTATCCAAGAGGGTTTGCTTAGTCGATTTCCATGACATAAGCAATTCATACCAACACATACTTTGTGGTAGTTTCTTCGGCACCAGCATTTACTTTAGCCTTTGCCTTTTCGTAAGCAGCTTCCTTTGCCTGCTCGTAGGGAAAGAATAGTCCCAAGTCAATGGTTTCTTTTAAATATAAAAAGATATTCTTGATACCATTCCATTGATATTGCGTCGATGCTGAACTAAATCTAGTCAGCGGATTAACTGAGGAGTGATAGCAGGTCGTGTACATTGAGCTAAGTACAATAATACGCGATTTCACTCAAGTAGGGAATTTCAGCTCCCAAAGATCTTCGTCATTTTCGTTTAGACGAAATGGATCTTTCCTTTGCATCCAAATGTTCGACCTATCATGGGGTGCTAGTTGGGTTTGCCTTGTCCATATTAAAGTACTTGAGAATCTTCTGGACATAGGCTGACCGGTGGAATAAATTCCACAAACTCGATGTTCTATGTCAATGCTTCGACAGAACCGAGTTTCCCCAAGATCTTTCATCTCAAACTCAGATTTCCACTGTCCGGTAGTTTCTCTTATTTCATCAAGAGTGCTGATTATATTCATGTCATCGACATACATTGCGATGTGAATCTTATTTGTGAAGACGCAGGGACACAGTTCATCGTTCTTTTATCCCTTCCCAATCAAGTAGTCACTTAGACGGTTATACCACATCCTTAAGGATTGCTTCAAAACCGTAAAGTTGAGCGTTTCAATCAAATTGCAAACGCACTCCGTGGTCTAGAGTCACTTGATTTGGGTAATGAAATGCCATCGGGCATTTCCATATATATCTCCGTATCTAGATCCTATAGAGATACGTAGTAACCACATCTATTGGCTGCATTTCCAGTCCCTCGGAAATTACTACGCTAATCAAATAGCGGAACGTATACATGGGAGTACATTTCCTCGTAATCAATTCCAAGGCGTTGTGAGAAGCATTACTTCGTGAAACCTTGTACATTAGGACTCTATATTCTCACTACGTTTTACGACAAAGGTTCGTTTATGTCTTATAGGCTTTATACTTGGGTAGGTTAGCATTACCCATACCAAATACCTGACTCTTTGTCGAAGAATCTAGTTCTTCCTGGAATGTTTTTCTTATAGGCCAATCAGCTCTATGTTGATTTTACCTAATTGAGCGAGGTTCGACATCATCGTACTTTATGATTCATGACATGTCATCAAAGTGGGTGGTTGATCAGGCCACACCCTCATAATTTCATCGAGATTCTTGATTTTCTGAATCATATCTTCAGGGCGTCCCCCTCGTCATGACTCATGGACATAATAAAATCAAGCATGATCTCATTAAACGAGTTCATTGATGGTTAACATGTAAATTTGTGCCATACTCTACCTGGGTGAGTATTTAGTCGAACCACGTGGCTTCCACCCCTTCCTTCGCAGGGAGCCACGGCCTCAACCACACCTCCACCAAGTGCGGTTGCATCACCCGGTTCATTGGTGATGTGCCCTTTGGAGGGGACTTCTAACCTTACAGGCACATTTGCAGCTGTAATGTGAGATCTTGTCACTTAAACGATATCAGTAAATGCATCAGGCATCGAATCTGCTACATCCTGAAGATCGAGTATTCTTTGTGCTTCACGGTAACATTGTGAAGTTCGGGGATCATAATGAGATAAAGTGGGGAGACACCATGGCAATTCCTGTCATTCCCCGAGAAATTACGTTTTCTCTCCTCCCCCTAACGACTGGAAGGTTGTCTCATTAAAGTGACAATCCGCAAATCGTGCGGTAAAGAGATAATTGTGAAGGTTCTAAATAGCGGATAAACGTCTGGAGATTCTTATCCAACGTGAATACCTAATCGTTTCTAAAAATCGATGCACTGTGGGGCGCAGAAGGCACATATAATGCGTAACCAAATATGCGCAATTGGCACTCAAGTCCGTCTGGGTCCAAAATACAAAAATCAGGCTATCCAGTTACCAACTGGTACGCATAAATTAATTGGTTAGCAAAAGGTCTAAGGATGAACGATTTAAGTAAAGTTGCGTGCAATATTGCATAATCCCAGGCAAAAATATGCTAATTGATGCGCATAACCAATGACATAATCACCATACATATTCTTTCGAAGGTGGTTTATATGAGACCGTTTGCATATGCACATGGGACGAGATGTTATTCATTGATCTCTATCATGCAATAAACATCAAGTACTTTTTGATGTGAACTCTCTAATCATCAAGTTCTTTAGATGTTATAAGGGAGGTGAGCCCTTATAAGTTATCTTGGAAGTTCTGCAGCAGTTTGAGTGGACAGAAGAGCGACATGTGACCCACATGTCGGAGAATCCATCAAAACCATAAATACATAAATGGTCCGCATATTAGGTGGATGGATCCACAAATATCTCCTTATATTCAGCGTAAGAATGGAATGTTTGCTTTTGTTTCTTTAACGTAGGAATGTCTCGCTCCTACTTCGGCTAAAGAGCAGGCTTTGCAACACTAAGTGGTGGGCATTTGATATGCATCTGGTTCTTTGGATGATATAATACGATTAGTATCAACATTGTTCTGTATGTTGAGTTGTTGCCACAGTTTCGCTCGAAAAGTAATGATGTTCGTACAAGTTCTTTAGTATACATATCGTCATACTTCGACCAGGATGACCTAGTCTATCGTGCCAAAGCCTATATGAGTCTATGTTCCAAAGTACATTGTTGGTGACAATATAGGATTTTAAAAAACCTAATAGTAGTTAGGTACAGTCCACTAGATTGACTCATGAGTTATTCTAAAATGCGTTTACGTCCACATTCATTAGAATTAATAAAAGAAACTCTATTCCATTCTCACAGTGGGTTTCAATCTGGAAACCATTGCTACGTATATTGTTGAAGCTAAGTAAGGTTCGAAGGGCTCTAGGTGCATACAGAGTATCGGTAACTTGTAATTGAGTGCCATTTAGGCATCAAAAATTGAGCATTACCTCGCCCTTTGGTGCGTTGGGATGACCCAATCATCGTAGTTACCGAGGTTTGGCAGGCGACTTATTCGATGAATAGAAGCCTAATTCTAAGAACATTCAAGTTCTACTCGATTCATTCCTTAGAAGAGAGTGAAACTTCGAACCATTAGCATTCAAGCATTATTCAGTACTTTGAAATACAGCTAAGAATCTAACGTAAGCAATATTAATATCTTGTTCATGAAACAACATTGCATCAGGCCATTATTGAAAAGAAAACACCAACACAGTCGTCTTGAGGCAACTATACCAAATGTAAACGAGAAAGTAAACATAATATTAAGATTCAATTTATAGACTGTGGTTGTTGGTCCCCAGAATGATGAAGATTATCCTCACTGTACCAACACGAGTCTTTTCTAGCGCGCTTTGTCCTCACTCACGCGCACCTGAGAAACTTCCCAGGGGGTTACCCATCCCATAACTATTCCAGGGCAAGCACGCTTAACTTTGGAGTTTCTATGAGATGGCTACCAGAAAAGAAGATGCATCTTGTTGGTATGAGTAGTCCAAATCAATTCATTTAACCACTTTCTAGTGCAGATCTCACAGGTCGAATCGCAAGCTGCGCCTCACGCATTTTTAAGCTCATGCAGGCAGGATGCTGGACCGAAGCCCAACAATCCCCCTCCCAGTATCTGCCAGCATTTCAGCTCCACAGTCTGGAAACCTCCACGAACTAGATTTGATCAAACAGCCCTCTAGCGGCTAGATTCATTCACACAGTCCTCCAACACTTGACATCAACATCTATTCCACTTCCGTTTACTTCCGCTGCGCCAGTATCTCAGTTCCAGCATGCTAGATTTGATCACATAGCCCTCCAGCACCTGACAACCTCCACTGCACTAGCATCTCAGTTCCGGCCAAGTGGCAACATCTGCTGCATGCCCGCCTCTTAGTTCCAACACTCTGGCAGCCTCCATTGTAGGATACTTCGAGGGAATCCGCACCCGTGACCTGCTCCGATACCAATTGTTGGTCCCCAGAATGATGAAGACTATCCTCACTGTACCAACACGAGTCTTTTCTAGTGCGCTTTGTCCTCACTCACGCGCACCTGAGAAACTTCCCAAGGGGTCACCCATCCCATAACTACTCCAGGCCAAGCACACTTAACTTTGGAGTTTCTATGAGATGGCTACCAGAAAAGAAGATGCATCTTGTTGGTATGAGTAGTCCAAATCAATTCATTTAACCACTTTCTAGTGCAGATCTCACAGGTCGAATCGCAAGTCGCGCCTCGCGCATTTTTAAGCTCATGCAGGCAGGATGCTGGACCGAAGCCCAACAGTGGCTCGTATGACTCAATTCGACGATTGGTGACTGTGAAAATTGACATAGGGGGACTTGTCTAGATCATATTATTCCATATAGTGAGTTCTCCTTTCTTTGGACTCTCTATATTTCTTGTAGTGAGATGCGACTTGCTTGCTTGCATGGCAGTTCTTGTACTATGTCCAGCATCTCCACAATGATAGCACGATTCATTGCTAACTCGAGCCTTAGAGGCGATAAGATGGGTAGGTGCTATTTGGTTCCCTTAGCTAGTAGAGCCGGGAGCACCAAGTCTTCGCATTACATTGGAAGAACCCCCACGTTCTTGATCACGAAGCCTATCATGTCCAGTCCCCTATTCATTGGGGTAGTTTCCATCCTTCAATTTGCCATAATTGGCCTAGGGAATTTTCTTTGTCTCAAACGACCTGACATTATTGCTCATTAACACTTCGTTATGCCTCTCAACCACTTGCAGTAGGTTGATTAGCTTACTGAAGGTAGTGATGCGTTTATTATCATACTCCAGCATATACTGGTTCGTTAGTATAAGAGCGAAAGTAAGGAAGGTGAAAAAAGATTTCTGGATCATGTCATCTTCTGTGACGTCCTTTCCACAGAAATTTTAGGCGTGCCTTGAGACGGAGCATACCTTTATTGAAGTCGTTGATCCGTTTATAATCAAGCAAGCGGATTTCATTCCACTGCACGGTCAGTTCTGGGATTTCATCCCAAATCGGCCCTTAAGGGCATCCCACAGTTCTTTGAGGGATTTTCAACTGTAGATATTTCCATCTCAAGCTGGGTTCGATATGTCGCCCAAGGAACAATAATGCACTAACTTTGATTTTGTCATACGGTGCATCGCGTGCGGTATCAAAGATTGTGGCACTATAGTCCTTAACAACAAATGTGGTCTCGACATAGGAGACCCATCTATGGTGCTCAAGCTCTTTTGAGTCCAATATATCAAATTTGAGGCGAGTTGGGTAAGCTATCTTAATATAAGAAAAAGAAAAATGATTTTTCACAGTTTATCATGAGTACTTTCCATGATAAAATTTTCAATAATGGGAGCGTTATTATTTTTCAGAACCAAGATATGGTCAAAATTACTTTCGATGCTATTGATGATTACCAATGAAATTACTTTATCATGGTTCGAGTTGATATAGGCAGTAGAAATAAGTCCTCTAAAATCTACTAGTGATGAAGCCTAATTTGCATGTCATATCTATATATGTATGCAAATATATGTATATTTATAGATATAAACACATAATCATAGGAATGTATCTATACACGTATTATGCAGTCAAAGAGGTGTCTTATGCCGCAATAATTATTAATTCAACGTGAATTTAATTTAATTCAAGTTGCTTTAAGCAATTCGCTTTAATTTAATCGAAGTTATTAATGTATCATGCTTTAATTAAGCATAAATAAATTTCGGAATATATTATGCAACCAAAGATAATTGAAAGCATGAAAAATCGCATATTGCAGACAACGGGATTTGTATTATGTACCTTACTTCAGGGTTAGGAAGAAAAAAATCCGTATTTTAAAGTTGTTGGGTCGGGCAACAGCGGATCGGGTCAAGCGTGGGCTGGACGAATTTTTGCTTTTGGGTCGGATTGGACAGCAGCAGGATGCAACTGGGTCGGACTGTACTGGAGCCGGGTCGGAGGTCTGCTAATCGAGCAAGTCAGTTGGAGGCACGATGAAGACGATGATATGGCGGGGTTGAGTCGTCGGGTTGATTCCGATCGAACAGATCTGGTTCATATTCCAACGGATGGAGCAGAGGCATCAGGTGTCGGGGTTCATTCTCGTTCTTCTAATCCGTGTGCTGCTAGAGTTTCGGGGGTCGGGGTCGCGGCTTGAAGTTTTGGGAAGACGGCTAGGGTTTTGGCCAAGGGAGAATGTGAGGTCGCGGACGGCGGCGAGCCGGTCTGGTGGGGGTAGCAGACCGGCCGCGATCGGGGAGAGAGATGAATCAAGCGACGGCGACGGCTAGGGTTTCTGCAAAGAAAAAAAATCGATTTTTCCTTTTTTTCGGAATTTTGCAGAAAAAAAACAGGAGGGATTTTTCCTTGCTCAGTTGGGGAACTACGTGCTGATAACGTGTTGAAGGAAAAATAACTTGAAACAGAAAGTAGGGCAAAAGTTGTTGTTGTATTATTCCATTAATGAGCTCCCTTTAAATAGGGAGAAATACATATAAACAGGTCTTAGCCAAACCTTAACTAGGAAAGCCCGTAAACTAACAGACTTAGGCACACAAAGGGTATTATTCCTTTAACACACAATAGTTTTTTCTCATTTTCATCATGTTATTGTTTCCATACATATGAATTTTTTAGTGACGTTTTGTTCAAAAGTTTCTATTATTATGTTTGCAAGTGGTAATATTTTCTGCAAAATTTCATACTTTTGTGTGCATGTGGTGAAACTTATTATTTTTTGAACATATTCAGTTGTAATATGTTTGTTTCCACATGGTATCTCTTAGATGGCAATATTTAGAGTTGTTTGTCATGAGATTATTATTGTATAATACAGTAGTAAGTCTCATTTAGGTATAAAAGTGTTTCCACATGTGTGTGTTGGGTTTGTGACCTTTTATACAATTCTAACTTTGTTGCAAAAGTTATTGTCATAATTCGAATTGATTTTGTTCAATTTTTTTGCAGGAGTTTGAGAACAATTCGAATTTTATGACGAAGAAAGAAATGAATACATGAAGAGATGAATAAAGAAAGGAATTAATATGGATAACAACTAATTTTTTGGGATATTGATTGTGTCCAAGATTTAAGAGATTCAAATAATTAATGTAGTCAAAACTTTCCTATTTTTTTTGCTTCTAATTATTATAGTAGTTTTTTTCGTATTGAAATCATTGGACTATTATACCCTTGTTAAGTAGGCTCCTTAAGAATCATTCGCAAGGAGCTAAATTGGACTCCATAAATCCTATCATGTTCCCTCCATTTTTGATTCTGTCCTCCGTCTTTGATTCTTGAATTATCAAACCAGAGAAAATTGTTTTTTTTCGTGTTCTTGTTTTGTAATTTCTGAATGTGTTGTAAATGTTGTCCTCCGGCATGTCGTCGGCTAAAGTATAGTAGCCGTCGGCTAAACATTAAAAAGTCGTCGGCTAAAGTCTCGGAGTCGTCGGCTAAACTACAGAACTTTAGCCGACGACTAGCTGGACTTTAGCCGACAACCAAAAGCAAAGTCGTCGGCTAAACTACTTTAGCCGACAATAAGTAAGCTGTCGGCTAAACTTGCTGAATTTAGCCGACGACGCCGGCCGGCCGTGGCCCGTTCTCTGGCTAGTCATCGACTAAAGTGTTATTTTTGGTAGTGTATTGATGTTCTTACCATTGATCGAATCGGTCTACCCCTCCGTCTCTGCTCCTCGATCTGTTTCTCGGTATTGGCTTTAGATTTGGGTGTCCCATTTTTCATCTTTGTTTCAATTTGCTTCATCTCTATTTTTGTTTTCGTATGGTGTTTTCCCTTTCTTCCTCTTTGTTTCAGTTTACTCTGATTTTAGGTTCCAGCAATCTGTCATCTCTTTCTTCTTCCTTCCATATTGGAGTTTTTTTTGTATGTATAGATTATATATTAGCATAACAGCATCTGTATCTATATATATATATAAAAATTGAGTTCCATGTATTAATGTGAGCATTTATGTCAATATATATATATATATATATATATATATATATATATGAGCATTTATGTCATAAGGTAGGGTCATTCATATCAATTGAAATATTGCTACTCTCTAAAGCTTTTTTTAAAGCTTTAAAGAGCTTTTACAAACCACAATAAAAAAAATGCACGAATAAAAAACGTATGCATACATGTTCATTGTCATAAGCTAAATTAATTCAACCAATTAAAACATGTCAAAGTCTCATTATTAAATTTTAAGAATTTCTATAATCATACCACACAAAGCATGTTTATTGTTTAACTCTTTCAACTTCTTCTTTGAGGTATTATACTCCCTTATAAACAAACAAAAAAAGTCACACAACTCACCCACAAAACAGGTCACAACCATCACCTCCAGTAAAGCAGATTCTTCTGCCATACCACCGGAACCGCTAACATCAATCGTCACGCCGACACCAATGAATATTAATTGATAGGTGGTGTTTCGAGCTTGAGTGGTTTCATTGTTGTTTTAGTGGTTCCGCTGCCGACATACCAAACTTGAAATCTCAAACAATTTTCTTATAAACAATTAAACAACTAAAACGTTTTTATTCAAAATAGCCTACAGATACCTACAAACCATGAGATATCCAAAACATTATAAAATCAAATTGTCAATTCCCACCAAATCTTTAAAAAATAAAGATGATATCAAGTTCTTTATAGCCAAAATAATGGATTGATTGCAAAGATGAGTTTTCAATATTTATGAGTATCAAAGGAATTGAGCTAAGGGTGTCCACATCATTGGTTCTACCTTCTCGACCACCGAAACCCCACCACCATCGCCATAACCGCCGTCGGCCAATGAAATATCCCGATCTGAATACAAAACCAAAACCCGAGTTTGTAACTTACTTATAAGCTCGAAACACATTCTAGAGGAGACCCGAGATTCCAGCGATGGAGGTTTGTTGGTGGTGGTTTGGCGACAAGGGTGTGGTTACGTGGTAGTTTTGGCCGGTGTTTGGTTGTTGATGGGTGATGGTTTAGCGAGAGAAATGAAAGGGTCGTATATGTTTTGTGATGAGAAAAAAAAGTGTATTTTTGGGTGGAGGATACAACTTACAAGTAGTTAATTTTGATAGATATAATAAAATTAAAGAAAATATTATGAAAGGACAAAATACCCTCTTATTTAACAGTCAAACTAATGGAGTTAGGAAATTCGAATCAAATCCGAAACGGATGTTTCACTTTTTGGGGCAATTCTATATATACTCAACTTAAACATAATAATTTCATATTTTCTTAACAAATTCTTTAAAGGCATTGTACTTATGCACTAAAAATTTGTGTTTGGGGGAAATATGGTATTTTGATTTTCAGATTGGGTAAATATATAATTATCCTTTCACTTTTGGACCAAACCTAAAACTTTTCAAAATTTGACTGAAAATGAAATACCCCGTAAACCACAAGGACTAAAAATGTAGTTAACTCCAATTTTAAAGGATAATAAATTCAAGTCTGTCAATTCAAAATGGAAGGCAATGCAAAGATGATAGACATTAAATTTTTTTGATTATATTACAGGAAAATAAAGATGGTTTTAACTAATTTTGAAAATTTACAAATTTAAAAATTTGAGGTTATACAGTCTTGAGAACACACATACCATGAATTACATGCACGTGACGTAAAATAACATTATTTACATAAAAAAATACTCTATGAACAACTAAGAGTGTAATTTTTTACATCTAAAAAATATAAACAACTAAGGAGTAAGAGTGAAATATGTAATAAAAATCATAATATTTGCCATAAGGATTTTAAAGTATAAAAATATGTGAGAAAAATTAATTCAAATACGTAGCATCGTAGGCGTAATAAGTGTTTGATTAAATGGCAACAAATCATTCATTTTAGATGATCGTATATGTTTGGTAAACTTGTATATAGATGTCGATTCGATATCTTAATATGTTATATATATGACCCATTGTTTGAAATCAACTCATATAGTCTTTCACATATTGACGCCTAGTGCACCACCGAATAAGTATATATGATAGTTTGATGCTACTAATTAAAAAGTAGTTCGTATTGATTTAAGAAACGAACAAATGTTTTGCTTCAGTGATAAATAATTCATCTTAAGAAATGCACATGTAGTTTGTTTTTTTGGTGTTAGTATCATGTATAAATATATTGCACATTTTGAGTACAAGTCATTTTAACCTGTCAATTACCCAACTTAGGCCATACTTGATATTAAATACGTTAGATAAAAATACGATATTTTAACTTAGAATAATTTCACTCGAATAATAAAAACTGTGAATGCTCGAGCTTTGAAATAATATGTAATATAAATATGATATTCGATATTAACGAAGATAAAGTACCCGTACTTTAGAGTGAATAAAGCCCGTGCATCGCACGGGCCATGATGTCTCGTTGTTGTTAATGATTGAGTATTTGTATGTGTTCATTGACCAATGATGACTATTTATTTATGTTATAGAGGGTGGTATGGTTATGATAGTTAATGAAAAAATATTTTAAAAAATTGGGTAGACTATGATATTAATGAAAAAGTAAAAACAAACGGAAGGGGAAAATAGTTTTTTATATTGTTCAGACAGTTTATTTAGCATGACAATCGAAGTCCGAACAACAGTTTCACTTAATTTAGAAAAACAATTTTATTTATACCGACAATTTAATCTATAAAGTGTTTAATGGAAAAGCAACTGAACAATCCATAATTACTATTCCTTCAATAATTTTTACCTACTTCAAACTTACGAATTTTTTATGTTACGGAAAAAGTTGAAGTCGTTAATCCATATTGAACTATTAAAAGAGTCTCTTAAAAACTCTTAAAAAACACGTGATATATAAAAGAAAATGAAAAATTTTGGATGTCTGTTTGGAGTATTAATTCATCGTATACTCTTATCTACTAATCAAAAACTTCATTCTTTCTTTGTTCTTTCTATTATTAACTTAAAACTTTAAATGGTTTTCAAATTAATTTTATTTTTATAAAAAAGTTATCAAATTCGTCTCTATCTTATGATTTTTGATTAAACATAACACACACACATATATATAATCACACACGATATGAAGTAACTTAAATATAAATAATTTTATAAGGTTAATTGTTATGTAATTAGATAATTAAAATATTTTCGTATAAAAAAGTGAGAATATTGAAGAAAGATATACTTTTAATTTATTTTCATAATTTGTAGCTTAATAATTATTTTTAGTTTCGGTTTATTTTTTGATGAGAAATGGTAAAATAATTATATTAATGTCCAGTCATATATTAGTAAAAATATGGATTATATCTTATGGGAATTATTTTTTTAATACCAAATCATAAAATGACAAGTTATATATCCTCGAGTATAAGTTTTTAGTACCATTTTGATTAAAAATAGTAAAATGTCCTCCCAAAAGTTGTAATGTTGACTTTTTTTTGTATTTTATTTAATTTAAACTATTTTTCTTTTCTTTTTTCTTTTTTATTTTCCTCATCTGCTCAAAATCGATCGATATCAATGTCCAGCAACCAAAATTTAACTACAACCTACACATCAAAACATCACAACCATTTTGACAAATGGTCTTTGAAAAATCTTATAAAAATCACAACATTATTCGAAAAGAAAAAGTTGACGTTCAAATAGGACTTCATTTGTCGTGCTTTTGGGTTCATAAACAAGGTATGCATCAATATTTACCGCTGAAATTTTTCTTTTTCCGACAAGTTCTTCCGGACACGATCGCTGCACACGATGACAAGCCACCATGTGCAACGATCATGTGCAACGGCTGTGTCCAATGGCCTTGACATCGTGCGCACAACTAACGTGTCCACGATCGTTTAACACGATCGTCTACAATCGTGTGCAGCGATCGTGTTGATGGCCAGAAACTTGCACACAATCGTTGCACATGGTAGCATACGACCGTGTGCATCGATCGTGTCCAAGGCAGACCGTTTTAGAATATTGTTTCGCAGTTTTCTGATTAGTTATTCATCTTTTTGTAATCACATGTCGTGGCAGCATATTTTGATACATCACGGTGGTCATTGGGAGCGATCGACATACGTAGATGGGGACTCCTTTTTTGTCTACATCGACACGAGCAAAGTTAGTCGTGCAAACCTCGTGGGAGTTATCAAAGAGGGTTTGGGTGGTCCAAATGAGTCCGATTATAAATTATGGTACTTGACACACATGGCCAAGAGAAACAAAGTAAAAGTCCTATTACGGGGCGATACCGAGATACTTCGATTACTAGTAGAATACAAAGAGGATCCTGAGGTCTATGTTGAGAACGGCAACTCCTCCACTCCCGAGGTCAATATGGGATGTAGCAGCTCGAGAGTAGATCCCGACAATATAAATTATGACATGCCTTCCAAAGATTATCAATACAATGAAAATGAGGAAGACGAGAAAGCTGAGGAAAGTGAGGAGATGCATACATCCGAAGATGAAGATTGTTGTAAAGACTTTGTTGAGTCACTATCTGCGGAATTTTTTGCTTGGGTTCGCGAACCGGCCCAAATGGATAGAATTATGAGTCGTCGGAACTTCTCATCCGACCATCAATCTGGGAGCGAGCATGAGCATCTACATTCAATGCGTAAGTGGATCATTTCATTTCCAGACCCCAGTAGTGCCGGGACGTTGGGTTGGGTCGGGTCGAGAAGTCTCCACCTATCACCGGTCAGCTAGAGGTGGGGTCCACCTTTCGGTCCAAGACAAAGTTGAGGATAACTGTAGGAATGTATCATTTGGAAAACATGTTACAGTGTATCACTGATCGTTTGGCCGATAAACGTATAGTGTTTGTCTGTAAGAGTGGGCGAAACAATTACCAGTTTAGGTTGTGTGCTATTGAGGGTGCAACTATTTGGAGAATTACTAAGTTGACTTGGAGAACAACTGTCACCCTGACTTGAACAGTGCTGCCGCACGGTCGGTCACTTCTGAGTGGGGGTCACTTTGAGGCCAAAGGAGATGATTGCAGAGATATATAGGGAGAACGGCATTGACATGAATTAGATGGGCAATCACACAACGTTGAAGAGATGGGTGAAGTCAGGAGAAAATACTTTTATAAATTTATGTACCTTATCATTGAAGAAATTAGTGAAATCACAGAACATCTTCCTCGTAGTCCACATCAAACACCGGGGTACTTAGACAAATTTATCTCGAATTCCACACAATTATCCCAATGAAGGAATCATTTCATACGATCATATCTGTAAAGCCCAAACAGGACCATAGAAGTGATAGTCCTTATGTTTCTGTCCCACCTTCATAGCAACATTACCTATGTAGTAAGACAAAACCCCAAAGGCATAAGAACCCCAAGGAAACATATCCCACTGCTCGAAATCCTCAACTAATTCACATGCCCATGTCTCGACCATCATGTCGTCACGATATAGGATAAAGTAGTAGTATATAAGCAAATTAGCAACCTTCACATAATGTCTTATGTATCTACCAAAATCTCGAGCATTGAACATCTTTCGCAGAACACTAACCTTGATATCTTTGCCATGGAGTATTCTATGGAAAATACCGTCAGACCAAAGGGGATGGTCGTCCTGTGGATGGAAGGTAGAGTTTCCAAGGTGCAGTCTAGTGATCATGGCAAAATCACGGGCCGTAAAACGAATAGTCCTCCCGCAAACTTGGAACCACGACTCATCCAGGGGGATTTGATCACCCTCCAACTGACGGGCATTCAAGTGATGTAGGCAGTATTTGTACTCTCATTTCTCCCAACTTTAATCAAACGCCCCAGGACCCCCTCGGTCAAGCTCTCGATAGCTCGATCACCAACTGCAGAATTGCGGCCCATACTTTTTAGTGTCTCAATAATCTCTTTAAATACCGCCTCTCGTATGTAAAGATTCACTTGTTGTGTAACAAAACGCAATGTAGGTCTCTTCCATACGCAACCAGTTTGTAATATAGACATACAAATCATAAGAATATGATATAATGCTTAAGAGAACGAAATAAAAACGACACTGCATGCACACGATGGCCTGCACACGATCGATGCCGGTCGTGTGAAAACCGTCGTGTACAACACGACGAGCATCGATCGTGTGCATGACATCGTGTGCAAGGCAGAATCCTTTGGTCTTCTTGCCCACGACGGCTCACACGATCGACTATCGTCGTGTGTAAACCATCGTGCCCACGAAAGACCATCGTACAGACGATGGTGTCATCTTCTTCAGCACCATCGTGAGACGATGATCAACCCTCGTGGCACAATCGTGTGTGAATAAAAATACACTAACCGGCTACTCATTGACGAAATCCTCTTCAGATGGAGTGTCACTAGCGTGTGAGGAACTTCTGGCGTCTTCAGATTCTCTGTCGTAGTCGGAGTTCGACATTTTCTGGCCGGCAAAAGGGTTTCACGACGGGGGTTTTTCAGTTTCACGAGAGATACAGCGAGAGAGTTTTTTTTGGAAGAGAAAGAAATATTGGGTTGTGGGATCGTTTAGATTATTGTTGTTTGCTTTTCATAATTTTCTATTTTTTATGTTTTTTATCTTTTAGTGGTAGACTTTAAGGGTAATAATGTCTTTTAACACATTTTGGTATAAAAAATTTATAGTTTTATGAATGGGGATATATAACTTGTTAGTTTTATGTTGTGGTACTAAAAAAGAGAGATCCCTTATATCTTTTTAGTGAGAGTTGAAAATTAATAAAAATAATAAGTTTCACTTTGTATGAAACTAAATTTAAGATTAAGACAGCTTATGAGCTAGTTTATAAGTTTCAGGAGCTTATTTGACAATTGACTGAAAATAAGCTCGTTATATGAACGTCAAGCTTCTCAAATCAGTTAGCTTATCATCTATCTCATAAGCTAGCAGATTGATAAACTAAGGTTGTGTTTAGCACTAGTTTATAAGCTAGCTTATAACTTCATGAGCTTATTGACCATTGACTAAAAAAAAGCTCGTTTCGTAAACGACTACCTTCTCAAATCAGCTAGCTTATCAACTAGATCATAAGCTAGCTGATTGATAAGCTAATTTTTCAAGCTTATGAGAAAAAGAAGCTATCTTCTCATCCTTATATATTCCATATATATCCGTGACTTAAATAAAAACGTAACATAAATCCCCTGAGTAATTGACATATTACAAATAAACCCACAATCCGTTAACTTTTCAGGAAAAATTGAGGCTTCAGATGAGTGGTGGACGTGAAAAATTATGATTAGTGTGATCATCACTCTATTACACTTGCTAATGAATTACTTTGTTATAAATATAATATAATATTTTTGTGTCCGATTTATCTTTTATATTTTACGGAATCTTTTTGATACCTATTGTTGTTGTGAACTTTTTCATAACTAAAATTATACACACAAGTGTAACACCCCCAAATCCGCTCAGGGATATTACACGCCGTAGACCCTCTCCTCGAGGATCTACCAGGCTGATAACTAAACTCAACACCTAAACCTCGCCTTTAAGGCTAAAATGACTCAGTAGACCGATTTGGTCTTTCAACAAATACATACAACTCAATTCCAAACACATACCCACGCAGGGGTCAAAATACAATAAACTCCCGTACAACGGGGAAAAGATACTGCAGCGGAAAAGAAAATACAACTAGACCAAAACGACGTCAACAGATCCTCGTGTGATTAGTATCGTTCATCTTTCATCATCCTTCGCGCCGACCCTGTGCTATGCTCCAAAAACCTGAATGCAAAAATAGACATCCACCCCCCGAATACTCGGGGTTAGCAAACTCCACCGTTTTGCTAGTGCAAATACAAAGTGCAAATACGAGCCATACAATTCACATTCCACGAATAACAATAACCGAGGATCCTCAAAGATCCAAACGAAGCGAAAAGTACTTCCCGAGGCAAGGGTTTGAGAAAACATTTCAAAAACGAAATATCATAAATCAATGGAAGTAATTTATAACACGATTTAGAATGCCATCGAGAGTTTTAATAGAAAACAATTTAGGATTATAAAATCCTTCTCTTTCCAAAAATCAATAGGGTCACAGCCCAAATATTTTGTTTTCGCAAATAGAAAACCGACAACAGTTCACAGGGTTAAAACCCACATCACACGTCCTCAACGGAGATAGAAATCAATATCAACTCGTGAAGTTTTACTCGTGAATCCAGGGCTCTACCATTGGACTCCCGCCGTGGCCCCGTCGAACCAACCCACGGTGAGTAAAGTACATTCACTAAATATACACCAACCTGTGAAGTTTTTACTCGTGAATCCAGGGCTCTACCATTGGACTCCCGCCGTGGCCCCGTCGAACCAACCCACGGTGAGTAAAATACATTCACCACTCGTGAATCCAGGGCTCTACCATTGGATTCCCGCCGTGGCCCCGTCGAACCAACCGCGGTGGCGAAACAATCATGCACAAATAACATATCACACCAAGGATATCCAAACCATTCAACCGAGGCATCAAACGCTCAAAGAAACACCACATCAAACCAAAACGCACCGAAAAGAGATAATATACGTACACACGTATTATCAAGCGCAACATCAACACCAAACATATCTAAATATCCACGTAGTCACTTACAACCCACACAATTACAAAACACACGCGTTTTGAAAGAGAGCCTTTAACGAGGCTAATCGAATATTTTGAAAGTTCAATTCAAACGACCACACAAACACATTTAGACGATCACCAATCATCATATTCACAAAACAAGAATAGTATGGACAAGGTACTTGCCTCGAAACCGCACGCAAGTATTCCGCGAACACGGCTCAGCCGAAAGCTTCGAAACGCCCAATGCTATCGAAACGGAAGACGACGATGAACGAAAGGGTTCAACATGATTTCTTCGCAAGAAACACGACCCTAACATCATACAATCAATAAATCATCGACCATACGAGGAAGAATAATCGTAGAACGCCCGAAAACCCCTCTAAGACATTTTACCGGACACCTTCAAGGCGTCGGTCAAGAACTCAACTCAAACAACGAATCGATACGATCCAACCATGGAATAACAAGGGAAATGATATAATACATCTAAATAATCATCAATCCATCAAAATCCTAAGTTAAATCGGATTAAACGGACGAAATCGAACAAAATACCCAAAATCCCCAAAATCTCCCAAAAATGGGTTCTTAGAAGATTACCTTGGATGATTCAAGTATTTAGATTCGTAAAACATGCGTTGGATTGATTGTCCGGGCTTCACAACCGAAGAAGAATGATGAAAATCAACCCTCCAAATGATAATGATGAGAAGCTCTCCTCCTCTCTCACTCTCTCTCGCGTCTAAGGAAAAAGGAAGGAGGAAAATGAGCTGTTCACGCTCAAAACAACACATTTATAGTGTAACACGTGAGCTATCGGCCGGCCTATCGGCCGATAGGCCCAACCGATACCCTATACAAAATGCCGGCGGTAGAGTCTATCGGCCCCCTATCGGCGAAAGGCTCTGGGCCAGTGCCGACAGTGACAGTCTTCCACTAAACGACCATAACTCTCTCGTCCGACTCAGATTGACTCACCGTTTGAACCATTGGAAAGCTAACTCGATGTTCTATAATATTGCAAGATTTATAATTTTTGGAGTTACCAAAAATTAATGATGATCTAACAAAGACGAACTCATACTTAGAAAAGTCGTTTAGAAATCCTGAATTCAACAAAAGCGACACCGAAACCCGAACACGAATACGAACGAAGATACGGTTACGAAGTACTCACAAAGACGAATCTAAGAGCTAGTAGAACACACGATTCCGACCACCCGAAGGCTCGAAATTCGACAACGGAAGGTAATTACCCCAAACTTTGGGAAATTACGAAAATGGCCCAACCGCCGAAAATCACCATACGACAACGAATAATCAAACCGAAGCTCACAACACGTATAACAACGTTAAACGGACTTGCGAAACTCGAAACAACGATTTGGACGAGATTCGCAAGAATCGAACTCAAGTGCGGAAAAGTCGCTAAAAGCACAGAACTCAACGAAACGACACCGAAACGGACTCGGATGTCAAAAGTGTAGAATTAATCATTCTCGAATGACGAAACGGACATGAGCGAGTCGTAAAAACAGACTTCCGCCGAAAAAAAAGAAATTACAGGAAATCGAAAATTTCTGATATTACATTCTACCATCCATAAAATAATTTTCGTCCCGAAACTTAAAACAAGTAGGGAGAAGAAATATTCCGCCAGGAAAAACTCAACGAGACACACAAGAATGCGTAACTAATGCCCAACGGCGAAATGTTACAAACAACGCAAAGGAATATACGGCGTGTAAACACGCTCCACGGTGACCAACACAACGTCGCCGTTAGGGATATAATAAAACCGACAAGTGACAAACGTCATCAAACGGATACTATAGCCAAGTCAATTATCCGATAATCACAAAACACAACGAACGAAAATCAATATGATTGATCAACCCAATGGTACATCAATCAAAACGCGAGTCAACCGCTGAACAAACACGGAATCCCATCGCCTAAGGGATGGAAGATTGAAAACGAAACTAATTTCCCGAACTTAAGGGAATTAGGAAGGAGCCTGAACGCTCCACAATCACGAAACGAGAACAAAACCGAACAAACAAATGATCGAGACAACAAAAATCGAACAATCATGTCCGAAATACGAAGGATAATAAAATTCAAACAACAACCCCAAGGTTCACATCTCGACTCGAGACAATATATGATCCGGTGAAAACAACAGGATGTGCATTCATATAAGATCCACAGGAAAGGGAATAGCAATAGAAAAGTCACAACTACAAACGAGTTATTCCGAAATAATACCACACTCGTTCGATCAACAAAAGCAAGGGCAGGACAAGCTCAGAAATGTCAACGAACATAAACGAGTCGACAGAGTCGAGAATACAAAAGTTCAAGATCCAATCCACTTCGAATAAAAGGACTAGTAGAACCAAAAGATGTCACTTCCGAACAAGGTTCACAAGAATCGAACCGAACTCGAAAAAGTCACAGCGATAACCAGATTGACCCAAAACAAGATCACAGCTCGTTCGAACGACGAAACCGAAATACAGGACAAGTTCAGAAAGTATCAACAAACACGAGCGAGTCGATAGACTCGAGAAAGAGAAAATGCAGGAGTCTAAAAACAACACGGGTACTACATTCGACCTCTTATAAAAGAAGGTCGCCCCCGCAACTCACAACAGCGAAATCAAGGTGACGACACAACAAGCAACTGACAGAAAAAATCCTTCAAAGGCCTCTCAAAGCCGATTCCGATGACGGTGCTGAAGCGCGAACTCCGAAAGTCTCGGTAGTCAATTCACAAAACTGAATTCGGTGTCCCTCGAGTCCACCCTTGAAATGTGTTACCGACGAGAAGGATAATCTACACGTGCATGCCCCGGCACATCTCGATTGAAACGCCTCGGCTCGGCATACCGAAAATACAATGCTAGATACAATGGGGCATAACGTCGCAAAACAACATAGCGGAGATGCCAACTCAGCATAACAAGGAGTCATAATACATATCATATACAACGATTATCATCGTAAAATAATACACACAAACATTTCAGCAACGACGGTATCGTTCGGCGACCTCATCGGCCCGAACGATAACCAGCACATAATCACAACTATCATGAAACAATCATACATGTACACAAATGTACAACTCAAGCTTTAACAACCCACACTCGTGCGACAACACGCAAATCACCACGAGGTGATAACAGTAAACACCAGTTCACACCTCTCACAGAGGGCTAGTACAACAAATGCGTGGCAACGCCTCGACGTTCATGCCACCAATTCGATCACAATTCGGGGTTAACACCGTAACGAAAGTTCGAAAACCATACACGCATTTCCGGTCCGCAAACCGGAAGGATAGGTTTTAAAAACGAAAACCACCTTTGAAGACAGTTTGGAAACACCAGTTGATCTTGAGTATCATTTTTCAAAAAAAAAGTACAAACGTGAAACATCGTTATCGAGACATTGGAGAACCATTTCGCATTTGATAAAAATGAAGACACTTTCTCTTAGTGAAAACTTTCAAAATATTCGACCCTCGGGTCTAAATAAAAGTGTTGAAAATATCTCAAAACATTTTGGTCCTCGAGGTAGAAAATTTTTGAAATACATTGTGGCATCTAGGATGTACCACAAGAAAATAACTCATTTGAAAAGTATGTCTCGAAATTTATTTTTCTAAGATACTCAAGGTTTTCAAAAATCCAATAGGCCAGAATGCCCAAAACTCACACATACCGACGTTCAATGAAACAACTCCTAGCACACGCATCAAAACGTTTTAAAATCAAGACAATACATGTCTTTAAACGAAAATAAACGATAAAATACCACATTCAGAACAAAACCGCTGATAAAATACCCTCCCGCACTGGCTAGTGAACAAGTCGAACGTGTATAAGCACAAAGCTTCCACAAGAGACTTGTAAAACGTGCAAATCGATTCGAAAATCATCAACAACGGAGAAAAACAACAATAAAAAGACATCACAAACGACGACACTCCTCGTATAAATCAAATACGAGAGTCGACTAAATACATATCGTGAAATCAGAATTCACATAAGGATTCCACCACTTAACAAATAATCATAAAAATAGCTCGTGTCACACGAGGCACAACACAAAGAAGGGAGACTTACTTCCACAGGTCGCACGAAGATGATGATCGCCCCACGATACTAATCACGACCAACAAACTCAAACGACGCGTCGCGACACGACTCAGTCAGACTAAATCCGACGAGACAAAACTCAATAGACACCACTGATCCGACAGCCTAGGTTTTCACAACCTAAGCTCTGATACCATTTATGTAACACCCCCAAATCCGCTCAGGGATATTACACGCCGTAGACCCTCTCCTCGAGGATCTACCAGGCTGATAACTAAACTCAACACCTAAACCTCGCCTTTAAGGCTAAAATGACTCAGTAGACCGATTTGGTCTTTCAACAAATACATACAACTCAATTCCAAACACATACCCACGCAGGGGTCAAAATACAATAAACTCCCGTACAACGGGGAAAAGATACTGCAGCGGAAAAGAAAATACAACTAGACCAAAACGACGTCAACAGATCCTCGTGTGATTAGTATCGTTCATCTTTCATCATCCTTCGCGCCGACCCTGTGCTATGCTCCAAAAACCTGAATGCAAAAATAGACATCCACCCCCCGAATACTCGGGGGTTAGCAAAACTCCACTGTTTTGCTAGTGCAAATACAAAGTGCAAATACGAGCCATACAATTCACATTCCACGAATAACAATAACCGAGGATCCTCAAAGATCCAAACGAAACGAAAAGTACTTCCCGAGGCAAGGGTTTGAGAAAACATTTCAAAAACGAAATATCATAAATCAATGGAAGTAATTTATAACACAGTTTAGAATGCCATCGAGAGTTTTAATAGAAAACAATTTAGGATTATAAAATCCTTCTCTTTCCAAAAATCAATAGGGTCACAGCCCAAATATTTTGTTTTCGCAAATAGAAAACCGACAACAGTTCACAGGGTTAAAACCCACATCACACGTCCTCAACGGAGATAGAAATCAATATCAACTCGTGAAGTTTTACTCGTGAATCCAGGGCTCTACCATTGGACTCCCGCCGTGGCCCCGTCGAACCAACCCACGGTGAGTAAAGTACATTCACTAAATATACACCAACCTGTGAAGTTTTTTACTCGTGAATCCAGGGCTCTACCATTGGACTCCCGCCGTGGCCCCGTCGAACCAACCCACGGTGAGTAAAATACATTCACCACTCGTGAATCCAGGGCTCTACCATTGGATTCCCGCCGTGGCCCCGTCGAACCAACCCGCGGTGAGCGAAACAATCATGCACAAATAACATATCACACCAAGGATATCCAAACCATTCAACCAGAGGCATCAAACGCTCAGCAAAACACCACATCAAACCAAAACGCACCGAAAAGAGATAATATACGTACACACGTATTATCAAGCGCAACATCAACACCAAACATATCTAAATATCCACGTAGTCACTTACAACCCACACAATTACAAAACACGCGTTTTGAAGAGAGCCTTTAACGAGGCTAATCGAATATTTTGAAAGTTCAATTCAAACGACCACAAACACATTTAGACGATCACCAATCATCATATTCACAAAACAAGAATAGTATGGACAAGGTACTTGCCTCAAACCGGCACGCAAGTATTCCGACGAACACGGCTCAAGCGGAAAGCTTCAAACGCCCAATGCTATCGAAACGGAAGACGACGACGAGCGAAAGGGTTCAACATGATTTCTTCGCAAGAAACACGACCTAACATCATACAATCAATAAATCATCGACCATACGAGGAAGAATAATCGTAGAACGCCCGAAAACCCTCTAAGACATTTCTGGACACCTTCAAGGCGTCGGTCAAGAACTCAACTCAAACAACGAATCGATACGATCCAACCATGGAATAACAAGGAAATGATATAATACATCTAAATAATCATCAATCCATCAAAATCCTAAGTTAAATCGGATTAAACGGACGAAATCGAACAAAATACCCAAAATCCCCAAAATCTCCCAAAAATGGGTTCTTAGAAGATTACCTTGGATGATTCAAGTATTTAGATTCGTAAAACATGCGTTGGATTGATTGTCCGGGCTTCACAACCGAAGAAGAATGATGAAAATCAACCCTCCAAATGATAATGATGAGAAGCTCTCCTCCTCTCTCACTCTCTCTCGCGTCTAAGGAAAAAGGAAGGAGGAAAATGAGGCATTCACGCTCAAAACAACACATTTATAGTGTAACACGCCAGAGCTATCGGCCGGCCTATCGGCCGATAGGCCCAACCGATACCCTATACAAAATGCCGGCGGTAGAGTCTATCGGCCCCCTATCGGCCGAAAGGCTCTGGGCCAGTGCCGACAGTGTGATCTTCCACTAAAAGCGACCATAACTCTCTCGTCAGGACTCGATTGACTCACCGTTTGAACCATTGGAAAGCTAACTCGATGTTCTATAATATTGCAAAGATTTATAATTTTTGGAGTTACCAAAAATTAATGATGATCTAACAAAGACGAACTCATACTTAGAAAAGTCGTTTAGAAATCCCAATTCAACAAAACGACACCGAAACCCGAACGAATACGAACTGAAGATACGGTTACGAAGTACTCACAAAGACGAATCTAAGAGCTAGTAGAACACACGATTCCGACCACCCGAAGGCTCGAAATTCGACAACGGAAGGTAATTACCCCAAACTTTGGGAAATTACGAAAATGGCCCAACTGCCCGAAAATCACCATACGACAACGAATAATCAAACCGAAGCTCACAACACGTATAACAACGTTAAACGGACTTGCGAAACTCGAAACAACAGCTTTGACGAGATTCGCAAGAATCGAACTCAAGTGCGGAAAAGTCGCTAAAAAGCACAGAACTCAACGAAACGACACCGAAACGGACTCGGATGTCAAAAAGTGTAGAATTAATCATTCTCAGAATGACGAAACGGACATGAGCGAGTCGTCAAAACAGACTTCCGCCGAAAAAAAAGAAATTACCGGAAATCGAAAATTGCGGATATTACAACAAGTCCTATTCAGCGGTAATTTTAAGTTAGCTTAATAAAATCAACTTTTTCTTATTTTTTATTTCACAAATATCTTTGATCCAAGTTAAAAAAAAACAATCATCTCTCGGTTTTTACCATTGCAGTTCGCTCTTTCCGTTTCCCGCTCAATTTTTTTGACTCATCTCAAGCTTCGCGGTATAAGTTAGAATACTTACCAATAGTTTTTTTTTAACTTTGATGATTCATAATGACTTTATTAAAGTTATGGTAAATAATACATATATGTAGTTTAGAGTGAGTATATAATAAAATAATTAGAGAAAAAATACCTTGTATTTTTATTTTGAAAAAAGGTATTATAATAGTATGATGAGAAAATTAAGAAAATAAAAAGTAAAAAAAAGAGTAATACCTTTTCATATTATTTTAAAATATACCAATTAACTTATCGACTGAAATACTAAGAGGGGTGTATTCATTTCAGATGTTGGTGGATTAATAATAATTCATGAATTTTTAAAGATTTTGGCGGATTAGAAATAGTGCATGGATTAATAATAATCATCGTAGAATTTTATAAAGTTGATGGAGAGTTTTTTGGATTTACAAATGAATTTTTAGAAATACTTCAAAATCTCATTGATTTTGGTGAGATTTCAAAGCTTACAAAAAACACTAACAAGTCCATCAAAATCCATCATTTTAATGAATCCAAAAAAATTCATGGATTTTTTATTACCATCAGATTTTAATGGATTGTTTTAAATCCAGATTGAATACACCAAGATTTTAAATGATATTTTGAAATCCTAATTGAATAGATCAAGATTTTAAATGACATTCTGAAATCCAAATTGAATAACTCGAGATTTTAATGGATTCAAAAAAATCCAAATTGAATACAATAGGATTTCTAAAATCTAGAAAAAATCCACAAAATCCGAAATGAATACACCCCTCTAAATATCTATATTGAAATCAGCTACCATATTAGTTACCTTATTCCTATATAAAAAAGTAAATCCTGATATTCAAAAATGGTACTCCCTCCATTTTTCTTTAGATGTCGTTTGACTTTTTGACATATATTTTTAGGTACTTTGACCGTATAGTTAAAATTATTATCTTTAAATAATTTTTTTTGTGAATTAACAGTATTTTTACTTTCAAGAACCTTGTTCAAGAAAGCAACCCCATACTCAAAATTTTAAGAGAATATTGTTTGTCTTTTCCAACTTAACAGCTTTCTCAGAATATGACTATTTAAACTTTGTTTTTCGCAATGCTACTAGATGTCCTCCCGTGCGATGCACGGCGTAAAATATTAAATATTTTATTATATTAATAATATGTGATTGGATTTCAATAATATTGTAAAATTATATTAAAATATACATGAGCAAATATACACACATACACATAAACTATTATTTGATTTGCTTTAATTTATAAATCTAAGGGCACATGATAGAAAAACCATAATTTAATTAAGTATAGACATTTATTTTTCATGTAAGACAATATGAGTCTTATATCTAATTTTATAAATAATAAATTAAATTATATTTATTATTATCAACTTTCATTGAAAGTATCCAACCCATATTCTTACTAATATAATTTTTTTTATGATTTGGTATTATTATAGTTATTTTATTATTTTACAATCAGAACAAAATAATTCTGAAAATCAAATAACTGTTGAAGTACAAAAGTATGAAAATAAACTAAAAATATATATTTTTTAATATTCTTGTATTTTTATATGGTAATATTTTAATCATTTAATATATCATTATTATATTTAAATTACTTTATATATATACTATGTGAATGTCAAATTAAAGAGTACGAAGTAAGAATTATATTGATATATTTTTTATCAAAAATAAAATTGATACGAAAAAGTTATAATTGTTTAAACTATTAAGTTAAAAATAAAAGGAGATTTTTTTTAATTGGTAGATATTATATATGGAATAAAAGAGAAATAATGTGGTGATGACACATGTCCTTCAATTTTTTTTGCAACTCTCTTTTAATATTAAGTATGAATTTGTTCACTGGAATGTATTGTTCGCATCGTATCTTGCTCAATTTTAACTATTCGGTCAAAATACCTAAAAATATGTGTTAAAAAATCAAACCACATCTACAAAAAAAAAATAGAGGGAGTAAAAATATGTGAACCAATTCAAACCCACGCGTCGCATCATAAGTTATAACCGCATAAAAAGGTAAAAAAAGAAAATATAAAACCCCCACAGATTTCTTGTGATCCCCCAAATCAACGCTTCCCCTTATGTTGATTGATTGAATCATTTGAAATATCCAAATTGATAGTTTCGGCGATTAAGATACTGTTAGGAATTAGGGTTCGCTGCTTGATTTTCACTCAGCAGCTCGTTTGATTCCGCTGTTTTGATCCCTGTATGTTCGTAGCATATCCGGCTATTTCTTTCTCGGTAATTGTTTCGTGTTTAATTATCAGTTGGGAATTTGGTTAGCGATTTCGCTAATGTGCTGGTTTCATGATTGCTATAATTCTCAGTGATTTGCTGTATAATTATTTACTAGCCATTCAGGAAACGGGAGAGGAAATGGATTTTTGTAGTATTGTTAACTATTGTTCGTTAAAATTGCAGAAATAATTACGTGTAATATAATTTTCGGAAACAATAGCTGTGAATTCCGTTGAATTTACCAGATTTTTGGCATATGTTTCTCTGGCTTTATCACAAATGTGAAGATGTATTGTATGTACATAAGCACAGTATCACTTTATCAGTATGGGAGAGAAGTGATTTCTTGGTGGATGTATCAGTTAAATTGAACCGTCTGAGCAGTCGTGGGTGATGCGTCTGAAGAAATGTTAACAATGAGTTAAAGTGAATTGTCTGAGCAACTATGGTGGATGCTTTTGAAGAAATGTTAACAGTGTACTTGGTAACATTATTGTATATAATATACATTCTTACAACTAAGAAGTGACAATAAGGTAGGTTAGATTTGAAATTAGCATTTGCATGACGGGCTTGGTAGTGGGTTCCCTAAGCAATCGGGTAGTAACAAATTAAAATAAATGAATATTTTGTCTTAGCTGTGTGCTGATCGGTGTTTTCAGTTGTGTTGCGCAGACACGTAGCGTTTTTGTACGAAATTGCGTTGCGCGCGTAGCGTAGGCAATTTGAACATGAAAAAAGTAAAAATAAAATAATATTTCTATATAAATAGGTAAATAACTAAAATAAATAGCCACAAAATAAAATCAAATAAACAAAAAAATCTAGAATTCTTATAATAATAAAAAATAATAAAACCAGATAAGTCAAATTATGAAAATATTCAATCCTACAAACACATAAAAATTCTAAACACTCGAACAGAGAAGAAAGTCGGAATGAAAAACCTCTTACGCCTGTTCCGTTCATCCGAGAGAGAGAGAGAGAGAGAGAGAGAGAGAGAGAGAGAGAGAGAGAGAGATCGGTCGATGAAAAAAGCCCTGCTTCAGAGTTCAGAGAAATATTTTTCGCCCGCAAATTCCGTTTCAGGTCGTCTGCTGCTGTCTTAAGTTGGAAGGTTTTAACTAATTAGGGTTTTCAAAAATTAACCCTAATAGCGCACGCAAGAGGTCGATCGCGCAAATAGCGCAGGTAATTACGCGATCGCGTTGCCACGTCATCAAATTGCGTGCGCAAACCTAGATCGAGAGTAACTGGCCATGCGCTTGGTCGCGTTTTCTATATTTTTTGCGCAATAGCGCGCAATATAGCGCGCAATTGGCCGCAAGTGAAAACACTGGTGCTGATACGAGGCTGATAGTCAAATGCTTCACCCCACTTAGGAGTTTGTGATACGCTCTCCAACATGCTTAGTTTGTATTTATACTTGCAAAAAACAACTGAAGCTAAGGTTTCTCATTTTGGACACTATTATTTGGCGCTATGTGCACATTCTTAACATACTTGCTGAACAAATTTTAGAGTATTACATGGGTAATATAATTTTTCTTGTTGCATCTCTTTTTGTAAAGCGCAGTGATGAGTACGTATCTCATGAATAAAACTGCATAAAATCACTGTGGAATAGACGTAAAGTCAACTTTCTTTTCCAGGGACCATTGAATTACAGGTAGTGGGTAAGAGGAGTCTGCCTTTTGGATTGCTGAATAAAATGGCTGAAAAAGCTTGCGTGAAGCGCCTCCAAAAGGAATATAGAGCACTTTGTAAAGTAAGTTGTTTCTCACTTCTTAAAATCTTCAGAAAAAATTGTGCATAGAGCTGGTTTTTATTCTTTGGTGAACTCGTTTACTATTACCTTTGTTATGAAATTCTTGACCTTTATAAAATATCTGTTTGAGGGATAAGTTTACTTTCTTATTTTATTTAAAGTATCGGTTGTTTGAGAGTTTGAAGATTAGGTTATGAAATTTTCTGAATGTAATAAGTATTTCCCTAAACCACTGAATAATAAATATGCTCATGGCAGCTATTTTTTACTACTATTGCTGATGCCTATATATATATATATATATATATATATATATATATATATATATATATATATATATATATATACTTACTAGATGTTTGCTTTCGCCATGACTAGGAACCCGTTTCCAATGTGGTCGCACGTCCTCTGCCAAACGACATTCTTGAGTGGCGTAAGTTTCTCGCTCTCTAATAATTTATTTTGGTACTGCATTTGCCTTTCCCTGGATAAAATTAGATCTTGTCCCTCCCCCAACCCCACCACCACCACCCACCCCTAGGCACCCGCTTCATGTCCCCACAATCAATTTAATTTGGAAATATACCTTGGGACCTGCTTGTTGATTTCACTGAAATGTCACCAAGTTCTTATTTATCTTTGTTTGGGCTTGCTTCTCCACGTGTTCGTTCAGTGTATTGCAATATATGTAAACTAATCTATGGAATCAGCTTAATGGCATTCTATATCCATTCTCCTGCACGTTCTTTGAAGTGGACACGAGATTAATGCCCGTCTGCAATTTTTGTGTTTGACATATATTTTAGTACCGTATAATGGGGCCAACTTGAGTCATATTCTATGATGTACGCATTGATTTTACAATATCAATCACGTAATGTGACATGACTATAGCAATTATCTTAACTCATCGCCGACATGCCTAGCAATTATCTTGACTCATCGCTGTCTCATGATATTTTCCGTGCAACTGGAACACCCATGATGTTGACGGTTTTGGAATTTCATCTCATTTTTCCTTTGATTCATCCGGCGTAAAACTTTGCCACTTTTTTTTTTTTTGCATGAAGTTATAGTGTTAGCTAATTTCAAACAAATAATTGACACTATAATCTTCATGTCACCGGCCCCAACATAGTTGGGGTTAAGGTGCGGTTGATGATGATGATAATGGGGCCAATTTTAAGAATGAGATCTGATGCAATGCTGTATGTTGGATAGTATGAATATAAACCATTTTCTCTGAACAAACCAAACTGTTCTTGTTCTGCGAACGTATGTTCTTACATCTTGGGTTTATCACTGCAAAATAAAGAAGTTATGTAAGTGTAACTTATGAAGTTACATTTTTTGAGCCTTTATTGATGGATTTCTACATTTGAACCCTGTTGCACTTGCAATTATACGCTCTTATATCTATTGTTTTTTGTAGTATCTCTAAACTTATTGATTGATGGTAATAATATTTCCTTAATAAAATAAATAATTAAACAAATCATATTTAATGGTTTCTTCATCTGCTAACAATGTGGACCTTTCCCTCTTTCTGTGGTCAGATTATGTGTTGGAGGGAAGCCAAGGAACAGCCTTTGCAGGTATCTTGATATGAGGTCATGAATGAACATTGGTTTAATATCTTGATATGTTTTCAGTTTTATACTGAATCTGGTTTTCTTTCGTTTTCTTTTACCATTGATGATCATGCTAGGAGGATATTACTATGGAAAGATAAAGTTTCCACCAGAATACCCATTTAAACCTCCAGGAATCAGGTATCTTAACATTCCATCAAACGTCACCTAAAGCTTCAGGCATGAGCGTTATTGTTCGGGGAATTTTGAGTATCTATACAAACTGTTTTTGTTTCCTTTTGTAGTATGACTACTCCAAATGGACGCTTTATGACACAAAAGAAGATTTGCCTTTCTATGAGTGATTGTAAGTCGGATTCTCTTGCATAGACCTATCAAGCTTTTGCATAGTCTGAATGATTTTCTCGTATCACGCTACTCGTGGTTTCATTTTCAGTTCATCCAGAGAGTTGGAACCCTATGTGGTCCGTCTCGAGGTAAGGGTTTTTTATTAGAAATCTCTCTCTCTCTCTCTCTCTCTCTCTCTCTCTCTCTCTCTCTCTCTCTCTCTCTCTCTCTCTCTCCCTCCCTCCCTCCCTCCCCCTCCCCCTCCCCCTCCCCCTCCCTCTCCCTCCCTCCCTCTCCACAAATCAATCTCAAGTTTTTGTGCTGATTCTCCCATTCGTATGCAGCATATTGACTGGGCTCCTTTCCTTCATGGTGAGTTTCTTGCTAAATACAATGTTCATAATTGTTGTCCTATAAAATTTAGAAGACAAAAAAATTGGATGAAATTTACAATATTAACAATCAGATGGTGATGGTGCTGGTCTATTGTTCTACAGATGGACAATAGTCCTACCACAGGTAGCGTCTCGACTACAGACAAAGAGAAACAGAGGCTTGCAAAGACTTCCCTGACTTTTAATTGTAAAATGTAAGTTTTACAACCGAATGCATGTCTAGATATTAGGCACTCACGCCGAAAGCCTCAACTCCATCTAAAAGCTGACTTAGCTCTAATTTTGTGCGGCTCTCTCCTGAGGCACTAGGTCCGGTTCTGACAAGTCGGACCAAATTGTTAGGCACTAAAGCCAAAACCCCCAACTCCACCAAAAGCTAGCTCATGAGTACACATCCACAGTTGCTTGTGGATTCAATGTCGGATCGTAACATTAGTGGATGATTTGCCAGAATTGATTTTCATTTTGTTTATGATAATACCAATTCAGTCTAGTTGCATTGTTCAAACATATATTTAAGTGAATTTTTTAAGAATTAACTGTGACCCTTTCCGTCTTAATTACAAAAAAACTCTAGTTATCTTTTCAAATTACATAATCCCTTGAGGTTTGCATTCACGTTACCAGTGCCCTTTCCTCATGAAAGGAGCAATTTGTAAAAGAAAAATAAATAGTAAATGGTATTTGTAATTGTTGAAATGTTACTTGAGTAGAGGCTAAATCTGAGGGATATCCTTTAAAAGGGTTAAATACAAAAGCTGCTCCATTTTTTGGTTCTTGTATCTTGGAGAAAGCTAAGCGTTGGGCGTAATTTTTTTGTGATTATCCCTTTTATAATTATCCCTATTGTATATTAATTTGAAATTTGGAATAATAAAATTCGAATGCTTTGTGTTTTACCTTATACATATCAAGGCTACATACAGCTCAAAGTTTTTCTCTGTCCACAACAGCCCAACCTTTAGAAAACTCTTCCCCGAATACGTGGAGAAATACGAAGAGCAGCTAGCAGCCGAGCAGTCTGCGGATCAGGCAGCGAAAGAATCCACAAATCCCATGCAAACATTAAAGAAGCATGGAGCTAAGGAGGATCCGAAAAATGACAAAGTCCCGAAAGAGTTGAATAATCAGCAGGGGAGGCAGAGGTCCATCCCGACATGGTTGTTGTTGTTGCTTGTTTTCATTTTTTCTGCTGTGATGGCCATGCCTCTGCTTCAGCTTTGATGCTTTAAGCTAAAGGAAGGTGAATTTTAACTCTGGTCGTATGATAACTATTAGCGTCCTGAGACCTTAAGCTATTAAAATTTCTTTAATGCTCTGGAATTCGTATAAAATGACTTGTATAGTAGTGGTGCCGATGAAGAAATCTCTGTTTGATGTCGATTTTGCATAATCTGTTTGGTGTCTTTGACTAGTTACTCTTTTGTGTAGATTTAGATTCCTGATGCATATCGATTTATGGGATGGATTATATACTGTCCTCTGTGTATTTCTTTGTGCTAAATTTTTCGCTACGCTTATGAAGTGTTTTCAAGAAAATCATTGTTCATCCATTTGCACTCTTTTCTCCCGCCAACATACGGTTGCTTACGGTATGTAGGATGTTGGATTTGTTCAAATGTATAATTTCATAAATCTTAGTTTTATTAAACTTCATTACTCCCTCTGTCCCACTTGTAAAAAAGTGTTCCTTTTAAAGGTGAAGCATTTCGTTAAATATCTCTAATCACATCAGATAATTATTTATTATTTTTTAATCTCCGCCATATATTCATTATGATTACATTGTCTTTTAATCTATATGATATAGTCACCATCAATATTTACAAAATTTATACATTAATCACATTCACTTCGATTGAGGCGGAGGGAGTAATGTATAATTAGAGATATTAATTAATGTTTGGAGTGTAATTTTGGTGATTCTGCCAACCACTATAGCTGTCACTTCCCTGTAAATATAAAGCATAACAATTTTCAGTGTTGAAAGTAGGGCTGAGAATCGGGGACCGGGAAATGGGAAATTCCCCTCCCGTCCCGAGTCCCGATGGGAATCGGGACCCCAAGTCCCGAAATTAACGGGACCGGGACCGGGACTAGATGTTTGGGAAATTTCGGGACTCGGGAGTCCCGATAGGTAATCGGGACAACCCGATTTCCCGATATCACTTTAATTAAATTATTTGATTATTTCTTTTCTTCTGACTTCTAGTCTGACCCTCACCCTACTTTTTCCAACCCCCCCCCCCCCCCCCCCCCCCCAAAACAGCACTCTCCAAATCCAAATCGCGGCCGTTTCCAACCCCCCTTCCAAATCCATCGCCTGACCGGAGACCGCCCACCGCCACTACTTCGTTCGCCTCCGTTCGCCCAGTTCGCCGCCGTTTTCGCGACCCGATTCACACTTTCTTCGTTGGAAGCAGAGGTAATTATATTCTTCTTCATGTTTATTTTTTCTCAAATTTCTTCGGTAATTCACTAATTCTATTCTTCATGTTTATTTTTTATTATTAATTATTATTATTATTGTTATTGTTTTATTTCATCCGTTGAGTATAGAGAAAATTCATTCTTAAGTTTTCTGGTACATTTAAGTTTTCATAAAAACAGAATAGTAGGAAAAAACATTTAAGTTATTACTTCATTCGTTTTTGTTTTTGTATATATTTTTTTTACAGCCTTGTTTTTGTTTCAGTTATTAGTTCATTCGTTTTTTTTTTTTGCACAGTATATTCTTAAATTATACTGTACTGTTGTACAGTACAGAGAGGGAATATAGGAATGGTTTTTTGAGTGACAATGAGTGAATGGTTTTTTGAGTGACAGTGAGTGAATGGGAGACTTTGTTTTTGTACATTTTTTGTTTGCACAGCCTTGTTGTACAGCCATGTATGATTATTACTATCTTGTGTAACTTTTTGTTTTTGTATATTCTTTTGTTAGATGGATAATTCTGAAAGTCATACTTGGGATGAAGAAGACTTGGTTGATGAACCACTACAAGATAGTAATATCGTTGATGAAGAAGACTTGGGATTCTTAAAAGATGGCTATAGAAGAAATGAGAGATGGTGTGAACCAACCTATTTCGAAGAAGCAAAAAACAACTAAAACTAAAAGATCTAAATATTGGTTGGGATTTAAGCTTGTCGAAATTCTAGAAGGAGATCCTCCCGTAAAAGTTAAGAAGGGAGAATGTAAGACATGTGGCACGTTGATTGCAGCGGATTCTAAACATTGTGGGACTAACGGACTGAAAAAACACTTGGAATCGTGCAATAAGAGGAAGGGAAGGGCAACTGGTCGAACTCAAACTACACTAAACTATCAAGGTGGCAGTGATGGGACTGGGGCAGGGTCATTGACCAATTGGAAATTCGACAAAGTGAGATGCAGAATGAAATTGTGTGAGATGATAATCCGTGACGAGTTGCCCTTCAGATTTGTAGAGCGAGTGGGGTTCAAGGAGTACTCGAAAGCTTTATGTCCTCAATTCACGATTCCGGGTAGACACACAATTAGAGCTGACTGTGTGAAGTTGTTTTTGGAGCGCAAGATCTCATTGAAGTCCTTTTTTCAAACAAAGGGCATGGGAAGGGCGTCTATAACCACAGATTCTTGGACATCGATTAATAACACAAATTTCATTTGTGTTACAGCACATTTCATAGATGAAGATTGGCACTTGCACAAGAAAATCATCAGTTTCCGTAAGATTCTCGGCCACAAAGGGGATGATATTGGTGCTGCGATTACATCTTCATTGGAGGATTGGGGTTTGCATAAATTCTTGTGCTGCACAATGGATAATGCTCCGGCAAATGATGTGGCAATCAAGTTCATGAAGCCAATCTTTGAGAGTTGGGGTACAAGTCTTGCAGGTGGGAAGTGTATCCATATGAGATGTGTTGCACACATCATTAATTTGATTGTGTCTGACGGGTTAGAGGAGATTGGTCAGTCCGTGAGGCGACTTCGAGAGACTGTGAAGTGGACAAACGCTTCACCAGCTAGAACTCAAGAGTTCATGGGGGCGGTAAAAGTTCTCAAAATTGATTGCTCGAAATCCTTATGTTTGGATGTACCGACAAGGTGGAATTCAACATACTTGATGATAGAGGCAGCTCTGCCATATGAGAAGGCTATGCTGAAATCTGAAAGAACTCATCCAATGAGCTTTTGACCTCTCCCACTAGTTCCTTTGCTCGATCCTCGCCATACACGGCCTTCAAACACTTTTCCACATGCGTCAACTTCTGTCTCGGATCAAGTACTGCAGCAACATAAAGGATCTTGTTCATCCTCGGATTCAAGTCGAATTCCTGCAACCAATATTTACCGAGCTTCGTCTTCATCCTCTTGGCCATGCTACTGACTTCATCATCTTCATCCAACTCTAAGCCAGTGATAAGATCAAATAAATCACACATCTCCTTAAAGAATAAATGCGATGTGGTATATGTAGTGCCGGAGACGAGTACGGTCAAATCATAGAATTTCCACAAATAATCACACATCTTCGTCACATTGAGAAAATCAACAGCTTCAAGCACCCCAAGAACCCCATTTTTGTACTTCTTCTGGTTCATATCGTTTGTAAAGTCACGATTCCCAAAATGCCAACAAAGCAAAGCCTTCTCATATGGCAGAGCTGCCTCTATCATCAAGTATGTTGAATTCCACCTTGTCGGTACATCCAAACATAAGGATTTCGAGCAATCAATTTTGAGAACTTTTACCCCCGCCATGAACTCTTGAGTTCTAGCTGGTGAAGCGTTTATCCACTTCATAGTCTCTCGAAGTCGCCTCACGGACTGACCAATCTCCTCTAACCCGTCAGACACAATCAAATTAATGATGTGTGCAACACATCTCATATGGATATACTTCCCACCTGCAAGACTTGTACCCCAACTCTCAAAGATTGGCTTCATGAACTTGATTGCCACATCATTTGCCGGAGCATTATCCATTGTGCAGCACAAGACTTTATGCAAACCCCAATCCTCCAATGAAGATGTAATCGCAGCACCAATATCATCCCCTTTGTGGCCGAGAATCTTACTAAATCGATGATTTTCTTGTCTGCGCCAATCTTCATCTATGAAATGTGCTGTAACACAAATGAAATTTGTGTTATTAATCGATGTCCAACAATCTGTGGTTATAGACGCCCTTCCCATGCCCTTTGTTTGAAAAAAGGACTTCAATGAGATCTTGCGCTCCAAAAACAACTTCACACAGTCAGCTCTAAATGTGTGTCTACCCGGAATCGTGAATTGAGGACATAAAACTTTCGAGTACTCCTTGAACCCCACCCGCTCTACAAATCTGAAGGGCAACTCGTCACGGATTATCATCTCACACAATTTCATTCTGCATCTCACTTTGTCGAATTTCCAATTGGTCAATGACCCTGCCCCAGTCCCATCACTGCCACCTTGATTGTTTAGTGTAGTTTGAGTTTGACCAGTTGCCCTTCTCTTCCTCTTATTGCACGATTCCAAGTGTTTTTTCAGCCCGTTAGTCCCACAATGTTTAGAATCCGCTGCAATCAATGTGCCACATGTCTTACATTCTCCCTTCTTAACTTTTACGGGAGGATCTCCTTCTAGAATTTCGACAAGCTTAAATCCCAACCAATATTTAGATCTTTTAGTTTTAGTTGTTTTTTGCTTCTTCGAAATAGGTTGGTTCACACCATCTCTCATTTCTTCTATAGCCACATCTTTTAAGAATCCCAAGTCTTCTTCATCAACGATATTACTATCTTGTAGTGGTTCATCAACCAAGTCTTCTTCATCCCAAGTATGACTTTCAGAATTATCCATCTAACAAAAAAATATACAAAAACAAAAAGTTACACAAGATAGTAATAATCATACATGGTTGTACAACAAGGCTGTGCAAACAAAAAATGTACAAAAACAAAGTCTCCCATTCACTCACTGTCACTCAAAAAACCATTCACTGATTGTCACTCAAAAAACCATTCCTATATTCCCTCTCTGTACTGTACAACAATACAGTATAATTTAAGAATATACTGTGCAAAAAACAAAATGAATGAACTAATAACTGAAACAAAAACAAGGCTGTAAAAAAAATATATACAAAAACAAAAACGAATTAAGTAATAACTTAAATGTTTTTTCCTACTATTCTGTTTTTATGAAAACTTAAATGTACCAGAAAACTTAAGAATGAATTTTCTCTATACTCAACGGATGAAGTAAAACAATAACAATAATAATAATAATTAATAATAAAAAACAAACATGAAGAATAGAATTAGTGAATTACCGAAGAAATTTGAGAAAAAATAAACATGAAGAAGAATATAATTACCTCTGCTTCCAACGAAGAAAGTGTGAATCGGGTCGCGAAAACGGCGGCGAACTAGGCGAACGAAGTTGTGGCGGTGGGCGGTCTCCGGTCAGGCGATGGATTTGGAAGGGGGGGGTTGGAAACGGCCGCGATTTGGATTTGGAGAGTGCTGTTGGGGGGGGGGGGGTTGGAAAAGGGATCTGGAGTTGGGGGGGGGGGGGTTGGAAATGGAAAAGGTAGGGTGAGGGCAGGAGAGAAGAAATAATCAAATAATTTAATTAAAGTGATATCGGGAAATCGGGTTGTCCCGATTACCTATCGGGACTCCCGAGTCCCGAAATTTCCCAAACTTCTAGCCCCGGTCCCGATCCCGATCCCGTTAATTTCGGGATTCGGGGTCTCGATTCCCGTCGGGACTCGGGACGGGACGGGAATTTCCCATTTCCCGGTCCCCGATTCTCAGCCCTAAAGTTCAGTTTGATGAATGTACAATTTTTTATGGATCGTAAAGTGCAATACATAAAACGAGCTTTTTACTTACACATCTTCCATTTATATCTTAAATTTTTGGTTGATAATTTTCCTGGACCGGCGGATTGGGTTTGATTTGAATCCACAATTGATGATTGGTATAGATAATGATTATAAATATGTATTGGAGATTAAAAAATAAAAAACATCGATGACAAGTGTGTGGTGGAGATTAAAAATTAAAAGATGGTTTTTTGATTTGATTGTGTAAATATAATAAATGTAAAATTTCTAAATGAATAAAAAAGATACTCCCTCCGTCCCATCCATCTTGAGCATTTATTTTTCGGCACGGGATCTAAGAAAGACTGAAAAGTAGTGTGTAAAGTGATAGTATTAATATATATTATTTAAATTTATGAGAGATAAATGTGTCTTAAAAAGAAATGATCAAGTATTATGGGACGGCCCAAAATGAAATATTAACCAAGATCGATGGGACGGAAGGAGTATAAGAATTTGAGGGGGCGGAGGAAGTATCTCACATGCTTTACTATTTAAGTAAAGCTAAAGTCTGCATATAAATATAATACATGTAATTAAAATATGAGAAAAAACACATCAAAATTAATATTATATCCTATTTTTGTGTTTAATACTCCATCTTTTTTATATACTATTTTCATATTAATTGATGTTTTGATTTTTTCAGATTGAATTTTCATCATAAATTACCTCATATAAAATAATCATAAAATTTATAAAAGTTATATTGCTAGATTCATACTAAAATATATTTTTAAAAAATATTGTTGGATTATTTTTATCATTATATTTTGAGAGATATATTAATATCAAAATTTAACTTGAAAAAATAAAATAAAAAATCAGTTATTATGAAACACATGTAATGACGCAGCTAGAAGCGTTATAAAAGCGTAAATAATCCGCTGATTCTGTGAATACCCGAAATATTATATACAAAATGTGATTAAACGTGAAGATCCGTTGACTCAAGATAAATACCGGAAGAACAAAAATAAACACCAGAAAAGGGATAAATCCAATACTTTTTTATTCAATATCCAACTCTCCTCGTAACAATAATAGGACTATCTATTTATAATATGAAAGAAATTTGGTGAACAATAAATAATCCCTCATAATAATAATAATAATAATAATAATTAAAAAAAATCAAATAATAAATAATAATAATAATAATAATAATAATAATAATAAATATCCAAATCAATAAATAGTAATATCTATGAAAATCAAATATAATACTATCATATAAATTTTGATTCTCCAAATCGACTCATAATTACGAGAGATTGGTACCTCGATCTCGTCTCCATCAAGTAGTAATTTCGTTACAACTTTGTACCATCTCATGTGAATTAATTAGGTTAGCTGGCCTTCCTTTTCCAGACGTTAATTCTTAAAGAAACGTATTAAAAAACCACCAAAAAAGGGAGGAAAAAAAGCAAATAAATGAAGAAAATACTCCACGATTATTCCTATTAACTCTGTTCTTTCTACTGAGTTCGCAGACAAGAAATGAATAAATCAGCAGTACTTTCAGATTATTGCTGCCATGAGTTTGATTATCAGGCAGATTTTACAAAGGTTTGTTTTTGTCATGTATTTTTTTTTTCTGGATTAACACCCCTCTAAATTACTAGTCACCACCCTTAAAAATTACATTTTTGCCCTTCATTACTATTGAACCTCCCTCTTTTCTCTCACACTATTTTTCTCTCTCGTGTCTCACTGCTCTCTACCTGCCATTATCACCACCACACCACCGCCGTCGTGCAGTCGCACCACCGCCGTCGTGCCGTCGCACCGCCACACTACTCTCACTTCGGTGAAATTGACGCAGGCGTCTGGAATTTCCGGCTGTACGTAATGTGGCGGTGCGACCACACGACGGCGGTGGTGCGGCGACACGACAGCGGCGGTGCGGCGATGTCGGGTAGAGAGAAGTAAGAGATAGTAGTGAGAGAGAAAATAGTGAGAGAGAAGAGAGTGGTTCAATGCAAAAATGTAATTTTTAAGAGCGGTGACCGGTCATTTAGGATGGTATTTAGTAAAACCTTTTTTTTATATTACATTTTTGGTACAAAACTATTCAGTTATTGCAGTTTCACACTCCAGTTCTTGGAAGAAGCAAAGACAGCACAAGTTGTTGAGGCCCCAGGAGGAGAAGAACAGTTGGATAGTGTGAAAAATAACAGAAAAAAATCATGGAAGACCTCACTGTTCTCATGGTTGAAGATCGACAAGAAATGTAGGAAATCCGACGGACGACCGACGGCAGGCGGAAATGTACCGAATCCAAGACGTGGGCGCGTCTCGGGACCGGTCCGAGGCTGCGGTGGAATTACTACCGCGGTGCCTGAGGCGGCATCCGGCCGCTGCCGATTTTCGGTTCGACAAAAGGAGCCGATGGGCGCGATAAGGTGCCATATGTGTGTCTTGGCCGGATTAATGATCCTCATAAGCTTCATTCTTATGGACCTGTTTACTTAGTCACATGAGAAAAATAGATCATTATAATGTGAAGTTCCATGTTAAGTTAATTTAGACAAAAAAAGAAAAAAAAAAAAGAAAAATTATTTTCCAGCCCAAATATGCAGTTACCTTCAATTTGATGATATTATATGGGAAGGTTTTTCATCATGTTTAGACTCTCTACCAAATTACACACACAAACACACACACACACACAACAAGCTGTTAGAACGAACGGGTCGGGCTTTTATTTTTTTGGGCTGGTCAGACTTATTTTTCCAATCATTAAAAGATTGGGCCTAGGCCCTGTTGACAGCCCATCCACCTTGGAATCCACGTAGACATTCAAGGCAGCTGCACCGACCGAGCAGAGCCTGAAACCGGACCGGACACAAATCCGATTTTCTCCTGGGCTCGTTAGAACCGGATCGGGCAGAGACGTCAGAGCCGACCCGATATCCGATCCGGGAGGGCCGAGCAGAGAGAAGATCAAAATGCTCCGATTCAAGATTACAACAAGGCCGACTTTAATGGCGGGAGCCCGAGGACCGACCCCAGCGAATAAGCACCGCCAGAAGCATGCGAGACAGGCCCGCATGCCAATCAACGCATGCAGTCATGCCCCTTCCCAAGGCACTCCTTAGAGGCCGCCACGTGTCCAAGGCATATCGAATGTAACATGATTAATACAAAGTTTCGAAATCACAATAAAAAATACAATAAAATACATACCTTAATCGAAATGATGATTATAACAATCGGTAGAAACCTTCGTCACTCCAGCTAGCACAACTCAAAGTAGCAACTCACAAGCTTTTTTCGGGAATAACTGACAGAATCGGGAATAGAAATGTGCTCTTTAGCGGGGAGAGGGGCAAGATTGGGTTGGTGTTCCCTGAACTATAAATAATTTTCACTTGGAAGTTTAGCCGACGACCTAGATCTAGGTCGTCGGCTAAAGATATTATTTATTTTTTTTGAAAAAGTGTTTAGCCGACGACCTCGATCTAGGTCGTCGGCTAAACCATTACAATATTATTTTTTTTTCGGAAGAAGTTTAGCCGACGACCTAGATCTAGGTCGTCGGCTAAAGTATATTATTTTTTTTTCTTCCGAAAAAGTGTTTAGCCGCCGACCTCGATCTAGGTCGTCGGCTAAACCATTACAATATTATTTTTTTTCGGAAGGAGTTTGTGACGACGTAGATCTAGGTCGTCGGCTAAAGTATATATATATATATTTTTTTAAAAAGTGTTTAGCCGACGACCTAGATCTAGGTCGTCGGCTAAACCATTACAATATTATTTTTTTTTCGGAAAGAGTTTTGCCGACGACCTAGATCTAGGTCGTCGGCTAAAGTATATTATTTTTTTTTTCGGTCGGCTAAACGTTATCTCGGTCGTCGGCTAAACCTCTTTAATATAGCCGTCGACTATTTCGAACTTTAGCCGACGACCTCTGCCAAGTCGTCGGCTAAAACCCTTTAGCTGACGGTAAAACGAGTCGTCAGCTAAAGTGCGCAGTTTAGCCGACGACACTTTATAGTCGTCGGCCGTTTTTTTCGGGTCGTCGGATAAAGTACTTTTTTGGTAGTGATAAATTTTGATTCTCTAAATCGACTCATAATTATGAGAGAGTGCTACCGCGATCTCGTCTCCATAGTGTAGTAATTTCGTTACAACTTTGTACCATCTCATGTGAATTAATTAGGTTAGCTGGCCTTCCTTTTCCAGACGTTTAATTCTTAAAGAAACGTATTAAAAAACCACCAAAAGAGGGAGGAAAAAAAGCAAATAAATGAAGAAAATACTCCGACGATTATTCCTATTAGCTCTGTTCTTTCTACTGAGTTTGCAGACAAGAAATGAATAAATCAGCAGTACTTTCAGATTATTGCTGCTATGAGTTTGATTATCAGGCAGATTTTACAGAGGTTTGCTTTTGTCATATATTTTTTTTTATTGATTACTAAACGCCACCCTAAATTACTAGTCACCCCTTAAAAATTATATTTTTGCCCTTTATTACTATTGAACCTCTCTCTTTTCTCACACTATTTTTCTCTCTCGTATCTTACTGCTCTCTACCTGCCATTATCACCACCACACCACCGCCGCCGTGCCGTCGCATCGCCACACTACTCTAACTTCGGTGAAATTGACGCAGACGTCTGGATTTCCGTCTGTACCATGGTACATGCGGAAATTCCAGACGCCTACGTCAATTTCACCGAAGTGAGAGTAGTGTGACGGTGCGACGATCGACGACGGTGGTGCGGCGACACGACAACAGCGGTGCGGAGATGGCGGTAGAGAGAAGTGATAGATAGTAGTGAGAGAGAAGAGAGAGATTCAATAGTAATGAAGGGCAAAAATGTAATTTTTAAGGACAGTGACTAATAATTTAGGATGGTATTTAGTAAAACTTTTTTTTTATATTACATTTTTGGTACAAAACTATCCAGTTATTGCAGTTTCACACTCCAGTTCTTGGAAGAAGCAAAGACAGCACAAGTTGTTGAGGCCCTTGGAGGAGAAGAACAGTTGGATAGTGTGAAAAATAACAGAAAAAAATCATGGAAGACCTCACTGTTCTCATGGTTGAAGATCGACAAGAAATGTAGGAAATCCGACGGACGACCGACGGCAGGCGGAAATGTACCGAATCCAAGACGTGGGCGCGTCTCGGGACCGGTCCAGGGAACTGCGGGTGGAATTACTACCCGCGGTGCCCACAGGACGGCATCCGGCCCGCTCGCCGATTTTTTCGGTTCGACAAAAGGAGCCGATGGGCGCGATAAGGTGCCATATGTGTGTCTTGGCCGGATTAATGATCCTCATAAGCTTCATTCTTATGGACCTGTTTACTTAGTCACATGAGAAAAATAGATCATTATAATGTGAAGTTCCATGTTAAGTTAATTTAGACAAAAAAAGAAAAAAAAAAAAAGAAAAATTATTTTCCAGCCCAAATATGCAGTTACCTTCAATTTGATGATATTATATGGGAAGGTTTTTCATCATGTTTAGACTCTCTACCAAATTACACACACAAACACACACACACACACACACACACACACACACACACACACAAAACAAGATGTTAGAACGAACGGGTCGGGCTTTTATTTTTTTGGGCTGGTCAGACTTATTTTTCCAATCATTAAAAGAATGGTGTTATGGGATGTGATAGAGAATTTGGTAAGCCAACAAAATGGAGAATGCATATGTGTAGTAGGAGATTTTAATGCTATTAGATTAGAAGGGGAGAGAAGAGGTCGAAGTTCTACAGTAGATCATAGAGATATACATGCCTTTGATAACTTCATCTTAAGAGCTAATCTTATTGAGTTGCCACTGATTGGGAGGTTCTTCACATGTTATAGACCTGATGGATCATGTAAAAGCAAGTTAGATCGTATGTTTGTTAATGGCGAATGGATTGGGAAATGGCCGAATCTCTCTCTGAAAGGGTTGGGCAGAACCTATTCAGATCATTGCCCAATATATCTTTATAAAAGTTGCCAAGATTGGGGCCCCAAACCCTTTAAATTCATCAACAGTTGGCTAGGCCATCCAGACTTCAAAGATTTCGTGACTGAGAAATGGAATTCTTACGACATCTCGGGTTGGGCTGGGTACGTACTTAAAGAGAAGCTCAAGCTACTAAAATCTGATTTGAAAGTATGGAATCGAGAGGTATTTGGTCACTTGGGCAAGACGATTGAGGATAAAGAGGCTGAAATTGAGACCCTTGATCGAATTGACGACGCATTCGGGTTAGAAGAGGAGGAAATTATCAGAAGAAATAGGGTGACAGCAGAGCTAAAAAGAAATAAGATTTGGCAGGAGAAGTTTCTATCCCAGAAAGCGAAGGCATCTTGGTTGAAAGAGGGAGACGTAAATTCAAAGTTTTTTCATGAATGGGTAAAGAGGAAGCTCAAACGTTCAAACATGGAAGGAATATACGTTAACCATACATGGATAGACTCGCACTGTGGGTCAAGAAAGCGGTTTTTGAGCATTTCAAACAACATTTCAGTTCGCTACCTCAGTCCAGGCCGTCAATTCCAGAAGACATCTTCCTAAAGAAGCTTGGCAGTTGTGAGGTAAATTTCCTGAAAGCCTCCTTCACAGAAGTGGAAGTAAAAAATGCTGTGTGGTCGTGCGACTCTCTCAAAAGTCCGGGGCCCGATGGGTTCACGATTGCTTTCTTCAAATCAAACTGGGAAATGCTTAAAGGTGAAATCATGCGCATGATGGAGGATTTTCATAGCAACGGAAAGTTGGTAAAGGGGCTGAATAGCTCCTTCGTCGTTCTGATTCCCAAGAAAACGGAAAATCAGTCTCTTGAGGATTACCGGCCGATATCCCTAATCGGTAGTCTCTACAAGATTATCTCGAAGGTTCTCGCGAATCGATTGAGTAAGGTTATGGATCCTCTAATTTCTGAAAATCAGTCCGCGTTCGTGGGGGGAAGACAGATTCTAGATGGCATCGTCGTCCTAAATGAGATTTTGGACGAGGCAAAGAGGAAAAAACTAAAAAGATTCATCTTCAAGATTGACTTTGCAAAAGCGTACGATTCAATCGATTGGAATTTTTTGGACGACATGATGAAAGGAATGAATTTCTGCATCACATGGCGTAGATGGATGAAAGTATGTATCTCTTCGGCTTCCACTTCGGTTCTGGTGAATGGCAGCCCATCAGGTGAGTTCAATCTTCAAAAAGGTCTACGCAAAGGCGATCCCTTGTCACCTTTCCTCTTTCTCATTGCAGCAGAAGGGTTAAGCTTACTTATTAGTAATGTAACACCCCCAAGTTATTCAGGGTATATTACAGCGCCGTGAGCCCCGCCGTGGGACCCACAAGGCTAAACATACGCGGAACTATAAACTTGACCGATAAGGTCTACATACAAAAGAAAGGAAGACGATACAACTGATGTTCAAAACCATAACCAACGAAAACATATACATCACTTCACAAATCAATACCTCGGCAACACAGGCCGGAACATCAAGGAAACTGAAATACAATACTCGAGTATTTAAAAATCCATTCCAGTACCACAACACTGAATGGAGGAAACCAAAAGAGATAACCGGAGACAAGACACAGTATCACACTTGCCCATCATCTTCATGCCGACTGTACACTTTGTCCGCTCTCCTGGAACCTGAAATACATGAAATGTATTTCCCCCATAAAGGGGTTAGCCGTCGAATAGCTAGTGCAAGTATAACAATATGAAACATAATACTTCTCGACAATAAAGTAAATGTAATCCGTCAATTCATCAATATCCGTCAATTCATCAATGTAAGACTAGTATTCCGGAATGACTAAAGTCTCAAGACGTATGTGAATGCCGTAGAAACGGTTCGTTCATATCATATGCCGTTACATGTAGGAATGCCGTCAAAACGGTTCGTTCATTACATGCCAACATTATTTCATATGAATGCCGTAGAAACGGTTCGTTCATATCAACCATGGAATCGCACTGCAGGCTACGAAACCCTCGAGGACCATAGGCCCGTCCCGGAGTGGCTAGAAATAATCATACCATCAATATTTCATACTTTCAAAGTCGAGAACGTAATCATAAATGTATACTTGCCTTAATAAACGTTATCAAGATCTAGAAGAACACGGTTCGACCAGGAAGCTTGAACCACGAAGAAGACGAGCGGAAGGGTTTCGACTCGAGTTCTTCACAAGAATTCGACCCTAACAACATAAATTCAATAAATCATCGATCATACGAGGAAGAATAATCGTAGAACGCCCGAAAACCCCTCTATGACATTTTACCGGACACCTTCAAGGCGTCGGTCAAGAACTCGACCAAAACAACGAATCGATACGATCCAACCATGGGATAACAAGGGAAATGATACAATACATCTAAATAATCATCAATCCATCACAATCCTAAGTTAAATCGGATTAAACGGACGAAATCGAACAAAATACCCAAAATCCCCAAAATTAGATTTCTGGAAAATCTGACCTGATTCGCTCGATCAAAGGATGTTATAGGATGGATGATTGATGATATGAGCTCCAAGACTCCATGGATATGTTGTTAAACAACATGGCTTCAAGCTTAGAACACGCCCAGCTGCGGAAGAGGAGAAGAAGAAGGTGAAAAATGGCAAGAAAAACGTCTGCAGGGCCTTTTATAGGGGTTGACTGTCCTGCCGGACACGGCCCGTGCCGATCGGCACGGTCGTGTCGCACAGCTGGCCGACAGGGACTCGACCGTGTCCTGCTTGACACGGTCGCAGCGCGGAGGGCCTTCCGACGATGACCCGTCCGGCAATGACTTCGGCATGACTCGGCCGTGCGGGCGACACGGCCGGGCGTCTTGGCGACGATTCTCGCTTATCCGGAAGGGTTCGGCACGGCCGTGTCGGACGACACGGTCGGGTCCTGAGGCGAGACTCCGGCATTTCCGTCATGCAGTACGGCAGGCCGTGTCGGACGACACGGCCGGTTCGGCCGTGATGATCGGCCAATAACGAGCGGGTGAGCTAAAACGACCATAACTCTCTCGTACGGACTCCGATTGACTCACCGTTTGAACCATTGGAAAGCTAACTCGATGCTCTATAATATTGCAAAGATTTAGAATTTTTGGAGCTTCCAAGAATTTATGGTGATTTAACAAAGTCGAACTCATACGTGGAAAAGTCGCTAAAGAACACGGAATTCAACAGAACGATACCGAAACGAACTCGGATGACAAAAAGTGTAGAATTAATCATTCTCAGGATGACGAAACGGTCCCAAGCAATTCGTCAAAATAGACTTCCGCTAAAAATAGAAAATTTCCGGGGAACAAAAATTACGGGTATTACAAGTAAAGCAGTAGACATTGGAATCCTTAAACCGGTGGAGATCGGGAGAGACAAAGTACGGGTGACGCACCTCCAATATGCAGATGATACAATCTTTGTATCACCTGGGATCACTGAAAATATTGAAGCTGTCAAACACATTCTAAGGTGCTATGAACTTGTATCAGGCCTCAAGGTGAATTTTCACAAGAGTTGCATTATGGGCAGCAACATAGAGGCATATGTGACACAACGCCTTGCTGATTTTCTAGGCTGCGAGGTTAGCAAATCACCACTCTCATACCTGGGGCTTAAGGTTGGAATTGCTCACAGAAAATCAGCTTCTTGGAACTTTCTTGTTAATAAAATTCAAACGCGGTTAAATGCTTGGAGTGATAAACACATCTCGTTCGGGGGTCGCATCACTCTGGTCCAATCAGTCCTATCTGCGGTACCTATCTATTGCCTTTCTTTCTTTCGTCTGCCGAAAAAAACCATTAAACAGATTGTGCAGGTTCAAAGAAATTTTCTTTGGGGGGGGTGTGTAAGCAAAAATTCTATTCCTTGGGTGGGGTGGGCCGAGGTCTGTAAGGATAAATCCAAAGGGGGACTGGGAATTAGGGATATGGGCGTTTTCAATAATGCGTTACTTAAGAAGTGGATTTGGAGGTTCTTGAATGAGACGAATAGGTTGTGGGTGAGAGTAATTAGATCTAGGTACGGGAGTAATCTATCTAGGCCTAGTGAGGGAGAAAGGAGGGGTACAGGGAGAAGGGAATGTCCTTCAAGGTGGTGGAAGGACATATGTGAGCTGTTTGATGGGGTGGGGGGCAGAGGGATGAAATCTGATCTTTTGAGGGTGGTGGGTAGAGGTAATAAAACTGATTTTTGGGAGGATTGGTGGGTTGGGGAGGGTCCTTTAAAATCTAAATTTCCTAGTCTTTTTAGATTGAGCGTGCAACAGGGGAAAAATATAGACGAGATGGGTTCGTGGACAGACGGGGTTTGGATTTGGGAACTGAATTGGCGTAGAAGATTGAGGGGGAGAGAGGAGGAAAAGATGAGTGAATTATTAGGATGCTTAAACAGGTACAAATTTAATGCAGAAGAAGAAGACTCGTGGAAATGGATTCATTCCAACAATGGAATTTTTTCCACAAGTGCAGCATATAAACAAAGCATAGGAGCAGGGGAGGAGAGAAACGACGAGACGAAGAAGGCTTTCAAGAGACTATGGAGCAGTTCGGCTCCTAAACGGGTTCAAGCAATTGTATGGAAGGTTCTACATCAACGGATGCCTACAAAAAAGAGTCTACAAAGAAGAGGCATTATTCCTCTTGACGGTGATATCAATTGCATTTTTCGTGGCTTGGAAGAAGAGAACATCCAACATCTCTTTTTCACGTGTGAGTTCTCTAAGGAAATCTGGAATTTGTGCTACGGTTGGACAAAACTACTAATGGTCCCTCACATCGACCCCATTCGTAGTTTTCTTCAACATGACAATTTCTTAGATTCGGATAGAAAAGGGAAAAATCGGCTATATGGATGTGCATTATTTGGAAAATTTGGAAAGCTAGAAATGATCGTGTTTTTGAAGATGAAATTTCGAGTCCACATAAGATTGTTGAGGAAATTAAAGCAACAGTTTGGTCATGGTTAACTACAATCAATGAGATTAATAGTAGTGGTGAGTACTTAAAGTGGAGAGCAAATCCTAGAGATTGAGGAGTCAAATTAATTTGGAGTCGATTTTGTTAATCATTTTTTTTTTCATGTAAGGGTTTGAGTACCCCTTGTACTCAAAGTTTCATCATGAAAGTTTTCTTGCCTGACCAAAAAAAAAATTAAAAGATTGGGCCTAGGCCCTGTTGATAGCACATCCACCTTGTAATCCACGTAGGCACTCAAGGCAGCTGAACCGGCCGAGCAGAGCCTGAAGCCGGACCGGACACAAACCCGATTTTCTCCCGAGCTCGTTAGAACCGGACCGGGCAGAGACGTCAGAGCCGACCCGATATCCGATCCGGGAGGACCGAGCAGAGAGAAGATCAAAATGCTCCGATTCAAGATTACAACAAGGCCGACCTGAATGGCGAGAGACCCGAGGACCGACCCCAGCGGATAAGCACCGCCAGAAGCATGCGAGACAGGCCCGCATGCCAATCAACGCATGCAGTCATGCCCCTTCCCAAGGCACTCCTTAGAGGCCGCCACGTGTCCAAGGCATATTTGCAGACTCACAAGTGTTTTGAGCATATTCCCCAAACATTCGCCAGCTGTCATCTCTCGACTGGCCCAGATTGTCTATATATAGAAGGAATGTACAGTGAAAGAAGATCTTTGGATTTTTAGCATTTATGACATAGAGAGAAAAAAGAGAGAATTCAGATTGACTAAGAAAAAAAGATAAGACTTGTAATTAACAAGCAAAAAAATAGACCGGCATAAAATATCCTGCTCGGCTCTACTTTATATTAAGGTCATTAATAAAATTTAGTGATCAAACACCTTTCATCTTGTTTATTATTTTCTACGTGTTTTCGATCCATTCGTCCAGATCAGCACACGTGACGTTGACCAAACCAGACGTCAACAGGCCCATCAAAGTACGACCTAATGTATATAAAATCATTCTTACTTGCCGTTAGCAAAACCGTTATGGAGGGACGGTTCAAGCCGATTTGAGGCATGGGGCAAAATAAAAAGCGAGGCCCTTTACAATAATTTCTTTTTTTGGTAACGGAGGCCGGTCCAAGCAGATTTTGCCTCTTTTTTCTGTCAGCTACGAAGGAACGTCCAACATATGTAATTTTTAACTTCTTGCCTCTTTTTTTTTTCTGCCAGCTACGCAAAGAACGTCGAATATATGTGATTTTTAATTTTTTTTCTTAAGGCTTATTATGTAATTTATATATACAAAATGGGCTTGGGAATTTAGAGGCCTGAGCCATCTCCCAAGCTCCCCCTTGGGCCGGCCCTGCCCTTATGACGTGACTGACTCGTAGTGTTAGATTATCATCACAACATAATAGTCCCGTTGTCTCAACTAGATCTCAGGTCGGTTTAATGACGTGACCGACTCGTAGAACCGAACCGGACTGGTTTGGCTCGGTTCTCGATTCGGGGTCGGACAGAGAGTGAGTTAAAAACACACAAACACATAAAATCTGACATTCTTCGACCTTCTATATAGGGGTGGCATTTCGGACCTGAAAATCGAAAACCGAACAGAAAAAACTCGAAAAAAGAATCGAAAAACCGAAACCGGAGATGAGCGAATCGAAAAATAGAAAAATAGAATTGAACCGAACTGGTTTGGTTCGGTTCTCGATTCGGGGTCGGACAGAACCGAACCGGACCGAAATGGACCGAAGTTGAAGTTAACATAATAAAACGACGCCGTTTTTGTAAATTTTGTGTGTTTTTGATTTTAGTGTAATTAGTTTTTCTTTTTTAAGATCTTCGTGAGTCCTAGGACGACCGATATTATGCTCATGTAATTTGTAATTCAACTAATTTAAGTTGAGAAATAAGCTAATGTGATTTGTGATTGTTATATATTTTTGAGATATTTGTAAATTGCTATGCAACTCAAGCTTCTCTCTCTCTCTCTCTCTGCGAGAACTGCGAGAACCACCTTTTGTACTCCTAATAATACATAATGTACATCATGTCAATGCATACAACCCCTACTGATCATAACCCCTACTATATAGTAGGGGTTATAGATATAGTATGGGTTATCATCAGTAGGAGCTATTATATGTAATAAAAAAAATTCAAAAATAATATAAAAATTGTATTTTACTATAATACCCTTTGAATTAAAAATATTTTTTAATATTAAAAAAAATCTCATTGGTTTAGAGTAGTTCGCAGCTTCGCACTTAGAGAGTTACGAAAATAAAGCTCTCATATATATATATATATATATATATATATATATATATATATATATATATATATATTAATTATTGGCTTGTTGTTATATATAACTTATTATATCGTGAAGAACCGAAAAAACATCAAAGCAAATCGAAACCGGACCGAATATTTATAAAATCGAACTTAACCGAACCGAACTTCAAAAAGAACCGAACCAAACCGAAACTGAATATTTGGTTATATTCTCAACTTTGGTCAAACACCGAACCGAATGAAACCGAGTCCACCCCTATAGTTAACTACTTTTATGGAAATGTAACTAATATATTGTCCTCCTTATCTACAAAACAAATAGATTTTTCAGTACAAAAGACACTTCTGTGAGGAACATGGAAAATATATCTCCTTCCTCAAACAGAGAAGCAAAAAAACTATATTTATATACAACAAATCAGCTTGAAAAGTCCCCCATGCTGTTTGAAATAAAATAGAACACTCATCTTCATCAAGAATCAAACAATGATGAACGACGAACACGCCCGACTAACCTCTAAACCATCTCCGACTCAAACAATTTCCCGATTCTATTGAATATATTCAAATATCATGCCAAAATAGTTCATCGAAAACCAAGAAAATGCCTAAAAATAACCAAATTTTAGCATCTGCCACCGCCTTGTTCGAGATCCAAATTTCTTGAACTAGAGGGATTAACACTTCTATTACTATAACTCAACAGCCTCTTGAGTGACCTAAGTCTCCTGGGCAAAGGAGATTTTTGCTCGTCGTCTACGTTTAACCGCCTCGGAATATCAACGATCGATATCCCATCAAGCGCACCACTACTCGGCGACATTGATGAACTTGATGACGGCTCAACGATGGCATTACTATTTAGATTGTGATTATTATTTCCCTCGACACCAGGAGCAAAAGTGCTAACTCGAGTCTCGTCGCCATAAATCAACACGTTCGTCGGAAAATCCGGAGCCTCTGTCGGAAAAACAGTGTCGACCCCCGGATTTTCGGCCATCGGAGTTTGAGTTACGGCCTCCAACGGCGGCTCATCCGTGGAATTCGGTTGGCCGTGAAGTTTGACGGGGTTTCTACATAGAGGACAAGTGGAATGCGATCCAAACCACATATCAATGCAATCCAAATGAAATCCATGGTTGCATTCGGGCAGAAGCCTGGTTTTTTCACCTTGAGAGATTTCGGACAAGCAAACCGCGCATTCTAATCCGAATTTGAACTCTTCCGGGTCGAAAATTACGACGGGCAGGGTTTTGAGGACTGAGGGTTCCAGGCCGCGGCGGGGAATGGCTGCTTCTGGGTGGCGGGAGGCGGCGACGGCGGTGTTGGGGTTTTCGCGGCGGCGGAGGTACCAGAAATATTTGGCGTAGAGGTGGAGACAGAAGACGAAGACGACGACGAATAAGAGGATGACAATTGCGACCACTACTATTTTACCGATGAGCTCGATAATTCCTGCGCCTCCAAAACCCTCCGATGAGCCCGCCATTCCTCTCTCTCTCTCTCTCTCTCTCTCAAGATCGCAATTAGCTAAAGAGAACTTGTTACTTCTGAACACAGAATCAAAAATGGATTTTTTTTATTATAATTCTTGAAACTCTGAGAAAAATCCGAAGGTCTTTTAAAGGACCAAACATTCAGGAGAAACTGAAACAGGAAGGAAGGAAGGGGGATGGGGGGGATGAAGTTTGAATTTTCAATTTAATATCCATAAAGGTATTTTCTTTTCTGGGAAGAAGAAGAAGTTTGAAGAAAAATCCAACTCTGGAATTAATAAATAAATAATACTCCATGAGAAGATGAGGAAATTGAGACTGGAGAATGGAGAAGTCCAATATTGTCAGCTCAACGGCGGCGTTTTGAATGAGGCGAAATCATATGAATTTCGGTCTTAAATTCTCGATTCTTTTTTAATTTTTATCGTAAATCAAATTTTTGTTTCACTTTTTATACCGTCATATTTTCTCTCTTTACACAAATTTACCATCAAATGTCACTGGTGGACTCACTCAAAATAACTTTATCCCACTAAAAACAAATTTATTTCAGTTTATCACTATCTCTACCCTCAAACTTTTACCCTACATTATTCCACTTTATCACTTTTCTTAATCAGTGTGCCGGTGTCACTTCGGTAATTTGATTCCCGGACGGAGGGAGTATTGTATTGCCGACTTTTATTCAAAGATTTTTTTATTGGTAATTGTTAATTGTCAGTAGTTAGTTTATCAAGCACCGTACACTTCTTTATTTTTTAACCAAGTCTATTTGTAACTCTATTTATAATTCGTTTCCAAAAGAATCGAACCCGAGTCTTCCACTAAGAGAGGAACCCGATGACCCGGGTTACTTTTATTCAAAGTATTATTTATCATTTCTGTCTTAAAATTAAGATTTTAATTATTAAAATATATTACATATTATTAAAAATATATTACATATTACCTAGATTTTACCTAAATATATATTACATTTTACCTAAAAGATAGGACACATGGGACCTTATGAATGAGGTAGGAATTCGCCTTTTTATTTGAAAGTAGGCCTTTGTTTCTTGATTTTTATGCAAAAATCTTTCTTAATTAAGACTTATTTTTTAATTATTCTTTTATTTTTCCAAAAATATAGATAGCCACAAGGGTAATCTTTCATAATTTTGTAACTAAATTGCCACATGACAATCAATTAGATTATTCAATATTTTCTCTAATCGGTCAAAAAACATCCACTATTTTTTGAACTATTTTTATTCTTTTTATTTATATGAAATATCAACATGAAAGATCAAACTAATTTAACTTAATACATTTATTGGATATGTATAATCAATTAATAAAAATCAGAATTTAATGTTGCGCATATATTTTCAAACTTCTTTCTATTCTTTTTATTTATATGGAAGATATATTAAGTATTCTTTATGGGTCAAATTGATATAATGATGTATGACTAGTTTTAAAAATTTCAAAAATATATTTTTTCCTACACATATTGAATATTATTTTTTCATAATATAGATATATATCGAGAGATGTATATTAACCATGTTTTTTTTCTATCCCTTGCCCCTCCTATTTATTCTTATTAATTTTTATTTTTTTAAATAAAATCAAGTAAGAAAATATTCAAGTTATTCGAGTTATCAAATTATAAACGAACTATTCTTTAAGTGTTGCAATACTTCATAAAAAGAATTTATCTTGACTACGAATGAAAAAATAAAAGAGAATCGGCATGCTAATTCTCCATCTGTAAATCAGCCCTTGCTATAGGTTATTTTCTAAACTAGTAAGGAACTATAGGAGGAAAATCTCGATCTAATTTGAATGAAGCAAACGGGAAAGGTCCAAGACAATAAAACAGAAGATTTTTTTTTCTAAGATTAAACAAAATGATTCGCAAATAAAAATGTTATTGCTATAACCAATCCATAAATCGTTAAAGCTTCCATAAAAGCTAGGCTAAGCAATAGAGTAACCTCGTATATTTCCCTCTGCCTCGTGTTGTCTCGCAATACCCATTACGACTTGACCAACAGCAATCTCTTGACCAATTTTGGGTCCAATAAAATCAAGCCCTACATGCAATCCAGCAACAATAACGGAAGCATCACAAAATCAGGGGATTCATCATAAGTTCCTCGTACCAACAAAGAGAAATGGTTAGTGATACAATCCGTCAATAAATTATGATTTAATTATTCTATCAATAAGATCATCGGTCGAAGTAACTAATAACTTATAATTTAAGTAAGAATATTTATTGAATAACCCGATTTTCAATATCTCTTCTTTAGTTTATATCCATTAGCCGAACTCTTATTTTAATTTTTTCATCACCACAACAATATGAAAACTTTTATTGAACCCACACATAGTAGTAAAGAAAATGAAGTATAACTTTAGTTCATATATAACTAGTCAATATCTAATATCATATAAATATGTCTTTCTTCCATAACGTAAATCGTTAAATTTAATTGAATCTGATAATATTGTAATTCTTTTCTTTTTATTGCTTTCTATAATATATAATTGTTTGTCTATTCCTTAAGTAAAATATCTCGAAACGCACCTACATTGCTTTGTACTAAGTTAAAAAGGACTATTTCAATAATGGTCATTCATTGATTCGCCAATATAAGTTGCGGTTAAAGTTGCAAAAAATAAGAACTTGAATGCCACAGTTAAACCTCGATAAATGAATGTTCGATAAACAAATAACCTCGCCAAATGAATAATTTTTCCCGGTCCCAACTCTTTATAATATGTTCAAATTTTCTTTCGATAAATGAAAAATTTCGCTAAATGAATATTTTTCTCTGGTCCCGATCATATTCATTTATCGAGGTTTTACTGTACTTGTAAATAACTCAAGAAATATAATAGGGATATGAACCACATAAGGTATTGAAGAAACAAGAAGAACAATAACTAATTCATCTGCTTCCCACCAAAAAAAAATAACTAATTCATCTGCTAAGGTATTTTTAAAAAGTCGAAAATTAAGTATTGTTGATCGATAGATTTATGTGTGGTTGATATATAATGAGGAATGGGGATCCTCTCCAATAACTGGACGGTCCAGTTCAATCTGGACCGTCCAGATCACACACACACGTGCGGGTGTGTGTGAAGCAGACGGACGGCAGGCCTTTCCAAATCTCTCCTAAATGGAGAGGATCCGGACTCTATAATGAGATGTCAATGCATCTTAGTTTTCAAAAATAAATGCGGAAGGGACAAAATAAATGCATCGAATCGAACGTTTTGTTTTATGTATATTATATTTTGTATTTATGTTTTAAATTTGGTACCTTTTATGCTTCTTGAGTAATTTTAATGATATGAAAGTACATTAATAAGATAGAATTGCTCTCTAATCTTATTTATCTTATATATAAAATTAGATTGGATAGGATTAATTTGTTTTTCCGTTGTAAAATTTGTAGTAGAGAATATTAAACTGATATTAATATTTTCATATTTTTGACAAAAAATCAAACTTATGGCCGTCAATTGTCTTTTTCAAGTTTTTGTTTATTAGATATGTGTTAGAAATCACTTTACTTCGCTATAGTCGTGTGCTTTTGAGTGATTTTCTTTTTATTTATTTATTTTTATGTCGGAGGAATCCGCAACCGCTATTTTTCGAGTGAATAAATTCTCGATTTGGACATAATAGCCTGCAAACTAGGCCAATCAGGTAAACCACATTAGGCAAGCCATGTGTGACAGGTTTAACCAAGAAAGTATTGGTAAGGGTAATCGAACTCGTGAACTTTCAGTCCCGCGCTCACCTACTCCACCAACTTGACCTTTCGATTTTTGAGTGATTGTTATTGTTTTCTTTTTTTCTTTCTTCGTAACCGAGTCATTGAGAACACTCGGATATCACTGAATATGGAACTTTACTATTAACATCAAATTTAAATTTAACTTAATGACTATTTATTCAATTCTTTTATGGTTAAACAAAAATAATGAATTGCTCACGTATAATTTGAGTTTGGTTGAAAGGATTAAAAAGCATTTATTTTTTGCAACTTCGTTGTGCTACACTAGCTTTGCACTAGTTTAATATGTATTACTTATTTTGTAGAGTCCATTACGGTCAAGTATTACAACTAGATACAATTTTTTTGAGGCATTACTACTAGATACAAAGTTGTATTTGGTAAGACCATTTTACCATTCTGTACCTTTTTTGTTATGTTCATTTGAAATTTGAAATTTGAATGTATTTATTTGAAATTTGAATCTTACGCATATATAATAAAAAAAGTTACAAATTTAAAATTGACAAAAAACTTTCTTTGTTCTCCAACTTCATCTTCCATCTTTTTCGTTGTCCTTCATCTTCATCTTCAAATTTGAATTTTAAAAATCTGTTGCTGACCTTCATGTTCTTCGTTGCAGACTTTTATCGTTTTCGTCTTTCATCTTCCGATATACACCAGTGCATGCACATGTTCTGAAAAATATACACCCGTGCATGTACCTGTGCACCAATACACGAACCGGTGCACTAATTCAAGGAACCTCAATCCCGAAATGAACCAAAAAATGAAAGACGAAAATCAAACCTGATTAAATCCAGAAGAGGGAAACCAAAATCCAATAAAAAGGTACATGTATTCTTCTCCATTCACCATCTGTTTAGACAACCAGAGAGTTAACTTGCCCTATCCCTCGATTTTGTTGCATTTAAATGCAAAAAATCTGACCATTAATCTTCATATCTACACATTCAAATCTAAAACCTCGATCAATAGAAATAAAAATTCTAGTACACTTATATTAAAAAAACGACGGAGAAGATGAACAGCAGCGGCGATTCACTATCGCCGCCGCAAATCCGCGGACAGACACATAAATATAAGAACCAGCTCAAACCTAATTCTCACAAATTTTAACTGAACTCGAGCCCCAAATGGAACAAATCAAAAACCAAAATCCGAAATCAAATCTCACCCACAGCCGACCCAGACACCACGAATCCACCTCTATGGTTTTCGCCGCCACCATCGCCGTAGAAGACCACCAAAACCCTTTTTTCGGTCCCCTTTGAATTTGGTTGGGCAGCCTTTAGGGTGTGTGTGTTTGTGGGATGGGGGGAGGGGTTAGTTTCTGATCGGTTTCAGGGAGAGAAACATAGGTTGATGAGAGAGAGAGAGATGATATATTGAAATGGGTCTCTACCGACATTTGAAATGGGTCTCTACCGACATCTCATGTGGGAAATGGACTTACATTTTCTGTCACCCACTATTTATTACTCCATGTTAACTAAATTGAGTTGGAGGGTATTTTAGGTATTTTGCATCATGTTTTGTACTTAGTAATAAAGCAAAAAAAACTTGTACCTAATTACAATTGTGTTTCAAAAATTATATCTAGTAGTGATTATTTCTATTTTTTAACCAAATTCTTTTTGACCAGAATAAGAAGACTATATTATACATGGTTTGTGTTCTATTTCCTTTTTTATTAGTTTGTTTTTTATTGGAAAATGATAATTAGGCCTTGTCTTTGCAGAGAACAATCAATTGATCTTTTGTACTTTTCTTTGTTTTTCACCTTTTCTATCTTTTTGACACTAATCTACTTTATATATATATATATATATATATATATATATATATATATATTAAAAAAGAATATTTTATCCACATGATATGTCCACGATTTATCTAATTTTATAAATTTTTTTAATAAATATATATACTATATATATTAAAAGAGAATCTGTTATCCACATGTTCACAATTTATCAAATTTTTCAAATTTTAGAATAAATTATTATTAATAAATACTTTTATATTTAATAAATTTGAATAAAGAAGGTTACTAATTCAAATGAGATTTATAAGGAACAATATTGATGTCTTATAAAAAAATTATTAAAGAAAAATACAGAAATTTAATAGAGAAAATAATATAAAATTTTAATATAGAAAGATAATTATTATTGTCAAAAATTTTATCGTATACCATGAATTTATTCGGTTGTTCTACACCGGTAATCTTTAAAATTTGACGCAGTCGTTTGCAAAAATAAGATTAGGGTTAAGTAAAGATTTTCGTAAATTTGTTTATGTTATTAGTTTCGGGACAAATAATTTGGTTCGATAAGAAAACGTATGGAATCGATAATGCTATTATTTGATCGGGATCAAGACATAATTTAAATATTGAATCAAAGATTACTATTTTTATGGGACGGAATCATATTTTTATGAGAAAGTGCAATTTATTATCATTATTTCTATTTTAGAAAAAAAAAAGATATTTTGCAATGTATTTAAAAGTTCCTTCGATCTCATAGCTGTGCTCGAACTTTCATCATAAGTTAGAGATTTTTATAAATTGGACTAAAATTATTGCAAATAATTGGGTTGTAGCAAATTATTCCATTGCTTTACACAATGTTTGGTTTACTTGTATGAATTCTCTATGTATTTTCAAAAAGTGCATTCCGCCGCATAAGGGACTCACTCACCCTCAAATTTTTTTATCAAAACGACGTCGTTGTGGTCGTTTTTTATTAAAAACAAAAAGTAAAAAGTTAAAAGAAAAATTGTCGATCGTGATTTTTTTGTAGTAATTCGGTGCACCAATATTTTTGAGATGCTGGATCCGTCTATGTTCCGGCGTCTCATTCACCTTGTACATAAAGAGGAGTGATTTGCACCGTTTAGATAATATACATGAGATTAATCTACACTAAATTATTTGAGTGATCAATAGCTAAACGAGTTAAATTGAACTGTTCTGATTACGTAAAATCAGTATATATAAAAGAATTTGATGATAACAAACTAATTTCATAAACATCTTTATATTGTAAAAAGATTTGAAAATAGCATCGGGATGCCCTTTTTTAGGGGTGTAGAGTGGTTCGCTTCCGATTAATCGAACCATAATTTTTTATTAACCGGAACCATAAACGCTCGAAAATAGGAACCACTAACCATACTACTTTAAATTTCGGTTAACCGGAACTACACCGATTATATATGGTTCTGGTTCGGTTAACCTTAAAAACCGTTTTTTTTTGTCCGAAAAAACTAAAATAATCAATTCTAAAATGCTAAAATTAATCTTTATAAACAAAAATAGTAGACAACAACACAATTAATCCATAAATCCAATAACTATAAGTCAAAATTAATCCACAAATCCAACAAGTAAAATGCAAAACAACCACAAATGGAGAATTGATTTGGGTCATATTATTAATTCAATTGAATTTATTTTTAGGATAAAATATATAATTATAATTTATTAATTTATCATAATTTCGGTTTGTGGTTAGTAGTTAGGCTGACCGGTTTGATTAATCACTAACCATTTTTTTTTCAGTAAGGCAAACCGCACCCTAACCACAAACAGCGATTCTCGATTAACCGAAACCACGTCAATTCGGTTCGATTCTGATTAAAACACTAATCACGGATATTTTAGACACTCCTACCTTTGTGTGGAGTTCCTAAAGAAGACAAAGTATTACTAAAATGAATAAATAAGTGGAAAAAACAGTCAAACGCGAAGCGGATCTAAGGACCATTATCGGAAGCTATTAAGCTTTGTTCGGACAAAATGATGATTTTGTAATAATTTTACATCCCAATTAAGCGGATCTAATTACTTTTAGATCTGTGTAATTATTGACTAGTCCATGGGAACCTAATTAGGGTCAGTGTTCTAGAAATCCCACCTTGATTAGTCTCGGTTGGTTTTAGAAAGTACTCTATCGTTCTGATTATGATCTGCGACATCTTGTTTTTGAGTGATTAATCGATCATTAAAAATTTGGTGGCGCTAAAAGAAAAACTAAGATACTATGGATATTATGAATTACTTTATACTTATATCAATGTTTCAAATTTTTTAGCTACATGGACGAGTAGTACTATAAATTTTTAAACTCGGATATATGGATATCACGAACCGCTTATATCTATATCAATATTTCAAGTTTAATATATATATATATATCTGTTTGAATGGTTAAATTTTAATTATTTTAATATTTCATATATATATATATATATAAATGATTACAATAATAATAAAAAATAAATTCGACTAATCCAATTAATCCGTAATTATTCCCCGAGTAATCCTCTGGGTGCTAGGCGTAAGCGATCCGAACGCCTAGCGTCTTTTTTAGAACCTTGAATCTCGGCTCGAACCCGAATAAGTAGGGCCAGTGTTCTAAAAATCCCCGCCTAGGCCGATTAATCCTTCGATTAATCCCTAGAAGGTCCTATACCGTTCCGATTATAGCCTAGGCACTTGTACTAGGCGTTTGGGTGATTAATCGGTAGGCTGGCTGGCGGAGGCCTATGAAGGCAAGTTAAGATACTATTGATACTATAGAGTACTTTATACCTATATCAATGTTTCAAATTTTCTAACTACGTGGGCGACTAGGCGGATGCCTATGCGGTTATACTTTTTTTTTTTTGTTCTAATAGTACTATAAATTCCTAAATTGAGATATTATGGATATTATGGACTCCTTGATATCTATATAAATATTTCAAATTTAATATATAATTGATTATATATCTTTTTAAATGATTAAATTTTAATTATTTTTAATTATTATATATATATATATATATAATTTTTTATATATAAAAATGATTAAAAATAATAATAAAAAATAAATCCGCCTAGTCCGATTAATCCCCGATTAATTTCCGAATAATCCTCTGGGCGCTAGGCGTTAGCAATCCGAACGCCTAGCGCCTAACATTTTTTAGAACCATGAGTAGGGCAAGAGTCAGTTAGCTCGGATCGAGCAATGTCAAAAACTTCGGTATTCAATTATGATTGAAATTTTTTAGTGTATACTTTATAACGTTTCACGTAAAAAATTTATTTATCGACCGAACGTTTATGATTTTTTTAAAAAGTAATTTTGTTGTTTTGAAATATTTATTTATTCGGTACTCCTTTATTAACAAGAGAATCAACTACAATTTTGTTACGACACCAACAATGTTCAATGCAAAATTAATTTCACATAAATGTTATAAATCCTGTGTTGAAAACTTTTACATAGATTTAGTGAAAAATATAACAAGTGAAAAATTGTAATAATAAATTTTGAGAAGAATAGAGTTCGATATGATAAATTATACTCTTTTTTTAGATAAATAACCCTGCGTAAGGACTCATGCTCGAGTTTATTATACTCGGATACACAACATACTCCTATTAGTAATTTTATGAGTACTTGTGTACATTTAGCTAAACATATCTATGTGTAATAGTGTATTTTTATCAGTTCATTGCTCATATTGACAAGTATATAAGTGCGAATATTATTATACTTCTTTCGCTAAGTATATAAGTTCGACAAAATTTTGAATAATTTATTTATGATTTTCATTTTTATTTATTTTTCATTAATTAATTGATATTTTATTTTTCTTGTATGTTTGTAGATGACGCAATATTTAAATATTCTTTTTATAATAGATAATAAGGAGAATATTCATATAAATTTCCTTTTAACAAATTTTTTTAATATTTCTATTACATCTCCTTGTTGGGCCCTAGGCCCCGAGTTGTGATATTTTCTCCTCTTCTTCGTGGGCTTGATAGTATTTGTGCATAGCTGGTGATCCTATTTAGCCCACAAATGGCTCTGGATTTAGGAAAGAAGATGACATAAAGGAGGATGCACAATTGCATTGATTCATTTATGGTTCTTTACACAAACATATATGTATATTATCTATAAATCAATGACATAAATTTAATATAATAAAAATAATTAAAAAATTAATTGATACTTGCAAGCAGTAGTTTGGTTACTTGAAAAACTGCATTTGCATATCGGTAACCCGATGACCCGAAACCAGTGAAATACTGTAAAATGTATTAGATGCTCATTTATTTATTGGGGGCATGATTAGTGCTTGAGTATGTTGTGTTTATGTCATACTAGCATATTCGAAGTACAATACTGTTCATATTTGTTCAAATAAATAAATAGTTAATAGTAGTATTTATATAACATTCAAGGTACATTTGATCACATATACTTTAGCAATATGAGTATATATCTATTACAATTCGTATTTGTATATTGTAATGAAATAATTTAGAATGTCACATGAATTTAATGAATTATGTAGTGATGTGGAGGTAAAGAAATAGAAGAGGTTGAATTTTTTTTTTTTTTTGCGCGAGAGTAAATTTTGCAAAAAAAAAAAAAAAATCAATTGTGTGTGTTATGAGATATAAACATAATTGTGTTTTGAAAATAAAATTTAGATTATTACCCATAATTATAAAGTAAAATCTTACCACAACATCGTGCTTTGATTTTTGTGTCGTAAACACATGCTATTAATTAACATCGCCAAAAATTACATTTTTGCCCTTCATTACTATTGAACCTCTCTCTCTTCTCTCTCACTATTTTTCTCTCAATGTTGTATCTCACTTCTCTCTACCTGTCATTATCACTGCCATACTGCCGCTGTCGTGTCGCCGCACCACCGCCGCCATGCCGTCGCACCGCCACACTACTCTCACTTCGGTGAAATTGACGCAGGCGTCTACAATGGACGCCTGTACCATGGTGCAGGCGGAAATTCCAGACGCATGTACCATGATGCAGGCGTCTACAATAGACGCATGTACCATGGAACAGGCGTCTACAATAGACGTCTGTACCATGGAACAGGCGGAAATTCCAGACGCATGTACCATGGAACAGGCGGAAATTCCAGACACCTACATCAATTTCACCGAAGTGAGAGTAGTGTGGCGGTGCGACGGCACGGCGGCGGCGGTGGTGCGGCGACACGACAACGGCGGTGCGGCGATGACGGGTAGAGAGAAGTGAGAGATAGTAGTGAGAGAGAAAAGTAGTGAGAGAGAAGAGAGAGAGGTTCAATATTAATGAAGCAAAACGTAATTCTGGCCATGCGATTGTAATTTGCGGTATTTAAGAATACTTTTTGTCTCAAAATATAATTTTTTATATAATACCGGAAAAATACTTTTGTTTCTCTCCCTCTCTCTTATGTCATCCAATTATACAACTCCAATCCATGGGACTCCGATACATGGACTAACGTTGTGCGGCCCATAAAATTGCATAATTTTTAGACAGTCGAATTTGGGTGAAAATCACAAATTTTAGTCTGTTTTTACCTGTTCTTCTTCAGCAATTTACCGGCTGCTCTCATATCCCTTCGACAATCGACCACCAGAGTTGCAATCCCCATTTCAAAGACAATCAATATGGTCAAATCCCTTGAAGGTCCGCTACCGTCCATTTACTCTATCAAAATCAGGCGATCATAAATAACATATAGCTTATAAAAGAACAAATAAAATGGATTTCGATTTTTTTTGGTTCTCTACTTTTTATTGGTTTTATTTTTTGTGACGAGGTGGTAGGGATAAAGTCTTGGTTAGTATGGACCAGCCATTGGATACTTCTGCCGGCAAATGTCAACAATGTAGGGTTGGGATGTTTTACCCGAAAATTAAAACTGCAACAGGCCAGTTTGGTACCTAGAATTGAATACAGAATTCTTTTCAGTTCGGTTCTCTTATGAATATTCGGTTTCGATTCCGATTCCCAAAACTTGGTCATACCAATAATCAGGGGCGGTTGTATACGTAACCTGGTGGTACACGTGCACCATCAGATTTTTTTCAGAATAAGACCCCATTCCCCGATAATATCTAGTATTATCTTTCCCGTTATTTTAGTTTGACAATAGTTGAAATATCGAGGAGTTTAATCATTTTTCACTCTCGAAGTTTAACAGGTAAAGTCATATATACCTATTAAATATATTTTTTGATTTGACGTAACCTGTTTTGATCAAGGCGATATTAATTAAAGTGTTTAAAATTGTTTATTCAACCTTGAAATATTTCGCAAACACTTCCTTCTTTTGAAGAATATTTATGTAATATGATGAAAAAATTAAGATGCACCCTTAATACAAAACTAGCTGAAGGGTTTCAGTTAACCAAATATTAGAAATTAATTTGAAAGAAATGTTGAAGTCAGAAACATGGATAGCGAATAATGGACGCACGAAACTAATTTCGAACTTTCATCACTGAATTTAAAATGAGGTAAGGAAAGCTTCGACTTATACAATAATTTGCATTATATTCTATTAATAATATACTTCTGTTGGCGGATCTAGGATTTAAAAGAATAGACATAATGAGATGACGTATTTATGAACAAGTTTGGAGGAACGAAGTTTCATTTATGCCTTTAAAAAGTGAGGAAAACTACAAAATACAATCTATATAAAAAAAAAAATTGTCGAGATGGTCGTGGAAATTTGGCATGTTCTTGCTCCAACACTGGATACTTTTTCATAGTTTATCTAGTGCACAACCTCTTGAATCCGCCTATGCCAATAATCAAAAGAAAAGAACCCGTGAATTCATATAATTCATTAATTAATTATTGTTATAATAAGCCTTGAAAGTGACATTTCAATTACCCTTTTGTTTTTATATAGTGTGAATGACTATTATACCGTAAATATGTAATTACGATTGTGCCATCTGAAGTTTTCCTATAAATAGGACTTCAGTTATTAATGAAAATTATACCTGAGAATCATTCTCTCTATTCTCTCTCTAAATTTTCTCTCTATTATTTCGATTTCATAACACGTTATCAGCACGACTCTAACCATTTGAGTAATATGATGAAAGTATGCTCTACAGTTGCATCGTATAGATGATCCTCTGTATCAGAAATCAAATTATTATCATCAATTTTAGATCTATATCCCAGTAAATGGTTTTCAAAGTTCATCAAGAACTACGAACACCCAAAATCTTAGACACCACTTCCTGATCATTGATCGAAAGTCGAGACAGGCCTCTTTCTCCTTCAAACAGACTGCACACAGCCATACTCCCTCCCACCAACCCTTCCGCCCTATTTAAATATAAATTATACTACTCCTACTTTATTTATTTCCTTCTATTTATGCGAAACTGAAGCAGTGAATTTTCCCAACAGATCGGAAGTTGGGGAAGAAAATAAAAATAAAAAACAATAAATTTTCAAGTCTTTTTCAGTAGGGAACTTATGGCTGCAGTACTGTTGAAGGTGTTCGCCGCCGTGTTTGTGGCGTTTGTTGCTTCGGCTGGGGCTAGGGTTTCGGCTCAAACCCACCATGTCCTCGGCGGCGACGGTGGTTGCACACCCGCTTTGGATGTCGGTTCTTGGTTGTCGGGTCGGGTCTTCAGGGTTGGAGACAAGATATAGCTTGGTGAAATCTGTAAAGCAAGTCGACGTGGTGGTTTGCGCCATGTCAGGGGTGCATTTCAGGAGCCATAATCTATCACGCACTTGCCGGGTTGATGCCAATCATGCCATTAAAGAAGCTGGAAATATTAAGGACCTTTGTTGTGCAGCGTTGTGTGTCTCCGTAAAGTCGGATATCGGCGGCGGCGGAGAAGACACCATGGCTAGCCGGAACATGCTGGCGGTACTGGCTTGGATGTTCACTTGATGGCTGATTGAGGCGGTTCCGATGCCGATAACTGACAGCCAAAGTTAATCAAAATCTCGATTCAAGTAGAGATCTACTTGCATCCATTCATGAGGTTTGGTATGGAAGTCCCGCTCAGCCCATGACGTGATGTTGAATATCTCATTGAGTGTGCCGTAGCCACCTGGGAGAACAATAAAGGCATCACTATTATTCACCACATACATCAAACTATCATGAACAGACTGTGCTTGAAGTATCTGTAACACCCCCAAACCCTTCGGGAATATTACAGCGCCGCAGACCCCCTCCGTGAGGATCTACCAGGCTAAATACAGAAAACACATTAACACTATACATGCCGACATGGCTAACAAACGAACCATTAGACCGATTTGGTCTTTTACCACAACATACACATCGAGCATACATTACTCTTTCTCGTAACTCATACCCACGCAGGGGTTAACATAAATCAACAATCCCGCATAGGGGAAAGTAAACACAACGGAAAGACAAAACAAAACATCACCAAATATTCAACACCGGTCTTCATGTGATTAGTATCGCCGTCTTCCATCATCCTTCGTAACGATCCTGTGAATTGCTACCCAGAACTCCGCAAATACACCGACGCAATACAGACATCCACCCCCCGAATACTCGGGGGTTAGCAAAACCCCACTGTTTTGCTAGTGCAAGTATAAATACAAAGACAAGCCATACAAATCATACTCCAAGAACATAGAAATCATGAATATACTTCCCGAGATAATTCACTTGATCAAAACAATTTAGATTACGAAAGATAAGAATAAAACCATTTTACAACTTACAAAACATTTTACGATCTCGGGAGTTTTTGAAAACGTTTGGGATTTAAGAATTTTCAAGCCTTTCGAAATGCTTAGGGACATAGCCCAACAATCGTTTATTTCAAAATACAAGTCCGATAGCAGATAACAGGCCCACGACCCAATTATAACATTCCAATCACAACACGGTCCACGACCCAAATCATCCACATCACATACTCGCAAGAATACCCGGTGGAAATTACACCGTATCCAACATTACCATGACAACCTCACTCATCATACCACAGAGCTACAATGCACAGAGCAACCACATGACTCACGTACCCATACCAAATTATCACAACCAAGAGACAATTCATTCACAACACATTTATTAGTGCCATTCCGGTAAGTACGATACCATTTGAACCGCCATTCTAATCGGACGAAATATGCGCCAAAGATCACGGTTCTCCAACAAAACACTTCAAAGTTAACCTTGGTACGAGACTCACGGCCACCGTACCCCGCAGAGCCCGTCGGACATCCCAGGTGGTTAACCATAGTTCGCGATACGAAACTCACGGCAACGTATCCCTAGAGGCCTCGTCAGACCGTCCCTAGGTGAACATACACATATCATCCACAACGCCACGGGAAGCCATAATTCGAATACTAGAATATGCATACAAATGTTAGGTACTTCGCTAGAATGGCCACTATAGTCGACGTGCACTCACAACTAATGTCACACAACCACAAGCAAATACCAATACCAAACAACACCAAGTGTCACAACCTCCTCACGAAGGAATAACAACTAATATCACACACATTACGTTCTTACCGAACAAGTACACATAACTTTACGTAATCCCCGGCAAAGGATTACGGTCTATTAAACTCACTCAAAGTGATCGTAGCATCTTTCAACATACAAAACCAACACATATATTCCGAGAATACATATATTCACGAATTTCAAGAATTATTGTTGAAAGACAACATTTATCGAGAACATACCGATCCTTTACGTTCATTAAACATTGGATTTCGCATAAAACCATTTATCAATAATTATGCCTACGAAACATGAAATGTATGGACAAGATACTTGCCTCAAAATCGGTACGCAAGTATTCACGAACACGGCTCAACCGGAAGCTTCAAACGCCCAATGCTATCGGAGCGGAAGACGGCGGCGAGCGAAAGGGTTCAACGCGGTTTCTTCGCAAGAAACACGACCCTAACATCATACAATCAATAAATCATCGACCATACGAGGAAGAATAATCGTAGAACGCGAAAACCCCTCTAAGGCATTTCTGGACACCTTCAAGGCGTCGGTCAAGAACTCAACTCAAACAACGAATCGATACGATCCAACCATGGAATAACAAGGGAAATGATATAATACATCTAAATAATCATCAATCCATCAACAAAACGGAAAGAATCGGACAAAACCCCAAAATCCCCAATTATCCAAAAAGGTAGGGTTTCAAGAGATATTACCTTGAGTGATTCGGTGTTAAGATCCGTAGAACACGCGTTAGATTGATTATCCGAGCCTCACAACCGAAAGGAAATGATGAAAATCGACCCCCGGATGAAGAATTCTCTCTCCCTCTATATCTCTCTCTCGCGACGCCGTGCAAAATGGGGAAGGAAATGAGCAGTTCGCTCAAAACGACACATTTATAGTGTAACCACGACCACTATCAGTAGGCTTTATCGGCGACAGCCCAACCGATAGCCATACGGAATGCCGGCAGTAGGGTCTATCGACCCCCCTATCGGCCGAAAGGCTCCTGGAAGGTGCCCGACAGCTGACAGTCTTTCACTAAAACGACCATAACTCTCTCGTCCGGACTCCGATTGACTCACCGTTTGAACCATTGGAAAGCTAACTCGATGTTCTATAATATTGCAAAGATTTATAATTTTTGGAGTTACCAAAAATTAATGATGATCTAACAAAGACGAACTCATACTTAGAAAAGTCGTTTAGTAATCCTGAATTCAACAAAACGACACCGAAACCCGAACCTGAATACGAACCGAAGATACGGTTACGAAGTACTCACAAAGACGAATCTAAGAGCTAGTAGGACACACGATTCCGACCACCCGAAGGCTCGGAATTCAACAACGGAAGTAATTACCCAAAACTTTGGGAAATTACGAAAATGGCCCAAAACGTCCGAAAATCACGATACGCGATCGAAACACCAAACCAAAGCTCGCAACATGAATAATAACATTAAATGAACTTACGAGAAACTCGAAACGACAGTTTCGGACGAGATTCGCAAGAATCGAGCTCAAGTGCGGAAAAGTCGCTAAAAAGCACGGAACTCAACAAAACAACACCGAAACGAACTCGGATGACAAAAAGTGAAGAATTAATCATTCTCGAAATGACGAAATGGTCATGAGCGAGTCGTCAAAACGGACTTCCGCCGAAAAAAAGAAAATTACCGAAATTCGAAATTGCGGATATTACATTCTACCCTCCTTAAAAGAAGTTTCGTCCCGAAACTTAAAACAAGTAGGGGGAAGCAATATACCCTGCCAGGAAAACTCGACGAGATACGCAAAAACCGAAAACTCGCGCCCGACGGCGAAACGCTGCAAGAAACGCAAAGAGACATACGGCGTGAAAACACGCTCCACGACGACCAATACCACGTCGCCGTTAGGAACATACTAAAGTCAACAAGTGACAAGCGTCAACAAACAGATAGTATAATCCAGTCGATTATCCAGACAATCACAAAACACAACGAACGAAAATCAACAGGATTGACCCACCCAACGGTACATCAATCAAAACGTGGCCAACCGCTGAACAAATACAGAATTCCACCGCCCAAGGGTTGGAAGATTGAAAACGAGACTAACTTCCCGAACTTAAGGGAATTACGAAGGAGCCTGAACGTTCAACAATCACGAAACGAGAACAAAAACCGAACAAACAAACGATCGAGACAACAAAAATCGAAGAATCATGTTCGAATCACGAAGAACAATAAAGTTCGACAATAACTCCCAGGACGATCTGGTGAGAACTACAAGACATGCATTCCCATAAGATCCACAGGAAAGGGAATAGCGATTGAAAAGTCACAACGACAAATATGTTATTCCGAAATGATATCACACTCGTTCGATAAACAAAAACAAGGGTAGGACAAGCTCAGAAATGTCAACGAACATAAATGAGTCGACAAGGTAGAAAATACAGAAGTTCAAAATCCGATCCCTTCGAATAAAAGGACTAGTAGAACCAAATGATGTTACTCCCGAACAAAGTTAACAATAATCGAACCGAACACGAAAAAAAAAAAACACCGATAACAAGGTCGGCCTAAAACAAGATAACAGCTCGTTCGGACGATGAAAATGAAATAACTAACAAGTTAATAAAGTACCAACGAACATGAGCGAATAGATAGACAGGGGCAGAGAAAACACAGAAGTCAAAATAGGACGGGCATTACCACCGACCTCGTCCACGAAATTCACAAAACGGAGCAAGGTAATAAGACATTAAACAACCGACACAAACGGAACAATCACCGATGCACTCGGTCATAACATACCAATCTCTAACGGCTCGCACATGCGCGACAATGCGAAATCACCACGAGGCGACAACATTCAACACCAACATCCCGCCTCTCACAGGGGCTAGCACAACCCATGTGTGGAAAGCGAATCAACGCTCTCACCGCCAATTCGATAATACTCGGGTGATAGTATCATTATGACAAAGAGAACATCATACATTAATACCAAGCCCTCAAACGGGAATGGTTAGGTTTTAAAAAAGAAATCCTCATTTTGAAAATAATTTAGAAGAACAGGTTGATCTTGAGTATCACCTTTCAAAAGTACGAACTTGAAACATCGTTATCGAGACATTGGAGAACCATTTCGCATTTGATAAAAATGAGGACACTTTCTCTTAGCGAAAACTTTCAAAATATTCGACCCTCGGGTCTAAATAAAAGTGTTGAAAATATCTCAAAACATTTTGGTCCTCGAGGTAGAAAAATTTTGAAATATATTGTGACATCTAGGATGTACCACAAGAAAATAACTCATTTGAAAAGTATGTCTCGAAATTTATTTTTCTAAGATACTCAAGGTTTTCAAAAATCCGATAGGCGTAATGCCCGAACTCACACATACCGACGTTCACTAAAACAACTCCTAGCACACGCATCAAAACGTTTAAAATCAAGACAATACATGTCTTTAAAGCGAAAATAAACGATAAAATACCACATTGAGAACAAAACCACCGATAAAATACCCTCCATGGCTAGTGAACAAGTCGAACGCGTATAAGCACAAAGCTTCCACAAGAGACTTGTAAAGCGTGCAAATCGATTCGAAAATCATCAACAACGAACAAAAACAACAATAAAAAGATATCACAAGCGTGACACTCCTCGTATAAATCAAATACGAGAGTTGACTAAATACATATCGTGAAAATCAAAATTCACATAAAATTCCACCACTTAACAAATAATCATAAAAATAGCTCGTGTCACACGAGGCACAACACAAAGAAGGGAGACTTACTTCCACAGTCGCACGAAGATGATGGCCGCACCTCGATACTAATCACGGCCGACACCTCGGGACGACGCGTCGCGACACACACTCGATCGGACAAAATCGACAAGACAAGACAAGACAAGACCCAACAACACACAACCCGACCGGCTGACCTAGGTTTCCGCAACCTAAGCTCGATACCATATTCTCGTAACACCCCCAAACCCTTGGGAATATTACGGCCGTTGCACCTCCGTGAGGATCTACCAAAGCTAAATACGTAAAACACATTAACACTATACATGCCGACATGGCTAACAAACGAACCATTAGACCGATTTGGTCTTTTACCACAACATACACATCGAGCATACATTACTCTTTCGTAACTCATACCCACGCAGGGGTTAACATAAATCAACAATCCCGCATAGGGAAAGTAAACACAACGGAAAGACAAAACAAAACATCACCAAATATTCAACACCGGTCTTCATGTGATTAGTATCGCCGTCTTCCATCATCCTTCGTAACGATCCTGTGAATTGCTCCCCAAAGAACTCCGCAAATACCGACGCAATCAGACATCCACCCCCGAATACTGGGGTTAGCAAAACCCCACTGTTTTGCTAGTGCAAGTATAAATACAAAGACAAGCCATACAAATCATACTCGAGAACATAGAAATCATGAATATACTTCGAGATAATTCACTTGATCAAAACAATTTAGATTACGAAAGATAAGAATAAAACCATTTTACAACTTACAAAACATTTTACGATCTCGGAGTTTTTGAAAACGTTTGGGATTTAAGAATTTTCAAGCCTTTCGAAATGCTTAGGGACATAGCCCAACAATCGTTTATTTCAAAATACAAGTCCGATAGCGGATAACAGGCCCACGACCCAATTATAACATTCCAATCACAACACGGGGTCCACGACCCAAATCATCCACATCACATACTCGCAAGAATACCGGTGGAAATTACACCGTATCCAACATTACCATGACAACGGTCTCACTCATCATACCACGAGCTACAATGCACAGAGCAACCACATGACTCACGTACTCATACCAAATTATCACAACCAAGAGACAATTCATTCACAACACATTTATTAGTGCCATTCCAGGATTTACGATACCATTTGAAGCGCCATTCTAATCGACGAAATATGCGCCAAAGATCACGGTTCTCCAACAAAACACTTCAAAGTTAACCTTGGTACGAGACTCACGGCCACCGTACCCCCGCAGAGCCCCGTCGGACATCCCCAGGTGGTTAACCATAGTTCGCGATACGAAACTCACGGCAACGTATCCACAGAGGCCTCGTCGAGACCGTCCCTAGGTGAACATACACATATCATCCACAACGCCACGGAAGCCATAATTCGAATACTAGAATATGCATACAAATGTTAGGTACTTCGCTAGAATGGCCACTATAGTCGACGTGCACTCACAACTAATGTCACACAACCACAAGCAAATACCAATACCAAACAACACCAAGTGTCACAACCTCCTCACGAAGGAATAACAACTAATATCACACACATTACGTTCTTACCGAACAAGTACACATAACTTTACGTAATCCCCGGCAAAGGATTACGGTCTATTAAACTCACTCAAAGTGATCGTAGCATCTTTCAACATACAAAACCAACACATATATTCCGAGAATACATATATTCACGAATTTCAAGAATTATTGTTGAAAGACAACATTTATCGAGAACATACCGATCCCTTTTTACGTTCATTAAACATTGGATTTCGCATAAAACCATTTATCAATAATTATGCCTACGAAACATGAAATGTATGGACAAGATACTTGCCTCAAAATCGAGACGCAAGTATTCCGACGAACACGGCTCAACCGGAAAGCTTCAAACGCCCAATGCTATCGGAGCGGAAGGCGGCGACGAGCGAAAGGGTTCAACGCGGTTTCTTCGCAAGAAACACGACCCTAACATCATACAATCAATAAATCATCGACCATACGAGGAAGAATAATCGTAGAACGCCGAAAACCCCTCTAAGGCATTTCTGGACACCTTCAAGGCGTCGGTCAAGAACTCAACTCAAACAACGAATCGATACGATCCAACCATGGAATAACAATGGAAATGATATAATACATCTAAATAATCATCAATCCATCAACAAAGCGGAAAGAATCGGACAAAACCCCAAAATCCCCAATTATCCAAAAGGTAGGGTTTCAAGAGATATTACCTTGAGTGATTCGGTGTTAAGATCCGTAGAACACGCGTTAGATTGATTATCCGAGCCTCACAACCGAAAGGAAATGATGAAAATCGACCCCGGATGAAGAATTCTCTCTCCCTCTATATCTCTCTCTCGCGACGCCGTGCAAAATGGGGAAGGAAATGAGCGATTCGCTCAAAACGACACATTTATAGTGTAACACACAGACCACAGTGGCTTTATCTACTGATAGCCCAACCGATAGCCATACGGAATGCGGCGGTAGGTCTATCGACCCCTATCGGCCGAAAGGCTCTGGAAGGTGCCCGACAATGATCTTTCACTAAAGCGACCATAACTCTCTCGTCCGACTCAGATTGACTCACCGTTTGAACCATTGGAAAGCTAACTCGATGTTCTATAATATTGCAAGATTTATAATTTTTGGAGTTACCAAAAATTAATGATGATCTAACAAAGACGAACTCATACTTAGAAAAGTCGTTTAGTAATCAATTCAACAAAACGACAGAAACCCGAACACGAATACGAACCAAGATACGGTTACGAAGTACTCACAAAGACGAATCTAAGAGCTAGTAGGACACACGATTCCGACCACCCGAAGGCTCGGAATTCAACAACGGAAGTAATTACCCAAAACTTTGGGAAATTACGAAAATGGCCCAAAACGTCCGAAAATCACGATACGCGATCGAAACACCAAACCAAAGCTCGCAACATGAATAATAACATTAAATGAACTTACGAGAAACTCAAACGCAGCAGTTTGGACGAGATTCGCAAGAATCGAGCTCAAGTGCGGAAAAGTCGCTTAAAAGAACGGAACTCAACAAAACAACACCGAAACGAAGTCGGTTGTATAAAAGTGAAGAATTAATCATTCTCGAAATGACGAAATGGTCATGAGCGAGTCGTCAAAACGGACTTCCGCCGAAAAAAAAGAAAATTACCGAAATTCGAAATTGCGGATATTACAGTATCAACCCAGTTGAACCTCCTATACTACTGGTTCTGACTATGGGAAAGTGTAAGGCACTTGTTACACTTATTCTCTCATTTTGTGCAGCATCTAAAAGATAACCCAAAAATCTATGATTACTCCCACCATACAATATATTGATTTTGTGCTTTCCTAATTCTTTTACGAATTGATATGCCATATCTACATGCTCGATATGACCTATCAGTTTGGATCCACCTAAAATACATATAGTTTTAAATGGATGAGATCTATATGAGGATCCTGAGAACTCCATTTTTCTACACTAGACTTTTATGAGAGATACATTTTCTGATTTGTGGATCCTAAATTTAAAGAACAAACTTCTTTATAAACGACAAATGACTTCACTATTTTTCATTGAAAATAGAGCGGTAGATAAGTCATTGCTTTTGACAAAATTGCAAAAGAAAACGAAAGATATGATATTATATTTTTCAATGAAAATGACGTTACCGATCGACAGCTGAGAAATTTAAATATTGGAAAATAATATTCATCAACTTGCACTATTTTTTATTACCTTATACCAACTTTGATAGAACGGACTTACAAATTGGATCTTTTGAGATTATTTTTTCATGACTATAACGTTTCCGTTCATCCTTAAATTGTATCCACAAAGCCATTAGTTCACGATGAACGTATCCACTCGGATGTGCATCAAGAATCTGTTGAATATCATGATCCATAGATTCCTTACTCAATCCATCCTTGATAAATGCTATTTTATCTTCTCGATTTTGAATCTGACCCACAGATTTGCATCGTGTGTCACATGTCCATCGAGCACATTTATAGCACCCACCTAATCTTTTTGCTCTCCGTTTCTTTGCAAAACTACTCTTACCTGTACCTGGCATGTACTTAAATGAATTTAAAAATTCGCCAGATAATCGAACTTGTGCTTCGATCAACCATCGAATATCTTCTGGGATGCCATTTCTCATTAGCACCCTTAATCATTCGAGTCGAGCTCGATAAATTCTTTTTATGATATTCACTGGAAGAGATGGATAATATTTACGAAGATTCGAAAGCATTGAATCCATTATGCTATTCAGACCCTCAGTATGGGTGAATTTTGTGAATACAATGATAATCTATTTATAGATTGGAATTACGCGTATGAGATTTGACTCCGCGTCCTGAAGCGTATAAACTACGGCTCTATATTTGAATAATGAACATAATATGACATGTGGGAGCAGCGACTCCATGTTGATAATGATGTGCAATAATGGCACCGAAAAATGATGTGATATGCCGGCAAAATATCTATACGGTGATACAGACACATCATGTCTTTGAATATATGTTCTCGATTACTATTGCTACTAGCCAATATTGGGAATGAATCCCTAATAAATTTGGAATATATTAACGGGGAGTATGGACCCACTTCCTCTACATGTGAACTACTAGATATTATGGATCCACTAGATAGTCACATGTGTATATGACTCGTAATCAGAAATTTACGAGTTGTTTTGCTCACGGTTTGAGCATATATTCCATATCAGATTGAGCTAGTAATATATCCCAAATAAACTTGAATAGATCCCAGAAAGGATCAAGATATGCGCATACGGGTGGGATATAAATTGGCATACTATTTGAAGTCCTCCAGCCAATATCGAGAACATAATATATAAACTCCCATGACTGAAGATGAATACTGAGATACTGGCATATGTGTTTGGTGCTCAAGAAATCTCTCAGCATGAGGGGGAGTATTGGTAGTTGGAAATATGCGAAATGCATCACATTATATCCTCACAATTATATGAACATGAAGTTCAAAAAAAAAATGCATGATAGATTATTAATCTTTGGTACCAACTACAATTGCTTTGATAAATACATAATAATTCCCCGAATATGAATCAAAGCAGATGATAAAAGGAGGCATATACTTTTGAGAATTATATAGACATAATCCCAATGGGTGATTGATAATGAGATATCTCGGCAAGTTATGTTGCCATGGGGAAATAAATATTGAAAAGTGTCGACACAATATAGCGCTATGAATAAAATGAAGATATCAATGATTGGAAAGAGAATATCGATAAATGATATGAGGATATCCATGACTGTGAAATATGGATATTGAAAATGAGGATATTAAAATCCATGATTTGTGAAAATGAGGATTGGAAAGAGTATATCGATAAATGATATGAGGATATCCATGACTGTGAAATATGGATATTGGAAATGAGGATATTAAAATCCATGATTTGTGAAAATGAGGATATTGAAATCCATCGAAATTGAAATATATGCCCTTATAATAAAATGAAATATATGGGTTTACTGAAAGTGACTCGTAAGGAGATTTTGAACATATTATCAGTGCGTGCAGTCACTCAAAATGTTGTGAACGAAAATTATATGCTGTACTCTTTTCCTTGACTGAGGTTTTATCCCACTGGGTTTTCCCAGCAAGGTTTTTAACGAGGCAGCCTAATCACAACAAATATGGAATCTCCAAAAGAAATTTGGAATATATTGCAAAGAATATGAGTTCGATATTACAAAACTGCACTGAAGGTGATACTCGGAGGATTATTTAAATGCCTGGGGCATATTTATAAAATACGCGTTGCACTCTTTTTCCCTTGACTGAGGTTTTGTCCCAATGGGTTTTCCTAGCAAGGTTTTTAACGAGGCAACTGGAATGGCGTATTAGTATAAATAATGTACTCTTTTTCCTTCATTAGGATTTTTCCCACCGGGTTTTTCCTAATAAGGTTTTAATGAGGCATATTCATGACATAATGAGGAACACTACAAAGATCAAGATTATTCCTCAAAGTTTGAAAACGGAAGGGGTAGTTGTACTCTTTTTCCTTCGATCAAGTTTTTCCCACTGGGTTTTCTTGACAAGGTTTTAATGAGGCAACACATGGATACTCCAACGAATGATATACATGTGATTCACTCGGTTTTTATCCCACGAGGTTTTACCGAGACGGCACAAGAATATTCATACAAGAACTATCGAGATAAGGGGAGCAAATTTACGAGATCACCGATTGCTGAAGTTTTTATCCAACGGAGATTTCCTACCAACATTATGATGCAACATGATATGATTGCCACAAGCTCCAATACAAACAGTTTGAAAGTTTTTCTCCCATTGGGTTTTTCTTCAAACTAGTTCAGCAGATATTTATGTAAATAGTCATTCGAGGAGTGTTATAATAAGCCTTGAAAGTGACATTTCAATTACCCTTTTGTTTTTATATAGTGTGAATGACTATTATACCCCTGATGTAAATATGTAATTACGATTGTGCCATCTGAAGTTTTCCTATAAATAGGACTTCAGTTATTAATGAAAATTATACCTGAGAATCATTCTCTCTATTCTCTCTCTAAATTTTCTCTCTCTATTATTTCGATTTCATAACAATTATGTATTTGTATGACAAACTCGCTTCTTAATATGGTTTCTAAGTTCTCGACGGTTACTTAAAATCTATTAATATTTTCATCTTAATCTATAGAAATTTTTAGGTTCTTGAAGTTTTCTCGGTTAATTACTGATGTTCGGTTCTTAAATTAATTGAAAGAATCGAACCAATTCCATTCGGTCCGATTTTTATTCGGTTCGTGCAAAAAAAATTACAACCCGAATCGGTCCGCTTTCGATTCTTCAAAATTTTAACAAGAATAGAATCGGTTCGAGTCCTGCAACAATGTTTTACATTGTGCTAATATAATGAAACTAGGGGAGGAGAATGCAATTTTCAGCAAAGTATATAAACAAGAGAGAGAGAAAAGGTTAAAGAAGAAGAAGGGGTAAAAGAAATCTCTGGATATGTCATGTGTGGCTCTCACTTCACCTCACTTCACTTAATCACTTGGTTCAGTTCAATTATCCTTTTCCGCAAAAGGCAGCAAACGAAGGTTTTATCTGTAACTGGTGATCTTTTTGAATGTTTTATATCCGTAGTGCTTCTGCTGCTATGTGTTGTTTTTGTTGTTGTTGCTGTTGTTGCTGCTTCACGTCCTTTCTTTTTTTGGTTGGTTTTTATTTATTTATATATTTATTAATATTATTATATACTTGATTAGTTATGTAGTTTGAAGATATTGCTACTTCACGGCCTTGTTCTTGTTTCGACAACATTAGATTAGCATTTAGGTCCCAGAACTGCCTTTCAAAAAAAAAATTTAGGTCCCAGAACTACTTACATGCTACCAGTTGCGGAAACAGAACATTTACTTTGCAGGGTCCGGATATATGGAGATTGCGGAGGTCGGACAGCCATATGTATAGCTTCGTCTATTTCATAGGGAAATTTCCATCAGTCGGAAGAGTCCATGGACCACCATGGAAACCCCCCTCCCTCCGCCCCTGCGTGCTACGTTTTTAGTTTTTAGTTGGAAATGTTAGAGGATTGGGGTCGACATCTACATTTTCATGGAAGAGAACTTTATGTATTACAAAAAAATAGGTAAAAAAACGTGTATCCTGTATGCCGCGGTAGATTGATGGTAAAGGCGGTTTCTACACTCAAAATTACAAGCATGCCTCGCAAAAATGACGGGGCAAAAGGGTATCGGAACGTGTCGAGGACGGATTTAAGTTCAGTTAGCTCAAGTTCGTCCGATTCCGAAACCCAAAGAGAAGTGGATGAGAGGGAAAATTCGAGACGGATGAAGATTTCAGAAGCGAATAAGGGAAAAACGCCTTGGAACAAAGGGAGGAAGCACAGCCCAGGTAATAAAAGATTCAGCATTGGCAAAATTAGTTCAAAACATGATTCGACTGCTTTTTTTTTTCTTCTCTCTTCTCTAGTTTTATCAATCTAGATATGTTTCAAGTGTCTTAAATATGTGCAGAAACCGTGCAGAGGATTAAAGAGAGTACATTTCTTGAATTATCAAGTTCCTAATTCCTAAGGTGACTTGATCCACTTTTTCCTACATATCAGTTATTCAGCACTCGGCACTGGAGTGTGCGATGCGAGACGTGTGCACCAGGAACTTATTACTTCGTTCTTTTTTTTTTGAGTGACCTTGCATGCTGTTTTCATACTATTTGATGCTGCCATTTATAGGTCCATAACAACGGCTATTTAAATTATAAGAGGATAAATGTAATATTCCATTACTTTAGGACTAGGTTCGAGGCAGCACGGACTCTTCTAAACAGGCAGTGTCCTAGTCCAAGACCCACTATATCGGGACTCGGCTTAGACGTGTGTCCAATGCGCACGTGCCGAACCCGCCGATGAACGTGGATCTGGACCCGTTAGTTTTTTTTTTTAATATTATGTGTTGTCGAATCCTACTTTTTAGGATCTTGCTGTGTCTTCGTGTACGAACAAGTCTGTGTTCGTGTTCGAGTCTGTGCTAGTCTAGGTCGTGACGGCTGGTTTTCGGTCGAATTTCCCTAAGAAATATCTTTGATTGAAGGAAACATTACTAACATTACTTAAGATTGCCTTAGCCAAATCAGACATTTCAACATTTTCTCTGGCATTGATGAGTTTAGCCCCTTTCTTTGTAAATTTTGTAAACGTCATTTAGTGATTCCAGTCAGTCGACATCAGCTAGATTTTCGTATTGAATTTATAGTAGTTTTAGAGAGGCACTAATAAGTTCTGGCCACACAGGTCAAGATGAAGCTAACTAATTTCGGGCATCCTCAGAGGTAGGCCAAGCCTTGTGTATACACACACTTTAAATTTTTAATTCCATTCCGCCACGATTCCTAGAAATTTAATGTTTCTTTAGAACCGACTTCATATTGTCGATTTCTCTTTCTGTCCGTGCAGTGAAGAAATAAGGATAACAATCGGAGTGGGTGTCCGGTTCAGGTGGGAAAGGCGCCGTGAGAAATTGATGGTGCAAGAAACTTGCCACTATGACTGGCAGAATCTTATTGCGGTGGCTGCCCAGAAGGGTCGTCCTGGTGAGGACGAATAGCAATGGGACTAGTAAGGAATCTTGAATAAACAGCTCGAGAAGTAACGGTTGGAGAGTGTCGAACAAAGAAAAAGTGCACGGAAGCCTAAGGGAAGCAGGAGAGCAGCCAAGTCTGCTGAACAGAATAGGAAGATTGTAAAGGCTATAGCAGCCAAATGGGCAGACCCTGTAGGATCCCTATTCATGCACCAAATCTTGGGATAATTGCAAAACTACCCCTAAAGTTTAGGCTAATTACAAACTACTCCAGTTATTTTATGTAGAACTTTGGTGCATTAGCATGTTGTTCCTTGGAATCCTGTCCTTTTGTGCTGTAGTTTTCGGATTCCTCCTCTTTTCTCAACCCTATGTTAGCTGCATCATTCTGTAATTAAGTCGAACCTTAAGACGATCAATTTTTCGTGATTATCCCAATTATAAATATCCATGAGCCTTGTGTTTGCTTAACAATCACACACACACACACACACACACACACACACACACACACGAGTGGAGGGAGAAATACACACTTCACTTGGAATTCTTAGAGCACACGATATCTTCAACACGGAGCACTTGCCAGTTCTTGAGATGGGAATCCACTGTATTCTCAATGTCTCTCCTTCTCTTTTCCTTAATCTCTAAAGCCCCCTTGATCTGCCCTTCCATTTCCACTTTCTGCAATTTATAAGTATCCATAAGTCTATCCATTAAATCCCCCCCTCCCCCCCTCCCCCCAAGAAAAAAAAATATGGGTGACGGAAACTTACCGGTACGGTATCGGCGACTGGAAGCTTGGAACCGTGCACGGCGGCGCGGTTGGCAGCTTTGGTCACCATCCACCGCAAGCCGTGGTTGCAGAGAGCAGCGGCGGCGGCTCCGCCGTGCTTTGCGCACAACAATTTCGTCCGCACCATATTTCCAATTCTCAAGAAGATCAGAGGATATTGTTAGGGATTTATTAGTGTAATTTGAATGTCCATCTTGTTTTGGGGAAATAGGACGATGGCCTAAACGCACACCTGGAATGCAAGTGAAAAACCACGTGGCCTATTTCTCACTATCTAACGTGACCTGATGAAAATATTTGGCGTAAAATGTTAAATAATTTATTATATTAATAATATGTGATTTAATTTTAATAATATTGTAAAATTATTAGAAAATACATGAGTCAATATACACACATACACATAAACTATTATTTGATTTGCTTTAATTTATAAATTTAAGGGTACATGATAGGAAAACCATAATTTAATTAAGTATAAGCAATTATTTTTCATGTAGGACAATATGAGTCTTATAACTAATTTTATAAATAATAGATTAAATTATATTTGTTATTATCAACTTTTATTAAAAGTATACAACACATATTCTTACTACATAAATTCTTTTATATGATTTGGTATTATTATAATTATTTTATTATTTTACAATCAGAACAAAATAATTTTGAAAAATCAAATAACTATTGAAGTACAAAAGTATGAAAATAAACTAAAAATATATATTTTTTCAATATTCTTAGATTTTTATATGGTAATATTTTAATCATCTAATATATCATTATTATATTTAAATTACTTTATATATATACTATATGGATGTCAAATTAAAGAGTCCGAAGTAAAAATTAATTTGATATATTTTTTATCAAAAATAAAAGTGATACGAAAAGTTATAATTATTTAAACTATAAAGTTAAAAATAAAAGGAATAAAATGAGAGGAAATTTTTAATTAATAGATATTATATATGGAGAACCCTCTAACTTCCCTTTCAAACTAAATATCTATCTTTTTTTAAGATTTTTAAAAAGAGAAATAATGTGGTGATAACACGTGTCCTTTAAATTTTTTTGCGACTCTATTTGAATATTAAGTATGGATTTTTCTTTAGAGGAAACGCAATATATTCGTCCACGAGAGAATGTAAGTACAAATTTGGATCATTAATATTTTTAAGTGATATATATTAATAAAAGTTACAAATAAATAAAATTTATTTTTTTAAAAACACATATTTAAATTATTCAATAAATACATACTTACCAATCTATTTTTATATCAGTAAAAAGATAAACTGAATGATAGTATATAAATATTGCAAAATAATAAATTTTTGCAATTAAAAATGACTTGTTAGTATATATAGACCCGTCAATTTGCCACACGACACGAAAATTTAGTGTTTGGATTTGTATTTTGAGTACACGACACGGAAAATACACGAACACGAAAGTACACGACCGAGATTTAGTGTCGGTTTTGTGTTTACCCTTTGGGTACACGACACGACACGAGGTACACGAAATAAATAAATAAATAAATGTAATATTTTATATTTAATTTAATAAAAATATATATTTTATGAATTCTGTTTATACTAAACTTTAAAATTAGAAAATATAATGTGAATTTTCATAAATTTCGTGTAAACAATCGTGTTTTCATTGTCATTCATTTCATTTCGTCTACTAAAACCAATAAAAATAATATTATAATATTAAAATTATTATTTTTTATAATATTTTAATATTTATTTTATATTATGCGCCTGACATGAAAACACGACACAAAACGACACGAATTTGCGCGGTACACGACACAACATGACATGAATTCATTTAGTGTCGTGTATGAGTTTGGATTTTTGGTACACGAAACACGAAAGTACACGACATGAAAATACACGACACGAACGAATTGTCAGGTCTAAGTATATGAATCAATGAATGTAGAAAGAGTAGACCCGGAAATTTCGTACACGACACGAAAACACGATACGAAAGTACACGAACATGAAAGTACACGACTCTAATTTAGTGTCGTATTTGGGTTTATCCCTCGAGTACACGACACGACACGAGGTACACGACATATTTAATTAAATAAAATAATAATAAAATAATATATATTAATATATTAATTTAAAGTATACAATATGATGCTAATCATGGAATTTTAGAAATAAATTTATAAAATATCAACTAATACGTATAAATTAATTAATTATCAATATTTAAAAATAATAAAATATATTTTTATTTTTTATTTTTTCATTTCGTGTACTTTTCCTATACATTCGTGTCGTCTATTTTTGTGTACACATAAATTTCGGGTACTTTCGTGTTGTTTCGTGTTGTGTCGTTTTTTTCGTGCCGTAATCGTGTTTGAATTTCAGGTACACGGATTCATTTCGTGTCGTGTTTGTGTTTGTGTTTGGGTTTCCAGGTCTAAGAAAGAGATGGGAGGGAAGGAGGGGAATGGAAAAAAATGGAGGCGACGAAAGAAAATGAAGGGGAGAGGAGTGGAAGAGTAGAGTTAATTATCTGTTCTCTTGAATTGAATTTTGTTGAATTGAATTAAATTGAATTGAATGAACTGAACTCGACTGAATTGAATTCAATTTTGCTAAATTAAATCGAACTCAATTTTACTGAATTGAACTGAACTGAACTGAGTTGAAGTTACTGAATAATAATAATACAATAATAATAATAATAACAATAATATTAGATCAGATATATAATAACAACAACGATAATATATATTACAATGATAATAAAAATAAAAATAATAGATAATAACATTAATAATAACAATAATTATTATTATATGTAATATTATTGATAATATTAATATAAAGAATAATAATAATATCACATAAGAATAAATATAATAATCAAACAAATATTTATATTACAACAACATTAATAATAATAAAATTATTGATAATACTAACAATTATATGTAATACTATTGATAGTATTCATATCAATAATGATAATAATATAATACTAAAATTATTTTTAATACTGCTACTGATAATATTGATATTAATAAAAATATTAGTAATTAACAATAACATTGAGATTCAACATTTAAAAAACGTCAACACTATATAATTTTAAAAATAGTTTAATTACTTTAATTAAAACATTAGAAATAGAAAAATTGAGGTTCAACACTTAAAGAAAGTCAACACTATTACTGTAGTTATTTAAATAATAATTTTATATGGCTCGACCAATCCAACTCAGTATCGATAAATAAAATGTGTAATTTAGTGAAGTAAATTTGCGGATTTTCTAATTTTACATTCCTTCCATATTGTTATGATGAATTCAAATTCCAAATATAGCGTTATCGATCCGGGTTAGTTCAAGCCAAATAGCACTACTAAAAAATGAAACAACTATGATTCCTTCACAATACAAAGATCGGTAAGTCAAGAGATCTGTTTCATGTTCCTTCTAACCGTTATTTTCAAAAAAAGGAAAAAAGAAAAAAAAAAATGCCACCAAAACAAATATATTAGTTGAGTTAACATAGTACACATAAATGCTGACAATTTTAAGTTAAACGGATTGTAAATTAATAAAATATTACTTAGATAATATATCAATATTTATTTAACAACATAATATCGTTGTATCCTATATCTCACTACCTTGTTAGAAACTAAAACTTTTAGGCCCTTATTGCTAGTGACTTTATATATCTCGACGTACAACCAATCATAACTGAAGACAGGTTAGAGATGGTAGAGATCTATGTGCAAAAGAATTTGCCTGTGGCTCTTTTTTATAGTCATAATTAGAGGTGTAAACGAGACGAGACAACTCGCGAGCTATTCGAGATCGACTCGGTCAAAACTCGGTCAACACTCGACTCGAGTGGGCTCGACTCGAACTCGGGCTCGAATCGCCATACTAACGAGTTGAGTCGAGCTACCCAATACTCGACTCGATAAGCTCGTGAGATACTCAAATTTTTTTACATATATATAATTAGTTTTATAATATAATTTGTAAAATATAACATAAAAAAATTATTAATTGGACAAAAAGTAAAAAAAATTTAATACATACTAGATTTCTATTTTAAATAAAAGAAATAACAATTTTATTGGTCAAAAATTAAAATTACTAGATAATAAAAAATTAGATATTATTCTATATTGATTAAGGGGGTTTGAAGTGTTCACACAAGTTAAAAGCAAAATAGCTTCTCCCACATCGGTTGCGTGTTTCTTCCACAAGTGGATAGTAAATTTCAGTCAAATCCCTTGTCCGACATCGCCCATGTAATTATGATTGTGACTCAAATGAGACTATTAAAGGAGGTTGGAAGACTCTCATTTAATATACTTGGCTATGGGCCCTCATCCAAGGATATTATGTAGTGGTGTAAATGAGACGAGACAACTCGCGAGCTACTCGAAATCGACTCGGTCAAAACTCGGTCAACACTCGATTTAAGTAGACTCGACTCAAACTCGAGCTCGACTCGACATACTAACGAATCGAGTCGAGCTTGTATTTTAACTTCTCGAGTATTTTTGAGTCGAGTTCGAGCTTGAGAAATGGCTATCGAGTTCGAGTTGAGTATACCAATACTCGAGCTCGACTCGCATCATTTACACCCCTAGTCGTAACTAAGCAAACAGTCGATGGGAATTGTAATCTTTGCAACCTGATGGGAATTTTGTGGAATTCCATGAGCTCATGATCATTTGAGAGCTCTATGTATTCTGACACTTATCCTTAGCAGATACCAATGATGTCTTGATTATTTGCTTTTTGAGTCTAGCGACTCTTATCCTCGTTCCATTGTATAACTCGAGGTTGATCAATATAGTTGAGCGCCATAAGCAAATAACCAACTTTTAACTTGATCATGTTTTCAACAATACATGATATTTTATCATGTTAAAGAATTTAGGAGACAATACATGCATGTGGTCAAACACATCTCCTTTCATTTTGCAAATATTGTGAGAACTAAGATACTACACATCGACACGTTCCGTCTTTGACATCATATTCTTGTTGATTTTATCAATGTCATTGGTCGGTGAGAGTATAGCTTATGGTATAAATAGTGTGGATCCGTCATAGCGTACAAAATGATGGGTATGTACTTTCTATAATGATAGGAAGAATGATTATCAATATCTAGTATACGAATATTGTATGATTATTAATGCAGGTTTCTCCATTATTTTCCTCGTTAAGAATCAAATTCACTATTTATAATATTCAATCAGCAAATAGAATGCCAAATATGGAGTGTGCAATCCTACCTTCAGGAAGAAAGAGCGAATCGATACCACTGAAAATCTATGAGGAGTATAACATCATACACGTCTCTTAAGACTAATCATGAAATCCTATATATAGAATTCTTTTTTTGTACCATTGTGTTCACGCAAAAAGAATACTCCATTTATTCCCTCATTGACTACATACACGATCTTCTCAAAACTATCACCAGTTCATCAGTCAATAACTGATAAGACCTAGCATACTCAACCACACATCTCATTTAAGTTGCTATACATCAATTTCAGTATAAGCCTATTTTTAGCATCAATAATGACACAATTTATTATTGTTACTCTTACCAAATCCATAAAAAAATTGTTACTGTGTCGGGAATAGTAAACTAAAGCGACTCAATAATAATAATTTATATTTGTTTTGTATACGTATAATTACCATAATTCTATAAATTTGGCACCTCGTGTGAATGATATCATCTGAAAGAAAATACCACATATTCCTCCACACCTCATCGGCTCTCAAAATACTGTTGGATATCAATAACATAGCAAAGAAGCACCATAATCGAGTATCCCTAAGCCCAAATATGTGCCTCATTGAGTTCGTCCTCATCCTCCCTATCGCCATTGAATAACCTCAATGTGTAGCGTGCTTCTTGGTACGATCTGTATTAATTTCAGATAAATATAAAGAAATACTATACTTTGTATAAACCAAGTTAAAAATACTATAGAAAACAGAACCACCAGAAGCATGAGTTTAGATTGGTATAGTCTAATTAATATTTCATATCACCGTCAATTTTTTTTCTTATTCGTCCAATCCTAAATACATAACGTCAAAATAAATCGGGAGAAAGTATTTTATTAAAGAGAAAGTTCGAAACTTAAAGCAAAGTGACATAAAAATAGTTAATGAATCTTCTTATTTTTTTACCACCGAATTGTTGCACAAAGTAACATCTTGTTGAACAACAGCAAAATAATATACAAAAAGATAAAAGAATATATATATATATATATAGTAATTGGTAACAATACGAAGCATATATTAGGCCATCTCTAATGGTAAACGTTAATTTTATGTTTCTATCCTACATGATTGAGTAAATTTTTTAAAGTTTCTATATGACGTGTTGAATTTTAGTAAGGATAAAACGTGTGAATTTTTTTATCTCCAATGCGGTGTTTCTACTCTATATATTTACGTATTTTTAGGAAGATAGATAATGTAATTATCCAATCAGATAATTATAAATTAAATTAGAATTTCTATAGGTGTTTCTACGTGTAAACACCTATAAATTTCCAAATGTATTTCAACTACCACATGGGATAGAAATAAACTTAGAAAACTGCATTGGAGTTTATTTTATTTATTTTTTATTTTCTATCATAGAAATCCAACCGATAGAAATACCATTGGAGATGTACCGGGTCATTTTCCACCGACGATCTTCTTCTCCAATCCGACAAATTAAATTAACAAACAAGAAACAATGATCAGTAATGGCGTAATTCTTATAGTTGTTGTCTGTTGGATTTTACTTTTCTTTCTTCTCACTCTTCCCTCCATTCAAACGCGCCTTTGATCTTTTTTTATCCTCTCACCCCTCCACAAAACCCCGTCTCACTGAAAAAAAAAAAAATTCCCGATAGACGCAGCAACTGTGTAAATGTATGTAATCGAGAGAAGATAATCCGTGAAAAAAGGTTAAAAATGACGGACAGGGAGTCCTCAGACGAAGAGGAGGATCGCAAGAATCTGATTCCTGAAAATGTCACGCCAAACGACGCAGTAAAGTCCCCGAATCAACATCTCCGGTCGGCGTTCCACATCGACGATGATTTACGGAGCCGGTTTACTGGCGCAGCTCGCAAGTTTAATAAGAGGTATCTTTTCGCTATTTCTCTGCCGCTGGTGATATTGATACTCTATTTTACCACCGATTTGAAAATTTTGTTCCAGATGCGTATTCCGACGATTAAGGAGAAAGAGGGTAATAATCCTGTTGTTAATCGAATGCGTGAATCTGAATTGCGGGCTTTGTATTTGCTTAAGCAGCAGGAACTTGAGCTTTTCAATATATGGAATTATACCACAATGGTAAATAAATTGAATTTTAGCTCAGTAAATGACATTAATTTGGTAAATTCGAGCTCCGGTAATAATTTTCTCGCTTCTTCTATGTCGGAAGACTTGAAATCACGGGTTTTTAGTCAAATTTCCTTGAACAAGCAAATTCAAGGGATTTTATTGTCATCTCATGAGAATCGGGGTTCGCTGGATCTGATTGAAAACTATACGGATGCGATTTTTTCTAGTTGGAATAGGTGTGGGAAGGTGGATCAGAGGTTGTCAGAGAGGAAAACAATAGAGTGGGAGCCTAAATCGAACAAGTATTTGTTTGCTATTTGTGTTTCGGGACAAATGTCGAACCATTTGATTTGTTTGGAAAAGCATATGTTTTTCGCAGCTTTGCTTAATCGAATTTTAGTGATTCCAAGTGCAAAGGTCGATTATGTGTTCCATCGGGTGTTGGACATTGACCACATTAATAAGTGTCTGGGTCGAAAAGTTGTGGTGACATTTGAGGAATTTGCAGAGAGTAAGAAGCATCATTTTCGTGTCGACAGATTTATGTGTTACTTCTCATCCCCACAGCCGTGTTTTATTGACGACGAGCATGTGAAGAAGTTAAAAGGTTTGGGACTCTCTCTGAGTAAGATTGAGGCTGTCTGGAACGAGGATGTTAAGAAGCCAAACAAAAGGACAGTTGAGGATGTTTTAGCAAAATATTATTCGGATGATGACGTAATTGCAATTGGAGATGTGTTTTTTGCTGATGTAGAGAGAGAATGGGTTATGCAGCCAGGAGGCCCAATTGCCAGTAAATGTCAGACTTTGATCGAGCCGAGTCGGCTTATTATGCTAACTGCTCAACGTTTTATTCAGACGTTTTTGGGGAAGGACTTCACAGCTCTTCATTTTCGGCGACATGGTTTTTTGAAATTCTGGTATTGTTCTTTGCGTTTTACCAAAGAACATCTTAAAATTTCATGTTTTCAGCCATTTTAGCTCAACCATTAAATGCTGTGATTAAATACTCCACTTTTTAATCATCATCATCTAATCATGTGCACCTTAATCCCACCCATATTGGGGTGGGTGGCATAAAACTTAGTGTCAGTTAATTGGTCAGACTGTAAAATCATGCAAAAAGCAAAGGTTTACGCCGGATGTCCTTCCTGTCGAAACCTTCATATGAAGGAGAAAATACTCCACTTTTTAATGTATTTCCAAAAATTGCTTTTGGTCATTTTTCATTAAAGTTTGAGAGAAAGTATATAATTGCAAAGGAAAAAAAAATGTTGGAGCCATTTTTGAAAGAATGATGAAATTTATAGTATTTATTGCCCAGAAAAATTTGATAGGTAGAGTATAAAATTGCGAGAATCTATTTTATTAAACAACAGTGAAAATTATAGTATGTAATTGCAAATGTGGTAGAACTGTGAAAAGAGTGAAAAATTCCGAGTATTTTTTGGTAATTAACTCCTTTTCTTTTAGGTCTTAGTACATACATCTGTACATGTTTCTTTAATTTTTGTAGTAGCAACCTAACATGATTTTTTCTCCCTTGATTTTTCAGCAATGCGAAGCACCCGAGCTGCTTTTACCCTGTTCCTCAAGCTGCAGAATGCATCAATCGGGTAGTTGAAATGGCTAATACTCCAGTGATATATCTTTCTACAGATGCTGCAGGAAGTGAAACGGGCTTGTTGCAGTCGTTTATTGTCTTGAACAGAAAGACCATACCGCTTGTACAAAGACCAGCTCGTAATGCAGCTGAAAAATGGAATGCTTTATTATACAGACATGGACTGGAGGGAGATTTACAGGTGGGCTTGCCTTTTAGTTTGATTCGTTAAGTGAGTGTTTGCACTCACTAAAGAAAAGTGATAGTCCGCTTCTTGCTTTAAAAAAAATGAAAAAGTTTTTTTTTTTTTAAAGGCATAATTTAATCAGAATCTAAGGGGGTGTTTGTATTAGGATTGGAATTTAGGATTGGGATTCTTAATTCAATACCCGTGTGTTTTCTGAGTCAAAATTTAAATACACAATTAACCCTGACCGGGCCCAGTAAGCGCTGGCCTGTAACCCAAGCGGGGGACAATGAGGCGATCAGGTCATGCTGGCAAACTTACCTCTAAATCGGGGGTGAGCTCGAGCCTCTTGGGGGTACTCAGGACAGGGGACGATCCCCATCGTGTGCGTGTGTGGGAAAAAAAAAAAACTTCTTACACATTATATAATATTTACTTTATATCACATCATTTTGCTCTCTCCCATTTTTATATTTAAACAATAAAACTACTTTCCTCTCTCGTATTTTATAGTATTTAGAAGAGTACAACGTCTTTCTTTTCTCATATTTTTATATTTAAAAAAGTACAACTATTTTTCTCTCTCAAAGTTTTACATTAAAAATTATGGATAAAGGGCAGCCCGGTGCATGAAGCCTCCCCGCAAGCGAGGGTCCAGGGAAGGATCCCACCACAAGGGTGTATAGGGGCCAAGCCTTCCCTTGCCAATTTACTCAGGGGGGGTGTTTTAGATTTATGATTTTGATGTTGAATCTACTAAAGGGGTTCACTTTTACACACACCTAAGCACTTTTACAACTTTACCCACAAGAATGCTCTCTTTTAACTTACTAATCCAACATTTATTAGCTACTATTTGCAAACACTAGTAACTTACCAACTGCTTTTAGCTTCTGTTACAGTAAGTCATTTTTTCTAACTATGATTTCATGTCTCGTTAATATCTGACCCGTTTTTTTTTTCTTCATAAAGGTTGAAGCGATGCTGGATAAGACTATATGTGCTTTGTCTTCTGTGTTTATCGGATCTTCTGGATCTACTTTCACAGAGGATATCCTGCGCCTGCGTAAGGACTGGGGATCAGCATCTCTCTGTGACGGTTATTTGTGTCAGGGAGAACTTCCAAATTTTATTGCAGAAGATGAGTGAGTATATTAGAATGCTGTATATTAATATTTTTGTCCTTGGGAACCTTCTGCTGTATCTGTAGTAGTTTATTTGACATAGCAATTCGTCGAAGATGAGTCGCTCGTCCGCCAATGCGGCAGGCTTGGATTTTGAAAAAAAAAAGAGCAAAAAAACATTTTTTTTGTTCGGACAGCGGAATCACTTTCTGTAAATGGGATCCTGTCTTGATTGATTTCTGGATACATCTAATAAGAGCTTCAGCAAGTTGTGCTATTTCTGTTTTGTTTTCTGTAATATCATATATAGTAATAAATTTGGCTTAGTATTTATCAGTTTGTTGGATGTGGTTTCTTGTGAATGTAATTTAGCCCAACTATGTGTCATGCCAGATGAATTTTGAGCTAAATGTGTACTTGGAGCATAATATGGGCTGGCAATTTCCGACACGACACGATAACCCGACACGAACACGCACGAAATTAATGGGTTAGTGTTTGGCCTTATCGTATTCGTGTCCTTATCGTGTCGACACGATAAGGACACGCTAATTTCGTGTCGTGTTCGTGTTGGGTTCGTGTCGTGTTCGTGTAATACGATAACTTTCGTATTCGTGTCGTGTTCGTGTAACTCGATAATATTTATATATTTTTAGCATTAATTTTATTATCATTTTAAATATTTTTAGTTTATTTTCTAATTTTTTTTATTTGAATTTATCGATTCGTGTCGTATCGTGTCGTTATCGTGTCGTGTCAACACGAAAAATATCGTGTCATATCGTGTCTGTGTCGTGTTTGTGTCGTGTTCGTGTTCGTGTCGGACATATACTTAACAAGTCGTGTTCGTGTTTGGTCTTATCGTGTCGTGTCGTTATCGTGTCGACCCGATAACGACCCGACACGCACGAATTGCCAGCTCTAACTGCATATACATAGAGTGCATTGCTATCCTCCCGGCACCGACTGCTGAGATGTTTTCGCACGCGATTCTTAGTCGCGTGCGGGAATGGGAGTGGGGCCACACTTTGTGACTAATAGATTAAAATTAAATAACAAAAGGAAAACAAATTTGATTTTTTGAAGGAAATTAAGATTTTAGTTTCTAAAATTTTAATTATGTTTCGAGTGTTTAATTTTTAAGTATTTGTAATGTTTTAAATTTTATAGACATTTGTACTGTTTTTAATCATTCTTTATTCATGTTTATCGAATTATCTTTGCACAATGCTGACATCACGCCACAATATTGTTAACAATAATAGCTCTTAACGCAATTATCCACTTATAATTCAATTTATTTATTTTTTGATAAATTTTTCAAACGACTTATATTTTATAATCACATTCCATTCATCTATCCAGAAGTCTGCACATATTATATATTATTATTATTATTGAATATGATAATTATCATTATTATTATTTCCAAATTTAGGATTAACAAGGAAAAATGAAATTGGAGTCCAAGTGGAAGGAGCAACCTACTACATTTACTAAGTTAGTACTCCCTCTATCCCTAAGTCTTCTATCCCAATCAAAGCTTGACAGAAGATGTATATTTAATGTATTTTAAGTAATGATTGGTATAAGTGATGATGATAAACGAGTGATGAAGGTTTAAAAGTAAAAAATATTGATAGTGAGTGTATGGTAAAAAATAAAAAATAAAAAATAGTTATTTGATTTGATTATGTAAAAGTGATACTCTCTCCGTCCCTCAGATATACTACGAGTTAATCTTAAACCGTAAATATAAAATGTTTGATTAATTATATAATGAAACTTTAGGTACTAAAGTTTCATTATATAACCTAAAGTTTCATTATATAATTTAATTGGAGATTTTACATTTGCGGTTTAAGATTAATTCGTAGTTAAAGTCGGAGACTGTTGACTTAAGAAATCAAACGTGAGCTATATATGAGGAACGGGGAGAGTATATGTAAAGTTTTTTAAAAAAAAAAACGGACAAGTGTAAATTTTTTAGAACGATGAGAGAGGCCTGTTTTTTGATCGAATTGAATGAATCGAATCAATCGAATCGAACGGAACGGATTCGAATCGAATCAATTGAATCGAATCGAATGGACTAATCAATCGAATCAAATATATATTAAGGGTAAATAATAATAATAATAGTAATCAACAACAACAACAACGATAATAGTAATATTATTAGTAATAATAACAATAATAATAATTAAGATTAATAATATTAATAAGAAGAAGAACTGAGCTGAACTGAATTGAACTGAACTGAACTGAACTAAAAAACTGAAAAATAAGTACAAAAAAACAGGGTCTAATATACTAATACTACAATCTGAAACCTCAGACCCCGCCGCTGTAACTTGTATCAAACGCACACAAGACGTTTTCTATTTCTGTTTTCACCAGACTCTGAAAGGATCATGAAATTGTGAACACCGCCCATTTTGTGAATCTCGATTTCTTGTTAATTAAATAGTACACATTCCAGATTTTCCCTGTTTTCTTTCTACAATTAAAAACAAAAATGAGGGCCAAAATCGTGGGTTTCCCAATCAGGGGAAGAAACTGGTGTTTCAGCCGCTCAATCGACCCATCAATGGCCGCCGCCCAATCTTCCAGCGTTCCCTCCACGTTCAAAGAACTCTGCAAAAAAATATTTTCTTCGTCCTCTTCCTGCGAACACCGCAAGAAACCCTCCGATGACTCGAGAGTTGAACTTGCTGTTGATTTCATAGCAAGCAAGGTCCAAAACTTCACGTTTAATGCTTTGTGCGAAATGTGTTTATTTGCTAATATTGTGTGTGGTCAGCTGTTAATTTTGTGTTTAGCGTGTAATGTGTAACAAGTATCTCGATACTTCAGGCTTCATGTAATGAAAATGTAAAGGGTCTCTCTGGCTTCTTGGTTTGATTCATTCATTTATGGAGCATTTTTGTGTTCACAGAGTGTGATGAGTGATTGTACCGCGACACAGATTTTTCAGTATCAATCACGTAACTGAGATATGAATATAGCATTTATCTCAACCCATTTATCGTCATATTTTCCATGCAAGTGGAAAAGCGAATGACAATTACGGTTTTGGAATTTCATCTCATTTCATTTCCCATTCATACGTAGGATCCGACAAGGACATATGCTGTAAAAGTATGCTGCTTTTTTTTTTTTGCATGAATTTATAGTGTTGATTAATTTTAAACCATTAATTGATACACTAATCTTTATGTCACCAACCCCAACATAGTTGGGACTAAGGTGCAGTTGTTGTTTTGATGATGATGATGATGATGACACGATGGTGCAGTTGTTGTGTTTATGATGATGTATTATTAATGATTGTCGAGTATTTTCTCTTGCTAATTGTTGAGTACTTTACATTAGGTTCGATTTGTGTGTGTATTGCTGCTTTTTGAGTACTTTATACCAAATTCTGTTTTGTGCTTTGTCGATGATTCATGAATGGGCAACGTTTTTACATCACATCAGTGACTATTTGGATTGTTAGTTTCTGTTTGTATTCATGTACTTGTGAACATGTGTAGATGAATGGAGCTTGGAGTAAATTGGAGAAAGCGCCCCAAGGGACTTTCAAGAATAAGATTCATGGGTATATGTTTATGGAAAACATGATCTTTTTTTGTGTGTGTGTTTGATTTCTCTATTTTTTTTTACTGAATGTGCCTTTGTTTGTTACTGCATGTTCATTATGTTTTAGCATAATGTTCGTTGGTTTTTCTTCGGAGTTTGATTTTTTTTTTTTTTTTTTTAAACTTGATGTTCATTATTTAATTCCAAGATTCATTACCTTTTAAATTGAATGTCCATTTATTTGTTTGTAACTGAATGTTTATTATTTTTTAACAGAATATCGATTGGTTTTACTAAAAATTCAACTGGATGCTCATTAGGTTCTACGGAATTTTTGTTATTCTTTTAACTGAATCTTCATTACTGTTTAACTAAATAATCATCTTTTTATTGATACGATATGTTTATTTGTTATTACCGTTAGAATGTTAAGTATCTGTTCTTATTGTGTAGATTGGGATTGAAGTTGCTGTCACGTGTTAAGCCATCTGAGATCTTCTTCAAATCCATTCCAAAGGAGGTTAACGGAGTCGATATAATATACCCATCAAGGTAATGTGATATAATCCTATGACTCCGAAAGATCATTATTTTATGCGTTATCTCTATAGATACTAGTGGTCGTCATTATGTTATTGTTAAAAAGTTTTAGTTTGTTCTTATTGAAATATTTGGAATGGTTTAGGTTAAAATTTTAAATTCTAAAATCACTCAGAATGTAAGTTAATATTTTCGAAAAAAAAAAAACGAAATATATATTTAAATTAAACTGGTATTTCAAAATATTCCTTGTAATTGTATTCATTGAACCTGTTACGATATTTTTTCTTTGCGTCCAGACATAAGGAGAAAATAGTCTTTTTTTATAACTTTCAAGCAACTGAAAGACATATATGGGTAAGCAAAATCAAATACGAGATTAAAATGATACAGCGTAGTTACGTGTTTATTTTTGCGTAGTAATTAATTTCCTATAAATTGTTGCTTCAACATATCACAGTTTGAATCCACGTCTTGTCCGTCGAAGACTTCGACATATAGCATTCAGGTAACTTTATTGAAATATTTCTATTGATGATTGCTGCAATCTCAACGTTTTTTTTTTTTTTTTTTTTTTTTTAAATATGTAATAGCAATATATTCAACGTTGTACTTTGGCTCTCTATTTTCTCCTCTAATTTGAGATGTCTAATCTTGATTACCAGGGGATCAGTTATCCACAAGAATTACTTATATGGTTCAGCCATCTTGCTGCCTCTGACATCAATTTTCATGGTAGATCAATTTTAGATTGAATAAATGGAAGGGCCATTGAAGGGCCATTATATTTCTTGTGATGTGAAATGCTTTGAGAATCTCGTACAGGTTCTTCCGTTGCCTAACATCCCTTTCTTTTGGATCTTGTTCCGAACGTATTCTCACTGGAGAGCCTCACAGGTCAGAGAACTAAACCAAACCAAACCAAACCAAACATACCCAGTATATCCCGCTCAGAGCGGGATATACTGTATGGATCGTTAGTGAAATAGGCGATTTTTTATAATGTGCTGAAAATAAATTAGCCGGCAGAACTATGCACTTTTGTGCTATTTACTGAGATGTATATATTTTTTCAGGGAAGTCAAAAGCTTCTTCATTTAGTGAGTGATGCCTCATGTCGTCCACATCAGCCCATTGAGATGGCCAAAGGCGAGGAGAGTTCGACTCATCTTAATGAACGGAGTGATAGTTCATCCACATGTCCTCCGTGGGTGAGTGTTATTCAACTTGTTTGTAACGTTTTGGGACAGGAACTATTTGCGTTTTGGGACAGGAACTATTTGCGTTTTGGGACAGATTTAGTTGGTTCTTGGTTCTTTTCGTTTTCACCCTCATTTGTTTTTGAGTAGGTCTTTTGTGAGACGCTCTCACCGCGAGACTGGTCCCCTGAAACTAAATCTTAAATAAAAAAAATTGTCTGTGTTTGCAATTTAGGTTCTCCAACCCACCGATGAACTGGTAAAGCTTCTCCACTACAGAGATGGTGGTGATGATGATGGTCCAAGTGAGTGTGCAATATCCAAGATTTGTCAGAAATTCTATTTGAACCCGAAAGATGTTGTCAAGTACCGAGATTCGATGTAGGGAATATCTCGGTTTATTGTTAACGAACTTTTAGCTAAATTTTGACGAACATCTCGGTCAATTTTGACGAATATCCACTAGCAATGCAGTTTTTTTTTCTCGACTTATGGAACCTTTATTATGTATTATCAAACAATTGTCGGTTTTTCCACGCAACACTTTCTTCCCACGTCATTTTCTTCACAGCAGGTTTTGTTGGCCACGACAATGTCGAAGTCGAACTGACCATTAATCTGCCTAAAATCACTGTTTCATAAGCAATAAGAAGAGCAAGTATATATTTTAATAAATAAACTGCACATTGAATTCCAGATGAGCATTTCAAAAATTACAAATTATTATTTGCTCACTCCATCCCATTTGAATAAGGTACAATTTTTTCATTTTTAATTATTTTAACGAAGATACAACTCTTTTTAAACCATCTATTTTCACTTTTCTTCACTCAAGTAGTTTACGATTAAATGAATAATTTTCTCTAATCCAAACATGGACGAATGGGTAAATTAAATAACATCGCCAATTGTTTTAATGAATAAAAGAATCGAGTCCTTAAGACCCTGTGAAAATATGAATGAATGATCAATAAATTTCATACGATATATCTTTATATTTATATATATAAATGAATGAATGATCAATAAATCTCATACAATATATCTTTTACATTTATCTTTATATATATATAAATCAAAACGCTACATTCAGTCAATAAATACGATATATCAATAGTAAATTTATATTTATTACTGTTTGAAAAGCCTCCCATAATGCATAATTTTATATCAAATTATGATTACATATAATTGTAGTATGTTGAATTGTTTTTTTAGACTTTTAGTATTCAATTCATATAATTATATTACTGATCTGCATTGTGTTTATTTTGAATGCAATATCAATGTAATCTAGATAAATTGAATGTCAATTAAACATGAATCTTGACAATTATTCTTACATTTATAATTTTCTAACTATTATTAAAAAATGATTTTTATACGTAAAATACTAATCACATAAATTCTATCTAGAAAAATAATAAAAACACGATCTATTCTTTTATCGATAAATGATTAATATATTCATTTATCTCTGATAAATAATCTCATAAAACGAATACTTTTTCATGGTTTTGAGTGTATGCATCTAACGAGGTTTAACTATACATAACAAAACTTCCAATTTTAGAAAAAAAGATATAAATTTTAGTTAGATATTACTCCCTCCGTCCCATACTTAACTGCTACCTTTCTATTTTGGTCCGTCCCATACTTAACTGCTACTTACTATAAAAGGAAATAAACCAATCTTTCCCTCTAAATATACACCCCCAATAATCATCTATTTACCATAAAATGTCATTATGGGTCCACTCAATTAACCACACAATACTAATAAACAATACTAATATGATTTCAGATTTCCGTTATTACCCCTCTTAAAATATCACTTTATTACACACAATACTAATAAACAACTCTAACATTAATACCCGTGCCCAGAAAAAGGTCGCAATTAAATCTGGGACGGAGGGAGTAATATTTTATTTTTAAAATAGAATCGGAAAAAGCCATAAATCGTATCGATGAACCGTTTGTGCCATTGAAAGCTTATGAAAAGATCATAGAAACGAAATGTGACTCAAAAGAGGACGGAACAAGAAAATGCCGAAGAGAAGGGCCTGTTTTGGGACTTCCATTTCTCCACTCTCACATTCATCTCCAATTTCATATTCTTCTTTCCCACTTTCTCTCTGAGGTTTTTAAGCTCTCTCTCTCTCTCTCTCTCTCTCTCTCTAGTTTTTCTTTCTCTTTCTAGATGCCTTTCATTTCAAAGTCCAAGCAAGTGCTGGAGCAGATGCTGGAGGAGCAGGTCCTGGAGTAGCAGGACAATGTGTCTTCAACTGCTTTCTATCAGTGGTCGCTCCCATTTCAGTTGGACTCGCTGAATTCAGGAGCCGATATGTAATATCCCGTCTATTTCTACAATTCTTGTTTGTTTTGGGGCTCAATCGTAATTTTTGCACAAAGTAGTACTTAACGAATTTTCGTGCCTATTTCATTCAATGTGCTCGTACAATCGAAATTTTGCGATATCAGTGGTGCTAGAGCTCGTATTTTAATAACAAGATGTTTGGATTAGTTTAGGACCGTATAATCAGAAGTTTGTGATTTATGAGTGGTGCTAGAGCTCGAATCTCCGTGCATGGTGTGCACGGAAGACGGATGTATATGCCATCCGAGCAAGAAGGTGGAGTAAGATTTTCTAGATGCTGTCAACAAAGTCATCAAAGGCTATCAGAAATTCAGCACACCACCAAAGCAACCTTTCTGCGGTTCCGAGTATCAGTGGGTTCAGACGACAAAAACTATCGAACATTATACGGTACACTTCAGAGTACAGATGCATTCCATTAATAATGTTCATTATCCTTCAGCTCGACTTGAATAATCTACAACCTTATCAACGGTGGTTACATTTTCTCACATATCAAAGTACATAAAAACCACAATTGAAAGAACAAAAAGAAAACAACGTCAAAGTCAAGCGAATCCTCCACCCGATCTCAAGAATGAACGCACGTTTTTTTTTTTTTTTACTCTTTTAAGTATTGTACAACAGGATCCGATACATACAGGAACTCACTCACTCGACCTATGGAGTATAGTCCTCGCCATCTGCGCCATCGCCCCGAGTCGATACAGCTTCATTTCCGAACGTTCTCTTGCTCATGTTTGCTCGTTGCACCAAGCGCACCAATGCTTGCACGACTTCCGACATTGGTGGCCTGAACTCCGGCTCCGGCTGGTTAAAAAAATAAATATAACCCAACATCTTTCGTAAGTAAACAAAACAAGAGATGAAGGAATTTGATTGGTGTTTGAAGGAAACCGGTACCTGGACGCAGAGAGCAATTACGTCTGCGAAACGTGAGAGAGATTTGACGGGATAGAGTCCTTTTAGAGCGGGGTCCACCATTTTCGAGAGAGCGTCTATATCATGGAGCTGAGGCGTCGCCCACCGGACTAAAGATTGCTCGGTTCTTGGCCTTGAGCTGTACCCGAAAATACACGGATGGATCATTGAAAATGATTTGAGCAAGCATGGAAAATTGCAAAAACTGCCCTTGAGTTTGGCCTAAATTATAGGGACAATTACAAAGAACACCCTTGGGGTTTGGGGTAATTAAAAGAAAACCCAAGGAAGTTTCAAAACTACCAAAGACCCCTTGGGATTTGATGAAGGGTGACATTTTCAAAATTTAAGGGGATGACTATTTTTTTTGTGAATGTAAAATATAAGACTTGGAATCAAATTTCAAGATGTTTTGTAATTTTAAAACTTCCTCCGGCTTTTTCGTAAAAACCCCAAACCTCAAGGGTGATTATTTAATTATCCCCTGGTTATATTTAAAAAGGAACCGACAAAAAATCAATTATGTTTCGAAACTACAAATACCCCCAATAAAAAGCATTACAAACATGCTTTTAGATTTGGATTCATAAACTAATAACCTCTGTTGATGGAATTGTAGAAACAAATTTCAAGGGGTCATTTGTTATTTTGAAAAAGATATTTGGGCTTTTTTAATAATGAGACTAAATGTCGAGAAATTTAAAAAATTGATGATACATATTAGGAAGGAAAAAAAAAAGGGATTTGGCATACCTATCGAATGGTGTTCGTCCTGTAAGAAGTTCTAACATGACAACCCCAAAGCTGTACACATCACTCTTAATGGTGTACTGACCAGACATGGCAACCTCAGTCGCGCTATAGCCAGATGCCTGCAAGTTCTCCACGTAAGCTTCATTATGACAATCAAATGATACGCAACGAGCCGACGGTTATATCTTTCGATAAACGATGACGATAATTTTCTACATCTTTAAATAAAAAAGGAGGGGCTTGGAAACACTGCTTTAGAATCTCCACATACGGTAGAATCTGGATAAACTAATACTCAATAAATTAATAACCTCGACTAGAAAATACCTTTTGTGTCATAAATGATTTAGTGTTAAATTTACCTCCATTATTTAGTCATCTCGATTAATTAATACTTTTCTCTGACCCCGACGTTATTAATTTAAAGAAGTTTAACTATATACCTGATCTGGTTCACGGACAAGGCTTGCTAACACACAATCAGAAAGGTGCGGATTGAGCTCCACATCCAATAAAATATTAGCCGATTTGAAATTTTTATGAATAACAGAGGGTGAACAAACTTCATGTAGGTACCTGCACCAAACCGGAAAAAACATGTTCAAGTAATGGCAACCATTTTAATTTATTAAGTGAATTTTAGGTGTTTTTTCCAGTCAAACTTACTCGAGTGCTCTTGCGGTCCCCAGTGCAATCTTGACACGCGTATTCCACGTTAAAGGCTTGTTAACTTCATCGGTGAGATGCAAAACCTCGTGTAGAGATCCATTTTTATGGAACTCATAAACAAGCAAGTGTTGTCCGTGCTCCGAACAATACCCTATCAGCTCGGTTACGTTTGGATGATGTAAATTCGAGATCTCATAGACAATGTCCAGAAAATCTTTGGAATTTGACAGAACAGAGGAATTTATTTTCTTCACGGCAACAACCTGTGTTTGCCCAAAAATGCGGACAGACGGGTTAACTATACAGTTAAAAATCAGTGCTGCAGCAGAAGTATTTCGAGCCTAATTACGAAATATTAGAAAATCAGGTATCATTTAAAATAACAAATATGTCAAGGAGTATGTTAGGCATATAAGCTCGGGAGTCCTAACTTACCAAACCATCCTAAAAGGTAAAGGGTCGACTCCCACTTATATACCCTCCTAAACTTTCATGTGGAACCGATGTGGGATAACAATCATCCTCCCGGTGGCAACCCATAGCAAGGCCCACTTTCCGGGTGGCATCCCCTTGGGCCCACATCCAGGGTGGCAACCCCGGGCCACCATCGGGCAGACCCTTTCCGCAGCTCGCCCGAATCCGGCAAATCGGACCAAATTGTTAGGTATATAAACTAGGGAGTCCTAACTTAACCCAAAATAATGGTCAAAGGTAAAGGGTTGACTCCTACTTATGTATCCTTCCACACTTTCATGTGGAACCGATGTGGGATATCATAACAAAGTATTCATTGTGGGTAATAACAGGAAAGACCCTTAGGTTTGGGCTAATTACGCAAAATAATCAGAGGTTTGGGAAAGTTATACTCCCTCCGTCCACCAAGTTAGTGCACACTTGAGAGTGGCACGGGTTTTAATAAAAAGGTATGATGTGTTAGTTAATGGGCATTAAGTAATTCAAAAAGGTGGGCCATGTATTTTTTTTTTGGAAAAGGTGTATGAAATGAGGGTAAAATAGGAAAGAATTGTGTCCAAAAATAGAAAGAATGAAGTGTGCTAACTTGGTGGACGCCCTTAAATAGAAAACTGTGCACTAACTTGGTGGACGGAGGGAGTATATATTAAGGTTTGATAATAAATTACATTTGTTAGGTATATAAGCTAGACCAAACCATGGTCAAATGTAAAGGGTCGACTCCCACATACTCTCCACATTTTCATGTGGTAAAAATCCATCCCCTTTCACACCGGACATCCACAGACGGCGCACTCCGGATGGCAACACATACCAAGGCCTACTTCCTGGGTGGGAACCCCCTTGGGCCCACATCCGAGGTGGAAACCCGCCCGAATCCGGCAAATTGGACCAAAAAGTTAGGCAAATAAAGCTACGGAGCCCTAATTTAACCCACGACCATGGTCAAAGGTAAAGGATCGACTCCCACTTATGCTACACGTACATGTGCAACCGATGTGGGATATTGTAACATCATTTTAGCACCTTCATAAACAAAAACATTTCAAAAACTCATCTTATATTTGTGATACTATTACATTTATCCCCTTAGATTTAAGACAAAATCAAACGTCAATTCTTTTTGTAATTTCAATTTTTTTTGGCAAATACAACAAACCATTGTAGTCTTTTTTTTCTGTAATTATCCTTAAAATTTATAAATATAGCTGATTTTTGTTTTTGTAATTAGAGCTGACCTCAGTGGAATCATTTTTGTACAATGCTTTTTATCAGATAATAAAGTCGAGTCCCGTAACAGGAAAAGAAATAAATTCCCAACAAAATCAACCGATTGCTGAATGTCCTTTTATCAGTCCAAGAGCAGCATACCTTTCCATCATCCAATTGAGCCCGATAAACACGTCCGACAGATCCCTCACCGATAAGATTATCAACATTAAAACTATCTGTAGCTATCTGCAAGTCTGCAACTGAGAACAACCTAACATTGATTGGTGCTCTATTGACTTTCTTGGGTGCAACCACGGGCATTACGGAGACGGAGACGTCGTCTTCATCAAATGATTTATGACGATCAAAAGGAGGAGGTTTCAGATTTATAACAGCTGGAGCTTCGAAAAACACGCTGCTGGTTGTCGATGATGTCTGAACAGGCTTGATCTCTGCAGCCAAGGCATACAAAAACGTCACGTGAAACATTTAAAGCCGCTGCACGGCCCCGATATTTAGCTTAGTCACAAAAAGAACCCAGTTATCTTTCAGAAATAGATAAGTATCCCCTTGACATTGTTTTCTCTTTTACAATTTGGGGTGTATTTGCAAGTATATGCAAAGCTCAAAGGTTTGTTTATAAGTCCTATAACATTTGACGGAGTATTACTTATTTGGAAAAATTACAAAAACTACCCCTGAGGTTATGGGTACAGAAGGAAAAAAAGTAACTTTGTAAATTACAAAACCACCCGCAGGGTTTGGTTCGTCTTACATTTTCTCCAAAACATTAGTTAACCTGACGGAGTTTTCCTACATTGCCAGATATTTACAATTAGACCTGGCAATTCGTTCGTGTCGTGTATTTTCGTGTCGTGTACTTTCGTGTTTCGTGTATCAAAAGTCCAAACCCATACACGACACTAAATGAATTCGTGTCGTGTACCGCGCAAATTCGTGTCGTTTCGTGTCGTGTTTTCGTGTCAGGCACATAATATAAAATAAATATTAAAATATTATAAAAATAGTAATTTTAATATTATAATATTATTTTTATAGGTTTTAGTAGACGAAATGAAACGAATGGCAACGAAAACACGAATGTTTACACGAAATTTATGAAAATTCACATTATATTTTCAAATTTTAAAGTTTAGTATAAACAGAATTCATAAAAATATATATTTTTATTAAATCAAATATAAAATATTATATTTATTTATTTATTTATTTATTTATTTATTTCGTGTACCTCGTGTCGTGTCGTGTACCCAAAGGGTAAACACAAAACCGACACTAAATTTCAGTCGTGTACTTTCGTGTTCGTGTATTTTCGTGTCGTGTACTCAAAATGCAAACCCAAACACTAAATTTTCGTGTCGTTTTGGTGTCGTGTTTTCGTGTCGTGTGGTAAATTGCCGGGTCTATTTACAATAACATCCCTTAAAATAAAACAAATAGACTTAAGTTTCAGTTTGGCTATTTCTAGAGAAAAAAATGAGGGACGTGAACATAAAATTTAAGACGAAAAATTTGGGGTTGTTTCTAGAATTTAGAAACATTGAGCAATACAATTGTAGTAATATTTAATAACATCAGCAATGTCAATTAGCTCCACTAACTGCAGGTGCAAAATGTAAGACGAATGCAACATTAGTGGTGTTTTTTTTGTAATTGGCTTTCTTGTAAATTGGCCAAACCTCAACAGTAATTTTTACAATTCTCGGTTCTGATTTTGACTGGTAATGAATTTTATGTAATTGGGCAAACATAAGGGCTGTTTTGTAATTACACTTTTGCATTTTCACCAAAATATACACATGAAGGCAAGATAGACTATGTACCTTGTACTTGTGAAGCTAGAGGAGCAAAAGGCTGATTGTCGAGCTTCTCGATATCCGAGGGCGACTTTCTCGACCGTCTCTTTATAATGAAAAATGCTAAAATAGCCCCAACAACCAAAATAGATATAATGATTCCAGCTATAGCACCACCACCTATACCGGATTTGCTTCCTCCACTCCCGCTATCTCCACTGTTGGATGAACCACCGCCGGATCCAGGTCTATGGTTCCGGTTGGGCCTGGTGGCAGGCGGAGTGCCAGGTGGCGGTGGAGGTGCAGGTCCAGCATCGAATGAATTGCCATTCGTACTTTCGGGTGAAACACAAAGAGGCAAGTATTATAATACCATGTTCTTTAGAGGAAATGTAAGTATGAAAAAGTTGTAAATGCTTACTGAAGGTTTATGCCTCTCAATTGCTGAGGGATCCATCCAGTAAAACGGTTGTTCTCGACATTTCTGAAAAAATAAAAAGACAAATATATAAAAATTATTCATTGTTTGTATTTTCAAATTGTGCTCGTAGAACATAATTAGTGAATGTTGAGAAACTCTAAAAAGCTAGAGCTTGGAAAGATATTTTCAAGCTAGAAACTGAGAATCACTTTTATTCAAGTCTAGAAAAACTCCCTTAGTCCATATGTAGAGTGTTTGGTCCTAAAAGTGCTTATTTGTTTGTAGAAGTCAAACCAGAAGCACAATGAATTTAGGAGTTTTTCGCTCCACTCCACAATGCTATACTTCTAACCGCTCGAATCCACCCAAATAAGAAAGTTTCACGCAAGTCTATTATTATATGGTAACTGCAAATATCAATACGGTAACTAAAATTCCATAATCGGTTACCGTAACGACGATTAACACCGTACTGAAAATATCCTTTTCCTTTTTTTTTTTTAGTTACGGCACGTATCAGTTACCGTAGCATTTTCAATTATGAGGGCATTTTCAGCAACCGTGGTATTGCATTTTCAGTTACCGTATAATAGTAGACCTGATCGAATGAAACATTTTTTCCAAGATCTCTGGGGCTATTAGCAAACATGGAGTTTAGAGCAATTTATTCTAATTTTTATTAGATTATGCAGAATTGCATACTTAAGTTAGGAATTTGAAAACACTAAAAACTACATCTTTTTTAGCCACAAGCCGTCAATCAAATTATTTAAGTGATTGTAAACACTCCTATAGTGTGGGTGTGTGGGTGTGTGTTACGAGTTTATGTGCAAATATGAAAAGGAAATCGAAATAAAAACAATAAAAGACACGATTATTCACCCAATTCGTCAGAAATTCTGACTACGTCTGGGGGCTACCAAACCAGGACATGCACAACGTTATTGAGAGAGTACACAACAATAGGCTCTTTATAATCCAAGGGTCATAAAACCTAATACAAATTTTACGTAATTCCGGAAATACCCTTAAAAATTCACCTCAGGGCTACCGTACCAAACCCCCGCCTTCGTGCAGGGGATAGGTCAGTGTACAGTACTTCAAGATCCACAACCCAATATGTGTGTGTGTGTGCACCGACATAAATTCTGAAAGGAACTCACAGATTTTCAAGTGGGAGATTAGCAAGGACATCAAGAGTTCCCGTAAACTGATTGTTTTGCAAATACCTGTACAAGTAAAGTAGTGACTGAAGTATCCAAAGAGAACATCGGAGTATAAGACCAAATGTACTCCGCTTACAAATCTTTTATACTCGTCATCGACTGGAAACTTTGAGGAAGATTATCCGACATGACATTGTAAGAAAAATCCCTGAAGCATGAAAACAAATTATACAACCAGCATTCAAGAGAGAGAGAGAGAGAGAGGTGAAAAAAAAAAAGATGAATGCTAATTTCTGAGCCATGAACCAAAAAAAAAGATGAATATTGGCCTTACAATGTGGAGAGAGAAGTAAGTGTGTTGAACTGGACGTTAACTTGACCCTGAATTTGATTGTGGCTTACATTGCTGCCATTGCAAAGTGTCGTATTTCGTCAGAATGCAAAATACTGATATATCTTTTTTTCTTGGGGATAATTACGCATAAAAAAAAATTACCTTTCAAAATTACAAAATACCTTGATTTATGTTTTTACTTTAAAAAAAAAAAAAAAACACCCTAAAAGAGAGAGGGACATTCATTTGTGAAATAAAATGCAAACCTCAAGGAGGCATTTGTAATGCTTTAAGGAGGGGTATATGTAATTCTAAGAGACAACTGGATTTTTGCAATAAGGCTAAACCTCGGGGGAAGCCTTTGCAATTATCTCTTTATGTTTTTTAGAAGAGGAGGTTTCGAGTTTAAGTAAATGACTAACAGGTATTTTAGAGAATTCAACTGCGATATGGAATAAGGAAGGCCGCCACTGAAGCCACAACCAGCAAGGTTTCTGCTTAGTGATAAAAAAAAAAAAAAGTAAGATCAGAGAGAGAGAGAGAGAGAGAGAGAGAGAGGATAGTGAAATTGAAAATAAAATAGATAAAAGCACATTCAAATGAATCTCACAGTCTCGTCACGTTTAGAGGAATTTGATAAGGAATCTGGTTTCCAAGATTGTTGTTACTGATATCACTGCAAAACAATTCAGAAAGTTGCAATAAACAAAACCCGAGAAGTTAATAATAATTAGTAAGCACTCGAACAAAATTAGAAATGCATGTCTTACAAAGTAGTTACAGATGTCAACTTATCGAGCTCGTATCCCATATTTCCAGTGAGTTGCAGATTTGATATCTTTCTGATGACACACACACACACACACACACATACAAAAGAAGATGGACATATCAGAATCTGGCTAGCATTTTTATTAAATATAATCTCGAGAAACAAACAAAAAATGAAGGGTTCAGATTAAAATCACATTTCTGTAACCCTTGAGCCCGAGCAGGTAACTCCTTTCCAGTTCTCACCACAAGGGTCGCCACCATTCGGCTTCCACTGATCAAGTTGTGATGGCGAATTCAAACCGGTATACAAAGCGTTGAGAGCAGAAACTATAAAGGCAAAATAACTAGAGTCAAGCTTACGGACTAAATTAAGAATGTAAGAGAAAACAGGTCATATATTTGATCGAGAATGAGCACGAGGAGTACAACAAAGACTGCAACAAAAAAATCTAATTATTGTTTTTAAGGGAGCTGTACTAGAATTTGCTCATCAAGAATGAATATTCGCCGAGATAAAGAAACTAAAGGTAGCTTCTTGAAATACAAACGAAACTGAAGTTAAAAATGTGAGTCACTACAGAAACTAGGCAACAGATGATGATCGAACCCAAATCGATATCGTCCATTAGAATTGTTTATAACAATGTGCAGAAACTCTTATTGCCCAAAAAAAAACTTTTTTGGTAAAATGACATAGAAAGATACTCCCTTTGGAAATCATCTATTTAAATAACAAAAAAGAACAGCAACAATTTGTTGTAGTGGAATCATAGTAACCAAAGTTAGTAACCAGTTCATCAAGAGTTAACTTTCTTGTTCCCCCCCACCACCACCCCCACACCCCCCCCCCCCCCCCCCCCCAAAAAAAAGGGGGAAAAATAAAACTTAACCCAACAAATATATAATCATTAAATCCAGTTCGAAATTAGGACAATATTCCAGAAACCCCCAAAACAATCAACACATCCAATACTTCCAAACACATAGACAAGCTCATCCATGTATATAAAGATATAAAAGGCATATATAGAGCCTGTAATAATAATGGAACTGTATGAATATATATAATAATTTAAGAGCTGACCATCATTTGGATCTGTATCTGCATTAGTGGAGCTCAAAATGCAGATGAGAAGCGCCACCATAGCCACCGCCTCCAGCTCCTTCACCTTTCTCATCTCTGTATTTCTCTCTCTCTCTCTATCTCTCTCTCTCTCTCCTTGCTTTTAAATTTAACCAAAATCTTCAAACCAGGAAAGCAAAACTCAAAAAGCCCAGAACAGTTAAAAAAAAAAAAGTTTTATCTTTACCACTGCTCAAGACAGACAGACCTCTTTTTAGAAATTGTTTATTTAAAAATTATATTTCCATAATCAAATGATACTAATAAGATTTTCAGGAATTATTATTTGCACACTTTCTGCGTACCCATTTCTCACGAAAAGCTGGCAGGCACGATCTGCTAGAAAGAATCCAAAGCCACAGAATTTCTCTCTCTCTCTCTCTCTCTCTCTCTCTCTCTCTCTCTCTCAAAATACATGTATCTGAATATGTAGGCTTCGATAAAGAAAAGGTATCGGGTTAGCAGTATATGTATGTAGGCAGAAGGCAGGCTTGTTTCTCTTTTTTTTTTTTTTTATTGTAGAGATTAACAGAGGTAAAAAAGAGTAATCTTTTTATGCAAACTGAAATCTTTCTTAAGATTTTATTTTATGGAAGCTATTCATCATTTTCTTGAAATAAAGTATACATGAATTAAATCATCTTTCATTTTAAGAGCTTTTTCCGCCCAATATTTCTTGTTTTTTCAGCCATCTATTGGATGAGTGCAAGTCCAGGTAGGAAAACTAAATTGTGGAGATTTAAATGTGATTAGGACCGCAAACGAGCCGAACCAATTCGAGTTTTGGTCTTAACGAGCGATACTTGTTACTATTCAAGTTTTGGTATTAACGAGTGATGTTTGTTACTATTCAACTGAGGTCGAGCAGCATTTCGAGCGCTCGCGAGCATATTTTTTTATTTTTTTATTTTTAATTATTTTTTTATTTTTTAGGTTTTGTTAAAAGCAATAAAAAGCTATCAAATTAACAAATATAATTGTTAGTATTATTATTAATAATAAATAATTAAATATTATGGATATTTATATATATATAATAAATTTTAAAAAAATAATTCAAATGTTCGCGAACCGCTCGCGAGCTCACGACATAAATATTTACGAGCTCGAGTCGAGCTTTGACCGAGCATGCTCGCAATTTGCCGCCCTAAATGTGACGTAGCTTCCATATTATGAATGCCCCTGGGGGCTTCATATGGTCGGTGAGCATGTAAAAAAAAATATTTACTGAACTATGATTAAAATTTATCGACTTCAACTAATCACAATTTGAAACAACATATACTTTACTATAATCACTTTTTACATGCAATTATATCATTATTTTGAGTTTGAAAATTTATCGTCCTAATGAGTTGTCACAGACTAGTAATTTAAGAGTATAATTAGAAAGAAAGTGTTATACCAATATAAACCCGAGAGTAAGTATTACTCATTTATTTTTTATTATATGTTTATTACAAATTTATATTTCCTTCGTCTAACAAGAGCGTGTTCAATTTGTCATTTTCATTTATCCCACAATAGAGTATTCATTCTATTTTTAGAAAATAACTCCTATAGTTTTATCCTATTTTTTGAGTTTATTTGCAACAATACCAAGGATGACTCACCATCTTTATTCTTTAATTAATCAACACCATTAATTAACACACTTTTAAGTAAAAAGTGAGACAACATTTTATCCATTCAAATCTACTACCTATTTTTTTTTAAATTACGTGCTCATAAAGAGTGATCACACTTTTATGGGACGGATAGAGTATTATATTATGTTTTGGGTTAGATCTGTCATTCGGTCGGTTCGAATCGGTTATAGGTGTTACCAATTTTCAACCAAAAACTTTTAATTTTATAATTGTCTTACCAATTTGGTAAATAATTGTTTTTATCAAATTCGGTTTATTTTTTGAAATTACTATTTTTATAATAAATATATTACAACAAAACATAGTGTTTATGCATACCTTACAAAATAATTCATGTTCCATGATCTCTGTTTCTGCTCTTAAAATAAGACGTATCAAATTTTCCAGCTACGAGTAGGGCTGTTCTCGGTCCGGTTCGGTCCGGGTACTGTGTTCCCGGGTCTGGACCGTTAAGGTATCGAGTCTTACCGATTTCGGTCCTTGCCGGTTTTGGGTCCCAACTTCAATACTTGTATCCGGACCGCTAACGTTTCGAGTGAGTATCGGTCCCGGGTACTTCGGCCTGGTTCTCGGGTATCTTGGATCGTTAAAAGCCCTAATCACCAAACCTCATAATCGAAACAAGTGTACGATGTATGTTTACGACAAATTACCGGTTTGTTTATCGGGTTAACGTTTTCGGTTCTAACTTCGGTACCAGTATCAGGACCGCTAATGTTTTGGGTGGGTATCAGTTCGAGGTATTATCGGGCGGTTCTCGAGCGGTTCTCGAGTATACTTGGATCGTTAACAGCCCTAACTACGAGAATATTAGATTCCCAGTTGCAATCTTTCTAAATGAATTAATATTGTGAGAGAACATGAATTTTGTTAGAAAATACTTATAATTATTTGCTAATGTTGTTTATCTGTATCGTTGATTATAGAAAAATATATACAAATGATAACAACGAAAAAAGAAGAATGTATATTTCAAAATAAAAACAATATATAGTTACATATATGAATATATGCGTACAACGATCGAATACTCAATATACACACACAAACAACTGTTATTTCAGTAATTTCGATAGTTATCAATCCATACCAATTTTTTCGATATTTTTATATTTTGATTGTTGGGTATTCGTCAAACCAAAAACTCGAACAAGGATCAATAATAATACAAGCGAATAACAAATATAACTATTACATAAATTGAAAATCCTACGGGAAAGGGTTAGGGTTTACAGTCCGTCTAAAAACAGAAAAAGTGAGTGAACCGTAGTAGTTTCGAACTGCCCACGAGCACAAAACATAGTACCAGTTTTGGGATGCCTTTCAATCTGAAGAATAAAGTGCAGTAATGAGAATAATCTCTAAACACATGTAAGTCCAGAAAATCAGATATATTACATATTAATATGTTAATTATTATTATTATTATTATTATTATTATTATTATTATTATTATTATTATTATATATATATATATTGAGAAAATTATCAAATTGGTCCCGTATGTGGTATCTATTGGCTAAAAAGCCCCGTCTATTTCCGGCGGACCGAAAAACCCCACATCTACCCTCTGCTTTCGCCAATTTAGTCCTCCGTCGTCGGTCGGGGTATTTTCCGGCTATCGGAGATGACGGCTATCGGAGATGACGCGGCTGACACGTGGCAAGAAATAGTGGTCCATGTCAGGCCATGTGGCTGAAACGTGGCAAAAAATTAAAACCTTTTTTTTAGAAATACAAAATTAAAAAATTAATTAAAAATTTCTAATATTTTTATATTAATATTCCAGAATTAAAAATAATTATCTAAAGTTCCAATTTTTTTAATAAAATACTATCAAATTGAGAAATATATTATTATCATTTTCTATAAAGTAAATAAAAAAATTATTTTGAAAAAATTATCAAATTGTTAATTCAGATTTTTTTATTTATTTTATAGAAAAAAATTACAATTTTCTTTAAATAAAAAATTGTTTATAAATATATTCCAGATGCTTTTAATTTTTGAGTTTTGAATTTTTAGATAAAAAATTCTAATATTTTTATATTAATATTCCAGAATTAAAAATAATTACATAAAGTCAATATTTTTTTTAATTTTTCAGATTTTTTAACTAAAAAAATAAGTTCCTATTTTTTTAAACTTTTTTTACATTTTTTTATATTATTTAGGCTTTTATATTTGCCAGCCACGTGTCGTCCACGTCAGCTTCGATGGCCGGAAAATACTCCGGCCGACGACGGAAGACTAAATTGGCGAAAGTAGGGGGAGATATGAGGTTTTTCGATCCGCCGGAGACAGATGAGGTTTTTTGGCCAATTGGTCCCACATACGGGACCAATTTGATAATTTTCTGATATAATATATATATTACTGCATAAATTAAGTGATGAGGACAAGATTAATGAGTTAGACGACGCGTATATGGAGCAAGTGGAGCGTAGGAAACGCGAAAAAGAAGAAGAAAACGTTGGTGATGTCATGATGATGTCATCGCTGATGGAGATGGAGATTTGATGACATCATCATCCAATAATGCCAAATTGATTTCTGTGACTCGGAGTTGGACGAAATTCGCATGGTTGATGTAAAATGAGCAAACGGTCAAGATTTTCATTTCCGGAAAGTCCTGGGATTTTACCCATTCAGAGTCGTTTATGGGGTCAAATTGGCGTTTTTCTATTTTACAAGCTTTATTTTATAATTTTTAGTATTGTTATCCATTAAGAAATGTTACGATTTGTTTCCTATTCGCATTAGAATTCTAGAGTCCTTTTCATATTAATATTCCAGAGTCCTTTTCATATTAGAAATCCTTTGTACCCTATAAATATATGGATTAAGGTTTATTATTTGCAGTTGATTATTAATAAAAAATGACTTTCGGTCAAAAAAATTCAAATTGAATTTGTTACGTTTCTGTCCTGCGTGAGAAATTAATTTAAGTGCAAGAAAACCCCCTTTGTTGCAAAGGCTCAGATTTCCTGGACTCAAACCCCACAAGTTCGATAATACCACAAAGGTATTGCACGGCCGACAACCCCAACACCACCTGGTCCCGACAGCTCCAAATTTTCGTCAGCCTAGTCCGAAAAACAGTCACAACAATCTTCACGAGTCTTCTTCTCAGAGCCCTCACAACCTCACAATATAAGTTTATATATCACACAAGAGCGAATATATGTTTGAAAGGTTTCTTCGTTTTTCGGTGGTCTTCACAAAGAGGACAGAAGTCCCTATTTATACAAGTCCACATCGATCCGTTGAGAAGAAGACGGGGGCGATAAGGGACAAGTTAGTAGAGGAAAAAACGGAGGGGGGCGTAACTGTGAGGGAAGTGAGAAAGAGAGACGCCAGAAGAGGTCAACTGAAGGAGGCGGGCGAGAGGGAGAAATGAGGTAGCAAAATCCTAGCTGCCTCATTAAATAGAAAAGAGAGCAATGGTCAGGATGTGTTACATGGATCGGATGACTGAGATTAAATGGGTTGCCAAAGTGTTGGGCCGGGGCTAAAAATGGACCGAAAGTAAGTGAAATATGAAAGACCCCTTTTTTGGGCTTTTATTTTCAACATTGTTAAATTTGATTTCGGTCGCTAAATTCAATTTACCATACTAATTTTTTTTTTATTGGTATTCGATTCGATAATTACCAAATCAAGTAGCACCCTAATTTGGGATCGTAATTGGAGAGAGGATTGCTTCAATCTTATCATTAAAAAAACTGCTTGTATTTGCTGCACAGTAAAGTTCTTTTTTTTTCTTTTTTTTTTCTCTAGTACATAATAGATACTTTTGTTTCTATTGAGTTTTTTGGACATTATAAAAGATAAAGTCACGGGTATCATATATGATGAGACCTTTTTTTTTTTTTTTGAGATAATATGAAATATACCACTTTTGTTCACCATAATATATATTATTATTCATATATTTTTTATTATATTCCCTCCTAAATATCATAGATTTCACTCAATTTACACTAATAATACATACTTTAGGATCGGATACCTAAGATTAGAACTGTAATAACAAGGGCATTTACTAGTTCCATATCGCGCTCGCTGAAGGAAAACTTGTTTTCTCCCTCAGGCTCGATTCCTTGGTTAATCGCACTTTGCATGTGTCCTGCGCCTAAACCCTTTGACAAGAGGTGGTCGTTTTCCGAATTGAGTCTTATCTCGATTTGACCACATCGTTCGTGCTTACCCGGTGAGAATTTGACCATGGCCGCCTTGAGGTGGCATATGGGGCTCGATTGGCCTCACATTTGAGAAATGCAAGGGGGTTGATTGCGGACGAAGTATTTCAGGCCGCCTTCATCGCATACTCGGATCAGACCATTGACCAGGTCATGGTACTCCACAGTTTTGTGCCTAGTGGAGTTGTGGTATGTGTGAAGCCGCTCATTGTCGAGCAGGGACATGCATTTAATGATCGGTCTTCCGTAGATCTGGCAAATCAGTCGTGTCGTGTACTTTCGTATTCCGCGTACCAAAAGTCCAGACACATACACGACACAAAATAAATTCGTAAATTCATGTCGTTTCGTGTCGTGTTTTCGCATCGGGCACATAATATAAAATAAATATTAAAATATTATTTTTTTCGAAATCTAAAATATTATATTTTCGAATTTTAAAGTTTAGTACAAGCAGAATTCATAATAAGAGATTCTGAAATTTAAAGATAATAATGTTCTTCAGTTTCATTTCCTTCACAATAATCTATATTGTATATAAAATGTATGTTTTTATAAAATTAAATATAAAATTTTAAATTATGTTATAAAATATTATATACATATATATATATATATATTTATATATTTATTTATTTTGTGTACCTCGTGTCATGTCATGTACCCAAAGAATAAACACAAAACTAACACTAAATCTCGGTCGTGTACTTTCGTATTCGTGTACTTTGGTATCGTGTACTCAAAATGCAAACACAAATACTGAATTTCCGTGTCATTTTTCGTGTCGTGTGGTAAATTGTCTGATCTAGTCTTTGGGGCGAAAAGATCTCAAGGTCCTTAATGTGCTCCCAAAATGATAGCGATGTTAACTGTGTGGATCTCGATGTAGCTCACCATGAGCTCGATTTTTTTTTTTCGAAAGAGTTTGGCAAATGCTTAGCTGGAACCTATCTCTCTCGTTTGTTCCCAGCCTCTAGCTTGTTGTGCCGCTCCCTCAGGAACAACCAAAACTAGGACCGATATTAACTCCTCCCTATATATATGGGAGCAGGCTCGCTACAAGAATTCACGAAAAGATTCACGTCAAATCTGACCAATTGACCATTTGAACAAAGAGTTTTTAAGAGACTATGATCACCAATGCATCACCTAGAGTAAGCGAAAAAATACGATATTCATGAGCGTCATAGGCACCATGGAGATCCACCGAGCTAAATATTGGCTTAGATGGGAGCTCATGTAGGTTTCGTGGTTCTAAGGGGGCCACTCTTATGGATTACTATCCTTCTATTAAACGGTTCGGGCAAATGAGAAATGACTGGGGGACTCCTCGTCCTCAAAAGCAGCAGTGTCGCAGGGTGATAGATTGCTATAAGAACGCTTGTTTGATTCATAACAACGTAATGTGGGAATTTTTTCATTTTAATGTGGGTGATAACTCATTTTGAGCACTCTGCACTATTCTTCTCACCTAGTAGATTATTGAGTAACCATAATTTAATTCTTCCCCCAATTCTTGTCGGATTTGGGGATATGGGCCGTGAAGGTGAGGGGTTTCGGTTTTTGCTACGAGGGACGGGGATGACAATGGTATTTTGAAACGAAGGATGGAGCACACCTAGTGATTATTATATATTTACATGGGATACATATAGTGTGTCTATTATTGAATTAGTTGATAGATTTATGGTCAATTTATTTTGTTTTATATTATGTGATTGACGTGTGATTGTTCTGTTTCCGAGTCTTTTTTTAGGTACTCTTAATTATAAATATTAACTTGTTAGGTTATAACGGCGCACATCATTTTTTTTTATTAAAGGTTTTTTTTATTTATTTCAAATGAGGGGCTCTTAAATTTGGTCATTTTTCTAATACATATCTAGTGTTTAGCCATCTTTTAAATAAAACTGGAGTTTAGTCAGCTCATCTTCTTTTGGACTTATTTTTAGTTTTCGATTCGATTCGATTAAGTTGCGTCCATTCGATTCGATTCGATTCGATTCAGGTCCATTCGGGCCTAATCGATTCGATTCTTCTTCTTATAATTATTATTAGTAATCTTAATTATTATTATTGTTATTATTACTAATAATATTATTGTTGTTGTTGATTATTATTATTATTATTATTTACCATTATTTTTATTATTATTTACCCTTAATATATTTGATTCGATTCGATTAGTTAAATTAATTCGATTCAGTTGATTCGATTGATCCAAAAACGAGCCTATTATGATAATTTTAGTCATGCATTAATTTTAGTCATCTCTTAAATCTGGTCATTTTTAAATAATATTGATATATAAATAGTAGCTAAAAAGGAATTTTGTTCATAAATTTAATTTGCAAATATAAAATTGTTGGGCAATTTTTTTCTAATATTGCTAATTATAATAGGAGTATTCTAATGTTTAAAGGTCTTTATACATACATACAACAAAAGTTAATAATAATTTCAAAATGAGTAGATATACTACTTAGGCAATGATTAACAAAAGGGCGACGTACCTGAGAATTATAAATATATTAATACTTAAATAATTAGCAGCCATTTTTTTATTTAACGAGTATTATTGTATTACATAATATAAGTATATTTTATCCATACAATATAAATACTTGTACAAAATAAATATATATAAATTATGACTATTGTAGTACTTATTTGACCAACCAATATGAGTATCAATGACCTAATAATATGAGTACTTGAGTGCAATATAATGGTACTTAATAGAGTTATACAAGTACATAATTATTCATTGACCGAGCATGTTATTTTTTTTATAGCAAAAGTCGAAATCTCTTGCCCTCAGGATCTCCACCTCCCGGCCCGACAAGAATTGGTGGAAGAATTAAATCATGGTGATTCAACGGTCCACTAGATGGGAGGAATAGTGTCTGGTGCCCACAAGGAGCTATCCCCACATTGGAGAGATAAAACTCCCACACTGCGGCTGCCAGGACTCGAACCTGCGTCATTATAGCAATCTGCCACTTAGGAAACCAGTTGAGCTGCACATGCGGACGAGCATGTTATTTTCTTTCCAACAATTATTGTTGTGTTCCGGGAAATCCTTCCCGTATTGGTGTCTTACCTAATACTAGTTGTAGGGGGATAAGAGTTATGGTAGGTTCTAGACTCTTCCATAAGTAGTTGGATACTGTTAGATGTCTTACCTTAACTAGGAATCCTATGTATGGAAAGACTCTCTTTGTAATGCCTATATAAAGGCCCCTCTATTCATTGTTATCAATACAATTGATTGCTGTCTTTACTTTTCTCCTCAAACACGTTATCAGCACGTAGCTCGAACGAAAGAAAAAAAATCGCCATGACTACTGAAACTCCGCCGCCGACCGCCGCCGTCGGCCTCCGACACGCCACCGCCTGGGCCGCCGCCACCGCCAGATCCGCCGCGCTGGCCGCTGCTCCAGCGCCTGGCGCCACAGCCAGCCTCCGCCGGACCTCACTCAAGCCGCCCGCTCCGCGCCGCTCGCTCCGCTTGCGCCTCCCGGCTGACTCGGTTGCTCCGCCAACGCCGCCAAGCTCGCCACCGGACGTCAGACCTCCGCAACCGGACCACCGCCACCGGACCGCCTCGTCGCCGGACCGCCGCCCCAGAGCCACGGACAGCCGCCACCAACCGCGCCAAAGATAACCGCTGCCGCCAAGACTGCCGCCTCCGCGCGCTGAGCGCCGACCACCGCCGACCGCCGCGGACCGCCGACACTGGCTCCAGTCAGTGAGTCCGACCTGGTTTCGACTCTCGGACCAAAACCCGAACATCAACTTATCTTCTAAGCCAAAATTGCGCCTCCGGTTTCACGTCGTCGCATCGAGTACCAACCTAGATCGAAGCACAAGACAGATTCAAGACGTACCTAATTTTATAATCGAGGTAACTATCTCGACTCGTCTCTTTTCAATTCTCTCCTTTTTGGGAATTTTCTTTTGGGGACACGGGTTTTGGGTTCTTTATCTCCCACGCTACTGCGGTGGATGAGACCGCGAGAGAAGTCGGTATCTCTGCGTGTCGAAGAAAAGCGTGTGACGGTCCCGGGGAGTCACGGAATTGTTGAAAAGTCGATACTTGTGGTTCTTGCATACACCACGTATCCGGGTGCGATCTGATATCGCCGTTTTTTTGTCGACTTTACTAAACAACAATTAAGGGAAGTAAATCGAGTAACGGTTATGTTACACGCTTTTAAAAGCATCGATTGTGACCGTTTACATTGTCACCGAAAATCCAACAAGACTAACTTCCTCTTGTTTATATCTTGTAGATGGCACAAAGCTCCAATGTTCATCCGAGTTCGACATCCTTGACCATGCCGGTAAGGAGTACCATAGGTGGGTCTCGACGTTCGCTTGGCGTCGTAAGAGATTTACTACCACCATCTTTCCTCTAACGAGCCTAACGCTCAAGAACCGAGCGAGGAAACCAAGGCTAATGCACTGATGTACTTGCGTAGACATATACATCCGTTGTTGAAAAAGTGTTATATGAACTTACAAACCCCTAAAGAACTATGGGACACACTCGAACAACGATTTAATAATGTGCATGATCGCGCTTCCCGAATTGCAACTTCGGTGGGAGCAAATCCGATTTTGGATTATGCGAATGTGGAAGCCTATAATCAAGTGTCCTCGATCTTCGCTGATCTTGGTTTTGTGGTGTCAAGAAGTCCGATCAAGATTTGATCGAGAAGACTCTTAACACGTTTCCCGTGGAGCAAGTGTAATTGCTCATCACCGCGTTGCCTATGAGGAAGGGAGAATTAAGAACTTTAGTGACCTTATCTCCCACCTCGCGAAAAAGAAAGGCACCATGAGATTATTCTCAATAGCAATGCGCGCCACTGCACGGCCGATTCCGAAGTAAATCAGCTACCCACAGAAAGCACCACGACAAAATAGAAAAGGCAACGCTACTCGCTTTTGCAAGCACCACGGATGCATGACTCGAGCAAGCAAGGGAAAAGACGAGGTCGTCGCTCCAACGTGTGGAAGAGGCAAGGTGGCTCGGCCACGGACCTAGTGGAACCCAACCACGTGGGCCGCCTCCCGCCACGGAATGGAACCACTCCAAAGGAAGGCCGAATTGCTATACTTGCGGATCGAAGAAGCATACTTACCGCAATTGCAAAGCGCCAAAGAACATCCAAGCTTACTACAAGCACTATAAACAATATTTGGCTCAAGAGTCGAATTACATGGAAGTAGACAATGAGAATACGGAGGTGAACCATATTGAGATCCGCATCGAGATCCCTCCTCTCACCATTGCGACAAAGACCAACATATGGATGTTGCCGACTTTGACTAGTTTTACGCTTTGGTTATGTTTTGTCTTGTTTCTAGTTTCCGAGAACTACTTTGGATTTTCATGAATGTAATAAAGTTGGCTATGATGAATAAAATTCTTTTAATTGGTGTGATTGTGCAAAGATGAATTTTATTTTTCCCTCGAAAGCATGTTTGGTTTATCACAAAATAATTGCTAGCAACGAATTGCTTGGTTAAAATAAAAATTTGATACATTGGTAGGATTTCATCAAAACTTTTGATCAAGACTAGGCGCATCCTCCTTGGTATTTGTTTATGCTTTGAGAGTTCAAACGGAATCAGTGGTTTTTAAACAAATTTTTAGTCAGACCGACATTCCTACTTTCTCTGCAAGTCTACCAAGTTGGAGTTACCGAAAGGATCATTAGTAGAGATATAAATCGTAAACCAAGACGCGTTTTAAAGTATCTAAACGCTCCTATGGCCATATTTCCATAGTATTGTATCAAAAATAATGCCTTTGAAAAAGGTTTAAACCTTGCTCTTTCACTCAACAATAGGGAAATACCAAAATAGCAAATTAAAACGAGCACTGAGATCTGAGTTTAATGATCCAGAAAGTGCACGACCTATGGATAGAAAGATACGGAAGTCTAGTTTCCAGAACAACTGACCGTTCGTCCATAGCCTTCTTAACGAAGAAGTTATTGCTGTTTTAGTGAACAAAGGTCAAGCTGCGCGAAATTATTTCCAATGATTGTGCTAACTTTGATCCTAACCAACTTGGTCGAATTTCCCCAAACTCGATGTAAATGAGTTTTAGCTATGTCTCTAAACATAAGACTAATTGAGTTTCATGTCTTATTGTAGATGTCTCGTGGCGAAATTGAGTGCCTTGCTGATAGTGGAACAACCCACACTATTCTTCTAATAGGCAATTATTCAAGGATATTGTGCCATACATATCCTCGGTGACAACAATGATTGGTTCCTCCCAAGTAATTCAAGGAGGGAGGACTGCTCATTTCTTGCTACCTAACGCACGCATATTAATGTCACAAATGTTCTCTATGCCCCAAGAGCAAACCGAACCTTGCTAAGTTTTAGGGACATCCGTGCAACGGTTATCACCTTGATACACATTGTGAGAATGGAGCAGAATTTTTGTGTGTTACTGCGGCGAATGCGGAAGACGCCGCGTTCTCGAGAAACTTATGAGTCTAAGTAGTGGTTTATACCAGACTACAATAAGGGTTATTGAATCTATCTTTGTGAGTCACGAAATGTGTGATTCGAAGCATACCAACTATGGCATGACCGACTCGGTCACCCCGACGCGACATGATGATTCGCATTTTGAAAAACTCACATGGTCATCCGTTTTCAAGTCCGAAAACGATTGGAAGCACCACTCGATATCGGCATTGATGTGAGTGAGCTTGATACCGTATCAACGGGACTAAAGATCGCACGCCCTAATAAGGTTGACGGTGCATCTCTCAGAATCCCGAGGCTTCCGTGGCAATTTCTAATGCCCATAAATCGTTTTGTAAAGCCTGTTCACTAGCAAAGTTGATACCCTCTCCGTCCTTTGCTAAAGACTCAACACAAAATATTCGCTTCTTACAAAGAATTCAAGGGGACATATGTGGACCTATTCAACCAGAGTGCGGACCATTTAGATATTTTATGGTTCTGGTTGATGCATCGACGCGATGGTCACACGTCGCTCTGCTATCCACAAGAAACGCCGCATTTGCTAAACTCCTAGCACAAATTATCAAGTTACGGGCTAACCACCCCGACTTCCCAATCTCGTCATTAAGATTGGACAATGCCGAGAGTTTACGTCAAAGTCTTTGACGAATATTGCATGTCGATTGGGATTGATGTTGAACATCCCGTCCCCACGCTCATTCGCAGAATGGCCTTGCCGAGGCTATGATTAAGCGATTCTGACTTATCACCCGAGCATTGGTATTGCGCACCAACTTGCCGATTTCTCGCATGGGGTTATGCAATTTTGCATGCGGCTATACTTATTCGCCACCCACCGCCAATCAACCGTTTAGTGCGTACAGTTGGTAAATCGGATATGAGCCTGATATTTCACACTTACGCATTTTTGGTTGTGCGGTATATGTGCCAATTACGCCCACAGCAGTACTAAAATGGGTCCGCAAAGACGATTAGGTATATATGTTGGCTATGAATCGCCTAAAATTATCCGCTATTTGGAACCTTTGACAGAGATTTGTTCACCGCAAGATTTGCAGATTGTCACTTTGATGAGACAAACTTCCCGTCGTTAGGGGAGAGAGGAATCGAACGATTCGATTGAACGCCAGAAATTGTCCAGTGTGCTCCTCCTTGCCTCATCAAGATCCCCGCATGACTCAATCCGAGCTAGAAGTGCAACGTATTCTCGCCTTGAAAGTTGCGGATTCGATGCCCGGCGCCTTTACTGAGCATCGCGAAAGTGACAAGATCTACCATTCCCGCGAATGTTCCCGCAAGGTTGGAAGTCCGATTATAGGGCAAGGTTCAGCCGCCCAAAGGAATGATGCCACCGGCGTCAACCTTAGTGGTGGGACCAGGCTTGGCCGCTCTTATCCCTGCTCGAAAGAGGGGAGGCCAGTGGGTAGAAAGGATACCGAACCTCGAAAGAGAAGAGGAACGGAGGCACAAAATCCTCTCATCATCGACACGGTGACTCCGTCACACGAGATTATCTCGACTACGGATATGTCCTCGAATCAACAATGGAACAATCGACGACGCGTTTAAACTTTGTTGATGTCGAAAATAAAGAAATCTCGATGCAATGTACGAGTGAATACGCATTTATCGATGTCGTCCATGCTAGTCGACGATGCTTTTGCCTACTCCGTCGCTCAAGAAATTATTGAAGACAACGACGCTGAGCCGCGCTCGGTTGCTGAGTGTCAACAACGAGCCGATTGGCCGAAATGGAAAGATGCAATGCAGGCTGAACTAGACTCAATGGCTAAACGTGAGGTATTTGGCCGTATCGAGCCAATACCCGTGGGCGTTAAACCAGTTGGACATAAATGGGTCTTTGTTCGTAAACGCAATGATAAGAATGAGGTCATGCGTTACAAAGCGAGACTAGTTGCCCAAGGCTTCTCGCAACGCCCTGGCATTGACTACGAGGAGACGTATTCTCCCGTTATGGACATCATCACTTTCCGCTACTTAGTCAGTTTGGTAGTGTCCGAAAAACTGAACATGCAGCTTATGGATGTGGTTACAGCGTATCTTTATGGGGATCTAGATACGGATATCTATATGAAAGTCCCCGAAGGGATTTCATGGCCCAAATCAAGTAGCTCTAAACCACGGAGCGCGTACGCTGTGAAATTGCGTCGTTCACTGTATGGTTTGAAACAATCCGGAAGGATGTGGTACAACCGCCTAAGTGAATACTTGGTTGGGAAGGGATACAAGAACAGTGACATCTGTCCATGCATATTCGTGAAAAGAACAGATGCAGGATTCGTGATTGTAGCCGTCTATGTAGATGACATGAATGTCATCGGTACCATAGATGAAGTCAATGAAACGGCCCGCTACCTTAAATCCGAATTCGAGATGAAAGATCCGGGAGGACTCGATTCGCTTGGGCTTAGAGCTAGAACATCGAGATGATGGTATACTCATTCATCACCGCCTATGTCCACAAAATGCTCAAAGCGATTTAGCATGGACAAGGCACATCCTCTTGCTACCCCCATGATTGGTCGAAGTCCGAAATGAACAAGGATCCGTTGGCCCTAAAGAGGAGGATGAAGAGGTCCTTGGAGCGTAAACACCGTACCTTAGCGCAATCGGTGCGTTGTTGTATCTGGCTCAATGTACTCGTCCAGACATCGCATTCTCTGTGAATCTGTTAGCGAGATTTAGCTCCGCTCCCACGATAAGGCATTGGAATGGAGTAAAACACATCTTTCGATACTTGAAAGGCTCTAGTGACCTTGGATTGTTCTTTCCCTACGCAAAAGAGAGTGATATTCCGAAAGGAATTGTTGAGGTGAAGACGATGCATACCGACCGTCGATGTTCCTCGATATTGCAGCTAAGCATGGTAGCTTGACTACCGAAGTGCTAATGCAAGCAAGCTTACCCTTATGCAGAATCCTAACGACACGTTAGTGGATTTCTTGATGCCTGCTATCTCTCCGACCCGCATAAAGGACGTTCCCAAACCGGTTATGTGTTCACCATTGGGAATACGGCGATATCTTGGCGATCTACCAAGGCATCCTAGTTGCTACTTCCTCGAACCATGCAGAGATAATTGCATTGCACGAATCCGTAAGGGAGTGCATTTGGCTCCTGGCCACCATAGACCATATACGAGGAACGTGTGGATTAGATCCCACTACAAGAACTCCTACTGCATCTTTGAGGACAATGCGGCATGCATTGAGCGGATGAAGTTAGGTTTCATAAAGGGTGACAATACCAAGCATATTGCGCAAGTTCTTCTATAATCAGCAGCAGAAATTGTGAATATCGAAGTGAAACAAGTGAGTTCCGATGAGAATATCGCAGACTTGTTCACTAAGTCTCCGAAATCTACATTTGAGAAACATGTGAGGAGCATCTAATGTATCGATTATCCGAGCTCAACTAAAGATGGCTCGATGGAATGAGTCATGTATACCTCGGGAGTATACTTCACATGATTCTGACATTTGTAGTTGGTGCGTTGCGCTCTTTTTCCTCACCAAAGTCTTTATTTTTCCCACGGGGTTTTATTTGACTTGGAAAGGTTTTTTACCGAGGCAACACATTGTGCACCATGTTAGTATTAGCGTTCGACACAGGGGGAGTGTTCCGGGAAATCCTTCCCGTATTGGTGTCTTACCTAATACTAGTTGTAGGGGGATAAGAGTTATGGTAGGTTCTAGACTCTTCCATAAGTAGTGGACATCTTGTTAGATGTCTTACCTTAACTAGGAATCATATGTATGGAAAGACTCTCTTTGTAATGCCTATATAAAGGCCCCTCTATTCATTGTTATCAATACAATTGATTGCTGTCTTTACTTTTCTCCTCAAACATGTTGTAGTTTATATGACATTTTTATATTAAAGTATTATATAAATTTTAATGAAATATTTCTTCCGAACAAACTATTAGGACAAAATTATATAATAAAAGTAGTACGGTGAGAATACTAATAAATATCATCTCTAACAGTTAGAATATACTAGTTTTTGTATAATCGCACTAGTTATGAAATCTAGAGGCCTTTATAATTGTGAAAAACACATATGGGATTTTTGTGGTTAATGACCTCATATCTAGGGCAGTAATAGAGACGTATTTTACCGAAGCTTCACTGGATTAGGCGCGGTTCGAATTTATTCGAACTTTAGGTTCGATTCATCTCGAAAGTTTCACACATCAAAATTTGAGGTTCGATTTGATTCAAATGCTATATTTTTTTTTTTATAATTCGATTTGATTCAGCTCGAGTTAAAGTCCATTATAACACCATAAGTCCACGATCCAAACTATATCAAGTCGAACGGTTCGGTTCGATTCGCCGAGACCGAATGGTTCGACCTAAGATGGAAGGAGTTTATGTTTTGGGCCAAAACCCCTCGAACCGAGCCGAACCATTTCGATTCACCGATCCTATTATATAAGATTCGGTTCTACATTTGGTTCTACATCTGGGACTCTGGTGCTGACTAATGTATATGTCTGTTCCTATCGGTGGCAATTTGTCATTGTTATTTAGCTGGCCATGGCTTGGCTACGCGCTCATCCTTCTGGCCTCGATTTTAGATTATTAAATAATTTTTGAGGAAATGACCGGGCCCCCTACATAGTCAAGGGGCCACTTTTCTCCTGTACACGAATTCTGTAATTTTCTAATTGAAGACACAATTTTTACATTACTTCCATCTTTCAACACTGAAACTCGTGGAATCGGCCGGAACCGAACTGAATTTTTCGGTTCGGTTCGATTTCTGATGTTGAAATTATGTATTTTTTTGGAATTGAACCCGAATTTCAAAATTCGGTTCGGGTTCGATTCCTGCAAGAAAAAATTATAAAAACCCGAAATTACCTATTTACTTGTTTTTTATTAATATTAGTTGATTTATAAAGAAAAAATAAAAAATCTTAAAAGTATACTGCCTTACTTAATTTATTGAAGTTCAAGTTACTCTTTTGCTGCTTCATTTTGATTGATATTTTGATTGTATCAACTGAACATTCAACTTTGCATCTTCACTATCTTGTTCTTAATAAGACTATTGTTGTTTAGAAATTTAAAATGGAGCCAAATCTTGCTTCTAAATGGTCTATTGTTGTTTAAAATTGAGTTTCTTAGATTGAAGCGGGTGAACAGATTCATATAGACATGAAAAAATAAAACCGAAATATTGCCGGAACCGAATCGAAAATTTCGGTTCGGGTTGTGTTCGGTTCCGAATGAAAAAAAATATAGAACCGAATCCGAAATACACAATTCGGTTCGGGTTCGGTTCCTGCAAAATAAATAAATTCCGAACTTAATTTTAACAACCCTAAAAAATATACATAATTTAATTTTGATCGATTTCTCAAAATATAAATTTGACTATTAATAATTTTAATTATATTTAAATAAAATTATAAAAATATAATATTTAAAAAAAATATACATTAACACAAATCAAAAAGTAACCACATGATTAAATATTTATTTATATATTTTGAATACAAATACAGTGTTTCTTCTCTCATCGTCGTCTTCTTGATCTTTTTCCATTTTTTTCTTTTCTTTTTCATACTTCGAACCCCCACCATGTCCCCATCTCCCATTCCCCACATCCACGCGGCAGTTGCGTTTGTGGGACAACGGTGATTTTAGTGTCACCATTCATTTTGTGTAATTGGAACTAATATGTGAGGTAAGGGGTTTATAATTCGTATTCTAATGTATGTTCGGGTATGTGCGGAGTGCACACATATATAAGATCGAATTATAACCCAGACGACATGTCGGAGTCCGGGCGAGCCCTTGGTGATCCTACCGACTGCTCACGGCGGGTCGAGGGGCGAGCCTCATGGGGTTTGGGCGCGCCTAAAAGGTCTTCGGAAATTTAGATTTGGGATTTAGTGATATTTCCAAATTTTATAGGGAGACTGTGGTAAAATTGATTAATTTCGTCAATTTTGTTAAGCCACCCGTCAACCCTAATTTCGGACCACTAATGACGGCGCCGCTCTCAAAACCCTAAAATCGACCTACTTGTAACCCTAATCCGACATGTATAAATAGGGCTCTCCTCATGAGTCCTAAACACATCCTTTTTCTGAGCTCTCGATCTTTCTGATAAACACAGAATTTCTCTAGCAATTTGGCTTACGTTTCTGTGCCTAGATTCGTAAGTGTTCCATTGGATTATCCTAGGCTGAATTTCTTGTAACCCGGGCATAGGGTAGAAATATCAGTTCGGAAAGTGTTTACACGATCCATTGGAAAATCCGGATCTCCATAAAAACCCTTATACCCCAACAATCGAACTGATATTTTCTGTCTTCTGGAGATGGCTGAATCAATCCGCGAGATGACTACGAAGTTCAACAAACTGTACAAGTTCGAAGGCAACGATTTGGTACCGCGTAAGAAGATGCACTTCATGCCGACTACTCAAGGCGGCGTATGTCTTGAGTACTCCTGCATCGGAGGTGGTTGAAAACGAGACATTGGAGGAAACCAGAAGAGGAGCAAGTGGGACAACGATGACTACATCTGCAGAGGCCACATATTGAGCGGTATGTCCGATTCTTTATTCGATATCCATGGTGATGCTAAGAGTGCGAAGGAAATGTGGGACACCCTTGAATCAAAATACATCGCTGAGGATGCTTCGAGTAAGAAGTTTCTGGTTAGCGATTTTAATGCTTATAAGATGGTTGATTCAAGGTCTGTCATAGAACAATACAATGAACTCCTTCGTATTTTGGGTCAATTTAAACTGCACAACATGAACATGGACGAATCCATTGTTGTGTCAAGTGTGATTGACAAACTTCCACCATCCTGGAAAGATTTCAAACATAACCTAAAACATCAAAAGGAGGAACTGTCTTTGGTTCAACTTGCTAGTCATCTTCGCATTGAAGAATCTCTTCGTGCTAAGGATAATGACAAATCTGATAAAACCAAAGGAAGAGTTGAACTTAGACAGCCCTCTGTTCATATGGTTGAAAGCAAACCAAGGAGCCCGAATAACAAAGGACATGGCAAACGTAAGCAAGAAACAGTCCCTAATAACTCCAACAAAAAGAATAAGGGAATTACTTGTTGGAGGTGTAACAAGGTGGGACATTGCAAGCGTGATTGTCGTGTGAATCTAGGCAACAATGGTACTGGAAACAGTGGAGCCAATGGAAGTGGACATGAGTCTAAGGACCAAGTTAAAGGAGGTCAGTACTTGACTAACCTTGATAATTCTAAACAGAATTATGTCTATTATGTCTCACTCATTCCAGAATCATTCTATGTGCAGGATGATGATGTTGCTTGGTGGATCGACTCCGGGGCAAGGAACCATGTATGCAAGGATAAACGGTGGTTTGAAACATTAACACCCCTTGAAGATGGATCAGTGCTGAAAATGGGAGACGGTTCTTTTATACCTATTTGTGGTGTCGGTGTCGTTTGTCTTGAATTTACTTCTGGAAAGACTATTAGACTTTTGTCGTTTGTCGTTTGTCGGTGGGTATCATTCAAAACAAAACATCAAAAAGTCTAATAGTCTTTACTTATATAGCAGGGAAATAGGGCTCTGCCCCCGGACCCCCGACATAATCGTACCGGCTTATAATTCGATCTTATATATGTGTGAACTCCGCACATACCCGAACATACATTAGAATACGAATTATAAACCCCTTAGCTCACATATTAGTTCCAATTACACAAAATGAATGGTGACACTAAAATCACCAACAAACGCTTTGTTGTATGCATATTTGTAGTTAGGGGTGGTATACCCCACACCGTACCAAAATTTGCAGTATAATAAAACTCATACTGACAAGTAACACCGTAACGAAAGTATTTATCTATACTTTATGTCATATCGAAATTTTCGGTACAACAAAATTCATACTGACACCGTATTCGAAGGTTTCGGTGTAGCTTTCGGCATACCATACCGAATTTTCGGTATACGAAATTTTATCTCAATATATATTGGTATACAGTGTAACCTCTTTAAACTAATACTAGATAAATTAATAACCTCTATAAAATTAATATTTTTTCCGGTCCCGACTTGGGCACCCAAGCGTAAATTAATAATTTCGATAAATTAGTAAGATAATAATTTTTTTGAGACTCATTTATAAATCAAGGGTCCCATCAACATCATAAATTAATAATCTCAGAAAATTACAAAGACAACTAAGACAACTTAGTAAAACATGACTGTAGTGTTGATTGTTTTCTATTGAAATTCAAATCAGAATGAATCCCATCTCTCACTTTTTTCACGGCACTTAAAAGCTCTGGTGTGCTATACTCTGTCTGCATGAAAAAATTATGAAGGATTTTCGACGCCTCTATTGCTTCTTTTCGTGTAACCGGCTCTAATGGTGCCGTATCATCTTGAGCTTCATCCTCAATTAGATTTTCAATTATAGTATCAACAATTTCCCCTAAGCTTTGGATTTGTGAACATCCTTCATTTTCACCCGAAATAGATGATTGACATTCATTTGATTATGATGAAAATTTTTAATCAATGCAGCGAGTTCATGAGTACCTGCTTCAGTATCCGCATGTAAATTTGTTGAATCTTCTCCTTTCACTGAGCGAATTTTACAATATCTGAAACAATTGGCTACTGTCTCTTGCTGCACATTTATAGTCCAGGTTGAGACTGCAAGATTAATGACGTCTAGAACATTAAGCTTTTCTGGATCGAATTGTCCCAACCCGTGGCCTTCTAGTATCATATGGTAGAGCCTCGTACGATAGTGCATCTTGAAAGCTCTTATTATCCCAACATCACAAGGTTGAATCTTTGATGTCATGTTAGGTGGTAGAAAGAACAACTCAACATTTTCTAGTCCTTCAACAATTTTGGGATGGGCACGACAATTGTATACCACCAACAAAATTTTCCTACCATGCATTTTTCGATCAAGATAACAAACATATTCATCAAAAAACACACTAGTCATCCATGCTCTCTTGTTAGCACGATATTCACAATTTAAGCAACTCATATTCACATTCTTGAAGCAACGTGGTTTAGCATACTTACCAATGATCCATAAAGGAATTTTTTCTGATCCATCTTCATTGCAACAGATAACAACGGTAAGCATTTCTTTATCCTATTTTTTTCCTTCCAATTGCTTTGTTGCAAGAGAATGATCGGCTTGTAACCTGTCAAACAAACCAGTTATCCATATTAAACACATTTTTCATAGGGAATTGGTTTATATTCTCCTTTATAAACTGCAGTTGTTTCTCCATTTCTTGTGTGTCAACAGAACCACTTTCTCCGAAATGACGAAATGACTTGATACCATGTCTCATCTTAATCTTCTCAAGCCAACTTTGAGAAAATTTATTCGACCCAGCAGGTTGGTGAGGATATAACATCTCCATTGTCTCTCCTGTCTTATCCAAAATGAGCTCTCCCGATATATTCACACTGTAACACCCCAAATCTCGTAAGGGACATTACACGTCGTAGAACCTTCAAAAGGTCTACCAGGCTATTATATGACACATAATATACCAATGAAAACCATAGGACACAATCATAATAATAAGATAGGGCCGTGACCTTGGCCAAAATATTTTAATCAGACATCATAAAGTATAGGTCAACACGAGTTCATTGCCCACGCATGGGACTTTAACCAAATTGTAAAACAACCAGTTTAACTCCAACAACCAAGTAAATACAGTAACAAAACATTTAACAACGACTCGAGCCTCATCATCATGCTAGGCCATCCTTTGCATGCATATCCCGTGCCAGCTCCTCGGCTCGACCAATACCTGAAATGCATAAGGTGCATTTCCCCATTTAAGAAGTTAACATTCGAATAGTTAGTGCAAGTACACAATTAAACTACATTATATACAGATACGATTCAATACAGTCATATCGTTCAAAAAACACTTTGAAGATCATATTCCGGAATATTCAATCTACATCAAACGGTAAATCATTTCATATCAATAACACAACCATCCACACTTGGTAACCCGTGGCCGTACCCCTTAGTATCGACCCCCAGACGCCCCGTCGAACACTCCAGGTGGGAAACCACTTCCGCGGCCGTACCCCTTAGTATCGGCCACCAGACGCCCCGTCGAACGCTCCGGGTGGAAGAGCAACAACTCACACACAATATCATAATTCACATTTGTATCACAACCGTAACACACATAACGAAATGTAATACATGTACTTGCCTTGAATAAAATGACGCGAAGGGAAATGGCGAAAGAAAAGGTTTCGGTCCGAACAATCTTCACAAATCCGTTCCTAACACAATAACGATATACAAACAATCTCAATAGTGCGGAAACGTAAGAATTTCTCCTAGTTCTACCCGTTGGGACATTTCATCGGTCAATAGAAGGTCATAACCGGTTCCAATCTATCAACGGAGAAAAAATATCGAATTTAATCCGCAAAACCACAAGAGAAGTAAGGGATGGTGATTACGCTATCGTAATCTAATAGTCATATGAGGCAAATCGGAATAGAAGGGTGAAAACCAAAACAAAACCCCAAAATCCCCAAAAGCTAGGGTTCTAAAGAAATATACCTCGATCGGATGGATGAAGATGATTAAGATGATGAAAAACCTCACTTGGAACACAATAATCGATCTCTCAAGGAACTTCGACGGACAAAATCTCAAAAGCCGCTTGAAATCGCTTGGGGAACTCTCATCGCGGACGAAAGAAAGGAAAAGAAAGAATGATGCGATGAAGGGTCTGTTCAGGTTTTTAAAACTTGATTGCTCGTTACGTACGTTAACATATTGAGGTTAACGTACGTTATGCCCCCTTACGTACGTAACCCTCAGGCGTTAGCGTACGTAAGGGTTTGGTAGAACAATATGTCCGAAAATCTGAAGTCGATTACGTACGTTATGCCCGGTGGATTACGTACGTTAACAATGTGAGTAGCGTATGTAACAAAACATGCATAACGTACGTTACTCACAGAACAGTTCAGTACTGCATAATGCAGCCCGCTGTTCTAGAAAGTACAAAAATGAAACGCCACGAAAGATGGGATTTCAAAAGCACATAAACAAAGTATTCGCGACGACGATTTCAAGCGCTAAAAGGAAACACCATTTCGACTAGCCAAAGATTCGAAATACGACAAGGAAGGTGGAATTCACTAAACTTATAGGAAATTACAAAACGGCCCAAACGTTCGAAAATCACGATACAACGTCGGATTAACAATCCGAAACTCACAACATGAGCAACTCAACCATACGAACTCATGGAAACAGAGAAACAGCGAAATCGAACGAGTTTTACGAGAATCGAACGTACATGCTACAAAACATAACTCAAAACGAAAATATGTAAAAACATCTCCGAAACTCGTCCAAATGGAAAAACTCCAAGAACAAAATAGATTCATAATTCCAAAACAGTAACAAGCAAGTCGTCCGAAATGAACATACACCAAAAATAGAAATTACCAAAAATAAACAGTACGGATATTACATTCTCTCCCCCTAAAAATAAGTTTCGTCCCGAAACTTACAACGCGAATAACTCGGGGTATCTCGACTTCATATTCTCTTCCGTCTCCCACGTGGCTTCCTCGGATCCATGTCTCGACCATTCCACTTTAACCAAAGGAATGATTTTGTGCCTAAGTTGCTTCACCCGACGCTCTAAAATCTGAATCGGCCTCTCTTCGATAGTAATGTCGGGCCCCAACTCAATCTCTCCAAAATCAATAATATGGCTAGGGTCCGGTACATACCTTCTAAGCTGGGAAACATGAAATATGTTATGCACGTGACTCAAGGACGGCGGCAAGCCTAACCGATATGCAAGCTCTCCAATTCTCTCTAAAATCTCGAACGGTCCAATATATTTCGGACTAAGTTTACCCTTCCAGCCGAAGCGGTAAACTCCCCGTGTTGGCGACAACTTAAGAAAAACATAGTCTCCCACCTCAAACTCCAACGGCCGGCGACGCGTGTCGGCATAAGACTCGACTTTGGGCCGTTAACAACCTATCACGAATCAAAGCAATCTTCTCTCTCGTCTCAACTACTATATCTGGTTCGGTACCAATCAACTCGGATGCATCATCCCAACACGACGATGATCTGCACCTCCTCCCATATAATTCCTCAAATGGTGCCATTTTGATCGAGGCGTGCCAACTATTGTTGTACGTGAACTCGATCAATGTCAAGTGTGACTCCCAATCATCCTTCCAGTCTAAAGCACAGGCTCTCAACATATCCTACAGCGTCTGTATCGCCCGCTCCGACTGTCCGTGTGTCTGAGGGTGGTAGGATGTACTAAGTCTCAACTCAGTCCTCAAAGCTCGATGAACAGCCTGCCAAAAATGTGATACAAACCGGCCATCTCGATCCGAAACAATACTCTTAGGAGTCCCATACAATCTCATGATCTCTGCAATAAGCACTCATGCTAGTCTCTCCGACCCCCAAGTATCCTTAATACCTAAAAAATGAGCTGATTTGGTTAGTCGATAGACAATAACCCAAATCATGTTCGTAGTCCGAGTCCTAGGCATACCGGTAATGAAATCCATAGAAATGTCCTCCCACTTCCACTCTGAAATGGGAAGTGGTCGTAATAACCCCGCGGGTCGTTGATGCTCAATCTTAACCTGCTGACAGGTCAAACACTTCGCCACAAACTCGCTAACGTCCGTCTTCAAATTGCTCCACCAGTAGTTACTCCTTACATCCTTGTACATTTTGCTCGTACAAGGATGTATGGAATAAGGTGTAGTATGAGCTTCACTCGAGATCTTCTGTCTCAACTCAAAATCACTCGGTACACATAGTCTGCTGCGAAATCTCAAAAATCCATCATCCTGAACCACAAATCCAGAGGCTTTCCCCTTCTTCACGTCCTCTCTCAGTTGGACTAAAAATGGATCGTCATATTGCCTCGCCATGATATCATCAACCAAGGCGAAGTGATTTCTGACACACATAACTGACCCTGAACTCTCTGAACCCAGACCTCGATGTCCTGACAAATCAAATCCCGCTGGATTCTGCTCTGAGGTGTAAGTACCTCTAACATTTGTAGCGTCATCGCCTTACGACTCAACGCATCTGCCACAACAATGGCCTTGCCCGGATAATAAAGAATCTCGAGATCGTAATCTTTAATTAACTCCAACCACCTACGCTGTCTCATGTTCAACTCCTTTTGACTGAAGATGTACTTCAGACTTTTGTGATCCGTGTAAATCTTACACGACGACCCGTAGTGATAATGCCTCCAAAATTTTAAAGCGAAGACAACTGCAGCTAACTCTAAATCATGCGTAGGGTAATTTGCTTCATAAGGTTTCAACTGACGGGACGCATAAGTAATAACCCTATCTCTCTGCATCAAAACACATCCAAGCCCTAGGCCCGAAGCATCACTATACACCACGAAATCCTCGTTCCCCTGAGGCAAATCTAAAACTGGTGCGGTAGTCAATCGTCTCTTCAACTCAACAAAGCTATCATGTCTAACTGCATCCCACTCGAACTTCTGAGTCTTCTGGAGTAACTGAGTGAGTGGTCTAGCGATCTTAGAAAATCCTTCAACAAATCGATGGTAATAGCCTGCAAGTCCTAGAAAACTCCTTACTTCCTTCACATTTCTCGGCGGTTCCCAAGCCATCACTGCCTCTATCTTCTGCGGATCTACCCGAACTCCCTCCGCTGAAATCACGTGCCCGAGGAATATCACTTCCTTGAGAGAAACTCACACTTAGAGAACTTCGCATATAACTGCTCAGCTCTCAAAATGTCTAACACAATCCGGAGATGTAAGGCGTGCTCCTCCTGACTCCGGGAATAGATAAGAATGTCGTGGATAAAGACGACTACAAATTTGTCCAGATACTCAATAAAAACTTTGTTCATCAACTGCATGAACACTGCGGGGGCATTGGTTAGCCCAAAAGGCATAACCACAAACTCGTAATGGCCATATCTCATCCGAAAAGCAGCTTTCGGTATATCACTATCCCTAATCCTCAACTGGTAGTAGACCGATGGTAAATCTATCTGCGAGAAGACTGTCTCTCCCTGAAGCTGATCAAATAAGTCGTCGATCTGGGGCAAAGGGTATTTATTTTTTATGGTCAACTTGTTTAATTCTCGATAGTCGATGCATAAACGAAGCGACCCATCCTTCTTCTTAACAAAAAGCACAGGCGAACCCAAAGGCGATGCGCTCGTCCGAATATACCCTTTATCTAGCAATTCTCACAACTGCTTCTTCAACTCTAACATCTCCGACGGTGCCATACGGTACGACGCTCGAGAAACAGGACCGTATTCGGCTCTAGATCAATAGGGAACTCAACTTCCCGCTGTGGTGGTAATCCCGACAAGTCATCCGGAAACACGTCAGGATACTCGTTCACAACTGGAATCGACGACATGTCAACTTCACCATCTTCTGAAAGGAAAAAAAAAAGAAAAAAGAAAAAGAAATAAAGAAAAAAGAAAAAAAAACTTCACCATCTTCCGTCTTCAAAGCATAACACCAATAGCCTACACAACCCTGGTTCAGAAGTTTCATCGCCTTCAAGGCGCTAATCAAATTTCCCAATCTACCCGGCTTACAACCGACGAGAGTATGCTCTGTGCCGTCCTCGGCCACTGTCGAGATGGTACGAGTCCGATAGTTCATGATAGCACCGTGACGATCCAACCAATCATCCCTGATGATCAAATCCTCGCCCTTAAGGTCTACAACAATGAGATTCGAGGGCCAATCCCAGCTCCCGATCCTCACTGGGCAATCCCTAACTTCCCGGTTCCCAACCATATGATCCCCACTAGGCATACCCACTACAAACGGTTCGCACTCATACAAGCAGTCAATACCGATACGACATACACAATCCGAAGCAATAAAAGAGTGAGTAGCACCCGAATCAAAAAGCACCAAAAGTAAATGAGAAATGATCTGAGTGGTACCTGATGCCACCGGAACGTCTGCCTCCTCCGTGCGTCTCATCTGATACACACGAGGGTGGACTGAGCCCGAACTAGATGCAGCTTGGCAGTCCGGCTGACCCCGGCCCCTACCACGGCCCGAACTCTGGGAAATCTCAGTGACTGGAGTCTTCTGATCAACGGTAAGCTCCTTCTGAACGGCAGTGGTAGTCGGAGCTCTGGCGGCTCTGGTAGCCCTCTCGCAATGAGCTGCCCGGTGCCCGGTCTGTCCGCAAGTAAAACAAGTAACTAAAGGAAATAGACATTCCTTCACCAAATGCTCATATTGGTTGCAGTTAAAACAAACTCTGCCGCCAGATGCAACGGACTGGACTGAACGGTTACTCTGAGATCATCCGGCCTGATGAAACGGCCTCTTCCCAGATGTAGGAGCAAACTGAGATTTCGAAAATCGACCACCCTTACCAGCTGAAAAACTGCCAGCTGTTTTCTGTTTCTTAGCCTCAGAACCCAACTCTGACTCCGGGGCTGCCCTCTAAATCGCTAGGGCGCGATCTTGGTATTCCTTCAAGGTGGCACACATGAGCGGTGCCATACTCTGCCTAATATGCGGCTTCATGCGCATATTAAAGTAGCGAATTTTATCAGCCTCAGTCCTTACCTGCTCTTTCACATATGCCAATTGGTTATAAGTGATTATGGCATGAGAGATCGGTACATCTTGAGGCGTGCAGTAAAGAACTCCAAAATCCTACGCTCTCGAACCGGAGGTGGGCAGTACTCCGCTTCCATAGTGGTCTTGAACTCCTCCCAGGTAGCTAAATGGTCCCTCGGCATCGCAGCTTCCCACCACTCCGCAGCTTCCTTATCCAGGAAGTACTAAGCAATAGGTACCCTCCTGTAGTCACGACAAGCCACGGCATCGAACGTCCTACCCATCTGAAAAAGCCAATTCTCCCAACCCAGAGAGTCAGTAGTACTAGCGAAGCGAGGGGGGTGCATCTTGGTTACTTTCTGAAGCCATTTACCAGCTTCATCTTCTGGAGTCGGGGGCGGATTCTGACGTCCACCCTGAGCTATCTGGGCAAGCTGGGCTACCAACTGCTGAAGCACAACAGTAGCTCCAATGTCGGCATTAATACCCAATGGCTGATCCTGACTGACTAGCAAATTCTGCTGCCCGTCAGAACTCAGAGGTAGAGTACTCGGCACTGAATGAGAGGCCGAATCTACGGAGGACTGAGAAAGCGGAACTTCCTCACTATTAGCACCTCGACCACGGCCTAGGCCGCGCCCCCTAGCTGGTCTACCGCGACCTCTCAACATACTGAAGAAAAGGATTGAAAGGAACAAGATCAGAAAAATTCACAATTTACAAGGTTGGTACCACAATTCACAATTTCAATCTACACAAGGGAAAAGAATTACTGAAATATAAGAGTTCGAGGAGACTTACAGCCACGGGTCGCACGAAGGGATGGTAGCACGATGAAGTAATTGTGTTTATGATCATTTTCTTTCTCGTTGTACTTCTTAGAGGAATTCGGAATTGCCCATTCGTTTTTGCTTAATTGTATTTTCAGGACGTAGTTCTTAAATATTGTTACTCCCTGATCTATGTTATCGGATAATTCTTTATTTTGAATAATTGATCTATTTCAAAATATGATACAAAAAATAGTATTGAACTTTTAAGTTTTTGCATTCAATTCATTTTTGTTGGTGATTTTTTTTGTAATTGGAACTAATATGTGAGCTAAGAGATTTTATAATTTATATTCTAATATATGTTTAGGTATGTACGGAGTGCACGCATGTATAAGATCGAATGATAAGACGGTACGACAAAATGTCGGGGGTCCGGGGGCAGCGCCCCTAGTGGGGTCTAAGGGGCAGAGTCCTTGGCGGTGGTAGGTCTTCAGAAATTTGAATTGATAACTTAGTGAAAACTCCGAATTTTATAAAGAGACTATGGTAAAGTTGACTAATTTCGTCAATTTTGGAAACCATCAGTCATGCCCCTAATTTCGGATCACTAATTAATCATAATGACGGGGCCGCCTAATGTAACCCTAATCTCGCCCCAATGTAACTCTAATTCGACATGTATAAATAAGGCTCTTTTCTTTTGAGTCTGAACTAGACCTGGCAAACGGGCGGGCTCGGCCCAAACGGGCCGGCGAAAAACGTGCGGGCCAAGTCTGGGCCGAGCCAAAAGGCCCGATTTTTTTGGGCCAAAAATATTATGCCCGTGGCCCGCCCCGGGCGGGCTCGGCCCGGCCCGGGGGCTTCAACTCTTTTTTTTTTGAAATATTAATTCTGAATAAATATAGAAATATTTTTCGATCCTTAATTATTATATTATTCACTATACTATCACAATCAGATAAATAAATATACAATTATTTTTATTTGTAATTGCATTATTTACTACACTACCACAATCAAAAAATAAATATACAAATATTTTTATTTGATCATCATATCATTTATCACTACTACTTTCTTATAAAAATCATAAAATAATATTATTATTGATATGAGATACTACAATGTAATCACAAAGTCTCATAAAAAAATAAAATTACATCAATAATTAAAGTATAGATGTAATATAATCTAACAAATAATGAATTTTTTTAAATATTATAATTACATATAACATTAAAAAAAAACTGGGCCGGGCGGGCCAAATTTGGGCAAAAAATATGAAGCCCAATGCCCGCCCAAAAACGGACGGGCTGGCCCAGCCAACGGGCCTAGGCCTATTTTGCCGGGTCTAGTGTGACGAACTCATAATTTCTTTAGCAATTTGGCTTACGTTTCTGTGTCTAGATTCGTAAATGTCCATTTGGATTATCCTAGACTGGGTTTCTTGTAACCCGGGCATAGGGTAGAAATATCAGTTTGGAAAGTGATTACACAATCCATTGGGAATCCGGATCTCTATCATAAACCCTAATTACCCCAACCATTTTTTCTAAGAGCACTATGTGAGTTTTTTGCTTCTTTTCTTTAAGATTTATACACATATGTACCCGAAATGAGTCGAACCTCCCAACATATTGGTTAGAATGGAAGCGTCTTACCAACTGAACTGCGCTTCGTCGTCAAGAACACTATTTGAGTTATTAATACCCATTCATAGTTTTTCAAAAAGGTTTAATGTTGAATTTGTCCCATTTTTTATGTGTATTCTAATGGTTGGGGGATACTTATTCGACTGTTGATGAGAATAATTTCAGGGTGTGCTTGAAGTCAGGCCGATGGCTAATAATAAGTTAACTTAATGATAGTAGCGTCTCGATAAAAAAACTAGCTTATAGGGTAGGCTATGCGTATGTTTGGTAAAAATAAGTTACCTTATTTTTTTAGCTTATTTAAAAAGGTTCTATTTGGCACACCATAAACTAACTTATAAGTTGGACTTTCAGTTATCTGCTACTTTATCAGCGAAACTGTCAAAGACACTGTATAATGTAAGGAACGAAATCTTTTAAATAATTTCAAAAAAATAAGTCATGTTTTCTTAATAATTCTCCCTTTAGTCAATTGTAAATTTCAGGAGTTGACAACTAATGGTATTATAATTTATGAGGATGGAAAATTGCACAAACTCAATTTACAATGAGATTAAAATTGCACAGATTAGTATGGTTTACCTGGTTGGCATAGTTTGCAGGCTATTACGTTCAGTTCGGGGGTTTATCCAGTACGCACTCGAAGAGTAGCGGCTGCGGATAATCGCACATATTAGTAGTTATACTTATGGGATCAGATGTGCGCAAATGAAAATTTTATGGGGACCATACTGACTATCTAGATAATTTTAAGGCCAATTTTCTACATAAATTGGGCCCTTACAAAAAGATTGTGGAATATTACGCACTAGTAAAGTACTGGTTTGGGCTTGGCACATGGCATGGGCTTAGCTGACCCTTTTGAAACTTCCGCTACTGATTTGGGCTTGGCTTGTGGTCGTGTCAACATGTTTGTGTGATTCAAAAGAATTTAGTTTAATGTATGTTTTTCAGAATATTATTTTTTTTATAAATTTTAATAATATATATTTAAAAATATTTCATCTCTACAATTCTAACTTTAAAACAAGCTGGATAATCTCACTAGATAAGAGCGAGCTAATCTCGATCAAGGTGCAGAGATAAAATTTACGACGAGGCTAGTATTGCTGTGATTTAAAAAAAAAAAATTTAACTGCTGCAGTTGTGATGCGAAAACAATTATTTATGTATTTAAATAGATTTATGTATGTAAATTTTATTTTTTAAAATACTTTTAAGATGTACACAATAATTTCTGATGTTTTTTGTGGCACAAGCTTCTAAAAAAAACCCTAATGCTGTTTCTAAAATCTACTGTCAACGACTCGTCAATTCTTAAGAAAATTATTTTCTAATCTTTCAAACACTATTAAATTTAAAAATTTATCAAAAACCTAATTATTTTTAAAGTTAATCAATACAAAACGGAGCAGAAGTCAGAAGTATATTACATAGCAACTTGTAACTCCACACGCCCCTCCCCCCTCAACCCAATCTATTACATGACAATTCGTTCTATTTTTGGCTAAACTAGTGAACAAAAGGGAGGATCTAAAATTACAACATAGGGGAAATTACAACCAACTATCCTATTAGATGGCCTCTTTACACTTTAGTACCTATTGTTTCATAAATTACAGCGAAGGACACAAATCTGAATTGGTGTTGACTTCTATTAAAAAGACGAAAATACCCCTCTATTTAATTGAATAAAACATTTCTTTTAAAATATATTTCATATTAAACAAATAGCTTATAAGTTATTAAAGTGTTTGGTTAATACATTTCTTTTAAAATATATTCTTTTTTCAGAAAATAATTTTTTTTTCGAAATATAATTTTTTTCCAGAAAATATATTTTTTTTCCAAAAATATTTTATTTTATTTTTTTTTTCAGAAAACAATTTTATTTTTTCGAAAAAATAATATTTTTTCAAGAAAATAATTTTATTTTGAAAAAATATTATTTTGCCAAAAAATATTTTTTCATCTAGATTTTTTTTTTTAATATTTTCGAAAAAAATAATTTTTTTATTTTTTTCCAGAAATTAATTTTATTTTTTCGAAAAAATATTTTTTTTCCAGAAAATAATTTAATTTCGAAAAAATATTATTTTGCCAAAAAATACCTTTTTCTCCAAAAACTATTTTTTTAATTTTTTTGAAAAAATATTTTTTTTATTTTTTTCCAGAAAATAGTTTTATTTTTTCGAAAAAATAATATTTTTTTCAGAAAATAATATTTTTTCCAGAAAATAATTTTATTTCGAAAAAATATTATTTTGCCCAAAAATAATTTTTTCTCTAAATTTTTCGAAAAAGATAATTTTTTTCCTAGAAAATAATTTTTTTTCGAAAAGATAATTTTTTAATTCCATAAAATAATATTTTTTTCGAAAAGATAATTTTTTTCCCAGAAAATAATTTTTTTTTTATTTTTTTTAAAAAATAATTTTTTTCTTCCAGAAAATACTTTCTTTTTTGGAAAAAATATTTTTTTCTAGAAAGCTTGAAAATTTATTACACTGAAGTCCAAAAGTGTTATATATATTACTGATATGAGGTCATGTGACGCGTGAGAGAAAAATAAATGGGTAAACAAGAAAAGGAAAAATAAAAGAGCAAATTCGGAATATCGATCTTTCTCTAAGGTGACATCATCTAAAAATTTGACTTTTGTCGCCCGTTGTAAATATAATTTCTGAACAGTGCAAAGTTTGTACTTCATTGTAATATCTAAAACAATAGGGACCAAACTGTAATTAGACCATCTAAAAAGATAGTCAGATGTAAATCGCCCTTACAACATATACTAAACTTTAGAAATTTTAGGATCATAGGATGGAACATAAGTTATGTGCCTACTAGGATTTTCTTCGGAATAACGTGCGTTACATGCCTCTCGAAAAAAATTCACAATACAGGAAGTTAGTTATATATATATATATATATATATATATATATATATATATATATATATATATATATATATATATACTGTCACCTCTTTAGTTTTATAGAATGCACTCTCTCGAGTAAATGATCTGCTTCCGCTATTGAATGATGTCCGGACGACCCATGCTCGCCCCATATGTGGAGTGCGCGTTGAGATCTCCACACGGGACCACACAATCACTTGTGAATATTACATTCTTCTTTCGCTCCGACGAAAATAACCGATTGGTCAATCATCTCCGTGAATGTACCAACAGCAGAGCATGGTGGCGCAGCGGCGGAGAATATAAATTCGGGCCCGTTGTTCCTTTATCAGAGATGCACATTTTCTTGCGAATCCATCTTTATTACCCTTTGATGATGTCGATGATGATGACGACGACGACGAGGACGATGATGATCTCTTTGAAGAAGCAGAGACACCATTAGTTTTCTTCAATCGAAACTCGGCCATTTTTTTTTGGTTTCGATGATTAAATTTGGAATTTATGGAATATTGAAAACCAGAAAAATAGATTGGGAAAAAAAAGATACGTCAGCTGGAGTCTTGGTGAGAAGATTGGCAAAGGGGGGGTCTGATATTTATAGCACACATGAAGTTGCTGGGTATGATGTTTTTTAGGTTGTTATATAGGGAGACGAGGGGCGGGGAAGGGTGGGGTGGGGCGGGTAGGGCTGTTCTCGGTCCGGTTCGATTCGGCTATTGTCTTCTCGTGTTTGGACCATTAAGGTATTGAGTATTACCGGTTCCGGTCCTTACCGGTTTCGGGTCCCAACTTCAATACTTGTATCCGGACCGCTAACGTTTCAGGTGAGTATCGGTCCCGGGTATTACGGGCGGTTTTTCCGGTATCTTGGATCGTTAAAAGCCTAATCAGCAAAACCTCATAATCGAGACAATATTTGAGGGATTGTTTTTCAAATATATGGTAAGTAAATTAAGAGATAAGGTCTTTTAACTTATTTTTTCTATATGTACCCTATACAATATTTTGTAAAATGTATGCTTACGAAAAAATACCGGTTTTTTTACCGGGTTAACTGTTTCGATCCTTATCGGTTTCGGTTCTAACTTCTGTACCAGTATCCGGACTGCTAACGCTTCGGGTGAGTATCGGTCCCGGGTATTATCAGACGGTTCTCGGGCGGTTCTCGAGTATAATTGGACCGCTAACAGCCCTAAGGGCTGGGGAGCACGTTCGAAAATTCACGAAATAGTGAATATTTAGCACCAATTTATTTTTTCGACTTCGGCCAGACTAAAAGAATAACACAAAAATAAAATATTTTCCATATTGCAGCCACATTCTTTTTATTAATTATTATTAATATTTTTATTAAATCATAACAATCATATTATGCAGATAATGATTATAGTAAAAGAGTAATTATCACTTAATTTACAATAGTACTTTATGTTATAAAAAGTTGCTAAAATAAAAATGTCCATAGTCCATTGTTACTCTTTTCATTTAGTTACAAATATCGACTATAAAATATTAACAAAGAATTGAAATAAAATTATACTAGTATTTGATCAAGATATTTTTATTAACAATTAAATTAATTACATTTGATTCCGAAGTTAAAATACAAAATAGAATAATATCTCTCTCTCACACACACACACATACATATATATATATATATATATATATATATATATATATATATATCGACTCGAGGAGGCTCAATAAATACTGTCAAGTTTAAATATTTTGACATATATATTTGAAACTATTGTCTCGTCACGGGCAAACTTCAGTCCGTCGAGTTATGCCGTGCGCCCCTTAGCAACTCAGTCCTTCGGCCACTAAGGCAGGCTTTCCCAACCCTTGTCGGTTAAGTGCGGAAGATTGAAGTATTTTAGAGAGAGAAAGTTAGAGAGAGAAACTGCTCTTTAGAAAGGAACTTTTATTGCTCAAACTTCGATGATGTACAAATGAGGGGCTTGGAGCTCCTTATATAGGTCTCCATCTACATCTTCTAGAATGTACAATAATCTACAAGTATCTAGAACATACAAGAGATTACAAGACAATCTATATCCTTCTAACCTTTTCTATGATCATTCCGGAGGGCGTCCGGAATGTTACAACATCTATCATGTAAACACAAGAATTCTGGAGAAGAATCTCGACCCTTCTAGAAGCTTCCAAATCGAAAGCGTGACAACTCTCCCCCACCTGAGTCTTGACGTCCTCGTCAAGGTTTTGCCTTGTATGCTTCAATTTTGGTTTTGAATTGCCACAAGTCTTGCTCCTTTTCCCACGAAGCTTCGCTGTCTGGTAAACCTCCCCAGCGCACTAAGTACTCCATCCAGCGGGGTGTTCCCCGTTTTCCAACTTGTCGATCCGCCAAGATTTCTTCAATTTCCTTCTCAAAGGACACCGTGTGGGCAGGCGGGGCTCGATCTGACTTATTTCGAGTTGGGTCTTCCTCATCCTTGTAATATGGTTTCAAAAGACTCACATGGAAGACCGGATGAATTTTGAAGTCATTAGGAAGATTGAGCCGATAGGATCGCGTTCCGACCTTTTTCACTACCTCAAAGGGTCCTTCATATCGCCGTGTCAAGCCTTTGTGTACTTGACGGATCGCCTTAACGTTCCTTTCGATCATTCGGACCAACACTTTGGGCCAATCCGTTGAGATCCGCGGTCGACCTGTTGCACAGCTAATCGATCTATCACTCAATCACAGGCCGTTCCGTCATTGTCTGATTTTTTGTTGTCTGATCACACTCGAAAGATCATATCTGTCTGTACAAAGTAAGCAGCTACGCTAGACGTCCCCTACTTGAAATTCCCTCGGACGGCGCTTGTCGTCCGCCCACTTCTTCATTCGTTTGGCAGCCTTAGTCAGATACGCCCTTGCTATGTCATGTTCCTCGTTCCAACCTTTAGCAAGTTTGTACGCTGCCGGACTCGCACCTTCGTATTTCCGAACTAGTTCATGGGGTGTCGTTGGTTGTTGCCCCATCACTAGCTCAAATGGGCTTCGTTGGGTGGACTCATTCCGCTGCAAGTTATAAGAGAATTGCGCAACATCAAGTAAACGAGCCCAGTCGGACTGGTTGGCACTTACAAAGTGTCGGAGATAAATCTCCAGCAAATGATTTACTCATTCAGTTTGGCCATCCGTTTGGGAGTGAAAGCTCGTCGAGAAGTGGAGGTTTGACCCCATCAACTTGAACAGCTCCCTCCAAAACTTTCCTGTAAATCGCGGGTCTCGGTCGCTTATGATACTCCGAGGAACTCCCCAATACTTCACCACATGTTTTAAGAATAGTCGGGCAGCTTCCTCGGCTTTACAATCCTTTGTTGCCGGTATGAATGTCCCATACTTGGAGAACTGGTCAATTACTACCATGATAGACCCGCATCCTTCCGACCTTGGTAGTGCCGATATGAAGTCCATCGTAAAACTGTCCCACGGACGTTCGGCAATAGGCAATGGCTCTAGCAGTCCTGCCGGTTTACTTTGTTCGACCTTGTCTTGTTGGCAGACCAAGCAGGTCTTTACGTAGGCGTTCACGTCATCCTGCAAGTTAGGCCAGTAAAATGACTGCTCAACAAGCGCTTTAGTACGAATAGTACCTGGGTGTCCTGCCCATTTCGAATCATGGCACTCCTTCAGCACTTCCCTTCTAAGGTTGTCCCATCGAGGCACATACAACCTATCTCCAACAGTGAAAAGTAAGCCATTCTCTTGCCAGAACTTCCTTGTCTTGCCCTCCTTTTCCAGTTCCACCAGATTTTTGGCCAAGGGGTCTTGGGCAATTCCGTCTCTTACCCGGTCCATGAGAAGGAAATGACAGCGATAATCCATTGTCTTCGTACGTGGAGACATTACTTGCTTAGATGCACAATGAAACGATTCAAGGAGTGCGATACGATGTGAGTTTGTGCAGATGATTGGAGATGGAAGAGATTTTGCAGTCAAAGTGGCATACAATGATTTTGCAGTCAAGCACTTCCACATCCTAGGTGGAATTATTTAATTACCATATTGTTACGAAATCGATACACGAACGGGTTAGTGACAAGCTGATTTGAATAGTATCCGATCTGAAAATTCAAATCCGCATTAGCCGACCTACACATTGTCTGACCTGGATGCCGGTTTGAGCACCTCGATCCCAAAAGTCCTCCAGATCGGCCATATGTGATCAGGCGTTTCACTTACTGATCGGAGAGCCAATAGCCTCAACCTACGAGCCATCCGATCTGATTCGACAACATGAACAGAACACTATTTGTCCAACAACAAGACAACGAGAGTCCACCCACAACAGCAACAGGACAAATTTCTAATCAATGATACTGACTCGTGTACCTGTGAATGAGTTAACCATTGAATGACATGTGTCCGAGCATGATAGTTACAAATATCCAAAAATCCAAAAAATTTTAATGGAGCAAACACTTTAATACCAATAAAAGTTAAGAACCGATCTAAGATTCACATCACCAATTCAAGGATATAATCATTTTACACAATCTATTTAATATTTTTATTATATTTCCACACTTCTACGTGTAAATTCTTAATTATATGTACAAATATATTATTTATATTTTTCATATTTATTCATATAGATTTGTTGACCAACATACAAGTTATTAGGAAAACTATGGAAAATTATGGAAAACTATCCAAATTAGTTTTCCAATTTTGGTGATTTTCTAGAAAATTGAATATTCTATTTTCCATCCATTTTCTTAAAAATATCAGTCCAATGAATATATTTTCGAAATTCCGTGTATTTTTAGAATTTTTTTTTGAAAAATAGGACTGTTTTCTACCGACTAAACACGATGTTTCATTCTTTCATATCACCAAAAAGAGCTTGTGCACGTGAATTAGCTTTTGGGCACGTGATCTTGCCTTGGGCATTGCATCTGCGCACGTTATTTACCTTTTAGACTTAATTATTACAGCGCCAAGTATAATAATAATAATAGTAGTACTATATTTCTAATTAAAAAGTTCGATGTTGTCTAGAAGTAAACCCATCGGGAGCCCAATTTGTTGGACACTATGGGGCAGTACTATGTACCTTTCGTTCTATATATCATTTAAAATCTAGTGGGAATATGGATTTGTACTGAAATTGAGGACTAGAATGCGTTTTGTGTCGATCGAATAGATTATTTGAATGTGTCGATTGAGTCGGTTATTCGAATGTTTTTAAGTAAAATTTAAATTTGATAATTTGAGTATAAAGAGATTTATTATCAAACTACTTTACACTTTTACCTGATATATATATTGTAATCCATGTTCATTTGTCGTCAATGAACGGTTAATCTTTACTAACGTATGCAGTAAATCCTAATAAATGAATATACATTACAACAATGAATCCATATATATATATATAGTATTAAATAAAATGGATAAATTGATGCTTCATTGATGTTAACAATCCATGTCTCCAATCATAATTTATACTCACTCTGTCGCTTAATACTATTCATGTTTCAAAATTATACAAATATTAAAAAAAACGTAACTAAGTAATTCCATATTTGCCCTTATTAATCAATTAATTTCGTATTTGTCCTTATTAATTACATTAATTTAATAAATTAATTATATCAATTAATGTATTTGTATATATTGAAGTTGAAGAATCCATAATAAATTAGAGTATTTTTGAAACTTTTTATAAATTTACACAAAAAATAAATAATGACAGATATTTATGGGATAAATTTTAGTTTCATTAAATATTTTATTTTAGGTTCTGTAAGAACGTAACCCGTGTCCACTTTCCTATACCACATCCGATAGATGAGATTTACTTTTGCACGCGATTCAATTCAACTTTTTGGCTTAATAAATATATTAATAAATATATAACTTTTTGTTTGTATACTACTCAGTACTCACCAGTCACTCCATACCATTTGAAAAGATTATATTAATAAATATATAATTTTTTGTTTTAATTTTAAATCATTTATTCTCACTCGTTTTTTAAATAAATTAATATTATAATTTAAAACTCATTTTAAAAAATATCATATAAATTTGAGTGAGATACTAAGATTGTGTTTTAAAATAATCTTCTTCAAATAGGACATAATTATATTTTAAAATGACAATCTTCAAATAGACGGATTAAACGAAAAATGTTAAGCAATGGGACAGCTCAAATATGGGGTGTTTGGAAGTTAGAGGTTTGAGAAAAAATTAGAGGTTTGAGCCAAGTTAGAGGTTTGATCGGATGAAACCTTTAATATTAGTGTTTGATAGTTAACGGATTGAAATAGCTTTTTTGGACCCAAAAAGCTAATTTTCAAAAGGCTACTTAGAGGAGCTTTTTCAATTAGGGGATTGTAACGTGTCTAGTTGATATACAAAAAGCTACTCAAACAGCTAATTACTAAACAGTTTCATATAAAGCATTGGCTGAATCATTGATCAAGCAATTGCTAATCCATTAATCAAGCAATTGCTTACGTCCATTAGTCAAAACAGTTAACTACCACTATCAGCTAACGGCTAATTGACAAACAGGGCCATTATCATTACCGCTTTACAAAGGTGGTGGCAAGAGCTCTAATTGCTTCATACGTCTCATTAAAAAATAATCTACTTTCGAAACATAATTTTATCCTAAGGATATTTACTTGAAGAAATCTTAATATATTCATTTCTATAATATTCTCTAAAGATTAATTTTGACGTACCTCTGTTTTTCTGATAACTTCTTTTTCATTTTTCAAGACAAAACTTCGATCATAAATAATTTTTTAAGTAAATTATAAAAGATAGCAAAAAAATTATCAAAATACACTAGAAAATAAATATAATGATATATTTTTTATATTTATCAATACAATATCTAAGATATTTATTAGAAAATAGGGATTTAGTCAACTGAAAAAAAGATTACAAAAATAAGTAAAAATAAGTTGTTTAAAATAGAATTATACCTTTATTAAAATAACCGAAAAAAGTTGTATATTCATCAAAAAAAATCTTCAAGTGGAACGGTGAGATTATCCTCCAACTAATCGCCCAGTTTATTGAATAAATTGCATTTTCACTGAAAAAAGTTTAAATTGCGAAACAAAATAACCAATATTCTCAAAGCAGATAGTTATTTTTTTCTTTCCTAATTAATAAATACGAAATTGAAAGCATCCATTAATACTGTATAAGAAAAAAAGGGAACTCATATACCATTAACCATTTATTATTGCATTAATAAGAATTCGAACTATTAGGCATTATCCAACCTGTGCGATGCACGGTTTTTGGTTCAATATCTACATGTTTTGTACGTAATATTGGGGCAGACGGTTGAATGAGCAGATGGCAGAATTTAAATTATATATTTTTTTATTGTTATTGTCTTTTTATTTTAGTCTATGTAATTAGTTATATGAAATGAGGCTTTACTAACTCGTATGTTGCTCCGGAGTTGTTTTTGGTGAGAATTTAAATGCCATTTGTTTAATGAATTTTACTTTTCAAAAATATATATATATATATAGTTTGGGAACATGGTTACATTGTAACTTCATATTACAAGACAAAACAATTAGACCTTCAAGATCTTTAAGGTAGGGACCCATTAACATTAAAAAAACATTATCTTTTGAACCACAGTTAATTGTTTATGGTTTGATGGAAAAGGTAATAACAGAGCATATTATGTTAGGAGAAACAAAATAAAAAAAAATAATATATATATATATATATATAGTTACAGAAACTTTTAGTCTTTTGAAAGGTTGGCTGCCCCATAGTCGCACTACATAATTATGTTACATGTAACTTTAATCCTGTCACAGAACGTGCTTCATGACTGGTTAATATAGCTACTACAATTTTTTATATTGGAAAAAAAAAATTATTATAAAACCGACTTCATCTACACATGCAGTAATTAACAGATTAGATTAATTATTAATTATATTAAATTATTATTATTATTATTATGGCAGTGATAAAGTTTAATTTTTAGATTAAAAAAAATCATCATGCATGCATGACAGCTTTTTGCAATTTATCAACATAAGAGATTAATTTTTTTTTTTTGAAAAAAGACTTTCATTAAAACCAACCTAAACCGACAACTATTACCAAGGCGGAGATAGAAGCCGAAAACCAAGACAAGCAAACCAAGAAATCACGTTACATCAAATAAACACCATCTATCCCAATCCACTACCCCCTCTTTAAATCTATGTTTATACCAAAGAACTCCACAGTATTGATATCCGCAACCAAGTCCGTCACATTGGGCGCCTTGCTACCAAACATCTTGTCATTCCTGGCTCTCCATAATCTCCAGCATGCGATAATAATAATCCCATGTAGAACCGTTTTCTTGGTGCCCACCACTCCGCTATGCTCATGCAGGTCTACCAAATCGTTAACGTGGAAAGCAAACGGTCTAGGAATTTTGCACCAAGCAGCAATCGAGTTCCAAACCCCCAAAGCAATACCACAACCTGTAAGAACATGTTCTACGGTTTCGTCGTAAGACTCACACCAAACGCAAAACAAATTATCAACATTAATGTTCCTTCGAGCTAGACCTGTCTTGGTTGGAAGCCGATCCAAAAAAGTGCGCCACATGAAAATGTTACACTTGTTTGGAACCCACGAACTCCATTTGAACCCAAAGGTAGCATCACCGATAACCGGCCCACGTAACCACTTTTTAACGGCGGCAACTTGGAAATTCGAACTCGAACCATGGAACCACGTCCAGCTATCGACCCCGTCTTCCAAGTTGACCGATGACAACTGATCCTCTAACCTCTGTTTGTCCAATAACTCGGCAGCAATGTTTGGCGCACGAGTCCACTCCCAACTCAACACCCGAGTGTCCCCTATGACCTTTACCCTACCTGCAATCAGCACACGCTTGGACTTTTCGAGCGCAAATAGAGAAGGGAACAACTTTTTGAGAGGTTGTTCACCCAACCAAGTGTCCAGCCAAAAACGAATCTGACCGCCATTTCCGAGGCTGCCCCGAATGACACCATTTAAACCGACCCCATCGACCTTTTGTTTGTTCCAAAAAGATACACAGTTCTTCGAGACACCCGTAATGGTGTTATTTAAAGGCGCGATGCCCCAACTCCTAGAAGACCCGTGAATGGAGAGCGGGCATAAGAGCGGGCACATATTGTGGTGGATCGGTTCACAATTTTTATTTTGTTAAATTGATAGGTACCCGACCCGATCCACCTACAGGGGTATTTGTAATATTCGGAGGTAAAATTTTTGGTTCTACATATTCGTATATTATAGAATCCTTGACATTTCAGTGTATTGACTGTTGCCCACACTTGTTTTCGTGTTTGGAACCGAGAGTTACATATGTTTTGATTTCGGTAAAATTACGGCCATATAAGAAGGAGGTAAATTTTTTCGTTCTACGTATTCGGATATTACAGAATCATTCTTTGAGATTTCGATGTATTAACTGTTGTCCACACTCGTTTTCCTGTTTGATACAGAGAGTTTCAGATGTTTTGATTTCTGTCAAATTACGACCGTATAAGGAGAACATGACAGTCGTATGTAAGGAGTTACAACCGTATAAACTCCGGGAACGGCCATATCATGAATGTTCATGTTTTAGTTCGAAGAGAATATTGTACGGTTGTGTATTTGTCTTAAAGTTTTATAACTAAAAATTACGACCGTATATGGAGGCCTCAAAGCTACTGGAAGTGTTCGGGATTTTCTGCGTCAAGCATGGAGTACGACCGTACTCGAGAATGATAAGCCCGTATAAATGGAAATCTTACAGCCCTATAATGATAGATTACATCCATATATATGTTGAGTTTGGTTTCGGGAATTCTCGTGTACGTAAGTTACGGTCTTATGTATGGGATGATAAGGTCGTGCATGTAGTTGTTACGGCCACGTATGGCTGAGGTACAACCGTATGTTCGTTGACTTCGAGTTTGAGTGGATGCCAGCTGGGTATTGTACAATCGTAGTATGTTGATAGTGTTAAGACCATAATACAGTGGAGTTACGGCCGTATCTGCTGACAATTAATTATGATGTTCTTGAGGTCATAATCATAACATACAAGTGCTTATATATATGACTGCAAGATGAATATGATTAATAAATTGGATTTTTTAATTGGTTCGAAGAACATCTTGATTACGAGTTTTGAACTTGAAGAGTTCGATTATGAATTGACATAATCTTGAATTATGATTTTGTTTCGAGTTTGTGAGGTTAGTTGAGTTGTTCATTAGGTTTGAATCGTGATTTAAGGATTTCTTAATGATTTCGATGGTTTACTATTGTAAATTTGAAGATTGTCTGCAAGTAGTTTGTTAATTGTGATTGATTCGTTGTTGGACATTTATAATCTAAATATTATTTTTTAATATAAATAATTATCAATATTATTAACAAAGTAGCCTTATTATTGATAATAATACATTTTATTATTACCATTGCAATTATTGTTATTATAATTACTACTATTATTATTCTATGATATTATTATTTTAAATGATTTTACTATCAAGTTAACAGGTTTTAGTTCAACAAAATTTAGTTCAATTCAACTTAAATATTATATATATATATATATATATCAGAGAAAAGCTCCCAAAATTATTATTAAGTGCATTTTATGGTCAGAAGATAGTTGGAAGTTTTTTATAACTTAAAAAACAAAACTTTAAACTTTTTGGGGTTTGTAGTATTTATTAAAGAATCTCCCATGTTGCAATTGAATATAACCTGTATCAATGACATCACCTTCGATGACGTCACCCCAAAAAAAAGATGGGTTGTGTGTTTAATAATACTATATCAATATTGTTGTGTCAAGCGAGCCTCACATGCATGTAGCATCAAATTGGACATCCCAATGAGAGGAGTCGGTCAATGGACCTAAACCGGCCTGATACCACTCACCTAGTATTAAATATACTATGGAGTAGCATTGTTTAAAAAAAAAATCAAAAAATCAAGAAATATGATCTGATTTTTTTTTAGAACGGCAAGTTCACACACACTCTAATCTGATTTGAATGGCAAATCGAGTAACACCAACTACATAGAGGAGACATGGTGGATATAGGAGCGGGTACATATTGTGGTGGATCGGTTCACACTTTTTATTTTGGTAAATGTTGGAAATGGTTTAGTAATTAACCATTTATTAAGTATAAATATTGTTAATTAAATAATTATTATTTAATTAAAATATTTATTGAATGTTAATCTATGTCATGAGTAGATGAACGTGGTATATTTAATATTTCTAAACCGATTTCCGGCGAGTGAGATATTATATGTTAAAGTTGGATGTTGGAGTAGGAACTAACATGATGTTGGTTATCCCACATTGATTGTGGATGGATGTCTTGACTTGTATTTAAAGTCTTTGCCTTTATGGCCTTAATAACAAGTGGGTTGGTGTGTATGGGTGTCTTCGCGCACACACAAACACACGCGCCGCCGCCGACCGATCGACCGATCGACCGTCCGTCCGTCCGGGTTCGGGCTCGGGCTCAGGCTCAGTCTCAGCCCAGGACTTGGATCTTGACAATTGGTGTTTGGGCTTATCTTTTTGGCCCAAATCCGTAAGTCCACTAGCCTTTTGGTATGGACAAGACTCTTGAGTTGGCTTGACTCTTGAGTTGGCAAGACTCTTCATCCGACCAGCCCTTTGGGCGTCTGAAACCGCCAGCCATCATGGCAGGAGTAATGGCTATGAGTCCCTTCACATGATCAAGGAGTGCTATATATATGTCATCATTCTGTTCATTGCAGAGACACGAAAATCAGTGCATTTTAGCATATCATATACAGTTCAGTCTTCATTCCAGTCCAGTTCGCAGGTGCTCGGTCAGTTTGCGGTGCTGCTACTACCGAGACGTTCAGGTCGTTTTAACCTTTGGGGACGAGCCGCTTCACCGTGAGCACTATCGGGGCGTATTCTCGTCTTGCGGGCAGAAGCTCTAGCTTGGAACGATCCTTTGTAGTTTATTAAAATTGTTTGTTAGTTTCAACTGTAATATTTCCTTTCTGTTCTTTATTTTAGTTAAGTTCAGAATTCTATTTGTAATACACGTGCAAGTATCGAATTATTCCAACAATCGCAAGATGAGAATATTCGACCATACTTGTTCGTGTCATCCGAAAACTTTTGCTGGAGAAAAATGTCGTTCAATGCAAGCACCGGCGCATCCACTAATCAATCCACCGGTTCTGGAACTATTGGATCTTCAAGCTCTTCAATGGCTCCCATTCACAATGCTGCTCGGCTAATGCCTATCGCCGAGAAACCTCCTCTTTTTTCGGGCTCCGACTTCAAACGTTGGTCTCAAAAGATGCTGTTTTACATTACCACAATGGGGCTTGCGAGCTTCCTGCGTGAAGAAAAGCCTCATGTCCCTGCTGAGAACGAGGCGAATGTTCAAGTGCGTACCGACTATGATACCTGGGTTCATTCCGACTATCTGTGTCGGAATATGTTGCTGAACGGGCTTGATGATGGCCTGTTCAATGTGTTCAACATCAAGGAGACTGCCAAAGAAATTTGGGATGCTCTTGAGTTGAAATACCGTGTTAATCCTGCTAGCACGAATAAGTTTGTTGTGACGAGGCTCTCCGAATTCCAAATGGTGGATTCTCGTCCAATGATGCCCCAAGTACAAGAGTTCCAAACTCTTATACATGATGTTCATTCTGAGGGGATGCCTCTACCCGAGGCGTACACTGTGGCGCTCTTGGTCGACAAGTTGCCGCCTAGTTGGAAGGAGTTCAAGGGATACCTTAAGCATAAGCGAAAGGAAATGACTCTAGAAATTTTGGTTGCTAAGCTCCAAACTGAAGCTCAAGTCCGTGACCAAGACTTGAAAACCAAAGCTCCTATGGATGCTAAGGCTAATCTGACTGAAGGTAGGGGCGGACCTTCCAAAAAGCGTCCACTTCCTACCAAAGGCAAGGGAAAGGATGTGGCACCTCCGACGAAGTTTACCGGAACGTGCTACAACTGTGACAAGCCCGGTCATATGGCGAAAAACTGCCGAAAGCCGAAGAAGAACAAGGGAAAAGGCAAAGTCAACCATGTCGAGAAGGACTTTGACTCTTGGGACAAAGATGATCTTGCTGCCATGATCACCGAGGTAAATCATGTTTCGGAACCTAACCCAGTTACTTGGTTTCTTGATACAGGTGCGACTATTCACATCTGTGTGAACCGAGACTTGTCTTTCACTTACAAGGAGATTCAAGACCGCTTCATCACAGAGGCAAGTGATCGTACCTCTCCAGTTATTGGAATTGGAACTGTTGTGCTTCAATTCACCTCCGGTGTGGAGATAACTCTGAAGGATGTGCTGCATACTCCGGCAATCCGCAAGAATTTGGTGTCTGGTGTCAAATTAGTTAGAGCTAAATTTGATGTAGACCTTCGTAGCGATTTTATGATAATACGCAAGTTTGGCAAGACTCTCGAGAAAAGGTCATATTGTCGAGGACATGTTCAAACTTAGCGTTCGTACTTGTAAGCCTCCAAAGGCAGTTGCTAATAATAATGCTACTGTTGGGATTCGGTGCCTAAAACGAAGGCCCAGCGGAAGCGGTAAAACGAAAATTAATTCGATCCGAATCCATACGAGGATCGATCGAGCTACGCATATACGAATATAAAAAAAAACAAAGGAAGATACGAAATCATACCCTTGTCGTCCGTTGATTATATGGATTTCCTTCTCTTGAGCTATTCCCCAAATGATCCAAAATGCTCCAAGCCCTTGGATGATCCAACGCCGAAAAAACCGCGTCTCTACTTGTCACGCGCCGGAGAAACGAACGGAATGACAACACTCGATTAACCTCTAAGGTTACGGCTAGAATCAAGTGATGAAGCTTTGATTATAACACTCTAAGTGTTTTAATTTATATCTCTCAATATATCTTTAATTTTCTCCAAGAACAATTAAGATGATATGAAGAAGATGATGAAGACAATAGAGAAAATGGTTTTTCTCTCTCTCTCTCTAACTCACTCTCACGTCTGGAATGGGTTGGTTAAAAGAAAGATGTCTTCATCCCTTTTATTCAACTCCCACTACTAGCAACAACTCATGCATGGGAATCTAACCCCACCTCCACCATTATCATACAATAAAGAATGGAGACATAAGTCCAAAATGAAGGTGGCTAGAAATGGGGGGCCCATGGAGAAACGGATGAGTTTGGTTCGTTTGACTCCGAGAGTCCAAACAGATAAATTCCAATTCCGTTAGATGTATTTGTATAGTTTAATTAATCCAATTAATTTCATCATATCAAATACAAAATAATATAATTAATTTCTCCAAGAAATAATTATATACATGAATTAAATTAATCACCCAAGAATTTATTTAATTCATTAGCCGTAAATCAATTTATCCAATAAATCGATTTAAACATCCAATGTTCCAAAATTAGATATCCAATATCTAATATTCATAATGAGAGAATTAGCTTGAATCATTCCATCGTCAATCCTATTGCGCGACTCGGTAGGTCCGTCTCGATCAAGAATGGGAGGAACCAAAGAGTAGTAGCACCACCTAGCCACTGGCGGCCTACACTGCACTTAATCGAGAACGAATGATTGGGATCATTCAAGAACCATTCTGTCGTGAATACCTGTATAGGTATATACGGTTCTTTCATATGTCCCGATCAAGTTATAGAGTCACGATCACCAAACCCTATCTCAGACTTGACGCTATGCATGCGTTAATGCAAATCGAGATCATCGAGTCGTGTATCTAATACAACTAGCTCCAATGCTTTGGCCAAAGACTTATGATCTCATCTCGCCAATAACCGCATAGGACATATAACCCGCTCACTAACGGAGAAAGAATTCTATCTTGGTATTCGATAGGACTGCTACTTGCCGTCAAGATGCACGTCGAGGTTGACCCCGCCTTCCGGTTTACGTGGTCGAACTACTCTAATGAAAATCTTGACGTCACAAGCACATCCCTACTAAATCCTCAAGTCGAAGGTTCACGAATACCTATCACAACCTTTCGATTCCGTCATTGGTCATCCGAGTGAAATCGTGTGACGAATCGAGGGTGAGTCGGTTCGAGTATACTAATCCAATTAGCATACCTATAACGTGTGCTCCCACTAACCATTAGTGTTCGACGGGCACTCTCCATGTCAAAGAACACGTCATACAAGTCTTCACATAAACTTAACGCCTACCAAGTTTCATCGACTTGCGACGATTAAGTATTTGAGCTATAACCTTTCCAAAGGTGCGACCCCTTATCCAATAAGGAGTGGAACGTTTTGCTCTCAAATACACGGACTAGTTTCTATATGTTTATTTACGAGTTAGGAATGCCAGTAACTACCAGTAAATAAAGAAACATTCATTTGCCTTATATAAATAGTTTACATAATTACAAGTACAATGCCCTCACTCAACAACCTCTGAGTGGCATTCGAGGGCATAATCCTAACAATCTCCCACTTGCACTCAATGCCACACACTATGGTATCTAATACCCATGTTCTCCAGATGACGCTCCAAGCTAGTCTGAGAAAGTGGCTTGGTCAGTGGATCGGCGACGTTGTCGGTCGAGTCTACTCTGTGCAGCACAATGTATCCCTTGCGAACAAATTCTCTTACGAGATGATACTTCCTCTCAATATGTTTGGTGCTGTTGTGAAACCTCGGCTCCTTGGCCTGCGCTCTGACTCCGTCGTTGTCGCGATCTGTGAACAGGCGACTCGGCACATGGTATTATTTGAAGTTCTCCCGAAACTTCTTAATCCGAACCCTTCCTTGGAAGCCTCCGAGGCCTTGATACTCGGCTGACAGTGGAATCAGCCGCGCTTTGCTTGGCGCTACGCCAAGATCGCTCCTCCATTAAGAGTAAATATGTAGCCAGTAGACATCGAGTCGTCCTTCGGTCCTTGGAAGTCCGAATCGGTGAATCCCACCACATCCAAATCTCCACCGCCATACATCGTAACCATATCTCTAGTCCTTCTCAAGTACTTGAGAACGTTCTTTCTGGCGATCAATGTTCCCTACAGGTTTGCTGAAACCTACTCACCACGCTTACGGCATGCGCGATGTCGTCTTGTACACAACATAGCATACATAAGGCTACCCACGGCCGAAGCATATGGTATATTACTCATTTCCTTTCGTTGTTCCTCATTTTGAGGACACATCTTCAAGGTGAGTTTTATTCCATGTCGCATCGGTAGGAACCCTCTTTTAGAATCATCCATCTTAAATCGCTTTAAGATTTTATCTATATAGAGGGCTTAGGAAAGACCTATTGTTCTCTTCGCTCTATCCCTAGAGTCGAATACCAAGAATATAGGTAGCTTCTCCCAAGTCTTTCATGGAGAAATTACTCAAAGCCAAGCTTTCAGTAACCGAGCATTCCCACATCATTACCTATTAGTAGAATGTCATCTACATATAGTACTAAGAATGCGATCTTGCTCCCACTAACCCTCTTGTATACACAAGGTTCCTCTTCATTTTGCACGAAGTCAAACTCTTTGATCGCCTCGTCAAAAGCGAAGGTTCCAACTACGCGACGCTTGCTTGATCCATAAATGGAACGTGAAGCTTGCACACTTCTCGAATATCGACTTCGGACACAAAGCCTTTAGGCTGCTCCATATAGATTTCCTCCTCGAGGAATCCATTAAGGAAAGCCGTCTTTACGTCCATTTGCCATATCTCATAATCATGGTAGGCTATAGCAAGCATCATGCGAATAGACTTGATCATGGCTACGGGCGAGAAGGTCTCGAGCTAATCGAGCCCTTCCTTCTCGGTATAACCCTTTGCCACAAGCCTGGCCTTATAGGCGTCAACCTTGCCATCACCATCAGTCTTTCTCTTGTAGATCCACTTGTTCCCAATAGGCACTATGCCCTTGGGGCGGTCTACTAGAGTCCAGACCTGATTGACATGCATCGAGTCTATCTCAGCTTCCATAGCTTCACGCCATTTCGCGGAGTCTACATCCACCATCGCTTGGTCATAGGTTGTTGGGTCGGTCTCTTGGCTATCACTTGGAATCTCATGGAGACCCAGCTCCTCTAAGTGCACAAGCCCATACCTCTCAGGTAAATGAGACACCCTACTAGACCTACGAAGTGGTTGTACTTGTGTTTCAGAAAGTTCGGTTCCAGTTTCTTGCACAGGTGTCTCTCGAGGAGTTTCATTGTATTCTTCTAAAGAAATACTTCTACCTGCTCCGCCTTCCTGAATGAACTCATCTTCCAGGAAGTGTGCTTGTAAAGCAACAATGATCCTTCGATCTTCGGGCATGTAGAATAGATATCCCATCGTCCCAGACGGGAATCCTATGAAACGTCCCTTCGCAGACCTAGCTTCCAACTTTTCCACCTTAGTCTTCTTGACATAAGCGGGACATCCCCAAATCCTAATATGATTAAGACTTGGTTTCCTTCCTTCCCACATCTCATGTGGAGTTTTAGGAACGGATTTGGAAGGACATCTGTTCAAGATATACGCGATCAGAGTGCATACCCCCACAGTAAATCGGCAAGTCAAGATAGCTCAAGATGGAACGGACCATGTTCAACAGGGTCCAGTTCCTTCTTTCTGACACACCATTTAACTAAGGAGTACCTGGAGGTGTTAGTTGTGAAACTATTCCATGTTCTTTAAGGAACTCATCAAACTCCGTACTCATATACTCGCCACCTCAGTCCGACCGAAGTGTTTTGATATGATTACCAGTTTGTTTCTCGACTAGGGCCTTGAATTCCTGGAATTTCTCAAAGGCCTCGAATTTATGTTTCATTAGGTATACATAACCATACCTAGTATGATCATCTGTAAACGTAATGAAATATTGATATCCGTCACGTCTTTGCTTCAAAGCACCACAAACATCAGTATGGATTAATCCCAGTTTATCAGCGGCTCTTTCAAAAGTCCCTGTGAAGGGGGACTTAGTCATTTTGCCTTTAAGGCAAGATTCACAAGTAGGAAAAGGATCCGATCCCAATGGACCCATAAGTCCATCTTTTTCCATCTTGTAAACCTTGGTTTGACCAACATGACCAAGTCTAAGATGCCATTTCAAAACTTGGTTGGTTTCATCCCTACCACGTTTTCTAGTCATAGTATTCACAACTACTTTGTTGCTGAGATTTAGATGATACAATCCATTCAACAATGTAGCAGTACCCACTAGTTTATTTCTAAAATAAATTTTGCAGGAACCATCACCAATGAAAAATGAAAAGCCTTTTCGGTCCATGACCGAATGGATACAATGTTTTTATGCCCCTTGGGCAAAACAAGTACATCTTCTAAAGTCAAAACAAAGCCGGATTCTAAACCCAAAAGAAGTGATCCTATGTGGTCGCCTCGACACTATGCCCGCTTCCGACCGTGATCATAACTTCTCCGGCTCAAGCTTCCTACTTTGTTCCAGATCCCGATTCACGGTACAAATATGAGAACTAGCACTTAATCCAAGATTATCCAGAAGTAGAAAATACGATAGCGAGAACAATTTGTTTCCAAAACTAAAAGTTACAGACGAAGTGCCATGAAGAATCGGGAGTCTCTAGCCCAGTGGCCCACTCACCGCACTTGAGACAAGCATCCTTCTTCTTCTTGTTCTTTGGAACCATCGGGGCCTTGCCCTTTCCCTTAAGGTCCTTAGCTTGTGGTCAGTCGCTTCTTGGTCTTTTTCTTCTTATTCTTAGACTTAGAAGTCGAGAAGAAATCACAAGTGCGAGACTCCTTCATCCGCGGTGTCTTCATCGAGGCGAGCGGTCACGGTTGTTCATTAGCCCGGCTAAGTTACATGCAATCTCATTGCGGTTGAAGTTCATAACAAGCGTGAGAAGGAATCGAGGAGAGACTGTAGGATAAGGTCGGTTTGGAGAGAAGTATCCATTTTAAAATCAAGAGCCTCCAATCTCTCGATCATGGATATCATTTTGAGGACGTGTTCCCCAACCTTCTCACCTTCCTTCATCCTTGCACGAGCGATTGCTTGGATATCTCATATCTAGCGATTCTTTGTGCTCACCATAAAGCTCGGTTAAGTGAGATAGAATGCGCCTAGCGAAGTCATTTTCTCATGAGCTCTCTGAAGCTCATTAGACATGGAAGCCATCATATAAGCACGGACTTTCACGTCATCCTTAACCCACTTTTCGTGGTTTTCAATCTCTTCTGATTGGCTCGAGTCCGCATAGGAGGCGCGGAATGTCCGTCTCAAGACGTATCCCGGTGCCTCTATCCGAGGACAATCATCGATTGCGGAGCCAATCCACAAAGTTAGGTCCCATTAAGGTGTTCTTTTCGAGTAGAATTGCGAGTGGATTCATTGTCATATTGAGATTTATGCGCATTAAGTATAACAGTTAATTAGTGACTTGTTATATTATGATCCGAGTATAGAATTAAGGTCTTTTCTATTCTTGTTACCCGGCTCCCACTATTTTTATCTAACAACACACTCCCATGTGAAATCCGAAGTATCGTCGCACTACTTCATAGTGGTGATCGAGTTCTTTATAAATCTTAATAGAGGGCAACCGAACAGGTTTCTAGTCTATTAATTTTCATAAAGTGGTGTCCAACACCAACCCATCTAATGGATGATTCGATCTTCTTTTTCCCCTTGTTCACTCCCCTCAACCTATACGGTTTCTATGGTTCGTGAACAAGTTAAGTTTATACCATCGACGCAAATCGGTTTCACAATTGAATCTTATCCTGCAACCTATCGGGTTTCTAGGGATAAAATTTGCTCCAACGAAGGCATCAATGCGCTCCGGTAATTTATCCGTCCTCCCGACGACTACCCGATAACTCGGAAGCATAGCACATCCGGTTTGGATTTCAATTTCAAAGCTCGATGGAGGGAAGGAAAACCTTGAAACCTTATAAACTTAATAATTTGTTGTGGGAGAATTTTCGCGATTAACGTTACACTTTGCACATTAATCATTTTAGCGCGTTTGTTGCATTCATACAATATGTAACAACCATTCACAACCTAGTTGCTACCAACATGTGGTTCATGGACTGCCTTAGAAAACAAAAACTCCGTAATCTAATTACAAGTCTTCGTCTTGAATCTTCGTCTTCTCGAAACGGATCTTCCTCCGTCTTCGTCATTACATATAAATTTTACATTGAAAAATTGCATCCTAGATACAAATATTTCTAGTAAAATAAATAGGCTCAAAACGGCCATTACAACCCAATGAATAAAACGAGCGATTCAAACTAAGTCCATGAACCACATCCCCATTCAAAAGCATTCATCCAATAAATACTCAATAAATGGATAGCGAGAAGATTACATATGATCCAATCAATAATCAACAATAAATAGAATTGATCCAATCAATTCAACAATAATCGACAATTTAATTTTCGTCCGTAGTGTACCCATAAAATATTTTCTTTGAATTTTCCTTCATCAAAAATTCTAAATTAATGATTTTAATACAGAAAATTCAATAATCGAAAATATATCAAAACGAGACCCGACACTGAAATCGCCAAAGAAGACTGTGCACCGTGACTGCAGCACAGCCACGCCGGCTCCAGACAGAAGGCCGGCCATGCCCGGACACGACCGGCAGACTCGGCTCGACATGCAAGTGTCCGGCCGATCCATCGAGCACTCGGCTCGACATGAAGGCGCCACGGACTCGGCAGAATCAAAGAAGCGTCCGGCCGAATCCACCGAGCACTCGGCTGACATAAAGAAGGCGCGCCACGGACTCGGCGGAATACAAGAAGCGTCGGCCGGATCCAATGAGCACTCGGCTGACATAAAGAAGGCGCTACCGCACTTGGCGAATCGCAAGAAGGCCCGCCACGGCCGGACGTGCTCGCCATGCTCGGTATGATGGAAAATCGTCCAACGATTCGACACACTGCTTTCTGGCGATTTCTAAAATCCTGTTATTCCCGATCCGAATATTATTAATATAAATCATATTTCTAAGAAAAACCCGATTTATATCATAACATAAAATCACGGAAAAACGACACTACGATTTAACAATAAAATATCTACGATTATTAAAGTGATTCTAAATCACAAAATAAGCATTCCAAATGCTAAATATCGTATATACGATCGCAAGACCTCGCTCCGATACCACCGTTGGGATTCGGTGCCTAAAACGAAGGCCAGTAAGCGGTAAAACGAAAATTAATTCGATCCGAATCCCTACGAGGATCGATCGAGCTACGCATATACGAATATAAAAAAACAAAGGAAGATACGAAATCATACCCTTGTCGTCCGTTGATTATATGGATTTCCTTCTCTTGAGCTATTCCCCAAATGATCCAAAATGCTCCAAGCCCTTGGATGATCCAACGCCGAAAAAACCGCGTCTCTACTTGTCACGCCGGAGAAACGACGGAATGACAACACTCGATTAACCTCTAAGGTTACGGCTAGAATCAAGTGATGAAGCTTTGATTATAACACTCTAAGTGTTTTAATTTATATCTCTCAATATATCTTTAATTTTCTCCAAGAACAATTAAGATGATATGAGGAAGATGATGAAGACAATAGAGAAAATGGTTTTTCTCTCTCTCTCTAACTCACTCTCACGTCTGGAATGGGTTGGTTAAAAGAAAGATGTCTTCATCCCTTTTATTCAACTCCCACTACTAGCAACAACTCATGACGTGGGAATCTAACCCCACCTCCACCATTATCAGACAATAAAGAATGGAGACATAAGTCCAAAATGAAGGTGGCTAGAAATGGGGGGCCCATGGAGAAACGGATGAGTTTGGTTCGTTTCGGACTCCGAGAAAAAACAGATAAATTCCAATTCCGTTAGATGTATTTGTATAGTTTAATTAATCCAATTAATTTCATCATATCAAATACAAAATAATATAATTAATTTCTCCAAGAAATAATTATATACATGAATTAAATTAATCACCCGAGAATTTATTAAATTCATTATGCCGTAAATCAATTTATCCAATAAATCGATATAAAAATACAAAGTACCAAAAATAGATATCCAATATCTAATATTCAAAATGAGAGAATTATCTTGAATCATTACATCGTCAATCTATCAGCGACTCGGTAGGTCCGTCTCGATCGGCAATGGGAGGAACCAAAGAGTAGTAGCACCACCTAGCGGCTGGCGGCTACACTGTACTTCCCATCGAGAGCGAATGATTGGGATCATTCAAGAACCATTCTGTCGTGAATACCAGTATACGTATAAACCCTTCTTTCATATGTCCCGATCAAGTTATAGAGTCACGATCAGTCAAACCCTATCTGTACTTGACGCTATGCATGCGTTAATGCAAATCGAGATCATCGAGTATCGTGTATCTAATACAACTAGCTCCAATGCTTTGGCCAAAGACTTATGATCTCATCTCAATAACCGCATAGGACATATAACCCGCTCACTAACGGGAGAAAGAATTCTATCTTGGTATTCATAGGACACTGCTACTTGCCGTCAAGATGCACGTCGAGGTTGACCCCGCCTTAGGTTTACGTGGTCGAACTACTCTAATGAAAATCTTGACGTCACAAGCACATCCCTACTAAATCCTCAAGTCGAAGGTTCACGAATACCTATCACAACCTTTCGATTCCGTCATTGGATCCGGAGTGAAATCGTGTGACGAATCGAGGGTGAGTCGGTTCGAGTATACTAATCCAATTAGCATACCTATAACGTGTGCTCCCACTAACCATTAGTGTTCGACAGGCACTCTCCATGTCAAAGAACACGTCATACAAGTCTTCACATAAACTTAACGCCCAGTCAAGTTTCATCGACTTGCGAACGATTAAGTATTTGAGCTATAACCTTTCCAGTGCCGACCCCCTTATCCAATAAGGAGTGGAACGTTTTGCTCTCAAATACACAGACTAGTTTCTATATGTTTATTTACGAGTTAGGAATGCCAGTAACTACCAGTAAATAAAGAAACATTCATTTGCCTTATATAAATGGTTTACATAATTACAAGTACAATGCCCTCACTCAACAACCTCTGAGTGGCATTCGAGGGCATAATCCTAACAGCTACTACTTCTGCTTATTTGCTTGAGTGCTCAAATTTATGGCATTGTAGATTAGGTCATGTGAATCTAAATGCTATAAAAAGATTAGTAAACTTAGATTTACTAAAATTAAATGAAATCAAAAATCAAAACAAATGCGAGATTTGTGTTGAGGCAAAAATGACGAAACTACCGTTTCATTCGGTAAAACGGGACACAAAATCCCTTGAATTAATTCACACAGACGTGTGTGATTTAAAATTTGTGCAAACTAGAGGTGGTAAGAAGTACTTCATCACTTTCATCTATGATTGCACAAGATATTGTTATCTTTATCTTTTGAGAAGTAAAGATGAGGCTATTGAAGCCTTTAAGAACTTCAAGAATGAAGCCGAGAATCAATTAGGCTGTCGTATTAAGATGGTTCGAAGTGATAGAGGAGGTGAATATGTAGCTCCATTTGAGGAATTATGCAACGAAAGTGGTATAATTCATCAAACCACGGCTCCATATGCTCCACAATCTAATGGCGTTGCCGAACGTAACAATCGAACACTTAAAGATATGATGAATGCGTTATTAATTAGTTCAGGGTTGCCCCAGAACATGTGGGGGGAAGCTGTCTTGACATTCAACTACATATTGAACAAAATTCCACGCAAAGGTAAGGATGTTACTCCTTATGAGTTGTGGAAAGGAAGAAAACCATCATACAAATATCTCAAAATGTGGGGGTGTTTGGCGAAAGTTGAGGTGCCTCTACCTAAACAAGTTAAAATTGGTCCTAAGACGATCGATTGTATCTTTATTGGTTATGCACTTAATGTGCGCCTACAGGTTTGTTGTACACAAATCCGAGATACCCGACATTCATGTAAATACAACGATTGAATCAAGGAATGCTGTATTCTTTGAAAATATCTATCCTTATAAGAATAAGGTTGACCCTAACTCTAGCAAAGGAGTTGATGATGAAGCTACAAGTTCTAAACTTGTAGATGAGCCTATGTGTTATGAAACCATAGATGAAGCCTCTAGCTCGAATCCGGTGTTATCTGAACGACCGAACAGAAAGCGACCTAGGTCTATGCCAGTCAATGTAGAACCTAGACGAGGTACTAGAATACGGAAAGTAAAGATATACGAACCCGACTACGTCGTTTTGATGTTAGACGGTGAACCGGTATCTATAAAAGAAGCTTTATCCGGTCCAGATGCGACTTTCTGGAAAGAGGCAATAGACATTGAGATTGAGTCTATTATGCTGAATCATACTTGGGTGTTAGCTGAACTACCACAGGGTTGTAAGGCTTTAGGATGCAAATGGATCCTAAAGAAGAAGTACAAGTCTGACGGTACTATTGACAAATATAAAACCCGACTTGTAGTTCAAGGCTTTAGGCAAAAGGCTGGTTATGATTTCTTTGATACCTACTCGCCCGTGACAAGACTTACTTCTATTAGGGTGCTACTCGCTATTACTGCTTTACGCAATCTCGAGATTCATCAAATGGATGTTAAGACTGCATTCTTGTATGGGGAGCTAGAAGATGAAATCTATATGAAACAACCGGAAGGGTTTGCAGTACCTGGAAAGAGCACATGGTATGCAAACTACAACAGTCTTTATATGGTTTGAAACAAGCACCTCTGCGGTGGCATTTGAAATTTGACGAAGTGATGTTGTCAAATGGTTTCAATATCAATGAGAGTGACAAATGTGTCTATGTTAAGAAAACGGGTGACAATTACGTCATTGTTTGTCTATATGTAGACGACATTTTGATAATGGGTAGCAACTCTCGTGTGATTGGTGAAACGAAACGAATGCTAAGTAAGAATTTTAGCATGAAAGACATGGGTTTGGATGATACTATTCTTGGAATTAAGATTCTGAAAACGCCTAACGGAATTGCTTTGACGCAATCTCATTATGTTGAGAAGGTGTTAAGGAAATTCAACGCTTTTGATAAACCTATTGCTAAGACTCCTTGGGAACCGAATGTTCATCTGAATTATCATAAGGGTGAACCTGTGGGTCAAGATGAATATGCTAAGATCATTGGGAGTTTGATGTATCTGTCAAATTGTACCCGTCCTGATATAGCATGTTAGGTTCACAAGTTGAGTAGAACGAGTACTGAGTTATTTAAAATATACTCAGAACTTTGCAATTCATTATTCAAGAGAGCCTGCTGTACTTGAAGGGTATTGTGATGCTAATTGGATATCCGAATCGAAAGACTCATTTTCTACGAGTGGATATGTGTTCACTATTGGAGGTGGTGCTGTATCTTGGAAGTCCAAGAAACAAACTTGTATTGCTAGGTCTACCATGGAATCTGAATTCATAGCTTTGGATAAAGCTGGTGAAGAAGCTGAATGGCTTAAAAATTTCCTCGAGGATATTCCATGTTGGACGAGACCTGTGCCGTCTGTGTTGATACACTGTGATAGCCAAGCTGCTATTGGACGGTCACAAAATATGTTTTATAACGGTAAATCTCGACATATTCGTCGACGACATAATGCCGTGAGACATTTGATCTTGAGTGGGATTATCTTAATTGACTATGTAAGGTCAATAGATAATCTGGCGGATCCGCTGATGAAGAGTATTAATCGAGATCAAATGTATAAATTGTTAGAGGAAATGGGTGTTAAATCCACATCTTAAGGATGATTATAGCGAAAACCCAACCTTGTAGATTGGAGGATCCCAAGAGCTTGGTTCAATGGGATAACGAAGTTATAATAATCCGCGTGTTAAAACACTCAAACATACCTATTCTCTGAGAACAGTGAGTGATTGTTTACCTACATGTGGTGAGGTTAAGTCTTATGATTTTTAATGATTCTTGATTACCTCGGAGAGGTCAAGTATAGTAGGATACTTGGGAATAAGAATCACCTATATAAGTGTGAAGTGAGGGCCGCTTCAGTTGATACACTTATGAATCCAAAGGGGTGTCCAAGGCCGGAAAGGACACAAAACGTTAGAACGGAAGGAATTGAGATGATATTGTGTCTATATTATTGTCTCAGTATACACCATGGAGGACTAGTTCAAGGTTTTCATGACCACTATGCCGCCAGTATACTCGATGATGTTGACAATGGATAGGTTCAAGGTCACAAGCCACCTAGCCAAATGCAATATTGTCTCTTGAGGACTGAACTATGCATTTACATTCATTTTGCATTGGCATTCTCACTCATGTGGGGGATTGTTGGAAATGGTTTAGTAATTAACCATTTATTAAGAATAAATATTGTTAATTAAATAATTATTATTTAATTAAAATATTTATTGAATGTTAATCTACGTCATGAGTAGATGAACGTGGTATATTTAATATTTCTAAACCGATTTCCGATGAGTGAGATATTATATGTTAAAGTTGGATGTTGGAGTAGGAACTAACATGATGTTAGTTATCCCACATTGATTGTGGATGGATGTTTTGACTTGTATTTAAAGTATTTGCCTTTATGGGCTTAATAACAAGTGAGTTGGTGTGTATGGGTGTCCTCGCGCGCACACACACACGCGCGCGCCGCCGCCAACCGACCGACCGACCGTCCGGGTCGGGTCGGGTCGGGTCGAACTCGGGCTCAGGCTCAGGTTCAGTCCAGGCCCAGGACTTGTGTTTGGGCTTATCTTTTTTGCCCAAATCCGTAAGTCCACTAGCCTTTTGGTATGGACAAGACTCTTGAGTTGGCTTAACTCTTGAGTTGGCAAAACTCTTCATCCGACCAGCCCTTTGGGCGTCTGAAACCGCCAGCCATCATGGCAGGAGTAATGGCTATGAGTCCCTTCACATGATCAAGGAGTGCTATATATATGTCATCATTCTGTTCATTGCAGAGACACGAAAATCAGTGCATTTTAGCATATCATATACAGTTCAGTCTTCATTCCAGTCCAGTTCGCAGGTGCTCGGTCAGTTTGCGGTGCTGCTACTACCGAGACGTTCGGATCGTTTTAACCTTTGGGGACGAGCCGCTTCACCGTGAGCACTACCGGGGCGTATTCTCGTCTTGCGGGCAGAAGCTCTAGCTTCGAACGATCCTTTGTAGTTTATTAAAATTGTTTGTTAGTTTCAACTGTAATATTTCCTTTCTGTTCTTTATTTTAGTTAAGTTCAGAATTCTATTTGTAATACACGTGCAAGTATCGAATTATTCCAACAGTAAATTGATAGGTACCCGACCCGGTCCACCTACAAGGGTATTTGTAATATTCAGAGGTAAAATTTTCAGTTCTACATATTCATATATTATATAAATATTTTTTGAGATTTCAGTGTATTAACTGTTGTCCACACTCGTTTTCGTGTTTGAAATCGAGAGTTACATATGTTTTGATTTCGGCCAAATTACGGCCATATAAGGAGGATGTAAAATTTTTCGGGCTACTAACTGTTGTCCACACTCGTTTTCGTGTTTGATACTAAGAGTTCCAGATGTTTTGATTTCGGTCAAATTACGACCGTATACAGAGAACATCACAGCTGTATGTAAGGAGTACAACCGTATAAAATTGGGAAACGGTCATATCATGAATGTTTGTGTTTTAGTTCGGAGAGAATACTGTACGATCGCATATTTGGTTTACGACTGTATAACTAAAAACTACGACCGTATGCTGGTGATGGTACGTCCGTATATGGAGAGATACTGGAAGTGTTCAGGATTTTCTACGCCGAGCATTGAGTACAATCGTACTCGAGAATGACACGCCCGTATAAATGGAAATCATATGACCATATAAGGATAGATTACATCAATATATATGTTGAGTTTGGTTTCGGGATTTCCGTGTACGTAAGTTACGGTCATATTTATGGGATGATAACGCCGTGCATGTGGATGTTACGGCCATGTACGATGAGGTACGACCATATGGTCGCTGACTTCGAGTTTGAGTCGATTAAAGCTAGGTATTGTACAGTCGTATGAGTGTCGATGCGGTCGGATGTTGATAGTGTTATGATAATAAAACAGTGGAGTTACGGTCGTATCCGCTGACAATTAATTATGATGTTCTTGAGGTCATAATCATAATATATAATTGTTTTTTATATATATATATATATATATATATATGATTGCACGATGAATAGGGGTGTCGAGTGGTTTGGTTTTGGTTAGCTGCACTGTTTTTTTTCGGTTAACCGGAACCACAAATGGTCCAAATTAGGAACCACAGATCATCATTCATCATTCATCATTCATCATTCATTAGTATATACGTAGAAATTAAAGAAGAGCAACAACTATATATAAGTAGAAATTAAACAACGTAGAGCAGCAACTATCGAGCAATGGAATAAAAATTATACTAATTATCATCAAATTCAAAAGGGAAGACTAGAAGAGGAAGAAAAGCGAGCTGACCTGAACAGGGTGGTGGCGCTCCGTCACTCGGAAGCGGCGTGGCGTGGCGTTGAGCGGAGCGCGAGTGAGTAGCGAACCAGCGGCGGAGGGCGTGGCGTTGGCGCGAGTGAGCAGCGGTGGAGCAGAGCGCGAGCGTTGCCGGCGGTGAGAGGCAGTGGGAACAGAGAGTGGAGTGCGCCGCGGCACGGTTAGTCGTGAGTAGGAATGGCAATGGGGCGGATTCGGGGCGGGGCAGGCTATCCCCGTCCCCGAACTCGAAATCTAAAATCTGCCCCGTCCCCGCCCCGTTCCCCGTCGAGGATCTTATCGGGGCGCCCCATTGGGGCTACAGCTTACCCCGAACCCCGCCCCGTTCCCCATTCCCTGTTTTTGCCCCGTTTTATATATTTTTATATAATTATATTATATATATAAAATATAATTTTAAATAAATATAAAATATATATATAATATAATATCGGGTCGGGACGGGGCGGGGCGGTCACCCCAGTCACTACCTCGAACCCCGAAAAAATCTCCGTTAACGCCCTGATCCCCGTAACCCGATAATGCCTGCCCCGCCCCGCCCCGTTAAGATCGGGTTTCGAGTTTTCCCGTCGGGTTCGGGTTTTCTTGCCATCCCTAGTCGTGAGGTGAGAGACAGAGAGAGATTTCAGATTTAAGGAAAATTAGGGTTTTAGGCTATTTTGCATTTTAGCCTTTTAGTTTTAGGGATTGATAAACAATAAAATTTAAATATATAATTATGATTTATAAAATTAAAAATATATATTTTTTAAATTTTTGATTTTCGATTCTAAACAGACGGTTCTGATTAGATCAAAAACCGAAATAGCTCCTAAAATTATTATTAAGTGCATTTTATTGTCAGAAGATAGTTGGAAGTTTTTTCTAACTTAAAAAACAAAACTTGTAACTTTTTGGGGTTGTAGTATATATTAAAGAATCTTCCATGTTGCAATTGAATAACCTGTATCAATGACATCACCTTCGATAACGTCAGGCCCCCAACTTGGAATTAAAAAAAATATCCTAACAAAATATAGAAAATATTACTCTACATATTTTAAGACTTATAGACTTTTATATTTTAAAAGAATGTCATTCTACAAATTTTCACATATGGAATATTAATTAAGAAGAAAATTTCCATTAAACTCTAATAATCGTAACCTAATTTGCACAATATATCATTATTTAACAAATTGCTTATTTAATCATAAATTCCTAACTCCAACTCTATATTAAAGAGAAGAAAGAATAAGATTTTGGGATAAGATAAAAATTATTATATGATTGTTAATTAGTGCATGAATTTTCCTAAAAAAACTCAAAAGATCATTCTTTTGCAACAAGTGTTATAGAATATTACTCTTCTAGAATCGGAGGATAATTTTCGTTTATGTTTTTTTTAGCGAGAGCTCATATTTATAAGATACAATTGAATATATGGATTTCTAACATTTCGTTACAATATTGCTTGACATGATCTTGGACAAATAATTTTTTAATGACACAAATAGTTAAACTGTAATTATGATTTGACCAGACTATTTCTATGTTCCGTCTAATATATACTTAGCTTTCATAGCATACATAAATCACCACTATAAGATGGAACGACGATTCAAAATATCTTTTTTCTTTATTTGCGACACTTGGGTTGGAGGTGGTGGACGATCAAAGTTGTGGCATTTTTCTTGGCATACCCCCCCCCCCCCCCACACACAATTTCAACCACCCGTAAGCAGCATTCCTAGTTTCCCAAAAAAAAAAAAAATCTTGAATTGTTGTGAGCTCTTCCCATTGTGGTAATTCTAGATCTGACCCTAGAATTTAAAATGAATATTGTATGAGTCGTAAACGAAGCATAGTAGGATATAGTTATGGTTCAACCACTGACATCATAAGGAAGCTACCTTAAATGGATTTCAAGTCGCTCCCGCTCGTAATATAATTATTTGACTTTTTTAAAATTGTACTTCGACCATTTATTTATTTTCAAAATTGTACACACACGCGTGTGTATATATATATATATATATTGTATACTTGAACCATTTTTAAAATATTTTCATCTCGAAAAGTAATAACGATATACTATATTGTTAACTAGAGCGAGTATTTTGTAATAACATTTCACTTGATGATTTTGTTGCCTCAAGTACAATCAATCGACGTACAAATCAAATTACACTTGTGCATAAACTAGATTGTACCTTGTGCTTCACTTGTGCTTTTATTTCCTCTCATGACTTTTGCACATTAATACTGCTCCCCAATTCTAACACAAAAACTACTTCATGTTTTGTAAGAACGTAACCTGTACCCACGTTCACGAACACACAATATTATAATCGTTTGTATTAATTAATTAAAATAATACTTGTAGACCTTTTACCTTTTAAGTATTAATTAAGTAAATCAAGTTGATTAAAATAATAGCTTTACCTTTTATAGTCGTCATCATAATTTTTTTTAATGACCCCAATTGAATCCTGGGGGTCGTAGTTCTGTTCCCTCTTCCCTATCACCGGTTAAATCACGGTATGTCGCTTAAGAATTGCGCCCAGAGATGTCAACCGATAATACAATGTCACAGTCAAACCCCAAAAAAGAGAGAATCTTTCGTAAATCGATCTCACACTACATACCTTCAGCAAGACTTTATATCCACTTTCTTTGCCACTAAGCTATGCCCGGAGGACAAAGACTGTCGTCATCATAATTTTAATACAGACGTAATTTAATTTAAAATATTTGCTACAATTTCCCATGCAGTCCAGATCCGTGAATTATGCACCCCCATCCCCCACCCCACCCCCACCCCCACCCCTAGTCAACTTTGATGTGCAATAGCCTATAAATATTAAACCCCTTTTGCCAATCTTCTCATCAAGACTGCAGCTACATTTTAAGCTGTTCTTCTTGTGCTCAATATTTCCATAAATTCCAAATTAATAATCGAAAAAAAAAAAAAAGAAAAATGGCTGACTTTCGATCGAAGAAAACTAATGGTGTTTCTGCTAATTCAAAGAGATCATCATCGAAGGGCAGTAGAGATGGATTCACAAGAAAATGTGCGTCTTTAATAAAGGAACAACGGGCCCGAATTTATATTCTCCGCCGCTGCGCCACCATGCTCTGCTGTTGGTACATTCACGGAGATGAATGACCAATCAGCTATTTTCTCTTTTTTTTTTGAAACCTTTTTTTTTTCTTCCTTTTTTTTAACCTTTTTCGGCAAGAAATTGGGATCGATGTATTCACAAGTGATCGAGAAGAATGGAGGTTGGAGAATGTGTTCAAATTCGGGGGGAGTTTGTGTGGTCCCAAGGTACATTATCAACACGGCCCGCCTCCCGGCCGAGCACGAGCCTTCTGTCGGATGGTCCCATCGTAAATTTGGGAGACTCGGCGTGGTCATTCGGATGGAGATCCACGAGCCATCCATTTAACCGAGTTTCTATCCTAAAACCAAGTGATTTGGTCATAGGAAGAGAAGTTCGCTAAGCTTGTTCCAATGTGGAACAATTCACAAATGACACGTCTCGGCGGTTATGATATTATTTTGTAATTTTAGATACTCACTTGGATTTTTCGGTTGGAATTGTCACGTACTAAATGGGGGTTTGCAAGTTGTAATCCAATATTCGAGTTTAAATTACAAGTGATTAGATTTTGTTGATATGTAATGTTGTAGAAAATGACAAATTATGTGCAAAGTGTCTTTCTGAAGCGCGTTGCGACAAGTCACGGCGTGCGCGTCTTCGGACTCGGACTCGAAGGTCTTTGCACCTTCCTCGTAGGATTCGAATTCTAGCTTTAAAAATTAATTAAAAGCCATTAAGTCTTGCCTTAATGGAAGCCTTGACGATTCTTTCCTTTATGATGGAAAGTCTTTTATAAATCGCTCAACTTTTCCTTCTTACCGATGTGGGATGGGATTCCACACCACATCCCCAACTATTAAATGGGCACTTTGTGCATTAATTACTCATTCATTTCTTAACGAAATTGAACAAGTAAATACACTAAATTAATCTACACAAAATGTAGATTCCAAATATACCATTTAATGTCATTAATTACCATAATTAATTATGGTATTAATTAAGCTATTTTTCCAACAGATTTTTGGAAGACTAAATTTCGACTATTTTTTTCTCTCCAAATATTGTACCTATAAATATCGATGTTATATTCTTCGATTCGTTTATTAAAATCGATGAGCATTTTTTATGCATAATTTGTATATCCATGAAACTATGGAATTATTGCTTTTAGGGAAAAATGCATTTAGTTCTACATGTACATTTAATCATTAATATTCTCATATAAAAGGGGTAAAGTATTACTATTATTTAACTCTATCATTAATTAATTTACAGACTGTGCTTCTTCTTGGCCAGGCATTTTGCTTCGTCAAATTTAGAGGTTCCCAGTAAAGATAAGTAATTCAGATGCTCCGTAACAAGGAGACCCGTCAATTTACCACACGACACGAAAATACGACACGGAAACGAAACGAAAATTTAGTGTTTGGGTTTGCATTTTGAGTTTGAGTTTGGGTTTGCATAAGTAGACCCGTCAAATTAGTGTTTGAGTTTGCATTTTGAGTACACGACACGGAAATACACAAACACGAAAGTACACGACCGAGATTTAGTGTCGGGTTTGTGTTTACCCTTTGGGTACACGACACGAGGTACACGAAATAAATAAATAAATAAATAAATAAATATATAATAGTTTATATTTAATTTAATAAAAATATATATTTTATGAATTCCGTTTATACTAAGCTTTAAAATTTGAAAATATAATGTGAACTTTTATAAATTTCTTATAAACATTCGTGTTTTTGTTGCCATTCGTTTCATTTCGTCTACTAAAACCTATAAAAATAATGTTATAAAATTAATATTATTATTATTTATAATATTTTAATATTTATTTTATATTATGTGCCTGACACGAAAACACGACACGAATTTGCGCGATACACGACACGACATGACACGAATTCATTTAGTGTTGTGTATGGATTTCGACTTTTAGTATGCGAAAGTCCACGACACGAAAATACACGATACGAACGAATTGCCCGGTCTAGTCATAAGGAATAAATACCGTAATTCATAAGGAAATTAATACGGTAAAAATGGTATACAAATGAGTTACTAATAAAAATTATAAAAATTAAAATACAGTATATATAGTGCACCGGTAAATATGAAAGTGATTTAGGGAAAAAACACAAGCAGCCTCTTCTTCTTCTTCTTCTTCTTCGCAATCCAATACGCAGTGGTGTTGATCGGAGCTTACTTTTGTCTTACATAGTGCAGATTTAAAGGTTGAAATGGACTTGACAAAAGAAATGAAAGCTGAAATGGAAGAATTAGAGGAAGTGATTCGTAGATATAGATCAGGAGGCGAATTGGTATATACAGTTATCATATCGATTGAAGTTTTCATTTGATTTATCCGTGCTTATCTGTTTTCATAGCTATTGCTTCTAATGTGTTTGATAAAAGTCCTCTGAAAAATCATATCGAAGAAATAAGTTGTTCATCACACACACACACACACACACACACACACACATTTCAGTTGTAACAAGGGAATTGTGCTTTTTTGTTTTGTCCTTCAGATTATTAACGGTGTTAAAATCGAAAAAAGAAAAAGAAAAAAAGTTGCAGCACCAACAAGAAGAGAAGGGGGATCTGCACCTGCACCACCATCTTTTACTAAACTTGACCTTAGCCCAGGAGGGATGCCGATTTGGAATACGGTAGTATATTTTTAGATTACATTTTGTTTTTCAAAGTAATTAGGCAGGCCGCTGCAGCTATTCATTTACTTGTATGATTCATTTATATATTTCTCGGACCGGATTGCCAGTTCATTTTCTATTTGAATTTGCCACCGGTTACGCCCTTTTTGATGCCAATGGAGTGAATGAAATTCTTGACCTCAACTTTGAATCAGCTGAGAAGTACATCCACCGCTCCGCCCAAATCTTTACCCTCATTGCTTTTCATCGCTTTTTGTCTACTGATGATGCTCTGGTACAAATGGATGCAATATCCAACTGTAAGTTAATTTCCGAAACAGTAGCTTAATAATTTTTTTTAAAATTATTCTATACTATGTGTGTCATTTAAATGATATACATTCATTATTCAACTGGTTGTGTGTTTTCATTTGGACTTTATTTTGTAGCAATTGTTACTGAGCAGCTGCAGAGTTTCCTGCTCAAGAATCTTCCACAACCGATCGATGGCAAACCATGTTACCTTGTTGCAGTTTTTGATCCACTCTTGGCACACGACATGGTTCCCAAAACCAGAATGACCCTCCAAACTAATATTGTGTTAAATAATGTCATGCGTGGTTTGCGGATGAATATTGAAAAACTCCTCGGCAGCTCCGAGGTTTGCTTTTTTCCTTTCCTTTAGGTTATCATTTACAACAGAATGTTATATGGTTTCATACTAACCTAATCTTGTGATTTTCTGTAGCCTCGAGCCTTGCAAAAGGCCCAACTAGACCTGGCACGCCTTTACAGCAGACAAAGGTGTACTACAACGGGAAACAAAGAAAGTAATGTGGCGGTTTCATCTTCTCCCTTGCAAGAAGTTGTGGTTGTGCCACATATATGTAAAGGAGTTTTCATTGCCAAGGGTAAGGATAAGGAGGATTTGATCTGTACTAAAAATTTAGTACCCGGTAAAGCTCTTCATGGTGACGAATTAATATCTGTTTGGGTGCGTCAATTTATTAATGATTAGTATTGGTCTCTTAATCAATTCATGTTGCCTTTTGACAAAATGTGTAACCTAGTTTTGTGTGTTGAGATTTATATCAATCTTCTGATTTCAGAATGAGGATGAAACTGAAATTGAGTACAGAGTATGGAGTCCGCTCAGATCAAAGTTGGCTGCTGCAATCGTGTGTGGTGTTTCCAACATATGGGCCGTAAGTATTATCATATATTGCAATAGCGTAGGATTAATGCAATTAATTAGTTCATCCATATAACTTTGTTGCATTTAATTTATTTATGTTTTTCAGAAACCCGGCTCTCATGTTTTATATCTAGGAGATGTATGTGGAAATACGGTTTCACATTTGTCCGATCTTGTTGGCTCGGTAAGTTATTGTGTTATTGGTCAATATGCATTGTGTAGATGAATTACATTTCCCCATTCTCTATCATGTATGCCTTGCCTATATATATAGATATCCTTTAGTATTAGTTTATGGACATTTTGTTTATATGCAGGATGGTTTGGTCTATGTAGTAGGGTTGTCTGATGTTGTGAACATGGCGGAAAATAGATCAAATGTGGTACCAATTTTTGAAAAGGGTTATTATTATTGGAAGTACCGCATGGTTGTTGGTATGGTGGATGTCATCATTGCTAATATGGTTCATCCTCACGAGGTTCTCTTTCTTCCCTCTAATATGATGCCTAAATATTTTTTTCTTTTTATATGATTGCAGTTTCTTATCAAGTGCTTTTAAATATCTCCAAAACGGGGTTATAAGTTATTTTTTTGTATGATGTCTCACGTTCTCATGTATAGTTTAAAATTCCATTTCTTGTTTTGGTTATTCTATCATGTGCACTAATCGATTGCGGTTTCAGTTCCCCTTAAAGACTTGATAGGTAGTTTAGTTTTTTTGTTTCCGAATATTGGACTATTAGTTCAAATTCCAATTTACATTTGGAAATATGCTATAATGATTTTGAATTTGTGATGCTTCATTGTTTCTTCATGCATGCATTAGAGATTTTTATGTTAGTTCTTACTCGCTACTCGGGTATTTTCTTATATTCTCTTGATGTTTTTCTTACTTAGTTGTGATTTTCGTTTTGTGTTTGTTAGGTGAGTGATACAGCTGATATAGCTCTTAATGCTGGAGCATATCTTAGGTCTGGTGGGCATTACATGATCTTCACACGGGTTTGTTTTCGATATGATGTTTTGTGTATTTAATAATGTGATGTCTTTGGGAATTTTGTTAAACCATGTTGATAACCTGTGTTAATTACAGGCCAACAACATTGATTCAACTAGCCAAATCAAAAATCCGTTTGCCGATCTTGCTGACTACATACAGAGGGAGTTCATGCCGATTGAACAAGTAGTGTTGGAACCAATAGGGAGAGAGCATGCCATTGCTATTGGTGGTTTCCGCATGCTAGAGGAATAGATGTATGTTCACTTGTGTTTTTCGGAACTTAAATCTATTTTTGCTTTCTGATTATTTTCGTGAAACCTTTATAACTTAATTATATATTATTATCATCACTTGCACTCGCTTTCTGCTAAACAACAAGAAATGAGGTTCTATTTATACTTTACTATTGCTTGCACTTTCTTTGTGCTGAGCGAGAAACGAATACACTTTATAATCAGTTGCACTGCTGAACAAATTTCACTCGAGAATTTGGTTTTTATTTCTTTTGTTTTTAGTAGAAATGAAGTTATATTACGTTTTATAATCACTGGCACTCTCGGAACAAAGTTCTATTTCTTTTTTTTTCCCATTTTTTCCCCCATTTTTATTCTGATTTCCTGTTATTCTTATTGGTATTCATCTGTTATAATTTTGTTCCCTTTTCGATTACAATTCAGCATGCAATTGTTATGTTTTCAGTGTTACCCAGCCATATATATATATATATATATATATATATATATATATATATATATATATATATACTTGATTTTGTGCAAAGATGAAATCTCTGTAGATCTCTGCTTTCTTTCTTTGGGATTATGTTGGCTTACCGAGTGTCTTTACCTTTCCCTCATTTGGCTATGTCCTTGAATTTCAATTTCAGGTTTAAAAGAAATTTAATATCTGATATGGAATCATAGGCGGATCCGGCATCAGAAAACTACAGATGATTAATTTTTGTTAATAAAATTAAGCTAAGGCCTGATTATGAAAACTGATGATAATTTTGAACTGAGAGTTGATACTTGTGTAAGTACTGATGTGTTGGTGATTTTAGTGTCACCATTCATTTTGTGTAATTGGAACTAATATGTGAGGTAATGGGTTTATAATTCGTATTCTAATATATGTTCGGGTATGTGCGGAGTGCACACATGTATAAGATCGAATTATAAGTCGGTACGGACTAATGTCGGGGGTCCGGGGGGCAGCGCCCCCGGTGACGGGGTCTAGGGGCAGCGCCCCTAGCGGGGTCCATGGTGGAGACTATGGTAAAATTGACTAATTTCGTCAATTTTGGTAAACCATCCGTCAACCCTAATTTCGATTTTGTTTGTATTATACACAAACCTTCTTCTGAGTTCTCTCTCTTTCTGAAAAAAAAAACACAGAATTTCTCTAGCAATTTGGCTTACGTTTCTGTGCCTAGATTCGTAATCGTAAGTGTTCCATTGGATTATCCTAGACTGAATTTATTGTAACCCGGGCATAGGGTAGAAATATCAGTTCGGAAAGTGTTTACACGATCCATTGGAAATCCGGATCTCCATAACAAACCCTTATACCCCAACATGATGTTCATGCGTGTCTCTGCTTAATCCGGTTAAAAGTAGACCCGGTAATTTACCGCACGACGCGAAAATACGACACGAAAACGACACAAAAATTTAGTGTTCTTTTTATCATTGCTGTTTTGAGGTCATTTTCTGTTTTTATTTTCGAAAATACTAAAAACGTGTTCTTTTTATCATTTTCGAAAATGCATTTTAGAAAACAAAAAAAAATATTTGTACACAAAATGCAAAATGCCCAAAACCTCGTTTTGAGCGTTTTGTGTCTATTTCAACAAAAAATCTTCAAAATGCTCGAAATGCATTTTGAGTTTTTTTTTTTGGATTATCCTAATTTGAAACCAAATTTAAAATAAAGATTTATAAATTTAATATTAATATTACAAAAAAAAATATTTTGGAAAATAAATTTAATAGAACGCATTTTCAACAACTTTGAAAAATAAAAAGAGAAAACATAAAACATTTTGCAAAATAAAATTACAAAATAAAATACAAACAGAACGCCCCCTTAGTGTTTTTGTTTGTATTTTGAGTACACGACACGAAAATACATGAATACGAAAGTTACGATCGAGATTTAGTGTCGGTTTTGTATTTACCTTTTGGGTACACGACACGATACGAGGTACACGAAATAAATAAAAATGTATATATATATATATATCATATTCTACAGCATAATTTAAAATTTTATATTTAATTTTATAAAAACATAGATTTTATGAATTCTGGTTTGTACAAAACTTAAAATTCAAAAATATAATGTGAATTTTCATAAATTTCGTGTAAACATTCTTGTTTTCTTTGCCATTCGTTTCGTTTCGTCTACTGAAACCTATAAAAATAATATTAAAGTATTAAAATCGTTATTTTTATAATATTTTATTTAATTGTATATTATTTGTCTGACACGAAAACACGACACGATTTTTGTGCGGTACATGACATGATACGACACGAATTTATTTCGTGCCTTGTATGAGTTTGGACTTTACACGAAACACAAAAATACAGGACACGAACGATTTGTCAACTCTAACTAAAATTCTTTTTATACGAACTCGTGGTATTACCCATAGTTGTATTGTCATATGACGTTTGCTTCCACAATGAAATCCAAGCATGAAAGCACCTCAATTCCCATTACGAAAACACAAAATCAAATTACTTCTTAGTTTTCCACTCTTTAAGATACATCCAACGAAACGAACATATCAGTTAAAGCAAATCATTCTATTTACGAGGCCTTACGAACCCGTGCGATGCACCGGCTGGGTCATTACTTGAATTTCTCCGTGTTTTGTACGTAATATTTGTGCAAATGTTTGTATACGTTTTATCAAGTTTACGTCAATGTTTATAATATAAGTTTTATATATCGGAACATTTATCATTTAGTACTAAATAACTCATGTAAACGATAGATACTTTCGTAGATCTTGATGTTAACACGTTTTTGGTGGAAAGTAATTAAATATATCAATATAAGTCGAATAGTGCACATCATTGTCATATATAACTTGGGCTGCCTCATGACCCGTGTGATGCACACAAATGTTTTCGTAAGATAAGTATTTTGACAAAATATTGATATATTTTTATCATTTTTTGTGTCGTTTTTTTTGTTAATTAAGTAAGTATATTTATCATTTCTCCAAAATTATCATAAGGAAAATCAAATTAAAAACCGTAGCTCCTAAACTTCATTATACCTTTTCTGTTTATGTGTTATTTATATATCTTTTTAATATAGAAAGAATGCATTTAATTATCCAAAATTTCTGTTACAAAAAAGTGAAAAGTAATCTAGAAACTCTTCCTTAAATCTCGGTGCTATCATAATAATCATAACCGACCATCCAATTAAGGCCCAATCAAGACCCAATTAAGTTCCCTTTAAGACTTACCTAATGTGATAAATCGGTCCCTCTCATACCTTTTTTTTTTATATAACGTGTTTCTTCTTTGTACATCTCCTCCCACTCATACGAAACATACAATTAAAACATATCAATTCCTGCTGATTTTCTCTTCTATCATTCGAATCGAAACACCATAAACACATACTGCTACTATCGTTTTCTCTTCAAAATTCCAAGTGTTCGAGATATTGTTGCTTCGATCGTGAGTTAGATTATTGCTGTCCAAGTTAATTTGCAACCCAAAATACATAATAACTCTACACGTATCTCATATACAAACAACTCTAATCCTGTAACATCCGCCTCCCTTTCCCTATTTCTTTTGCTCTCGTCTGAAGAAAAAAATCACAAAAAAAAAAAAAACGAACAATAAAATCCGAATCACAAACCCACTTCAAATCATTATCCTTCAATCGAACAACAAAACAAAATGTTACTTTAAACCTTGTCTACGGTTTCAGGGGAATCTTTAGCTTCAAGATCCTTTGGAGGGTCTCGGGTAGGTTCTTCTGTATTGTGTGGAGATGAGGTAGGATAGTTTTGAATTTGTTGTTGAAGGTTTTTGATGTTACGCAGTGTGATTAAAGGATTACAAAAAAATAAGATCTATGAAAATTAACTGAGATCATTGTAATTTTTATTTTTTTCTTCGTTTTTTCATATTTTTTTTTTCTTTTGGTTTTTGTTTGTGGTTGATTATGGATTAGGATAGAAATAGAGGATGGTGGTGAAGAAAGAGTATAAAAAAAAAAGTAAATAAACTTACACTATGGAGGAACCTAAAGATGAGATTTTGTAAAACAAAAAAAAAACAATTAGTACCGATAAAGATAATAAAATAAGATTACGATGTTATGTTGGTCGGTTCCGGTGGATGTGGCGGTGGAATAGTTTGTTGTGGGGTTGATGAATTGTGCTATTTATACTTAAAAGAGGAAGTTGAAAGAGTTACCCAATTAATTTTCCTAATTCATACTCTAATAATTAAAATAGACTCTCCAAGTGCCTTTTTCTTAATTATTGTAATTAGTACACGATGATCGGTATTCATCTCCCAAGTAACATCTACAATCATTAAGTGACTAAATGAATACATTTATATTAGGTTTTGAATTTGAGCAAATAAAAAATTAAAAACTTCTCACGTATCTATCCGTCCTTACTGCCACTCCTATTATGTTTGTATATATAAATGATAATACGTACATATTTTTGTACACACACATCATGTACGACTAATCAATTATCAATGGATAAATAAAATTGGTCGACGTAAAACAAAACCACATATACACAGACATATAGAAATATATTTTTCGGTATATTATTGATTTTATTGTAGGCATAAGGCAAAATTACTAATTAGAGGTATGAATTTTCCTAAATTTTGCACTTATGATCACAAACTTTTTTTTTTGTATCATTTAGGGTATGATCGATCTTGTCCCGTCCAATCAATTTAAGGTATCCGTGAAATAGGGTTTGGATTTTTTTACAACTATTAGTATACTACTACTGCCAATTGTGTGTGTTGGAAAAGTGGGATTCGATCTCGGATGCAGTGCGGTGTAATCACTTATCTGTGTGAATCCGCCGTCGGATCACACACACGCGTGCGGGTGTGTGTGATCCGGCAGTGGGTGCGGTGACGTAGTGCTTTATCTGCAGATCCCCTGCACCAGATCCCCTTCCGGAAAAGTGGGTATCGGTTGCGTTCTTACAAAAACAAAAGTAGTTTTAGTGTTTTATGAAAAGTACAATTGAATCTTGAGAGAGGAAATAAAAAGTACAATTGAATACAATGCAATGCCAGCACGATACTATAGAGTTTTTGCACAAGTATGAAAACACTTGTGTGTTGCCTTTAAATAAAAGCCGAAAATTCGTTTAGTAAAAAAAACGTAAACATGGTCGGCGCTAGCCGGGTGGAGATTCAGGACACGGGGGATCTCAGATGGGTTATACTGGATTATAGCTCAGTACAACATTTCGTCTATACTAGTTATATATAATTTTTTTGTACGGACATCATATTTTGTTTTTATTCTTGTAGATTTATCAGATGTCACCTCCAAAATTAAAACTTAGCACGTGTACGAGTCCAACTCAAAATTGATATTTTTTTTTGAACTTTTGTTTGAAAAACTTGAATTTGAATTTTAGCGGCGAGCGTGTTTATTTTTTTCATTGCATAATAATGTGCATCGAACGCTCATACACGAGACACAGACAAAAAAATCTATTAATAATAATACAACTAATATATTCCCTTCCCCTTATATATATAAAATACAATAAATTATCAAATTACCATAAATAATAATTAATAATAGTGTAATAATATGATCAAATCTCATTGGTAATAATATGATAATATATAATAGTACTACAATTAATATAGTAAAATTAGTAAGCCCCCTCCCCAGCCCGCTTCAATTAAATTCGGGGCGGGATGAGACGAGATCACTACTTAAAATATTAATCTGGTCCCATCCCCTCCACAACCAAATAAACGGGATTGGGACAGGATTACCTTACCTCCATCCCATCCAATCCCATTTCCACCACTACTTTATTAGCACACCATCAGTACGAGTTATATTCAACGCATCGATTGATATACAGCTACAAAAGCTTTATATATCTGATCGATATGAAAACTATCCAACTTATGTGCACGTTGTGGCAGTTTAGTATCATGTATATACATATGTGAATATGCATATGTATACATGTTGGGAATACAATAAAAATATTGAATACATGGGAGAAACTTCATTTAAACAATAGACCTACTAAATTATAATAACAATAAGTAATCAACAGAAAAATAGTCGAGGCGAGCAGATTTAAGATTCCTATTGCCCGTACAACAACTCACAGTCTATAACAATGAAACTCCCAAGATACAACGACTCAATATTGAATCGGAGCTCCGAAATCAATCAATTTGGCAAACCGATTCCTGGCCGGACAACGGAGCAATGTACCTTAAAATTTATTAAGAAAGATACCGAAAATCAAGTGGAGAAAGAGAGATGCACAATTGAGGTGTACTTTTTTCCTATATGTAGGGAGTTATATTTATAAATGTAGTTAGGAGAGCCCAATTAAAGTAGAATTTCTGGACTTACTTTCCAAGCAATCTCGAAAGTTCCAGAATAAAGGATTCCCAAGCTTAATGAATTCCGCCTGCCCCGGATGGTGTAGAGGCCCGGCCGTACAGTTGGCCAGACGTCGCAGGCGTGTGTGGCTCGTTCACCTAGGCACTCCCACAAGAGTTTGTACTCTCTTTTATTCACCTTCTTATTATAAGGTGCCTCCCACAAGGAAATGTATGGGATGACTTCCATTCCTTCTAGAGCGGACTTTCCTTTTAATAAATCATACTCCGGGTTCAAGCTTTGAGCATTAATTTATTACTCGTTGTTTTGGATTTTTCCGAACTTAAATGTTTTGGACGAAGCCACAACTTAAGTTTTCACTTTTATATGTTATGTTGTTCATATGTTTGGTTGTTATATATGTTTGGTATCGGCATGATTAACCTTTATGAAAGGTTCTATGGCATGTGACTGTACTAGTTAAGTTGAGGTGGTATATTTGTGGTGTCAGAGCTTAGGTTGTGAATACCTAAATTGTTGGTCTATTGGGTACGTCTGTCGAGTCATAAGAGTCGGTCATTTGAGCTTTACATCGTGCTGCTGTCATACAGTCCGATGCGTGGCCGAAAGATTTCTTAAATTTCTATGCTTATTTATGCTTATAATCCGCCATTAAGTGCACAAAAGAATTACTGCTATCTTTACCTATCAAAAAACCACTTTAATCATTAGTAACTTTGTGGTCCTACACTCCTACTTATATCTGGAGGAACTTTGTGGGCTAAAACTTATCTGAGATGCGAGCTTATACTGTTTTCCTTGTAAAATTCAAACATCGAACCAAATGTTCGAGCTGACGTGGCACTATCATATCCACAAAACACAACCGGAATTATCTGTTTTTTTTTTTTTTTCGTCTTGTGGTTGTGATTGTGACCCCCGTGACTCCATATCAGAGCAACCAGGTCAAGGTGGCACTAAATCGCACCATTCGGACCAAATGTCCGTTCCACGCATAAATCACGATTCCACGATGACTTTCTTTCAAGCGCGAAATTCGTCTCTGTACAGCTGAGGAACACTCATTACCCAAAACAAAAACAAAAGTGCCTACAAACTAAGGCTGATTGTAGAAATTCGGACTTCCCGTGTTATACATTCTTGAGGCAATCGACAACTTCTTTTATACTCGGCCTACTGAACTGATTCTGGTTGACACACATACAAGCAACATCAAGCACTTTCCACATCTCCTCTTCAAACCCTTTGCCTCTCAGTATGGGATCAAATACTTCCTCTTGTCTCCTCTCACTCCTCATTTGCTGTACCCATACGACTAGTTCCCTCGACGCCTTTGGTCTAAATAACTCGACCGGCCTCTTTCCGGTCAGCAACTCGAGCAGAACAACTCCAAAACTATACACGTCCCCTCTCAAACTTGCTATCCACGACTGACTGTACTCCGGCGGGATATACCCTAGCGTCCCGACCAATTCCGTGCTGACATGTGTATGGTAGGGCAAGATCAACCTCGCCAGCCCGAAATCCGCCACGTGGGCTTTGAAATTACGATCGAGAAGAATATTGCTCGACTTCAAGTCGCGGTGGACGATGTGCGGTTCGCATGTGAGGTGCATGTAGGCCACCCCTAAGCTCGCCCCAAGAGCGATCTTCAAACGGGCCGGCCAATTAAGTTGGGCCGGCCCATCGGGGTTTTCGTGCAGCCAGTAGTCTAAGCTCCCGTTCTCCATGTAGGAATATATCAGCAGCCGATACCCGCCGTGCAGACAGTAGCCTTGTAGGGTGACGAGGTTTTCGTGTTGCGCCGTAGATAGAGTTTCGACCTCGGCTTTGAACTCCCTTTCCATCAAACCCATGTCGCCCGATAGTTTCTTGATGGCGAGGTTCGTCCCGTCGGCTAAAGTCGCTTTGAACACCAGCCCGAAACCCCCACAGCCGACTATATTCGATTGGTTGAAACCATCCGTGGCTTTCAGTATATCGGCTATCGTGAGGTCCAGTGTTTTGCTCTTAATGTTTGGAAAAAGCACGACTAGGCTGGCTTCTTTCTCAACCTCAAGGAATACGCCGGATGAGTCGTAGGGTAGAGAATCCAGGTCCTTTTCTCCGGTCTCGCCTTTCAGTAGTATTCTCCTCTTTGAAAATACAAAAATGAATAGAAGCAAAACTAGAGTGAAAATGGCGGAGGAGATGACGAGGGTTAATATAATGGTCTTTTTCCTATTCCCATTTCCGGTTTTCGAACGATTCTTATTGCCCGATAGGTTATTAGCGCACGAGCGTTGCAAAATCCGACCGCACAGCCTCGGATTCCCTTGGAAGCTCATATTCGGGAATGTGTCGAATTGGCCTCCGGTAGGAACCGGCCCCTCGAGATCATTATACGCGACGCTGAAAGACGACAGAAAATTGAGATTTTGCAAAGATGCTGGAATTTCACCGATGAGATTATTTCCGGAAAGAATCAATTTTTCTAAATTAGTGAGATTCGATATCGTGTCCGGGATTTTGCCGGAGAAACTGTTACTGCTAAGATCCAAAACAATGATATATTTGAGTAGACCAATCTCGACCGGGATAGTACCATTCAGATCGTTATTACCAATATATATCGATGGGGGCAAATTCGAAAGCTGATTGTACTCAAAATATGAAATGTTATCGGGCTTAACAAACACGGGCAGCTCCAATCTGGTGTTGTAGACCTCATCGGAAATCTGCTGGGACGCTAGCCGCGGCAGTTTAACCAAGTCCATCGGAAAGTGTCCCGTAAGATAATTATGGGACATATCTAAGTAGAAAAGATTCGGTAGATCCCCAAACCAGCTCGGTATAGAGCCCGTGATCTTATTGTAGGATATGTCAAGAACCTCGAGTTTATATAGCGCGGCTAACCATACCGGAAACTGGCCCGTGAGATTGCACCCGCCAAAACCCAATACTTGTATGTTCTGAAAGCCGGTCAGATTTTCGTTATTATCAGTCAATGGTTCGTTATAGAAATTCATCGCCATAACTAAAGTTCTCAGTTTCTTACAATCCTTCAGGATTCGAACTGCTTTCGTGAGATTGGTCAGACTGTTGTTAGATAGGGTCAGGAAGGATAGGGACGGCAGAGAGGCTATTTCAGGGATAACCTCCCCGGACAGTTTGTTAGCGGCTAGACGGACAGCCGTCAGCATCCTGCACGAGAAAAGGGTTCTCGGCAAGGGGCCTCGGAAGAAATTGTTACCGAGATCGACAGTCTTCAATCGGACGAGTGGCGAGAAATTAAAAGAAGAGAGCTCTCCTCCAAGGAGGTTGACCCTCAAGTTCAGCATTGTCAGGTTCAAACAGTTGGCGAGAGAAACTGGGATCGTGCCGCTCAGCTGGTTTACATGAAGCTGCAGCTGTTCCAATTTCGATAGCTTTCCGATTTCTTTGGGAATCTGGCCGGTCAGCTCGTTGCCGAAGAGGGAGAGGAATTTAAGATTGGTCAGATTGAGAATCCGGGGATCGATTGGTCCGGCGAGTCTGTTGCCAGGAAAGTACAGCTCTTCCAGCGCGGACTGTCCGTACACATCATGTGGGATCTCACCTGATAGATTGTTGAACCCTGCTCTGAGGCTCTGTAATTTCGTACACTGGCCAAACCCTTGAGGAGGAATCGGGCCCGTAAAATCGTTGTTGGAGAAATCCAGCCGCCGTACCGAAGGCGATAAGGCACAAATTGCGGACGGGATCGTCCCGACGAAACTGTTGTTACTAACATCGAACGCCTCCAGATTCAACGCTGTCCGGAAGAATGATGCCTGGATTGCGCCGTGGAAGTGATTGCTCGACAAGTTGAATATTCGGATACTAGCAGGGAGTTTATCCGATGAGGCCGCGGCGGGTTTACCGAATAAACGGTTACTGCTAAGATCAGTAACCTGTAATTGATCCAAGGATTCGAAAAATCGGTCCGGGAGACCGCCCGAGAGCCGATTGTGGGAAAGGCTTAGTTGAGTGAGGCTTGTGAGGTTTACAATAGAAGGGGATATATTTCCGACAAGACCTCTTGATGGTAGCCATAGATTGGTCACCCTACCGGAGCCATCACAGGCGATACCTTCCCAATCACAGCAATCAACGGATGCAGCCCAATTGAGCGGAGGCGACGATGAGAGGCTCAGATTGAACATCGATAACGAATCGCGATCCAGGCGATTGCACGCGCCGCGGCAGGTACGTAGGAGGCAGGAAATTGATATTAACATTATTATTTCGAGTGATAAATTTGAGAAGCAATGAATATTAGGTGAAGAAGAAGAAGAAGAAGAAGAGAGCATGTTTGCTCTAATGGTGGGATTTATGTATTGGAGTGGATTACGGACAAGTGAGTTTGAGATCGAAACAACATTAGAAGGATAAATGTAAGGTTTTGCGGAGTTTTTAGTCTGCCATTGAAGAAGGGGGGGGGGGGGAGAAAGAGTGGTTGATGAATGCTAAGATGGGAGCAATATTAAAAGAGTTGGAGGGCTAAATTATAAAAAAAGAGTTTACTTTTCGGGGAGGATGGTGGACTTTCTTTTTTGAATTTCTTTTCTAAATATTTATATAATAGTTCACGTGTAGATAATATTTATTATTACAAATCGTTTTGAAGATCGAATAGAAGAAAAGCTTCTATTTCATTGAGTGCAATAGTATTGGTATAGTTATATGAGTACAACATTACTCATTTGTCGAACCATATAAATATTGCAGTATATTTAAACATAATTTAAACACGAAAAAAATTTAAGCATGAGATCTATCCCGTATTTCACATGAATACGAGAAGACTAAAGATTAAACTTCTGGTCCTAGGAGAAAAAAATTAAGATTAAGGTGTGTTCGAGATACTTTATGTAGGTTTTAATTGTTCTATTCAAGTTAGAATTCTAATAAGCATAGAGAAAACTATCATGTAAATAGTTTTGTAGGTACTTTTATCGTTCTTCATACAATCATTATGATACGTAACAATTACTCAATAATTGATAGTTAACAGCTAATAACTAATAATTACTCTACAACTGTCAGCTACTGCATCATCTAACAATCACCCAGTAGAATTAATTTAATCAAACATATCCTTAATCACAACTAACTTCCTCGAAGATTTAGCCTAACTAAAAATTTTATAAAATTACAAATATCCATAATATTTATTTATAGCTTGTAGAAATGCATTCTAATAAATATACGCTTAAAAAAGGTAGTAAATTGAATTAACTTCTAAACTTATATGGTTATAATATTATTACTTGTTTCTGCCCCATTAAAATATATCTTTGTATACTATTATGAGATAATCAAAGAGATTATTAAAACCGAATTTCTCCGTTGTTGATCTAGCATGAAGTCGAATATTTCCAATTTCGACTGAAATAGATAAACCGAAAAATATAATTTAAATTCGATTCTGAAGATTTTTAAACTAAATCGAACTAAACAAAAATCGAACTTTTATGTTCCGGTTGAAGTCGAGGTACCCTAATTCTCCCCCGACCAAAACCGAACACACCCTCACTAGAAACTATTGTGAAGACCACTTGCTTGCTTTATCATTTAAATATCTATCACTGTGGTGCGACTTTTGCATTTTACAAAATAGGGGGAATAGCAGTATTTTATAAAATGATTAATTTGTTGATATGGATTATTTTTATAATAATTCCTAATTATTAAATATCTTGACCGGAGAAAAAAAAAGGTTTTTACGGTGGAGGACAGATGGATATATTTGAGTTGAAACACGTTAAGAAATTTCCTTTCTTATTTATATTTTCTTAATGACAACTACATATTTAAAAAAATATATATAGCATATACAGTTAAACCTCGATAAATAAATGTTCGATAAATGAATAACCTCGTCAAATGAATAATTTTCTTTGATCCCAACTCTTTATAACATGTTCAAATTTTTTTTCGATAAATAAATAATTTCGCTAAATGAATTTTTCTTCGATCCCGATTATATTTATTTATCGATGTTTTACTCAGAATCACATGTCATGTCATACCAAAAGATTGTCCAATTGGACCTCCTGAATTTGATATATTTTTACACGTAAAATAAAGACATTTATTTGCTTCGTTGACTAACTACAAAATTTAAATTCTTTTTCTTTCCTTTTTAAGAAATCAAAGAAAATGACATTTTGCTTACCAAGGAGAAAAAAAAAATAACCGTGTGGATTATTATCTGAATTTTATTTTTCAGAAAAAATATTTTGGCTTAAGGCTGTCATTCGGGCGAGAAGCTCGAGCTCGAGCTTCTTCTTACGAATCGAGACAGCTCGTTTAGGTAAATTAGTTCAAAGTACTGATCGAACTCGACTCGTTTAATTCACGAGCCGAGCCGAGCAGTTTGTTTAAAATTACACTTAAACGAGATTAATCTTGTGTCCGAGATCGGCTCGTATTATAAACGAGTTCGAGCCGACTGACTCGTTTAGCTAAACGAGTCATATTCTATGCTCGAGCTCGTCTCGTTAACGAGCTCGACTAGAGCCGAGTCATGATAAACGAATTCGAGCTCGAGCTGCTCGTGAACAGCTCGGCTCGAATTACAGCCCTATGGCTGGTCAACGTCCTTGTTTTACTACTCGGACGCTTGTATAGTTATTATATTTATAAGAAACTAATGATGGGTTCGAGATTAGATTATGGTATTATTATTAAATTTTTATATATTTTAAAATTGGCTAATGGATGGTTTTAAAATTTTTCATTTTTTATCATATTATTTAAATCTTTTATCAGCCAACTATGTCGTAATTTACACTCACTCATTCTCAATTTATGTGGAAAATTTTCATTTTTTTTTTAATTGCAAATTTAGAATCTAATTTTCTACCCTTGACATATTAGTCGCTCATTCTCAAAAGTGGGGGTTTCACTTTTTTTGAATTTCTAAAATATATTTATCATTTAAATTTTATTCATCATTATACCTAAATTACACATATTTCAATAAATCATTTTATCTCAAAAAAAATACAAATCTACTGCCATTTGCGACTATTATATCTGGAGCGTTATTTTCGACCACTTTTATCGCGGGACGATATGTTTGACTCATTTGGTCACGGAAGGTTATTTCTGATCTGTCTCGTCTCGGGAAATTATTTTTTCGCAGCGGTACGTCATTTTCAACCTGTTTCGCCTCGGGACGACATTTACGACTCGTTTCGTTCCGAGACGTTATTTTTATACCCTTTTGCACCGGGGCGTTATTTTCGATCCATTTTAACACGAGGCGGTATTTTCGACCGTTTTGTCCGGTGGTTATATTTCGATTAGTTTCAACATGGGTCATTATTTTCAACCCGTTTTGTCCCTGACATTTTCGGTCCATTTTAGTCTCGGGACGTTATTTCGATCATTTTCACCACGAGACGTCATTTTCTACTCATTTCGCCCTGTGACGATATTTTCAGCCCATTTTGTACCATGACGTCATTTTCAACCCGTTCTGTCATCGGTCGTAATTTTCAACCAGTTTCGCTCCACGATGTCATTTTCGACACGTTTCATCATAAGACGATATTTTCGACTTGGGATGTCATTTTCGACACGTTCCGCCCTCATATGATAATTTCGGCCCGTCTTGTCCAAATACGTCATCTTCGTCCATTTTGATCGTGGGACGTCATTTTCCACTTGTTTCGTCCCGAGCGACATTTTCGGACCATTTTGCCCAAGACATTATTTTCGATTTGTATTGGGCGATATTTTCAGCCCGGACGTCATTTTCGACCTGTTTCGTCATATGGCGATATTTTCGGCCCGTTTTGTCCCGGAACGTTATTTTCGACCTATAATGTCATTTTCGATCTGTTTCGTCATGCGACGATATTTACGGCTCGTTTGGTCCCAAGCGTCATTTTCGATATGCTTCGTCCTGGGACGATATTTTCGACCCGTTGTTTTCCACCTGTTTTGTCCCGGGATGTCATTTTCGATCATTTTCGACCCGGGACGTCATTTTCGTCCGTTTCCGTCCTGGGATGTCATTTTCGATACCAAAGATAAATGTAACTTGTTTTATCTCAAAACAATCTAGTACCATATATGTTGTATAAATCTAAATCCAACACAACATAATTTGTGCAATTCCAAACTGAATACGTATAATGTAATAATATAAAAATGAAAATTACAGCTGATATTATAGGAACGGGCCGAAAATGTCGTCCTGGGCAAAACATGCTGAAAATATCCTCCCGAGGCGAATGGCCTGGAAATATCGTCCCATGGTGAAATAGATTGAAAATGACGTCTCGGGACGAAGCAGGTAAAAAATATCGACTGAGGCAAAACAGGTCAAAAATGACATCCCAACACGAAACGTGCCGAAAATGTTGTCCCAGGATGAAACAGGTCGAGAATGACCTCCATAGCAGAAATGGTGGAATATGACGTCCTTGGACAAAGCAGACCGAAAATGGTGTCGAGGGACGAAAACAATCGAAAATGGCGTCACAAGACAAATCGGGCCGAAAATAACGTCTGATGATGAAACAGTCGAAAATGACGTCCCTCTCAGAAAATGGTCAAAAAATACCATCATAGGACAAATCGGAGCAAAAATCACATATGAGAATATAACGGGTCGAACATGACGTCACATGATAAATCGGGCAAAAAATAATGTCCGAGGACGAAAAGGGTCGAAAATGACGTCCCCAGGACAAAACGTGCCGAAATATTTTCTCGGGGCAAAGCAGACTGGAAATATTCTCCCGAAGCGAAACAGGCCAATAACGTCGTCCCCAAAATGAAATGGGTTGAAAATGACATCACATGACGAAACGAGTCGAAAATGACGTCCCCGGATAAAAATAATATTCCGGGGCGAAATTGGTTGAAAATATCGTCTGGGACGAAACGGACCGAAAATGATGTCCCTCGACGAAGCGGCTCGAATTAATGTTCATAGGCAAAACGGATAGAAAATAACTCTTGTGACGAAATTGGTCGAAATGGTCATCGTGTGACGAAACATTTTCAAAAATGACGATCTGGAGAAAGAGGACGAAAATAATGTTGTGTAGTGAATTAGGTCGAAAATGGTATATTGGGACGAAAATAATCGAAAATGACAGTTTGAGATGAAACAGATAAAAAATAATGTCCCAGAGTGAGATCAGTTGAAAAATGACTTCATGTGATGACAGAAACTGAAGATGCGTCTCGAGACGAAACATGTCGAAAATAACCTCCAACGACGAAACCATCAAAAATGGCGCCTCAATGCAAACGTGTCGAAAATAATATTCCAAGGTGAAAATGATCGGAAAAAACATCCCAGAACGTAATGGGCCAAAAATAACTTCTCGGGTTGAACAACTTCGAAAATGACGGTCCTGAGTAAATGGGTCAAAAATGACGGCGGGTCGAAACGGGTCAAAAATAGTAACCCACCCCCCGTCCGTCCGTCCATCCACGAAAAGTGTGGTCCACGGGGAGTGACCCAGGTTTTAAGAAAATAGAGGAGAGGTTTATTTTTTAATGGAGAAAGTGAATGAGAGATGTATTTTTGAGTGGAGAAAGAGTAATATTTTATGTGATGTAATTTCCATTTATGGAAAAATCGTACTTTTTGTGACTGGCCTAAAGAGGAAATAAGACAATACTTTTCGTGGACGAAGAAAATAGTAATGTGTTACAATAATTTGTGAAATAGAGGTAATTTTAGTATAGAAATGAAAAATATCAAAATAAGAAACTTATTTTGAGAAATGAAAAAAACTAAAACCTTCCACTTAAAATTTGAAGGAGGGAAGCAAAATTTTAATATTGAATTTAGGTTTGAAGATGAATTATTTTATTGAGACAGAATCAGATTTTAAAAGTATCAACTTCAAGTGAGATTGACGGAGTCTAATTTTTCATTTTTTTTTAGAAATTTGAGTTGAGTTATAACACACCGCAGTCCGTATAATGATCCGATATTGTATGATACTACCTTTTACGGCTGACACCGGGTCTGATCCGGCCCGAAGCTCGAACCTGTTCGGAACCGGGCCGATCCGGTCCGAACTCGGTAATACCAGGTCGGCCCGGACTGGCCCTGTTTTAGCCCGATTTTGTAAAAAAATTTTTTGCATATTAAGTGTCCTTTTATTACATATAAAATGCTTTCTTCTTTACATACTCTCATAAAATACAATTATCAATGTTAATATCTTCATTTAGTCACCAAACTCCCAAGTTCAACAATATTTTAGTATATATAAACTTAATCAGAATAATATGCAATCATAATCGAGGCATTAATCATCATTATTTCATCACCACCAAAGATAAATTACAATAAAAATATTTTTTTATATATTTTTATTTTTACCGGGTCGTTCCGGGCTGAACCCGAATTTTCCGGGTTTTGGCCCGGTCCGGCCCGGAACCCGAATTTAGACAGCACAGACCCGAGATCCGGATCTAATTAACAAGTCCGGTCCGGGTCCGGACCATTTGTGCTCACCCCTACTACCTTTACTTTTTAATAAGTGTCGTTTCACTTGCCAATATCGAGCTCTTACCATTTCGTTTAGCATTTGACTGAAGAATATAAAAAAATCAAATGATTGTATTTATTTTTTAAAATATTTTCATTAAGTTTTTAATATAATTAGAAAATTATTTAGGGTTGAAATTGCGTGACAGTTTATTATAAAATAAGGATAGTGTTCCGGGAAATCCTTCCCGTATTGGTGTCTTACCTAATACTAGTTGTAGGGGGATAAGAGTTATGGTAGGTTCTAGACTCTTCCATAAGTAGTTGGATACTGTTAGATGTCTTACCTTAACTAGGAATCCTATGTATGGAAAGACTCTCTTTGTAATGCCTATATAAAGGCCCCTCTATTCATTGTTATCAATCTGATTGATCATTGTCTTTTACTTTTCTCCTCAAACACGTTATCGCACGTAGCTCGAACGAAAGAAAAAAATCGGCCAACTGACTACCGCCGAAGCTCACTTGCCGCCATGCCGTCGACCCGACTGGCCGACACCGCCGCCTCGGCCGCCACCGCGCCAGATCCGCCGCCGCCGTCAGCTCCACTAGCCCAGCGCCTCCCAGCTCCGCCGGACCTCACTGCCCGCCTACTCGCGCTCGCCCGCGCTCGCTCGCCGCCTCCGCCGGACTCAGTTGCTCGCCGCGAACGCCTTGCTCGCCACCGGACGTCCAAAGACCTCATAGCCGGACCACCGCCACGGACCATGCCACAGGCAGGCAATGACCGCCACCAACCGCGCCAAGACAACTGCCACGCCAAGACTGCCGCCACCAGAGCCGCGGATCACGCCACCAACCGCCTAACACAACCGCTGCCGCCCAAGACTGCCGCCTCCGCTGAGCGCCGCGACCACCGCCGACCGCCGCCGACTCTCCAGTAAGTCCGACCCAATTCCGACTCTCGGACCAAAACCCGAACATCAACTTATCTTGAGCCGTCAAATTGCGCCTCCGGTTTCACGTCGTCGCATCGAGTACCAACCCGGTAGATCGAAGCACAAGATGATTCAGCACGTACCTAATTTTATAATCGAGGTAACTATCTGACTCGTCCCTTTTCAATTCTCTCCTTTTTGGGAATTTTCTTTTGGGGACACGGGTTTTGGGTTCTTTATCTCCCACGCTACTTTGCGGTGGATGAGACCGCGAGAGAAGTCGGTATCTCTGCGTGTCGAAGAAAACTGTGTGACGGTCCTGGGGGAGTCACGGAATTGTTGAAAAGTCGATACTTGTGGTTGTTGCATACACCACGTATCTGGGTGCGATCTGATATCGCCGTTTTTTTTGTCGACTTTACTAAACAACAATTAAGGGAAGTAAATCGAGTAACGGTTATGTTACACGCTTTTAAAAGCATCGATTGTGACCGTTTACATTGTCACTGAAAATCCAACAAGACTAACTTCCTCTTGTTTATATCTTGTAGATGGCACAAAGCTCCAATGTTCATCCGGAGTTCGACATCCTTGACCATGCTGGTAAGGAGTACCATAGGTGGGTCTCAGACGTTCGCTTGGCGTTCGTCGGTAAGAGATTTACTACCACCATCTTTCCCTCTAACGAGCCTAACGCTCAAGAACCGAGCGAGGAAACCAAGGCTAATGCACTGATGTACTTGCGTAGATATATACATCCGTTGTTGAAAAAGTGTTATATGAACTTACAAACCCCTAAAGAACTATGGGACACACTCGAACAACGATTTAATAATGTGCATGATCGGCGCTTCCCAATTGCAACTTCGGTGGGAGCAAATCCGATTTTGGATTATGCGAATGTGGAAGCCTATAATCAAGCATCCTCGATCTTCGCTGATCTTGGTTTTGTGGTGTCAAGAAGTCGATCAAGATTTGATCGAGAAGACTCTTAACACGTTTCCGTGGGAGCAAGTGTAATTGCTCATCGGTACCGTTGCCTATGAGGAAGGGAGAATTAAGAACTTTAGTGACCTTATCTCCCACCTCGCGAAAAAGAAAGGCACCATGAGATTATTCTCAATAGCAATGCGCGCCACCGGGTACGAAGCCGATTCTAAGTAAATCAGGCTACCCACAGGAAAGCACCACGACAAAATAGAAAAGGCAACGCTACTCAGTTTTTGCAAACACCACGGATGCATGACTCGAGCAAGCAAGGGAAAAGACGAGGTCGTCGTTCCAACGTGTGGAAGAGGCAAGGTGGCTCGGCCACGGGACCTAGTGGAACCCAACCACGTGGGCCGCCTCCTGCCGCCGGGAATGGAACCACTCCAAAGGAAGGCCGGAATTGCTATACTTGCGGATCGAAGAAGCATACTTACCGCAATTGCAAAGCGCCAAAGAACATCCAAGCTTACTACAAGCACTATAAACAATATTTGGCTCAAGAGTCGAATTACATGGAAGTAGACAATGAGAATACGGAGGTGAACCATATTGAGATCCAGACTGAGATCCCTCCTCTCACCATTGCGGACAAAGACCAACATATGGATGTTGCCGACTTTGACTAGTTTTACGCTTTGGTTATGTTTTGTCTTGTTTCTAGTTTCCGAGAACTACTTTGGATTTTCATGAATGTAATAAAGTTGGCTATGATGAATAAAATTCTTTTAATTCTTTGTGATTGTGCAAAGATGAATTTTATTTTTCCTCGAAAGCATGTTTTGTTTATCACAAAAATAATTGCTAGCAACGAATTGCTTGGTTAAAATAAAAATTTGATACATTGGTAGGATTTCATCAAAACTTTTGATCAAGACTATGCGCATCCTCCTTGGTATTTGTTTATGCTTTGAGAGTTCAAACGGAATCAGTGGTTTTTAAACAGCCTTTTAGTCAGCAGACATTCCTACTTTCTCTGCAAGTCTACCAAGTTGGAGTTACAAAGGATCATTAGTAGAGATATAAATCGTAAACCAAGACGTTTTAAAGTATCTAAACGCTCCTATGGCCATATTTCCATAGTATTGTATCAAAAATAATGCCTTTGAAAAAGGTTTAAACCTTGCTCTTTCACTCAACAATAGGAAATACCAAAATAGCAAATTAAAACGAGCACCGAGATCTGAGTTTAATGATCCGAGAAAGTGCACGACCTATGGATAGAAATATACGGCTAGTTTCGGAACAACCGACTGTTCGTCCATAGCCTTCTTAACGAAGAAGTTATTCTTTGTTTTAGTGAACAAAGGTCAAGGCTGCGGAAATTATTTCCAATGATTGTGCTAACTTTGATCCTAACCAACTTGGTCGAATTTCCCCAAACTCGATGTAAATGAGTTTTCGCTATGTCTCTAAACATAAGACTAATTGAGTTTCATGTCTTATTGTAGATGTCTCGTGGCGAAATTGAGTGCCTTGGCGATAGTGGAACAACCCACACTATTCTTGAAATAGGCAATTATTCAAGGATATTGTGCCATACATATCCTCGGTGACAACAATGATTGGTTCCTCCCAAGTAATTCAAGGGAGGGGACTGCTCATTTCTTGCTACCTAACGGCACATATTAATGTCACAAATGCTCTCTATGCCCCAAGAGCAAACCGAACCTTGCTAAGTTATAGGGACATCCGTGCCAACGGTTATCACCTTGATACACATTGTGAGAATGGAACGGAATTTTTGTGTGTTACTCAGCGGAATGCGGAAGACGCCGCGTTCTCGAGAAACTTATGAGTCTAAGTAGTGGTTTATACCGGACTACAATAAGGGTTATTGAATCCTATCTTTGTGAGTCACGAAATGTGTGATTCGAAGCATACCAACTATGGCATGACCGACTCGGTCACCCAGGACGCGACATGATGATTCGCATTTTGAAAAACTCACATGGTCATCCGTTTTCAAGTCCGTAAAACGATTGGAAGCACCACTCGATATCGGCATTGATGTGAGTGAGCTTGATACCGTATCAACGGGACTAAAGATCGCACGCCCTAATAAGGTTGACGGTGCATCTCTCGTAAATCCCGAGGCTTCCGTGGCAATTTCTAATGCCCATAAATCGTTTTGTAAAGCCTGTTCATTAGCAAAGTTGATACCCTCTCCGTCCTTTGCTAAAGACTCAACACAAAATATTCGCTTCTTACAAAGAATTCAAGGGGACATATGTGGACCTATTCAACCAGAGTGCGGACCATTTAGATATTTTATGGTTCTGGTTGATGCATCGACGCGATGGTCACACGTCGCTCTGCTATCCACAAGAAACGCCGCATTTGCTAAACTCCTAGCACAAATTATCAAGTTACGGGCTAACCACCCGACTTCCCAATCTCGTCATTAAGATTGGACAATCTTTGGAGAGTTTACGTCAAAGTCTTTTGACGACTATTGCATGTCGATTGGGATTGATGTTGAACATCCCGTCCCCACGTTCATTCGCAGAATGGCCTTGCCGAGGCTATGATTAAGCGATTCTGACTTATCGCCCGAGCATTGGTATTGCGCACCAACTTGCGATTTACGCATGGGGTTATGCAATTTTGCATGCGGCTATACTTATTCGCTTTCGACCCACTGCCAATCAACCGTTTAGTGCGTACCGGTTGGTAACTAGATATGAGCCTGATATTTCACACTTACGCATTTTTGGTTGTGCGGTATATGTGCCAATTACGCCTCCACAGCGTACTAAAATGGGTCCGCAAAGACGATTAGGTATATATGTTGGCTATGAATCGCCTAAAATTATCCGCTATTTGGAACCTTTGACAGAGATCGATTCCTTTGCAAGATTTGCGATTGTCACTTTGATGAGACAAACTTCCCGTCGTTAGGGGAGAGAGGAATCGAACGATTCCATTGAACGCCAGAAATTGTCAGTGTGCTCCCTCCTTGCCTCATCAAGATCCCCGCACAGCTCAATCCGTGCTAGAAGTGCAACGTATTCTCGATCTTGAAAGTTGCGGATTCGATGCCCGACGGCTTTGCGTCTTTGCGAAAGTGACAAGATCTACCATTCCCATTGTGAGTGTTCTGGAAGGTTGGAAGTCCGATTATAGGGCAAGGTTCGGCCGCCCAAAGGAATGATGCCACCGGCGTCAACCTTAGTGGTGGGGCCAGTGCTTGCTCTTATCCTGCTCGAAAGAGGGGAGGCCGGTGGGTAGAAAGGATACCGAACCTCGAAAGAGAAGAGGAACGGAGGCACAAAATCCTCTCATCATCGACACGGTGACTCCGTCACACGAGATTATCTCGACTACGGATATGTCCTCGAATCAACAATGGAACAATCGACGGACGCGTGGAAACTTTGTTGATGTCGGAAAATAAAGAAATCTCGATGCAATGTACGAGTGAATACGTCTTATTGGGCCAGTCGTCCACGCTAGTCGACGATGCTTTTGCCTACTCCGTCGCTCAAGAAATTATTGAAGACGACGGCCGAGCGCGCTCGGTTCTTTGAGTGTCAACAACGAGCCGATTGGCGAAATGGAAAGATGCAATGCGAGTGAACTAGACTCAATGGCTAAACGTGAGGTATTTGGCGTATCGAGCCAATACCGTGGGCGTTAAACCGATTGGACATAAATGGGTCTTTGTTCGTAAACACAATGATAAGGATGAGGTCATGCGTTACAAAGCGAGACTAGTTGCCCAAGGCTTCTCGCAGCATACGGCATTGACTACGAGGAGACGTATTCTCCGTTATGGACATCATCACTTTCCGCTACTTAGTCGGTTTGGTAGTGTCAGAAAAGCTGAACATGCGGCTTATGGATGTGGTTACAACGTATCTTTATGGGGATCTAGATACGGATATCTATATGAAAGTCCCGAAGGGATTTCATGGCCCAAATCAAGTAGCTCTAAACCACGGAGCGCGTACGGCTGTGAAATTGCGTCGTTCCTTTGTATGGCTTGAAACAATCCGGAAGGATGTGGTACAACCGCCTAAGTGAATACTTGGTTGGGAAGGGATACAAGAACGATGACATCTGTCCATGCATATTCGTGAAAAGAGCAGATCAGGATTCGTGATTGTAGCCGTCTATGTAGATGACATGAATGTCATCGGTACCATAGATGAGGTCAATGAAACGGCCCGCTACCTTAAATCCGAATTCGAGATGAAAGATGCAGGGAGGACTCGATTACTTGGGCTTAGAGCTAGAACATCGAGATGATGGTATACTCATTCATCGATCTGCTATATCCACAAAATGCTCGGGCGATTTAGCATGGACAAGGCACATCCTCTTGCTACCCCCATGATTGGTGAAGTCCGAAATGAACAAGGATCCGTTTCGTCCTAAAGAGGAGGATGAAGAGGTCCTTGGAGCGAAACACCGTACCTTAGCGCAATCGGTGCGTTGTTGTATCCGGCTCAATGTACTCGTCCGGACATCGCATTCTCTGTGAATCTGTTAGCGAGATTTAGCTCCGCTCCCACGATAAGGCATTGGAATGGAGTAAAACACATCTTTCGATACTTGAAAGGCTCCGGTGACCTTGGATTGTTCTTTCCTACGCAAAGAGAGTGATATTCCGAAAGGAATTGTTGAGGTGAAGACGATGCATACCGACCGTCGATCTTCCTCTCGATATTGCGGCTAAGCATGGTAGCTTGACTACGGAAGTGCTAATGCAAGCAAGCTTACCCCTTATATGCGAGAGAATCCTAACGACACGTTAGTTGGATTTCTTGATCTGCGGTTATCTCTCGATCCGCATAAAGGACGTTCCCAAGCGGTTATGTGTTCACCATTGGGAATACGGCGATATCTTGGCGATCTACCAAGCGGACCCTAGTTGCTACTTCCTCGAACCATGCAGAGATAATTGCATTGCACGAATCCGTAAGGGAGTGCATTTGGCTCCGATCGGTCATAGACCATATACGAGGAACGTGTGGATTAGATCCCACTACGGAACTCCTACTTGCATCTTTGAGGACAATGCGGCATGCATTGAGCAGATGAAGTTAGGTTTCATAAAGGGTGACAATACCAAGCATATTGCGCGAAGTTCTTCTATAATCGGCAGCAGAAATTGTGAATATCGAAGTGAAACAAGTGAGTTCCGATGAGAATATCGCAGACTTGTTCACTAAGTCTCTGCCGAAATCTACATTTGAGAAACATGTGAGGAGCATCGGAATGTATCGATTATCCGAGCTCAACTAAAGATGGCTCGATGGAATGAGTGTCATGTATACCTCGGGGAGTATACTTCACATGATTCGACATTTGTAGTTGGTGCGTTGCGCTCTTTTTCCTCACCAAAGTCTTTATTTTTTTCACGGGGTTTTATTTGACTTGGAAAGGTTTTTCCGAGGCAACACATTGTGCACCATGTTAGTATTAGCGTTCGACACGGGGAGTGTTAGGAAATCCTTCCCGTATTGGTGTCTTACCTGTCTTAGTTGTAGGGGATAAGAGTTATGGTAGGTTAGACTCTTCCATAAGTAGTTGAATCTTGTTAGATGTCTTACCTTAGGAATCACATGTATGGAAGAAGCTCTCTTTGTAATCTTTTATATAAAGCCCTCTATTCATTATTATCAATCTGATTGATTCTTTGTCTTTCTTTTCTCCTCAAACAGATAGTATGAAATAGGCATCATTGTAATTTGTATTAATTACGATAATCTTCCCGTGATGTTTAAATTAATAAATAGTCATGATCAAGATTTCCAACGGTTTCATTTTTCCAAATAAAAAGTCACTGTTTTCTCATTGAACACACACGGGCTAAAATAGTAATAATCCAGAAAAAAATTCTCAGATTATGAACCAACATAGGTTCTAGAATAACATGTACGCCAACGGTTGAGATTCATTATATTATAGGGTAGTGTTTGCGAATGTTTGTTTACGTTGAAAATTGCGTAAAATTATTTTGTTGGTTTTGATTCAAAATTACAAAAATAAAATATAAATTTGATCTAAGATATAGTTATTTTATTTTTTTGATTCATAATCCAAACCTACTGCAAAGTATCGAAATAGTGTAATACTCGAGATTTTTCTATTTTTGGTGATTTCTATGTTTGGTATTTTTCTGCTTCTTAACGATTCGTTTGTAATCGTTTCGACTTTATGAAACTACTTTGTATTGTACTTTTTGCCATTTGAACGAATTTCGAGGTTGATGTTAACGAATCCGTGGATTAATGTAACTTTTCCGCGTTATTCGATTCTTGTAAATCTTGTTTGAAACTGTCAATTTTCTATTACGATAGGACATCGGGAATGGCCTTCAATTTAATCGTGGCCGATCTGAAAAGACGAAGATTTAATCTCAATAATGATCTAAATCGTTATGGAGCTTCCATAGACTACAAGAAAAACACTATCTCAATGATTGCAAATGATGCATTTTTCAGGGACATTAAAGGATTCAAGAAAGTTGATTAGTGCCTTGAGAATTGTATGAAGGAAGTGAATTGGAATTATCATCCATTCCAACAGTAAACGAATATCCAGACGTATTCCCGACAAGCTACTTGGACCTACATCGTGATGTGTTGATCTGGAGCCAAATTCAGCTCCTATCTCCAGAGCGCCATATTGTATGGCACAAGCAGAAATGCTTGAATTGAGAACTCATTTAGATTTAGAAGATCTATTTGTTAATGGATACCTTTGTCCAAGCACCTCCACGTGGGGTCTGCCTATTCCGTTCATTCGTAAGAAAGATTGTGTGCTTCATTTATGTATCGACTATGAAGAATTAAATAAGATGACTATCAAGAACAAATATCCATTGCCTTGCATCGACAACCTCCCGAGATCTTTGAATTATGTGATGGAGGATTGAACAAATGTTGCACTGCCTTGGAAGATTGAGCTATGGGTTCTCATTCTAAAAAACAAAAAGAAAAAAAAATTACTTTTTAAACGGACAAACTGATTGCCTATTCATTTTCTGCACGGAAAAGTGAATGGGTTCACTTTACAATCTGCTTGGCGCATCGATCACTAGTGAGCGACCCTCACTTGGCGCGCTAGCACGAGCTGGGATTGTGGCGCCATGTGGCAAATTTTTAAGGGTGTGTTTGGTTTGCAAGATTAAATTTCAATATAGGACAACTCAGAATAAAATGAGTCCAAGATTAATTTAATCTTAAGAGAGAAATCCAAACTAAAAATGTTAGACTAAGTGTGATTAATCCTATGTGGCAGTCCTACAAAATTAAGTCTCGGGCCCTATCTATCAAACCAAACACGATTACATATGATTAAATTATCTAATCTTACAAACCAAACACACCCTAAATGTTTTGGGATTGAACCCCCATATGTTTTTCTAGGAATTTAAATACAACATAATTTATAGGTGTCGGGTATTCTATTTAATTTTTTTTAATAAATATTTTTATTTTCTAAAATTGCCTAAAAATTCTCTAGAATGTTCGAAACAATTTTCTATTTTCGTGTTTTCGATAATTATTTTCCAACTAAGGGGCTGTTTACCAACTCTGTCATTAAGATTTGAGTGGAATAAGTTATCTTTTTGGATTACGCTGTCTGTCTAGATAAAGATGAAATACTGTTTACCTGCATTGCTGAATCAACTGTCTGAATGGCAGGAATGACCATTTTACTCCCTCGATATATATAAAAATGTATTAAATATTTATATCCAAAATAGTTCAACACCCTACAATTATAAATTACACAACATCATAATAATATAACACTATATCCAGTTATAATAGTCATTTTGTTCTATTAAGATGTCAGCTTACCGAATAAGGAGCTGGGAGATCACTGTGCCATTAAGCTGCTATCTTATTAATTAAGCTCTTGGTAAACACATTATCAGCTATAAGAAACCAATAGGCAGCTATAAGAAACCAATAGGCTTCATTAAGCTGATAGTAAACAGGCCCTAAGTCTTTCTTGGGAATACGATTTGAATTACTTATTGCACATACAATTTTTTCGAACTCTTGCGAGCGATCCTAATTAAAAAGATAAACTTTTAAGTCAAATAATTGCTATAAAATTAGATCATCACTTAATCCATACATACCGCGTATGTAAATGTCCCCCCTAAACTCTAAAATTTATTTTATAAAGAACATATTTCTGACATTAACTCGTTCGTTACCCATTATGTATCAAAAACACATCACATAATCGTGCATAAAAAATACATCACACGGGAAAAAATAAAATATGATCCAAATACAAATAATAGAATTCTCTGAAATAAAATATATATTATACACACAAATATAGATTAATATATCAACATATTTCTTTGGGAAATATTAATGAAGAGAAATACACTCCCCGAAATCTGCTTAAGTTGTGTCAAATTATAACCATACACAAATTATGGGTCCAAACTTTTGGTTTTGAGGTCAAATAAAGCCCAATATATTTTCAACAAGATCATGATTCGACCCCAAGTACTTAACTAGGTGAAAAGAACAAATCTGTATGGAAAATTTAACCGTCTCTGGCCCAAAGAATTTAAGTAAAAATAATACAACAGAAAAAGAAAACCATTGCTACAAGAATCTTTAAAGGAATTTCTCAATGTCGATTTCCACAAAAGAGCACGGGTCCGGAATGTCAAAGTTACGCAACACCTGAAATCAAACATATGAAATACATGCTGCATTTCACGGCTACTAATTGAAGATCAAAATTCACCAACAGGGAGTTCGTTCTCATGTCGTGAAAAGTACGGTTCAAGAATTATATATCCTGAAAATTCATATAAAAAGAGGGGATAAATCCGGAACGGGTGGACAGAATGATGAGTGTACGTACCTGCGGATGCACGATCCCAAAAGTGCCGACTTTTCCTCCTTTGAATATGATGCGTGCTTGTCTGCCTGCAAGATACTCCGGTTCCTGCAGCCAGGACATTGTAGTCAGCAGCATATCAACCATGAACTAAAATAAAATCTCAAGAGCTAAAACTGAGACGTACATCTGAACTTTCTATGTAGTAGCCCGTGTTGTCGCCAGGTGATACAAATGGAATTGAGTTCACTTCCATAATTCTATCCACAAGGCCATGTATGAGCTGGAAAAAAAATCTCAATCATTTAATGCCAGATCAAAAACAAAAAGTGCTCAAACAAAGTGAAAAACTACTTGTATCAAGGTAAATTAAAAGGTCACAAATAAGTTACCTCAAATCCAGATGTAGCTCCACAATGTAAAGCTGCAAGCCTGCGACGATTGGATGCACCGACATCTTTTTTATCATCCAATAGAACCACATCATCCACATCAAAGATCTAAAAGCAATACAACATTTCATGTTCTTTAGCAGCGTGAATTTGTAGAATAGCATTACATATTCACGGGGACCATGTCTAACCCACACATGATCACAAAGGGTGTACTGCGTTTCTTACATGCATAAAATGTAAAAAAGAAAAAGAAAAAGGATAAAAGATAAAAGGTTTTCATTATACTTCAACAAGAAACTGACTGCAGCCATGCAACAGCGGTCCAGTTTTCAAGACCATTACTTTTTTTTTATGAGGCAGTGATTTACTGCCAATCTAAGCAAAAGCAACAAGAATGGTTGAACAAGTTATCATTACTTTAATTGGTTTTGGATGATCTTTACAGTGCCCAACTGATTTCAATAGGCCGGCCATAAGAGTGGTGCGGACAGCCTGACAAAAGTAGATAAAAAATATTAAGAAAACCAAAAATACATAAAGACATGGGGAAAAAAGTGACACAGGAAACAAACTGAACCTCAAAATCTGCTGAGCGAGGATTTCCAGTGATTGCTGCAGTTTTGTCATCCGCCCGGTTAAGCATGGTGGAAATTTCTTTGATCGAGCATAAAGTCCAATTCATAACCTCCGTGTAACCAGCCATTGCAATCTAAGAGTGGCAAACACAAAAGACTTTTGACAGGACGAATAAAAAAAATCTATACTGATCATAATGATGAGCTGCAGTTTTGCAAATCAACTTCAACAGTCGACAACTGATATAATTTTGTAAATCAAGAAAAAGAAACACACAGACCATGCAGGCATTAAATCTAAGAAGATTATACGGAGTTAACCTTAAGAACTAAACATTTAATGATTTTTAGGTGCAAGCAATAGAACACAGAATGTAAGATCTGTATAATCCTACCTCTTCTCGAATAAGGTCACTGAATTTATTCAGTGCTTGTGACTTCAGGGATGGAAATGTTATCTTCGGAATTTCATTGTAGCCATAAGCAATAGCCACATCCTAAAACAGATGGAGAAAGGGGGAATAATAGTCAGGTCAATGCACAATGAGGCAAAGAGAGACGTATAATCACGCATAAGATAAAAGAAGTGGATACCTCAGCCACATCACAAGGATGAAGAATGTCACTTCTAGTGGGAGGAACTGATATGGTGAAGCTGGCTTCATTCTTCTCTGATATTGAGTGCTTGGCATGTAATTGCATTTTATTCAACAGACAAGCAACCTGATTTTAGTATACAAATGTTAGTAAGAATAATTGATTTTTGGGAGAGAGTTTACAAAAGCAGATAGGAAAAGCTGGCCGCAATTTGATTCAGGGGTGTTTGGTAAATGGCTCTTGGGTGGCTTTTCCATTGGCTTTTGACCTTTTTGTGGTTAAACAGCAAGAAACGATGTCTGGTAAATGGCTTTTTGGGTGGCTGCAAAGCTGGGTTTTTAGCCAAAAATAATAAACTGGTCTTACTAGCTTTTGTATATCGACGGTTGGCTTTTCCTTGGGGATGCCAATTTTGGTCCGATCCGCACTGCCCCGTCCTGACTATGGGTCGGCGGGACGGGTCTGAGTCTCACTTTTGCGCCATGCGTACCCACCCCGGGGCGGGTCTGAGTATCACTTCACTTTTGCCCCATGTGTACCCACCCCGTCCCTCCCCCCACCCAGTTTTATTTTTTACATATGTTTAATATATGTTTTATATATATACTATATATTTGTATGCTTTTTTATACATTTATTAATATGTAATTTATATTTATGTTAATAATGACAAGTTTATAAATAATATGTATTATAAAATAAAATACAAGATACAAAATTCAATAAAATATTTATTTTATTGATGTTAAAAAATATTTTTCTATGCTGGGTCCGCCCTGTTCAGCTCATGGGGCGGGTTTGGGTCTTCAAGTACCCACACCGACCCGTCCCATTGTCATCCCTGCTTTTTCCTATCCATAATTACATTTTTATTCATGCTTTCTAATTCATTATTAGTGTTCATATCACAATAATAATACTAATAATAAAGTAATAATAATAACAACAACAACAATAATAATAATAATAATGGAGGCAAATAATAATAGTAACAATAATATATATTGTGATATATTTATAATTATAATAATGATAAAAATTGTCAATGGACTACAAAAAAGGATACTGACGATATTTTATAAAAGATAATAATCCGTAAAGGTTATTTTGCACAAACTGACAACTAGCAACCGGCAACCGCTGATTTTACAAAACACACTTGACAAACAACCAGTAGTCCTAAACAGCCAGTACAGCTGTTCAACCAACCAAGTAAAACAGCCTATATCAATAGCTAACAGCCAATTGCCAAACACCCCCTTTGTTTGTTCATCAATGTAGTTATTAACGAAAAAATAGACAAAAATAATAGAATAAGCAACATAAAAAACCATATACATTGAGGAGTTCAGCAGGCAACTTTATAATCACAAATCAGTGGGTAATAGTAGAGCGGAAAATACTTGTTTGCATTCTACATAATATATAAGTACTCAGTGGGTAATAATAGAGAAGAAAGTACTTGTTTGCATTTTACATAATATAAGTACCAATATACAGTCTTAAGGTTGATCCATGGCTTTACAGAGCAATCATCAGTGTGTGTGTGTGTGTGTATAAATATATACTGATTGTTCAACCTTGTGATCTTTTAGCAGAAATTCCTAGACACGAGAAGGCCATAAATGACAACAATCAAGACGAAAAACCTCATGGGCTGGCAAAGAGACCCCAACAACCCTGGTGATGTAAGACAAAGGAACCACCATCTGGTAAAGTGACAGATCAGGCGAAACATATGATCTTCCATCTGCGTATGTCACTTCAACAGGCTCAACCTCAAACTTCCTTTGACAGTACATTGAGAACATAGTAACCTATATAAAAGGCAGTGGCACAACTAGTAAGAGAAAGAGAAGCAATGACTCTTCAGAAGTTAGAGCAGCAAATCTAATTCTGCATATACCATTGTGTTCAAAACAATATTGGCTTTTGTCAAGTCTGTGGCAGTGCATTCAATAAAAACATTCTTTGTCTTCAAGGTAATGGCAGAATGTGCACCATTAATAATTGGGGGCAAGGAGAGAACAGTTCTGCAGAAAGAGGCAAAGAATTTATCAGATCAAAGGTCAGTCAAACACAACAGCAGCCAGCTCTATTAAATAAGTTAAGCTTTGTTACTATCAGGCATAAGATTATGTGGAAGAAAGAATATTGGATACACATATAAAGCTAAAACAAACTAATAACCCTAGGAGACAGCAAGAAAAAGAGAAGACTAATAATACAATATCCTGCGATTTCGGACAAATAGACTACCTGTTCCGGTCATATATGACAGGGTAAACTGGTGAACCCTTGATTATATGCAAGAATTTCTTCAACTTCAAATCTTTCTGCCAGACAATGTCAGGAAATATATTGTCACAAATCACATATTGACATAGAATTGTCTGATAAAGACCAACTCATGACAAAACTTGAGGTTTATCAATACAGAAAATCACATGAAGTATAATTAAGTGTAGGGCTCACCTCATAAAATTCCATAAGCTCATCAGCTGAGAAGTTCCCCGTCTGAGCAATTGGAGATTCAACAAATTCAGCTTAATATATGAGAAGGAAGTCTTCAACATTACGCATGCAGCTATTTAGAAATAACAAAAATACGAACTATTCTAGTTTTTGCATACAAGGGGTTTAGAATAAGCAAAAAAAAATGTGAAGAACAGGTATATTTAATATTTCACTAAGCTATTTTGAAATTTCAGTCATCTACTACTTTATATATTCATGAAAATAATAGCTAAATTCAAGATAATTCCAGATAAATAATAATAATAATTACCTGCTTTAGTGGGACAAAGTTTATGTCTTTCGGTGGCAACGCCTGAAAATCACAAGGATATTCATTAAATGCTATTTTCATGTCCAATAAGTTATGTTTCATTAGAAAAGAATGGTGCAAGCTGCAAACACGATCAGACCATATTTTGGAACAGAAAGCTGTGACCCATATGGGTATCGCAAAATACAGGTACCAATCTATACCTCATATGTAAAAGGGCCTTCTATTGTATCCAAATCATGTGTGCCGATTGCAACCAAGGTTCTTCGCCTGCGTAGATGCAAGAATAAAGAAACAAAACAGGCCATATAAGTGAAGCTCGAAATCCAAATGGAACATATGAATGAATGCTGCAAGCAGCGATGGTAATTCCAACCAGCAAATGTTACTGAAGGCAATAGAGTAATATCACCATACAAGAATCCTTCAATAAAAATAATCTTATAAGACATATAAGAGCATGTAGTTTCTTTTCTCAAAGAGGGAAATCAGTTGAGACGTAATCTGTTAAGTCACACATAAGAAAGCTTTACCGACAAATATTCTGATGAAGTCGATCTTGAAGATCAATGAAGCTGTTATATCGAGCTTCATCAAACGTAACACTTCTTAAAACAGCACAGACAACATATGGGCGAATCTGAGAGGTCTGTGTTGAAAGAACAATCACTAATTTAGCAGCAACCCAACAAAGAAACCAATAAGTAAAAAGAATGATGTTGTCTAGCTTTTTATGCAATTCGAACCTCGCGTTTTACATGCATTCTGAGCATAAATTTGTTGCTGATGTTCGCCACAGTATAAATAGGAATTGGATCAAGCCCCGCAAATATCCGCAGGGCTTGTGACAACCCCTCAAGGCAAAGTAGATCATACCTGTTGTTCAAAAAAAAAAACAAATTTGTCACTAACATTTCAAATTACACAGCAATCTGCAAATTCAAACCAATTCACATTGATCACACTTCAATAATCTACACCATTAGTACGAACTATGAGATTTCCTTAAAATAAATGGAAATTGATTCATTGCAGCATCTCCATAACTTGATTAGCTATAACTATAGAAGTACCTATTAGCTGGAACTTCAATTTTGTAAATCACTTCCTCGTCTTCAGATGGTTCTTCCTCATCCAAATGCTTCTCTTTTCGTATAATTGCCTTTTCGGTCGTCTGGTTTCACATTAATCGCAACAAAAATTAATCAAAAACATAAAATGAAAACTTAAAACTTGAGCTTATCCCAAATTTGAATCATTTTAAGCGCAATTTTCACATACCACATCGTCAAGCTCGATTCCGAACTTGAAACACAAATCTTCGAACTCTTCTTGAGCTTCATTGCACCCAAAAAATAAATGGATCAGATTTCACCCGCTTCAACAAGCTTATACAAGTATGAACACGAACATAAATAGAGAGAGAAAGTAAAATTCGATACTATAAGTGCGTCCTAGGGCTTGGAACAGGCGATCTCGGCCTACGCTCACGGTGGGCATGGTGGCTTGCGGCGGCGATTAAATCGATTCGACGCTGTTTTTTTCTTTTTTTTTTTTATTTTTGGTATTTATTAATATATTATCTATTGGGCTTTCTGTAGTTCGAGCTGTAGCTTCTGGGTTTTGTTTGTTTACCTATTGTGCTTTAATGAAAGTTCTCCTTGTGGCTTCTAGGCTTTGTTTGTTTACTTATTGGGCCTTGAAGAGTTCGGGTCTGTAACTTCTGGGCTTTTATTTGTTTACTTATTGAGCTTTTAAGAAAAATAGGCTATGGATATATGGCTTTAGTGTTTAGATGGGTTGAGATGACAAAGTACACCTTTACTTAGACCTTTTTTTTTTTTTTTTGAGCAACACCTTTATTTAGACCTAAATAGATACTATATTGGATTTCTTCTTCTCTCTTATTTTTTTTTTCTACTAGGGGCATGGCCCGTGCGATGCACGGGCTTTGTTCACAGTAAAGAATCATCAGTTTAGCAAATGTTATCCTTATTCAGTTATATGGTTAGTTTCGATCAGGCTATTCTACTGGATAAACGAAGTTTGTTTAAGTAAGTTTTTATAAATATAATTGTCTCAAAGAAAAGATATCAAATACGTGAGTGACTTTCATCGTCGTAACGCAAAACATGTTATTTCAAACACATAGTTTATACTTCACACAACTTAGGCCTTTTTCTTTTGTCTCTTACAGCAAAACTGATGTACCAACTTCGAGTCTTGTCTTTCATTTGTAACGATTGTGACGTTATATCTTCAAGTAGTATCGATTGATATATAGACATTCTAGAAATAAAATATGTAACCAAGTATTAAAAAGCTGATATAATTTCTCGGATATAATTATGTTCTTCTTAGAACACCAGAACACGAAGCAAGAGAAAACATCACACCGCCTTTTTCCTATTTATCTCTCTCTAGAACTTAATTTATTGTTATTATAACTTTAGCAATATATGTTTCAGATATATTTAGTGAGGAACAATTTATTATTTTATATTATTTATAAGTTGTCAGGAAGAAAATTTAAAAAGAAAACACGTGGGTTTTCCTCCGACTATCCACATTCACAATCCTCAACAATCTAATTTCAATTAAAATATTATTTTCTCTTTCGACAATTCAACCTCTAATCCAATCTCAAATTTTTATACTCCAACCACAATCCTTACAATCCAATCTAATCTAAAATATTATTTTATAAAAGTTATATATTTTATTTTTTATTACATATAATTATTTTTTTTAAAATTGTAAGTATAAAAAGTTGGGAAGTTTGGATCCATAGCAAAAAATCGAAAAAAAACTGAAAGTTTTTTTAGAATTTGCAAGATAACGATAGGATAGAAATAAAAATATATCAATATTGGACTCTATTTGTAGGGAATTGAAAACCATGAATTTTGGTATATTTATTATTTTTTTTATTTTTTATTAAAGATATCTTTTTTATTACATAAGTTTTATCCTAAAAAATTTAATATAAACCAATAATAATTTGACACTTGGCATGATTGTTATTTTTAAATGTTTCCAATCTTCTTCTATGTTGGTTCGGTCGAGGAGGTCAGGATTGTTATTATTAAATGTTTTTTCCTTTTTTTATTATTTATTTGTTTTGCCTTATTCATGACCCGATCGGCAAAGGCTAAGAGATCTAGGCGGAGAGAAAAAATTGAAAAGCAAATCACCGTGTAGTTCCTCCGACCATTGAAAGCAAACCAAAGCTGCGATTGGGAAATCTAAAAGGACACAACATGAAGCTTTGAAGAAGGCTGTTCTCTTTCTTTAGGTAACTCTCCCCCTTTGTTTCCATACCACTTATCTTAGGGTTTTTTCTCGGGCTTATTATTTGGGGTCTTTGCTCATTTTCTTGGATTTGTTTATGGTGAGAATAAAGTCACTAACAGGACATATTATTCTGATAGTCTCATGTTTTATGGTTTTCAAGATATTTTACGCTATTGAAGTGAATTATTCTGATAGTCTCATGTTTTATGGTTTTACTTCCAGATATCCATATGATGAAGCTGCGACTGTGGCCATATCTACAATCAAGGAATCTGCAGGGGACTTGAAAGAGGTAATTTCTTTTTGGACCACTGAATTACCAGTTCATTATATTTATTTTCTGTTTGTGTAAAGAAACCTTGCATTATCGTCATTAAAATTAAAGGAAATCTTTAGTTGTCTTTTGGGTGTTTTGCGAGAGGTCGTTTGGAGGAACAATTTCCCGAATGGGATAATAATTAGTTTGTATTTCAGACGGTCTGCACTCCGACATGGTTATGGCACTTGAACACTTCATTTTAAGCCATAATTTGATTTTTTGGTTTTCATGAATTAGCCGAGGCCGACACTTAAATATGCACCCATATCCTACATCCGTATCCGAGTCCAGGTAGCATAACTGTTCACATGATTTAGCTGCCGTTTTTTTGCTTCTTCTTTTTTTGTAAGTATGAGAATTCATATTTGATTTTTCATCATTTTTAGATGTGGACTCAATAAATAGAGAGATGCCCGGACTCTCAAGGAATGGGCCCATGTAGGATCATCTTTAGACACATGACGGTCAGCTGACATTCATCACCATCACATTATAATGCGTTTCAGGTGCGATGCACGGGCTTTGTTCACCGTAAAGAATAATCACTTTTGCAAGGGTTATGCTTATTTAGTTATTATGGTTAGTTTCGATCAGGCTACTCAACTGAATAAATGAAGTTTGTTTAAGTAAGTTTTTGTAAATATAATTGTCTCAAAGAAAAGATATCATGTACGTGAGTGACTTTCATCATCGTAACGCAAAACATGTTATTTCAAACACATAGTTTATACTTCACACAACTTGGGCCTTTTTCTTTTGTCTCTTACACCAAAACTAATGTACCAACTTCGAGTCTTGTCTTTCATCTGTAACGATTGTGACGTTAAATCTCCAAGTGGTATCGATTGATATAGACATCCTAGAAATAAAATATGTATCCAAGTATTAAAAAGCTGATGTAATTTTCCGGATATCATTATGTTTTTTTTAGAACACCAGAACAGGAAGCAAGAGAAAACATTACACCGCCTTTATCCTATTTATTTCTCTCCAGAACTTTGCTAAAGTATAATTTATTGTTATTATTTCGGATATATTTAGTGAGGAACAATTTATTATTTTATATTATTTATAAGTTGTCAGGAAGAAAATTTTAAAAGAAAACACGTGGGTTTTCATCCGTTAATGAAAGCAAAGGCTAAGCATTGGTAGATTTAAGAGGTGAGAAAAAATACAGAAGAAAACTTTTGTACCTTGATATTGTCATCTTATTAAGATACAAAAAGGTGCATAACGTGTGTAGTGTTCTGAAAATGCTGCAGCTTATTTTCTATGTTTCAGAGCATACCTGAAAGCAAAGAGATAAATATTAACCTCAACTAAAATTTGAAATCAAAAAATTTGTGTGATTTTTAGTCTACCTATGGCTCTTTATCAAAGTAAATTAATATGTTGTATTTATAGAATCGTTAGTTGTACCTTGGGTTGCTAGTGTAGGTTGTTAAAAGCTTCTTTATACACAATATTTCTTGTGTGGTGCTTTAATTCCTTGGCATTGTCTTCGATCATGAGGATTTTCAGCCCCCCTGGGCTTGTGACTCTAGATAGTGCAACATAGAGTTGTCCGTGACTAAACACAGGGGATGGCAAATATAGACCAACAAAATTAAGTGATTGGCCTTGACTTTTGTTGATGGTCATTGCATAACATGGCTTTATAGGGAACTGTCTCCTTTTCATAATGAACGGCCATTGAGATTTGGTTGAGGTGAGCGTAATTCTTGGTATTAAGACGACATCTCCAATATTTGATCTGGTGATGATTTTAGCTTGAATCACAAATTCTCCTAGATGCGTGATAATGAGGCGAGTTCCATTGCACAAACCTTGGCTTGGATTCACATTTCGTAAGAGCATAACTGGTAGCCCCTTTTTGAGCTTTAGGGCATGAGGCGGCATCCCTTGGAATTTTAAGGTATTTAAAAACTCGGGTGGGTATAAGTGCTCTTGATCAAGTGTATCAGTTGACGCCTTACATATTTCATCCGAACTTTTGTAGGTGACAGACTCACCTTCTAGCTTTTTAAACATATATTCATTGATCTCATCTGCATCATCATTTTTTGGAGTTAATATGGCCCTTTCTCTTAGATAGTCTTCCTTATTTTGCGTGACAGTAAAGTCCGGGAATGTTTCGGTAACAATCTGCTCAATGGGACATTTCCATGTTTTAATGATGAAATTTTCTGGAATTTGAATCCAAGTAGGTTCATCCTCTCCTTCTTTCATTTTTGTTGGCACTTTTCCGTCCCCAACATCTAAAACCCATCTATTAAACTTTTGTTTTTCAGCATCAATGTCCCCATTCGCGTCATACTCATTAACCCTCATACTGCGTGAAAGTTTGAAAATGTGGCATTTTTTCCATAATTCAGATCTGTTGATGCAAGCCTGAACAACTTCTTGTCTTCTCCCTTTTGGGATTACCGGTAAAATTTGTCTGAAGTCTCCTCCAAGCAATACAGTCATTCCTCCAAACATGCGATCTCTATTTGTGGTATTTTTGTACCCCAATATGTCTCTCAGAGTCTTATCTAGTGCTTCGAAAGCATACCTTTGAGTCATCGGTGCTTCGTCCCATATTATTAAGCTGACTTCTTTCATTAGTTCTGCCAAATGTGTGTTTTGTTTTATACCACATGTGCTATTTTCCATTAATTCCAAAGGTATAACAAACCTGCTATGAGCTGTTCTCCCTCCCGGAAGAAGCAATGAAGCAATTCCTGTTTTAACGTTGTAATTAGAAATATAACGAAAGTAATTATGTGGTTGTTAGATTAGTCGGATTAATTAAGAGTTATATTTAGAATGCCATGTACCTGATGATGCAAGTGCAAGGACAATCATTTTCTCTGATCTTAGTCGGGAAATTATGGCCTTGTATAAGAATGTTTTTCCGGTGCCCCCGGGACCATATACAAAAATAAAGTCACCTCTTTTTTCTTGTACAGATGCAATTCTCATAGATTAAATGTTGATCTGGGTTGAGTGATGCATAAAGCTTTTCATGTTCAATCTTCATTTCTCTCATGTTGTAATTTAACTCTTCTCGAATCAAACGATTGTCCATGTTTGTTAGCAACGTGGGGTCTGGCCGTGGAAGATCATCGAAATCTGATAATGACTTTCCATTTCTTTGCAAAAGCTCCTGTATTTCTACCAAGCAGTAGTTCTTTATTTGTTCTTCTGTGAGTTGCAAGTCGGGGTACTTAAACTGTTTTCGCTTCTTATGTAAAATATCTTCGGACAAAGCTTCCCAATTTTGCTCCAATAACCGTAGTGGACTGTTAAGCTCACAAAATAGCAAAATTGTAACAAACAAATCTCGTAACTGCGCGTCTGATGCCCATACGCTTGCTTCTAATATAGCTTATGTCCACTCTTTGTCATCACTGATTAATCCATATGCAGAGCAAGCCTCCTTAAATGTTTCGCATATTCTTCTATTGTGTGTCTTTATTTCTTGAAATGATCTAACCCCTTTAACAACGTTTAACAACATCCTTAGATAATACCGCTCACCTGATGCGGGGTTACAATAAATGATGCGCCCAATGCATTCTCTTTGTTTCCGAGGCTGCCAAACTTTCTCTTTCTCATGCCACACATATTTTGTTGGAATTTTAGCATAAGTGAGTTCCCTCGCATTTGCATCTATTTTGTTTAGCTCAAACCACTCCGTAAACATCGTTTGTTTGATACTTTCCCTTTGAAGCAGTGCTGGCAAACTTTGTGAATCATGTAGTGTGATCGTGTTCTGATCTGGCAAGTGAAATGTGAGTTTCATGACTGATGGGTAGCATTAGTGGATGTCAAAACGCAAGATACGCCATACTGCTTCACACGGAGCTAAAAACCGACAATCCAATTTTTTATTTCATCAACCTGAACAATCTTTTCTTTTTCTGATTCTATCCCTGAAGTGACATTTTCTTATATTACGATAGTTGCTCGGTCTGGGCCTTTGTTTAAGTATTTAAATAAGTACTTAATTGCCCTTGATCTATTGCACCACTCAACATTAATGTGTGCCTGGTATCTGAGCAAAAGATTGCGATTGTATGGTACGACAAATGAGTTGTCAAATGTGAACTTTCCTTTTCTGGCACAAACTTTATTGTTCCTTCGGCGGTAAACAGGGTACCCATCTTCATCAATCGTTGTTTCTGCATAAAATAACTTTGGGAAATGCTTGGCACATTTTCCATCAACGGTGCAAGCAGTGTTTTTTGCCTTTTTACCACACGGTCCATGGAGCATGTATTCTGTAACAGCTTTATATCCTTCTGGATTGTGGATTGGAGAGGGAATTTCAGCCGAGATTATATCATCTATATCCCTTGGGGTTTTGCATTTGTATATATCTTCAAGCCATACCAATATATGAGCGTGTGGGAGGCCACGTTTTTGGAACTCGATCACGTAAACAACTGGAAAAAAACACGCAAACCAAGCTTGTATTAATAAAAATCTGGAAAAAATAGATAATATTGATGGATAAGGTTTTTTGTATCACCTGCTTGACATACTCCAAAAATCTGTTTTTCCATAATATCATCAAGCAGCTCATTTAACTTCATCTTGAAAACTCGGGTGCCAACTTCAGGCCGATCATGCGGTTTCTGCCCGGGAATATAAGATAACATTTCCGCAATTTCTGGCCATTTTGGATTAGAAGTGAAAGTGATGAAGATATCCGGATTGCCAAATTGCCGACATAGAGCCATCGCATCCTGGTAGTTTTGTTGCATATATCTTGGGCTTCCTGTGAAGCTCGAGGGCAAAACTATTCTTTGGCCAATCGCTTCAGCTTTTGTATCTCCTCTTGTAACAGCGTCATATAGATTATGATAGAGGTCGACACGCAAGTCATCTTGATTGTTCCTCGTCCATCTAAGTCTTTGCTCTTCAATAGCTGTGTAAGCATCCACCAGGAATTGCTGAAATAGGCGTCCACCTCGCAGTAAAGTAGTTCCTTCATTATCTCTATATTGAATTACATAACAATAGTACTCTCTCATTGTTAAGAAACCACGTTTCGTTTTTCTTTTGCCTAAATTGTTATGGTAAGGTATCTCTTCATGGAATCCATCTTCTCCGTATGGAAATAACAAAGGATACTGCAGTGCCATGTACGATGGATGCAATTCTGATATTCTTTCCGGGCCAAAGTTCTTGTTGTTTACAATAATATCTCTTATTGCATTAGCGTCACCAAAATCATTTGTTACTAAAACTGCCACTTCAGAAACACTTGGTGTGTTATATTGCCTTGGGTTTGTTCTCTGTCCAAGGAGGCGAAGTTGAAAGTCATATGAGTTATTTTGGTCACACCAATCTCTAGCCATTCGGAATGATTTGGCAACAGAACTGAATTGATCTAACATATGAATGAGGCTTCTGATTATTGTTTCATCGGTCCCTTCTTTGGTCTGATTATCAATGAAAGCTGACATACGATTGCTGACTTCATTTTGTGTGTCAAAGAAGTAAAGTTGAGCGAACTTGGGATGAGCCCCTTCTGCAGGAAGGAGAGACCCTATTTTGTGATAGTTTTGACCATTTATTCTAAATGTATATGGCCCTTTTAGTTGATTTATTGAGTGATCTATTTTTCCTCCAAAAGATGTGAAGCAGAACATGCCATTGTATACCCTGATTTGTTCTCTAAACTTTGCTGTGCCAGGATCATTAGAGTTTAACATCGTGCTTAATGGTGCAGGGGCTTCTTTGAATTTCGGTAAACGCACTTTACCATCTTGGCAGCACATGGAGAACGTAGGATTTGCGGTCTTGTTTGCTTTTTTACTTCTCTCTTCACGCCACATGTACGCATGACAGTTAGGACACTTGCTTGCTGGCGGGCCAAGGTTATGGTAAGAAACTTGCACACCTTATAAATTAAATGTATTACTGTTAGTGTGTGCCAGAGTTAAGCTTGGTTCTTAAAGTTCCAGTGAATTAAAATTAATAATGCATGCTAAATTGATAAATGAATTTTAGTAAGACATATACTTGCCTGTCGAGGTAACTGCTGCTCTTTTTGGGACCTTTCTAAATGACCAAGTACCACTTGTTCCTGGTAATCCAAATGAATAATACTTTATTTTAGGAATTACGTCTGCTGTTTAGAAAATATAAGCTAGGTGCATGATGGGTTTTAACTGAACCAACACATTTTCTGTTATATTACCCCTTTTCGTCAAACAACTAATGTTCGTTGTTAATAAAATATAAGTTGGCTGCAGTAATGGGTTTAACTCCGTTGCCGTTATCTGTTCTTCAGCAGGCTTCACAAATTAGTCTTATTATGCTAGTCATGGATCTTTAAAACTAACTATGTTAACATAGTGCCTGTTACCCGCTCATGCTTCAATAACGAATGTATACGAAGCAGGATTTAACAAAATCCGAGGCACTAATTTAGTGACCGCTTTAAAATTGGCAATATGGGAACATAGTGGGGAATGTAACATAAAAAGTAAATTAAGCTGTAAAATTACATCTTCACCTCTACGCATTTAAATTTTAAGCTGTTAACATCCTAAATTCTCATTAAAGAAAACTTAATGTGTACATTAGGAGAAGAAATCACCTGCTTGTGTCTCTTGTTGATTTGTTTTCTGGTCAGGGAATGTATTTCCTCTTGATTTATGTGTTGGGCCTCTCCTTGACTCTCTCACGACTGATGATTCGCCTGGAATATTTCGCTAATTTATAAGCATAACTATAATATTTTCGGCTTGAAATATTTCTTAGAAATTTGCAAGATTAAATGAAAGGTTGAATGTCTTTTTGTACCTGCTTGTTGTGTATTCGCCTGAGTTAATTTGAGACCACAATAAGCCTGCACTTTCCCGACTGGCCTTATATTTGTATGTGAATGTATGATTATCGAATTGTGTAGCATGTTGGAGAGGGATGGGATTTTGCTGACACCGTTCCATGGATCTGCAGCATAAAAAACCCGTTTATAGTAGTTATATACTGAAACTGTCTGTGCAAGTTTGGTTTTTATTATATTTAGTACAAACCTTGAGCCATAATTTCAGCACAATTTTAACCTAGTGTTTGTCTAAAAGAAGCTGATTTATAAGATGAAGTTGGTATTAAACAGAAACAGGGATTCATATAGGAAGTTAAAAAGGTTAATCTTTTGGAGTCTCTCTTCTTATTTTGTTTACTAGTGTTGAGGTTGGATGTCAAAAGGTAGCTTATTAATTATAATGTGACAGTTTCTTTCAGCTTGATGCCTTAATTTATAGTAATAATAATTATTTTGGTCTCCAAAAATAATAATAATCAGATATATTTTACTTTCAAATTTGAATTACTTTATTTTAGGAATTCACGTCTGCTGTTTAGAAAATATAAGCTAGGTGCAGGATGGGTTTTAACTGAACCAACACCTTTTCTGTTATATTACCCCTTTTCGTCAAACAACTAATGTTCGTTGTTAATAAAATATAAGTTGGCTGCAGTTATGGGTTTAACTCCGTTGCCGTTATCTGTTCTTCAGCAGGCTTTACAAATTAGTCTTATTATGCTAGTCATGGATCTTTAAAACTAACTGTGTCAACATGGTGCCTGTTATCCGCTCATGCTTCAATAACGAATGTATACGAAGCAGCATTTAACAAAATCCCAGGCCATTTTTTATAATGATAAGGCACTAATTTAGTTACCGCTTTAAAATTGGCAATATGGGAGCATAGGGGGGAATGTAACATAAGAAGTAAATTAAGCTGTAAAATTACATCTTCACCTCTACGGATTTAAATTTTAAGTTGTTAACATCCTAAATTCTCATTAAAGAAAACTTAATGTGTACATTAGGAGAAGAAATTACCTGCTTGTGTCTCTTGTTGATTTGTTTTCTGGTCAGGGAATGTATTTCCTCTTGATTTATGTGTTGGGCCTCTCCTTGACTCTCTCACGTCTGATGATTCGCCTGGAATATTTCGCTAATTTATAAGCATAACTATAATATTTTCGGCTTCAAATATTTCTTAGAAATTTGCAAGATTAAATGAAAGGTTGAATGTCTTTTTGTACCTGCTTGTTGTGTATTCATCTGAGTTAATTTGAGACCACAATAAGCCTGCACTTTCCCGTCTGGCCTTATATTTGTATGTGAATGTATGATTATTGAATTGTGTAGCATGTTGGAGAGGGATGGGATTTTGCTGACGCCGTTCCATGGATCTGCAGCATAAAAAACCCGTTTATAGTAGTTATATACTGAAACTGTCTGTGCAAGTTTGGTTTTTATTATATTTAGTACAAACCTTGAGCCATAATTTCAGCACAATTTTAACCTACTGTTTGTCTAAAAGAAGCTGATTTATAAGATAAAGTTGGTATTAAACAGAAACAGGGATTCATATAGGAAGTTAAAAAGGTTAATCTTTTGGAGTCTCTCTTCTTATTTTGTTTACTGGTGATGTCAAAAGGTAGCTTATTAATTATAATGTGACAGTTTCTTTCAGCTTGATGCCTTAATTTATAGTAATAATAATTATTTTGGTCCTCAAAAATAATAATAATCAGATATATTTTACTTTCAAATTTTAATTGCTGGCCTTATTTTTTTTCATACATTTTATCATGTATTATACATGAACCACTCCTAAGCGAGAGAAAGTGCATGTACTGCAAAGGCTTGTCTTTTTGTTATCAAGGTTCATAATTATAAGAGGTGTTTGCGTTGGGACATCTATTAACTAATTAAGTCATGCCCATTTGTTTTATGAAAAGGGGTATGACTTAATTAAGTTTCTTTGGACGAATAATACTCACTGGAATTTCATAGCATAGAGCCTAATTAGATGTGATGCTTTTTGGATCTCCAACTTTTTAAGATTTGAGAGTTCACCACATTTAAATACTTATACTAACACTTGCTGAAGCTGACATTAGAAAAAAATTAGTATTAAAACTTTTATGCAGTCACCTTTATAATTGGATATTAGGAAACTGTTACTTAATCAGGTAATACTACTGAAACCATTATTGGTTTTTATTTTTTTGTCTGGGGAAATGGTAATTTAAAACCTAATCTATATTAGTTTATCTTGATGCGGGTATGGCGATTCCCACAACTGGTTGTATTTATCATAGTATTTCCGATTAAGCCTTGGCAAATGCATGCAACCTTGCATTACATTTGATCTCAGGTTCTCAATGTTTAGTGGAATGGACTTATATTCTTGTGCTGTTAGAATTGATGTTTTTGCATATAGGTGAGCAATATGTGTCCTAGTATAGGTAATCCGGTGCACAAACAATGTTTTAAAGTATCTCTCCTTGTAGATTGTCATATAATGTTTTTTGGTTCAAATTTGTCTGTCGAATTGGATTAGCTGGTAAGACAAAAAGGTCTGTGGAATAGCACTGATTTTATTCTTTATATTCCATTCTTCAATTTCATAACATAAAGCCTAATTAGATGTGTTCCTTTTGTAGTTTGTCATCTAATGTTTTTTGGTTCAAGTTTGTCTGTCGAATTGGATGAGATGGTAAGACAAAAAGGTCTGTGGAATAGCACTGATTTTATTCTTTATATTCCATTCTTCAATTTCATAACATAAAACCTAATTATATGTGTTCCGAGCGCTAGAGCTATAGAAAAATAGTAATCAGATTTATTGAATTAAGAGATTGAGCACAAAACATTGGATAGAACATGATACTCATATCAAAGTTAACAAAATTCTAACACAAAGGGTTGGCTAGTCCATGACACTCATATCTAAGATCCAAAAAGTCTGACCCACACCGTTGGCGTAATTCTTTATTTCGTTATTAGTACTTATTTTGAGTGAAGTTCCTTATTCAGAGTGCTCCTCAGGATCTTTATCAACCGGGACTTTTTTAACAGTAACTTCCTCTATGTCTGAATCTTCTTCAATGTACCTTCAGTTAGTGTGAAAAAAAAAATGTTAATCGTTTATAAGACTTATCATTCAGTGTGAAAACTTATTTTGTGTTTGAAGTTTAACCTTTTCCTTTTTTTTTGGCTCAGATGCCTTTGATGGGGTACACATTTTTGGGCCCCTCACCAGCCTTTTCATTGGGGACTTATGAATCTCGTCACTGTCGTCCAGGGCACAGACGTTAGAAGCTTCGACAATCTCATGAAGCTCTGAAATTGCAGAAGCAGGGGTTGGAAAAATGGTACTGCATGTGAAGCTTTCAAATTCTCCATAATTATAGTACGTCTGAGACTTTACTTCAAACACATGTTTAGTATTAAACAGGTTTGTCAAAGCATGAGGCAACACCGGCGCGTCATCTGCAGCCTATACATGGACACATGTCAAAATAGCGAATGAATGGCCAAACTTAATTAATACATGTACCTCATCGAGCCCATCTAAAAGTGCTTTGGCGCTTGACTTTGTTAACTCCATAGCCGTCTCATCCCACATAACAATGACCATATGGGCAGAGCCATCCTTTACATCAACCTCAAGCCTAAACCTGGCCATGTGAGAAAGCAGTATATTAGATGCAATTTTTTAAAGATAAATTTGTGTTGTTAATCTGTAATACACATCATGACCTTGGTTTTGGGTAGTTAACAGGCTGGTCGCATGCGTCGCACCAAAGTTTTCCATCCTTCCGGGTCACACCCTTTTTGCACTTTCCGCCGGCACAAGCAGGGTAGTACCAGCTGTTTTTTGTCCGCACGTTGATGATTTCAGCTTCAAATATGAATGTTGCAGCCTAAAAAGCAACAGTTGTCGGAAGACACATGTGGTAATATGTCATTACTTATTACAGTAAAAGGAAGGCACACGGGGGAAAAAGGACAATACATCTTTTCTTTTGTCGCGGCCCAAGGCTAAGAGCTATTCAATGGTTCCATGTTGTGGTTCAGAAGGCACAACAGGTAACTTCGGTTCGGTCTCATCGACATCACTGTATTTCATACTGTGATTAGTGTCCAAATTTTTTGAAGGTATGCATGTTTCTCAATGCATGATAGTGAGTACTTGATTTGTGCTTTAAATGCAACGATTGCAGGAATATCATCATTGTCCAGAATAAGTGTTGATGAATAAATCGACAGGCAAAGCTGACCTGGAAAGTAGAGATGGACCCGACGTTAGATGCAACGGAGAGTAAAACGGGTGCTTACTTGACATAGGAGTATGATTACCGTTGTAGTATTTAGCACTCATCGAAGTCAGGATTATGGTGTAGTTTCCGCAATTATCAGGTTTCTTTTTTAGTAGTTCATCTCCTAATTTTCTCCATAACGTCACTCTAATCGTGCGTCCCCTGTTTGAGGTAAAAAAAAAGGTTAAATAAAAACTATTTTTTGTGTGTACTTCGAAGCCTAAACCATAGTAGGCTGGCTCATACAAATACATTACCTCTCATTTGCAAGGTTAAAATCCAGGTTCTTTGACCCGGTCCTCGAATGCGCGGATTTACCGACAGTCGTAACGTAACCAATAATGTTTGCATCAAAGAAACCATACATACGCAGAAATCAATATTGATGTAACTGTAACACATGATTTTTTGTCAAATGACGGAATTGTTTACCAATCAAATACTTTCTTTCTGTAGGTTGGATGTCCTCAAAGTCCATAAACTGAAAGGGATGCCTAACAAAACAACCAACATTGATGGTAGCTTTTCTGACGGAGGTTGAACCATTAAGCTCAATCAAGCAAGTGTTATCTTTGATGATTCGGTATTCATTTTTTTTCTGTACGGTAAAATATCGCATAGAAACAACAGAACCTTCTTGCAACTTATCGCTGAAACAATGTGAAATATTACTTTTCATTGTGCAGTGCATCACATTTTCCTGCAAAAACACCATGTAACATCAGGCATAATACTTTGAATGATGAAAAAACATGTATTTGTTTTACCTTCTCATCATAAACGACAAAGTCAGTGCTAAGATATCTCCCATTAATATTATGGACATCCCATCTCCTGCAGATCATGACAACAATGGGACCTTCATCGCCTTCTTTCAATTGGTCCAGGCTGTAAGAACGTTGCTCACCTTTTTGCTGTTTTGACATATTTTTGGGATGAGGGGGCGTCCAGGAATGATTGAGTAGATGTGGCTGGTGCGTAATTTATAGGAACGAATCTATATGTTATATGATTGACACATTTAATGGTGAGGAGATGAAAGGAGCTGCTGATGCAGCATGGAAACATGAAAGGGTTTGCATCAATTGGTTGGGTTGGGCAGTTTTAAAGAATGATTGTATGATGAATTTATAGCAGGTAGTGATAAGGAATTTTAAAAGACATGGAAAGCAAGAGACCTGCAATTTATGATGGAGTTATAGCAGGAACTGCTGATAAGAAATTTTAAAAGCATCGTATGAAAAAATGGACTTTATTACATTAATGCTAAGCATTTATGGCAGGAACTCATTTTTTAAGTAGACGAGACATCATGGCCCGTGCGATGCACGGGCTTTATTCACTCTAAAGCACGGGTACTTTATCTTCGTTAATATCGAATATCATATTTATATTACATATTATTTCAAAACCCGAGCATTCACAGTTTTTATTATTCGAGTGAAATTATTTTAAGTTAAAATATCGTATTTTTATCTAACGTATTTAATATCGAGTATGGCCTAGGCTGGGTAATTGACAGGTTAAATGACTTGTAATCAAAATGTGCAATATATTTATACATGATACTAACACCAAAAAAAAAACTACATGTGCATTTCTTAAGATGAATTATTTATCACTGAAGCAAAACATTTGTTCGTGTTTACAGAAATCAATACGAACTACTTTTTAATTAGTAGCATCAAACTATCATATATAGCTTATTCGGTGGTGCATCTGGCGTCGATATGTGGATCTATATGAGGTTGATTTCAAACAATGGGTTCATATATAACATATTAAGATTTCGAATTGACATCTATATAGTCAAGTTACCAAACATGTACGATCATCTAAAATGAATGATTTGTTGCCATTTAATCAAACACTTATTACGCCTACGATGCTACGTATTTGAATTAATGTTTCTCACACATTTTTATACTTTAAAATCCTTATGGCAAATATTATGATTTTTATTACATATTTCACTCTTACTCCTTAGTTGTTTATATTTTTTAGATGTAAAAAATTACACTCTTAGTTGTTCATAGAGTATTTTTTTATGTAAATAATGTTATTTTGCGTCATTTGCATGTAATTCGTGGTATGTGTGTTCTCAAGACTGTATAACCTCAAATTTTTAAATTTGTAAATTTTCAAAATTAGTTAAAACCATCTTTATTTTCCTGTAATATAATCAATTTTTTTAATGTATCATCTGCTGCATTCTTCCATTTGAATTGTGACTTGAATTTATTATCCTTTAAAATTAGAGTTAACTACATTTTTAGTCCTTGTGGTTTGCGGGGTATTTCATTTTGATCAAATTTTGAAAAGTTTTAGGTTTGGTCCAAAAGTGAAAGGATAATTCTATATTTACCTAATCAAAATTAAAATACCACATTTCCCCCAAACACAAATTTTTAGTGCATAAGTACAATGCCTTTAAAGAATTTGTTAAGAAAATATGAAATTATTATGTTTAAGTTGAGTATATATAGAATTGCCCCAAAAAAGTGAAACATCCGTTTCGGATTTGATCCGAATTTCCTAACTCCATTAGTTTGACTGTTAAATAAGAGGGTATTTTTGTCCTTTCATAATATTTTCTTTAATTTTATTATATCTATCAAAACTAACTACTTGTAAGTTGTATCCTCCACCCAAAAACACATTTTTTTTCATCACAAAACATATACGACCCTTTCATTTCTCTCGCTAAACCATCATCCATCAACAACCAAACACCGGCCAAAACTACCACGTAACCACACCCTTGTCGCCAAACCACCACCAACAAACCTCCATCGCTGGAATCTCGGGTCTCCTCTAGAATGTGTTTCGAGCTTATAAGTAAGTTACAAACTCGGATTTTGGTTTTGTGTTCAGATCTGGATATTTCAGTGGCCGACGGCGGTTATGGCGATGGTGGTGGGGTTTCGGTGGTCGAGAAGGTAGAACCAACGGTGTGGACACCCTTAGCTCAATTCCTTTGATACTCATAAATATTGAAAACCCATCTTGGCAATCGATCCATTATTTTGGCTATAAAGAACTCGATATCATCTTTATTTTTTAAAGATTTGGTGGGAATTGACAATTTGATTTTATAATGTTTTGGATATCTCATGGTTTGTAGGTATCTGTAGGCTATTTTGAATAGAAACATTTTAGTTGTTTAATTGTTTATAAGAAAATTATTTGAGATTTCAAGTTTGGTATGTCGGCAGCGGAACCACTAAAACAACAATGAAACCACTCAAACTCGAAACACCACCTATTGAATTAATATTCATTGGTGTCGTGGCACGATTGATGTTAGCGTGATTCGGTGGGTATGGCGTAAGAATGCCTTTCTTGGAGGTGATGGTTGTGACCTGTTTTGTGGGTGAGTTGTGTGACTTTTTTTGTTTGTTTATAAGGGAGTATAATACCTCAAAGAAGAAGTTGAAAGAGTAAAACAATAAACATGTCTTAAAATTTAATAATGAGACTTTGACATGTTTTAATTGGTTGAATTAATTTAGCTTATGACAATGAACATGTATGCATATGTTTTTTATTCGTGCATTTTTTTATTGTGGTTTGTAAAAGCTATTTAAAGCTTTAAAAAAAGCTTTAGAGGGTAGCAATATTTCAATTGATATGAATGACCCTACCTTATGACATAAATGCTCACATTAATATATATAAAAAAAAAATTGACATAAATGCTCACATTAATACATGAAACTCAATTTTTATATATATATAGATATAGATATAGATATAGATAGTTATTATCTGCCATAGTTATTTATATATCGTGTTTAATATTAGCTTTTAGAATAACTTTTAGCATTTTAACTAAAGAGGCTGTATTGAGTTGGCATTTTGTGTGATTTTTTTGGATTTCAGAAATTCTAGAGTATTCAATTTGAATTGTTTTGATTTTATTAAAATTTCGAGGTATTCAATTTGGATTTCAGAATGTCATTTAAAATCTTGGTGTATTCAATCTGGATTTAAACCAACCCATTAAAATCTGAGGGCATTCAAAAATCCATGGATTTTTTTGTATTCATTAAAATGGTGGATTTTGATGGATCTGTTAGTGTTTTTTGTAAGTTTTGAAATCTCACCAAAATCAATGAGATTTTGAAGGATTTCTAAAAATCCATTTCTAAGAGAGGTGTATTTAATTAAGATTTTAATGGAATTTGATAAATTTTACGGTATGATGGATTTGATAGATTTTAATGGAATCCAACAGACTTTCATAAATTCTCTTTGATTTCAATGGACTTCTATCTGTTAGAATTCTATAGACTTTTATGGATTTTTATGGACTTTTATAAATTTCTATTGACTTTATTTTTCTTAAAAGATAGTAACCACATGAATTTCATTTATTAGCGTTCTGTCTTAATAGATAGTTGTTCTATATGTGATTTTCAATCAATTGTTATGTATAATAGATTTTTTAATTAAAAATAAATATCTATTACAAATAGAAATTTTACAACAAATTGATATAATTCGACGAGAAAAACTAAAGAAGTATCTCATATTAAAAAGTCTAAAACATATACAAGTTATTAAAGCAATGAGCAGATATAAAATATTTAATTATAAACTGAATTTTTTTAAAACTTTTGTAAATAATTATTTTTTTTCATAAAAAGTTGAAGAACAAAAGATAAAAATATTATAAGAACTTCTTTACTGTTTCGGGATATGGTGGTAGGGCTGTCTAAATGGTTCTCGGTTAGAACCAAACTGCATGATTCAGTTAACCGAGAACCGCAATTTCGATTATCGGTCCGGTTTTGGATTCCATTGTATATCATTGTCCGATTTTCGGTCTAACTTAACTGCTCGTTCCGAACCGAAAACCGGTTTAATAATTATATTTATTAAATATTATTTTTATTTTATAATTATATTATATTATTTTAATTTTTGTAAATTAAAATTGGAAATTAGACTGTTTTATGAAATTATATTTTATAATTATATTATATAATTATAAAATAAAAAATAATATTTAATAAATATATTTTATAAACCGAACCAAAAGCAGATTTTATTATGAAATTAAATTTTAATATTTTATAATTATATTATGTTATTTCAAATTTTTTAAATTGAAATAAAAAAACGGTTTTTGTGGTTAACCGAACCGGAACCGAAAATAATTGGTCGGTTAAGTTAATCAAAATTTATACGGTCCGGTTTTCGATTCATATTTTAGAACATTTATGGTTTCGGTTAACCAAAAATTCGATCAGTTAACTGAACCGAACTGCTCGGCATGTACTATATGGTGGTAGTGGTAACGGGGTGGCAATGAAATGGTGTTGGTGGTGGGACGGGGACAGTGGCAATGGTGGTGGGGAGGCGGTTGTGGTGGAGGCGGTTGCGTCAGTGGTGGTGGGTGGTGGTGACGAATAAAAATCCATCAAAATCTTAGGGGTGTATGAAAAAATTTAAAAGACAAATTATGTTTGTACTTTGTGCTTAAAGATGAGTACCTAGATGATTCCATTAAAATCCTTCAAATCCAAAATAAATTTGAATACCTCATAATTTTGTAAGATTTATAAAAAACTTCATTTAATACCTCAGGACTTTAATGGACTTTTAAGAACTTCATTAAATTCTATATTGAATACCACGAAAATTCAATTGACTTTTAAAAGTCTCAATTAAATACACCCAAACTTTTTCAAATCCATCAAACTCTATAAAAGTCTTTAAAACTCATTTGAAGTCCCAATTGAATACGCCCCCTAAATCCGAAAGACTCTCCATCAACTTTATAAGATTCTACGATGATTATTATTAATCCATGCGTTATTTCTAATCCGCCAAAATCTTTTAAAATCTATGGATTATTAATCCATCAAAATCTGAATCGAATACACCCCTCTAAATCAAAACGCTACTAACTAAAAATAGCCGTGTTTGGTAAATAAATCGCATTTGCAAAAAGCACTTCTTTGTCATGAGTTTGGAATAGTATTTTATAAAAGTTAACAAAATTCAACTTTTGTGGCAGAGTTTGACATTCCTAAATTTAGTTTTAAAATATTATTTATTTATTTATTTTATTATTTCAACAACTAATTCGTGTCGAACGCATATACCAAACAACTACTTTGACAGCTACTAGTTAACTGTTGAAAGCTATTCAACAACTGATAGAGTAGTTTTCAACTTACATGTCCACTTTTTCTCAAGTCAGTTAATACCAAAGCAAATCAAACCCATGGGGCGGGCAATGGACTTCGACCTTCCGGCCCAGAGCCAGGCCCCGCCCGCTCAAGCCTGGTCCATAGGCCGGCCCGACCCGTGGCCACCCTTGATTGAAAAATATTGCTTCAGAATACCACAATTACATTTCATAACATGATATGCTGATAAAAATTATTTTTTCAAAAAGAAAAGAAAAAGAAATGGAAAAAATACAAAAATAAAAAAAAAATGCTAAAAATCTTTGCTCTTCAAATCTGCCTCTGAACAAGCACAAAAAATATCAACTACAAAAGCCCTTTACAGTTTTTGATAAAAAAAAACACGAATATACATTGAATGAACAATTGGTTGTCTTGATTCAAAATAGAATTCGAAAAAATCGTACCTGGAATTATTTTTTTCTTTCCTGGTGAGATGATGATGATGATGGCGAGTTAGGGTTGGTTAGTGAGATTGGGGTGGGGTAAGGGTTCATGAATAAATGATGGATAGTAAGGGGGTGGGTTACAACTGGTTGGGCCGAGTTTTTAGATGTTTTTTTTGGGATTGTCCCCTATCCTGAGTACTCCTCAAAGAGGTTCGAACTCACCTCCGATCTAGAGGTAAGTTCTGGCGTAGCCACAATCGCCTCATTGTCACGGCTTGATTCTGATATGCAGGTCGAGACGGGGTTAATGGTTTAAATCCTGACATTCTTAGCTCCAAATTGCCCCTCCGAGTTTTTAGATGCTTTCCTTGTAAGCTTTGATAGTTTCCTTAATAATAATTTCGAAAACCTGTAGTTTGAAGGCCACCAATATAAAATTGTATGTTTCCTATTCGTGGTGTTGTTTCCCTTTGGTGATATAGTTTCCATCAATAATATACACCATATTGTTGTAGTTTCCATTAAGATGTGTAGTTTCCATGAATACGAATTTTGTTGACCAAGATGTCGAAAACTCAACATTTCACTTTTACCATTTCTCTATTATAAGTAGTTAAGATAAGTTGAAATCATGTAAGTACACAAGCCAAAAGGTAAGCTTAAAGTACAAAACCCCCTCTTAGCATAAGTCCAAATAACTATGTTAACGAGTAGGGCTACTCGCGCGTTGTGGCTGTTTCTTTGCTTCAAAATTTTATTCCGTATGTTTTTATGTTATATGTTGTTCCTTACTGGTTTATGACGAAGAATCAGAATGAGCGAACAAATTATCCAATAACAGCTTAACATTCATATTGATACTCGATGTTCCATGTCTATGATAGAAAGTACGTTCTTGCATATTTTCTGTTCCAGTTTCACAAAAGGCCCTGATCAATAATAGATTGCAGTTCCCAAAGAAGGATGGGAAACAAAAGAGGATGATGAGAAACAAAAAAGGATGATGCGAAAAGTAATCTGCACCAAATTACTTGTCACAACATTCTCTTCAGTTTCGCATTTTTTTATGGAATGCACTCTATCGATGATTAGAGCATTTTGTGGAACTCAATCTGGTAACATTCATAAGACAAACATACAACAGTCCTATTTATTCCCCCAATATCTCTATTTCTTTCCCATTCCTCATTATTAAACGTACTTTATAAATAACTGCAATAGGAAAAAAAACAACATACTTAACCCTTCTGAGGTTCCCTTAAATTCCTTTTGCCTTTTCAACACCCTTTGCGCAAGGCCTGCACCAGACGCATTGCTAGATTGTTGAAATAACAAAAGGAATTGGAGGAGAAGCTCATAGTGGGTAACTATGTTGAACATCGTATGTCAAATATTTGCAAATGAAGAACGCAGTGGACTTTAAAGTAGAAAGAGTCTGGTTGATAGTAACACTGTTTTACTATCTAATGAGACAGTTCTGGTATAATGTGTCATAACAATAAGAAAGACGTTGTGACAAACAAAAATTTTAAACCAAAAAAAATCTGATTAAATACAAAATGTCTTTGACTGGAATCTTTGCACTATAAAGTGCACCGAGTTCTTTATTTGCCAATATTGGCACACGATGTTATATGTCTATTACAGCTTAGTTCCTATTACAATCTAGCATGAATATGGAAGGAAAACAATTGGAGAACCGTGGCTTGCTATTTATAGGAAAACTGCCCCAGCAAGCCACGGATGGGGCGGAACCAAAACTTTGGTTCCGTCCTTGTTGTCGTTTGGTTCCGCCGGGACCTGACAACAAATCTCCAAAAATCTAAATTAAATCTAACCAAAATATTTCTATATCTATCCAAGGATTGTATGAGTGAAGATCTAAGCAAAATATATATGAAATCTTCCAATGATCTTCACAATCTTACAAAGATATCAAAGTGATGCATGCCATGATGCAATCATATACATTTCCAATTTTGGAATTAAACTTTAATATGAAATTGTATATTTGTAGAATGTATATTTAGCTAAAGTGATGTTTAGATTGTATTATCAAAAAGACTTGTGACATTATTAGTAAAAGACTTAACCATAGTCATGTTTTGCTAAAAATTAACAAAATTTAGCAAAGATCGTAAAATATAAATAACGTTTTTAGGCGATATTTGTATTAACAATGTTGTTATAGGTAAAGTCGGAAAAATATAAATTTAAAACTTGAAAACAAAATAATACCTACACACAACGACACATCAATGACTTTGACTTTTGATTAGCTTCATCACAAACCTTCTTATGCCTCAATTTCTTTCTCTTTCTCGCACTACCACCTCCATCCGAAGATTCAAAAGACTCAAAATCAACTTCATCAGTTGAAAGAGAAGATTCATAAGAATATTTAACCCTCTTCCTTCTAATCGTCTTTACCTTCTATTTCTTTGACAACTTGATACGCTCATCGCTATCCTCTTCATTTGATAACTTCCATTTGTTGGTGGTTAGTTGCCCAGAACGGGGTTAAGTTAACCAATAGCCTAACTACGTACCAAATTATAGGTTACCGGATATCACTTGGAATCGTGTTATCACTTTCCAAAGTAAACTATTCGACCCTAATGCCTGGGTATCACGAATATCTACTTGGGATAAGACCAAATGTATGTTAGTGATTTAGGCACAGATCAATAACCCTTTGTGTTTTAGTGTTTTTGCTTTCTGTGTGCCTTCATGCAGAAATGATCATCTCTATTTATAGTAGAGATAACTCAACCTAGTCAATGGAATTAAGAGTGATTAATGGCCCATTAATCCCACTTAATTTGCCTCCATAATAATAGGTATTAGTGGTCACAAGACTAATTAAACGTGGTATTTAATGCAGTTATAACTGCCACTTGAATAGGTCAAAGTAGTTACAATTCAAGTTTGAATTCAGTTCAGTGAGTTATACTCACAGCTGAGCTAGTCCCTGAGGACATCACATCTCCCTGATGAGATCCTTCAGCCTGAGCTGAACTCATCAGCCTGATGAATACCATTTAGTCCAGAGTGTCATTCTCTGAAAGAGTGAACTCACTGAATAACACTTAACCACTATCTGAGTTAGGGTGTTCAGGGACCTCATGGTTGTACACTCCGTACCTCCTGACCCATAAACAGGTGTGAACTAATCCCTCAAGTGCAATAAATTTTCCAACAATCCTCCCCAAATTTAGTTCACTTCTTTTGCATGAAAAAAAACATTTAAACAAAACATATGCATAAACGAAAATATCCTGAGGATTGAATTTCCATCTTAGTACATTACACGTTCAAATATTCGAGAATCAGTGTGTTCTAAGAATTGAACCCTTTAACCCCTTTGAATACCAGAAGATAAAGTACACATACATTTTAACCCCTGACACTATACAAGCCATGTGTCCATATCCAATTCATAAATGTTGTAAGAACCAAAAGTCCAAAGCTCCCTGAAGCAGCAAAACTTCAACATTCACATAGGTGGTTCCTCTTTATTCATGCTCCTGCCAAGCACTTTTTCAAAGAAAATTAACCATTAAGAAGTAATGACTTCATCCTCCTTTCCAGCAGGTCCTGAGCACAACCTTGGGATGACTGTAAAACATGTGCTCCTGTACACTGAATGTTCAGCTTTCCACATTGAACTCACCTCCCAAGTTTCCTCAGGAGGGAGTTGGGTGTCTTACCATTCAGTGACTAAGTTGGACTTAAACCCATCCCTTTAGCAGACTTTATAACCAAGTCTCTAGCCAGACCCTTCGTCAAGTGATCAGCTAAGTTCTGTTGAGATCTTACAAACTCTATAGATACCACCTCATTCATGATAAGCTCACGAATCATACTATGCCTGACACCTAAGTGTCTAGACTTTCCATTGTACATCTGGCTATAAGCCTTTGCCAATGTAGCAGCACTATCACAACTGATAGAAATAGGTGCTATAAGTTTGGGCCACAATGGAATCTCAAGAAGCAAGTTTTTTAACCATTCATCTTCTTTACCAACAGCTGCTAAAGCCACAAATTCAGATTCCATTGTTGAACTGGTGATACAAGTTTGCTTCTTTGAAGCCCAATAAATTGCACCTCCACCAAGTAGGAATACCCAACCACTGGTAGACGAATTGTCTTCAGTGTTACTGATCCAACTTGCATCAGTGTAACCTTCCAACACTGAAGGATAACCAGTATATGAGAGACTATAATCCATAGTTCTCTTCAAATACTTCAGTACCCTCTGAATTGCTTGCTAGTGATGAGCACTAGGGTTACTAGTATACCTGCTCAGTTTACCCACTGCAAATGCAATATCAGGTCTTGTACAAGTCATGGCATACATCAAGCAGCCAATCACCCTAGAATAATCAAGTTGAGATACAGCTTTGCCAGTATTAGGCATTAGCTTCTCACTTGTATCCATTGGAGTACTCACCGGAGTACAATCAAAGCAATTAAATTTCTTCAATACTTTCTCAATGTAATGAGATTGTGACATAGAAATTCTTTTACTTTCATGTTTAATCCTTATACCAAGGATAACATCTGCCTCCCCCATATCCTTCATGGAGAACTTTGATGACAAAAATTCCTTTGTTAGATCTACTTGATTTTGGTCAGTTCCAAAGATCAACATGTCATCAACATATAGACAAATGATGACTTCTTTACCAGATTCATCAAATTTGCTATATACACATTTGTCAGCTTGGTTAAGTAAATAACCACTAGACAAAACCATTTCATCAAATTTTTGATGCCATTGCTTAGGTACCTGTTTTAGTCCATAAAGAGACTTAATTAGTTTACATACCTTTTTTTCATTGCCAGGCATGATGAAGCCCTGAGGTTGGTTCATATAAACCTCCTCATCTAAATCACCATTCAAGAAAGCTGTCTTCACATCCATCTGATGAATAATCAAATTGTGAATTGATGCCAAAGCAATCAACAATCTTATGGTACTGATACGAGCCACAGGGGCATAAGTATCAAAATAGTCAATTCCTGACTTTTGTTTAAAGCCCTGAATGACTAGTCTAGCCTTGAACTTTTCAATAGTTCCATCTACCTTCATTTTCTTTTTGAAAATCCATTTGCAACCTAGAGGTTTGCAACTAGGTGGTAGATCAGCCAACACCCAAGTGTTGTTGCTCATGATGGAATCCATCTCATCATTTATTGCTTCTTTCCAAAAAGCAACATCCTGGGACTTCATTGCTTCTTTAAATGTTTTGGGATCATCCTCAACAATGAAGCAATAGGGGTATTGGTCAGAGCTCATCCCTTGTTCCTTCAATCAAATATAATTGAAACTCAGGTCCAAATGATTTTGGAGTCCTAACCCTTTTGCTTTTTCTGCGCTCAGGTTCAGGTTGTTGTTCCACAACCTCATCAGAGACTTGTGAAACACCAATATCATTGGTTCCATTTGGAATCCTTTGACTTGGTCTAGGGATAGATGAAAATCTATTCTCATCAAAGATTGCATCCCTTGATTCAATTATTGAGTTAATTGAAACAGACTCATTAGGTTCAATAACATAGAACCTATATGCCTTGGAATGCTCAGTATATCCAACAAAGATGCATTCAATGCCTCTTTCACCCAAAGTTTTTAGCTTTGGATCAGGGAGTCTTACAACAGCCCTACAACCCCACACCCTAAGATAATTCAGGTTGGGTTTATTTTTAGTCCAGAGTTCATAAGGGGTAATCTTGTCCCTTTTATTGGGAACCCTATTTAGTAAATAGCAAGCCATTAACATAGCTTCACCCCAGAACCTTTGACTCAGTCCTGAATAGGACAACATGGAATTAACCATCTCCTTTAGTACCCTGTTTTTCCTTTCAGAGATACCATTTTGTTGAGGAGTATAAGGAGCAGTTGTTTCATGGATTATACCAACAGACTGAAAATACAAAGTGTCCATGTATTCACCTCCCCTATGAATATCCAAAATCGTGATTTCAACAACAATTAATCGAAAACCCCCAAATCCAACACAATATTCAAAGTGTTCTTGAATAATCCTTCAATAACCCAATGAATAATCAAACATGTCCATAATCATGTGTATATCACTTCATACAACATGATCTTAACATACAAAACATCATATCTCAAAATAAAATCGAAATCCAAGATGTTGAAGAAATTACCTCTTGAAGATCCAAGCACTTTTGATCCGAAGAACACGCGTTAGATCAACTATCCGGGCTTCTTGTAATTCAACTTCAGTTTTAAATACTTTGAATTTATCTAATGCTTCGTCCTTAGTATGTAACAGATAGACATAACAAAACCTAGAAGCATCATCAATAAATGTCACAAAGTACTTATTATTTACCAAAGAGGAAGTGGCATGCAAATCACCCAGGTCATTGTGTATTAGCTCCAAGAGCTCAGTCTCCCGTTTAACATCCTGAAAAGGTTTCTTAGTTATTTTGGTCAACATGCAAGTTTTACACTTTTCAGTGTCCATGTCAAATGCTGGGATTAACCCATCCTTAGACATATCTTGCATCCTTTTAAAGTGTACATGGCCAAGTCTAGCATGCCAAAGGGTAGAGTCATTCAGTTTAGAGGTTGAAATGAAGGCTGAATTTACAATATCAGTGACAATATTAAGCTTGAACATTTGATTACATAAATAGCCAAAACCGATAAACACACCATGTTTAGACAATATAAATTTATCAGATTCAATAACTTGTTTATATCCATGATTATTCAAAACACTACTAGAAACCAAGTTTTTCCTTATATCAGGAACATGAATAACATTAAACAAAGTTACAATCTTTCCAAAACTAAAATTGAGATCTACACAACCACGACCATGCACCAAGGCTGTTGACTCATTTCCCATGTGAAGAATAGATCCATCATTCAGTGACTCATAAGTCTTGAACCAGCATCTATCTTTGCACACATGAACTGTTGCACCAGAGTCAACCCACCACGCAACATCATCATCCTGCACATAGTTAGATTCAGATACATATGTAACATAATAAACCTGAAGAGATTCATTAAACATATTCTAACCTTTCATTGAGTTGGAAGAACCACCACTCCCTGAACCACTAGTGCCTGAACCATCGGCTTTACCACCAACCTTAACACATTTGCAATCCCTTTTAATGTGACCAGATTTGCCACATTTCCAACAAGTGGGTGTTGCCTTCTTGTTAGGATCAGCCCTTGTGTTATCATGATGTTTACGTTTGCCTTTGTTGTCATTGTTCCTGATGGACTTGTTATGATCCACCACATTAACAACAGATGCACCAGTAGCATTGCTACTCTTTGGCTTGTCATTATCCTGCGCCCTGAGGGATTCCTCAATACGCAGATGACTACCCAACTGAACAAGAGTCAGTTCTTCCTTCTTATGTTTCAAGGTATGCTTGAAATATTTCCAAGAAGGAGGTAATTTTTCGATGATACAAGAGACTGAAATAGCCTCATCCATGTTCATTTTATGTTGCGTAAACCTTCCAAGTATACCAAGAAGTTCATTGTATTGTTCCATGATTGGTCTTGAATCAGTCATTTTGTAATTTGTGAAATTACTTACAAGAAACTTTTTACTTGATGCATCCTCAGCCATATATTTGGCATCCAAGGAATCCCATAGTTCTTTGGAAGATTCCACATTCTGATAAATGTCAAAGAGAGAATCAGACATACCATTAAGGATTAAACCTCTGCAGATGTAATCATCGTTCTCCCACTTGCTTCTTACCCTAATTTGTTCCACAGTAGCCTCGTCCCCATAATCATCAGGAATAGCAGTAGTCAGAACATACACCACATTCATACTTGACAACAAGAAGTGCATCTTCTTTTGCCATCTTCTGAAATCAACACCTCCAAACTTTTCCAGCTTGGAAAAGTTAATAGCCATTTGTCTCATAGCAGCACCCATTGATTATCACAACATAGTTTACTTTGATTGTTGGTGGTTAGTTGCCCAGAACAGGGTTAAGATAATCAATAGCCTAACTACGTACCAAATTATAGGTTACCGGATATCACTTGGAATCGTGTTATCACTTTCCAAAGTAAACTATTCGACCCTAATGCACGAATATCTACTTGGGATAAGACCAAATGTATGTTAGTGATTTAGGCACAAATCAATAACCCTTTGTGTTTTAGTGTTTTTGCTTTCTGTGTGCCTTCATGCAGAAATGATCATCTCTATTTATAGTAGAGATAACTCAACCTAGTCAATGGAATTAAGAGTGATTAACGGCCCATTAATCCCGCTTAATTTGCCTCCATAATAATAGGTATTAGTGGTTACAAGACCAATTAAACGTGGTATTTAATGCAGTTATAACTGCCACTTGAATAGGTCAAAGCAATTACAATTCAAGTTTGAATTCAGTCCAGTGAGTTATAGTCACAGATGAGCTAGTCCCTGAGGATATCACATCTCCCTGATGAGATCCTTCAGCCTGAGCTGAACTCATCAGCCTGACGAATACCATTTAGTCCAGAGTGTCACTCTCTAAAAGAGTGAACTCACTGAATTTCATCAGACACTGAATAACACTTAACCACTATCTGAGTTAGGGTGTTCAGGGACCTCATGGGTATACACTCCGTACCTCCTGACCCATAACCAGGTGTGAACTAATCCCTCAAGTGCACTAAATTTTCCAACACCTTTTCACTTAGACAAATCAAAATCAACCTTCAGTTTAGGCTTTGAGACATCAGCCTTCGGCTTAGGCTTCGGGACATCAGCCTTCAGCTTAAGATTTACAACATTAGTCGAAGGTTTACGCTTCACAACTACAGCTAAAGGATTAGGATTCACAACTTCAGCCGAAGGATTTTAGCAACTACTCACCTTTAGATAGAGCTATTTCATGTCGTATAGTGATTTAGATGAATTTTGCATTTGGCGGTTAAGGTTTGTAAATTGGGGAAACTGCAAATATGAGAGAGAATTGGGAAGGTGAGAGTGCGTAAATGAGACATCATGAATAAATGAGAGGGTTTGAGTAAATGAGAATGGGTGTAATAAAGTTGCAAAACTACTCCTCTCGCTAATTTAAAATGATGGGATGAAATTAAGTAGAGGCATAGATGAAAAATAAATCAACGACTAGGACAGCATGCTTTGTTTGTTAGAAAAATACTGTTCTATACGGAACTTTTGTCTTCATATTTATCTCATTATGTAATTAAATATATTCTTCTTTAAAGTATATACTATATAGTGTAACAAAGTAACATGCGACACTATGGGCTATAATACCAGTGTTATCAAATTGGAATTTTTTTTTATTTTTTTTTAACGAACAGCTAGTTAGTAGTTAGTGATTTGAGTCGTGCAATGACATTCAAGCGAGCAGTATGCCTTCCTCCCGAACCTTCGCCTTAGGGGAATAAACTCCACTCCTTTTCCCAGTTCGCCTAGGAGGAAAACCCCATTGATAGGACTCGAACTCAAGATCTTCGAAGGAAACAACCCCCCGAAGTTACCCCGGTGGCCACTTGATCTAGACGAAGTGGTTGTAGCCATAGTTACGGTTTGGGACTGAGGTTCATGTGGCAACGCCGAGAAACGTGTCTACGTGTTTTTCTTCAAAGCAAAAAACTATATGTACTTAATATCTATATCATTTTTCAGTATTAAGAATACAAAGTAATTCATGAATGATGTGATACTAAATTTTATTAACGATTTTGATGTTAGCACTTAGCAGCTCCAAATTCACTTATATATATATATATATATATATATATATATATATATCATCATCATCAACAGCACCTTAATCCCAACTATGTTGGGGTCGGTGGCATGAAGATTATAGTGTCGTTTAATTGTCTAAAATTACTTAACACCATAACTCATGCAAATAACAAAGTGGCAAAGTTTTACGCCGGATGCCCTTCCTGTCGCAACCTTCATATGAAGGAGAAATAGAACGAAATTCCAAAACCGTCAACATCATAGGTTTTTCCATTTATATGGAAAATATCATGAGACGGCGATGAGTTTGAGATAATTGCTATTGTCATGTCACAATACGTGATTGATATTGTAAAATCAACACATACATCATGGAACATGACTCCATATATATATATATATATATATAAAAGTGAATTTGGAGCTGCTAAGTGCTAACATCAAAATCGTTAAAGAAAAAACTATTGTTACATCGGCATTACCAAACCTTTGATCTATTACGTATCGTAAATGTCACGCCTTGCATCTTAACGGCGCCTTTAACGCTACCATAACACGCAGACCTCTCTATAACCAAACTTTTTACTAGGGGTGAGCAAACAAAACCAAAAAAACCGAAACCGAACCGAGAACCGAAAAATCGAATCGAAAAAACCGACCAAAACTAAAAACCGATGGTTCGGTTATTAATTTTTCAAAAACCGAAAAATACGGTTCGGTTTCGGTTTTCGTCCAAAAACCGAACTACAAAAACCGAACCGAACCGATTGTATTATATAATATTATATAATTAATATAATATGAATAAATACCTAAATAAATCAAATTTATAAATTCATATTCATTTTGTGAGTATATTTGTAGTATATTTATCTTAATGTTTATGTTTATATGCGTGTTTGTCGTGTCGTGTGTTTACTTGAAAATATATTAATAAATATATGACGATGATCATACTATGTGTATGTTCACTTAGGCATGGCAACGGGGCGGGGATCGCCATTCCCGGCCCCAGCCCTGGTTTGTAAAACACTCCCCCGGCCCCGCCCCAGTTTGTGATACCCTCCCCCAGCCCCGGTCAACCCCCGGTCAAACCCCGGTCAACCCCGGTCAACGCTCGATTTAATATAAAATATATAATTTTTTTAATATATATATTTAATAAATATATAGTTTTTTTTAATATATATATATATATATATATATATATATACCGGGTCCGGGGCAGGTCGGGGACCCCATCCCCGGCCCCGGACCCGTCCCCGATTTTTTTAAATAGAGAATCCCCGGCCCCGGCCCCGGTACCCGATTTGGCGGGGAATCCCCGGCTCCGATCGGGTCGGGGGGAGCGGGTTTCGGGGCGAGGCGGGTCAAATTGCCATGCCTATGTTCACTTGCATGTGTTTGTCTCATTTATATACGTGTAATTATAGATTTATGTAATAAACATTATTATGCTTATATTGACCAAAAAAAAAGTAAATAAGAATAACGTAATACAAGTTTGTTGGTATAATTTTGTCATGGCCAAATATTAACGGTTAGAAACCGAAAAACCGAACCGAAACCGATAATAAATCGAAAAAACCGAACCGCCAAAAACCGAACGGTTTCGGTTTTGGGTTCTATAAAAACCGAACATTTCGATTCGGTTTCAGTTTTAGTCAAAAACCGACCCAAACCGAACCGTGCACACCATACTTTTTACATTAGCAAAACATTAGCGTGTGACACTACACTCCTCACTCACCACTTAACCACATATTCATTTTCCACGCCTATAAATACAACCCCAAACAAACTCACTCGCTCCAATTCATTTCCCACAACTAGATGTTCTTCGGTGCGATGCACCGCATAAAATATTCTCTTATTAGAAAATAATTTTTCGATCTCTAAATTTATTTTTGATAATCTTCGACATGAATATTATATTAGCGTGAGTGTATTATGTGGTGTAATATAATTTAAGAAAGAGTACCACATTAGCGGAGTGTTAAGTCAATTAATGTCCATTACATGAACAAATTTTGGGGAAGCTCAGACTACTATCGTGGAGCAAGGTTTCCTGGACATACCGAAAAAAAGTAGGAACAAATTTTAGAGACGAAAGTAATATGTGATTAAGTCTTAATATATGTGTCTGTGCAGTGTATGTTTTATTATTTTTAGTTATTATAATTAAATAAATATCATAATTTATTTTTTTATGTAAGCAGTAAATGAGTTAATATATTTTTGTTTTGCATCAATTAATTTTACTGAAAATAAATATTCATAGTTTTTATAATATAATTTTTTTGTGCAATCAGTCATTATTGTAAATCCATCAAATTTATTATATTCATATGGATGTCTAGTTGAAAATTGTGAAATAAAAATTAATTTGATATATTTTTATTAAAAATAAACTTGATTTAAAAAATTATAAACATTTAAAATTTTAAGCTAAAAAAATAAAGGAAGGATTTTTTTATTGGTAGATGAGTGTAAGTTGTGGAATAAAACTCCCACAATACATATTTAGAATTTTTTTTAAGAAATTCAAGGATACATATCTATATATAAACTATATTTTAAAATATAAAATCAAAAAACTTAGAGAGCAGGTGTCAATACTCTCTTTTATCAGAAGTATAGATTTCCTCTCAAACAAAAACACCTAGGGCTCCGAACAATCTCTCCACCAATCACTCACACCTTCATACATCCGTACAATTCAGTTACATTTCCGATTACCGGACATCAAACCTAATCAATCAACGATGCAAGTTTTCCGATTTGACGAAATGAGCAAATTAGTAGGTTTATCAGGCTTGAGAAGCCTCGATCAGTTTAAGTCAACGTTAGGATCGGCTTCGAGTAGTGGCGGTGCGAAACCGTTCCAGTTCTCGTCGGCGCAGAAACCGTCGGCGTTTTCGGATTCGAATTCGTCCGGAAGTTTCGATAGTTTGATGCTTACTGCAGGTTATAATTGATGCCGATTGATTTTAGTGTTTTAATTATGATGAATTGTTTGTTGTTGATGTTAATTATGTGTTTTGTGTATTTGTAGATAAATTGGTGAAAGAGCAAGCTTTGGCGAAAACTGATATTGAAGTGGCGGTACGGCAAACTTATTTTTGTTTATTCGTCTATTACGATATATTTTGATTGCTGTAGATGCACTGTTATAAGTATATTGTAGTTATGTTATTGTGTTGTTAAATATGAGACAAGATATCTTTAAGTTGTTGGCCCTTATATAGCAACAATTGGTGATCTCGTGGGATACCCACCTTAGCTTGGATCTTCGCTTTCACATTTGAAATGGTGTCTGATCTTTCCACTTCCAGAGTGATCGTTTTTTCCGGGGTACACACGAATATCTGCATCCCACGTTTAAACCTCTGCCTTAGATGCAGCACCACAGACTCCTTCAGAATATTACTGTAATCAGCCAACGTACATTCATCTTCAAGTAGTTGTCCAGCATAAACCAATCGGTGGTGATCTTCTGGGATACCCTCCTTTGAACAAATTCTCCGTTTAATGTAACCAATGGTGTCTGCTGAGCTTTCCACTTCCAAAGAAATAGTTCTTCCGGTTTGTGTCTGTACACAGATCTCCATCCCTCCTCTTGCCGTGCAAAGCCCAGCTTCATCAAAATTAATCATTCGGCATATTCCCTTTTTCATCTTATCTGAACCACGTCGTCCATGAGTTGTTGCTGGGACTGTGTAGTATGGCTTAGAGGATCTGGTTCGAGGACTGTAAGGGGAGAACTGTAAACCTTTTCCAGTTTCTTTTGTTTTGGCGGGAAGAGATCTAGGGGGTGTTAAACCAAGTGGATCGTATTCGGGTGAAGGTGGCGGACTGTTATAAGGAAAAACCGACACCAGGTCTGCCATAAGAGATGCTCTTTCTTTTTCTTCTGGCACGCTCCTTAAAAAGAATCCTAGAAATCCTCGTGCTTCCGGATTTGCCTGCCTTTGATGATAGAAATTATTACGACGTGTTAGGCGTAAAGAAGTTGGCATCTTCAGACGAAATCAAACGAGCTCAGAGAGTAACCAGGGAATTAGTGCATCCACGCAATTGTGGCTACCTGAGTCAAGTAAGAGAAATCTTGGTGCTAGTTGAGAAAGCAGCAAAGACATTACTTAGTGAAAATGAGAGGCTTGCATATGATATCAAGTTAGCTGCAGACCGGGTGTCGGTTTTTCCTTATAACAGTCCGCCACCTTCACCCGAATACGATCCACTTGGTTTAACACCCCCTAGATCTCTTCCCGCCAAAACAAAAGAAACTGGAAAAGGTTTACAGTTCTCCCCTTACAGTCCTCGAACCAGATCCTCTAAGCCATACTACACAGTCCCAGCAACAACTCATGGACGACGTGGTTCAGATAAGATGAAAAAGGGAATATGCCGAATGATTAATTTTGATGAAGCTGGGCTTTGCAGGGCAAGAGGAGGGATGGAGATCTGTGTACAGACACAAACCGGAAGAACTATTTCTTTGGAAGTGGAAAGCTCAGCAGACACCATTGGTTACATTAAACGGAGAATTTGTTCAAAGGAGGGTATCCCAGAAGATCACCACCGATTGGTTTATGCTGGACAACTACTTGAAGATGAATGTACGTTGGCTGATTACAGTAATATTCTGAAGGAGTCTGTGGTGCTGCATCTAAGGCAGAGGTTTAAACGTGGGATGCAGATATTCGTGTGTACCCCGGGAAAAACGATCACTCTGGAAGTGGAAAGATCAGACACCATTTCAAATGTGAAAGCGAAGATCCAAGCTAAGGTGGGTATCCCACGAGATCACCAGTTGTTGCTATATAAGGGCCAACAACTTAAAGATGAGCGAACTTTGGGAGATTACCAAATTGAGAAGGACTGTAAGCTACATCTAAACATCTGGCTCAGAGGTGCTATTAGGATCTTAGTGAAGATTAAGGGTAGAAAAACGATCAGTTTGGAAGTTGAAAGCTCAGCCACTATTAACAATGTGAAAGCCAAGATCAGAGATAAAGAGGGTATCCTGCCACATCAGCAAATCCTGTTTTATGAAGGGAGGGAGACAACTCAAGGATGGTCTCACATTGGATCATTACAACATCCACAAGGAATCCACCCTTGATCTTGTTGTCCTCAGGTTGAGAGGTGGGATGCAGACTCTGACTGGAAAGACGATCACTTTGGAAGTTGAAAGCTCTGACACCATAGACAATGTCAAGGCAAAAATCCAAGATAAGGAGGGTATCCCGCCAGACCAGCAAAGGTTGATCTTTGCCGGCAAGCAGCTAGAGGATGGGCGAACTCTTGCAGACTACAATATCCAAAAGGAATCAACTCTGCATTTGGTACTTCGCTTGAGGGGTGAGAGTTCTGACACAATTGATAACGTCAAAGCAAAGATTCAGGACAAGGAAGGCATCCCTCCAGACCAGCAGAGGCTCATCTTTGCAGGGAAGCAGCTTGAAGATGAACGTACCCTTGCTGTCTATAATATCCAGAAGGAGTCCACTCTCCACCTTGTCCTTCGTCTTCGTGGTGGTAACTGAACCTCTTGTTTTGTGTGTGGTGTATTACTCTGAACTATTCCTTGGGTACTGGTGTATAAGTGTTTGTTGTCAATGGTTGTTCTTGTTTGGTTTAATAAAGCACTCTTGGTGAGTCCTTTTGTTTTGTGTGTTTTTCTTGTGCCCGAAATCTGAATATCATCTTTATGTACCTGTTTCTGGTATAATTGCTGAGATGTGCAGTAGGTTTTTCATTTAGTCGATATGTTTCAATCTTTCTTTCTTAATCCATTTGCGTTCTCCTCAAATGAGCTTCCACAATGGTCACATATTGTATTATCTTCAATCAGAATTGATGGCTCCAGAATTATAAGCATATATCCATTGTAATATCTTTCAATATTTGCTTACAATCTTTTAACTAATCAAGACTTTTGCTGAGAGTTTGAGACAACCCTTGTTATACTGCTAGATCAAAGTTTCAAGCAATATGAATCAGGGAAATATGTTATTTCAATATGTGTAACTAAACTCAAGTTGGTGTGTTTGATCGACTAGTATGAATGAGTCAAATTATTTATGGACCTCAGTCATATATATATTCTTGATTTCAGTACTTCCAAGTTCCAATATCCATGGTGAGACTGTAGTTCTCGTTATGCTAATCTTATTCGTTCATTCGGATGTAAAAACACAAGTATTGTTAAATGAACTTGTTCATTTCAGCTAAACTCTTGCATGCTGTAGTGTGTGTTAGTTACACATTTGTCTTTGTCAGTTAGTTGGTACTTGCATCTCTACCATTTAGTTGTTAAACTACCTCAAAATCGCATAGTTACCGATAAAATAGAGGCATTTCCAATATTAGACAAAATATACTTCAAAATTGCTAGACACAATTTTTGTGCGACCACTACTTTTGTGCCAAGTATCACAAAAGTGTTGGAGTCGCACCGTCGCACAGTCGCCAAAAGTCAAAAAATTTGCGCGACTCCACTTTTGTAATACTTGTCATAAAAGTGGTGGAGTCCCACACTTTGGCGGATAAAAGTCTAAAATTGGAAAAAAAAAATAACGTTGATATCTACAAATTAGAATATGGATTTATTTTGGCATTGAATATACATACCCGATGGTTTGATCTTGTCATAAGTCATGTGTATTATACAAAAAGGTATTTTATTTAGAGATTAATTTTCTCAACTTCAACCAGTTTATAACTCCGTGCATATTGAAACTTGAATTGGGGGGTTACTTTTTTATTATGATGAAAACTAATTTACACTTATAGCTAGTCTTACGGTACTTGCTTATTTTTTATGCAAAAATGAATTCACTTCAGTTTTGAGTTAATCATACAACTCAATTAGTAATCATATTACTCAATTTGTCACGTCAACAAAATATGGGTTCACCCAATCTTGCTTTCACACTTTGTTAGCTCTTCATATTTCCTAGCCCATCATCTTCCACTATCTCCGAACTCTATAAGTTGTAGAAAGTTCATAAAATGTGAATGAAGTCCCCATACGCAGTGATAAGCGAATGAGCAATCTAACGTTATTCTTTTTCAACCGGCTTAAATGTTTGTTTTTTTTTTAATCATATAAAAGGTCTTTCTTTCAAGATAATCCTCTTAGATCTTACCTAAATTTAACTACTAACGAAAATCAAATTAACACTAGTTATTTGGACTTATGCTAAGGGGGTGTTTGTTTAAGCTTACCTTTTGACTTATAAGCTTATATTAATCCTCTTAGATCTTACCTAAATTTAACTACTAACGAAAATCAAATTAACACTAGTTATCTGGACTTATGCTAAGGGGGTGTTTGTTTAAGCTTACCTTTTGACTTATAAGCTTATATGATTTTGACTCATCTTTTGTAAACTAATTTTTCTGGCTTATTTTTAACTTCTTAGCTTTATAAGCTTATTACGAACAAATAAGTTTATATAAGCCCATGAGTTTAAAAACATAAGCCAAAATCACGTAAACTTATCAGCAAAGTTTAAATAAACACTTGTACACATCAACCTTCTGAAAGGCTTTACCCGGTTTGAGTATGTGTGACGATGGGTTTAAAACCTGTAAATTAGTCGGCCAAAAAGTTGAAAAACTATAGTTAAAAAAAATAATAATAAAAAAATAAATAAAACAACCTCGACTAATGGCCCGTTTGGTATGTGGGTTTTCATTAGGTTTGTGATTTAATAAATGCAAATCCAATGTTTGGTTGTATTTATGGGATTTGAGTTTAGATTTATATCCTAAATATCAAGGGCCCGTTTGGTGTGAAGTTGGGGTTCATTTTAGGTGTGGGATTTATAGATGGTCGGTTTATGATTTGGTTTAATTATTTAAAAAGTGTTGTTTGGTTACACACAATTTTAAAAATCAATGCAATAAATGAGTTTTAAATGAAAGAGAAGCAAATGGGGCCAAGGGTTTTGTTGAAATCCCACCCCTCTTGATGGGGTTTGTAGATCACCAATTATGAGGTTGTCATCCCAAAATTTAAAACCCACACCCTTCAACCAAATGAATGCTACCAAGCCTAATCCCAATCCCTCTAGCCCTACGCCATGAAACAAACGGGCCCTAAGAGATGTTGGAAAGTTGGGTAGTTCAATGGGTTTATGACATATGTGGGAGCATGTTTTTTTTTTTTTTTTTTAACAAAAACCCTTATCTCCCTTGTCTCATTCTTAAGGGGGTTGGCAACCCATCACTCACCCAAAATCTCATCACTCACTCCCAACCAATCCCTTTATGCCAAATCATTCACCTACTTTTTCCATCACCCACTCATTTTTTGTTGGCAATGGATCACTCACTACATCCCTTCACTCACTTCATTTTTTTTAATTCCATTAAAATTTAAAAAAAAAAAACTAAATTTTCATTAAAATTAAAGAAACATTACATAATATTACTAAAAACATAAAATAACATTACATAATACTAAAATACTAAATTTCATAATACTAAAAAACTAAATTTCATCGTCTTCATCGTCCACCTCGATGTATGGTAAGTGTTGAGCGTGAATATGCTCCATAAGATCAAATCGGAGACGAAAATGTGTTTCCTCATGTCGTATCTCGGCTAAGGCTGCTCCGTCGGTTGGATCGAAGGATCCCGAATATGAACTGGCGAGATTGCGTTACCATTCTCATGTATAATCATGTTGTGCAATATCACACACGCATACACTAGGTTTCTAAATCTGTCGAGTGTGTGTGGCCGTAAGGGTCGATTCAGTATACCCCATTCACCATTGAGAACACCAAATGCCCATTCAACATCCTTTCGAGCCGACTCTTGTACTTTCTTGAACTTTTTCTCTTTTGTGTCGGTTGGATATTTGAACGCTTTAACAAAAGTAGACCATGTAGGATATATGCCATCGATTAGATAGTAGCCACGCTTGTACGTACGGCCGTTCACAACAAATGCGCACTTAGGTGTCGTACCATTACCCTAGGTGAGGAATAGCGGAGAATGCATCACAACAATCACATCATTGTTTGAACCCGGCCGTCCAAAGAACGAGTGCCATATCCACAAATCTTGAGACGCCACTGCCTCCATCATAATCGTGGGGTATTGATGATCACCCCTTTAATATTGACCCCTCAATTCGATTGGACAATTCCTCCAAACGAAATGTGTGCAATCTAGGCTACCGATCATACCCGGAATGTGATGTCTCTCTTCGTGTGCTTCGTACAAACGTGCAACATCATGGCTTGTTGGCCTACGTAGGAAATCTCGACCGTATAACTGAATAATAGCGTCACAAAAATATTGAAGGCATTCACGTGACTTTCTTTGTGCCATTTCTAAATATTCGTCAAACTCATCCAGTGGATTGCCGGTCGCGAGTTGTTTAATGGCAGACGTACATTTTTGTATGGCTGTGAAACTTTTTGCTGTCTAGCATCATAACAGTCTTGAAAATACTCGAATCTAGATTCAATAGCTTGTGTGATTTTTAAAAATAAACGTTTAGTCAAACGATACCTATCTTCAAAAAAAGCTTCGTCAAATTTTGGGTCGGCACAAAAATATTCACGATGCAATCTTTCTGAAGCTTTGATTCGATTACGGTTTACTGATTTTCGTGTCGACCTTTCCGTATCATCTTTCTCAATCGCGTTCATAAAAACCTCGAGACTACTATCGTTAGACCACTCAAACGGCTCATCTAACAATATAGTCGAACCAATTCTTTTATGCTCCATATGATTGAGTTTTTTTTTTAAAGTGAATTGATATTTAAAGGATTTGTGGTTTGATATATTTTTTTGGTTGTGTATGTGTGTTAATTAAAGACGCCAATGCAACCTTTGATTGGTGCCTCAAAGGTCTCTCGTTCATTTAGATCAGCTTCATAAATATTAAGCCTCTGTAACCAGTGGCGGAAGCAGAGGATTTACTTGGGAGGGTCTGGAGCTATAAAAATTACGGAGATCGGACAACTATATATATAGCTTCCCCTATTTTATAAAGGAACTTCCATCCGCCGCGGGGTCCGTGGACCCCCTTGGACCCCCCCTCCCTCCGCCCCTGTCTGTGACGCCCCTGGTAAGTTTGTGAGATGGCTCACATCTTTTCTTGAGCCTACGATCATAAGGTTTTCATATATTGACTAATACTCGTTAAACTACGAAATATATAATAATTTTGGTTTTTACGGATATATGAAATTATACGATGGCATTAATTCTTATTTGCATTAATTTTACGAGACATTACCAAATGTCTCGTTAAATTAAATTTCATTGTGATATTTGTAATAGCAACATCATGTGTAAGAAAAAACTTTATCTACGTTCTAAAAGTTGAAGAACTAATATAATTAGAGTCTACTAAATTTGTACTTCAAGTTACTCACAAAAAAGGAAGAAAGCAAAAACAAAAAACTTGCGAAAAGAATAAAACCTGAAGCAGATCTAACGGTAGTATTTACGCAGTACCCCTCTTCAAGCAACAATTTGATCATCCATGATGCTAAATACCCTTTAAATGTTTACCAGAATACCCTTTAAAGAAACCATGCAAACTCAGTTGCAACACACACACAAAACGTACCACATTCAAATTTTTCGTTTAGTATAATGGGTTACTAGGGACGAACGGTTTGCAAGAAATTCAAGGTGTTAGAGTCAAGTTCCAAGCCACGTTTTACTTATTCTAAATCTTTGGTGTTTCGTGAATCACGCCTCATAGCCCATTTGTCCTAGCTCAGTCTCGATATCACGAACTATTCTAGTTTTTGCATACAAGGGATTTAGAATAAGCAAAAAAAAATGTGAAGAACAGGTATATTTAATATTTCACTAAGCTATTTTGAAATTTCAGTCATCTACTACTTTATATATTCATGAAAATAATAGCTAAATTCAAGATAATTCCAGATAAATAATAATAATAATAAGTACCTGCTTTAGTGGGACAAAGTTTATGTCTTTCGGTGGCAACGCCTGAAAATCACAAGGATATTCATTAAATGCTATTTTCATGTCCAATAAGTTATGTTTCATTAGAAAAGAATGGTGCAAGCTGCAAACACGATCAGACCATATTTTGGAACAGAAAGCTGTGACCCATATGGGTATCGCAAAATACAGGTACCAATCTATACCTCATATGTAAAAGGGCCTTCTATTGTATCCAAATCATGTGTGCCAATTGCAACCAAGGTTCTTCGCCTGCGTAGATGCAAGAATAAAGAAACAAAACAGGCCATATAAGTGAAGCTCGAAATCCAAATGGAACATATGAATGAATGCTGCAAGCAGCAATGGTAATTCCAACCAGCAAATGTTACTGAAGGCAATAGAGTAATATCACCATACAAGAATCCTTCAATAAAAATAATCTTACAAGACATATAAGAGCATGTAGTTTCTTTTCTCAAAGAGGGAAATCAGTTGAGACGTAATCTGTTAAGTCACACATAAGAAAGCTTTACCGACAAATATTCTGATGAAGTCGATCTTGAAGATCAATGAAGCTGTTATATCGAGCTTCATCAAACGTAACACTTCTTAAAACAGCACAGACAACATATGGGCGAATCTGAGAGGTCTGTGTTGAAAGAACAATCACTAATTTAGCAGCAACCCAACAAAAAAACCAATAAGTAAAAAGAATGATGTTGTCTAGCTTTTTATGCAATTCGAACCTCGCGTTTTACATGCATTCTGAGCATAAATTTGTTGCTGATGTTCGCCACAGTATAAATAGGAATTGGATCAAGCCCCGCAAATATCCGCAGGGCTTGTGACAACCCCTCAAGGCAAAGTAGATCATACCTGTTGTTCAAAAAAAAAAAAAAAATGTCACTAACATTTCAAATTACACAGCAATCTGCAAATTCAAACAAATTCACATTGATCACACTTCAATAATCTACACCACTAGTACAAACTATGAGATTTACTTAAAACAAATGGAAACTGATTCATTGCAGCATCTCCATAACTTGATAAGCTATAACTATAGAAGTACCTATTAGCTGGAACTTCAATTTTGTAAATCACTTCCTCGTCTTCAGATGGTTCTTCCTCATCCAAATGCTTCTCTTTTCGTATAATTGCCTTTTCGGTCGTCTGGTTTCACATTAATCGCAACAAAAATTAATCAAAAACATAAAATGAAAACTTAAAACTTGAGCTTATCCCAAATTTGAATCATTTTAAGCGCAATTTTCACATACCACATCGTCAAGCTCGATTCCGAACTTGAAACACAAATCTTCGAACTCTTCTTGAGCTTCATTGCACCCAAAAAATAAATGGATGAGATTTCACCCGCTTCAACAAGCTTATACAAGTATGAACACGAACATAAATAGAGAGAGAAAGTAAAATTCCGTACTATAAGTGCGCCCTAGGGCTTGGAACAGGCGATCTCGGCCTACGCTAACGGTGGGCATGGTGGCTTGCGGCGGCGATTAAATCGATTCGACGCTGTTTTTTTCTTTTTTTCTTTTTGTATTTATTATATATTATCTATTGGGCTTTCTGTAGTTCGAGCTGTAGCTTCTGGGTTTTGTAGGGGTGGGCACGGTCCGGGATGGTTCGGGATTGGGTCGGTACCGGTCCCGGTCCCGATTAATATAAGCGGTCCGGGATCGGTCCGGGACAAGGGTGCTTCCCGTTTTGTTCCGGTATTTTCGGGACCGGAACCGTTTCGGGACGGGCCGGGACAAAACGAGACATTTTTTTGGTAAATATAAATAATAATAAATATGTTTAAAAAATATTTTCTTGAATTTTTGGATATTTATTTGCAACTTTATAATCAAAATTTTATAAATATTGCATTATTTATCAATAATTTAGTAAGTTTACGTATATTTGGCTAATTAATTTATGAGATAAAAATTAATTTACAAATTAAAATCTCATAAATCTAATATTAATTTAAAAAATCCATATTTCGGGACAAACGGGGCGGGACGGGACAAAAATCACCGGTCCCGCTCCTGTCCCATTTTCGATCGGTCCGGGACCGATTCGAGACAAAATTTGTCCGTTCCAAATGGTCCGGGACACTTTTGGAACGGGACCGGAATGGTCCGGTTCGGCCAAACGGGAACAGGGATTTGTGCCCACCCCGAGGGTTTTGTTTGTTTACCTATTGTGCTTTAATGAAAGTTGGGAAAATTACAAAAACTAATACATTTTAAATAAATATTACACAAATCACACCTGCTTAAAATAATAACACAAATACCGTTTTTCTACTGTTTTTTATATATAATAAAATAATAAATCTCATACCCTATAAACCGTTCCAACTAATATGAGTATCTTTGTTAATATTTATCTGTTATCTTTACAATTCTATAAACTGTTCTAATGAATAGGGTTTTCAGAATTCTCTCCTAGACGTGCGGTGTTTATTTTTTTTTTTCCTTTTTTCGGTATGTGGATGATATTTATCGGATATAGTCTACTTTCAGAAGTCATTTATTTCTCTCCTTCATCTTTTTCTTCCGATTTTATTTATTTATCATCCTTTTTTTTCATTATTGGCTTATGTTTTTCGTAAAAGTTCCATATTGCTTTTTGGTGTGAAATTCTAATTTCAAAATGAGATCTATTAGGCTAAAAATTGACAAAATTGTCAGGAATGTTGCTGATTCTAGTAGATCGACCCATGCGATAAAGAGGAGATCTAGGGATTTCAGGCACTTCAGCCGGGTTCAGAAGGAACGACAAAAAAAGCATTGCAGTCACAAAGGGTCTTCAACTTTGATTTCAACGGTTAGGAAGCGAAAAATTTTAGACAAAAATGAGAAATACAAAGAGAAAGACTAGTGATGCAGCAACTTTCATTAGTTTCAATGTTTACGTGAATATGGGTTCTACTTTGTTTGAGATGTATGTCATTATGTAGTTGGATACTAAATGATATAAAGTTGGTTACTCAATTAGAAATTACTAGATACGTTACTGAGTATTACTATTGGAGATTCTAGGGAAATATTTCGAACTTTCATGTGGTATTGCATTGGATACTTAACTAACCATAAATTGATTCCTAGATAAATATAGATGGTTACTTTTAATCTGGATACATGAATAAATTTATACTCACGCAATTATAAAACATCATATACCATTATTTTATATGTGGAGGAATACAGGGGGTGTGTTCATCTACTTTATATTGTTAAATATAATTAATTTACAGTATGAATAATTAATATCAAAATGCAACCACATAATTAAACTACTACTTGGATGTATTCACATATTTACTTTTGACATAGCAAATTTAAATAACTCATTCTTAATAATAAGCGATTTCTTAATATGCATATTTAGGTAACTAAACTACACTTAATACGATCTACAATTTTGTACATTTATTTTTTATTGTTAAACAAGACAATAATGGCAATAATATATACTGTCCAAATGCAACATTTAGGTAACTAAATAACAATTGATATGACCCACGATTTTGTACCATCATTTTATATTATTAAAATACAGAAGTTTAATGGACAAAAATTATTGGTAATCAAATGCAATATTCAGTAACCAAACTATACTTGATAGTATTCATGGCCCTGTACATCCATTTCTTATGGTTGAATTTAAAAAAAAAAAATAACGAGCAAAGTCAACTGATCTCTATATATTTTCAGGTAACCAAATTATATTTGATAATATCCACAATTCTATACATCCATTTTCCATTGTTGCATATAATAAATTAATATGAAAGATTAATTGATATCCAAATATAATATTTATGTAATCATACTAATACTTGCAGGTATCCAATTGATGTATTTCTAGAAATTCACCAAACCAAACCACTAAAGTCGCGGTCAGTTACCATCTCTTTCAGTAAGACGACCACAACGTGGAGCAGTTCATAAATTTTACGGAACCAAAGTCGTGATTTTCAATCACCAAATCGAGTAATGCGACCATCTTCGCGGAAGACCTTATCTACCCGCGATCGAACAGCTCACAATCGTCAAACTTCGAAATGGTCAGAGAATATATAGCTGGAGTCTATTATACGTAAACAGTGTAGAATCCAATCCAAAAAAACGAAACATATCGTTACCAAGACAAATCTGTCACAAAATTTAAAATTAAAACAAGTATGTCATGTTTAAGTCCATTTATGGTTCAGATGAAACAAATAAATCCAATCCGAGCAAATTTCTGACCGAAATGGAAGGGGAAGATGCGGAACTAGGAGAAGAGAAGACTCTTTCAAAGAAATTTGACAAATACACATCAAAAGAATATAAAACCCGACTCTTGTGCGGAGAGAGAGAGAGAGAGAGAAAAACGACAGGCTAATTTTTAGGAAAGGGGTTGATGATTTTTTCCTTTTATTGTATTTACAACATGTTATATGTGTAAATACTTTCCAACTATTGTATTTTTATAATTAACTAGTACTAACCCGTGGCGTTGCCACGGCATGATTTCCTTTAAATCAGTAATACGTGAAATAAAATATCATCCAAATAATAAATAATATTAAATAGAATCAAAGCCCAAGACATCGAAAAATACGAAAGAGAATGCAGTCAACGCGCATAATCACAAGAGATATCCAATAATCGACAACTACAAAACGATATCTCAGACAAATCGCAGTTAATAACAAAATCAAATAAATGTATATTGCTACTTTAGACATAAAGTGTATTAATATGATAAAATCATACCTCAAAGTTATGAAAACACCTCATTGTATACAATGTTGTAGATCGAGTCGGTGGGATTGCCTTCATCATCAAATGCGAAAACCTTGAGCCCTTTTCGCTTGTTACTTTGGAAAATGCAACATAGAAATGGCCATTGAAACAGACTTTGGGAGGTAGGCCCAACATGAGATAAAGACTGTCCCTGACTCTTATTGATAGTCATTGCATAACAAACTGATATAGGAAATTGCCTTCGCTGAAATCTAATAGGAAACTTGGTAATATCAGAAGGTGAAAGTACCATCCTTGGTATGAAAACCTTCACTCCAGCGTTCTTTCCATGTATCGTCTTAGCCTCAATAACGTGCTTGCCAATCACAGTAACAATCAATCTAGTTCCATTACAAAGCTCGGCAAACTGGTCAATATTTCTAAGAAGCATTATAGGACAACCGACCTTAAGTTGAATTATATGATTTGGTATCCCAGAAGTCCTTATAGTGTTCAGGAACTCGACAGAATAGACATCTTATCTATTGACGGTATCATCTTCGTCAGGGCATATGCTATCTGAACTCATGAATTCCGTGGCATCTCCAAGTAAAAGAGACATTATTTAATTATTTACTTCCTGGACGATCTCATTGGTGGGAGCAAGAATAGCCCTATCATGAAAGTACCGACCACCACCGACATGGTCTAATATGCTCGGATATGTGCTCTTAACTATTGCAGCAATTGGTTCATCAATAGACCGAATCAGAATATCATCAGCTTTGAATTCTACCTCACCATCATTATCAACACCAATTTCACCATCTCCAACCTTCAAAGATCCACTCAAAGAAACTCCCCGATGCTCTCGGTCTCATCATATGAGCCGCGACCGTAATTTAATAAAGACAAAGTCAACAATTTATATACATTTAAAATAAGTTATTTATATAAAAAGTAATTATCTAGCATAAAATTTTAGAAAAGTACCTGTAGACGCATGTTCTTCGTAAGCTTCAGGACACGACATGAACTCCAAATTGTCTTAGATGAGCAAAGGGATGCGTGGACTATATCCTGCCTACTTCCATTTGGTATGGCGGGCAATATCTGTCTGTAATCACCACCAAAGACAACGACCAATCCACCAAACGGCTTGTTAGATTCCATACCATGATGATCTTTCATCATATCTCTTATACTGCGATCCATTGCCTCAAAGCAAAACTTATTAGTCATGGGTGCCTCATCCCACATGATTAGCTTTGTACTCTTCAAAAGTCCTGTCAGATCGCATTGAATTTTCTGTCGTTATCCGAAAATATCATGACAGTCCATCTTTTTCAAAAGACTTGATTATCTCGACCTGAAATAAAATAAAATCGTATTGATGATAGATATTTTATTATCTAAGTCATTATAATCGAGTGGTTTAAGCTTGTAGGATTATTAGGATATGGTTTTCAATTATTTAGATTACCCAAATCTTTAGTTCTCCAATTTGCAAGTTGATTCGGTAAAAGACTTTAGGATATGGTTTTCAATTATTGTTGTGATTATCCGAATGTTAGCTATTTAAATATCAATTTGATCTAGTCTTTTAAAATATCATAAAACAGTCTGAAGTGTTTTAACTTTTTAGAGTTTATAGGATTCATGTTTAAGTTGTTTAGATTATCCGAATTGTAACTATTTAAATATCAATTTGATCTGGTCTTTTAAAATATCATAAAACAGTCTGAAGTGTTTTAACTTTCTAGAGTTTATAGGATATAGATTTAAGTTGTTAAGATTATCCGAATTTTAGCTATTTAAATATCAATTTGATCTGGTCTTTTAAAACATCATGAAACAGTCTGAAGTGTTTTAACTTTGTAGAGTTTTCAGGATCTTGGTCTCAATTGTTAAGATTATCCGAATTTTAATTATTTAAATATCTATTTAATCTGGTATTTTAAAATATCTTAAAACAATCAAGTGATTTAACTTTCTAGAGTTTTCAGATCTTGGTCTTAGTTGTTAATATTATTCGAATTTTAGTTATTTAAATATCAATATGATGTGGTCTTTTAAAATATTATAAAACAAATCAATCGACTTTCTAGAGTTTGTAGGATCCATGTATCAATTTGATCTGGTCTTGAAAATATCATAAAACAAATGGAAGTGGTTCAACTTTCTAGAGTTTTCAGGATCTAGGTTTGATTAAGATTATTCGAATTTTAGTTATTTAAATATTAAATTGATATGGTCTTTGACAATATTATAAAACAAATTCTTCACTCGCGTTAAAAGATCGAACAAATTAGAATTAAATGAACATTATTTTGAATATATAGTAGATATCTTATTAGCTAAACCGCTTATTATAAGGTGTTTATTTTTGTTGAGTTGTTAGGATCTCGCTTCTATTAAATATTAAAACAATCCTCATCTTTTAAAAGATTGTTAATAATTTTGATCAGATTAATTTACAATTTGATTCGAGCATTTAAAATATTCAAGTCATTATCTATAATAATAATTGATTCGGTCTTTTTATTTAATTAGAATTAAATAAAAATAATCATAGAAACACGGGAATTATCAAATACAGGTAATTTATAACTTTTATAAATATAAGTTATTTATCTTGCTAGAATTGTTAGGATCTGGATTTCAATTATTTACACAAAGACAATTATCTATTAGCTATCTAATTGGCAATGTTATACGCTCCCAGGAGAATCGGTTAACATGCTTGGAATAATTGAAACACCCATGAGCAGAAAAGTGAGAATTTAAAACCCAAGATAAGTGAATATGATTCACAAATATAAGTTGATAGAGAAATGTGAATCGAGACAATTACAACAATATTGAAATACTCCTAGATTTTGGCGCCGTGCTCGCATGTACTTATAGCATTCATATAGACCACTTCAATATCAGCAACACATCTAGAGCACTGGTTGTGCGGAAGTTGTCTTTCTAGATGCAATAGAAATTCTTCGTCACTTGAATTACAGAATAGTGGAACACCAAGGTAGTTAGGAAGCTTAAATTTCATTTTTGAAAGTCTTTTTTTTTCAGTTGCCATCTGCATGATGTCACATAGTATGCGCTCTTAGAATTATCCGCCAACATCGACAACCCTTGAATTCCCTCTTTTCTGTGTTTTTCTTCACCACTAAACAGCTTCATGAAGTTTAAACAATATGTGGCTTCATGGTGATTGAGGTTTAGGGCGATAATCATTAATTCAAATGCTTCGTCTTCATTTTGTTCGACGAAGAACTTTAACTACAAAAAAATGAAATAGTAATAAAATTAGGAGAAGATGAGATAAAAATAATTAGTAACTAATTAGATATTAATGTACCAATGATTTTCTGAACAGTGCTTCAGGATTTTTAGAAGCCACCAGTTTATCTAACATTGGAGGAGAAACATCATGTTACATGTCAAAACTAGCCGCTGCAAAATGCTTGTTATGTTACCCAACTCATAGAAGAGTCGACAACTGGGAATCGTAGTATTGTTTGTAGTTAGAAATTAATAATTTGTATATATATATACAATAACGCGCAGTGAATGAAGAACCTATGAAACCTGCAAATTACCTGACGCTAGCGTTCGCCCAGCCGTTGGGTGATTGACGTGCAAGCTTTTCCATAATGCACATGATTAAATTATGTGGCAGATTTGTAATTGCGTAGTTATCGATAATCATCATTCTTTTCGAATCAAACATTTTGAGATAAACACAGGTATTCTGACCTTGTGGTATGAGGAATGTCATTATAACCAACGGTTTTTAGGAATGAGGAGTGGTTGTGTGATAAATATTCGGCTCCCAAGAAATCTCATAAATCTAACTGAAAGTTGCCCTCGGGTCCCTATTTGTAGCTGAAATATTTTTAAATCAATTAATTTTTTATAGGATTTATGATGAGTATTGGTGCCCTACAAAATCTTGTAAATCTAACTAACTAATGGATAATATAATAAATATTATAAATAGCTAAAATTATGACAAAACATAATTTGAATTGTTTTATATATATGAAATAATTTTAGACCATTTTTTTTCTGCTGGAATTTGCCATGTAGGCTTATAGCTAAAATTGTGAAAAAATGAACAAACTATTTTGAATGGCAAAATATAATTGAAATGATTTTAAATCATTTATTTTTTGTTGGAATTTGCCACGTAGGATTTTGTTTAGCTAAAATTGTGGAAAAATGAACAAACTATTTTGAATGGCAAAATATAATTGAAATAATTTTAAATCATTTATTTTTTGCTGGAATTTACTACGTATGATTTTGTCCCATGTGGCATGTCTCTCCTTTCATTTAAATCATGTGGCAGATTTGTAATTGCGTAGTTATCGATAATCATCATTCTTTTCGAATCAAACATTTTGAGATAAACACAGGTATTCTGACCTTGTGGTATGAGGAATGTCATTTCTTATTTATATAACCAACGGTTTTTAGGAATGAGGAGTGGCTGTGTGATAAGTATTCGGCTCCCAAGAAATCTCATAAATCTAGCTGAAAGTTGCCCTCGGGTCCCTAGTTGTAGCTGAAATATTTTTAAATCAATTAATTTTTTTATAGAATTTATGATGAGTATTGGTGCCCTACAAAATCTTGTAAATCTAACTAACTAATGGATAATATGATAAATATTATAAATAGCTAAAATTGTGGCAGAATATAATTTGAATTGTTTTATATATATGAAATAATTTTAGACCATTTTTTTCTGCTGGAATTTGCCACGTAGGCTTATAGCTAAAATTGTGGAAAAATGAACAAACTATTTTGAATGGCAAAATATAATTGAAATGATTTTAAATAATTTATTTTTTGCTGGAATTTGCCACGTAGGATTTTGTTTAGCTAAAATTGTGGAAAAATGAACAAACTATTTTGAATGACAAAATATAATTGAAATGATTTTAAATCATTTATTTTTTGCTGGAATTTGACACATAGGATTTTGTCCCATGTGGCATGTCTTTCCTTTCATTTTCATCACCACTTTTCATATATATATATATATATATATTTGTATATATTGTATATATGGGTAAACTACCCAAAAAAGTTCTTGTGGCTTCTAGGCTTTGTTTATTTACTTAGTGGGCCTTGACGAGTTTGGGTCTGAAGCTTCTGGGCTTTTATTTGTTTGCTTATTGAGCTTTTAAGAAAAATAGGCTATGGATATATGGCTTTAGTGTTTAGATGGGTTGAGATTAAGGTTGGGCACTTGAACCCGAAATCCCGATCCCGTTCCGATCCCGTCCCGAAAACTAGCGGGACGGGATGAGATAGTTTCTTAAAATGACAATTCCATCCCGTCCCGTCCCGCTCTGTTACTATTCAAATGGGACAGGATGGGATCGGGACCATCCCGATCAATCCCGTTCCGTCTCGTAATATTTAATATAATCAATTTTTTATATATCATTTAATCATGTAAACCCTAAATTGATGTATGATGTATGAAACATCAAAGTTTCAGTAGTAGTTTTCAATTTTAAGTTGATATTTTCTGCACTTTTAATTTAAATTTTATCTTCACGTGTTGATGTTGATGTAATATGCACTATATATGCAGTTGAATTATTGATCTATTGTCCTTGTGCGTGTTTACGTTACTATCTATTTCGTACTGTGTGTTTTTTAAGTTTTTAATGGATATTGGGGGTCACCTTTTTTTTTTGAATGTCTAGTTTGGATTTTTTTTTTAAATTTCTACCTCATTCATTTGATAATTCCAAAATTTATAGCTGTCTCATTCGTTTTTTCACAGTTTCTGTCAAGGTCAATAAATGTGCGGGATATCCCGTCCCGTCCCGGTCTCGACCCGAACCCAAACGGGATTGGGACGTGCGGAATGAATTTCAAAATACGCAATCCCGTCCCGGTAATTTATTTTCTGGACGGAACGGGATTCGCCCAATCCCGATCCATCCCGTCTCATGCCCACCCCTAGTTGGGATGACAAATACACCTTTACTTAGACCTAAATAGATACTATATTGGATTTCTTCTTCTTTCTTATTTTTTTTTTCTATAGTTATTATCTGCCATAGTTATTTATATATCGTGTTTAATATTAGCTTTTAGAGTAACTTTTAGCATTTTAACTAAAGAGGGTGTATTCAATTGGCATTTTGTGTGATTTTTTTGAATTTCAAAAATTCTAGAGTATTTAATTTGAATTGTTTTGAATTCATTAAAATCTCGAGGTATTCAATTTGGATTTCAGAATGTCGTTTAAAATCTTGGTGTATTCAGTTACGATTTTAAAATGTCATTTGAAATCTTGGTGTATTTACTCTGGATTTAAAATAACCAATTAAAATCTGAGAGTATTCAAAAAACCATGAATTTTTTTTGTATCCATTAAAATGGTGAATTTTAATGAATTTGTTAGTGTATTTTGTATGTTTTGAAATCTCATCAAAATCAATGACATTTTGAAGGATTTCTAAAAATCCATTTCTAAATCCGAAAGACTCTCCATTAACTTTATAAGATTCTACGATGATTATTATTAATCCATGCATTATTCTAATCCGCCAAAATCTTTTAAAATCCATGATTATTATTAATCCATCAAAACCTGAATTGAATACACCTCTCTAAATCAAAACACTACTAACTAAAAATAGCCGTGTTTGGTAAATAAATCGCATTTGCAAAAAGCACTTCTTTGCTTCTCTTTGCTAGTTTGGAATAGTATTTTATAAAAGCTAACAAAATTCAACTTTTGTGGCTGAGTTTGACAAAAATTCCTAAATTTAGTTTTAAAATATTATTTATTTATTTATTTTATTATTTCAACAACTAATTCGTGTCGAACGCATATACCAAACAACTACTTTGACAGGTTAAACCGTTGAAAGCTATTCAACAACTGATAGTGTAGTTTTCAACTTACATGTCCACTTTTTCTCAAGTCAGTTAATACTAAAGCAAATCAAACCCATGGACGGGCAGTGGACTTCGACCTTCCGGCCCAGAGCCAGGCCCCGCTCGCTCAAGCCTGGTCCATAAGCCGGCCCGACCCATGGCCACCCTTGATTGAAAAATATTGCTTCAGAATACCACAATTACATTTCATAACATGATATGCTGATAGGATTGAGCCGAAATTATTTTTTCAAAAAGAAAAGAAAAAGAAATAGAAAAATAAAAAATAAAAAAATAAAAATGCTAAAAATCTTTGCTCTTCAAATCTGCCTCTGAACAAATAGGAGACCCTTTAAAATTTCATTAGCATTTTTTCCAAAGGCCAAAAATTAGCTTCTCATTAAATTCTGTTACCAAAAAAAAAAAAAAAAAAAAAAAGGTGTCTGACATACAATACATGTTAGTTGTGTTCTTATTGCCATTCTTTAAAATGGCAAAGCTCCATCAATCAATCCATGTATTCAATCAACCATCATCTGCACACCAACGAAAACAATAAAAACAAAAACTCATTGTCGGATAAGTCGAAAGCTTAGTATATAGGGAGTGTTATCGGGACAAAGTTTTGCTTTTAAGGAAAGTGATTTATTGTAGCGGAAGTGAAAAGTATTTGAGAATTAGGTGTCCATATACTTCGAAACAACAAAAAAAAAAAATTCGAAAACTCATTGTCGGATAAGTCGAAAGCTTAGTATATAGGGAGTGTTATCGGGACAAACTTTTGCTTTTAAGGAAAGTGATTTATTGTAGCGGAAGCGAAGTATTTGAGAATTAGGTGTCCATATACTTCGAAATAACAACAAAAAAAATAATTCGACAAATTGAAAGACAAATTGGCTCACCAGTTGATGGATCAACGTGCACAAAGAAACTAGCCGCGACAATGAGATAGCACAGAATAAGCATCAAACCTTTGAAATAATTTGATTGACCTTCCTGCAAAAAAAAAAAAAAGCAACAACGAGTCGTGAAGAAGGATCCAAGGAATTTCTGTCTGTATGACAAAGTACAAAGAAACTTGTAGTAGTAAGCACAGCAAACAATATTTGGTGGGGAAATTCGCATGAAGGGCTAGCTACTAGCTAGTCCACAAAGGAAACAAACCTGAAGCATAAATGCGACGACTAACACCGTGATAAACAGTGTAGCGGTCTCAAAGAGTTGAAAATTCAAATCCATAGGCTTTCCCATGAACCAGCCAACAATTACACAAAACGGGATCTGCATTTGCATATGTTATATGTATAAGCACAAGATTGCAAAACAAAAAGTTTCATAAGCCCCTAAATGCAAAAAGTTTCAAATACCGTTAGAACTGAAAACAAGAAAAATCAAGAACAAAACGAAGTTCCTAAACAAGCCTTGTAGAAGAAAAAGGTGGCTGATTATGAAAAGGATTAATAACAACAAATACCCCTGAGGTTTAGATCACAAATATATACTCCCTCCGCCCCATATATATAGGCCACATTTGACTTTTTCCGTCAACCATCTCCGACTTTGACTACGAATTAATCTTAAACCGCAAATGTAAAATGTTCGATTGAATTATATAATGAAAGTTTAGGTATTCGCACACATTAAAAAATTGATATGGTCATGTTCCACGAAGTACATGTTGATTTTGCAATAGCAAATAGGTAATGGGACATGATTATAGCAATTATCTGAATTCAACCCCATCTCATGATATTTTCCATGCATGTGGAAAAACTTTTGGTGATGACGGTTTTGGATTTTCATGTCATTTCTCCTTCGTATGAAGATTGCAACAGGAAGGGTATCCGGCATAAAACTTTGTACTTTGATTTTATAGTGTTAACTGACTTTGACCTTTAATTTACACTATAATCTTCATGTTGCCGACCCAACATAGTTGGGAAGGATGATGATGATGATGATGATTAAGAAATTGGTGGTTTATATAGTTAACATATTAAGTTAGCTCTAGTTTTACACACACTGGTTCAAATGAAAACCAATCCTTAAAATGGGAACGTAGGGCCAGATCACAATCGTTGATGGTTAAAATTTAACGGTTCGAGATTTGTCCCTAATAATGTTTAGTTTCCTAAATTAACAATATTAAGGGCATTAATTTAGTTTCATAAATTAATATATTCACCATTAATCATGATCATCATTGTTGTTCATCAAAGGTTGTGATTTGGCCATACGTTCCCATTTTAAGGACTGATTCCCATTTGATATATATATATATATATATATATATATATATATATATATACCCTTGTCTAATTAAGACCTAAGGAGTTAATACAAGTATATCAATAATTATTGACTAGGGCTATATGTGGAAATGAAGTACTTAAATGCATATTAAATATGGTAAGTGGACTATTTTGTGGGACGGATATAAAAATTGAAAAGTGGACTCTTTTTCAAGACATAATGTTGTCTTTCAAAATTATAATATATCTCATTGGTACGTCTCTATTTTGCAATTGTACCCCTCAATGGGGGGGGGGGGGGGGGGGAATTGTTGAGATAATGCAAGCCTAGTGGGGTATTTTACAGTTTTAAAATGATTTCATAATTAGATAGAAGCCTTGTAATTATCCCCATGAAAACGCTCGTGACTCACCACGAACATCGAAATCTGAGTGGATGAACCAATTGCAACTCCGAGCGTAATATCCTGTAAACCAAACGGGTCAATTAACAAGAACGAAACATGCCAGAAATAATAATAAGAACACTCACAAGCTTGTCCTTCATTGCAAACATAATAGCACTAGCATGTTCTGCAGCATTCCCCACAAGCGGAAGCAAAATAACACTTATAAAAGCGACAGGCATGTTCGTCGAATCAGATGCTCCCTGGAAAAACAAACAGGGCTATATAAAGCCGAAGGATCGGGAAATTTGCAACTAATAAGGACTAGAAAAATATTGCTCGATAGTGAAATACTTTCAAATTGACATTCATTCGATATAACCATATCTGCCAATCCCCTTGGATTCAATTTCTTTGTTGTTTTTTATCACTAAGAATTTATTGATCACACGAGAGATAAAATGATTATCTCAACAATATTAATTTTCCTTAGAAATATCCATCGACCTTGATGTGCAGAACAGAAGGCAGCAATTAAGTTTAGAGTATGTCTCCTGTGAGACCTAATAAATTGGTCTCACCCAGTGTTTTAAATAGCGCAGCGTTGATGTGTAGCGTTTTTGTCCTGATAGCGCGTAGCGCAAATAGCGTAGCGTATAGCGCAGGTTTAGCGTTCATACTATTTTATATAAAAAAATAAAATATATCTATATAATATATAATTCTTTGTCATAAGTTAATATAAATCAAGTTAAAATTATAACTAGTAACACTTAAAATAAGAATATATGAAAATAAATGTATAAATATCATATTCGTTTAGCTACAATCCACCGTTTTTTTAATGAACTCATCAACAAGTTTTCAATTCGGTTATTTATCATTGGTTATTTGTCATTATCTTTGACACTACATATATCTAAGAATTATTAAAAAACTATATTTTGTAACAAATTTAATAGAACTTTATAGTTTATATAGATATAAAAGTAATCAAATAATAATTAAAAAATATTTGTAATTAAAATAAAAATATATAATTAAAATAAAAAAATATGATAAAAATTAAAATTTCTCAAATAGCCTACGCTATTTACGCTATAGCTCAAATAGCCTACGCTATTTGCGCTATTTGGATAAAAAACATGTCACGTCATCAAAAAGCCTACGTTATTTGTCCAAAACGCTATTTTGGATGCGCTACGTAGCGCTACAGTCAATTTTTGCGCTATAGCTCGCTATAGCCTACGCCACGAAACGCTATTTAAAACAGTGGTCTCATCGTAAGACAGGTTTCATATAAATTTATAAAAGATAGAATTTATAAATTTTTAGTGAGTAAGACATGTTTAGTATGTGTGTGTGAGAGAGAGACAAAGAGAGTTTCAAACTCTTCCTGCCAAATCCTTCAATCCAAACACAACCTAAATATCTTTCCATCTCTTAATCTTTTGACAAGCATTCATGATTAATTTTACCTGTATAGCATCAACAAGATATCCAGAAAGAATAGATATCCACAAAGTCAACATAGAAAGCCAAGCGATTGCTTCCCAATGGGTTATCTCAGGGGCCTCGTCTTCATCTGAACATTCATCATTATTTTCGTTTGCCTGCACCAAATACCAGGCAAAAGTTATTAGGCCAACAAATGCTTAATTGCATATGCGTGTATCGCTCGTGATTACAAAAACAACCCCTTCAGTTTCACTTTAGTTCAAAAGATGTGTGTGTGTGTGTGTGTGTGTGTGTGTGTGTGTGTATACTTCATATGTTCTCTTTAACTGCAGAGATTGACTTTCACGATTGTCGGTGCAAAAGTTTGCCGTTAATATATTTGATTATCTATTCATAAAAGTTTCAAAATTTTGATATTTTGAAAATATACATTGGGAATTATGTTCTATACTGCCTTTTATGTGATAATATTTGTTTTTTAATATTTAGTGAAAAAATATGGTCAAAGATATTAAATGAATAGTGTAATATTCAAATTGTTAGAATTAGAAGTGAACAGATGAAATATATATCCTTTGAAAAATACAAAGATACCCTTAAGATATTTCAAACACCCCCTTGAGGTTTCTATTCCGTTAGCCAAATAACACCTACTGAGTGTCTAATATGTGAAATAAAATAGAAACCATTATTGAGGGGGTATTTTAAATTTTAAAAATAACTGGATTTTTATTGACATCCCACAACATTCAAGGGTATTTTGGTAGTTAAACCCTAAAATTTGTGTATTTTCACATATTTTCGAGTAAGAAGGCACTGTAGACAGTGCCACCATCAATAAGTTGATGGAAAAAAGAGATACATACGAACCTCATCAAGAGAATTATATAGATTTCTCTGACTCTTGAGCTGAAAGAAAAGATAGCTAGCATAGGCAACCAGCATTATGCAGCTACTAACTCGTGAAAGCGCAATTTCCGATTTGCCCTTGTGCACCTCCGTGTGAGTGAAGTGCAGCACTGCTGGAAACAGGATGCCCATAACAGCCATCAACAACAATCCTGAATTCACTAGTGCAGCTGACTGGGAAAAAATGTCAAGTTATGTAAGTTTTTTTATTAAATAGTATATACAGCTTCTAAGCTTCATTGTCAAACTCGCGGCTAAAATCAAATTCCAAGTAATTTGACATTTGATGGAATTTTATTTTGTTAATTTTTCGTTTTCAGTTTAATTAGATTTATTCAATTTTTTTGGCTAGACTTCAATATATTTTACTGGATGTTATATTTTTAGTATAATAATAGTATGCACCGGACCGGACCATGTATTTAGATTTAGAAAATATACTCGAGTTTACTTGGATCCTAAGTAATCCTAATTATGGCAATATTCGTGCTTATTGGGTTACATAAATTTTACTACCACGAGCGTGTAGCTTAAGCAGTACCACTCGCCCTTCTAAAAAGTGTTGATACATGGTTTGAACCTTGTACCTTTCAGTTTATTTGGTTCTTATAGTCATCTAACCTCCACTCCACCATAATTATTAAAAAAATAAATACATGGACATCATCTTGTTTAGAGCGAGTCAGTTAGGCGGGTCAAGCTGATTTATATTGGATATATTCATTAAGGGAGTTCGCATATTTCACTAGTTTTCATTTTCGATTTCTGAGATGTAAAAACAATATATTTCCTAGTAAAATCCCTTCACCGTGAACCACGTTCATAGACAAAGGTCTATATGCTGCTTATATTTCCACAGCACGTTTTACTGAATATTACTGAAAGTGATACTAACACCTTGACTAAAATTCACTAAGGCTCTGTTCTTTTGGACTGAATGAATCGAATCGAATCAATCGAATCGAATGGATTCGAATCAATCGAATCAATGGAATCGAATCGAATCGAATCGAATCAAATGAATCAAATATATATTAAGGGTAAATAATAATAATAATAGTGGTAAATAATAATAATAATAGTAATTAACAACAACAACGATAATAGTAATATTATTAGTAATAATAACAATAATAATAATTAAGATTAATAATAAAAATAAGAAGAAGGAGAACGGAGTCGAATCAATCGAATCAATGGACTCGAATCGAATCGAATCAATCGAATCGAATGGACTCGAATCAAACTGAAAAATAAGTCCAAAAGAACAGGGCCTAACTGTTACTATATCCCACATTGGTTCCACATGTAAGTGCGGAAGGATATATAAGTGGGAGTCAATCGTTAACATTTGACCGTGGTTTTGGGTTAAATTAGGACTCCCTAACTTATATGTCTAACAATTTGGTCCGACTGCCGGATTCGGGCAGGCTGCGCAAAGAGGCTAGTCGAAGGTGGGCCTCGGGGTTGCCACCTCGGATGTGGGCCCAAGGGGGACGCCACCCCGGATATGGGCCCAATGTGATGCCAACCGGGAAGTGGGCCTTGGTATGGGATGCCACCCGGAGTGTACCGTCGTGGACGTCCGGTTTTAAAGGATGATGGATTGTTATGGTATCCCATATTGGCTCCACATGTAAGTGTGGAAGGTAAGTTGACCAAGGTTTTGGGCTAAGTTAGGGCTCCCCTAGCTTATATGACTAAGACTAACGCTAACAAATTGATTAACATTCAGACTCTGTTTTTACTTTATTTCAGTATGTCGAACCTACAAAATCTTTCAATGATATTCATCAATTGTAGGGATAAATAAAAGAATTACCCCTGAGGTTTAGCTTGATCACACACACACACAAAAAAAAAACAGTTATCTTGCAAGATTACAAGTACAACCCTTCGCGTTCGTTTCACTTTTACAAATCGCTTCCACACGAGTCACCACAGGGGTATTTATTAAATAAAAACAAACTTCAACAGGTTTTTGTGATTTCAAAAGATAACCGTAGGTTTTTACAATTTGACCAAACCTCAGGGAGTAGTTTTCATAATTTTCGCCAAGTTTTAGTCTCTTGAGATGATGATCCACCACCTTATTGAAATTCTGAACCTTGCGATGATGGACTATCCCACCACAGAAGAAGGCACATCCAAGCACCAAAAGCATATTCGACAAAATGGACCCTAGCAAAGATTGCTGAACGACCCTAATCATTCCGTTTTTCAAAGCATACATCGAAATAATCATCTCAGTAGCGTTGCCGAACGTAGCATTTAGAAGGCCACCAACTGCAGATTAAACCAAGAAAGATGGCATTTGTGATAGAGAGAACTAAATTTATAGCAATAGGTAAAATGGAAACATATATGGTACCTGTGGGGCCCGTAAAAAACGCTAGCTGCCTACAACAAAATTGTTCAGAGAAGGACGTTATGTTAGTGTTTTTCTGTTTCTTTGTTAAGCCATGAAAGTGGAAGGAAAACTAGCCAAACATATTGAACCCCCTTTCTTGAAATAGTTACTTACTCGGTAGCATAACCGAGGCGCTCGGCCAATGGAGTAATGCCAAGTAAGCTGAAGAAAAAAACCCACCCCTGTATCATGTAACTGATAAAATTAGAAGAAAACAAAGAAACGGCAAAATATATGTGTATTTTATATTTCGATAATTCAGTATCGTGGAAATTTCAGATAGTATCCCTTTCTTTCTATGGACAGAATATGGATTTTCTTACATGCTGTTTGGTAAGATAGTGTAGCATAACCGCTAGTGGCCCAAACGGCAACAAGACGTTGATTTTCGCTTTGATCAGGACAATGTATATACTTCTCAATATGCTTATATGATGCACTTTCCTTAAAACCCAAGAAGCGGAAAATCGTCGATCCATCAAGATGTTGGATGATTCGAAATTCAATGATTGCATTTTATTCGTCGTCTGGGAGCCACTGAACAGGATCTCCTCATCTGATTCAATGTCTACATTTTCTTCTATAGATCCCATCTAAAAGAACATCAGAAACCGCATCAGTTAATAGATATGATGTTGTCGGAACAAAAGTTACATGCCTCAATGCATTAACCAAAAAAAAATAGCAAGAACATAGAAGTTCCAGAGCACAAAGTATACAATAGATCACACACACACACACACACACACAGATATATATATATATATATATATATATATATATATATATATATATATGAATTCCAGAGCATCAGTCAGTAAAATGTAATTTTATTACAGTATCAGATGGTAAAGATTCAACCTTTCTGCTTATTTCATGATTATTAATAACTTGAAAAACGAAAGAATAAAAAACCACGAATATTTAAATTTAAGCAATGTAAAAAATATGAAACTACTCTTTAGTACTTTCTAAATCAAGTCAGACCAAGTCAACATAGAACAAGAAAGGATATCAAGCGAACGGCCCAGAACAACTATAAATACTAAAAACAAGATGATTATTACCAGTAACGAGGAAACAGAAAAGGCAGACACATTTACAAAAGACCCAGATCAAGATCATTTATACTGACAAACAAAAAAGGTAAAGTTGAACTATTTACCATCGGGGGGGAGTAAACAATAGTTCTCCTTTTTTAACTGCTGCAGAAGATTCGAAAACCAAGAATCTGTCTCTGAGGTGAAGCGAATTATCCCGATTATTTTCTTCAAATACAAAGACTGTTAGTTCACATGTACAGAACCAGAAAAACAAAAATTAAGAAATAAATGTAATGATTTTAATAATATATGGGAGAAGAAAAAACGTTGTAGAAGGAAAAGAGAATTATGTTAGATTTTTTCCTTGTCTTGAAGAGAGAGAGAGAGAGAGATAAAAGGGGAAGATATGTCTTTGAATTGAGAGGACGGATTGAGGGAGGAGGAAGTTTCCAAGAAGTAGCGCTTAATGTGCTATTTTTCAATTTTGATTTGGTTGTCGATCTGCTTCTAATATTGTTTAAAATTTAAACTATTAAGATAACCGGATGTTCGTTCTTGCAATACACCTGATAAAACACTTTATTACTTAATATGTGCGTGTAATTGAAGATTGTGAAATAAGAATTAATGATATATTTTTTTTAAGAATAAACTTGATACAAAAAAAAATATGAATGTTTGGAATTTTAAGTTAAAAAATAAAGAAGAATTTTTTATTGATAGATGAGTGTAAATTGTAGAATAAAGCTCCCCACACACACACACACATATATATATATATATATATATATATATATATATATATATATATAATTTTCCTTTATTTTTCTGAAAATTTAAGAAGATATCTCTCTTTCTATATATAATAGAGTAAATTGCAAAAATCGACCTTGTGGTTTGGCAAATCAGACGTTTCGTCATGGTTCATTAAGTCGCAAAAATCGCCCTTATTTCAGACTGCTATACGCACTTTGGTCCTTCAACAATGAAATTTGGCAAACCACAAGGACGATTTTTGCAATGATGGAGGACCAAAAGTGCACGTAATAAATGCAAAATAAGGACGATATTTGCACTTAATGAACCACAAGGACGAACGTGCAATTTACAAACATAAGACGATTTTTGCAATTTACTCTATATAATATATACATATATAAATTATAGAGTAAATTGCAAAAATCGTCCCTAAAATTTGGCCAAATTGCATGTTTCGTCCCAAACGTTTAGAAAGTGCAAGGATCGTCCCTGTGGGAAACCTTTGGGGCAAATATCATCCCTGACCACCATCAAATGACTAAAATACCCTTGTCTTCTTCTTTTTCTATATTTCTTTGAGTAAATTGCAAAAATCGTCCCTAAAGTTTGGCCAAATTGCAGTTTCGTCCCAAACGTTTAGAAAGTGCAAGGATCGTCCTTGTGCGAAACCTTTGGGGCAAATATCGTCCCTGACCAACATCAAATGACTAAAATATATTTGTCTTCTTCTTTTTCTATATTTCTTTTCAGTTGCTTTCACAAACGGTCCTTGTGTTTCGCCAGGTTTTACAAATTTATTCCTGATTGTTTTCTAAATTATTTATTTAACTGTTATTATTAGTATTATTTTTTATACGTTTTTGTTCGTTTCTTACGTTTTTTCCGTTTTCATACGCTTTTGTCACTTTTTATACGTTTTCTCCCATTTTCTTACATTTTCGTCCGTTTTTACGTTTTTATACATACCAAAACGGGTAAAATAGACAACAAGTATAAAAAGGGACAAAAACGGACCAAAAAGGACGAAAACGTATAAAAATGGATGAAAGCGACAGAAAATGGGTGAAAACGTTTAAAACGGATAAAACGCATGAAAACATATAAAAAATGACAAAAACGTAAAAAAAGGACAAAAACGAATAAAAACGGACAAAAACTCAAGAAAAACGGACAAAAATGTAAGAAAAACGGACAAAAACTGACAAAAATCGATAAAAACTGACGACAACAACTTAAGAAAAACAGACGAAACTGTATAAAAACGGATGAAAACGTAAGAAAACGGGCAAAAACATATAAAAACGGACAAAAACGTACGGAAACGGAAAAAACTGACAAAAACGTAAGAAAATGGACAAAAACGGATAAAACGGACAAAAACGTAAGAAATACATGCGAAAACGTATAAAAACAGATGAAAGCGTAAGAAAACGGGCGAAAACATATAAAAACGGAAAAAACGTAAGAAAAACGAACAAAATCTGACAAAAACCGATAAAAATGGACAAAAACTTAAGAAAAGCGGACGTAAACGTGTAAAAACAGATGAAAACGTAAGAAAACGGGCGAAAACATATAAAAACAGACGAAAACGTATAAAAAGTGACAAAAACGTATGTAAACGGAAAAACGTAAGAAAAGCGGATAAAAAATGTAAGAAAAACGGTCAAAAACGGATAAAAAAATAATACTAATAATAATAGTTAAATAAATAATTTAAAAAAAATCAGGAATAAATTTGTAAAACCTGGTGAAACACAAGGACCGTTTGTGCAAGCAACTGAAAAGAAATATAGAAAAAGAAGAAGACAAGGGTATTTTAGTCATTTGATGTTGGTCAGGGACGATATTTGCCCAAAAGGTTTCTCACAGGGACGATCCTTGCACTTTCTAAACGTTTGGGATGAAACATGCAATTTGGCCAAACTTTAGGGACGATTTTTGCAATTTACTCTAAATTATATTTAAAAAATCAAAAAAACTTACAAAATGACACTTGTTCATGATTCTATTTTAATAAAAACTTCTTGTTCGCTCCCGCGATGTACTATACAAAATGTTCTATTACTTAAGAAATAGTCTCTCTATCCCTAAATTTGTTCTTGAAGATATTCGACACGGATTTTAATAAAAAATTATTGAATGTATTATGGAGTATACTATAATTGGAGAGAGAGTCTCACATTAGCGCAGTGTTAAGTTAATTATTGTTCATTATATGAACAAATTTGGGGACATAAGTAGTAAGTGATTAAGTCTTAATATATGTGTGTGTGTGCAATGTGTGTTTTACTATTTTTAGTTATTATAATTTAAATAAATATCATAATTATTTTTTATGTAAGCAATGTGAGTCTTAAATTTAATTTTTTAGAAGTGAATCCATATTTTTTCTAATATAACTTTGTGTGTGCAATCATTCGTGAAATAAGAATTAATTTAAGATATTTTTAATGAATTTGATACAAAAGAATTTATAAACATTTAAAATTTTAAGCTAAAATATGAAGAAAGAATTTTGTTATTAATAGATGAGTGTAAGCTGTGAATAAAACGTTGACAACACGTATTCAGAATTTCTTTTTCTTTTTTCTAATTTTCTAAAGATTTAAAAAGACATCTCTCTCTATAAATGACTGATCGACAAAAACTTATCCTAAAAATAGGAGTTTTTGAGTCGCTCGCAAATATACACGACGTAGAAGTAGTTGTGGCAAATTCTACCAAGGTCTTTTCTCTCGAGGATTGCTTAACAGGGCTTCGTATAATATTCTGTATAGATTGCGAGAAATAAATACTAAACATTCTAAAATATATTTTTGGGTTTTTAAGTTAACTAAATTAAAATGCACTATTTTTTATCTAAACTATTTTTATTAAGACTATTTTTAATAAGACTATTTATATTAAGACTATTTATACTAGACTATTTATATTAAGACTATTTTTATACTAGTGAGAATGAATCGAACTAAAATGAGTTAGAACTTGATTTGATAAAAACTAGGGGATTATGGGTTCATTAAATTAGGTTTTTAATAAAGTAGATGAATTGGTTTACACGGATATAAAAGAAAAATGAGTGTTTATCGAGTAATCAACTTTTTTACCTTATAACTTTCGTATTCAAAGGTTTCTTAATTACTTTCGTAATCTTAAGATGTTGTTTACAAGATAAACACTTGACGATTGAAAAGATATGTTTTCAATTCACTTAACAATCAATCAAGAAGGTTTTATTCGTAGAAATAGGATATGATCAATCACTATTTAAACCAAGTACTCCCTTTTAATCGAGATAGTGTAAATCGATCAAATACTTTATATATAACCTAATAGAAATCTCTCTTCCCCTAGGAAGAAAGATTAGCTACTCATCGGTTTATACGTACTATAATTAAAATAGAATTGATTAATATACATAATGAATAAAAACTGTTAATAACTAGAATTTTAATGACAATAAATAAAAAAACTTACTTGAATATGATGTATCGAAACGTAATGAACAATATCTGAAAAACGAATTCAAACTTGATTCAAAAAGTTACAAATGGTGAACGGAGAAAGTAAGATACTAAGTATTTATTGATCAAGTACTTTTCAAATACGAACTAAAAAGTACAACAACTTCAAACTATCACAATGAAATGAAAAAAAAAACTATAGTAGAGAGTTCTTGGTAAGAAAGGATATTTCTAGGCAAGAAGATGGGTGATTTTTGCAATGGATGAAGGTGTCCTTTTATAGGTGATTTTCAAGAATACTATGGATTATCTAATTCAAAAGATGTGTCGTAGTATCTTGATTTTTTCTTTGTTTATTTGATTCACAATTCATCCATCATGCATGTCTTGATTTTTCAGATCTTTGACCCTAAATAAAATATATGGTGGTTGAGCTCACAAGAGGCCAAAGGTGGAAAATTCAACAAAGGATCTGCCTGAAAACGGCCCTGTTTGTGCCGTGTTGTGCGCCGTGTTGTGATGACTCGGTCTCTTCCGGAACACGCGCGAGGACACGGCGCAAAATGCTGGACGTATGTGAAACGGCCCAAGACACGGCCTAAAGAAAACGGCCCTTGTTGCGCCGTATGTGAAACGGCTGACAGAAACGACCTTGTTTGCGCCGTGTTGTATGGTCGGGTTGTCCTTGAAAAATTCCCACCGTTGGATTTGATCTTGTTTTCCGTCCTTTTTGACGTTTCATGCCAGTAATCTGTAAAATGACCATTTTTAGCTCATATTTTGACATATCTTTAAAATATCTATTTTTAATCACAAATCAGTATGATTATGCCCGGAAAAGGAATATTTTGTATATGAATTTTTAGATCAATTATGCACTAACCAATGACACTTGTCGCGACTCTCTTTTAATAGAAGTATAGATAAGTAGAATATATTACTGTCATTTTATTTTTAATTTTAATATTCCTTTGTTATATGATTTAAATTTAACTATTCAACTAACAATTTTTCATAAATCATCTTTATATATAATAGATAATTGGTGTTTTCTATATTAGAAATTTTACGGTTTTTTCCCACCTTGTAACGACTCGGTATTTTATGAATATATTTCTAATAATAAGAAAAACTTGTAGAAATTTCAAGTCGTTACGAAACATATATTTTCTAAAATATTTGCGTAATTCAAAGTGAGTTCAAATATCCAATACAACCGTAAAAATCCAACAGTAGAAAAATAATTGTCAAAAACAAATTTAAGTGTCTCGAAATAAACTTGAGCGGAATTAAAAGAAATAAGTAACATAATATATATATATATATATATATCATATGCTGGCCTGCCCTGCAACCCGTTCTCTTCATTCTGAACTAGCCTGAAAGTTTTACATAGAAAATGGGATGAGCTTTCTATCGCTTGTGGGACATCACATGTCAACAATAATAACAATACATAACGTAGGCATAGCATGAATATTTGTTATATCAACATATAACTTGAGCATGTAAACATGTGACTGCATGTATACATATACTGATACTTGATATGAAAAACATGTGACTGCATGTTAACCATAAATATAACATATCATCTATACAGTCCAAATAGAGCAATTGAAATTGACAAACAATCATTCACACCTGAAATTGAGATGACATAAATGATGATGCTTGAACGCGTATGTGGTAACACTCATTTTTACACATGTTCTTATAAGGTTTTTCCGGATTTTAAGATCCTAAAATGTGTAGAATTGTGTTATTTGTGCTTAAATTGTGTTTGTTGGACTCAATCACGTTTGGGTGTGTTTTGTTGCTTTTATAGGTATTTTTAAGGATATTATCAAGCAAGAATAAAGTCTCAACCCCGATACATATCAAGCAATGCATAGCCAAAAGATCAAGCCGAAAAAGATTAAAAAATGGAGTCAGAACAGAACAACACGACCCGACCCTGCCGTGTCGACTGACTCGACCGTGTCGACCGACTCGACCGTGTCAACTAACTCGTCCGTGTCATATGACACGGCCAACGACTCGATCGAGTTACACCGTTTTTTATTTTTAGAACACTTTGACACGGCCGTGTCATTTGACACGAACGAGTCACTTTTCGGTGCAAAGTCCCTTGATTGACGTTTTAACACGTTTCCAACCGCCTTCATTAATATCTCGTATGCATGTTTCGTTAAAGGTCCAGGACACTTATTTGCATTTTTATGTCGATCAGATATCCATTCTTCTACCATGGTTCGACATAACTCGAGAAGTGCGGAAATGGGCAGCTTTCTAGCCCAGATAAGACGGTTGTTCATGCTTTTAACGGCATTTGAATTCATAACCTCGAATCGCCGGACTGGGCACTTCACACGAGCCTATCTATTTTCACCGACAGCTTCTTTCAAGTGAGTAGCTGCACCTGGACATGCTATTTCTAAACTTTCCATATGCCTATTATAGTCCTCAATACGATAGCTATAAGCTGCAGCATTGAAAATTGCCACCATGTGTTGACCATACTTAACCAAATTCTTCTGAACGTGGTCAACATAACCCGTGATGCGCAAGTGGGAATACCTCTCCCATAGCATTTGCTATGGATTTGTGCCTGTCTGAAACAATCAAGAGGTCCCTTGGACAACCGAAGGCTTCTTTCAATTTGTACATGAAATACTTTCACGACTCATCGCATTCGACGTCGCCAATCCCGAAAGCAAGTGGAAATATCTGATTGTTACCATCTTTTGTAACAGCAACAAATAATACTCCTCGATACTTACTTCTAAGGTGTGTCCCATCAACAACAATAATTGGTTTAGCATAACAAAATCCAGATATAGAAGCCCCCAAAGCATAAACACATGTATTTAAATTTTCCAGCATTTGCATCAACCGCATAATCAGTTATGGTACCTGGATTCGTCACCTCTAACATATGCAAGTACGATGGAATCATTCTGAAATAATCTCGTTGGTCTCCATATATCACCAAAATAGCATGGTTGTGAATGCTCAATGCCAAGCCATAACGGACTGTCAAACAATGCTCCTGCTTAAGTTGAGCCTGCACTAGCTTCGGAGTCATAATCTGTCCCCCCACTAATAGTTTGTCGGACATGTATTCACCGAGCATCTTAGAAGGCAACTACTTAGGTGCCTTGCGATTTGGGTCAAAATGGCAGGTATGCTCGTTCAGTGAGTGCACTCTCCAAAATCTACCCCTTCCGGAGGCGCCCAACAAAAAATTACAAGTTTCGTCATACAAGCGGTAGAATAACGCTTCTTATCAGATTTTAGAGTACGATAGTCAGATTGGTTTTCCAAATGATATCGCCCAACAGCGTTCTTCAATATATATTTGGAGAGGAATACAGACCCTCTTTGTTAGGGGTGTTCAAAAATATCCGATATCCGATATCCGATCCGAAATATCCGAAAATCCGAAGTTCCGGATATCCGAAAATTCGGATATCCGATAATTCGGATATCCGAAGTTCGGATTCGGATATCGGATAGTAGTTTTCGAAAAATCGGATATCCGGATATCCGAAATATCCGAAAAAACCGAAAATTTTTATTTTTTTATATTTTAAATAATAAAAAGTATTCGGATATTCGGATATCCGATATCCATATCCGAAGTTTTTTTCGGATATTCGGATATCCGATATCCAAATCCGAATATTTTTTTCGAATATAAGGATATCCGAATAAATTTTTTATTTTTTTCCGGATATTCGGATATCCGATATCCGTATCCGAAATTTCGGATATCCGAAAACCGGATATCCGAAATTTCGGATACGGATATCGGATATCAAAATCTACTATTCGAATTTTCGGATATCCGGTTTTGAACACCCCTACTCTTTGTAAAGATAGTGTATTTGTAGGATTAAATTTCTCATCCATACCACCATCAACTTCAGAAGGAGACACGTATGGAGGTCTACCTGGAATTTTCCACCCAGGACCGGAGAAATGAGCTGGAGCACCTTCTTCATCTACTAATTGATCGAAATCAAAGCGTCTCCATTCTGGTCTTGGTTCTGGTTCTGCTTCCTTTACCAATCTTTTATTGAATATGCCTTTTTTCTCATAGTATTTGCAAACATTTTCAAACCAATATTTCTGAACCTCGACATCTTCGAGATCGATATCATTGATATTTATGTCGTCATTATCATCATCATTACTACCATCATCAGCACTACCACCACCACCACAATTACCACCAACATCACATACATTATTTGAAGGACCGCAACCATCAAATCGAGAACTATCAAATTGTTGAGGAATTTGCATGCCTAAGCCCCAATCAGTCATATAATCCATACGATTAGAATTGTACGGTACTGGAAAAGAGCTAGATCCAGGTAAGTCAAATTGTGGACCAAATGATGGAGCTGTTGGAGGAATGCTAGTTGCATTCTGAAGGTTAACAAAAATCACAAGCTAAACATTGAATTGGAACAAGTAATTTATATCAGAATCATTCTTTATCTTCATCTTTCTTCTTTTTTTATATCACAATCGAGAATAAAATATAAACATATTTTGTTCTATCAGCTTCAACAATACAGTGGATATTATCAATTAATGTTGCATAGCTCACACCAACGGGCACATGCAATATTTGTTCTTCTCCACCGCGATAGTTTAAATCTTGCCACTTGCCATTAAAACGAATAATAACTTTTTCCAAAAACTCATCTGTCAAATAATTTAAAAAATTTAGGTTATTAACTAAAACTAGAACTTAATATATTTTGATATTTCAAGTATAAATATTATTTCAAATTGAGCTACAAATATACCTTTTATTTTTTGCAGTCGAAATAATCCTTGTTCTTCGATGTGAGAGAGCTCCTGATGTGAGATAATTTATCAGAAAAGAAAGGTAAAAATATTGCTCAGATAATTTATCAGAAAAGAAAGGTGAAAATATTGCTGAGATATAGTTCAATTCAATGGATGTTGTGGCTTGCTGAGCATGATATTTATTCTAAAACTCACTTTTACACACCAGTTACTCGTGTAACTTGAATGAGTTACTCGAGACACACGTCGAATTACCGTGAGTAGTTTTCGGGTTACTAGAGTAACACGAAATTTTTACTCGAGTATTTCGTGTAACTTGTTCGTGTAACTCGAAAACTAATCGGGTTACTCGATTTCCAGTTGAATGAAGGAGATGAATTGAATGAAGAAGACGACTTCGGTATATAATGAGTTACTCGCAAATCCAAGTAACTCGAAACACTCGAGTAAAAATTTTGTGTTACTCGAGTAACACGTTTCGGCTCCGGGTAACCCGAATTCCACGCACAGCTCTATTCTACTTTCAATTCGGGTAACCGGATTAGGACCCATGTAACCCGAATTTTACTCGCGTGTTTCGTGTAACTTGTTCGTGTAACTCGGAAACTCATAGGATTACTCGATTTCCAGTTGAATGAAGGAGATGAATCGAATGAAGAAGACGACTTAGGTATTCGAGTACTCGAGACACGAGTAAAAATTTCGTGTTACTCGAGTAACACGTTTGGGCTCCGGGTAACCCGAATTCCACGCACAACTCTATTCTGCTTTCAAATCGGGTAACCCGAATAGTACTCGTGTAACCCGAATTTTGTTTGTGTAACCCGAATTGGCTCGTGTAACCCGAATTTAGTCGATCCGTATTATGTAAGTCGAATTCGGGTTACACGACACTCTAATATGTGTTACCCAATGGTCAACCTTCCTAAATATTGTATTTTTTTTAAAGTTGACTCGAAATTATTATAACACCCCGAGATATTCAGGATAATTACAGCGCCGTGAATCCTCGATATAAGGATTTACAAGGTTAAGAATTTAAAAACAACATTTATTAAACATCAGTCATAAAAATAATTATCACATCACTAGTCTAAACAAACAAATCATTCCACATCCTAATGCAAACTCCAGAGACGTCAAAACAACCGCGTACTCGAGTACTATATTAAAAAAAAAAAAACATCTAACAAATTATTCTGACCGTAACATCACTCTGCACCCTCGTCGTCATGCGGCTCTAGTGGTTGTTTTTCCGCCCTCATGGATCCTGAATATAAAATAGATGTCCACCCCCGAAGGGGTTAGCACAACAGTGCTAGTACAAGTACGATAGTTATACAACAATGATTCATTCAGCAATCCTTGAATAATAACGTTAATAATATCAACAATAATCACAACAAGTCTCTCCAACGAGAAACAGTAACAATGCACAACACAACATATCAATCTCAATATACTCGTAGTATTCCAACGATCCAGCGGACACAGTTATAGATTCCCATGATGATCCCATCGGACCAACGCATGGTGGAAATACATGTCCAACGATCCAACACACACAGCTATAGATTCCCATGATGATCCTGTCAGACCAACGTATGGTGGACAAAAAAATCACAACACATATGCACGACACACAACAACATAATCAACATTAATACGAATAAATATAATTAAGGTAATTGCCTTAGAAAGGTGGCAAGAAATATATACTTCAACGATTTCAACAAACTCGAAGGCCGCCTCCTTCGATCAACTGTTCGCAACACTCGAACCTTTAAACCATAGGAAAATAATGACAACTCAACTTTCGTAACAAATTTAAACGTACGAAGATCTAACGTCTACTACGACCGGGTTAACAATCTAAGTTAGCCGGTTCACGGTTCAACTCATTCGACGAATGCTCGGTCGAACTAAGACATATTTCATGCGAATCAAATGACTATAACGAAGATGAAGGTCGACGTCTATGAGTTCAAGGATATTCAAATCATCATAAATTCACTTCGATTCCCGATTATCAATTCCAATACTTGGTTCGGTTATTTAACATAATTCAACCGAGTTCTAGATTAATTCATCCTTACAATTTCGTTCTTCCACAAGCGATCCTTCTTGCCAAAGTTTAAGTTCATAACAATTGTTACCCATCAACACACTACGTTCCAATCATTAACATGAAAATCATCATGTCCAGAAATCATTACAAGTCATGAATTACGTTTGAAAAGCACCTCATACTACACATCGATTATTCTTAGTGAAGACCCTTAGAATGCATCGTCTTGAATATCCCCACTCTATGTGATGATATTAACAATACATTGATATACAAGTGATTCAGAATCGACATCCAAAATGTGCAACAACTCTCATAAACTATATCCTAGGTTCAACCCATTAAGGCTCGGTTATAATCTTCTTACTCAAATAAGTTCTAGCATGATTACTTCAGATTTTCCTTAGGTATGGTGTTCAACCTAATAAGTTATCAATAACCTTAATAGTTCCTGGAGAAATGTTCATAATCCGAATAAGAACACGAATTCTAAGCTCGGGCAGCAATACATACCTTATACGGAAGGAAAATATGAAAACACTTGATGAAGTACAGATAAAATACACGTCAGATATTCGGGTATTATATACTCTCCCTCTAAACAGAAGTTTTGTACCGAAACTTAAGATGAAAATAATTCCGAATATCTAGCTTCCATACTATCTTCCGTCTCCCAAGTGGCTTCTTCAACTCCGTGTCGCGACCATTGAACTTTAACCAAGGATATTGGTTTATTTCTCAATTGTTTGACCCCACTCTCGAGTATCTTGATTGGTTTCTCTTCGAACATGCCATCCTTAGCGACTTTGATTTTACCGAAATTAGTGACATGATGCGGATCTGATATGTACTTCCGTAACTGGTATACGTGAAACACATTATGAACATGACTCAGTAATGGCGGCAAGGCCAACCTGTACGCCAACTCCCCAACTCTTTCAAGAATCTCGAATGGTATGATATATCTCGGACTCAGCTTTCCTTTCCTCCCAAAACGAAAAATTTCCTGAGTAGGAGAAACCTTTAAAAGCACGTGATCCCCAATTCCAAATTCTAATGGGCGACGGTGTACGTCTGCATAAGATATCTGTCGACTCTGGGCAGTCAACAACCTTTCACGAATCAAAGCTACCTTCTTTTGAGTCTGTACTATCAATTCTGGTTCTGTCCCGATCAAGTCTGACGAATCATCCCAACACAAGAGTGATCTGCATCTTCTCCCGTATAACGCTTCAAAAGGTGCCATCTTAATGGAAGCATGCCAACTATTATTGTAAGTGAATTCAATCAACGACAGATGAACTTCCCAATCAGTTGACCAGTCTAAGGCACAAGCTCTCAGCATATCTTCTACTGTCTGAATAGTCCTCTCGGAATGTCCGTCGGTCTGAGGATGATAAGTTGTGCTAAAGTTCAGCTCGGTTCCCAAGGCTCGGTGAACCGCTTTCCAAAAATGTGACGCGACCATCTCGATCAGAAATAATGGTCTCCGGCGTACCATGCAATCGAACTATCTCTGCAATAAACACTCGTGCTAACCTATCTGGTCCCCAAGTATTCTTAAAGCCCAGAAAATGAGCCGATTTGGTTAAACGATCAACTATCACCCAAATCATGTTCCTCCCTGTCCTGGTCTTCGACATGTTGGTGATAAAATCCATCGATATATCTTCCCACTTCCATTCCGGGATTGGAAGCGGCTTCAACATTCCAGTGGGTCGCTGATGTTCAATCTTAACCTGCTGACAAGTTAAACACTTCGAGACATGTATCGCCACATCTTTCTTCATATTTCCCCACCAGAAATTCTGCTTCAGATCCTTATACATCTTACTGGTGCCCGGATGAATGGAATGGGGCGTACTGTGAGCTTCCTTCATGATTGTCTACTTCAAAACATCAATATCGGGAACACAAAGTCGACTCTGGAATCTCAAAACTCCGTCATCATGAATCACAAATCCTGGGGCCTTACCCTTGCTCACTTCATTACGTAACCGAATCATCAGATGATCATGCAATTGTTTAGATGTGATTTCTTCGATTAACGATGAAGTTAATTCCATCACGCACAATTGCCCTTGGACCCCTTGCAACTATACTTCAATTACTTCATGAATAAACTCTCGTTGAATGCTGGACTGGGAAGTGAGAGTCTCCAGCATTCAAATAGAAACTAGAAACAGGTTTTCGGCTTAGTACATTGGCCACTATGTTCGCTTTGCCTGGGTGGTAAAGAATTTCCACGTCATAGTCTTTAATCAATTCTAGCCATCTCCTCTGTCGCATGTTTAACTCTTTCTGACTGAAGATGTATTTGAGGCTCTTATGATCTGCGAATATCTGACAGTGAGTCTCGTACAAATAATGTCTCCATATCTTCAAGGCGAAAAACACAACTGCTAGTTCTAAATCATGCGTTGGATAATTTACTTCATATGGCTTCAATTGTCGTGAAGCGTAGGCGATCACCTTCTCATTCTGCATCAGTACACACCCGAGACCTTGATTTGAAGCGTCACTGTAAACTATGAATCCTTCAATTCCTTGGGGTAGTGCTAAAATTGGTGTCGTCGTCAATCTCTTCTTCAATTCATCAAAACTGGCCTGACACATATCGTTTCATTCAAACTTTTGGGTTTTCTGCAATAATCGAGTAAGTGGACGGGTAATTTTGGAAAATCCTTCCACGAACCGACGATAATACCCAGCAAGTCCTAAGAAACTTCTGACTTCTTTCACGTTCTTATGCGACTTCCAATCCAAAATTGCTTCGACTTTTTGGGGATCTACTCGGACTCCTTTCGCTGATACTACGTGACCAAGGAACATCACCTCCTTTAGCCAGAATTCACACTTAGAAAGTTTGGCGTATAACTGTTCGCTTCGCAAGAGGCTCAAAACTATCCGTAAATGCTGCGCATGCTCTTCCGGACTCTTGAAATACACCAAAATTTCATCGATGAACACAACTACGAATTTGTCCAAATACTCTATGAATACACGACTCATTAATTGCGTAAACACAGCAGGCGCATTAGTGAGACCAAACGGCATCACCACAAACTCATAATGTCCGTAGCGAGTTCTGAATGCTGACTTCGGAATATCGGATTCCTTAATCCTCAACTGGTGATTTCCCGATCGCAAATTGATTTTGGAAAATACTGTCGCTCCTTGCAACTGGTCAAACAAATCATCAATCTGTGGCAACGGGTACTTGTTTTTTATCATTATTTTGTTCAGCTCCCGGTAGTCAGTGCACAATCGATATGATCCATATTTCTTTCGGACAAAAAGAACCGGTGCACCCCAGGGCGAAACACTTGGATGAATATTGTAACACCCCAAATTAGGCGGATATCACAGTGTCGTGGACCCCCAACTGGGACACATCAGGCGAATGAAAATTAATGAATTAAATAATATAATTGTAGCACCGAACTACATTATATCATCAATTACTCCGATGAAAGTACAACACACCTAGGAAATACAGAATACATGTATATTTTATATGAGGATAAAATATACAACACTGAATAAAATGAATATCCAAACAGAAATTTCAGTGGAAATAAAAATGAAGAAACATGACTGGGACTCCTCGCCATCAACATTCTCTTCCCGTGCTTTTGCCTTGCCATGACCTGAAAACAACACCCCCCAACGGGGTCAGTTACACAGAACAACAATCCTCAAGAGTTGAACAAGCACAATCATTATATATCTTAATTATGAAATGAAGCTGGAGAGGGGCATCATAGTACGTCCGTAATGGGACGTGCAAGTGCACTAGACGAGTGTCCGGACACACCCGCACTTGTACCTAATTAGTCTCACGGAGGCACGGTACCGTGTGCACAGTCCATTGTGTCGGTGAACCCGATCACATGAGTATCGTGTGCCCGACTAAAAATTTCACACATAACCACCCTGCCACGCAATATGAGCCCAGAAGGTCACAAGAACAAAAGTGACCGGATGAATATTAATGAATAATAATCCAACTAGGGTCAAGAATGACTCACCGAGATGAAATAATAATGAAATGAATAATAGCTCACTCAAATGATTGGAACCGTCGTTCCTCGTGAATTGAATGATTAGTTTCATAATTACAAGTCTCAACATGATTAATATATCGTGAATGAATTATGAATATGAATGAACAACAACAAAAGGAATGAGTATCCTTTTAACCGAGTAAGAATCAACTTACACAACACCGGTGATGAAAAGTCCTCTCTCGAACAAACGACCTTAATGGAATATTGGTCACTCGAACAACCTTGAATAACACAATTACCAACAATCCGCTTAATATACGAATCAAACATGATCACAACCAACTCAAAACGTCGATACGACAAAACCAAATTCATTTGGGGCATTATAACAAACACATTGTAACCAATCTTCGATTGTTCACAACCAACCTCAATTATATAACGGCCGTAACTAGCATGACTTACGGCCGTAAGTTGTCTTCGTCTAGAAAGACACCAATTCCACGAATGCATGTTACGGCCGTAATGCATGATCAATTACGGTCGTAACTCACTACTGGAAATGATAAAATCCGACAACTCCGTCTTCTCGATACACTTGATGAATGATCTGACAAACCATATGTGTATGAATGTAATTAAATCCAATAACATGCGATAGATGATACTTCCAACACAGGACTACCAATCAAGATAATTATGATAATACTCTCGTCTCGATTCTCAAATGGAGTTAACTAACGATCGGTAACTGATACACGACATAAAATACGCCAACGATGAATACAAATGAATGAACGTGAAAGATGAATGATTATTAATGAATGAAAATTTACTGAGTGACAATTACTGAATGACAACAAATGAATTTACAACCGGATATTACATACTCCCTCCTTTAAAAAGAGTTTCGTCCCCAAAACCAAGGGTCGAACAGTTCGGGATAACTCTCCCGCATACTATCCTCGGTTCCCAAGTAGCCTCTTTGACTCCGTGTCTAGACCACTGAATCTTAACCAAAGGAATCGTCTTGCTCCTCAACTGTTTGATACGCTGCTCTAAGGCTCGTACCGGACGCTCCTCATACGAATGATCATCCGCGATCTCGATTTCATCGAACCGAAGTATGTGACTCGGGTCGACAACAAATTTCCTCAGCTGAGAGATGTGAAACACATTATGAATTCGGCTCAACGCCGGAGGTAGGGCCAATCGATAAGCCAGACTGCCTACTCGATCCAAAATTTCAAACGGTCCAATGAATCTCGGACTCAACTTTCCCTGCTTCCCGAAACGGAAGATACCACGACTCGGGGATACCTTGACCAAAATGTGGTTACCTGCCTCGAACTCTAATTGTCCACGGCGACTATCTGCATATGATTTTTGTCGACTCTGATCGGCCAAGAAACGACTCCTGATCAAAGCTACCTTCTCACGGGCGGCTATAAGCATATCGGGCTCGGTGCCGATTGATTTTGATAAGCTGTCCCAACACAAAGGAGATCGACAACGACGACCGTACAAGGGCTCGTAAGGTGCCATCTTAATCGAAGCATGCCAATTATTATTGTACGTGAACTCGATCAACGGTAGTTGGGCTTCCCAATCGTCCTTACAATCGAGAACACATGCCGTCAACATGTCCTCCATCGTCTGAATAGTCCTCTCTGATTGTCCGTCAGACTGAGGATGACACTACAAAAAAAACAGTTTTTACCGACGCCATTTACCGACGCCCGTACCGCCGTTGTTAAACTTATAATTTACCGACGCCATTATCGACGCCCGTTATTTAATTAATTTACCGACGCCATTACCGACGACCGGTTCAGAGACTTATTTTTTTTCTTTTTTTTCACATTTACCGACGCCATTTACCGACGCCGCCATTTACCGATGCCATTTACCGACGCCGTTTACCGACGCCATTTTGGCGTTGGTAATTTTTTTTTTTTTTTTTTAAATTTAGCGACGCCGTTTACGCCATTACCGACGCCATTTCGGCGTCGGTAAATTTTTTGCACTATCCCACATCGAAAAAACAGTAGTGTTTTAGGTGGTTTATAAACCAAAATCCTTCTCAACCATTTGAAATTGAATGGAGCCCGAACCTGACCCGCCCGGACCCGGACCCGACCCGCCCGGACCTGGACCTGACCGAACCTGACCCGTCTGAGCCCGGACCTAACCCGCCTGAGCCCCGCCTGAGCCCGGACGTGACCCGCCTGAGTCCTGACCTGACTTTTTTAGATTTTTTTTTAATTTAACGATGCCAAAAATGGCGTCGGTAAATGGCGGCGTCGGTAATGGCGTCGGTAAAAAATTACCGTCGAGCGTTTTTCCAACGGCGGATTTCCGTCGGTAATGGCGTCGGTAATTTTTTTACCAACGCCATTTTATGTTTTACCAACGGCGTTTGGCGTCGGTAAAAACTGTTTTTTTTGTAGTGTGAAAAGATGTGCTGAGATTAATCGGAGTTCCCATGGCACGATGAACTGATTTCCAAAAATATGACACGAATCGCCTGTCACGATCAGAAACGATACTCTTAGGAGTACCGTGTAATCTCATTATCTCTTTAATGAACAACTGGGCAAGTCTCTCGGGACCCCACGTATCCTTAATCTCAAGGAAATGAGCTGACTTAGTTAAGCGGTCCACAATTACCCAGATTGTATTCATACCACGATGACTCGTCGGCAAACTCGTGTTGAAGTCCATTGAAATATCCTCCCACTTCCACTCGGGAATAGGGAGCGGCTTGAGCATACCCGCCGGTCGCTGATGTTATATCTTGACTTGCTGACAGGTTAGACATCTCAAAACAAATTCTGCGACTTCTCGCTTCATATTACCCCACCAGTAATTTTGTTTCAAGTCTTTGTACATCGTGCTAGACCCCAGGTGAATGGAATAAGGGGTAGCATGAGCTTCTCTCAAAATCGAGTTTTTTCAACTCGTCATCCGTCGGCACGCATAACCGGTTCTTAAATCGCAAAAGTCCATCCTCGTGGACCACAAATCCAGGGGCCTTCCCCTGAGCCACATCATCTCAAATGAGCGACAAAAATGGGTCTGAACCCTGACCCGATTTGATCGCCTCTTCAAGTGGCAATGAAATCTCTAACATGCAAAGTTGCCCTTGTACTCGCTGTAACCAAACTTCGATCTCGGGTCTTAGGAATTCCTGCTGAAGCTCCTTCCGAACTGTTAAACGAGCAAGCATTTGCTACTGAACGGACTTACGACTCAAGGCGTCGGCGACAACGTTCGTCTTACCAAGGTGGTATTGAATCTCAATATCGTAATTCTTAATCAGTTCTAACCACCTTCTCTGTCGCATATTCAACTCCTTTTGAGTAAATATATACTTCAAGCTCTTATGGTCGGTGAAAATCTGACAGGTGACGCCATAAAGATAATGAAGCCAAATCTTCAATGCGAATACCACGACCGCTAGCTCTAGGTGATGGGTCAGATAGTTGACCTCGTAAGGTCTCAGTTGCCGTGAAGCATAGGCAATCACCTTCCCATTCTGCATTAGTACACATCCGAAACCGTGTCCGGACGCGTCACTATAAACCACGAATCCCTATGTCCCTCGTGGTAAAGAAAGGAAAGGCGATGAAATTAAACGACTCTTGAGTTCCTCAAAACTCCGCCGACACGCGTATTTCTTATCCTTCCACAAAAGGTTCATCATAGGTTGAGCGATTTTATAAAATCCTTCCACAAATTGCCGATAATAGCCTGCTAATCCGAGAAAGCTTCGGATTTCCTTAACATTCTTCGGAGGTTGACAATCTCGGATAGCCTCCGTCTTCTGAGGGTCGGCGCCTACTTCCTCTGATGAAATCACATGTCCGAGAAACGTCACCTCAGACATCCAGAACTCACATTTGGAAAACTTTCCATAAAGTTGCTCTCGTCTCAACACTTTGAGAACCTGATGAAGGTGAAATTCGTGCTCCTCTCGGTCACGAGAATAAATCAAAATGTCATCTACGAAAACAACCACGAACTGATCTAAATATAGTCAGTGAAAACTCGGTTCATCAACTCCATGAAAACAGAGCGTTAGTTAACCCAAACGGAATCACCACAAACTCGTAATGAACATAGCGTGTTCGAAGCCATTCTAGCAATATCCGACTCTCGAATTCGCAACTGATGATACCCAGATCTTAAATCGATCTTGGAAAATACTGAAGCTCCCTGAAGTTGATCCAAAAGTTCATCGATGCGGGGTAGGGGATATTTATTCTTGATCGTCACTCTGTTCAATTCCCGGTAATCAATGCACAAGCGAAAAGAACCGTCCTTCTTGAAAAATAACACAGGTGCTCCCCATGGGGACGCACTCGGTCAGATATAACCCTTATCGGACAATTCCTCCAGCTGATTCTTCAATTCCTGCATTTCGGTCGGGGCCATCCGATACGGTGCCTTCGATATTAGAGACGTACCAGGCTCCAACTCAATCGTGAATTCCACATCTCTCTGTAGAGGCAAACCAGGTAACTCATCTGGAAATACATCGGCATATTCTCTCACTAACGGAATATCCGCCAACATCACTGATGATTTCTCGGTCTTGGTCATATAGCACCAATAACCAACACACCCCTGATTGAGTAATTTCACTGCTTTCATCATGTTGATGACTCTTCCTGAACAGCTGGGATTACCTCCCTGAAATACACACTCGAATCCATCATTTGAAATGATAGTGACCATACACTTACGGACACTAAGGATGACATCATGACGATCCATCCAATCAATACCCAAGATGACGTCGTCTCTCGGTAAATCTACCACGATCAGATTCGCCAACCAAACACGGTCATTAAGCTAAATCGGACAATTCTTAATCTCACGATCCTCGATAATTCTTCTACCATCAGGTAGACCAATGATATAAGGTTCACAACTAGTAGCACTATCCAGATGAAGTCTACTCAAGCATGACTCGGAAATGAATGAATGTGATGCACCAGTATCAAAAAGGGTACACAGAGGTTGAGATAGAATTTCGAGTGTACCTGAGATCATCCAGGCCTCCGGGTCGTCGGTTCTCTTCATCTCATAAATTCGGGGCTCGCCAACCCCGGAACCGGATGCTCCCGTCTGATAGTTGTAGGCTCCGCCTTTGTTTGCTCCCATCGTCTTAAACGACGCGGACTGAGTAGCCTGATTCTGAACAGCTGAATGCTTCAGGGCCTGAGATGTCGTCGGAGTAGGCCTGGAGTCTCTTCGGCAGAAACGGGCCTCATGCCCAGCATCCCACAGTTATTACACGTGAGGGTCGGCTTCGGACACTTAGTGCTGAAATGACACTGTTCTCCACAGTTGTAACAGGTGGTGGCCGAGCTGGCTGCTCGGGACTGAGATTCTGCAGGTTTCGGTGCCATAAGAGGTCGCTCAGAAAAAGTAGAGCCCGAACGAGGCTTCTTGAAGGTTGCCTGACTGCCTTCGGCCTAATTACGATTTTTGGATTTCTTGCTAGCAGATGAGGGTTGTTGTTTAGCAATCTCCTTAGCAGTAAGCTCATAAGTAAGAGCTTTCTCCATGAATTCGGCCAGGGTGGTGCAATTGTGATTAAGCAACTGCATCCGCAAACGAGGTTTCAACCTCATACTGAAATACTTGATCTTATTCGCCTCGGAGTGGATAATAGATGAGGCGAAAGGAAGTAGATCCTAAAATTTCTCGCCGATGGCGAGAACATCATCATCCGCTGAGGGGTCGGGAATGAGTAATTCTGATAACTTGGCCTCCCTGAGTGGGGCCGGATAATATCTCTCCATCATGAGGGTCTTGAACTGATCCCAAGTACAAGATCCGTCGGTGGGCTTCAAAGATAACCACCATGAGTGAGTGCTCTTACCCATATAGTAAGCCGCGACTGAAACTTTATGCCCTTAGGGGCAATCCACCATAGCAAATAGCTTCTCAAAATATTCAAGCCAGTGAATAATATATGCCGGCTCAGATGAGCCCTCGAAAGTAGGTGGTATCTGGCGAGAGATATCGCCAATGATACTGCTCACACCCCTCTTTTGCCTCTGAGGTGGCGGCGGAGGAGCCTGCTGATTTTGAGCGGTTGAGTTCTGCATCGTCTCCATGAGGCGTGCCATCTGTGTCATCTGGGCCATCATGCCCTGCATAAAAGCGAGTGGATCAACCCGAACACCTTCTGATTGAGCTGTATCCCGGATACGACTCTCTGACAGTGATCGATTATTTCCAGGTGAATGAGTGGCAGCGTCGCTGCTCGATGAATTAGCATTATTCCTTGCATTCGCGCGTGTATTCACGCGAGCTCCCGGGTTTTGGCCCGCACCGCGGCCTCTTCCCCTGCATCCTCTGACGGCTCTCTCCATATTGAAGTAGGAAAGTCACATGATAATTATAGATCTCACATGAATATCGCATTATGATTACGTTATGAAATGATAATAATGAGCATACGCACTCTAACACAATTACTACATGAATGATCAACTGAGATGACATGATTATCTGATAAAATTCTTGTAATGATTATCTTGAACAAGTTAACAAGATTAATGATACGATCCACAAGATCAACAACTGAGTAATGAAATGTACTGAGTGATTAGTGAGTTAACATGATCGACATGATCAAAAATAAAAATGATGATTGAGGATTGTTGATTGATGAATGATGAATGAGTGATTCTTATTGCCAGAAATTATACCATGGCGTCAGAAATCTTACCGTTTCCTTGGTTTGAGGGGCTTGGCATTTGCACGGGTCACAGGTGACGCGAAAGTCCAATGATACTAGTCTGATGAACGATGATTTCAAATGAGATATGACTCGGAAGGTAGTATCCAAAACCACGCTCCGATACCAACTCTGTAACACTCCAAATTAGGCGGATATTACAGTGCCGTGGACCCCCAACTGGGACCCATCAGGCGAATGAAAATTAATGAATTAAATAATATAATTATAGCACCGAACCACATTATATCATCAATTACTCTGATGAGGAGTTTTAAGTACAACACACCCAGGAACACAGAATACATGTATATTTTATATGAGGATAAAATATACAACACTGAATAAAATGAATATCCAAACGGAAATTTGCAGCGAAAATAAAAATGAAGAAACATGAATGACTGGAAAGGACTGGGGGCCCCTACTAGTATCACTGGGACTCCTCGCCATCAACATTCTATTCCCGTGTTTTTGCCTTGCCATGACCTGAAAACAACATCCCCCAACGGGTCCAGTTACACAGAACAACAATCCTCAAGAGTTGAACAAGCACAATCATTATATATCTTAATTATGAAATGAAGCTGGAGAGGGGCATCATAGTACGTCCTTAATGGGACGTACAAGTGCACAAGACGAGTGCCCGGACACACCCATACTTGTACTTAATTAGTCTCACGGAGGCACGGTACCGTGTGCACAGTCCATTGTGTCGGTGAACCCGATCACATGAGTATCGTGTGCCCGACTAAAAATTCCACACATAACCACCCTGCCACGCAATATGAGCCCAGAAGGTCACAAGAACAAAAGTGACCGTGATGAATATTAATGAATAATAATCCGACAAGGGTCAAGAATGACTCACCGAGATGAAATAATAATGAAATGAATAATAGCTCACTGAAATGATTGGAACCGTCGTTTCTCGTGAATTGAATGATTATTTTGATAATTACAAGTCTCAACATGATTAATATATCGTGAATGAATTATGAATAGGAATGAACAACAACAAAAGGACTCGAACAACCTTGAATAATACAATTACCAACAATCCGCTTGATATATGAATCAAACATGACCACAACAAACTCAAAATGTCGATACGACAAAACCAAATTCATTTGGGGCATTATAACAAACATGTTATAACCAATCTTCGATTGTTCACAACCAACCTCAATTATATCAATACCAAACCTCCAAGGAGTGGTACAATCTAACAAAACATCTTCAACACAATCAATAATCCAATATGAATACCCAATTCGAGATTTCAACATCTAATCGAAACCCCCAAATCCAAATCAACATTCAAAGTGTTCTTAAAATAATCCTTCAATAATCCAATGAATATTCATACAAACTCATAATCATATATATACCTCTTCATATATCATGATTATAACATCCAAAATATCATATTCCATTATAGAATTGAAATCTAAGGTTTTGAAAAAATTACCTTTGTAGATTCAACCTCTTCGATCCGTCAAAAATAGTGTTAATAGACTACACAAGCTCCACAAACGGATAAAGATGATTAAAATCGAACACATAAGTGTTTGATGATGAGAAATCTCTCCCACAAAAACTCTCTCTCGGAACCAAAATGAAAAAGTGGTGAAATGAGCACAAAAATCCCGTTCAAGCTTTCAAAATACTGCGCAGAGTTACGGCCGTAACTCTGACATCTTATGGCCGTAACTTCCCAAGTCAACGGCCTTACGGCCGTAATATCCATTTCATACGACCGTAACAATGATTCGTCGAAAAACCAATAATGCCTGCACTGACCGGGTTACGGCCGTAACCAAAGCTACCTTACGGCCGTAACAACAACACTTATGGCCGTATCCTGCCGAACTTACGACCGTAAGTTGTCTTCGTTGACAACACCTTCCTACACAAATGAATGCATGTTACAGCCGTAGTCTCCAAAACATACGGTCATACCTTCCTGCTTACGGCCGTAACTAGCATGACTTACGGCCGTAAGTTGTCTTCGTCTAGAAAGACACCAATTCCACGAATGCATGTTACGGCCGTAATGCATGATCAGTTACGGCCGTAACTCACTGCTGGAAATGACAAAATCCGACAACTCCATCTTTTCGATACACTTGATGAATGATCCGACAAACCATACGTGTATGGATGTAATTAAATCCAATAGCATGCGATAGTTGATACTTCCAACACATGACTACCAATCACGATAATTATGATAATACTCTCGTCTCGATTCTCAAACGGAGTTAACTAACGATCGGTAACTGATATAGGGCTTAAAATACGCCAATGACGAATACAAATGAATGAACGTGAAAGATGGATGATTATTAATGAGTGAAAATTTACTGAGTGACAATTACTGAATGACAACAAATAAATTTACAACTGGGTATTACAAATATAGCCTTTGTCCAGTAAATCTTCCAGTTGCTTCTTCAATTCATACATTTCGGTAGGTGTCATACGATATGGCGCCTTAGAAATCAGTGTAGCTCTTGGTTCTAGCTTGATGGTAAATTTCACATCTCGTCGTGGAGGTAGTCCAGATAATTCGTCACGGAACACGTCCGGAAATTCACTCACAACAGGAATGGATGAAAGCTCTTCTTTTCCGTCTTCTTTTTTCATTGTGTAACACCAGTATCTAGTACAACCATGTTTTAGCAGTTTGACGGCTTTCATAGCTTTGATCATTTTTCCTGAGCTTCCTGGTGTCCATCCCTCGAATAATAATTCGGAACCATCTTCGGCTATAATCGAGATATTTCTCTTCCGGTAATACAATAGCTCCATATCGATTAAGTCAATCATCTCCGAAAATCAGATCGTCTCCTTGTATCTCTATCATAATCAGATTTGAGGGCCACTCTTTGCCTCCAATTGATACAGAAAAATTTCTAGTTTCTAAGTTCCCCACAATTCTCTCCCCACTCGGCAAACCCACAACATAAAGCTCACATTCATGAAAATAAGAAATGTTCAAATGATTAACACAAGACAAAGATATAAACGACTGTGTAGCCCTCATATCGAACAAAACACTAACTGGTTGTGAAAGGATCTGAACGGTACCTGATGCAATAGCAACATCCTGATCGTCTGTCCTCTTCATCTCATAAAGGCGTGGAGGAATGGGTCCAGCACTCGATGTTCCCTTTCGGTCGAACTGTCATTTGCCTCGTTCTCGACCAAAACTCTGGGGTAGCTGGACACTCTGGTGCGTCTGTGGAACACTTGCCGCCTTCTGAGCCGGCTGCGAAGTACGAGCTCCAACTAACTTAGTGGCATCCTTGTAGAACATCGCATGATGCCCTTCTTGTCCGCATTCGTAGCATGTCACTGGAGCACGGAAACAGTCACGCCAAATGTGTCTTGGGCGACCACAATTAAAACAGTTATTGACCACATCTATCGGTGTTGATACTGATCTGAAGTTCTTTCCGCCTTTGGATGGATGTGGGGACCTCTTAAATGAATGGAAGAATGACTGGACTTTGCGGGGCCCACTACTCTTGTGCTCTGTGAAACTACCAGAGACTTTCTGCTTCTTGGACTAAGAGAACTTTTCCATAGCTGCTTCTTTCATTTCATACGCCAGAGCTTTGTCCTGATACTGACGGAGAGTGATGCATACGAAACCTTACATGTACCTCTGTATCTCCGGTTTCATTCTCATATCAAAGTGAATCATCATTTATGCATCGGTTCTGACTAGGTGTCGAACAAACGCCAGCTGCTGATGAAACGTCTTAATCGCCTAAGCCACCGGCACATCTGAAGGCTGCACGGAGAAAAATTCTCGAACTTTAGCTTCCCTTACTGGACGAGGGCAGTACTGTCCTTCCATCATCAATTTGAATTCTCCCCAGTTGGCATCATGATCTACAGGTCGGATAGCTTCCCACCACTCGGGCGCTTCTCCTGTCAGAAAGTACTGGGCAATGGGGGCTCTCCGGTCGTCTGGGCAGTTAATCCCTACGAATACTTTATCCAGCTCTCTCAACCAGTGATCCCATGTAGGTGTCTCAGAATAACCATCGGATTTTGGCGGGTGCATCTTCGCCACCTCCTGTAGCCACTTGTCTCCTCGATTTCCCAAGTCTAGGATGCCTTGGTGTCTTTCCTCTCGCTGCAATCCTACCGCCACTTGCATCCTGTCCACAACTTGTGCAAATTGAGTCATCTAGTTGCCCACCCGACGAAGGATGTCAGGAATAACAGGTTTGGCATTGGTATCCACCGTATGCTCTCACTCGTTGTTAACATATTCTTGTTGCTCGCCTGAGTTGTAGCTAGCCTGATTTGACAGTGAGTCAGGGACGAAGGGTGAAACTTCTCTCTCAGCATTCCTACGTCCGCGTCCACGACCGCGACTACATCCACGTCCTCCTCTCAACATACTGTAAGCATAAACACTCAATATACAGGGAACAATACCATCCTAACGTTTCAAGCATAAAAAGGTATAACACATAAAGGACAAGATAGAGTTTAAGAGACTTACAACCACCACTCGCACGAAGACGTAGGCAGTACCGTGATGTTATCTGGTTGACTCAAAATAATACATCTGAACCCTAATTTAACCCAACGGCCAAGATATCTATAATCTTAGCTCCGATACCATATTCTATAACACCTCGAGATATCCAGGATAATTACGGTGCCGTAAATCCTCGATATAAGGATTTACAAGGCTAAGAATTTAAAAACAACATTTATTAAATAGCAGTCATAAAATAATTATTACATCACCAGTCTAAAACAAATAAATCATTCCACATCTGAATGCAAACTTCAAAGACGCAAAACAACCGCGTACTCGAGTACTATATTAAAACAAAATAAACATTTGACAAATTATTCTGGTCGTAACATCACTCTGCACCCTCATCGTCATGCAGCTCTAGTGGTTGTTTTCCTGCCCACCTGGATCCTGAACATAAAACAGATGTGCATCCCGAAGGGGTTAGCACAAAGATGCTAGTACAAGTACGATAATTATACAATAATGATTTATTCAGCAATCCCTGAATAATAACGTTAATAATATCAACAATAATCACAACAAGTCTCTCCAACGAGAAACAGTAACAATGCACAATACAACATATCAATCTCAATATACTCGTGGTATTCCAACGATCCAGCGCACACAGCTATAGATTCCTATGATGATCCCGTCGGACCAACGCATGGTGGAAATACCTGTCCAATGATCCAGCGCACACAGCTATAGATTCCCATGATGATCCCGTCGGACCAACTCATGGTGGACAAAACAATCACAACACATATGCACGACACACAAAAACATAACTGACATTAATACGAATAAATATAATTAAGGTACTTGCCTTAGAAAGGTGGCAAGAAATATATACTTCAACGATTTCAACAAACTCGAAGGCCGCCTCCTTCGATCAACTGTTCGCAACGCTCCAACCTTTAAACCATAGGAAAATAACGACAATTCAACTTTTGTAACAAATTTAAATGTATGAACATCTAACGTCTAATACGGCTGGGTTAACACTCTAAGTTAGCTAGTTCACGGTTCAACTCATTCGACGAACGCTCGGTCGAACTAAGGACATATTTCATGCGAATCAAAGGACCATAACGGAGATGAAGGTCGACGTCTACGAGTTCAAGGATATTTAAATCATCATAAATTCACACCTCGATTCACGATTATCAATTCCAATACTTGGTTCGGTTATTTAACACAATTCAACCGAGTTCTATATTAATTCATCCCTACAATTTCGTTCTTCCACAAGCGATCCTTCTTGCCAAAATTTAAGTTCATAACAATTGTTACCCATCAACACACTTCGTTCCAATCATTAACATGAAGATCATCATGTCCAGAAATCATTACAAGTCATGAATTACGTTTGAAGAGCACCTCATACTACATATGGATTATTCTTAGTGAAGACCCTTAGAATTCATCTTCTTGAATATCCCCACTCTAGGTGATGATATTAACAATACATTGGTATACAAGTGATTTAGAATCGACATCCAAAATGTGCAACAAATCTCAGAAACTATATCCTAGGTTCAACTCAATAAGGCTCGGTTATAATCTTCTTACTCAAAGAAGTTCTATCATGATTACTTCAGATTTTCCTAAGGTATGGTGTTCAACCTAATAAGTTACCAATAACCTTAATAGTTCCTGGAGAAATGTTCATAATCCGAATAAGAACACGAATTCTAAGCTCGGGCAGCAATATATACCTTATACGGAAAGAAAAGATGAAAACACTCTGAGAAATCGGGTATATGGCAAAAGTGAAATCTGAGAAATGAAGTGAGGTACTGTCCTATTTATAGAAAATGACTATTAGCGCGCTATTGCTCCATTTTAACGTACGCTAATGGGCTCCCAACCCACTGTCTCTTTCTGTCCTCGGCCTTACGTACGCTAAATACAACAGTTAGCGTAGGCTAACACCCATCACAGCGTGCGCTAACGGCTTTACGAAAGCTCACCGGCCTCACTGTACTACTAAACTTAGCGTGCGCTAGCATCCCTCCAGGTTAATCCCGACATGTCCCTATCCAAGATCCGTGATCGGATCTCACCTACCAACCTGTCTTAGTCATGCTGACCATACCTAGCGTGCGCTAAGTCTCAACTTTAGTGTGCGCTATACATCAATGTTAGCGTGCACTAAATATTCATAAATACATGTATGAATCTACATCTATGAAATCATACACTCTACAATACTGGTTTATGAGATACGGAGGATTATACTCAGATCAATAATACGACACATGCAATGTCACTAAGGTTCAAGTACATATAAAATACACGTCAGATATTCGGGTATTAAAATTATGTTACTCGAAATTATAATATATGACTCGAATTTATTCGAATAAAGGTCAAAGAGTTGTTGTTAAACTTGGGGTAGAAAAAAATAAGACTATATGTAAAAAGTCAAAACAAGTTTTCTCCCTCTTTTGTAATAAAGCTATAGAAGTATAGAACTTTAAATTCCAAGATCTAAATATATAATAATTATTGTTTTCTTTATTCGGGTTGTGCAAAGATATCATTTAATTATTGGGTGATTGGCATTTACTGTGTCAGCATTGTATCAATTTTTATTAATTAATAATAACAGTCTGGCAATGCATGAAACATAAATAAGATACATCATAACTCATTTTAATATATAAAATAATCATTTAAATTCTATAGTCTTCTATTTTCTTCATTTTTTTTTACTAAAATTCCAAACATACATTTTATTAATGGAGAGACACTCTCAATCAAATTCATTCATACGACTTGGTAAAGACTATGCCCGGTGCATAGTCAGTTAAACAACCATTGTTGGAAAAAATGTCCCCAATTCTCGACTGGAAGGGACACTGAAAGCCTCTGCCCTTTCATCCTTTGGATAGATAGGGGGGAGCTTGTTCCGTAGCATTTTACAATCAATTATCAGCTTCTTTTAAGAATCGTTTTATTCCATGAACACAATTTTTGTTCTCGTGTAAATTTTTATCCTTAACTTTAATATTATATATATATATTATTTTTATATTTTTATCATGTCTTATAGATAAATTGATTTTCATTACTAATTCATCAAACACAAATAGATTTTGTAACTTTCTAAAGTATTATTTCACAATTATTTGGGTGCAGATTTTTTCTCATATAAGAACAAAAATCAGCATCAAATAATTGATTTGCAAGACTGTTTCCAATCCTCACCCGTTAAAAACATTTTTGACACCATACTGATGGGATTCCCACCTGCTGCCTATTTGATTTAGAAATAGGGGGCGTAACTCGGTCATGCTGCCTGAAAGCCATCCGAGAGTAGCTCGGCCAATGCTGGATTCGACGGGCGAGCTCATTCTGTGATAGAGACGAGTTCAAGCTCACTTATCACTTGGCTTGTTGAGAAAAATCGAGCTATGCAATATATACATATTATTTTATACTCACTCCGTCCCACTTAAAGATAAGGTACAACTTTTTACTGTCATTTTAGCGAGGGTACAATTTTTTAATTTCTCATTTTAGCGAAGGTACAACTACTCTTAAACCGTCTATTTTCACTTTTTTTAAAAAAAAATATTCCAACCAACTAATACTTATATAACAAAAAAAAATTATTTTAAAAAAATATCATATAAATTCTAATTAAATATAAGATTTATTCTAAAAGTACCCACTCATAGTGACAGAAAATCATATTTTGAATGTACTCACTTTAAGTAGGACGAAGAAACTAGAGAGTAATATTTTTCTATTTTATATATATACACATTTTCAATATAAATTTGCAAGGAAAAATAGTTCGATCTCAGAAGCTTTACTCTAGTCCGAGCTCAAGCTCGAGCCTAGTATAAATTTACCGAGCCATGCTCAGCCGAGCTAAAGGAGAGCTGTTTTTTTTCCTAGCAGGGCTCATTTACAGCCCCTAGTTCCAAATGTACTCAGAAACAGTACGAAACTTTTGCCATTATTGAACTGTCAAAAACATATATGGGCACTTCATGTAGCCTACAGGATAAAGATCTCAACATAAACCAAAATAGGGTAAAACCACATTCACTTTTAACTTTTTTTTTTCTTCCCTAAAGGAAACATAATTCAGCACCTAAAAAGCATAAATGACAGTTCACAATGCCCCCCCAATGAATCATACAACACAATGTTACAGACAGTATCATACTTCTGAGACTAATGCTAATGGCAACCCCATTTTCATAAAAGCAACCCCGCCACCTCAGCGCCACCTCAGCTTTTTCTCTCAACAACTCCACCCCAACCACAATTTGCTAATAAAGCGACCACAACCACAACCAAAAACTAGAGCTGTTATTCGAGCCGAGCCGAGTTCGAGTACTTGATGCTCGAGCTCGGCTCGAGCTCTTAACGAGCCGAGCCGAGCTCGGCTCGATAACACTAACGAGTAAAGAGATGAGCTTGACTCGACTCGTAAACGAGTCTAACGAGCCTAACGAGCCTATCGAGCCGAGCCGAGCCCAACGAGCCTAATGTAATTATAAGAAAAATCTTAGTTATCGAGCCTAACAAGTCGAGTTCGAGCCGGCTCGTTAATAAATCGAGCAACAAGTCGAGCTCGAGCTCGGCTCATTTAATATTCGAGTCGAGCTTTAACGAGCCTTAACGAGCCGAGCCGAGCCGAGCTTTCGAGCAGCTCGTTTCGCATAACAGCTCTACCAAAAACATACCCCACAAAAAAAAAAAAAAACACACACAAAAGAATTGAAAATTTCGGTTGTTCATGCAACCATAACTTTGAAATGGTCATCAAGCAACGCGTCGCTTTGGGGTGAGCTGATGGGGCAACGCATTGCTTTTATGGGGTTGTGGTTGGGGGGGCAACGCCCATTAGCATTAGCCTAATACACACTTCTACAACTTAGTCACCAAATAACTTCTTTTAACTAATTGGAAGTTTAGCTTCCCACACAACCAACCAACCATAGATTCTCAACTACTTTCAGCTTCGACTACGATAAATCACTTCTAATAGCAAAACTGTTCGCCTCGTAGCTTCTACTACCAGAAATCACTTATGAAAGCAAAAGTCGTACTACGGCTTCATATTTTTAAGCAACCGTATTATAGGAAAACCTGCCGTAAAAAGACAATCAACAATAGCAATGCGAAATTACTACTAAAACATTTATGATGCATTACATGTCCTAAGACAAGGCAACATGGAAAAGGAAAAACAAGGATAAGACGGCCACCGAGAAAAAGAAAAAGAAGGTGCAAGATAACAAAATGTACTAAGAAGAATCAACCAAATCTTACTCAAACAGAGAGACACTCTTGCCCCAAGCAAGCCCATCATAAGGGCTACCACACTTTTACTATAAAGTAAGCAAGTTAGAACCAAAGGTAAATACTTAACTTACCATCTTATCATATATAGCAAAAAACAACATGAATATCTGAACTTTCAAAATTCCACAAGTGTATCCAATTAGCATCAAAAGATAAAGGATGCTCTACCTTTTTGGCAAGGTATCTGTCCACACAAAGAAAGTGGTTAGTTGAATGATATGCAAATCTAACATATGATCATTCATCATCGCCATCATCATCATCGACAACAACAAGTTCACCTTAGTTCCAATTATGTCGGGGTCCAAGACATGCAAATTAAAAATGTCAATTAATAGTTTAAAATTTGCTAACATTATAAATTCATGCAAAAAATAAAGTAGCAAAGTTTTATGCTGATATCTTTTATGTCGCAACCTTGATATGAAGGAAAAATGAGATGAAATTTTGAACCGTCGCCATTATATGGAAACTATCACGAGACGGCCATGAATTAATTGCTATACGCATATCCCATTACACGATTAATATTGAAAAATCGGCATGTGCGATGTGGAACACGACGAACTGTGATTTATTCACAAACTCCCAATTTTTTAGAGAACTGATTTCAGAACAAAAAACATAACTACCACAAAAGAGTTAGTTTCTTTTTCAAAGAACTCAAAGTGCAAACAAAACAAAACTTTGAGAGAATCCCACAAAAATAGAATTTCATTCATCTTCGCCCCATTACAGATCCCATTAGGCGATTACATATTATCACAAATTCGCAGATTTGCTAAATTAAGCCTTACCCCCCCCCCCTTCCTTATGAACGCCCATCCACAACCACCAAGTCTTAACCGCATACAAAGTAGACTGAAGTTACAAAATCACAGAGAACGCAAAAATATCCAAAAATATAACAACAGTAATAATAGTAATAATAAATAATAATCAAGCTGACGAAAAATGGGATCGAGGAGGAGGTAATAGCTGACGAGACTGATGCAGTGAGTTGCTCCCTCCACTGCCATTACTACCCGGGGAAGCATACTGCAAAATAAAAGGATGTCTCAAAAGCTTGCCGGCAGTCCACCGTTTAGCTGGATCCCTTTGAAGGCAACAAGCAATAAAATCCCTGAATTCCGGGCTAGCGGAGTGGGGCGCCTCAGGTGGTTGAGACATACAAATGGCGCACATTAGACTAGCCCAATCTCCTTGCCTTCCCACCGCAAATGGAAATTTACCCAAGTAAAATTCAAGAATGCTAACTCCAAAACTCCAAATATCTCCAGCATATCCATCATATTGGCCATGATTTAAATCTGTGTTAATTCTCTCCGGGCTCATGTAAGCTATAGTGCCTACGGATGAATTACAAGGGTCCATTGTCTGAGCCAAAACACGAGAGACACCAAAATCGGCTATTTTTACTACTCGTCGCGAATTGATGAGCAGATTGGAGGGTTTGATGTCGCGGTGGACGATTTTGCGCTTGTGGAGATAGTACAGACCGTAGAGAACCTGACTGGCGACATCGGAGAGAGAAGGTTCGATAGGGATGTGTGTACCTTCTAGGGATCCCTTGTCCATGTACTCGAGGAGGACTTGGATTTCCCCGCTGTGATCGAAGAGGTTGTGGCATTTGACGACGTTAGGGTTGTCGACGTCTCGGAGGATCTGGATTTCTCGGCACATCTGGACGCGTACGGCGTCCTCGTGGTTGCCGTATATCACTTTTAGGGCGTAGAGTTTCCCGGTAGGGCGGTGGATGACTTTGTATACGGTGCCGCCGGCGCCGCTGCCGATGCGGCTTATACGATCCAGCTCGGCGTATGACAGCGGCGGGGAGGAGGATGAGGAGGAGGACGGGGCAGAACTGGGGGGGAGAGGCAGCGGCACGGCGAGGGAGGGGTCGCGATGGGGAAGAGGGAGGGTAAGGTCGGGGCGGCGGCGGCGGTTAGCGCGATTCGCGGCGCCAAGGGTTGGTGGCGGTTGCTGAGGTCTCATGATGATTGATGAAAAATTTGAAAAAGCTAATCAGCTTGACACTGATTTATTCATGGAAAGGGGGAATTTTGAAGAATAGATTTGCATAATGGGAGACAATGGAGAGAGAAAGTTCTTGGAAGAGAGAGATGGTGGAATTATGATTTGTGACAAGTGGAATGCGAGGAAGCGAGAGGGAAGGGGCATAGATGTGTGGACATTAGACCCGACAATTTATCACACGAAACAAAAATACGATACGAAAACGACACAAAAATTTATTGTTTATGTTTGCATTTAGAGTACACGATACGAAAATACACGAACACGAAAGTACACGACCGAGATTTAGTGTCGATTTTGTGTTTACCCTTTGGGTATACGACACGACACGAGGTACACGAAATAAATAAATATAATATTTAATATTTAATTTAATAAAAATATATATTTTATGAATTCTCTTTATAATAAACTTTAAAATTTGAAAATATAATGTGAATTTTCATAAATTTCGTGTAAATATTCGTGTTTTCGTTGTCATTCGTTTTATTTCGTCTACTAAAACTTATAAAAATAATATTATAATATTAAATTAGTATTTTTTATAATATTTTAATATTTATTTTATATTATGTGCCTGACACGAAAACACATACCTAAACGACACGAATTTGCAGATACAATACACGACATGACACGAATTCATTTAGTGTCGTATGGTCAATTTTTGAGACACGAAACACGAAAGATAATGCATACCTAACGAATTGTCAGGTCTAGTGTACATGCGTGAGTGTGTCTTTTTGTTTTTTTAACACTACTAAATCTTTATATATATTAAAAGAATATAGTCATTTTGGAAGGATATTTTCCGTCAAAATTTAGTAGGTATAATAGCGATTTTTTTAATAAAATCGTTGCAAAAAATTAAAGAAAAAATAGGTGTAATGGCGGTTTTTAATAAAACCGTTGCAAAAAAATTAAAGAAAGAATTAATAAAAGCAATAAATTTGAAGATAAAAATACGGAATTTCCCGCCCAAATTATAGTTAGTGTATAGTAGGTCTAATGGCGGTTTTATGAATAAAACCGTCGCAAAAGAAATTAAATAAAAAATTAATAAAAGCAATATTGAAGATAAAAATATAGAACTTGATTAGAATAAATCATCACAGCCACATTCTTCACTAGCATGTTATTGTATAGTAGTTGCAATGACGGTTTATCAAAAAACTGCCCCATTAGAATTGGTGGTTTTTTTAGAATTGGCGGTTTTATTAGGAGTGACGGTTTAACAAAAAACTGTTTATGTTTTCGTATCCACAACAACCATATTGTCCACTACTTTAGTCACTAACATAAAACTACCTTATAACCGGCATATTAAAATGAAAAACAGTATAAAAGGAGCCCCTAGCCAAGGAATATACATCAGCTCCATTCCATTATTCCTATAGTTGCAGAAACGATCACCATATAAATATATTAACAAAAGATAGACAACATGCCGATTTGGAGCAGTATAAGAGATCTGGAACCCAGAAATTTCAGATGGAGCATGAGATTGCGTCTGGTCAGATCATATGATGTGCTTGATTTTGCTGGGAGAGGCATAAAAACAGTTGAATGCATATTTCACGATGTAAACAGTAAGATTCTATTACATTGTGATTACGTTTTCCATATATAAAGATCTCTCTCATTTACTTGATGCAACACTATGTAATTCTTTTTATTTATAGGCAGACATGATCCATGCTCAAATAAAAAAAACCATGGGTTTCGAAGCACATACTGCAGGAAGAAAAACTATATAAAGTGTCTAATTTTTTGGTTGCCTTAAATGATATGCCATATCCAACAACTGATGCACCCTTCATGAACAACATTTGTGGATGAACTCTCATATATGAAGACCCGAAAGAAGAATTTTCAAATTGAGATTTGTGCTTAAAAGTTTTGCAGATTTTTGAGACAAGCACCAACATTGTCACAGGGAAACTTTACGGTAAGTTACTACAATTTCTAAATTTCAGGATTACAATATTCTTTTCTACATTCCTCATGATTTTTTGATATAAGACTTCGAGGATCCTATCCCATCAATTGTTGAAAGCACGTATTCATCCTCTGGCATTTACACTGAAGATTCGTCTTACTTTAAAGAAAGGGCGATTTTGGCACCTACACTATACGCCGTTGATGAAGTGAATCAGTACATGAACGCACAATTAGCTGGAGATGGACGCTTATATTTAAGTTCGGACGAACTGTGTAATTCAAACAAGACAACTGATGTCATAAATGAACTTCACACAACTGAATTTTTGAATGAAATCAGGTCTTTAGGGGTTCCAAACCATGAACTTAATTTGAAAGTAGGTGCTCCGATGATGTTGCTACGAAATGTCGACTATTCAATTGGATTATGTAATGGTACAAGAATGGTCGTGACAAAGCTTGGGAACTATGTCATTGAAGCTGAGATTTTTAACAGGAAGTAACGTAGGACATCGAGCACTAATTCCTAGAATGTCGTTGACACCTTCTGATCCCAGGCTACCAGTCAAATTCACAAGAAGACAATATCCCTTGATTGTGTCATTTGCAATGACCATAAATAAGAGTCAAGGTCAATCTTTGACTCACGTTGGACTATTTCTAAGGAAACGAGTTTTTTTTTTTATCACGGTCAACTATATGTGCCTTTGTCAAATGTTACTCATCAGGGTCTCAAAATCTTGATGGGCGACAAAGAAAACAACAAATATACCACAACAAGAAATATCGTCTATAGGGAGGTCTTCCGCAATTTGTAAAAATTGTTATTTTTATTTATCTCGAACAATATTAAATATATCGCACTGTGTTATATTGATCTTAATATTTTTTCTCTTAATTATTTAAACTCTCTCAATGTGCAAATATCTCAACTATTTATAGAATTTAAACTAGAGCTCGTGCATCGCACGTCGGGTATTACTAGTAAGATATGGAGTTAGGATGACAATTTTGTTCCGATCCTCACTATTTCATTATGATTCGTGACTTATGGATCGCCTTGTTCCACGACCCGCAGTAGGGCGGGGCGGGTCTGGGTACCAATCTTGCCATGTGGGTACTCGTCCGGCCCCGTCCCACGCAATTTTTATATTTTTTAATATATTTAATATATGTTTTTATATATTTTTTTATATATTATATATTTTTCAGTAGATCTTACATATTTATATTAATAATGACAATTTTTATAAATAATAACATGTATTATAAAAATAAAATATTAGATAAAAAACTCATCAAAATATTTATTTTATCAAATTTGAAGTAACATTTTTTTCTATATGGGTCGACCCGCTACGCCCGGCGACCCACGGTGGGTCGCCCCCCGCCTCCGCCCATTGCCATCACTATATAGAGTATCGTTTGGTAAATTAATGATTTAAGATATTTTTACGGTTTGAAATAGTTTCACACAAATTAATAAAATTATATTTGGGTAATAGACTTTTATAAAAACTATCAGATTCAATTTTAGAATATTACTCCTTGCATCCGCGAAAATTATGATACATTTAATTTAGGGTTCTATCTTTTATAATACCAAATCATAAAAGTAACAAGTTATATATCCTCATTCATAAGAGTATAAGTTTTTGATACCAAAAGACATTAATACCCTTAAATCTATCACTAAAAGGTAAAAAAGGAAAGTCAACATCAACACCTTTTTGGAGGATATTTTAGTCTTTTTAAGAAATGAGATCAATAACTTACACTCTTATGAATGAGGATATATAACTTATCAATTTTATGGTTTGGTATTAAAAAATGGGATCTCTCTTTTTTAGTACCAAACCATAAAAGTAACAAGTTATATATCCCCATTCATAAAACTATAAGTTTTTTATACCAAAATGTGTTAAAAGACTTTATTACCCTTAAAGTCTACCAATAAGAGAAAAAAAAAACTAAAAAAGAAAAAGGAAGATTATTAAAACTAAACAACAATAAAAAAAGGTCCCACAACTCAATATTCCAAAACTCTCCTCCTCTCTCGCAAAAAGTCTCCGTCGTGAAACCCTTCACGGCCGGAAAATGTCGACCTCCGACTACCACAGAATCAAGACGCCGGAAGTTCCGCTAGCGACACTCCATCTCAAGAGCAATTCGCCAATGAGCCGCGGTTAGTGTATTTTCATTCACACACGATCGTGCCACGACGGTTGTTCATCTTCCCACGATCGTCTTTGAAGAAGATGAGACCATCGTGGACACGATGGTCTTTCGTGGGCACGATCGCTACACACGACGGCCGCCGATCGTGTGTGCCGCCGTGTGCTAGAAGTGCAAAGCTCACGCTTGCACACGATCGCAGCACGATCGTTTCCCGTCGTGTGAACCGTCGTGTGGCACGATGGTCTTCACACGACGGGCATCGATCGTGTGCATGCGATCGTGTGCAAGGCGTAATTTTTTTTTCGTTCTCTTAAGCATTTTATCATATTCTTATGAGTTGTATGTCCATATTGCAAATCAAGTTGCGTATGGAAGAGACCTACATTGCGTTTTGTTACACGTCAAGTGAATCTTTACATACGGAGGCGGTATTTAAAGAGATCATTGAGACATTAAGGAGTATGGGCCGCACTGGCCGTTGCCGATCGAGCTATCGAGAGCTTGACCGAGGGGGTCTGGGGCGCTTGATTAAAGTTAGGAGGAATGGGAGTTCAAATACCGCCTACATCACTTGATTGCTCGTCAATTGGAGGGTGATCAAATCCCCGGATGAGTCGTGGTTCCGTGCTTTGCGGGAGGACCATTCGTTTTACGGCCCGTGATTTCGCCTTGATCACGGGACTCCATTTTGGAAACTCTACCTTCCATCCCCAGGACGACCATCTCCTTCCGTCCGACGGTATTTTCCACAGAATACTCCATGGCAAAAACATTAAGGTTAGTGTTCTGCGGAAGAGGTTCAATGCTCGAGATTTTGGTAGAGACATAAGAGATTATCTCAAGGTTGCCAATTTGCTTATATACTACTACTTTATCCTTGTAACACCCTCAAGATATTCGAGGTATATTACAGCGCCGTGAATCCCTATATGGGACCCACCAGGCTGAACAGCATCAAACTCATCGACTCACATAAACGACAGGACAATACCATGTCATAAAGACGCAAAACAGAACAATCCACCCGGTTAATGGCCAAACATAACATCATCAATCAATACAAACATATAGGCAACAATACAATCCGGACGGACAAGAACTCTTAAGTACTCGAGTACAACCATTAGTTCAAAAGCCACAAAAGATGAAGAGACAAAAAGACATTAAGACGTCACTTAGGCACAATCATCACGCTCGGCCATCATCCGCATACCGTCCAAATACCATTGCCGTCTTGAACCCGACTCAAATTCATAAAACGAATTTCCCAAAACGGTCCCCGTGAGGGGTTAGCAATTACGCTAGTACAAGTATTCAAGGCAAACCAATCGCTTACACATTTCATAGTACATGCACCAATATCAATTTCAAAAGTCAAAACCAGACATGTCTTTTCCTAAAACATACACCCACAATTAGCCTCGAGAACAGGCGGCAGATACATTCTCGCCGAGGCCTCATAGGACCCTACCGAGTTGGCTACAATTACAAAAAAACAAAACCACGCACACGCTAAGCCGTGAGAACAGGCGGCAGATACATTCTCACTCGAGGCCTTGCAAGGACCCTAACGAGTTGGCTAGCGGTACGAAACTCGTGAAATCCAGGCGGCAAGATAGATTTCTCCCGGACTCCGGGCCAACACAAGGTGAGTTACACACAAGTAATATACATTACCATTTCATGTTAAGCTTAAAGGTTTCCAAAAATACTTGCCTCGATTAATAGACGGTGACGCGAACGGAACTAAGAATCAAGCACGACCGTGAGGAACCGACGAATGAACCTAACGATTCGAATAACACAATCACAACCAACTCTAGACGATTACGGAAACGGAATACACCCGAAACCCGCCTACGATTCATGTATATTCGAATAAAAATAACAACGAGGGCGACCACAACTAAACCCTCTCGATTCCGTAAAAATCCACAAAATATCCATGAATCCGTAGGAAAACTAAAGATACTAACAATATCAATCGTATACATCATGAATCCACCAACAAAACGGAACGAATCGGAAGAAAACCCAAAACCCCCAAATTAATCGAAAATAGGGTTTTAGAATATTACCTTTGAGATTCAAGAACTAAGATCCGTAGAACACGCGTTAAATTGATTGCCCGAGCTTCACAATCGAAAAGAAATGATGAAAATCGACTTCGGATGAAGAACTCTCCCCTCTATATCCTTCTCTCTCGCGATGCAAAGGAAAATGGGAAGGAGACGACCGATCTCGTCTAATAAAGACGGATCTCGCACATTGACCGCTTCGTGTGCCGCGCAAGCAAAGTGTGCCGCGGCATGTGCCAAGAAAATACTCCCGTGTTTTCGCGTTGTGCCGCGGCGGCTGCGTGTGCCGCGGCACACGGTGCAGATTGGGTTTTGGTCGCGGAAGACACACGAGTGTGCCGCGGCACCGGACAGTGTGTGCCGCGGCACACAGTCTGATTGCTCGACCAACATTTGGAGAAATTTGTGTGCCGCGGCGCACGCACCTCAGGCCGCGCCACACCCCATTTTGGTTCCCAAAATGATAAAAATGATCCTAAAGAGAATAAAACGATAGGAATCCATATTTAGGGACTAATAACACGAAACGGATCCACAAAGAACCCCGAAACGGCGGTTCCGCATCACAATAACGAGAATACAGTTCAACAGTTTGACAGAAGGACACGCTGAAAAGTACACGAGGGTCACCACGATCGAGAAATACACCAAAACGAAAATACAAGGGAAAGAAAATACGGATATTACATTCTACACCTCTAAAAATAAGTTTCATCCCGAAACTTAAGAAACAAACAACTCCGGGTACCTAGCACGCATGCTATCCTCGGTTTCCCAAGTTGCTTCCTCGACACCGTGTCTCGACCACTGCACTTTGACCAAAGGTATGGTCTTATGCCTCAATCGTTTCTCACGATGCTCCAAAATCTTCAAAGGACGCTCCTCAAAAGTAATATCTTCAGCAATATCAATCTCGCCATAATCGATGACGTGACTAGGATCCGGGACATATTTCCTCAATTGGGAAACATGAAAAATGCTATGAACATGACTCAAGGCTGGAGGTAACGCCAAACGGTACGCTAATTCACCGACTCGCTCGAGAGTTTCAAAGGGTCCAATAAATCTCGGACTCAGCTTTCCTTTCTTCCCGAAACGAAAAACTCCCTTCGTCGGCGACACCTTTAGCAAAACGTGGTCTCCCACCTCGAATTCCAAGGGTCGACGACGGACGTCGGCATATGACTTCGCCGACTCGGGCGCCAACATCCGTTCTCGAATTAACTCTATCTTCCGTCTCGTCTCTAAAACGACATCCGGCTCGGTCCCACCAAATCGGACGCCTCATTCCAACAAATCGGTGATCGACATCGCCGCCATAAAGTGCCTCATACGGTGCCATCCGAATCGACGCGTGCCAACTATTGTTATACGTGAATTCGATCAGCAAATGTTCCTCCCAAATACTACTCCAATCGAGAGCACAGCACGCAACAAGTCCTCGAACGTCTGGATAGTGCGTTCCGACCGCCCATCCGTCTGGGATGAAAAGAGGTACTCAAACGCAACCGGTACCTAACGCCTTATGCACCGCCGCCGAAGTGCGATACAAACGGCCGTCACGATCCGAAACAATAGACTTGAGTACCGTGAAGTCTCACGATCTGCGCAATAAACACACGAGCTAACTTCTCCGGCCCCAAGTGTCCTTGATGCCCGAAAATGTGCCGACTTGGTCGACGATCGACAATCACCCAAACCATATTCATGCCCGACTTCGATCTCGGCACTCGTAATGAAATCCATCGATATATCTTCCCATTTCCATTCGAACGGAAGTGATCGCAAAGCCCACTGGTCCGATGCTCGATTTTGACTGCTGACAAGTCAAACATCTCGCTACAAACTGTGCGACCTCATCCTTCATATCATTCCACCAGAAATTCCTTCTCAAGTCCTTGTACATCTTACTCGAACCAGGATGAACGGAGTAAGGTGTAGCATGGGCCTCCCGTAAAATACTCTGCCTCAACTCTGAGTCGTTCGGCACACAAAGCCGACTCTGGAATCTCAAAACACCATCCTCGTGAATCACAAATCCAGGAGACTTTTCTTTAAGAACGTTCTCTCGGATTTGAGTAATCATCGGATCCTCTAACTGCTTCAGCTTAATTTCATCGATCAAAGACGACAAAACCTCTAAAGCACGAAGTTGCCCGACGGCTCCCGGCAACGAGACCTCAACATCTAACTCGATCAAAGCCCTCCGAAGCTCAGACCGAGATGTAAGGATCTCAAGCGTTCGCAACGCAACTGGTTTCCGACTCAAGGCGTCGGCCACGACGTTCGCCTTGCCCGGATGATAAAGGATTTCGAGGTCATAATCCTTAATCAACTCCAACCACCTCCTCTGCCTCATATTCAATTCTCGCTGGGTAAATATGTATTTCAGACTTTTGTGATCGGTAAAAATCTGACATGCAGAGCCGAAAAGATAATGACGCCAAATCTTGAGCGCAAAACGATCGCCGCTAACTCCAAATCATGAGTAGGGTAGTTCAATTCATACGGCCTCAATTGTCTCGACGCATAGGCAATGGTGTTGCCGTCTTTGCATCAATACGCACCCAAGACCCCGCCCGAATCATCGCTATAAACGGCAAAACCTTCGTTACCACATGGCAACGCCAAAACCGGGCTGAAGTCAAACGCTTCTTCACTCCTCAAAACTCGATCGCCTCTCGTCATTCCGCACGAACCTCTCGGATTTCCGGAGCAATCGCGTAAGTGGCCGAGCCGCCGAGAAACCTCGACGAACCTACTAGTAGCCACTAAACCCAAGAAACTACGGAGCTCCTTCACATTCTTGGGCGGTGCCCAATCCAACACGGCCTCAATCTTCTCGGATCCACACGAACCCCCTACCGAAATCACGTGACCTAAAAACATCACTTCTTTCACCTTAACTCACATTTCGAGAACTTTGCATAGAGTTGCTCGGTCCTTAAAATGTCTAATACTATCCGCAAATGATGGGCATGCTCTTCCTCGTTCCTCGAATAAATAAGAATATCAATAAAGACGACGACGCACTTATCCAAATACTCGATAAAAATTTTGTTCATCAATCGCATGAACACCGCCGCGCATTAGTTAACCCGAAAGGCATAACTACAAACTCATAATGTCCGTATCTCGACCGAAAAGTCATCTTCGCACATCGGACTCTCTCACCCTGAGCCGGTAGTACCCCGATTTCAAATCAATTTTCGAGAATACCGTAGCTCCTCGCAACCGATCGAACAAGTCATCAATTCTCGGCAAAGGATACTTGTTCTTGATGGTCACCTTGTTTAGTTCGCGATAGTCGATACACAAACGTAGTGAACCATCCTTCTTTCGCACAAACAGACCGTGCGCCCAAGGCGAGGCGCTCGGTCGAACATACCCCGACTCGAGAAGCTCACTCAACCGCTTCTTCAACTCGACATCTCTCAAGGTGCCATGCGATACGGCGCTTTGAAATCGGAGCCGCGCCCGGCTCTAATTCTATAACAAACTCAACCTCACGATCCGGTGGCAATCCCGTAACTCATCAGAAATACATCAGAAACTCACTAACGATCGGAATCGACGAAAACTCGACTCCACCATCCCCGCCTTCAAGGCGTAGCACCAATAACCAAGACACCCCTTTCGCAGAGTTTCACCGCCTTCAAGGCGTTAATAACAACCTTCGGGTTCTCTTTCGCCCGCGAAAGAGTGTTCTGCATCCGTCTCGCTAACATGGTAATGATCCTCGTGCGGTAGTTCATGATTGCACCATGCCGCTCGAGCCAATCATTCCCGAGAATTAAATCCTCACCCTCAATACCCACAACAATAAGATTAGAGAGCCACGCCTCTCACAAATGATCACAGATGGGCCGGACTTCTCGATCACCGACAATTCTATCACCGCTAGGAAGTTTAACGATGAAAGGCTCGCAAGGTGACAAGCCGAGACTCAAACGACGTACACACTCTAGAGAAATGAATGAATGCGTAGCACCAATCAAAAAGTACACCGACAGATGGAAATGAATATGAACGGTACTGCCGCCACAAGAGCCGCCGGATCATCGGCTCTCCTCATCTCATAGATACGCGGGCCGAGCAGAGCCGACACCGAAACTCCACCTCTAGCGGGCTGACCCCGACCCCTACTTGGCCGGCACTCGGTGGAGGCGGCGGAGCAAATGAGCCCCGGTTCACACTCGGCTCCAACGGCCGGTTGAGATGAACGGCGCCGCGGCGCCTTGATCTCGCTCACAAAAAGGGGCCTTGTGGCCTAGCCGTCCACAAGTATGACAGTAAGCTTGACGAGAACATTGCCGGCTCCTATGGCCTTGCACACCACGCTTAAAACATGTGGGTTCATGAGCGGAGGTTCCGCGGCACTCAAAGCTCCCAGAGAAACGAGCCGAACCGCCCGTTGAAAAATTTGCGGCTTGAGATTTCGCCGGCCTCCACTCTTGGGACCGTAAAAATTTCCAACCGACTTCGCTTACTCTCGCGGCCGCCTCACTCGCCGTCACACATATCATAAGCAAGGGCCCCGCTCTGGTAATCTTTCAAGGTAGTGCATACAAGCCCCGACATATAGTCCCGAATCGGCAACTTCATCCGTCTGAGAAATGGAAAATCTTGTCACTCTCTCGACAACTTGGGTCTTCACATAACCCAACTCCTTATTAAAATCGGCAATAGCTTGAGCTACGGGATATCCCGTGGTTGAGCATCATAAAAGCATGTACCCGAGCTCGTCGATCGCCACGGCAATATTCGCCTCCATCAACTCTTGAAACTCACCACGTAATAAAGATGGTCTTTGGGCCCAACGGCCTCCCACCACCCGTAGGCCCCCAAAGTGAGAAAATATTGAGCAATAGGGACTTTACGGTCCCTGGGCGATTAGTGGCAACGAAGACTTTAGATATCTCCTTGATCCACCCTTCCCACCAATCGGGTCTCAAGCTCCCAAAACCGAGGAGGATGCATCTTGATGACGTCTTGGAGCCATCGGTCCGCTCTGCCCGATTAGCATGGGCTCGCCCGGTTCGAACCGCCCGAGCTATTGCCGCCATTTGGTTCACCATCCGTTGCATTACGGCCGCAATACCAAGATCGGCACGCTCCCGAGAAGAAGCATGGCTATGACGGCCGCCGCACGCCGGCCTCAAGATCGTGACGTGGCCGCCCCACCGGCCGCCCACGTCCCTGGCCGCCCACGACCGCGACCGCGACCACGACCTCTTCCAAGATCCATACCGGAGTTAAATAAGTAGCAAAAGCCATACGAGGATCGACAAGAAAAGAACAATTACAAGTCGAGAATCAAAGGTACGATACAAGGAAATAATGAACAGAGGAAGGAAAACTTACGGACACCGGTAGTACCGAATCATGGCAACGTGACGATGATGTGCAAAACAAAACACCACAAGACCCAATAAACCGACAAGCCTAGGTATCCATAAACCTAGAGCTCGATACCATTTTCGTAACACCCTCAAGATATTCGAGGTATATTACGGTAGTGAATCCCTATATGGGACCCACCAGTGAAAAAGATCAAACTCATCGACTCACATAAACGACAGGACAATACCATGTCATAAAGACGCAAAATGTAACAATCCACCCGTTAATGGTCAAACATAACATCATCAATCAATACAAACATATAGGCAACAATACAATCCGGACGGACAAGAACTCTTAAGTACTCGAGTACAACCATTAGTTCAAAAGCCACAAAAGATGAAGAGACAAAAAGACATTAAGACGTCACTTAGGCACAATCATCACGCTCGGCCATCATCCGCATAATCGTCCGTCATTGCCTCTCGGTGAACCTGACCTGAAATTCATAAAACGAATTTCCCCAAAACGGGTCCCCAGAGGGGTTAGCAATTACGCTAGTACAAGTATTCAAGGCAAACCAATCGCTTACACATTTCATAGTACATGCACCAATATCAATTTCAAAAGTCAAAACCAGACATGTCTTTTCCGGAAAACATACAGTCCACAATTAGCCTCGAGAACAGGGCGGCAGCATACATTCTCGCTCGAGGCCTCATAGGGACCCTACCGAGTTGGCTACAATTACAAAAAAAACAAAACCACGCACACGCTAAGCCGTGAGAACAGGGCGGCAGCATACATTCTCACTCGAGGCCTTGCAAGGACCCTAACGAGTTGGCTAGCGGTACGAAACTCGTGAAATCCAGGCAAAGATAGATTTCCTCCTTGACCCCGTCGGCCAACACAAGGTGAGTTACACACAAGTAATATACATTACCATTTCATGTTAAGCTTAAAGGTTTCCAAAAATACTTGCCTCGATTAATAGATTGTGACGCGAACTAACTAAGAATCAAGCTCTACCGTGAGGAACCGACGAATGAACCTAACGATTCGAATAACACAATCACAACCAACTCTAGACGATTACGGAAACGGAATACACCCGGAAACCCACCTACGATTCATGTATATTCGAATAAAAATAACAACGAGGGCGGACCACAACCAAACCCTCTCGATTCCGTAAAAATCCACAAAATATCCATGAATCCGTAGGAAAACTAAAGATACTAACAATATCAATCGTATACATCATGAATCCACCAACAAAACGGAACGAATCGGAAGAAAAACCCAAAACCCCCAAAGTAATCGAAAATAGGGTTTTAGAATATTACCTTTGGAGATTCAAGAACTAAGATCCGTAGAACACGCGTTAAATTGATTGCCCGAGCTTCACAATCGAAAAGAAATGATGAAAATCGACCCCCGGATGAAGAACTCTCCCCCTCTATATCCTTCTCTCTCGCGATGCAGTGGAAAAATGGGAAGGAGACGACCGATCTCGTCTAATAAAGACGGATCTGCACAATTGACCGCTTCGTGTGCGCAAGACGCAAAGTGTGCCGCGCACGTGCCAAGAAAATACTCCTGTGTTTTCGCGTTGTGCCGCAAGATACTGCGTGTGCCGCGCACACGCATACTGGGTTTTGGTCGCGGAAGACACACGAGTGTGCCGCGCACCGACAGTGTGCCGCGGCACCGGACAGTGTGCCGCGGCACGATGTGTGCCGGCATCGATGGGTGTGCCGCGGCACACGCATGCATTGCTCGACCAACATTTGGAGAAATTTGTGTGCGGCGCACGCACCTCAGGCCGCTGCCCACACCCCATTTTGGTTCCCAAAATGATAAAAATGATCCTAAAGAGAATAAAACGATAGGAATCCATATTTAGGGACTAATAACACGAAACGGATCCACAAAGAACCAAACGGCGGTTCCGCATCACAATAACGAGAATACAGTTCAACAGTTTGACAGGAAGGACACGCTGAAAAGTACACGAGGGTCACCACGATCGAGAAATACACCAAAAACGAAAATACAAGGGAAAGAAAAATACGGATATTACAATCCTATGCCGTGACGACATGATGGTCGAGACATGGGCATGGGCATTAGTGGAGGATTTCGAGCAGTGGGATATGTTTCCTTGGGGTTCTTATGCCTTTGGGGTTTTATCTTACTACATAGGCAACGTTGCCATGAAGGAGGGACAAGAGCACAAGGACTATCACTTCTATGGTCCTGTTTGGGCTTTACAAATATGGTCGTATGAGATGATTCCTGCATTGGGAGCATTGTGTGGTAGTCGAGATAAAACTGTCCAAGTCCCCCGGTGTTTGATGTGGACTACGAGGAAGATGTTTTGTGATTTCACTCATTTCTTCGACGATAAGGTACATAAATTTGTAAACGTATTTTCTCCTAACTTCACTCATCTCTTCAACATTATGTGATTGCCCATCTAATGGTATGCTTTAATGACTATTGTTGCGGACAAAGTACTTCCTCTTTACCGCATCCGGAGGAGGATGAGGCCGAGTACTACTACCCGAGCTTTGAGAATGGCTCGCCTTATGACGTTAAATTCATTAAGCCTCGTAAGAATAGCCGTGAGGAATAAGGAGGATGAGCCTCGCCGATCCCGAGGAAGAAAGTTATGGATAGGTTGAAGAAGGTCACCGGAAAATTGATTACATATGAGTCGGCACATAAAGTGTCGAAGCGACGCCGGCAGAGTACCCCACCAAGACATGGTGCGTAGACATCGGACCGGAGAGGCAAACAGAGAGGGTGTGTTGTGTCCACGGACTTCCTTGTCCGGACCACACCTGTGACACGAGCAGGATGAGTACTTCGATCGCCGTTTGAAGGCGATCTTGTACGACGATTCCGAGTCCGATTTATTGCTCGAGTTTCTCCGGTGCTTTCGGGATCGTGGATTTCTTCGGACCTATGCATAGGCGTTCTAGGAGCCCGGTACACTACTCAGCTGGGAGCCATGATAGGCCTCGTCATTCTGCATCTGATAGCAGCGCCCGGCGGAGGATTCCTGACCCTCCACGTCACTCAGTCTCTGGCGCAGCACACAGTCACCATTCTCATCGTCAGCCTAGTCATCATTCGAGTCACCATTCTCAGCGTCAGCCGAGTCACCATTCTCAGCATCCGCCTACCCACCATTCTGAGGTCCAAAGACAAATACCATTCTCGATTCATCATTCTCGTTGAGCGGACTCAAGAGCCCCTTGATTACGAGCATCGCATGAGCCATTTGAGGCGCCTGCTCAAAGAGATGGGACGATGTTCGACTGGTTTCAGGACGAGCATCATTACAGTTCGATGTTTCGCAGTGAGGGTGGTGGTCCTGAGCAGCAACCTCCATTTCAGATCGAGCAGCCAGTTTTTGAGATCGAGCAGCCGACTGTACAGCTCTCTGATCGTTATAGTTGTGAGAGGGATGCTGAGGGTGACGAAGATGGTGAGAGTGCCGGAACGCAGCATTTGGGTGAGCGTAGTCTTCCACCGCGAGTGAGTCGACCATCTGCTGCTCTTCGAGAGCCTTTTGTGGTTGCGCCTCCCAGAGATAGCGAGGCTCTGAAGAAGTTGTACCTACAGTTTAGGAGGGAGCAGCCACGTGATGCTATTGTCCGGTGTTTGGAGACTGGGCATGCTCTCACCCAGGCGTTATTTGACCGGATAGAGTCTACCCGTGAAGACTTTGATGCCGAGGTGATAGACTGTTATGTGCTTGCGACTCGAGCGAGGCTTCGGAGGGGAGTCCGTAGTGTTGGTGTCGGTAGAGTTGGCACTGTACTTGCCGGCTCCCTATTTTACGTAAGTTCTATAACCTACTCACTTGTATATCATTGGTTTGATATCGATATTTTTTAATTTTGTGGTTTGGCTTTTTGTAGTTAGTTTTGGCCAACGAGTTTGCAAGACTCCATCCGGATGATCCACTTGGCATCAAGGTGATGGGGAAGCCGGTTTACAAGGAGTGGAAAATTCCTAAATGAATCGAGGACTACATGACAGGTCTTGATACACCACATGCGGTTCCATGGTTAAATTGCAACGAAGTAAGTTTGAAATTTATATTTATAAATAATTGATGATTTGTTGCCATTTGAAATTTATATGTATAAATGATTCGCTATGTTTGATGTGATGATCTTATATGATTACATATTGTGTTTGAACAGATCATTGCCATTTGTTGCCTCGACCAAAGCCACTGGGTGACTATCAAGATTGACATCATAGCATGGACCGTGGAGTTGTACGATTCCTTGTCACACCACCACGAAGATGGTCGTTACCGATTCAACCAATCACGACCGATTATGCGTCGATGCCTCGTGTGCTAGCTCAATCCGGTATTGGATGAACAACCAATCGAAAACGAAGTATGACACGGAGATGAGTTTCAAAATTATGCCACGAGAGCTACAGTTCATACAAAACGACAATCACAGTTGTGGCCCCTTCGCGTGCATGTACTGGATCGACTCTGCCTCTCGCAAACCCGTGAGCAAGTCACCAAATCAAGGAACTTAATGAAAGATATATTAAGAAATATCGATATGGCCTAGCCGCTAAAATCTTTATGTTGTCTTTAGACATGTAGAATGGTTTATGTTGTGTTGTACAATATTTATGTTATATTTAGACAGCTTTGGATGAATGTGTCGGTGTTGTTAAATCAATGTGTTGGCTCGTGTTACACACGATGGATGCACACGATCGTGGCCATCGTGGTGTTGCGATCGCGGTGCAACCTTCCCACGGTCATGCGTCTGATGTCGCTGCAGGCGCACGATGGTCCGGCATGATCGTGTGCAAACGATCGCGTGAGTACCATCGTGGAACGGCCGCACACGATCGTGTGTTCAATCGTGGCCACGACCGTACACGATCGTGTGCATATGAACTTTTGGTATTTTTGCAAATTTGAAGTATTGTGTTATCTAGAATGATGTTTTGTGATTCAAACATCGCATGTTCAAACATTAATTACAATATGGCTTCTTATACGAACTCCTATTTGTCATTTCCTTGTAATTCATTAGTATATGAGGTCATTCATCCAGATGATTGAACTTATCCGTACGTACTAATAGAACAATTGGACGACACATGATATGCAATATATTATGGTAATTCAATCAATAACTTTTTATATAAGTGTATCATTAACAAATAATTGTTAATATATAAGTAACAACACCTAAATTGACGAGTAATTTGAGAAATTGGTGAAAATTCTTGACGTTCTTGTGCACACGATCGTGTGTTCAATCGTGGCCACGACCGTGTACACGATTGTGTGCATATGAACTTTTGGTATTTTTGCAAATTTGAAGTATTGTGTTATCTAGAATGATGTTTTGTGATTCAAACATCGCTTGTTCAACCATTAATTACAATATGGCTTCTTATACGAACTCCTATTTGTCATTTCGTTGTAATTCATTAGCATACGAGGTCATTCATCCAGATGATTGAACTTATCCGTACGTACTAATAGAACAATTGGACGACACATGATATGCAATATATTATGGTAATTCAATCAATAACTTTTTATATAAGTGTATCATTAACAAATAATTGTTAATATATAAGTAACAACACCTAAATTGACGAGTAATTTGAGAAATTGGTGAAAGTTCTTGACGTTCTTGTGCACACGATCGTGTGTTCAATCGTGGCCACGACCGTGTACACGATCGTGTGCATATGAACTTTTGGTATTTTTGCAAATTTGAAGTATTGTGTTATCTAGAATGATGTTTTGTGATTCAAACATCGCATGTTCAAACATTAATTACAATATGACTTCTTATACGAACTCCTATTTGTCATTTCGTTGTAATTCATTAGTATATGAGGTCATTCATCCAGATGATTGAACTTATCCGTACGTACTAATAGAACAATCGACGACACATGATATGCAATATATTATGGTAATTCAATCAATAACTTTTTATATAAGTGTATCATTAACAAATAATTGTTAATATATAAGTAACAACACCTAAATTGACGAGTAATTTGAGAAATTGGTGAAAATTCTTGACGTTCTTGTGCACACGATCGTGTGTTCAATCGTGGCCACGATCGTGTGCATATGAACTTTTGGTATTTTTGCAAATTTGAAGTATTGTGTTATCTAGAATGATGTTTTGTGATTCAAACATCGCATGTTCAAACATTAATTACAATATGGCTTCTTATACGAACTCCTATTTGTCATTTCGTTGTAATTCATTAGTATATGAGGTCATTCATCCAGATTATTGAACTTATCCGTGCATTTACTAATAGAACAATGGACGACACATGATATGCAATATATTATGGTAATTCAATCAATAACTTTTTATATAAGTGTATCATTAACAAATAATTGTTAATATATAAGTAACAACACCTAAATTGACGAGTAATTTGAGAAATTGGTGAAAATTCTTGACGTTCTTGTGCACACGATCGTGTGTTCAATCGTGGCCACGACCGTGTACACGATCGTGTGCATATGAACTTTTGGTATTTTTGCAATTTTGAAGTATTGTGTTATCTAGAATGATGTGTTGTGATTCAAACATCGCATGTTCAAACATTAATTACAATATGGCTTCTTATACGAACTCCTATTTGTCATTTCGTTGTAATTCATTAGTATATGAGGTCATTCATCCAGATGATTGAACTTATCCGCACGTACTAATAGAACAATCGACGACACATGATATGCAATATATTATGGTAATTCAATCAATAACTTTTTATATAAGTGTATCATTAACAAATAATTGTTAATATATAAGTAACAACACCTAAATTGACGAGTAATTTGAGAAATTGGTGAAAATTCTTGACGTTCTTGTGCACACGATCGTGTGTTCAATCGTGGCCACGACCGTGTACACGATCGTGTGCATATGAACTTTGGTATTTTTGCAAATTTGAAGTATTGTGTTATCTAGAATGATGTTTTGTGATTCAAACATCGCATGTTCAAACATTAATTACAATATGGCTTCTTATACGAACTCCTATTTGTCATTTCGTTGTAATTCATTAGTATATGAGGTCATTCATCCAGATGATTGAACTTATCCGTACGTACTAATAGAACAATCGACGACACATGATATGCAATATATTATGGTAATTCAATCTATAACTTTTTATATAAGTGTATCATTAACAAATAATTGTTAATATATAAGTGTTAACACCTAAATTGACAAGTAATTTGAGAAATTGGTGAAAACTCTTGACGTTCTTGTGCACACGATCGTGTGTTCAATTGTGGCCACGACCGTGTACACGATCGTGTGCATACGTGGATACAGCGCCAATTTGACACCTGGTTGCCAACGTGTCACACGATTGGAACACACGATCGCGGCGATCGTGTACACGGTCGTGTGCATACGTGGATACAGCGCCAATTTGACACCTGGTGGCCAACGTGTCACACGATTGGAACACGCGATCGCGGCGATCGTGTACACGATCGTGTTCACTTCAAAGGTCAAATTATTTTATTATAAAATCCCGTCGGTCCCCCCCCCCCCCCTTTATTATAAGTCGATCCCCCCCCTTTATTATAAAATCCCATGTCCCCCCCTTTACTTTAAAATCCCATCGTGTCGGTCGGTCTCCACCCCTTTTTCACTTCAAACCCTAATCAATTAACCTCGCTTAAAATTCATTAAAATCAAATACGCGAAATGAGCGGCCGATTACGAAACGGATTTAGGAGGAAGCGAAGCACCACCACCAAAAAGAAGGAGGAGGATACCTACTCCCAACCCACCATACGTAACTAGGCCGAGAGGAAGATACTCAATGCTCGAGTAAGTTTTTGATTTTGTTGTATGTGTAGTGACTATCATTGCAAATTAATGTGTTCCATGAAACAGGCCTATTTAAAAACACTGCGAGCACTCCACCATACTAGATGGTGATGATGATAATGATTTGGAGATTTCGAGAGTAAAAGCAAAAATTTATTTTGGAAGAGGAAGTTCATGAAGACGGTGATACAAGACTAAAGATACAAGAAGAAATTGGGGAAAAGGGATCCAATTGATTGTTTTTGTTATGTTATTATTAGATATTTTGTGTGATGGTGATTAAATTTTGTTTTGTAAAGTTATATGCTTTGAATCAGAAACTATTGCTCTTTGAAGTGAGCTACTTTGTTATGGTTAATGTTTGGCTCCATAGTCACCTTTATTTGCTTTACATTACCGAACACTTAAATTTCAATACAAAGGTAAAGAAAATATAAACAAAAATATTCATTTCAACAAATAATCGAATACCGAATTAATACATGGTCCATCGAGGATCAAAATATCAACACATGATTGTTGCTAGTAAGTCACAAAATATAAAAATACATAAGCAATTTAAGTTTCACGGTATGGACATCCCCTTATGTCATGGTCATCATTACGGCAAATGCTACACCTCTTCTTCTGCCGGCGCCTTTGCCTCGGTTGTGCATCGATTTCTTGAGTTTCTTCAGGATATTCAAATCCACACCCCTATGGGAATGAATGCTTTGCAAGATTTTCTATTGTGGCGGTTCCTTTACACCTACCGCACACCCGAGGCCGTCCACCTGCGTGCAAATTTTCAACAATGACCGTGCGCGACTCATCCTTGGTCGGGCCGGGCTTGTCGACCTCTTCCGGAGGTACGCAAACGATGGATGAGATCTCCGGTGGGACATTCCACTCATCAGGATGTGGGATGGGACTAATACGCTCCTTATAAGTCTCTCTAAGGCCTTGTTGCTTGAAATAACGACTAACAAAATCATACACGGACAAACCATTGCCGGCGCGCCTGTTACAATAAGCAATTATGTCAAGGATGTTGTATAGGATAATGTATTTTTTATTGATGAGGTGATAAATCCAGACCATCCCTGTTTTGCAAACGATGGGAAAACACGATCGCGTCGATCGTGTGTTACGATCACGGGGATCGTGGGGTCACGATCGTGTGTTACGATCACGGGGATCGTGGGGTCACGATCGTGTGTTACGATCACGGGGATCGTGGGGTTACGATCGTGTGTTACGATCACGGGGATCGTGTGTTACGATCGTGCCCATTGTGTTACGATCGTGCACATCGTGTGTCCCATCGTGGGTTACGATAAGGGCGATCGTGGTTACGATAAGGGCGATCGTGGTTACGATCGTTCCCATCGTGGGTTACGATCGTGCCTATCGTGGGTTACGATCGTGCCCATCGTGGGCTACGATCGTGCCCATCGTGGGTTACGATCGTGCCCATCGTGGGCTACGATCGTGCCCATCGTGGGTTACGATCGTGCACACAATAGCAAAGACATGTACCTTATAGCGGCAGCGGCATGACGACATGGAATCTGATCCAAATCAAACTCACGACAACAACATGTCCATGTTCGAAGGTCGACCTCATAAGAACCTTTGTTTTCTTCGACTTTATAAACAAGTGGGGTGGTAGCTCGAACTTTAAGAGTCAGACTGGCTTGCACAGAGTTAGAAAGCTTTTCAAAAGTGTGCATTGTCAACTCATGGTCTCTTGACGTAGCTTCTCCCCGCTTCTCATCAAACCAATTCTCTAAAATTAGGCGAAATATCTCAAGTAACGAGCAAACAGGTAAACGTCTAGCCCACAACATACGATTATTAAAGCATTCAACAAAGATGGATGTCAAGAAGTTATAGCGTCGTGCATCGACACTTCGACCTAGCCCACCTCTCTCGCCCAATTTCGTAAAGGCGCCCGTGCGCCCATTGTGGCTTTCGATATGTAGTTTCAAAAGTAGTTTTCAAAACTTCTTCTCGATGCGTGTAGGCGTAGCTTCTAAAGAGTCCTATAGCATGCGCACCATAGGAGGTCGATTTTTGCAAGATGGTGATAGCAAAACCCGTGGAATGCATTCGGATAGACGGCCGAACAAAGATTCCGAATGCTCTTATGTTGGTCACTCACAATCCGCAAATCTTCCGTCGGATTGTAGCATCTGCGCAGTTATACGTAAAATAAGTCCATGACTCGCCGTTTCTCTATCGGACCGAGACCAACAAAGAAGAGGAAAACTTGCTCGTTCCCATCAAATGTGACGGCCGCAAATAGAGTTCCTTTATTCCTTCCCTTTAGGTGGGTCCCATCAACTATAATCACCGGTCGAAGGCACGTATCAAATGCCCTAATACTGTCCGAGTGTAACGAACATGTGGCGAAACACTCCCTCACGAGTCGTCCTGCAAATCATAAATTGTCCCTGGATTACGCTGTTTTAACAAATACGGATAAGATGGGAGCCTCCGATACGACTCATCGAAGCCGCCATATGTATTCTCTATCGCTATATTCCTCGTCCGAGAGCAAACCGTATAGCATGTCAATGCCATACTCCCTACACATCTCTCGCAATCATCTCCTTTGGCCTCAAAGTGACCCTCACCGGCCAATCTTTTAGCAAAATAATGGGCGGCAACCTCGAGAGGACCGATCGTGCGGCAAAGACGGTTCAAATCGTGGTAACAAATTGTGTTCCAATGTCAACTTAGTAATTCTCCAAATAGTTGCACCTCAATAGCACACAACCTAAACCGACAATTTCTTCGCCCACTCTTACGCACAAACACTATACGTTTATCGCGAACGATCGGTGATACACTCGTAGCATGTTTTCCAAATGATACATTCCTACGCTTATCCTCAACTCGTCTTCGAACGAAAGGTGGACCCCACTCTAGCCGACTTAGAACCGTGGAGGCCGCTCGACCTAACCCAAAGTCCCGCACTACCGGGTCCTAAATGGAATGATCCGATTACGCATTGATTGTAGATGCTCATGCTCGCCGCAGATTGATGGTCGGATGAGAAGTTCCGACGACTCATAATCCTATCCATTTGGGCCATGAACCCAAGCTAGAAATTCCGCAGATAGTGACTCAAGCAAGTCTTTACAACAATCTTCATCTTCGGATGTATGCACCTCTTCATCTTCCTCATCTTCCTCATCTTCCTCGTATTGATACTCTTTGGAAGGCATGTCATAATTTATGTTGCCGGCTCTACTCGAGCCGCTACATCCCATATTAACCCTGGAGTGGAGGAGCTGCTCTCAACATAGACCTCGGGATCCTCCTTGTATTCTACTAGTAATCGAAGTATCTCAGACGCCCTTAATAGGACTTTTACTTTGTTTCCTTTGGCCATGTGTGTCAAGTACCATAATTTATAATCGGACTCATTTGGACCACCCAAACCCTCTCTGATAACCCCCACGAGGTTTGCACGACTAACTTTGCTCGTGTCGATATAGACAAAAAGGAGTCCCCGTCTACATATGTCGATCGCTCCCAATGACCACCGTGATGTATCAAAATACGCCGCCACGACATCTCGATTACAAAAAGATGAATAACTATTCGTAAAAATGAGCGAACAATATTACGGTGCGCTTGACACGACGATGCACACGGCCGTATACTACCGGTGCGTGATCGTGCAAGTTTCGCCCATGAACACGATCGCCGCACACGATTTTATACGATCGTGTTAAACGATCGTGTACACGCAGTGTTGCGCACGATGTTAAGGTCGCGGCAAGACGATCGTTGCACACGATCGCTGCACACGCGGGCTTCCCATCGCGGTGCGCCGATCGTGTCCGTAAGAACAGATCCGAATTTTTTTCATCGTTCAAATAATGATACATACCTTCTTTATGAACTCAGAAGCACGACAAATGAAGTCCTATTTCAACGTCAACTTTTATTTTCGAACAATCTTGTGATTTCTATAAGATTTTTTGAGAGAAGGTATGTAAAAAATAAAATGGCTGTGTTGTTTTGATGTATATATTTGTAGTTAAATTTTGGTTCCTGGACATTAATATCGATCGGAGGAGGAAAGTAAAAAAGAAAAAAGAGAAGAAAAGTAGTTTAAAATAAATATATAAAAAAAAAAGAGAAAAGTCAACTTTTAACACAAAAAGAGAGGACATTTTAGTCTTTTCAATCAAAATGGTACCAAAAACTTATAGTTTTATGAATGGGGATATAGAACTTATCAATTTTATGCTTTGGTATTAAAAAATTGATTCCCACTTAAAAAATTGATTTTCACTTTAATTTTCGCGGTCTCAAAAATACAATTTTGACCATTAATAATTTTAATTATATATGAATAAAAATTATAAAAAATAATATTTATTAAGACAAATTTAACATACTATTAAGACAAATTTAACATACTTACACAACTATAATATTTTTATATAATGGTTACAATTTATGGTGAATGTTTAAAAATTTTGACCAAAAAAATCAAATGTGTTACGGTTTTGGCGTTTAGAGGAAGTATTTCTTTATATCTTCATTGTTTCAATAGTTAGTTTGTGTAATACCCGCTAATTTATGAGTAATTTTTAAATTTATTTATTTAGATATTATTATTATGCATATTAAATAATAAATTAATTTTATTTCTAGCTGAGTCTGTAATTATTTAGAGCCCAAATATTATAAGTCCAAACTCATTTCAAACATCTTTCATACATGTAGTTTAAGTGCATTTAGTCCAAGTTGATTATCCAAATCCATTATCAATAAATATTCAAACTCATTAAGCCCAATCCAATAACACTAATTATTTTAATTTTTATCCAAGCCCAATCCTTAACATAATTTTAGTGATTCATCTCAATGCTCTTGATAATATACAAACCCAAAGAGAATACGTTCCCACGTTGCAGAATGGAGTTGAGAGAAATGGAGGAGATGATGGGTTACACACAGTGGGGGAGAATGTAATTATTTTCACGTATACTCAAGTCACGTATACATCATTTTGACCCAATTTCCAAATTCATGTCTCTCTAAAAAAATCACTGATTTATTTCTCTCCAAAAGTCTTTACCCTCTCCAACAACTTCTGAAGCGCACGCACAGACACTGCACCGAGAGAGAAAAACATGGCTGCCAGTGCTACCTCTATTTCCTCCGCAACAAACAAGCTCACGAACCATAAGCCACCGTTTCAGCCTCATGCGAAAACCTTATATCCATCCTCCACCTACCTTTCCTTCTCCGGTTCCTCCATTTCCCTCCAGAAGGCCGCCCTCTCAGCCAATTCCAAAAATCTCAATCCACGCACATCCACGATTCGTAATGTCCTCAAGACGGTCGAAGAAGCAGAAATGGTGTCCAAGTCACGAGATCCAGATTTGGTTACCAGATCAAGGAAGCCTACGGTTTTGGTCTCCGAGAAACTCGGAGAAGCCGGCCTCGATCTGCTCCGGAGCTTCGGAAACGTCGAGTGCTTGTACAATCTGTCGGCGGAGGAGTTGTGCGCGAAGATCTCGGAGTTCGACGCGCTGATCGTGCGGAGTGGAACGAAGGTGACGCGCCAGGTGTTTGAAGCGGCGAAGGGGAGGTTGAAGGTGGTCGGACGCGCCGGCGTTGGGATTGATAATGTGGATTTGCAGGCTGCGACGGAGTTTGGGTGCTTGGTGGTGAATGCGCCGACGGCGAATACGATTGCTGCCGCGGAGCATGGAATTGCTTTGCTTGCTGCCATGGCAAGGAATGTTGCGCAGGCTGATGCTTCTATGAAAGCTGGTATAATGCTTTTCCCCTGGTCTATATTATGTAACTGTGCTGTTTTACTGGTAGATCCGGAATTTGGCTGACCAAATTGAGAAAGAGGAACCAAATCAATTGACAACTGATTTTCATGGCCGCACTTTATTTTAGTAATAAATTGCTTTCACAGTAATTAAATATCAACGAAACAAAATTACAGTGGAGACAAAGAGACAAACAAGCTCCCACTGAAGGGCAATACAGGTAGATCCGAATGCCAAGCCAGAGCAAAACAATAAGTCTAGGTGATTATTAATTTATTATAGGATAGGTGATTATTTATTTTTCTCCCCGAATCAGATTCTGTACGTTGAATATTATAGGACAGGTGATTATTTATTTGTATTAATATTATTGTTAATGTTATTATTGTTATTCTTTTTCTTATTATTATTTTATTATAAATAAGAAACTCGGGTTTACAAGAAATTAGAGAAACAATCTGAGCCCCCACTCCTCTAGCTATAGCGAAGCTAACCCTACTTAAAAATATGAGCAGCAGCACGTGCTCCAATGTCTTGAGTCACCGAGAATCTTCGGATACGTTTTAGTAAGGCCACCGCATTCTTATTGTTATTATTATTATACTACCACTACTATAATTATACTAACACTATCGGTCTGTAAACTGGGAACGCGTTTAATGTTTTTTCTGTCACCTAACGGTCATTTTAACAGCTGAACTTTTGTTACAGGAGGGCACATCAGAATAAAACTGTTAACAGTTAGGGGGTAATAGGTAGGACCACATGATATTTATTTGTTTGAGGTTCTACAATGTGGCATGGGAGCAACCTCGAATAAGATAAAACTTATGGTAATCTTTTATTTAAGAGTATAGTTGGGCAGCACAGTGTTAGCTTTCAAGAACAGGAGCTTCGGTTTCTGAATATCCATCTGCTCACTGTAAATCCTTAATAGACAAACGTCCCAATGCATATAAACTTGTCTCGTCCACCGAAAATAGTTATGCTCCTACATTAAATACTTAATACTTGGTAGCAGGGGTTACCTTGAGCCAAATATAGGTTTGTCTATGCAGCGTGCATACTCTCAAAGCATTTGAAAATCAGTATGTATTGTAATGTGGAAAATGAAATGGAAGATACAACAATGTTTTTATCTGGCGGGAGGTGTAGTTAAATGATTATCAAGAGTTGGAGAGGGAGAGAGAGAGAGAGAGAGAGAGAGAGAGAGAGAGAGAGAGAGAGAGAGAGAGAGAGAGAGAGAGAGAGAGAGAGAGGGGGAGGGGGAGGGAGAGAGCGAGGGGGGGGGGAGGGGGAGGGGGAGGGGGAGGGGGAGGGAGAGGGAGAGGGAGAGGGAGAGGGAGAGGGAGAGGGAGAGGGAGAGGGAGAGGGAGAGGGAGAGGGAGAGAGAGAGGGAGAGAGAGAGAGAGTTCTCAAAAGAGGTGGTCTGTCTCTGTAATTTTAGGACAGTATAAAGATACAAGCATAGGATTGGGAGCACTGGGATTGTAGTTTTTTTCTTTTTTCTTTTAATACTTCAATGCAACCTTACTCGCCTAGTAGTTTATTTATTAATTTGTATTCCTTGGTTTTAAGACTTGGCTTCATCTACTTATAAATTATGATGCTTTTGACAGGAAAATGGCAACGTAATAAATACGTCGGTGTTTCTATGATTGGGAAGACCTTGGCTGTCATGGGGTTTGGTAAAGTTGGTTCTGAGGTTGCAAGACGTGCGAAAGGCCTTGGAATGAATGTAATTGCTCATGACCCATATGCCCCGGCTGACAGAGCGCGTGCTCTTGGCGTGGACTTGGTATCTTTTGACCAAGCCATCTCCACTGCAGACTTCATTTCTCTCCACATGCCTCTTACTCCTACTACTAACAAGATATTAAATGACGAAACGTTTGCTAAGATGAAGAAGGGTGTGCGCATCATAAATGTTGCCCGTGGTGGTGTTATAGATGAAGATGCATTAGTGAGGGCCCTTGACAATGGAACAGTTGCCCAGGTTCACTCTTTTCTGCATTCTTTTGAATTACTATATGCTGGTAAATATACTTAAAGCCCCCAACAAATAGATCTTAGAACTCCTATAGTTTCTTTCTTTCTTCGTTCATATCGGGATTTACTATGTTGTATGATGTAAATGGTGTCGGATATTATTTTCATTGGTAGAAGATAATATTATTTATGTTCTCCAACTGTAGATTATTCACTCCAGCAGTTTTTATGTCTAAAATGCCTGATTGGAAAAACTGGAAATAGACATTCCAATACTTTGTTGTAGCATCTTAATCCTGCCGATCCATTTTAAAACTGAGCTGTTTATTCACTCCAACATTTATAGGCAGCCCTTGATGTGTTCTCAGAGGAGCCCCCATCAAAAGATAGCAAACTAGTGCAACATGAGAATGTCACAGTTACACCACATCTTGGAGCTAGCACAAAGGAAGCACAGGTATGAACTCAATATTGAATTAGCATCATTTATGCATGGGATGTTAACTTTTTTTTTCTTAACTCGTTTTTTCATGTTAATGCATGCTCTTTTTTACCGACATCCCAGGAAGGAGTTGCAGTTGAAATAGCAGAAGCAGTTGTTGGTGCCTTGAGGGGTGAACTCTCTGCAACTGCAGTAAATGCTCCTATGGTCCCTTCCGAGGTAAGAGTATTTTGATTCATGTTTGCAAGTACTACACTTGAGGTGTAGCCTAATTACGAGGAACCCAGTTATCTTTCAAAAACTAGAAATGTCCCCTGGACGTGTCTCTATTTTACGAATTGCACCTATTGGCTAAATTGCAATTTTAGCCCCATAACTTTTGGGAGTTAGCAATGTTAGTCCGTTAACTTTTCGATTTGGCAATGTGTGTATCTGACAATTTTATTCTTAGTGAAAATAGCAATTTCGATTCTATAATCTTCATAGGCATTTTTGGATTATTGGTATTTTAGGACTTTTTTGGGAATAATGTACGATTGGAACATACATATTGAACCAATACACTAGACCCTTATAGTTCCAGGACCAACTTTGCAATTAAGCCAACCTATTTTAGGGGGTAATTTTCAAAACTAGTTCAAACCTCAAGGGAGTACTTGTTGTGTTTCAAGGCTGTTACTGGATACTTTTGTAATTGAACTAATCTCTAGGGCTAGTTTTTGTAATTAACACTTTCGATGATGGTTTTATTTCTGATTTCTTGTTGTCATCAGGTTTTGTCTGAACTGGCTCCTTATGTTATTCTAGCCGAGAAGCTCGGTAGACTAGCCGTTCAGTTAGTCGCTGGAGGAAGCGGAATCCAATCCGTGAAGGTTGTTTACTGTTCGTCGCGGGACCCAGACAGCTTGGACACCAGGCTTCTCCGGGCCATGATAACAAAGGGCATCATTGAACCTATATCGGATTCCCACATTAACCTCGTCAACGCAGATTTTACAGCCAAGCAAAAAGGCCTTCGTATTAGCGAAGAAAGAGTCCTAGTCGACTCTTCCACCGAAAACCCCATTCAGTCGATTCAAGTTCAGATAACTAATGTGAAATCAAAATTCGCGAGTGCGTTGTTGGAAAATGGAAATATTAGCATTGAAGGGAAAGTTAAGTACGGGATTCCACATTTGACGCGTGTGGGGTCGTATAGCGTGGACGTGAGCTTGGAGGGGAATCTCATACTGTGCCGCCAGGTGGACCAGCCTGGGATGATCGGGCGAGTTGGGAATATTCTTGGAGAGAGTAATGTGAATGTGAGCTTCATGAGTGTTGGAAGAGTTGTCAAGAGGACAAAAGCGATTATGGCGATTGGGGTTGATGAGGAACCCGATAAGGATACCTTAAAGAGGATAGGAGAGGTTCCTGCCATTGAAGAGTTTGTGTTTCTTGATCTTTGAGGTGTTTTGGTTTTGGTGTGGTTTTTGAATATTGGTTGGAATAATAAAATCATAAGCAGTTGATGCTACTACAATAAAGAGCACGCCCGCATTAGCGGCCGATTCTCAGATTGTGGTAAGATTTTAAGTTATTTTGTTGCATTAGGGAAAGAAAGGGGATTTGATGTTGTTATAACGTAGTCGTGTGGAAATATATTGATGCTGCAAATTGTTATTACTGTGGATGTGTCTTAATAGTTAAATTTGTTTCTGCTTCTGATGTTAGAATGTCTGAGGTGGAACACTTTATATATGATTTTTGGTGGGAAAATGATATGACCTCGGGATATACTTCGCGTTACGGGCCTTTGAGAAACAAAGTTAGAAGCAGCGCTACTATTCTTCCCAATTTTGAAAGAATAGCACAGGAGAGAAAAAAAGGAGTTGGTAAAAGAAACTTTTTTATTCAATTCCAACTTCCGCTCTCTAATGAAAGCTAGCAGCTATTAAAAGGCTTCAAAAGCTATGAAAATAGGAAATCCAATAATTGGAAATATTCTGCTAGAAATAAAAAGGATCTTCAGGATGCTGGAAATAAGAATAATTGATCTGCCATATCAAATGTTGAGCTTGCGTTTCCTTCTATAATATTGTTTCCCAACAAATGCATCATCACTCCCCTCCTGGAGATCGAGCTTGTCCTCAAGCTTGAAAGACTGGAAACGGTCGCAGAAGTGATCCAAGGATTCCCAAGTTGCATCTTCATTTGGCAACCCTTCCCAAAGAACCAGCAGCTCCACATTTCCCCTATTTTTGCGTGTGGACAGAATTGAGGCTGGGTATAGTTCAAAACGCCCATTAACAACTCGTGGCAGAATTGGTGGAGAGTTCGGAGTCGGACCATTGTAAGCTTTCAGTAAGGAGACGTGAAAAACGTCGTGTACCTTGCAATCACTTGGCAGATTCAGCTGATACGCCACCTTCCCAATCCGTTTAATAATCTGAAACGGCCCATAAAACCTGTGAGATAGCTTGTGAGTGTGCTGCTTAGACAGGGAACGTTGGCGGTATGGTTGCAAGTGAACCCAAACCCATGCCCCTTGTTCGTAGGAAACATCCCTATGCTTAAGATTATAGGTTTGTTCCATACGAGACTGTGCAAGCTGCAGATGGTGTCGCGCATCCCGGAGTATCTCATCCCTTGTCTTCAAGGCTTCATCAACTGCCGCCAATTTGGATAACCCCGGTTCATAAGTCAGCAGTCTAGGAGGATCTCGGCCATACACCAGTTTGAAGGGAGTGGCTTTCAAGGCGGAATGAAATGAGGTGTTATAGCAATATTCAGCCCAAGCTAGTGATTCAATCCATTTGCGGGGGTGATCAGCAGTAAAACACCTTAAGTACACTCTATTGTCCGATTGACGACTTAGTTGCCGTCAGTTGCGGATGATAAGGTGAAGACCGTGCCAGTTTTGAGCCACTCAATCGAAACAACTCGCTCCAAAAGCCACTGATGAATACTGGGTCTCGATCACTAACAATTGACTCAGGTAAGCCATGTAGTTTGAAAACCTGAGAGAAGAAAGTATGCGCTACTGATGTTCTTTGTATATGGATGTTGCGGCGCCATGAAATGCGCATATTTGGACAAGCGATCGACCACCACTAAGATCACCGATTTTCCATGGACATTTGGTAGACCCTCGATAAAATCCATGGACACATCCCAAATCTGCTCGTATTGGTAAGGGTGAAGTACCCCTGTGGGTGGAGATTATCCCATTTGTGCCTTTGGCACATTATGCTGATGCCGAATGAAGTCCCGAACCTCCTGTATTAATTTAGGCCGGTAGAATTCCCTTCGTAGACGATGCAACGTCTTTTGGACCCCTTCATGAGTTGCATTGTGGGTTGCTTCAATGATCCGAGACGTTAGTGTCGAAACCGGTGGTACCACAATTTTTCCATTGCAAAAATAAGGCCATTTTGCAAACTCCAACTGTCGTGGAATGCCGGTTTGTTCTTGACCTCCTCCGACTTACAAAATTCCACCGTGTATGTCCGAATGGCGGTTAATAATTGAATATGGCCCGAAATGGCCGTGCAAAGCGCATCGATTTGGTCTCGACGAGAGAGCATCTGCAGCGTGTTCAACCTCCCGGTGTTTGTATTGGACCTCAAAATCAAAGCCCGATAGTTTGCTCATCCAATCTTTGTTGTGGAGATGTTGTTAAACGTTCTTTGAAGTAGATATTTGAGACCGAAATGGTCTGTCCGAATGATGAAGGACCTACCCCACAAATAATGCCTCCAATTAGGATAGCTTGGGCTAAACCAATTAATTCTCGTTCATAGTAGGCAATTTCATGTGACGTTCGGCTAACTTTTTCAGTAACGCATCGGTTGGCCATTACGGTGAATCACATTTGATACCAGCTGATGCATCGCATTCCACCACAAATTCTATAGCAAAATCAGTGTAGAAGGACCGGGCGGTCATAAAGTCAGTCTTTAATAAATTGAAGGAGTCCTCTGCCTCTGGTGTCCAAATGAATCTTTGTTTACGCAGAGGTTCGTTAGCGGGCGGCAATAATGCCATAATTTTTAATAAAGCGGCGGTAGAAACTGCGAGGCCTAAAAATCCCCTAAGAACATTGTGGAACCCGGTTGAGGCCATTCACGCCTTTGCTGCACCTTCGTTTCATCTACGGCCACCTTGGGATGAAATAACGTGTCCCAAGTAGTTGACATGGTCGGGCCGAAAGTACACTTGCTCTTCTTTAAAACTAAATTTGTCTTTACGCAAAAGAAGAAAAACCACCTTATGTGTTGAAGGTGTTCCACCCAAGATTTCTGTAAATTAGGATGTCGTCGAAAAATACCAAGACAAAACGCCTCAAATATGGTCCAAAACCTCGTTCATCGAGACTGAAATGTGGACGGGGCATTGGAGCGACCAAAAGGCATAACTATAAACTCGAAATGTCCATGATGTGTTACAAGGCGTCTTTTCAATATCATCGTGGTGCATCCTAACTTGGTGGTATCCGGAGCGTAAATCCATTTCGTAAAAAGTGAGAGCCATGTAACTCATCTAACAACTCATCAATAATAGGGATGGGGAATTTGTCCTTTCTGTGCACGCATTCGACTCCTCGTAGTCGACCTGAAAACCGCCATGAAGCATCTTGTTTTCGAACTAACAGCACGGAGACGAGAATGGTGATTTACTCGGCCGGATAATGCCTGCGCCAACATTTCAAAGACACCGCTTTTCTATCTCATCTTTGAGCGGTTGAGGGTACAGGTAGGTCGAACAACTCTTGGGTCGGTGCAAGACTTGAGAATAATTCGATGATCACACTCTCTATGTGGCGGCGGTGAAGCAACCGCAAAAATGTCATGGTGTGAGAGAAGACCTGCTAAGACTTCTTCATTTAAGCTCGATGATCCTAAGGAATGAAGTTTCGGTCCCAAGGATCCTTCCTCATTGTCCATTTGGACTATTTTTCCATCAACAGAGAACGCCATCGCATGGTGCTAAAATCCCAAAAATTGGCCCTAATTCCCATGACCACTTGACCCCAAGTACTATCGAAAACCCGGCAGGAATCACAAAAAAGAAGCCGAGAACGACACATCACCTTTAGAGAAACACACCGCCGAGCGAGTCCCAATTGCGGCTAAATATTCTCCATTTGCGACCGGACCCTCGGGTTCTTTGACGGCTCAATTTGGAGGCCTAGTCTCCGAGCCGTGTCGGCATCGATGAAGTTATCGGTGCTCCGAGTCCGGTAGTCTTTGTGAGTTCCATACCGCCTAGAAAATGCGTACTATCATCATGGTATTCTTCGTGACCCCTGCAATGGCGTTCAAGCTAATCGGTTCCTCCTCAACATACTCCTCAAAATCGGTGGTGTGTCACCTTCATCCACGATCCGAGAGAAAAATAAATGGCGACATTTATGCCACAGGAAGAATTTTTCATCGCAATTATAGCATAGGCCTTTGGAAATTCTCTACGCTTTCGATCTTGAGTGAGGAATTTAAATTTGGGCCTAGGGTTAGTTGTAGGAGTCCGAATTGGAAGAGAGACACGGGTGGGGTATTATTCAGACTATTATTCAGATTGGTAGTATTGGGTTGCTTCGGTTTAGAAGACAACAGCCCAATAAATGACACTTAGTGAAAAATCTCTTCTTTGTGTTAATTGCTTCATTCAAGGTACGGGGTTTCGTTCGCTCCACATCAATTCTAATAATTTCATCGAGACCTTGATAAATAAATCTACTCTTTGATTTGGTTGAACCAGTACCCGGCCCAGAACTAGTAGAGTCGAAACTCTTGGACATAGTAATCTATGTGTCGACAATTATGAAAAAATAGTTTCAATTCAACTAACGCAATTAAAGTTCTTGGTGGCCCGAAACTTAAGCAGCACTCTTCTTTGAAAGCAGCCCAGGAAGAAAATTTCACCACTTCCGACTCCGAGTGGTACCACAGTTGTGCTTCTCCCACCATGTGATGAGCAGCAAAATCAATTCGATCATCATCTGGAATATTGGCGTTGCGAAAATAGGACTCACATCTTAGTAGCCAAACCAGGGGGTCACCGTCGCCGGAGAATAGCGGGAAGTCCATTTTGGCGTAGCGCATCAGTGAATGGGAATGGTCCGTGGCTTCTTGTCGGGATGATTCTTCTTCGATTCGTGGATTCACGGATGATGTGTCCTCCCCTACTTGAGTCTTGCCTTTGTCCAGCAACAATTTTTTTATCATTTGCTCAAGGTTGTGCTGTGAAGCAGATAAAGATGCCATCGTGGTAGATAGGTTGTCGATTTTGTCTGCTTGTCCTTGGGCCAGTTACGGAGCGCCCGAAATGCAGGATCGTCACTGATGGTAGAGCCCATAACACCGGCAACGGGAACCAAGTTGATATGACCTCGGGATATACTTCGCGTTACGGGCCTTTGAGAAACAAAGTTAGAAGCAGCGCTACTATTCTTCCCAATTTTGAAAGAATAGCACAGGAGAGAAAAAAAGGAGTTGGTAAAAGAAACTTTTTTATTCAATTCCAACTTCCGCTCTCTAATGAAAGCTAGCAGCTATTAAAAGGCTTCAAAAGCTATGAAAATAGGAAATCCAATAATTGGAAATATTCTGCTAGAAATAAAAAGGATCTTCAGGATGCTGGAAATAAGAATAATTGATCTGCCATATCAAATGTTGAGCTTGCGTTTCCTTCTATAATATTGTTTCCCAACAAATGCATCAGAAAATTTGATTCAATATCCTACGATCCATCTTACAGCAAACCTTAAACGGCATCTCGATCTCATACAAATGTTCCTACATTGTAATATGACATTTTTTCACTTCCATAAAATTTGGAAAATGTATCACATCTGTTCATTCATGTATATTGTTTTCAGTAAGGACGAGCATTGCTCTTCTAGAAAATATATCACTTAATTTCAACTTTATCGATCCAACATATTTGGATTTAAAGTGCACTTGATCATAAAAGGATAAACGTCGTACATTTTTTTTTCTTGGAACCATATCACAAAAATTTAAAGTATTAAGGTTCAATCTTAATCATGTAAGTATTCTCAAATTCTCTGCGCTCTAGCGTCTAAAGTCCGTTCACGCGCATTCAGGTTTATGAGCTTGCTTTAGATGTGACTTTGTATTTCTTAATTCTTGATTTAACTTCTTATACTGCATAAGACACTACACTAAAGTTCTTATTACAAGGAGTTTAAATTAATATTTCAACCTTAGAGGAGATAAAACATGTTTTTCATATAATCTTCATAGGATATATATTTTCCATACTATTATTTTCAAAAAGATGATATTATTTTATTCATGTAAATAATATGTATTAATATCATTTTAGACATTTTAATTTACACGCCCACATAGTTTTCTTAATTTTGGTGTTTTTTCACGCACTCGCTCTCATTTTATATAATTTATTTATGATAAAATGTTTGGTTTGGTGTATTAGCCAAGTCATTGTCTCACGGGCTTTTCTCCGTCATATTATGAAAATTTGGTCTGACGTTAGACCGGTACTAAAATTACATATTTTTTCATATTTGTCGATTTCAATTTGTATATTCTTCTTGTTAGGTTTGAACTGTGCGGATTGGATTCGACAAATATAAAAAAATATGTAATTTTATTACCAGCCTAACGTCAGACCAAATTTTTCTGACGTAATGGTGGAAAAGCCTATCTCAAATAAAACATTCTCTATCTATTACTATTAACTAAATAAATATATTATATGTACTACAACCTAAGATGTGGCCATCACTCAGATCAATCCAAACCAAACCAAACCAAATCAAACATATCCAAAGATATCCTGAGTGCAGGGAGGGTAGGATGTAGGATGACTGCCCTACTTTTACGGTGGGAGTACATTTAGTGAAGGCAGAACAGTGCGCGTGAAATATTGAGTCTTAAATACAAAGCGTATGATTGAAAAGGCTCAATACCAATCCCAGGCGTGGGCTAATTCATGGAACTGCAAAGGGAATTTGGCTAGTACACGCTCGATCAAAAATAAACTGGTAGTTTGCTCCTCGCCATCACTCAGACCAATCTTCTTTTTATATGCCAACCATATAAATAGAGAACTTTTCCTGCTTGTTGCTCGCTCCAATCACGAACCCTTGCCTCGGTATCCCTAATCCCCCCCTCCTTCTCCCTCAATTTAATTTAAAACGTTTCCTGTTTATTTCGATTCTTCACTTCCACTTTCAGTAGGAGCAGAAAATCGGAACAAAATCACAGGAAAATCAGCGATCTGCCTATATTATGGCCGGCACCGGAATGCACCACTACCATCAGCCGTGGCCGCCGGCCCACGCCCCTCCTCCGGTATCAGCCGCAGCGCCGCCGCATCTTCCTACCCATCCACACCCTCCACCAATTCCTTTAGACAGCCCCTCTGGACGCTCTCTGTCCGACGAGGTAAAGACGCCCGATTTGTCTTTCCAGGGTTTTTGGTTTCGCATAACTGCCCCCCCCCCCCCCCATCCCGGTAATTAGTAATTGTAATGATTTGTAATTTTGGAATGATGAATAGGTTTGTGATTTTCTGTTTCTAGGTGCGTACCATATTTATTTCCGGTTTGCCAGAGGATGTGAAAGAGAGGGAGCTGCATAATTTGCTGAGATGGCTGCCGGGATACGAGGCGTCACAGGTGAACTTCAAAGGCGAGCATCCGATGGGATTCGCCCTTTTTGCTACTGCACATCACGCTCTTGCTGCCAAGGACGCGCTCCAGGTCTTCTATACTTATCACTAACCTCACTACCCTTTTCCCCCCATTTTCTGAAATACTTGTTCAATGATTTGTTATAATATTCGACTCCTTGGGCGATCTAGGATATGGTGTTTGATTCTGACTCAAAGACTGTGTTGCACACTGAGATGGCGAAGAAGAATCTTTTTGTAAAACGGGGTGAGTTTTGTTTTTTTTTTTTTTTTTTTTAGGAACGTTCACATTGTTATGATAATTTATAACTTGATTTGTCTAGTTCGAGTGCGTGATAGCTTAGACTGCTCTAAAGCAATTGTTTTATGATATTTTTCATTGTAATTATCAGTTAGATATTAGTATTGTAAGATTTTGTTTCTTGGCCAAGATTTGATCGTGTGTCGCTTCCCATTTTTAGACATATGAGATGATATAGAAAGTTAGCTTCTGAAGGTTGGATCCCCTCCAGCTATGTTTTCTTCAGTCATTCAAATTACATTCTGATTTGAATTTAGGATGGTTGAACTGGACCTTAATCTGTTACCTCATGAATTGGACTGTATAAGGCCGCTCACTTAGTTTGCTATCTTTTTGCTTTCCACTTGCACTAGAAACTATTCTGTTTTTTGCATTTCATGTATGTGGTAGTAATTCTTTTTGATTAATGATTTGGATATCATAATGGGAATAGCTTATACTGGCAACTCAAATTTGAAGTATTGAGCTGTATTCAAGTTACTTATTAACCCTGATGTACATAACACTTATCATATACAGATGCATTACTTAATGCTGATCGGTGTCCGTGTAGTTTCATGGTGGTGATTTGCCTGCCCTTTCTTTCTAACTTTTGATAATATGCAGGGATAGTTGCTGATTCGAACGCTTATGACCAGAGTAAACGCATGCGAACAGGAGGTGATTATACACACACTTCGTATTCAACATTTCCTATCCATCCTCCCCCACCACCTATGTGGGCACCACATGGGTACGTTGTATATAAATTCGTACATCCACAAATTGTAGCTGAAATATATAGAAGCTTTTTTTATCCTAAGGAGAGTTAGGGCTGTCTGCTAGTATAAGATGCTGATCAGCAACTATGATTTCTTTTACTAATAAATATGTTATTTTATCTCTTTCTTAAAAAAGACGAAATAAATAATAATAATAATTATAATAATAGTAATAGAAAAAACATGTTATTTCATCTCAGGTATATGTCCCCTGCTCCTCCCCCTTATGATCCATATGCGGGTTATGCTGTTCCTTCTGTTCCAATGCCTGCTCCAGCTCCTGTACCTGCACCAAGCAGTTATGTACCTGTCCAGGTGAAAAAAGTCCTCATGCCATTTTTCTTATAGTTGATCTTATTGATTATTGTTGGTATATTCCAATTTACATAAACATTCTTTTATGGTTCAAAAAAAGTACTTCTCATGTAACCCTTCTCATTGTTGAAGGATGACTAAAATTGCAAGTCATATGGTATTTCGTTTAAATGAAATTAAAAGATGAATATTGTGGTCAAGCCGCTGAATGTAGGTTGTTGGGCTGAGGAGCTGGCATCAGGCAAAATTGTAGAAAGTATGCTCTTCAAAGAATTCGATAGTATGCTAACTTTGATTTCAAACTAGCCTAACTAAAATAAAATGCTTTTGTAGTATGTACTCATGGTCTTTTCTCCACGACAAGTGACATCTGAAACTTACATTTTGTAGAATGAGTGGTGTAACAGGTGGTCATTTTTAGTTGATTTTCTTGCTGTATACTCCGATTTGGCGATTTCTTTAACAGACTCTATTCATTTATTTAGAATACCAAAGACAACCCTCCTTGCAATACTCTTTTCATTGGCAATCTTGGTGAGAATATAATTGAAGAAGAGCTGCGGGGACTTTTCAGCGGGTATGTTGAATATTTTTCTGTAAATATTTAATTGACTGCTTCACGTAAGTTAGAATTGTCTTTATCCTGTACTCTTTTACCTTGCAGCCAACCTGGTTTTAAGCAGATGAAAGTATTAAGACAGGAAAGGCACACTGTTTGCTTCATTGAATTTGAAGTAAGATTTGCGTTGGCTTGAGGTTTATTGTGCTCATAATTTTATCTAGGACAATTTCTCTTTCCTGCTTTATAGTGTTGATAGAAACGTGTGTTGCATTGCACAGGATGTGAACAGTGCCACTAATGTGCACCGCAGCTTACAGGGTGCCGTTATACCCAGTTCTGGTTCTATTGGCATGCGCATTCAATATCCTTACTGTTTTTTTTATATCTTTTTCGTGAGTTCATATTGTAGATTAGTGACATTTAGCATTGTTTTCTGGGTTCTTGCCTTTTCCACTCGACGTCATCCACTTGCAGTTTTTCAAGCAAGAAAAATGAGGTTTAGTCTAATTTTTAAGAAAAAGAGAGTAAATTACACTAACCCCCCTGAACTAAGCTATGAGATCTTTTTGTACTTTGCCCATTATTATTATTTTTTTTTTGCTGCACTTTATCCCTTGAACCATGTGTTTTATTTTTTCTTTGCCCCCGGACAAGTAAAAAACTGACACGTCTACTATTCATGACACATGTCCACGGGGCGGTGATAGAATGTGAGATGGCCCAGAGGTTTAAGTGAAAAAACACAGTTCATGGAGTGAGTGCAATAAACTGAGAACTTTAGTGAAGTTCTTGAAAAAGAAATAAGTAGTGTAATTTTGGAAAAAAAATAAGTTTAGTGTAATTTTGAAAAAAAAATGGATTTCTTTGGAATCAAGTTAAACCTCGGGTTAATTCATTCTATAATAATCATCCCTAGGCAAACAAGGAAAACTTTGCTAGATAATATGTTTTATGCTTTGTATTTTGACGTTTTTCTCTTGACCTTGAGATACATATTCGAAGAATCCATTCGGGAAAAGGAAAGACTCAATCTACCCGGCTGGTGCCCCCGGTGTGAACGGAGTTCCAGCTTCAGTGACCTACCAGTAGTAGTTTGAAAGGGGATGTATCCTGTTTTGCTGCACCATCCATGACAATTACAAGCACTCTTGCATGATAGGATGCATCATGCACAGTTGTTGCACGCATCCATTCATCATCAAGTCATCAACATTAGCATGTCCTCATAATATATATAGTATATGGATGACTCTATTGGTCCATTTTATGCTTTATTTTGATATACAAGACATGCATTCAAGCCAGTGCATTCCGAATGATTTGTCGACTTATTGTGTCTGGTACATGTTATTTAAGATTTCACCTGCCTTTTTTTTTTGGTTCCGTATAATCTGTGTTTTGTGTGGCAGCATTTCTCTTCTGGCATCCGGAGAGCAGTTCCTTTAGGCACATTTGTAACCCGTCGAAGCAAAATTGCATTTAGAGTTGATTAAAAGATTACACTAATATACTCAGTTTGGTAGGTTTCTTCCTTTTCTTTCACAAAATACATCCTCAAGAAGGGAGTATTTTTTAAGTAAATAGACAAATTCAGGGTGTTTGTAGTTAAACCATTATCCATCCCCTCTTTATCACAAAGTTATCGAAAAAATCATTTCCATCTTATTCAAGAATGTTACTTCATGACATTGATCATTTTGTTTCATCAGTCGGGCACCTAGAAATCTTCAACATGGTACATTCCAAGTAGTGAAGCCATCAACATGATCATATACGGCTCCCAATTACACGATCACACATACAAGTACTGATCGTGTGGCTTGGAAGCCCTATATCGGCAATGTCATATAGTAAAGCATCAAACATCATTTGTTTTAAGGCATCATCTCCATAGAGTAAAGCCATCAACATCATTCCTCATCAAGGCATCATACATACCTATGAAGTAATCTAATTATTACAGCCCAGCCTCAGCCACATAATCAACATCCTTGGTTTCAAAACACAACAGTAATGAAGGGGTTCTGGAAAAATCTAATGCTGTTATGCAGGTTTTTTTCCATGTTGACATAAGAGGATGATCATGTTCTTGATTGTTGTTGAACCAGCCATGAGTTGCTTCTAAGTCGGAATTATGCTTGTGGTTTTAAGTATTATCACAGGGTGTGATAAATCCTTTTTAGGTTGTTTGTTTTGGTAGCATTATTACTGTCCAATGAGAGATGTACATGTCTATATTCCGGAATCCATTATTTTCGTTCCACGATGTTTTGATCCTTTTTTATAGGTAGATTTGTCGAATATATATATATATATATATATATAAAAAATAAAAATTCACCATAATACATTATAATAAACAATTGTTATACAGAATAAAAGTAATCATTGCTTGTATAATTATATAACTCAATTATGGTATATATATATATATATATATATATATATATATATATATATATTTCCCTATTTTATAAGGGGATTTCCATTCGCCGGGGTTCCGTGGACCCCCTTGGATCCCCCCTCCCTCCGCCCCTGTATATAGTCGCTCTTGAACAACTACGGTGATTACTCTGAACAAAATTATAAGGAGATAACAACTTATCATTACAATCCTCAAAAAAAAAAAGAAATTTATACATTACCTCCAAATTAGAGTAGTCCTACTGAGAAATACACCCACAAGCCACAATTTTCCCAAATAATGTGAAAAATATTACTACCCAGAAGCCACAAATGAATTATTTTAAAAAATTTGAACTCTTCATTGTTAATAAGTTATACTACCTCCGTTCGGTTTTAATTTCAACTTTAGACTAAATTTAATGTTCAATGTATAACTTTGACTATTATTTTTAATTTATACTTATAAAAATTATAAAAAAAATCATCTTTATCATCATCTGCGCTTTAAAAATTATTGTGTCAGGTAATAGTTAAAATTAATTAATACTCAAATCATTCAAAACACAAAGTAGTAAAGTTCTACACCAAATGTCTTTCCCCTTACAATCTTCATACGAAGGAGAGTTTAAAAATATATTTTGGGATAAATTCACAGTATTTTACATGTTGATAATTTTTTTTATATTATTAGAATAAATACGATGGAAGATTGAATATAAATAATATAAAATTATGGAACTAATAAACGGAGGAAGTATTAAAAATTATGGACTTTCTTAAATAAACGACATAAATGACAAAATTTTGGGCCTGGGCTTTTGTATGGCACACTTTACACATGCTAAGATCCGGTTGATAGAATTCAAAGAAGTGTATTTTAGAAATTTTAAGGTATTCAATTTAGATTGTTTTGGATTTTAGAAATTTTAAGGTATTCAATTTAGATTGTTTTGAATCCATTAAAATTTTGAGGTATTCAATTTGGATTTCAGAATGTCATTTAAAATCTTGATGTATTCAATACGATTTCAAAATGTCATTTGAAATCTTGGTGTATTCAATCTGGATTTAAACAACCCACTAAAATCTGAGGGTATTCAGAAATCCATGGACTTTTTTGTATTCATTAAAATGGTGGATTTTGATGGATTTGTTAGTGTTTTATGTAAGTTTTGAAACCTCACCAAAATCAATGAGATTTTGAAGGATTTCTAAAAATTCATTTTTAAATCCGAAAGACTCTCCATCAAACTTATAAGATTCTACGATTATTATTATTAATCCATGTATATTTCTATCCGCCAAAATCTTTAAAAATCCATAAATTATTAATAATCTCACCAAAATCTGAATTGAACACACCCCTCTAAAATCAAGAATATTCATCAACCGCCCAGACAAGAATTATTGTTTTGATAGAATTCAAAGAAAATCACTAAGAATATTAGGGGCGTTTTGTTTGTATTTTGTTTTGTACTTTCATTTTGCAAAATGTTTTATGTTTTCTGTTTTTATTTTTGTTTTCAAAGTTGTTGAAAACGCGTTCTGTTAAATTTATTTTGCAATTTTTTTTTGTAATATTAATATTAAATTCATAAATCTTTATTTTAGACTTATTTTCAAATTAGGATAATAAAAAAAAAATTCAAAATGAATTTTGAACATTTTTTGTTGAAATACACACAAAACGCTCAAAATAAGATTTTTTGATATTTTACGTTTTGTGTATAAATATTTTTTTTGTTTTTCAAAATATATTTTTAAAAATAATAAAAAATACATTTTTAGTGTTTTTAAAAATAAAAACAAAAAATGTGTCAAAATAGCAACGAGAACAGGCCTTACGTTCCCTCTGTCTCATATCAGTGGGAAGTTCGTGAAAACGCGTTGAAAGTTAGAAATGTACGCTTGACGATGACAGCACAGCACTAAGCCACTGTCTGCTTCACCTACATGTTGCAGTAAAGGCAGCCTCAGTTTTCACACACTGAAAGTGTCCATTTACTGACACAAGTGTGTTATTTTCTTGCCAACTCCGACACTACTATTCATAAACCAGCAAAACCCTTTTTACTTCATAGATTTTCTCTTAATATATATATATATATTAGCTTAATTATACTTGTGCCAAAAAAATCGGACCTTTTAAAGCTTTTTGATAACATGAAACTTGCTTTGAGTTGTTTGTTGCTGTTTTTTCTGTTGTCGGCTTCAAATTTGGGGGTGACTGCATTAAGTTTAGATGGTACAACTCTGTTATCCCTGGTTAGGCATTGGAGGGTTGTACCTCCATCCATCAAGTTCAGCTGGAATGCTTCTAATTCCACTCCTTGTTCTTGGCCTGGAGTAATCTGTAACCCCCAAAGCTTCATTGTTGAGTTAAATTTGTCCAGCTTTGGTATTTCAGGTCAGTTGGGACCTGAAATAGCTTATTTGAAGTATCTAAAATCAATTGACATAAGCTATAACAGTTTTTATGGTTCAGTCCCATCGGCACTAGGCGACTGTAGCCTTCTCGAGGATCTAGTGCTGTTTGGTAACAGTTTTTCCGGAAAAATCCCGGAAAATCTAGGAAACTTGCATAATTTGCAGTACTTGGATCTGTCCGGAAACAAATTCTCCGGTAAAATCCCGGAAAATCTCGGAAATCTGCAGAGATTGCAGTATCTGAGTTTGTGGTCGAATTTTCTTGTTGGTGGAATTCCCGAATCTTTATTTCGAATTCCATTCTTGAGTACGATTTATCTTAATAACAACGAGCTTAGCGGCTCGATTCCATCGAATTTCGGGAATTTGAGCAGGCTAGAGTATTTGTATTTGGAATACAATCACTTAGTTGGAATTATCCCTTCATCCATAGGAAACTGCAGTTCTTTGCAAGTGCTTTTTTTGAATGGTAATTTTCTGAAAGGTGTATTGCCTGATAGTTTGAACAATCTCAGTCACCTTGTCTCCTTGTTTGTGGAAAATAACAATCTGACGGGCAAGATTCCGTTTTTGGGCAACTGTAAAGAACTACAAAATCTTGTTCTGTCGAACAATCAGTTCGGTGGAAATATTCCCGCAGGATTGGGAAATTGCAGCGGCCTAACGAAATTAGCTGCTGTTAGTTGTGGCTTAAGTGGACACATCCCTTCTTCTTTAGGACACCTTTCTAAGCTGACACTGCTTTACCTGTCTGAAAATAACTTGTCTGGGAAAATCCCACCTGAGTTGGGAAACTGCAAGGCACTGATTGATCTGCAGATGTATGGAAACGAGCTCGAGGGCGAAATTCCAAGTGAATTAGGTATGCTCACTGAGTTGGAGACACTTATGCTTTTCTCCAACTGTTTAAGTGGAGAAATCCCGATCGGCATATGGGAAATTCAAAGCCTTCAAAATATTATCGTTTACGACAATAATCTTGTGGGTGAGATACCGAAGGAAATAACTAAGCTGAAGCATTTGAAAAATGTTTCCTTGTTCGATAATAAGTTTTCTGGTGTCATACCTCAAGAATTGGGCATGAATAGTAGCCTAACTCAAATAGATTTTACGAGGAATAATTTCTCCGGCCCTATACCGCCAAACCTTTGCTATGGAAAGCAATTGAGGAAGCTTATCTTGGGTCAAAATCACTTCCAAGGAAATATTCCTTCCGATATCGGTAGTTGCTTTACTTTGACGAGATTGATTCTCAAACAGAACAATCTCACAGGTGTCCTTCCAGAGTTTGTACGAAATTCAGACCTTTTGTTTATGGATCTTAGCAATAATACCATTAGTGGACCAATTCCTTCAAGCTTAGGGAAGTTATCTGACATTACCTTTATAGACTTATCTATCAATAAGCTGGCTGGCCGTATTCCTCGCCAGCTAGAAGATCTCGTGCATCTCGAGAGTTTAAGTATGTCTCACAATGTTCTCGAAGGACTTTTGCCATCACAATTGTCCAACTGCCACAAATTGTCGAAACTTGACGCGAGTCACAATCGGTTAAATGGGACCATCCCATCTAGCTTAAGAAGCTTAAAGGAATTATCTATTTTGGATTTGAGTGAAAACAGTTTTACCGGAGGCATTCCTGTTTTCTTATTTCAACTTGAGAAGCTTTCATCTTTGCAGCTCGGTGGAAATCGATTAGGAGGTATTATTCCCCCTTCAATAGGATTAGAAACCGGAGCTCAGAGCCTAAGATCATTGAATCTAAGCAGTAATTGGTTGATGGGTCATGTTCCGTTAGAACTCGGAATGTTGAAAATGTTGGAACAGTTGGATATTTGTTGCAATAATCTGTCGGGAAACTTGGAGGCTGTTAGTGAGCTCCGTTCGTTGACTTTGGTCAACCTTTCGTACAATGCATTTTCCGGCCCTATTCCGTACGAATTAATGAAATTGGTAAGTTCGTCTCCATTTTCATTGATCGGCAACCCAGAGCTGTGCATTAATTGTCGCCCGCAAGGTCGGACGAGCTGTAAGGTTTTTCGAACCTTCAAATCGTGTAATGTATCAACAAAAGGAGGTCTTAAGCATGTTAATATTGCAATGATAGTTTTGGCGTCGACCCTTTCTGCCGTTGTTCTCGTTCTCGGAATTTCTTACGTGTTTTGGAGGCGCGAAGGGCATAGACATAATTTCTTTGTTCCATACGAGGAAGAAGGCGCTTCGTCGCTGCTCAACCGAATTATGGAAGCTACCGAGAATCTGAACGAAAGGTATGTTATCGGGAGGGGGGCCCACGGGACGGTCTATAAGGTGACATTGGGTCCGACGAAAGTCTACGCTTTAAAAAAGCTCGTTTTAGGTGGGTTTGAGGGAGGGGACGCGGGCATGGTTAGAGAAATCAAGACCGCTGGAAAAGTCAGACACCGTAATCTGGTCAAACTCGAAGACTTTTGGTTGAGAAAGGACTACGGTTTGATCTCGTATGGTTACATGACGAACGGGAGCCTTCATGATGTTCTACACGGGACGTATCCTTTATCGCCATTGGAGTGGAATGTAAGGTGTAGGATAGCGCTTGGGACTGCCCACGGACTAGCGTATCTCCATTCCGACTGTGATCCTGCGATTGTCCATCGAGATATAAAGCCGACGAACATTTTACTAGATTCGGAGTTTGAGCCTCATATTTCGGATTTTGGGATTGCTAAGCTCTTGGACAAGTCAATTGGTTCGAATACATGCAGCAGGGTTCAGGGAACCATTGGTTACATGGCTCCAGGTATATTTAATCTTTAAATCTTTTTGGTATATTGTGTACTTTGTTCCTCCTGTTGGGGTAAATTGTGATATTAGTCATGTAACTATAGGAGTTTGGCAAAATTAGTGCGTTGAAGTCGTAGTCCCTGTACTTAAAAACTCACATTCAATTCTCAACTTGTTGGAAATTTCGGAACTGTTGGAAAATCTCCCATGAGTTGCTCGCGCGGGGCGTGCGACACGCTGGCCCAGCCGATGTGTCCGTATGGCCCGGGTTATCCCCTGTGTACTTAAGTTAGTTTTACCCTTTTACACATCTGGACTCTAGGCCCATTCAATCTCCTGCGCTGCCTAATGCCAAAAAAAAAAAAAAAAAATCTAATTTTCGATTTACGTAGTGAAATAATCAGAGTTTTTACTATTTTAGTTGCTTGTAAGGTGTTTGGGAAAAACACCAAGGGTGTGTTGGGAACTAAAGTGTAAAAGAAGTGAATATTGAGACTTAAGTGGAACTAACATAAAGTTTGTAATCTGAAAACCCATTTTTCTTTATTTTCGCCAGAAAACGTGGAAAATCTTTACAAATCTTGAAAATATTTTCCAAAACTGTTCTCAGAAATATTTTAAAATGAAGCAATTTCCATGTTTTTCCAGAAAACAATAAACATAAAATGGATGGAAAATGCCCCATAGAACGCACCATATTTTTTTGGGACGAAAACCATAACTTTTTGTCAGAGATTCCGACATCCCCAAGTTCTCTGGGAATTTTGAAATTTAAGGCGGGATAAGAGAGTGTCTACAAACACTAGAGAAAGCGGTTCTTGGATTCGATGGGGAACATACACTCATTTTTGCCCCTAGAGTTATTTTATTTTTATTTTTTTGTGGGGGGGTGGGGGGTGGGGGATGTTTGCTGACACTCTCTAAATCCAAGAGATTTTTAATGATACAATGGAGATTTTGCCTTTGCATAATTAAAAAGAAAAGATGACCAAATTTTCATAAAACTCTAGTTACGGAATCAAAGCTACGTTTTACCCGTCTCTAGTCATACAAATTAACCAGCTATATTCTCAGTTTGGGCTCTGTTGAGATGACTAATGTGAAGTTCTCGACAGAAAATGCATTCTCGACCCGAAGCAGTAAGGGGTCTGATGTGTACGCTTACGGCGTGGTTCTGTTGGAATTGGTCACCAGAAAGAAAGTATTCGACCCATCATTCGGCGATGAAATGGATATCGTGGGGTGGGTGAGATCGGTTTTGAACGAACCTGAAGACATTGAGGCCATCGTGGATTCGGACCTCGCGGATGAAATTATCTCAGATCCGGGCATCAGAAAGCAAGTAAAAAATGTGGTCTTAATTGCTTTGAGGTGCACTGAAAAGGAGCCTAGTAAAAGACCATCCATGAGAGATGTTGTGAAGCAACTAATAGTAGCTAATTCAAGAAGCAGAAGCAAAAGTACCTAATTGGTTGTGTAGCTGCCCTTTATTATGACTATATGAGAGATCAGAAATTTGATTTACTAATCTTTTGTTATGAATTAAAAATTTGTTTTAGTTGAAGTCCATTTTCAGAAGTACATTTGATCACTTTTGACGATACTAAAAACTCATACCTTTTTTTTTTGACTCCACCCACTTTGCATGTCTCGGACTCAACTTCTGCTGTCCATTAATAAACTTTAAAGATTCATGGTCCGAATGCAGAATAAAATGTTTCGGCCGAAGGTAGTGACTCCAATGATCTAGAGCTCTCACTATGGCATAGAACTCCTTGTCGTAAGTGCAATAGTTGAGTCGAGCCCCACCCAACTTTTCCGAAAAGTACGCAATAGGCCGCCTGCCTTGAATGAGGACCGCCCCAATACCAACTCCACTAGCATCACACTCCAACTCGAATGGCTGTGCAAAATCGGGTAACGCCAAGATAGATGCTTCACATAACCTTGCCTTTAACTTTTCAAACGCTTTAAGTTCTTGCTTTTTAGTTATTAAAAAAAAAAAAGAGAGAAAAAACTCAGACTTGAATCTCGTTAAAGTTGTTAAAAAATAACACCAATAAGTTTCCAAATTTGGAATGGCAAGTTATATCATGGACCTGGGGCCATGGTGCACTATGGTCCCGTGCTGAATATCCATGGATGAATATGCCGCAAGTGGTGAGTGATGAATATGTAAGTGAAGCATGATGAATATACAAGAGATGAGTGACGACTGACGAATATGAAGGTAGTATATGTTCATCACATGTCACTCGTATATCCATCTTTACATGTGATGAATATCCAAGTGACGGTTTTTTGTCATAACATTTGGTGGAAAACGGGAACTTTGGGGTTCTGCAGCACAGGTAATATCTCGTTACTAATATTTGGTATTGATGCCTTATAACAGCTTTTTCATTGTTTTTTGTTATGTTTTGGTTCTGGCCTTCATATTTTCATCCCAAGTTCGGCGTGCCATAATGGTGCATCTGAGTTGAACGATTAACAAGTTAGCGTATGACGTGTTATCACAAATTAGCGTGTTGTGTATTTTATAGTTGTCAATGAGTAAAATCTTAACTGTGTATGTGTGTTTGTTACTGATGTTTCTCCTTGTGCTAATTTTTAAGGTAGGATTATAAGGTAGCGATTATCTCAACTTACAATCGTCTAATGATTTTTTCCGTGCCACTGGGAAATTTTGTGAAGATGACAGGGCATCAGGTGTAAAACTTTGCTGCTGCTCTGCTTTTTTTTGCATGCATTTATAGTAGTAACTAAATGTTTTTGATTATTAATCTATTATTTTATTATTATTATTTTTTATTATTGGATATTATTATTAGAATGACAGTCAATTTTGTTTGCAAGTTCGTAACTTGGCGGCAACTTGCAAGAAACCGAAGTCAATTTCCATTTTATAGTAATCTCATGTTTTTGTTATATTTGTCGTTTAAGGTTTATGCACACAGATTAAGAAATTCATTGGTAGATATAAATGCCGACACATACGCAGTGGCGGATGCATATTGGGGCATGGTGGTGCAGGAGCACCACCAAAAAATTTACCAAAACGGCGTTGTTTTAACCAAAACACCGTCGTTTTGACGTCGTTTCGGTTAAAACGACGTCGTTTTTATCGTTTTTATTAAAAAAAAAAGTAAAAAATTAAGAATTTCTTTTTTGTCGTTTGTTATATTTTTTTGTGGTACGTCGGTGCACCAGTAGTTTTCGGATGCTGGATCCGTCTATGCACATACAGACTATTTTACCCTTTTAAGATTGACTCGAAATAGTGATGTCGCCTGCTCAATAAACAAAACTTGGGTAATGTTGACTGTATATCGTCGTTTACAAAATTAAGACAAGGGGGTAGAAAATTAAGAGAAGGGGTAGAACTGGAAAAATGAAATTCATTCTCTTTGGTATTTTTAAAAATGACAGAGTGAGAAACAAAATTTCATGTTTCCAATTGAAGGTTAGGTGCCGTCGACGGACAATGCAGCTGGCATGATCGTCGTGCAAAACCTTGTGTTTTCAACATGTGGTCTGCATTCACTTTTACACCGGAACGGAGGCACGGTTCTTCTTGCTTCTTTCTACGCGCTAATAGCCTTGATCGTACGGAACGAGCCCGCTTTGTTCAGAGCATTAATTTGCTTCTCCTGATCCAAGAAAAGGGAAGAGGGCCTTTGAATCTTTCATCTCTGATGCCAATGGCCGACAATGTAATAAACATCAACATCCATTTATGTCCTATATTTGCTTAAGAGAATGGCGAAGATTACCTTACAGACGGAGGAGACTCTAGGTTTGTTAATTGGAATCATATTATTTATCTTCTGGATGAAAATTGTTTTTAATCTGCTTCGAAATATCGAGCGATGATGTTTTTCATAGTTTTTGCATATCACTTGCGGCACATTATATCTGATCGGAACGAGTGTCATGCAGCTTGACATGTCATTTTGTTCTTGCAACTTCCGCGCGTATAGATTTAACCCTCTGTCTTTGTCATTGGCAGATGCATGATCTGAAACAATTAGCACAAGAAGTCTGCCAAATCATAGAAGAAACCATCGGATCAGATTTTTGTTCGGGTTTACAGCCGAATCATGAAAAATCTCAAGGCGGAGCGGGATAAAATGAAACAAGTAGAGAAGATAATGACTATTGTGAATACGACGAGAAAGGCCAAGAGTAAGCTTGGGCGTGCGGCTAAGCACCAGGCTCACAGGGAAAAGGAAAATCATCACCATGAAAATGTAAAAATGGATGCGTTAGAATCACGGATGGCGTTGCCATAAGCCAAAATATCGGCATTTTGGTTCTCCAAATACTCTCCTCACAAATATGTCTTGTGGAATAGAAAGCAGAATAGAAAAATAACAACACAGGGATTTTAATGTGGAAAATTCCAAATTCGGAAAAAAAACACCGTAACCAAAAGGAAAACACACTATGTAAAAAGTTATTGTAACTACATGAATAATCTAGAAGCTCGTCGCGGGGTTTTTTTAGAAGTTGTTCTGTAATAATCACTGGCCCCCATTTTCTTAACTTTTTTACGCGGGACAACAATGGTTAGAATTATTACATGCAACGGCAAGCATGTCATTTGATGCAACTTGATAGTCCGTTTGTCCCTCCACGGATAACTTTATTGATGAATACTTGACATGGATTTAAATATGCACTTCGTCCAATTTCAGATCGCAATCCTTAGCGTTCTTCAGCCGCTGGCTCAAGCTCTTGTTGATCGTTACGTCCTTATTGCATTCATCATTTGATTCATCATGTTTGGCCGAGTTAGCGAAGGCAATAAGGGGTTGGATGTAATTCAATTGTTGCTTACGGGTCATCTTAATAAAGGTTAACGGGAACGGAGAAGAAAGAAGGCTGAATTATTATACATAATTATGAAGAAGATTTAGATTGTACACTAACATAACTGATCACCATATACACACTCAATGCTACCCCAGGTGGGGAACATAAAGAATTTCTAGCCTTCCTAGAAAGCAAACACAAAGCAACAAATCTATTTTTGGGAATAGAGGGGGGAAAATGGCAATACAAAAAATTAAAAAAAAAAAAAAAAAAAAAAAAAAAACTTTCTTTAATACAAGATTGCAGAAACCCCATCGGCAATCTAATTACAAATTTCCGACAAATATGCGTTAAGAACTTCCATGAGATCTAGTGGACGAAATTGACTGCGCAGAAATAGAAGCAGTCGGACTGTTTAGATCCCGTTCCCCATTAGAAACCTTTGGTTTTCCACTCAGCTTCTCTAATGCATCTTGACAAACTTCATTAAACCAATCGTCTTCTGGAAGTACGCTGCAAGTAGCAATGCACTTCATGGATTAAGAAACAATGTATGAGAAAATAGAATATCTTTATAGATGCACGACTAAATTTGCAATTTTCCGACAAATATCAATGAACAAGGATGCGAGGAATCCCCAAATAATGATAGTGCAAGGATATGTCAGGAAAAATTGTCATTATTACTCCGGCATATCCCCATGTTTCTCACATATTTTTAGCTTGGCTTTTGATAGTTAGTCAACTTGAAAGCAGCTCATGCTGATTCAGTGAAATAATAATAATAATAATAATCAACTGCACCTTAATCCCAACTATGTTGAGGCCGGTGGCATGAAAATTATAGTGTCAATTAATTGTATAATATTAGTTAATACTATAAATTCATGGGAAAAAAACAAAGTGGCAAAGTTTTACGCCGGATGCCCTTTCTGTCGCAACCTTCATAAAAAGGAAACAATAATAATAATAATATATAAGAAAATCTGAAAGGCAATGAATGCAAGCCAAAATGCCAAGTTCACACATGAAGTCTTACCTATATGGGTCCATGCCTGTGGAAGAAAATGCAGTGCTTGCTTTAGATATAATATCGTTGACCACGCGGTGCAAATTCCTTGACAAGTAGCGGCCTTGCGAAGCAAAGCACATAACGAATTTCATATCTAAATAAAACTGCAAGTAATTCAGCAAATGAATTAGTGACATGGAGAACCCAAGAGTCTGCAAGGAAGGAAGATATCAGTGTTTGATACCTGCTGTAGACCAAGAGGACCTAAAGGACTAGGTCCTTCCTCAATATCATCCCAAAATGTTTGGTCTTCTGAAAGCCATAAAATAACAGTTTCTGTGAGCCTCATTAGTAAAAGAGTCGCAAATCTTTCCCGGCCTACAAACATTTCTGCTGCTATGCCAGCCATCCTATTCAGTTTTGCATAAAGTTCCTGGAAGTATAAACAGATAGCAATTAGTCACATGTACAATCTGCATAAGACTCTGTTTTATATTGATATCGGTCCAAAAACAACCCTTGACATTGGACCTAACTAAAATAACAATAATAATAATAATAACAATAATAATAATAATAATATGCAATTACTGGTTCATGGTTATGAGTGCATCATGGTTTTAACTTGTGCTAGAAATTGAATGAGATGGGCAAGCCAACTGACTTGAAAATGGAAAAGGCTACCTGGAATATGGGAGAAGGGAACCACTCTATTTCATCCGTGTTCCCATCCATGTTTATATACATGTCTGCAGTAAGATAACTGTCACCTTCTTCAGTAAAAATAAGATCTAGAGCATGTTGGCGGCAGAAACTATCTTTCAATCTATCAACACAATTGACAAGGCGTCTTTTCCATTCCCTTTGCTCGGGATTACGATTTTGCCGGTCCAAGGGCCTTATACGAGAATCGTCGTTATAATTAGCCTGACTAAATGGAGAGAGCTTCATGGCTGCACGTGGCAACAGCTCATCCGAAAGTAAGGATGCATTGGCAAGCAATGCAATCTGTTGCGCTTCGGTTTCGGCCATACGGACAATTTTATTTCCTGAACCTTCGAAATTCGCCTCTTCTTCCATGGCCCCAGGTAATGCTTTTATGAGCATATTTACATAAGAATTGAACACCTGGAACAAGCCATCCAAAGTTCTACTTCCCAACTGCATGCTTAAGAGGGGTCCAACATCTTCGAAAAAATCCTGCATGGACAACCGGCACAATCAGCTTCAAGTTTTCATTGTCTGAATTTTTTCCGAAGAGAACGAACTCAAATATTTCATTTCCAGATGAGATCGATTCATCAACCTCCAATTATCCATTTTGGAGAAACAGTTTCGAAAACAGGAAATTATTAAAACAAATATCATCTTAAAAACAAGAAGGGGGAAAATATATTAAGTTTTTGAACTTCACACTAAAACAGAGTCATATACAAGCTTTGAGGTGTAAACATACTGAAAATTTGGTTACAACCATATAAGTTTAACATGACCTCATAAAATCTCAAATATTATTCTGTTGGTTGTTCGAAATTCTCCAAGGATAAGAACTAAGAAGCCATCATCTTTTCTCAATTTAGTCCTGATATCATTCTGTTGAATAACTAAAAAAACCAGAAAAACTAAAACCACTGGTCTTCCTCAGAAAAAGGTTGACAAAACGGGAAAAAAATCCATTTAGAAATTCTTCCATTCACAAAGGCAAGACATTCTTTTCTGGGGATAGAGCTTTGATGATCAAACTCAGTCTAACATGCAAAGCAGATTTTATGACATCTACCAAAGTGATAATATTCATCATATTCACCAGCATTTGAAGTGGTATAAATTTACCTGAACCATAGTATTGAAACGATGAGCACTACTTGAAAGCTTGTGCTGATATCGCACTGTGCCACTGCCAGCAGCTGCAGTAGTCCTTCCAGACAAGCGCACGGATGATGGAGGATATGTGAGGTCCCAATCATCAGCTGCAGCTAAAGCAGCTGTACTAACTTCAATACGCTTCAAATTAGCATCCAGAGCTTGTTCAACACTCGGTCTGAAGAGCCTCAAAAGCACCGGACAAAGAACAAGACCACGATCTTCCAGTAACGAACAGTGCCCTAAAGCTATTTGAACACATTCTGCAGCAGATCTTAAACCACCTGCAGCCGCAGACGAAGCTAATGCATGTCTTTTGACTAAAAGTGCAAATGCCTCTGTCTGTTTTGTTGCCCACATCACAAGTTCAGATGTATAAGCTGTCTCCTTGCCGAAAATAGACATGCAATCACTGGCTGCTTGAGCAATGGCAGAGAATACAAGCTGTGAAAGTGCTGCTGTGTATGCTCCTCCATAAGAGGTGCTCGATGGACGGAGGCTCTGCATGTTGTATTGATACCTCTGATAATGTGCGTTAAGGAGCAAAGTATGAGCACGAGGACCATCACCAAGCTTCTTGAGAGCTGAAATTGCCGAGCGAAGCTCGGCACCCCGTGTAGAAGGTTGGCAGGCAGCCTCCGCAAGCTGGTCGGCTAGCTTTTGCCTGTGTTCAGTTATAGTAGTCTGTAAAGACATAAGCAAGGCAGGGGACAGTGTTTTATTTTCTTTTGCTTCGGACAGGACGTGTTCTCCTTCATCAAGGCTGGCCAAAGCTTCATCAATTCTCCTTTCTGCTAGCAATACATCAAGATAATCAGGAAACTCTATTGACCATTTCTGGACATCAGAAGGTTCCTCTACTTCAGTGTTGGTCGAACCAGTTGTAGCAGAACCATCGGAGCCAGTACCGGATAAAGATTCGATATGAACTCCCTCGGCTAAATTATGAACTAGCGTTGCCTGTGTGGATAGCAAATTTCTCATTGATGAAAGTTCACCCTCCAAATCTGATATCTCTTTGGACGTACTGCAGATTTCATTGAAAACAAATAACTGTGACATACAAATATGTCAAATATGCAGCAAAACCAATACTTAAATCTGTGTTGCGGTAAGCCGAGCTGCATATTGGCTCTCAAGCATAGAGCAGAGAACAAATGGTCCAATGCTTGGCTGCCAGCTGTCTGATTCTTTTTCGAACTACGAAGCTAACATTTGAAGTTTCAAGTACTAAATTCTGTTTGAGTAATTAAATACATACAATAAGTCACTTGATATCATATTTCAACCAAACACCTTATTACATTCCATTTACAGCTCTTTAATATCAATAGCATACAAAAACGGGAAACAGAAACATAACTTGTTATCTTGATCCGGGACATCACTAGAAAGAACTCACCGAATAAAAGCTGTATAATTAGCATATACACTTCTGCGCATTTCTTCAGCAGAAGCTCTCTTCAAATCCACAAGATATGAGCATAACTGTCTTATTTCCTGCAAAACATATTCAAATGTTAAAACATCCACTTGTTATTTGTTATGGAGCCCAAGAGAATCCACACTCAGATGATTAAAAATAGCTAAAAGCATATATTAAAATTTGAGCCAAAGGCTTAGAATCAAAACCGCTAATTATTTTTCCGCTCCCCCAACTCCCAACAGGAGCCATGAAGAGAGGGTGACGGCATCTAAGTGAATTACTACAATCAGAGATTGAGCTAAGATAGATTATGAATGCTGAAGGCGACTGCTTCCGAGGCAGTACACAAGCTGTTAAATTATCTAATTCCCAGCACGTCATCAGATACGGAATGTCTCAATAAATTATGCAGTTACACACACACACACACACACACACACACACACATATCCGCATGGTGTGTCCGAAATCAGGTCCTCTTATTTCTAACCACTCATTGCCCGCCAAAATAGCTTCTTTTCCTTTACTCTTTATAAAGTATAACGATATAATTTTGAAAACAGCTAACCACTCAACATTTGGAGGTCATTCACACCCCACAATAGCATCATCTAATGGAAAAAAAATGTCAATTTTAGGTCTTTAGTCAAGATAGAAGATTTAGATTCCTTTTACAATTAGACTCTTTTACAAAAACAAAATAAAAAGAGAACAATAACAAATTGCACGGCAAACATTTCCCTCGTTTGAATTCAACTTTATAACGCCAATAAAGCCTAACTTTAGGGGCAACCTGTAAGGACAGCAAATTGGAGAACTTTTTCCTTAATCATTACACAACGAATTAAAACGTGTTATCATGCCGTAATTGCATTACCACTTTATCATAAGAAATGTTGTACCTTTCATTATTATCAATGGATTCAAAACAAGTTATTTCCCGGTAATTGCATTTTTTACATATATAAAAAAAATGTGAGTATAAGAACTTCTTCCTTAATCGTTAGCCATATTTTCAGAACAAGTTATTATCGTACGGTACATTTATACATTAGCAAGCAATCAAGATACCCGATAAACTGAAGGCCCAAAATAGGTTGTCGCCCCCACCCAACACACCCCCGAATTCCTAATTAATATATGAACAAATAAGTAAATTGTAACCAAGATGAACCATAAAAATATGAGGGTGAACCTTTTCACTAAGAGAGTGACACTTGGACTGTACAAAAGCATCGGCATCGTAGCTATCGGACTTGAAAACGATGAGATTTTCCTCGAATTTCGCTCCTGCATCTTTGACATTTCCCTTTGCTGAAGCTCCGGAGAGCGCTGCTCTTGACCGAGAAGATACTGCCGAAGACATGACCAAATACTGGGGCAATCACCTCAAACAAGCCAAAAAAAAGAGGCAATCGTTTTAACCAAATTAAGAAGAAAAAGAAAACGGATTATTCGTAACTCCGCGATTCAGATCCGGTAGCTGCTGATTCTGAATCGATTAAGAATGAAATTCAGGAGATGATCGCAGTAATTTGGGGATTAGGGATTGAACGGCGAGGATTGAATTCGACATTGAAGGGCAAAAAAAGGAAGTCTTTTTTTTTTTTTTTTTTTTTCGATGAGTTGGTTTTGGTTGGCGGAATATTTAGGTGACCAAACAAAATGGAACTTTGTTTGTTGGCTGTCAGAGCTCCAATATATGATAAAGTACTATATCTTTCTTTTATATAATTTTGGTATCGATTCTATTTTAATTATAGTATTTTTTTTATTATTTTAGTAGTTGCATTTTTTTTTTATTAAATTTTTTTTTTATATAATGAGACTTATATTTGGTCTGTGCTTGACACATTACAATAAGATAAAGAACGCAACAAATCAAGGCCGCAACCCCTTTGAATGGCAAAACCAATCCTACTAAAAATGAAGTTTTGTTTCTTGAGGACCGAAAAATTACTTTGCACCACCCGTGAACTCCTGACAAAAACTTCGCTTGCGAGCTAAGAAACCAAATGTATCAAAGGCAAAAGAGATGAACACGTGTTGATTCTACAAGCTTTCGTGTTTAGCCACTTTGTTCGATTCAGCTTTCAACGCAGCTTGTCCTGCAATAAACCCATTGTCCCTGAGCCCAACAAGAGGGGACACTCCAGTAAGATCTACACAAGGATGTTTCGCCCCAGCCCACCCAAACACAAGTATATCAGTTGGCCGTAAAGTAGACCTCCTTTCAAGCGGATCCGTCAAAAAGTTCACGGGGGCCTCTTTTTTAGAAGAAATATCTGCTCTCTTAAGAACATCATATAAAACATCCCTGACCAAATCATGCCTATATTTGAAACCAGGTAACTCCTTGCAATGGACCGCATGCTCGCCAAAAGAATCCAAACAAACCTTGCGGCAGACTGGGCAAGGCTCATCAGCTGGAAACAGAAGGATCATAAGCCGGTACTGTAGTTGCATTAAAATTCGTTTTAGATAATATATTTTTAATCTATATTATTTACAATCAATTAATATTTTCATTTATATAATCAAAAATATCAATTTAGAGATATAATAATAAATGGGAGGAAGGGAGTATTTATTGTTTATTGTTATTATTATTATTATTATTATTATTTAAAGATCATGTTTTTGCAATATATATGTACGTATATACATATATAAATTGTTAGTCGTGATAATAGTTGAAATTATCGAATGATTTATTGCACGACGTATACTACGTTCTCAATGAGGACCGAACAATACATCCGTCCCACAGGAGTTTGCACACTTGCCTTATTCGTTTGTCCCACAGAAGTTTGCACACCCATAAATGATTAAAAAAATTTATTTTTAACACCCTCACTATACACAATTATTTACACAATTGCCATTACTTTTTCAATTCAAATATCACATTTTTACTTTTTCCATTACTTCACTTACATATGAGTTACCTTTTATACTCTTCCTTTAAATTGGTCAACTCTTCAGCTATGCAGACTGCTCAGGAACGGAGGGAGTAATACTTAAATATGCTCCGGACTTCATCAAAAAAGGGTAATAAATTTTTTTTGCTTTCTATGTCACCAAAGCTTGAAATAATTTAAGGAGAATCCTATAATAATACCCAAATTGTTTGAGGAGAAAGTAAAAGACAGCAAATCAATTCATTCATAACACTGATAGAGGGGCCTTTATATAGGCATTACAATGAGAGTCCTTCCATACATAGGATTCCTAGATAAGGTAAGACATCTAATAGGATCCTACTACCTCTAGAAGGATCTAGAACCTTCCATCTATGTATCTACAATCAGTATTAGGTAAGACACATCACGGGAATAATAATTCCTAACACTCCCTGTGTCGAGCACTAATACAACAATGGTGCAGAAGATGTTGCCTTCGTGAAAACCTATTCCAAGCCAAAACAAAACCCCATGGGAAAAATAAAGGCTTGATGAGGAAAAGATTGCAACGCACCAACATAACATGTCATGTATACTCCCCCTGATGTATACATAACGACCCCCCTGATGAGTACCTCAAATCATAGGAGTTGGATGCCAAGTTGCCCTCACAACTATACCAAGGAAAAACCCAGTGGGAAAAATACCTCTTGGTCTAAGTTGAATGTAAGTACAACGCATCATCAGATGGATGTTCTCATAGGTCGCCTCGTTAAAAACCTTACCAAGTGAAAACCCAATGGGAAAAAACAAACCTTGGTCTAAGGACAAAAAGAGCGCGACACATCCAAAGTGCAGAGTCGCTAAAGACTTATCAAGTTTTCCAAAGTCTTGACCTCCATGCACTAAATCAGTCATAACTTCTTCGATTCAATAGGTATCAACGAAACTGTAAGAACTTATGAAAACTAGACACCCATAGCTTTTCATTCACATACAGTACGTAACCTAGATCGACCTGAGCAGATCACAAAGCTCTATCGAAGTTGACTCAGCAAATTACCGGACATATCCTGTCCTACTTTGCAACAATAGTCATGTAACACCCCAAACTAGGCGGATATTACAGTGCCGTAGATCCCCAACTGGGACCCACCAGGCAAATGAAAATGAATGAATTACACAAGATAAATGTAGTACCGAACTACATTACAACAATAATTACTCCGATGAGGAGTTTAGTTACAACACACCAGATAATATCAATACTAGTGTATTTTATATGAAGATAAAATACACAACACCGAATGAAACAGTATTCAAATGAAAGTTTGCAGCGGAAAATAAAGGACAATAACATGAATAATCGAAAGATCGGGGCCCCTACTAGTATCACTAGGACTCCTCGACATCAACATGCTATTCCCGTGCGTTTGCCTTGCCATGACACGAAAAACAAAATCCCCAAACGGGGTCGATTACAAAGAACAACAATCCTCAAGGGTTGAAAAATACACAATCATGATTTAACTGAAGTTAAGAAATATTCTTAGTTATGAATTACGCTGAAGAGGAGTATCATAGTACGCCCGTAATGTTCTGTGCAAGTGTACAACACCCGTCCGTGTACCTAATTAGTCTCACGAGACAATATGACCCGTGTGCACGGCCTAATGTATTGGTGAACCCAATACAATAACCATCGTGTGCGCGACTAAAAATTCCACACAGACACACCCGCCACGCAATATGAACCCGTAAGGTCACATGAACGAGAATGACCATAATGAATATCAAAGAATAATAATTAGACAACCCCATCAATGACTCACCGAGATTAGAGTAATAATGAAATGAATGATAGCTCAACGAAAAGATTGGAACCGCTGCTCCTTATGATCAAGTGATTAATTGACAATAGCAAGTTTTAATATGATTAATACAATGATGAATGAGTTATGATTATGAATGATCAACAACAAAAGGTATGAGTATCCTTTTAACTGAGAAAGATTTAACTTACACAACAACAATGAAGAATGTCCGACCACGAACAACGCCCTAACCAAGATACTCGCTCGAACAACCTTAATTCATTACAATTACCAACAATCCGATTAATAACGAATTAAACACGAATAAAACGAACTCAAGACGTCGATACGATTAAACCAAGTTCATCGGGGCATTATATCGAACACTTTGAGGCCAACTTTGATCAGATACAACTAAACCTCAATAATATCAACTTCAAATCCCCAAGAAGTGTTTCAAATCAACAAAACATCTCCAATACGATCAATAATCCGTTATGATTATCCGAAAACGTGATTATAACAACAATTAGTCGAAAATCCCCAATTCCAACTCGATTTCCAAAGTGTTCTTGAATAATCCCTCAATAATCCAATGAATCCTTATACAAACTCATAATCATATACATATCCCTTCATATATCATGATTATAACGTCCAAAACATCCTATTTCAACACAAAATCGAAGTCCAAAGTGTTGAAGGAATTACCTCTTGATGATCCAAGTGCTTCAATCCAAGAATACGCGTTAGATTGATTATCCAAGCTTCACGATCGAAAGGAGATGAAGAAAATCAAACACCCAAATGATTTGTGAAGGAAAACCCTCCCTCAAGCCTTATCTCTCGGTTGAAGGTGAAGAAAATGCGTAAAATGGGTGAAATGATGAAAAAATGAATTTATAGGAGTCGATCGCCGGGACACGGCCGTGCCGATCGGCACGGCCGTGTCGCACACCGGCCGATTGGCCGACAGTGACTCGACCGTGTCCGCTCGACACGGTCGCGCGCGGAGGGCCTCCCGACAATGACCCGGCCGACAATGACTTCGGCATGACTCGACCGCGCCGTGCGACACGGTCGGGCGTGGCCGGTCGGTTCAGCTTATCCGGAAAGTGCGACTGGCCGCGCTGCACGACACGGCCGGGTCCTCGAGGCGAACACTCGGCACTTTCCGGACGAGTACGGCACGGGCCGTGTCGGACGACACGGCCGAGTTCGCTCGGCGCTGATCGCCAATGAGCGGTTGAGCTAAAACGACCATAACTCTCTCTCGTCCGGACTCCGATTGACTCACCGCTTGAACCATTGGAAAGCTAACTCGATGCTCTATAATATTGCAAAGATTTAGAATTTTTGGAGTTACCAAAAATTAATGGTGATCTAACAAAGTCGAACTCATATGAGGAAAGTTGAAACAATGAACAATAACGATACACAACTCGAAGTTTCTCCGAACGGTGAACACGGTGAATGAACATGATTGATGAATGATTATAATTGAGTGAAAATCCACTGAGTGACAATCACCGAATGAAATTACTGAATGAAAATGAATGAATTACAACCGGGTATTACATACTCCCCCCCTTAAAAAGAGTTTCGTCCCCGAAACTAAGGGTCAAACAACTCGGGATAACTCTCCCGCATAATCTCCTCGGTTTCCCAAGTGGCCTCTACGACTCCATGTATGGACCACTGAATCTTGACCAAAGGAATCGACTTATTTCTCAACTGTTTGATTCACCGCTCTAACACTCGTACAGGACGCTCCTCGTACGAATGATCATCCGCGATCTCGATTTTCGGCCGAATCAAGTATGTGACTCGGGTCGGCAACATACTTCCGCAACTGAGAGACGTGAAACACATTATGAATCCTGCTCAAAGCCGGAGGTAACGCCAATCGATAAGCTAACTCGCCTACTCGATCCAAAATTTCAAACGGTCCAATGAATCTTGGGCTCAACTTCCCCCGTTTTCCGAAACGGAAAAAAAAAAATACCTCGACTCGGGGATATCTTGACCAAAACATGGTCACCCGTCTCGAACTCTAGTGGTCGACGACGATTATCCGCATACGATTTCTGTCGACTCTGAGCTGTCAACATACGACTCTTGATCAAAGCTACCTTCTCCTGACGGCTATAAGCATATCGGGCTCTTGCCGATTGATTCTAACAAGTCATCCTAACACAAAGGAGATCGACAAAGACGACCGCACAAGGCCTCGTAAGGTGCCATCTTAATGGAGGCATGCCAACTATACCGTACGTGGACTTAAACAAGTAGGGCTTCCCATCGTCTACTAATCGAGGACGCATGCCCTCAACATGTCCTCTAATGTCCGAATAGTCCTCTCTGATTGTCCGTCTGACCGAGGATGAAAGGCGATCGAGATTAAGCCGAGTTCCCATAGCACGATGAACTGATTTCCAAAATGGGAAACAATTCGTCGTCACGATCGGAAACGATACTCTTAGGAGTACTGCGGTCTTACTATCTCCTTGATGAATAATCGCCGCCTCTCGGGACCCCACGTATCCTTGATCTCAAGGAAATGAGCTGATTTAGTTAAACGGTCCACAATCACCTGCATCGTATTCATGCCACGACGACTCGTCGGCAAACTCGTGATGTAATCCATAGAAATGTCTTCCCACTTCCACTGAATAGGAGAGGTTTCGCATACCCACGGCCGATGTTCAATCTTGACTTGTTGGCAAGTTAAGCATCTCGAAACAAATTCCGCGACTTCTCGCTTCATATTACTCCACCAAGAATTTTGTTTCAAGTCCTTATACATCTTGCTAGACCCGGATGAACAGAATAAGGGGTAGCATGAGCTTCTCTCAAAATCGAGTTTTTCAACTCGTCAATCGCGCACGCACAACCGGTTCTTAAACCTCAAAAGTCTATCCTCGTGGACCACGAATCCGTGGGCTCTCCCGAGCCACATCCTCACGAATGCGCAACAATGCCGGGTCCGAACCCCGATTCTCCCCGATTGCATCCTCAAGAGATGATGAAATCTCTAACATACAAAGTCGTCTCGAACTCGTTGAAGCCGACCTCGATCTCGGGTCTAAGGAATTCTGTTGAGCTCCTTCGAATTGTTAAACGAGCAAGCATCTCGCTCCCGAATGGACTTACGACTCAAGGCGTCGGCGACAACGTTCGCCTTGCCCGGTGGTAAAGATCTCAATATCATAATCCTTGATTAGTTCTAACCACCGCCTCTGTCGCATATTTAACACCTTGTGAGTAAATATATACTTCAACTCTTGTGATTGGTGAAGACCTGACAAGTGATTCCATAAAGGTAACGACGCCAAAATTCCAACGCGAAAACCACTAAGCTAGCTCCGCTGGTCGATAATTAACCACCTAATCCGAGGAAACATCGGATTTACTTAATATCTTACGGAGGTTGCAAATCTCGGATAGCCTCCGTCTTCGAGGGTCGACAAGAACTCGCAGATGAAATTACATGCCCGAGAAAGGTCACTTCGGACATCCGTAACTCACATTAAGAAAACTTCCATAAAATTGCTCGCGTCTCAACACGTCGAGAGCCTGAAGAAGATGAACCTCGTGTTCCTCTCGGCTAAGAGAATAAATCAAAATGTCGTCGATGAAGACAACCACAACTGATCTAAAAAGTCGATGAAAACCCGATTCATTAACTCCATGAATACCACAGTGCAATAGTTAGCCCGAACGGCATAACTACGAGCTCACAATGACCATAGCGTGTATGAAACGCCGTCCTCGCGATATCCGACTCGAATCCGCAACTTGATATCCAGATCTTAAGTCGATCCTGGAAAATACCGAGGCTCCTAAGTTGATCTAAAAGATCATCAATACGAGGTAAAGGGTACTACTCTTGCTCATCGCCTGCTCAACTCTTGGTAATTAATACACACACGAGACGAGCCATCCTTCTCCTTGACAGATCACACCGGTGCTCCTCACGGGGCGCAATCGGTCGGAGATGACCTTTCTCGAACTACTCCTCAAGTTGAATCTTCAACTCATGCATTCTAGTCGGGCCATCCGATACGGTGCCTTCGATAAAGGGGACGACTGCCCAACTCACTCCCGAATTCCCTTACTCTATGTGAAGGCAACCAGATAACTCGTTCGAAATACATCGTCAACCGATGACAATGATACTACGAATGATTGAACATTTCGATTGCCCTAGAATGGTCAATCGATAAAAAGAGATACCAATAATGATTGAACAACTCGATTGCCTTAGAAAGGTCAATCGATGAAGATGATATAATGAATGTTTGAATAACTCGATTGCCTTTGAAAGGCCAATCGATAAAAATAATACAATGAATGATTGAATAACTCGATTGCCTTAGAAAGGCCAATCGATGAAAATGATACAATGAATGATTGAATAACTCGATTGCCCTAGAAAGGCCAATCGATGAAAATGATACAAAGAATGATTGAATAGTTCGATTGTGGAATTTCTCTGCTTCCGCCATAATAAAAATTCTACTGGAACAACGGGGATTACTTCCCTGAAGCACACATTCGACAACCAACGATGGAAAGATAGCGACTAAACGCTAACAAACACTGAGGATAATATCGAGACGATCAAACCAACTAATACCGAAAATTACATCGTCCTAAGATAAATTCACCACGATTAGATCCATCAACCCATCGCGGTCATTAAGTAGGACTATACCGAAATAAGTCTATTCAAGCATGATTCGAAAATGAATGAATGCGGTGTACCAGCATCAAAAGGTACACACAAGTTGAAATAAAATTACGAGTATACCCAAATCGTTCGACCACCGGATCGTCCATCCTCCCCATCAAATGAATCTGGGACTAGACGGTCCCCGAACCGCACGCTCCCGTATGATAACCACGAGCTCCAACTCTATTTGCTTCTATTGTCTTAAACGACGATGACAAGGCAACTGATTTCAAACGCTGTTGCTTCGGCCCGAGATGCCGCCGAGCCGACTTGGAGTCCTTTCGCAAAACGGGCCTTATGCCCAAAATTCCCACAATTATAGCACGTGATAGACGGTTTGAGACTCTCAGTGATAAAATGACCCGGCGTTCCACAATTGAAACAGTGATAACCGAATCGCCGCCGGGAATGAGATCCCGCACGATTATGCGCCGTATAAGGTCGCCGAAACGATAGGACTCACACGAGGCTTCTTGAAGGTTGTGACCGCCGGATAGATGCAACCGTTGATTTCCTGTTGACATATGCAGTTCTTTGCCGGCAATTTCCTTAGCAATCGGCTCGCAAATGCGGAGAGTTCGCTCGATTAATCCGGCCAGTGGCGCATCGATGATTGAGCAACCGCATATGGGTCATCATGGCTGCATAAAAGTGAGTGTATCAACCCGTACATCTTCCGATCGAACCGAGTCCCGGGCACGATTTCTGGCGCCGAGTGATTATTTCTCGGGTTTCGGTCCGCACCGCGCCTCTCCCGTGCATCCTCGACAGCCTCTCTCCATACTGAAGTAGGAAGGTCGCATAATGATTATATTTCCCGCATGATTAGCACGTTATGATTATGTCATGAGATGATGAAAATGAGTATACATGCTCTAACTTAGTGATTATATGAATGATTTACTGAAGTTACATGATTATCTGATGAAATTCTTGAAATGATTATCTTGAATAACTTAACAAGATTGATAATATGATTATCCAGATTGACAACTGAGTAATGAAATGAATTGAGTAATTAATGAGTTAACATGATCGTCCTGATTATTAACTGAGTAATGAAATGAATTAAGTGATTGATGAGTTAATATGATCGTCCCGATCATAATGAATGATGATGTTTGAGGATTGTTAAATGATGAATGATGAATGAATGACTATTGCCAGAAATTATACCATGGCGTTAGAAGTCTTACAGTTCTTCCGGTCTGATTGGCTCGGCATTTGCACAGGTCACACGTGACGCGAAAGTCCAATGATACTAGTCTGATGACGATGATTTCAAATAAGACATGACTCGGAAGGTAGTATTCAAAACCACGCTCCGATACCAACTCTGTAACACCCCAAACTAGGCGGATATTACAGTGCCGTAGATCCCCAACTGGGACCCACCAGGCAAATGAAAATGAATGAATTACACAAGATAAATGTAGTACCGAACTACATTACAACAATAATTACTCCGATGAGGAGTTTAGTTACAACACACCAGATAATATCAATACTAGTGTATTTTATATGAAGATAAAATACACAACACCGAATGAAACAGTATTCAAATGAAAGTTTGCAGCGGAAAATAAAGGACAATAACATGAATAATCGAAAGATCGGGGCCCCTACTAGTATCACTAGGACTCCTCGACATCAACATGCTATTCCTGCGTTTGCCTTGCCATGACTGAAAAACAAAATCCCCAAACGGTCGATTACAAAGAACAACAATCCTCAAGGGTTGAAAAATACACAATCATGATTTAATCAAGTTAAGAAATATTCTTAGTTATGAATTACGCCAAGAGGAGTATCATAGTACGCCCGTAATGTTCTCGTGCAAGTGTACAACACCCGTCCGTGTACCTAATTAGTCTCACGAGACAATATGACCCGTGTGCACGGCCTAATGTATTAGTGAACCCAATACAATAACCATCGTGTGCCCGACTAAAAATTCCACACAGACACACCGCCACGCAATATGAACCCGAGAAGGTCACATGAACGAGAATGACCATAATGAATATCAATGAATAATAATTAGACAAGGCCAAGAATGACTCACCGAGATGAGAGTAATAATGAAATGAATGATAGCTCAACGAAAAGATTGGAACCGCTGCTCCTTATGATCAAGTGATTAATTGACAATAGCAAGTTTTAATATGATTAATACAATGATGAATGAGTTATGATTATGAATGATCAACAACAAAAGGTATGAGTATCCTTTTAACCGAGTAAGATTTAACTTACACAACAACAATGAAGAATGTCCGTCCACGAACAACGCCCTAACCAAGATACGGCCGCTCGAACAACCTTAATTCATTACAATTACCAACAATCCGATTAATAACGAATTAAACACGAATAAAACGAACTCAAGACGTCGATACGATTAAACCAAGTTCATCGGGGCATTATATCGAACACTTTGAGGCCAACTTTGATCAGATACAACTAAACCTCAATAATATCAACTTCAAATCCCCAAGAAGTGTTTCAAATCAACAAAACATCTCCAATACGATCAATAATCCGTTATGATTATCCGAAACGTGATTATAACAACAATTAGTCGAAAATCCCCAATTCCAACTCGATTTCCAAAGTGTTCTTGAATAATCCTCAATAATCCAATGAATCCTTATACAAACTCATAATCATATACATATCCCTTCATATATCATGATTATAACGTCCAAAACATCCTATTTCAACACAAAATCAAGTCCAAAGTGTTGAAGGAATTACCTCTTGATGATCCAAGTGCTTCAATCCGAAGAATACGCGTTAGATTGATTATCCAAGCTTCACGATCGAAAGGAGATGAAGAAAATCAAACACCCAAATGATTTGTGAAGGAAAACCCTCCCTCAAGCCTTATCTCTCGGTTGAAGGTGAAGAAAATGCGTAAAATGGGTGAAATGATGAAAAAATGAATTTATAGGAGTTGATCGTCACGCCGACACGGCCGCGTGCCGATCGGCACGGTCGTCGCATACCGGCCGATTGGGCCGACAGTGACTCGACCGTGTCCTCGCCGACACGGTCGCGCGCGGAGGGCCTCCCGACAGATGACCCGGCCGACAATGACTCGGCATGACTCGACCGCGTGCGGCGACACGGCCGGGCGTCTGAAGCGCGCTTCGTGCTTATCCGGCGGTGCGACGGCCGTGCTGCACGACACGGCCGGGTCCTCGAGGCACACTTCGGCACTTTCCGGACGAGTACGGCACGGGCCGTGTCGGACGACACGGCCGAAGTTCGTTCGGCGTGATCGCCAATGAGCGGTTGAGCTAAAACGACCATAACTCTCTCGTCCGGACTCCGATTGACTCACCGTTTGAACCATTGGAAAGCTAACTCGATGCTCTATAATATTGCAAAGATTTAGAATTTTTGGAGTTACCAAAAATTAATGGTGATCTAACAAAGTCGAACTCATATGAGGAAAGTTGAAACAATGAACAATAACGATACACAACTCGAAGTTTCTCCGAACGGTGAACACGGTGAATGAACATGATTGATGAATGATTATAATTGAGTGAAAATCCACTGAGTGACAATCACCGAATGAAATTACTGAATGAAAATGAATGAATTACAACCGGGTATTACAAGTCATATGTCACTCAACATGATGGATGTGATCAAATGGTTGGTTTCCTTGGAAAGTAGACACAAACCTTTCCAATGGTACCAATTTCACCATTTTCCATCAAGTGAGCTGCCCTTTGGGTCATATGGAAGATAGACCAACACATTCTGGGCAGATTCGGGTATCAGTTTTCAAGTGTCCTTTTTATCGAGATAGAGCGAGCTTCAAGCTTCTTGTCAATCACAGACATTGCATGAGCGCATCATAGGCCATCATCACAGTGGCTTTACCGGATTATTACGAATGAGTGCATCGAGTCAAACATGAGTACATAATACCGTACTTTTCTCTTAAGACTGCATCATCACTTAAGTGAGCCAAGTCTTATGATGACTTCGACTAATCATTGGGAATCATATAGGCATTACTTTATCGTCTCTTAGGGAAACCGTCCCTTAGATTGCCTTAAACCGATTGATGAATACGCATCATCAAGTGTCCCCAAGATTCTTTCATTCTTAACTTTGGATTTAGCGGAATCTCTTAGTCTCACAAGAGTACATCACTATAAACCCTTAGTTTTACACGCAAAAGCTTCATATCTCTTCCAAATCAAGTATATACTTAGTATGTGTCCCCGACAATCACTTGTCGTCGCACTCCGTGGTCAGGAGCCACTTGATTTGAGTCTGATCCACCACGAGATCCTTTTTTATCACTTAACTTAGTTCCCCACTAAGATAAGATTTAACCACAAGCTGCACGCGCTTTTGGGAAACTATCTAATCAAAAGATAGTGGATGCTATAACATCCATTACGATAGCACAACTAAGTTTCGTGTCATCGTAGTCGATTCCATATGCTCATGAGAAACCTCGCGCCATGAGGTGAGTTTAACTCCTTCTCTCACTCGCTTTAACAAAGTTTACGGATAGATCTTATCTTTGGAGTGTCGGTACCACTTCAACAAAGGGCTATCACTTTGTTTATACTAGAGTCGCATATGTTTCCATTTTAGGCCAAGGCTACAACGTTGTAGATTTTCAACGAAGTATGGTTCGATTAAACTCACATTCCACGTCCTCATGAACCGGCTTTATTCATAGAGTACTCTTTATGGATTGGCATTCATGAGGCCCCCAATAATGACTATAATCCGTAATCACATGAGACGGATGAGTTCATTTGATCATATGATCAAGTTTCATGTACCAAGCTCGCATACATTCTTAGCGAGAGTATTTATCGAACCAAGTGGCATCCCAATACTCTATGAGATCCACGGCCTAGTAACACCATCTACCACAATTTGTGGTGTTACCATATCACCATTTATAGGTGAAGAACGTCCATGACCGGACACAATCCTTGCAGACATGTTTGCAGCATGTATTTAATCTCGTCACTTTAGGGAACTTGGTGAGGCACAGTAGGGACAAACTACGACAATTCCAAGTCGTTCTACTCGAACATGATCGTTCGCATCTCCCCCTAACGACGGGAAGACTGGCTCATCAAAGTGACTTACGAGATCGTCTGCCAAGGTACATTTTAAGCGGACTATGAGTGAAAGCGCATGTCATATTCATCATTTATAACCTGTCATAATGCGTTGTGGTGACGCACTTTGGCACATGAACATGTGGACGATAAAGGTTTTCAGTGTTAACACAATCCAGTTAACAAAATGCATATTGTTACACTCGTAACTAAGCATTTGAATGATGATAGGTATAGGTGAATATGACATGTTGACCTATGCTACATAGCCGTAGCTACCGGTCTTGAGAATCCAACAAAACCGCCACCATGCACCACCGGATCGAACATAAAGAAACGATTGAACCGATGATAGCCGTTGGTTTTATCGAACCTCTAGTGCTTTCTTGAAGAGTTCACTCCCTTCACCACCCCAAACACCTCAAAATTTCGTGAGCATGTATAAACGGGTGTTTAGGATTCCAAAACCATCAACCTTGTGGTAAAAACCTATCGAAATGACATCGAACTAGTCGTTAGGACGGCCGGTGGTATGTGAAAACTTCATTTAAGTGGTTCACCTCCTTCCAAGTCTCCAAATGGCACCAAAATTTGTGAGAAGGTAGCCTTGGATGTTAGGAAGTACTCGTTAAAATTTCACTTTAAGACTTGGTCTAAAAGTGGGTGAACCGACCTTTACAATGATCGTCCGCAAGTTGGACAACCATAACTCGTTTCATCAACTTATCAATCATTGTCAAAGGAACAACATAACATATAAATGTTATTACTTGAGTACGACCATTTGTGAACACCATCATAGCATCATAAGCCACCTGTGCTAATACTTATGATCATGTATGTATAAGGACTCGGTGAAAAGGAGGACTCGGACCATGCTTATGCGAGTCTCTACATTATTCTCTTTAGCATAGGAGGGTGTCGTCTCCTAATCGTGCCAAAGAATAGGCTTTAATAAATGAACATGGCTAAGAAGGATCATCGGGGGGGTCTTTGGCGTCACACATGCTTATGAAAGCAAGACGCGGATGACATAAATATCATCATCGGTCATGAGCCCGCTCACGACTCCACCAATGTACTTTGGTGTCTTTGATCCAACTAGTTTCTTTGTTCAAAGAAAATGATGTCCATGACAATACCGTGGTATATGGATCATCAAACTGCCCAAACTCCGACTATTAAAGCCTAAATGTGTCAATGTCCCAATACATCTTCTCGGTTACCAAAACAGATGCAAGTTTGACCATATTGACTCATGAATATTTTTCTTTTCACATATCCAATACAAGTGATGCATAAGATTTTATTCTCACAAATCACAATGAGATGCTATGAGTGATACACTTTGGCATATATATCATCGAGTCATAACATGGTTAAATTGTTACGAACATATGTGACTAGAAAACGCCATTCGGCATTCAACAACTTGAGCATCATACCGCTCATTGATTCGATGACCTACTCATCATAGTCACAATGGATTTATAAACCGAAATCAAAAATATCGTGTTCCTTGAAAATAGCTTAATACGCACTCAATTTCGCTTGCAAAATTTCATAATCATGAGCATAGCGAATACTCTAACAACATAGAGATTTTATGCTTGATATGATCAAAATGATCTATCATATTGAGTGCATAACATGGCAAGGTTATATGCCTAAGGGGCAAAATTACGACACAAGCATGGTGTAACACTACCATGCACACGCCGACCTTCTTACAAGGGTGCGTATTTTGGGCTTTCCTAATGAAACTGCTTTTCAACATTTGAAAGATGATAGTTTAGCGTACAACGCATACCAAAATCGCATCATCTATGGCAAATTCGCCGTAAAGAGGTTGAAAAATATGTGTCGTAAGACCTCTTGCAAATTCAAGATGGGAACCAAGTTGGTTGGGACAAAAGTTAAGACAATCACTGGAAATAAAATTTCGCGCAGCTTGACCTTTGTTCACTAAAACAGCGATAACTCCCTTGTTAGGAAGGCTATGGACGAACGGTCGATGTTCGAAACTAGACTTCCGTATCTTCTATCCATATATTGTGCACCACACGGATCATTAAACTCAGATCACAAAGGCATATTTTAATTGGGTCTGTTTAGTTTTTCCCAAGTCTAGTGAGAAATCAATGTTGAGACCAAATACAATGGCATAACTGTTGATGAAAAAAAATGGAAAATACAGACATATGTGCGTTTAAACGCAACAGCGTGTTAGATATCTTATCTTCGACTAATGATCCTTTCTTAACTCCAACTTGGTAGACTTGCAGAGAAAGTAGGAATGTCAGACATGCAAATGTTTAAAACCACCGATTCCGTTTGAACTTTCAAAGCATAAACAAATACCAAGGAGGATGCGCTAGTCATGATCAAAAGTGCGTAAAAATCCACCAAAGTGCATCAATCAACCAAGTATTTTAATTCTCAATTTGCAAGTATACGTCATAATAGCCATGTTATATAGATACAACGCGGTGCATCATAATTAAGCATTTTGAACCATGAGACATAATGAATATACCATAACCAACTTGTCTTGACCATCCAATAAGATCGACTAAACATAGTCAAATATATAAGGCACATGCCTTTACAAATACTCGGAAAAGTATTCGGACCTATAGTCATACGAACTATAATCGAGGTCAACGAATTCATGTATTTACCGCAATATGCCATCGCTTACATGTTGAAACTCATGAGAATTACTCACATTCTTTCATATATCATGTTGCAAGGAGACGATACATGTCTACACCCACATGCAATATTTTATTTTAATAAGATGAAAGATGGAGTTTTCCAAGTATGGGATTGGGTCAAGACCAAGTGGTGGTCGCTCAATTCAACGCGTGACAATTCCGTCACAAATCGATTTTAACCACGACATATCCGCCGCAATCGATGTTTGTCCCATTTGTATGTCACAAACCGTGACTAATCATGAACGAGTCATAACTTTACCGCTATCGACAATGTTCGCTTTTTTCAATTGTTGGTTTTAAAATCGACAAAACGGCGACATCAAATCGCACCAAAACGTGGTGTATGCAACAACCACAAATATCGACTTTCAACAATTATCCGTGACTCCCCAGATCACACGCTTTACTTCGACATCCGAGAGTGATACCACCTCTCATTGTCTCATCCACCGCAAAGTAGCGTGGGAGATAAAGAACCCAAATACCCAATTCCCAAAAAAATTCCCAAAAGAGAGGAATTGAAAACGAGAACTTTAATAAAGTCTTACGGTACTTTGTTTCATATATGCTTTGATCCTCGAACGAAATTCTCTCCATATAAGCAACATATTTCCGTGGGTACTCCGCTCTATATTTATTTTGATCCTTGAACGGATAAATATGGCTTTTTCTCCATAGCGTGCACATCATCATGAGCGACGTATTTTCCTATATACACGTAAAACATAAACATGTAAGATTCATAAGTGTACAAATTAATGAACAAATGAATCATTGAGTAGGAAAAAAATGGAGAGTTGAGAAACGCCTTGATAGGGCTACGGGCTCAATAATTCGGCCGAAGGACTCGAGCGCGATGCAGCAGCTCGGTATTGGATGAGGTCGGATCTCCAAATTTCTTCGTAAAAATCTGCTTCTGTTCGGCAGTAGATTCAAGAACCAATATTACACGTAATCCGATCTCCACCGTTGAATATACGATATTTGTGTTGGGAAGTTGCTGCCAAAATTTCACACCGATCCGACGTTAACGAAACGGGAAACGTGATTTTCGTGACGATCACATTGCAGAAAATTCACGCGGAAATTCTCGCCTCTGATTTTTTCGATTTTGATAGGTTTTGTCTCGATTGCACTAGGTTTTCAAGCATTAAATATCACGTGCATAAAACCGCTTCGACGATCCGCGATGCTTCGATCAGTTGGGTCGCACCTTAGGCAATAGTTGGCTTGGAAAGCGGATCGGGCGGTCGGCAACTGGTCGGTCACAACCGGACCGGATCGAGTCGGTCGGCGGCGGTCCGGCGGCAGAGGCGGCGGTCCGGCGGCGGTCCGGCGGCAGAGGCGGCGGTCCGGCAGCTGTGTGGTTTGGCGGCGGCGGCGGCATGGTGGGTGGCCCGGTGGTGGTCGGGCACGGCAGACGGCGATTGGTCCGGCTTGGCCGATTTTTTTTTTTTTTTTCGTTCGAGCTACGTGCTGATAACGTGTTTGAGGAGAAAGTAAAAGACAGCAAATCAATTCATTCATAACACTGATAGAGGGGCCTTTATATAGGCATTACAATGAGAGTCCTTCCATACATAGGATTCCTAGATAAGGTAAGACATCTAATAGGATCCTACTACCTCTAGAAGGATCTAGAACCTTCCATCTATGTATCTACAATCAGTATTAGGTAAGACACATCACGGGAATAATAATTCCCGGAACACAAATATATTTACTTAAATCAAATAACCATGTGGACTCATATCATTACAAAATTCAAATTTCTAAAACCTGCAAATGGTTCATTGATTCCATTTTCCCTAATTTTGGTGATCGAAGAGGACATGATTGTCAATACAAAGCAAAAATGGTCGTAGCTTGTGTATTTTAATTTTTATATTTTATTTTGTATTTTTACAAAAAAAAAAAAAATGGGAATATTAGGAAAAGGAATACACGCACGAAATCAAATGAATCAATTCCACATTATATGCATCTTGTAATACATACTCCTGGATTACAATAGAAGCAAAATATAAAGAGGGTATTTATGCTTTAAGTCGCATCATTATGCCCGTATTTGGTAAAAAAACGACAAAATCATGTTAAAATTGCGGATATAACTGGAAAAAATTACATTAACACGAAGAGGTAAACTCTCCTGTCAAAACGCGTTTTTTATAGTTATGCAGCGGTGGAGGGAGAGGATTATAATAACCAAATATAAACTGAAAGTTAAGAGGATCACGAATCCCATACCAACACACTTTCAAATGGTGAGTGGTACTACTTTTTTTTTTATGACGGGGGAACGCGCAGCCGCTACTCTTCGAGTGCGCACTGGATAAACTCTCGGGCTGGACGTAATAGCCTGCAAATTACGACAACCAGGTAAACCACACTAGGCAAGTCCTGTCACACAGGCTCAACCAAGAAAGTGTTGGTAGGGGGAATCGAACTCGTGACCTTTCAGTCTCGCGCTCACCTACTCCACCAACTTGGCTACCCTTGCGGATTGGTGAGTGGTACTACTTGAGCTATAAGCTCGTGGTTCCTGTCGGACGTTTTTGTCATGGATAGGAAAATCGTGGGATTTAGCATAATATGTGGAACCTTTTCATCCACTTTATGCATATGACCCATTAAGCAAACCCATCCACCTTGAAGCAAACTTCATTGGAAGCAAAAATATGTCTAAAACATATAGAACAAGCAAGTCATGAAGCCAACCACAACAATATGGACTGAGGTAAGCAAAGAAGAAAATGCATCAATTCTTTTGAAACATTGAAATACAAGTCTCGTGCTGCTTTCGATCCAAATAAATGTCATTTCATATTACCAGATGATTGGCAATAGAATAGCATATTCTAAGTCAAAGCATTCCTATTATTATTAGAAAACAAGATATATGTCCATTTTGATAGGGAATAACAAACCCACAACAGTTCGGAGAAAGGCGAAGACAAAGATAAAGCCGCTCTCAGTAGGTACATACTTTAATGCGTTCTTGTTCACCAAAACCAAAGTCCAGCCTCATTCAGGAGTATCCGCGCGGATCGCTGAAGAAAAAAAAGCAACAAAACGAACTCCCTCAGAAAAAAGAATAAAAAAACGGACATCAACAAGCAGTAAAGTGATGATTTTCTTATAGTAAGTTTGACAATCAAAAGGAAAACATACACATGGAAATATATATATATATATATATATAACACTGGAAATGCATCAGATTAGCATATGTGTCAACCATATATATGGTATATGATGACTCTCTGTACACATTTTAACATCCAAATATACACACAGTATACCTGGAACAGAAAGAACAAAAAAAGGAACCATTTTTGAGAATACATTTTCAGGAATTAAAATGAAATACATTTTTCCAACAGGTTATAAAAGCTTACAGATGGGATCTGATACCAAGAGAATGCTTCGAACGGAGTATATACATATATACTTTCAGTTTTTTTTTTTTGTACATACACAATTTTGGCCAATTAGGGATCTTGCAAGAATGAGTTTCTCTTGTTAAATCACTGGCAAACTATTCTCTAGTAAAAACTGAGAAACTTCCGGGGATATCAAATCAACCTCTGTTCCCCGATACGCCACCGCCCACCAGAGTATGACACACTTAATAAAAAAATTCAGGTACACTGTTTCAAGGCTGGAGCTCAATTATAGTCTATAATTTTCAAAAGACCAGATAGAACACGTGTAATCTTCGTCTCAAGGCTTAAACTCAATTCTAGGTTACAATGAATTGCAGGTTCAAGAAATGTAATCATAAAAAGATCATGCACATCGGTTCTCAACAGCCCCCCCACCCACCCCACCCCACCACCACACATAGTGTTGGTGATTTTAGTGTCACCATTCATTTTGTGTAATTGGAAATAATATGTGAGCTAAGGGGTTTATAATTTGTATTCTAATATATGTTCGGGTATGTGCGGAGTGCACACATGTATAAGATCGAATTATAAGCCGGTACGACCAAATGTCGGGGGTCCGGGGGCAGCGCCCCCGGTGACGGGGTCTAGGGGCAGCGCCCCTAGCGGGGTCCATGGGGCAGAGCCCTTCGGAAATCTAGACTCATAATTTAGTGATATTTCCGAATTTTAGAGGGAGACTATGGTAAAATTGACTAATTTCGTCAATTTTGGTAAACCATCCGTCAAACCATAATTTCGGATCACTAATGACGGCACCGCTCTCGTAAACCCTAAAATCGACCTAATGTAACCCTAATCCGACATGTATAAATAAGGCTCTCCTCTTGAGTCTTAGATACACCCTTTTTCTGAGCTCTCTCTCTTTCTGATAAACACAAAATTTCTCTACGAATTTGGCTTACGTTTCTGTGCCTAGATTCGTAAGTGTTCCATTGGATTATCCTAGGTTGAATTTCTTGTAACCCGGGCATAGGGTAGAAATATCAGTTCGGAAAGTGTTTACACGATCCATTGGAAAATCCGGATCTCCATAATAAACCCTTATACCCCAACACACACACACCTCGTCAAACAGAAGTTGACATACACAGTGTATATACCCTTAAATTTTCATTGCTAATGTTGTCTTGTCAACAAAATAACAAAACAAATGAAAGCCCAGCATGCCCCCCTGAAAATGGAGCTTCAAACTCAAAAATCTAACAAAACCTTTATCAATTTGAAATTCCAACTCAAATACAGCAAGTACCTCATAATATACAAATCAATCTCAAAAACCAGTAACTCAAATATATACACGAATCACTCGAAAGAAAGAAATAAAGAACAATAAATATAAGGGGAGGGGAGGATTAGAACCTAAGACCAATTAATCCACCAATCAGAAAATGAAAAGGAAATATACAGATCTTATACAAAAAATAACGAACTTACTTGGTCTCTCTGGTTTGCCTTCGACCCACTGAGAAACGGAGAAATGGACCTTCTCGCGGCTCAGAGCTTCGGATCTGTAGGGCTCTTTCAAACACTGCCTCACCAAATTGGCACAGAGGCTCGAGTACGTTATGTAAGTCATCCCCGCAGATCTCCAGAACGGTGCCGCAGCGTTAGACGCCATTTTTCTTCTTCCCTTTTCGCGTGTTTACTTTCTCTCACTAGCTTTCTTTCTCACCCTGACGAATTTGTGAATTGTTCAGGGCCTCTCTTTCTGTAGACCGCAGCCTGTTTGGGCTGTTTCTACTGGGCCGGACAGTGGGCTTTTGTTTGTAATTCTCTACTTTTAACAAATGGTCTCGAGTCCGTCAAATATCATGAATCCAAAATGAATTTTCTCTAATAAATATGTAAATGACAGGTGATGTAGTTGCACATGATGAAATATTAATTTTTAGTAAAATTAATTGATGCAAAAAAAAATATGGAGAAGTTATAAAATTGAAAAAAAAAACCACTCTTGAGGTTAGGCTTGGGCAACTAATCCCGAAGGCTCGGACCCGTCTCGGGCCCGTCTCGTCTCGCACCAGGACGAGACGAGACCAACATTTTAAAACTCAGGGGCCGTCCCGTCCCATCCCATTTTAAAAATTTGGGACGGGCCGCGAGCTCAAATGTCAAATCCCGATGGGATCTCGTCCCGTCCCGTAATAATATCTATTTACTAAATTTATCCGACTACCAAGCTCAAAGTAGTCTTATCATCTAACATTTCTAACTTATCTCATTTACTTCTTTCGGGGAACGAAACTTCCATAAACCATGAAGAACTTGTGTATAGAAGTAGAGATCAGTGAGTATCTAACTGTGTTGTAATGTTCTTTATATTTATTACTTCGGGTGAAATAAGAAAGCATTCAGAGTTCTATGAACCATTTGTTCAAGAATTAACAAATGACTCACAACGATATTTGATAAATAGATTGGTTTAAAAAACAAACTTAAATTTATTGTTATGTAACAAGTCCAAATATTATATTCATTTGAGAGTCAAGATTGGTCAACGGGACCATTTTTCGTCCCGTTCGTGTCCCGATCCTGTCTCGGTCCCATTCGGGATTGGGACGGTCGGGATCAATTTTTCAAAATTGCAATTCCGTCCCATCTCGTCCCATAATTTTCAAATGAGACGGGATCGGGATTACCTAAAAATGGTCCCATCCCATCCCATACCCAGGCCTACTTGAGGTTTGGTTCCGTCATACATTTTATGCGCCTACCGTTATGTGAACATAACGAGTTATGGTTACATCATCGGTTATCATACAATTGTATCCCTCAGCTTTTCCAATGTTACGAATCGTCCAAACTTTTGGTCTGGGTATTTGTAATATTCAAAAAAAGTTGAGGGCTGTAACTAAGAATAGTGTGTTTGTAAACTTTACAACTGCTGAAATGTTCATGAGCTATGTGCTCTCCAAAACTCAGAAATCCAGAGAAGGTTTAAGCGCTAGAAATTGGTCACGAAAAGCAAGAAGGAATATGTGCAACAATTCGTTCATATGAAATGAATGCATAAGACCTCTTTTATAAGGTCCAAAAATCACTCCATCAGACGGGGGTTACTGCAGATTATAATTCTCTGTAATCCTTCGGTTGAAAGGTCACCTCCACAAGTAGTCTCATTTAATTCGTACGTTACAGTATGGAGCGTGAAGAGTCATGTTTCAAAAGATGAGTTAGACCATGTCTGGGTCACCAAGATCTCAGCAATGGTTAGACCATGTCCAGGTCCGCTCGATCATTCAGCAAATGGGTTAGTCACCAAGAGGTCGACTAGCTGAGGTAGTCAACTCCACAAGTGTCCGACAATATTTTTTTATTTCTAGGACAAGGAACCATTGAAAATTCGGAGAAACCACTTATAATGCTATATAAGAATGGATTTGTAATAAGTACTTTCAATAGCACTTGCATAACTTTTCTCACTGAACCAGGTTTCTGGGATCTTCAGTCTTCAAGGTTGGATTACCACTATGATCGTTCTTTCAAGATGTGGATTTTAATGTCTTCTTGCAGTTTATGAAATTGATCTCTATTCAGACCTTTCGTGAGTTGATCCGCCAAATTAACATTTGACACCACATAGTTAATGGATATAACTCCATTTTTTTATCAATTGTCGCACGATATAACGTCTCCGATGAATATGTCGAGATTTACCATTATACATAAGTATTTGTACTTCTCCAATTGCAGCTTGACTATCGCAATGGATCATAACACCGGGCACTTTTCCAGCATAGAATATCCTCAAGAAAGTTACGAAGCTATTCAGCTTCTTCTTCCACTTTATCTAAAGATATAAATTCTGATTTCATGGTGGATCGGACTATACAAGTTTGCTTGCTTGATTTCATAGAATTTGAACTACTTATACTTTCAAGATTTTTTTGTTTGGATTTGTCACAATCCACTATTCATCAATTGGATATTCCTTGTATAGTTATCACATGTAAGCTGAATACAAGTAACACGGGATCAATATAATCTCAGATTGATCATTCGTCTCTTGTATATTCATCGGGCATATGTGTGGGTCAAGACTCGAGCACGAGCAAAGGATATACGTAAGAGGTGTATGTGAGGGATACAGAAGACCCACCCCACCCCCACCCCATAGTATGCCTAGAAAAATAAAGGTATGTGGATTCAGTAAGCATTGAAAAGCTGAGGAGTCCATTGTGCAATACTTGGGCTGAGGTGGAATTATATAGACTTTTCCACAAAGGTCTCTCGCTTGTAATTATCTAGAATATACTAGATATTGTAACTACGGGAATATCTAGAAGCCTCCAGATGGAGAGGTGGGGGAAGATTTTATAAAAAAGATGGTATAATCAGGAGAATTGTGATACCACTTGCACTATCGTCAGTAATCATTTACATATTAATCTTTAAATATTCATTCTGGGTCCATGAGTCCTAATGCATTATGGACTCGAGTGTATATATATTACATTTTTTTTCTTGAATGTGATGAATATACGAGAATAAATATATTGGTCACAAGTGATAAATATGAAGATGATATTCATAATCGATCATTTGTATCTTCATTCTTATTCTTGCAAACAACACGGTGTAATGTATTCCATTACAAAATGGACGTCGATATGCAAAATGAACCGCGCATAATCGATCATTTGTATCTTCATTCTTGCAAACAACACGGTGTAATGTATTCCATTACAAAATGGACGTCGATGTGCAAAATGAACCGCGCATGTCGATATGCAAAATGAACCGCCCAACTCTCCACTCGGTGAAAAGCGATTTGAGATACTTAGGACGAAATCGAAATCGAAATGTTGACAATCACGGGATCAGTCAGTATAAGACTACCATGCTTGCCACAAAAAGCTGCGACATGTGGTGCGAGATACAAGTTAAAGAGAGACTAACTTGTTTGGGACTATTAGTCATTTTGACTACCCTTCTTGTTACTACCTAAATTTGCTCTTTTAAGAGTCTTTTCATTAAAACTCTTCTTTAAGCTTCTTAATAAGGACTTGTTTTTTAATTGAAAAAAATGTACTTCATTATGTAACATAAACACTAGGGATATCTGAAATTTCGGATATCTGAAAATTTCGGATATCCGAAATTCGGATAGTGAATATTAATATCCGATATCCGTATCCGAAATTTCGGATATCCGAATATCCGAAATAAATATCCAAAGTATTTTTTTTACTATAATTTTTTACAACCAATTAAATAGACTCAATCAATTATTTATCTTAAATAAATAATACTACAATACCAATTCAAACCAATAAAAGTAAATATATTCATATTATTTGCCAAACAAAGTGTAGATCTTCACATTATTTGAAATATAAAGAAATATAAAATAGATTTTTCAGATATTTCGGATATCCGAATATCCGAAAATTTTCAAAAGGCATATCCGATACCCGAATCCGAAAAAACGGATATCCAATTTTCGGATATCCGAAAATTCGAATATCCGAAACTTCGGATTTTCGGATTTTCGGATATCGGATATTTTTGAACACCCCTAATAAACACACATAATTTAGGCTGTAATTCCAAATTTGTCAATTATAATTATGTAAAGTTTTAAAAGTAAATTTTTAAATAGTTAACCAACTTTGATATAGACAACACATGCCCGCAATACAAACAAACAGATTTTCCAATAACTCAAAACTCAAAAACTAAGCATAAATAGGTGACTTGTACATAAGTATCTCACACCACAACCTAAATTTTGCAGATGATCTAATAGACAAGAGAAAAACCACAGGGCATTACACGATAACATCAGAAAATCCAAAACAGAACTAATAGATGTAACGGGGACAAGCCAATCCGTTGCGTTTAGACGAGCAAAACAGCATTGATACAACCATCATTTTCAGGATTGTTCGTAACTTGTGCGTACTTCCCTGCATTTCAAACCATCGAAGATAAGAAACATATTTTGAATAAAATTTCTGCACATAATAAAAATAGGGAGACTATACTTACCCCACACAACTTTTCCAGCAGGTGTGACCAGACCAAGTTCACTAATATTCACCTAAAATACACAAGAACAGCAAGTTCAAATGATACCCATAATACAAAAATAATATAAATATAATAAAATAAAGGGTGAATAAAGTTACAGGCAGACTTCACCTCAATTATGGTTCCCCTGGTTATAACACCAAGAGATGTATACATGGTGCCGTTTGGATTCTTCTTCACACTAATGATCTCTAAATTGAAAGTACACTTAAGTTCAGGGTGAGTAACATGGGCTTTTGTAAAACGTAAACCACTTGGGCGGATAAAACGCTCGTATTTGGGAGGCTTCCTCGTAAAACTTGGTCCCACGAATGTGGCCTTAGTGACCATTCTCTTCCACTGCTTAGCTGTAAATTGCAGAAAAATACAAAAGGCGCGAATAGTATTTTCGGGCTTTGTAAGTTGGCAGAGCACAAAAAGTTGCACATAACTATACCATGTCAAAAATGAATACTTACTTTTCCGTTTACCGGATCTGATCTCTCTAAACATCTCATCTTCAGCAATACCTCTGACCTATAAAGTCAATCAACAAGTCCAAATAAAATATTATTTGATTGAATGTCGGAAACGCTGCTCAACCAAATATATGATTGCAAAAATACATGTGAGAGGAAATATTGGCCAATATCCATGTGCCCATCCGAAAGCTAAAGACATAACCAACAGGCAACACTACCAAAGCATAATCGGGAACTCACTCCTATTTTTTTATTTTTTATTTTTGTCGTGTTTAACTCATAACGGGTATTTATGAATGTGTCCATTGGAAAGCTAAAGACAAAACCAACAAGCAACATTACAAAAGCATAACTGGGAACTAACCCCATTTTGTTATTTTTTTTTTTGTGTCGTGTTTAATTGAGTACGGGTATTTAATATTTCACCACAATTTTGTTGTTAGGGGAGGGGGCAGGGTTCTATCTTCATTAACATTAAAGCATAAAATTGAAGCTACACATATTTGGGATTTTTCAAGGGTGAAACCAGTGTTTTTAATAGCGGTGAATAGCGCGCTACATAGCTTTAGCGCATTTTTTTTGTAGAGCACGACGCTCAGGCTTCCTTTGCGCGCGCGAATGGCTGATGTGGCGCCAAAAGCGCGGGATTGCGCGCGCTGGCTGCGCTTTTAGGGTTAAAGGTGAAAAACCCTAATTAAACTTCCTCTTACCTTAATTACTTAAAGCCGCGGCCAGCGGGATAGAAAACCCTAATTAAACCTCGGCTGAATAGGATATAAGCCACAGAAAAATCTGAACGGGCCAAACCACTTCTTTGAGGCAGAATAGCAGGGCACATCTCAAAATCCGGAAAAAAAATTCCATGTAGTTCTGAAGCAGAGCAGCGGTCCACAACAAATAAATTGCAGCCATCTTCTGCTCTCGATTCTCGCAAAATCCAGTATTTCATGGATTTGCTTCGCACCCTTCGACAGTTTAAGTGAGAGTTGGACTTGTCGATGAAGATGTGGAGATCGAAGAACATGTTGGCATAGATCGACAAATCTTTGATAGTGCAACTTTTCTCGAAATACAAACTCTCGATGATGATAGTGATATCGTGTTAGAAGACTACTACTAGAAATTAGAATTTTTAAGTGTTTCTAGGATTGAGTATTTTCATATTGTGACTTATTTAAGTTTGTTGTTATGGATTATTACAAAAAGTCTAGGTTGTTTTGTTTATTTGAAATTATTCCATGGCTATTTACTTTGGTTATTTTCTATTGTTCTTATACGGGAGTTATTTTATTTTTTTACTTAATTTATGTCATGTTCGAATTACCTACGCTATGCGCTACGCTATTTTGCGCTACGCAATTCTATACAAAAACGCTACGTGCCTACGCAACGCAACTGAAAACACTGGGTGAAACCTATCACAAACATAATTTTGTATAATGGAATAAGTTCCGACTCGTATTAGGATGACTGCCAACTTAAGAGTTAAGCCCCTTGAAGCAAAATGCAACAAGGACTTCCTGCATGAATTACCTTTGGTATGGGAACCGACCATTTCCCTGCTTTTTCTTTCCTCTTTTGCTTTATTGTGTTGCTAAGCACCTGCACGTGGAATGGAGCTATTTTGATCAGTATTCCAAACCGATACAGTTTTCAGACCGCGTACTATGTTTTTATTTTAGTAAACGGGAGATCAAGCAAAATTAGTAAAATAAGTCTACCTTGGCTCTAGTTGTTTCATCACGATCAATAAGATATGCAGGAAGAGCTCCTTCACGGACATCATCATCAACCTTGCGTCTGGTTGATGACTCCTCATGCATGGACAATCTATCAACATACAAAGAAAAGTGACCACTCAAACCTAATTACCATAATACCAACCCATCCTTGCACAGGCTAATAAAGGTAGAATCATTAAAAATACTTTTTTCAAGTGTTCCTTAGCAAAACAAAAGAAGTACTCCCCATGAATGAAAAGCTCAATTTATGCATAAAAAGCTCATTAAAAAATAATCAAGAGCTCAAGCCTAAAAAATGGACCATGTTCAATAAAAATGCACCGAAAGAAACAATCGAGATAACTGCCACTAATAGTTATTACTGATATTGGAGTCTCCATCACAACAATTAGATATTTCTACTCCTCAACAGTTCTAAACAAAGAGGGCCATTATCGTCCAGGTCGAAGCCTAAAAAATGGACCTTGTTCAATAAAAATGCACCGAAATAAACAATCGAGATAACTGCCATTAATAGTTATTACTGATATTGGAGCCTCCATCACAACAATTAGATATTTCTACTCCTCAACAGTTCTAAACAAAGAGGGCCATTATCGTCCAGGTCGTAGCAACTAACTCTATGAAGGAAACACTAAAAAACTAAAGTGCAACAACAAACACAGTTTTCCAAATTTACCAAACACCCCTTATCATTTTCTCAATAACATTTAAGAACTAACAAATTAAATCCAAAATGGATCACATCCTTCCACTTCATCATCACACAACAAAACAATATAAACCATAACAAATAAAGTGCATTATAAAATAAAATTAAAAAAAAAAAAAAGAGAAAATCTTACGTTTTCTTCATTAGCGCCTTCTCAGCATATCGCTTCTTCGCGATAATCTTACCCTTTAAACCCAAGGTCTGCCCAGCCATTAAACAACAATAAATTTCACATTCTCCCTACTAATACAAAAATTACACGAATTTTTCGTTTCCAAAAAAAAAAAAAAATACTGACCTTCTGGGCAATTTTAGAGCGCTTGTGAACTTCACGCGCCTCCTTCTTGCGCTTGAGGTCGAAATGGTCATGGCGGTAGCCATGCCTCTTCCTGTGCAGCTCTATGTAGTCCCCTTGCGGCTGTAAATTTCAAATAAAACACGGAAAAAGAAATACAACTTACATGTAATCAAATCATTTATCTTTGAAAAAGAAACATGATCACTCAGAAACGTACCATGGTGGATTAGGTGCAGTATTCAGGTTTCTTGGTGGTGAGAATGGAACTGAAATTTCAAAACCTAGCAGCTACCGTAAGAGATTCAGATCGCGGAAAAGGTTTTTTATAATAGGGTTCTCTGCGAACCGACCCGGGCAGTGAACGACGAGTTCCTTTGCTTTTATCTAGTGGGCGTGTTAATGGGCTCGCTAAGCTCGTTACATACTTGCAAATTGCAATAGATGATTTATTTATTAAAATATTGAATTTGGATACGGATTGTGTTTTTTTGCTGTTTTGGGGTCATTTTCTATTTTTATTCGAAAACACTGAAAACGTGTTCTTTTTATCATTTTCGAAAATACATTTTGGAAAATGAAAAAAATATTTGTACACAAAACGCAAAATGCCTAAAATCTCGTTTTGAGCGTTTTGTGTGTATTTCAACAAAAAATCTTCAAAATGCTCAAAATACATTTTGAGTTTTTTTTTTTTGGATTATCCTAATTTGAAACTAAGTCTAAAATAAAGATTTATGAATTTAATATTAATATTACCAAAAAAATATTTTGCAAAATAAATTTAACAGAACGCGTTTTCAGCAATTTTGAAAACAAAAATAAAAACAGAAAAATACAAAATATTTTTCAAAATGAAAATACAAAATAAAATACAAACAGAACGCAGCCTAATTTTTTAGGTATTTTAATGTCCATCATTCAGCAAAATAAAATATAGTCGAATACTTATAAGTAGTAGTTTGGTTACTTGAATGTTATATTTGGATACGAATAAGTCGTCATACTTGTAATTTTTTTAATTTTATGAGATTTTTGTAATTCTTTTATAAATATATTAGAATGCATAATTTATTCTAAGTGTTTGCGCGTAAAAGGGAGCGGGCTACCGAAGCTTTGCGGGTTTGGACCCAAACCCAATCTGATTTATCGTTAGAAGAGTTGGCAAATTTAAAAAAGGGAGAAATTTCCAAAAAGTTTATATATTATCGATAGGAATATGTTTTTATGAAATTTGGATATTAATTTATGCTAATTTGTATATTTATATGTTACTTTTTCCAAAAAAAATTATTATGTTTTGGTTGTTTCATGTTTATTTCTATTTCTATTTTATATTTTTTTATTGGAATGTTTGTTTTTACTTATTTATGTGTTGTTTCAAATAATTGTGAAACATGTATGAACAAAATATTTTGTGAAAGCAAAATATTATTTCGAATGTATAGGTAGAAATGAAATTTGTTGTAAAAAGCGGATATTTTTTTGGTTACATTTTTGGTTACATTTTTTCCTAAAATGGCCAAGAACGCGAACCGTCCCGACGAAACACGAAAATGGAATTCCAAACCGAAATATGGATATACAATCCATAGGATATGTTTAACAACATCATTTGACAACAATCGGTTTATCAAAACCGAATGCGAAATCAAGAACAAAACTCCCAAAAAGTCAACTCTAGCGAATCAAGAAAAAATACCTTGATCCGGCGAAGAACAATGGATTAAATGATGTTAAACACACATAAATCCATCCCAAGATGATGTTTGAAGATGGAGGTCGCTCCAGATCTTCCTCAGAGGCTTGTCCCATCGACCAGTAGTGAAAAGAGAGAAAAAGAAAGACAAATGAGAAAGAAAGTCTGTTGTCCAGTATTTATACTGGACAGTTTATTAGCGTGCGCTAAACATCATTAGCGCGCTCTAACGGGGTCAACACTCCAAAACATGCTGCCTGTAACACTGTTAGCGTGCGCTAGCCAATAAGTGTAGCGTGCGCTAACGAGTCACGGATCCAGTCCAGTGACTCACAGACAAATCTACACCTACCAGGTAGTGTGCACTAGACAGGACAAATAGCGTGCGCTAAGCAGACGATAGCGCGCGCTATCTACCAACCTTAACGTGCGCTAACGAGACTCCAGTCCCAGTTCAGTAGATTCTGGACCGCCTCGAACTACCAGTTAGCGTGCGCTACCACCACCGTAGCGTGCGCTAACTACAACACCTTAGCGTGCGCTATCGACTCGGAAAGACAGCAACAGAACTCTCAAAAAAATTGGGCACGGCGACGGATACCCACAACTTTAGAAAATTACAAAATGGCCTCAAACATTCGAAAAATCACGATACGACAACGAATAACCAAACCGAAGCTCACAACGCGTATAACAATGTTAAATGAACTTGAACGAGATTCGCAACGAGACCCGAAACAACAGTTTCAAACGAGATTCGCAAGAATCGAACTCAAGCGCGAAAAAAGTCGCATAAGATCACGGAACGCAATAAAACGGCACTGAAACGAACTCGGATGTCAAAAAGTGCAGAATTAATCATTCTCGGAATGACGAAACGATCACAAGCGAGTCGTCAAAAAGGACTCTCGCCAAAAAATAATATTACCAGAAATCGAAATTGCGGATATTACATAGGCGGTGGAGCTGTCGGTGGTAGCAATGGTGGTGGCGGCTGCGGTGGTGGTGGTGGCAGCGACGGTCGCGATGGTGATGATGATGATGATGGAGGTGGTGGTGGTGCTGCAAAGGTGGATGGTGGAGCTACCGGTGATGGCGGTAGAGCGACCATGGTGTCGATGGCGGTGGCGTCTGCCGTGGTGGTGGTGGCATCGGTGGTGATGGCGGCCGCGATGGTGACAGTATTGACGGTGGAGGCGGTGGTGGTGCTAACATATGTGGCGGCGGCGGTGGTAGCGGTGGAGCTGTTGTGGTGGCATTGATGGTGGTGGAGCTACCGTGTTGGCGATGGTGGCGACGGCGGCAGTAGCGGCAACGCCGAACAGTGGCGGCGCCAGCAGTGGTTCTGGTGTCTGCAGTGATGGCGTGGAGGTGGTATGGTGGCGGTAGTGGTGGTGGTTTTAATGGCGAGGGAAGAAATTATAGAGGAAAATGAGGTTATTAAAACCCGGAGTGAGGGTGAGGGAAAGGACATAGAAGAAAAGAGGGGGAACCGAATATGAAAATTGAGGTAAGAGAACAACCAAACAAAGGAAAACAAGAATGTTAATTACTTTTCACTTCCTTGAATACCCCTAACCAAAGGCCCCTTGATGGTTAATATATCATATAAAGATAAACAAGTATTTTGAGAGATCTACAAGTCTTTATAAATTCACAATCATTTACTTTTCAGTGGCACCCAAAAATTACAAATAATAAAATCATGCGCGATGCACTAATGGAACAAAACGCAAATATAAAGATGAAAGACACATAGGTCATATATTTTTTAATGCCTATCGAAAAAAGATACAAGTTATATATCATCACCTATAATAACAGAAAAATTTGATACTAAAAACATTAATATCCTTAAAAGCACAGACTCAGCGATCGTGTGCATCGATCGTGGCAAGGACACGATCGCTGCACATAGTGGAATGCGATCATGTGCAGCGATCGTGGGTAAGGAGACGATCGTTGCACAAGTTGGGGTGCGATTGTGTACATCGATCGTGGGCAAGGATACGATCGCTGCACATGATGACACATGATTATGTGCAGCGATTGTGGGGCACGCTAGATGTGCATTTGGTGGAAAATAAAAATATTTTTGTGTTTAAGCAAAATGATATCAATAACTTTTGCTCTTATAAATAAAAATATATAGATTATTGTTTTTATAGTTTGGTATTGAAAAACATATTATCCATTGACCGGCATAATTATTATGCACCACCATTATCTGTCCAATTCAATAACCGCACACCGTGCACTTAGAGCATGAGGTATGGATAGCTGGTGGTTGGCGCCATGGCCACCAGCCAAGACACAGCCACGGCGCACCACACCGCCGTTGGCGCCGTGGCCGCGTGGCCACCAAACGCCATCGTGATTTTTTTTTTTTTTGAATTTGGAACGTTGGGAAAGTGAATCAAACGGCTATAATGCCGTTTTTTATTTTACCCCAAAATCAAATTTAATCCCACTTTTATCCAAAAAACCTTATAAATACCCCATTATTTTTCAAACTTAAAACACACCTCCAATCTTCTATATCTCATCTTCTATATCAATTCTCCCATCCAAAATGAATCCAAATCAACCATGGATCAACAACATGCTAAACGATCCGACAAACCAAATGCCGGGATCGTCTTCGAACCCCGGTAACAATCCGGGTTCGTCTTCGACCCCCGGTTACTTCCCCACCTTCCAAACACCGTTTATGAATCCCGAAGACCTATATCAATTTAGCCAATGGAAGTTACAACAACAACAACAACATCCCTATCAATTCACCCAAACACAACCCTTACCCTCACAACCGAATTCGGACCATGCTTCGTTTCATCTAGTAGACGAAGATGAAGATGAAGAAAAATCCGAATCAAGTGAAGAACCTATTCCGACACCGACCTCAAAAAAATCGAGGGCAAAGTCGATGGCGAAGAAGCCAAAGTCGAAGGCCAAAAAAAATAAAGACAAGGAGGTCGATGAAGATGTGGTTCCGTCGAACCACCACGAACTTTTTGGAGCCAAGACGAAGAATATCTTTTGGCGGAGTGTTACATACAAATATCCGAGGATGCAAAAACGGGTGCGGATCAACAAAAGGATACGTTTTGGTACAAAGTACTTGACGCCTACAACAAGGAAGCAAAGACGCAAGGCTTTCCTACTCGTACCAAGAATATGTTGACGGGAAAGTGGACTCCGATGAACAGAGATATCAAGAAGTTCAATTCGGTGGTGGATGAAACGGCGGTTTTGAGCGGGGAAGGTGACAAAGATTTTATGAATCGTTGTCACATATTGTTTAAAAGATCAACGGGTTATGAATTTCGACACTTGACTGCTTGGGGCTTTTGAAAGACAAGCACAAGTGGAAAAATCCAGACTCGACTTTGGCTAGACGTAATCGTCTCCGCCCTTCACCTCGGCAGAGCCCGAGCATTTTGGACCCGATGACTTGCCACGACCCGATGGCATGTACCGGGTTTCAAAAAGTCAACGTTCGTCCAACTCAACCGCTAGTTCCGGTTCAAACCCGGCATTGTTTCAAGAAATGTTGCAACAACAATACGAGTTGGACCGCAAGGCAAAGATGGATGTTCTCGGCGAGAGTCACAAGCTCGAGTTAGTATGTATGAATCTCGGAGGATGGCCGAAGAGATGCGGGTCCGCAAATTGATACAAGCACCATGGATCCGATGAACGCAAGGATCGTGAGGGCACAACAAGCTCGAATCCGGGCAAAATATCTAAACGAGGACGAGGACGAGAACAACAACAACAACTAGGATTTTATATTTATGTTTATGTACTAGTTTTTAATTTTATGCATTTTCCTTTTATTGTAATGTGTGTTTTTAAATTAATGAAGTTTATTTAAGTTTATTTTGTGTTTATTTAATTTAAAAAAAAAAAAAAAAAAATTGGCCGACGGCACCAGAAATTCTGGTGCCAACTGTAACCCCTGAAATGTGGTGCCGTGGGGTTTCTGGTGCCGTGGGCACTTTTTGCTGACGTGGCAGCACTTTTTGCCCACGGCACGAGCCCGACGGCTCAACCATACCTAATGCTGCAAACACAGAAATACAAACAAAAAAGAAACAATGCATCGTTGATATCTAATAATAATAATTAGTGTTTTATAAATCCCCACCTAAACCGCTTAGTATTCTAATTAATCCTAAAAAGTCAATTACCGTTCCGATTAACCTAGGTGTTTGTGGGCGTTTGGGTGATTAATCGATCGTTTAGGCTGGTTCGGCGGGGCTATGAAGACAAGCTAAGATACTATGGATATCATGGGCTACTTTATGCCTATGTCAATTTTTTAAATTCTCTAGCTACGTGGGCGGCTAAACGGATGCCTATGCGGTTATACTTTTTTCTTTCTTTTTTGTTATAATAGTATTATAAATTCCTAAACTGAGATATTATAGATATTACTGACTCCTTTATACCTATATCAGTATTTCAAGTTTAATATATAATTGATTATATATTTATTTAAATAGTTAACTTTAATATTTTCAATAATTTTACATATATATAATTTTTTATATATAAAAATGATTAAAATAATAATAAAAAATACATCCACCTAATCCTATTAATACCCGATTAATCTCCGAGTAATCCTCTTAGTGCTAGGCGTTAACAATCCGAACGCTCGTTTATTAGAACCATGATAATAGTCACTCACTTTAGATTTTCGACGACACACCATCAATTCAACCACGCGCTTTGCATAATTCAAATACGCAAATGATCACATCCTCCTCCCATATTTATTCATTATCTTATTAGACCGGATCCAGACAGACCCAACACGTATTCTCCTCCAAGTACGTTTATTCTTCTTCTGTCTCTATCTTCACCTGGCGCGTGCAAGCAAACACCAATCGCACGCACACCCACACACTAAAGACCGGCTCCGTTCATGGAGCATCCCTATGCAGTGCATCCCCTGTTGGATGCACGACACGTGACGTGTATGTGGAGTGTTCCACCTAGTGCATCAATATGCTCTTCACATACACGACATGTTGGGGTATTATGGTTTATTAAGGAGATCCGGATTCCCGATGGATCGTGTAATCACTTTCCGAACTGATATTTCACCCTATGCCCGGGGTACAAGAAATTCAACCTAGGATAATTCAAAGGGACACTTACAAATCTAGGCACAGAAACGTAAGCCAAATTGCTAGAGAGATTCTGAGTTTTTCAAAAGAAGGAGAGAGCTCAGGAAAAAATGTGTATTTCGACTCAAGGCCAAGAGCCTTATTTATACATGTCGATTTTAGGGTTGCATAGGGACGGATTTAGGGTTTCTTGAGGCGGCGCCGTCAGAAGGATTAAGTCAGTGATCCGAAATTAGGGTTAGACCGATGGCTTTCCAAAATTGACGAAAATTAGTCAATTTTACCATAATCTGTTGAGAATTTTCCAAAATTGGCTATAATAAAAGAAAAGTTTGAAAGATTATCCCACATCGGTGGAATAATGAAAGGTGGAAGAGACTTCAAGCCTATAAAAAAAGGTCCAAGGCTAAGGATTAAAATACACCAATTAAATACACTTTAAGTATTTAATTCTTATTTCTTTCTTTCTCTTGTCTCAGAGTGTGAAAGGTGTGAGTTAAATCTTTGGAGAGTGTGGGTGTAATTGGGGGGTTGACTTGAGAGATTATAGCTGTGTGATTGTAATAATATTTCACATAGTGGAGTTTTCTCTCTGGAGGCCCGTGGTTTTTCTCCGGTTTTGGAGTTTTCCACGTATATTATTGTGTTATTTATTTTTCTCTATTTTCGTTCTTTGGGAGGCTTGTTGGGAATTTTGAGACCGTTTTCCCAACAATTGGTATCGGAGCCCCGGGTTCGGGGAGGTCTCGGTTTTAGAGGTTTGGAGTATGTAATACCTGGTTGTGAATTCATTTATTATCATTCAGTAACTGTCACTCAGAATTTTTTTTTTCACTAAGTAATAATCATTCATCATTCTTATTCAGTCAACTATGTTCACCATTCGGCGTATTTTGGGATCATCACTGTTTGAGATCGAGCCGAGATTATTGTCATCATCATCCTCATGTTTTGATTTTCAGTTTGGGAAGTAGCGCACGCTACACATTCTGGTTAGCGCGCGCTAATGAGGTGCAGGTAACGCACGCTATAATTCAGTATTAACGCATGCTAGCGCAAGAGAGGCGCATCCGAAGTACCGGCTGATTTGGGAAATTCGTAGCGCACGCTACGAGTGGTAAGTAGCGTCGCTAATCAGTCTTTGTGCACGCTAAGTCACATTAGTAGCACACGCTAACGCGTGTATGGCAGAGGACAGTAGGTTCTGGGACTTCAGTTTTTGAGTATCAGACATCAGTAGCGCACGCTAACAATTTGAGATAACGTACGCTATCGGTAAGGTGTTAGCGCACGCTACCAAGTCGTAGCGCACGCTAACGAGGCATTTCAGACCTCACTGGACTGCCCAGTAAACCGCTAGCGCACGCTAAATATCAAGTCATAGCGTGCGCCAAGCTGGGACAGTATAAATAGGACAGTTCGGTCCAACCTTCATCATTTCTTCATTTCTCAACCATTTCGGACGAGCTTGGGCGATTCGGAAAGGTCTTTTCGAGCTACAATCATCTAGCATCTTCTTCAAGCTCCTAAGTTGGATTAATCATCATCTAAATCAGTTTCATCATTCCAAATCAAGGTAATGATTCTTGGATCTAGAATTTCGGATTTTGGGTGTTTTGCTTTCGATCTCTTCGTGTTAAATCGATATTGTGTTGGAATATGTTAGATATGGATTATATATCTTGGATACATGTATTTCTACGGATTCATTGGTGTAATTTTCGGAATTTGTGAATAATTGAGGAATTATTCAAGAACCCTTACGGGTTGACTTTGGAATTTTGGGGGTTTTCGACCAAATGTTGTTGAAATATCGTTCTAAGTATTCCTATTGGATTATTGATAGTATTCATGAAGTTTTGTGGGTTTGAATCATTCATTGGAAGTTGGTTTCGGATATAATTGAGTTTTGGGTTGTAAACGATTGGAGAATGTTTACGACGCGTTTGTTTAAATGCCCCAATGAGTTTCGGGTATTGTTGAATCGACTTTTGAGTTGGTTGTGATCATGCTTGATTTGTGTATTAAGAGAATTGTTAGTTTTTGTGTTGTTTAAGGTTGTTCGTGCGGCCGGCAATTTCATTGAGGACGTTGATCGTGGAAGTACCTTCTCGCCTTCGGTTTGAGGCAAGTTTTATACTTGTACTAGTCAATGAGCTAATGTCATCATGTAGGTGTATGGATGTGTTGTATCATTCTGAGACTTAGTCTCTTCATGAATTCATTGATATCAAGAGATCGTTCGATACGATACCTTTCGGCAATTATGCCAAATGTTATTATTGTTCGTTAATGGCCGATTCAAGGCACTGTGATACTCGTCATTAATGTCATTGTCGATAGCCGGTTTGCGATGTCGATGTATCGATTCTTGTTGATATGGATGTCAATCTAAGACATCATTCAGATCATCGTTATTCAGGTTGGGGGTTGTCATTACAACCGTATTGGCCGAATTAAGGCATTGGCTTATTCATTTCTCATCTTCGTCGTTGGCCACCGATTAAAGGTGCCGAGGCATTCTTCGTATCATTGTCATCGATTGTCCGTTCTCAGGCAAATCGAAATGTTCATTTATTCACCATCTCATTGTTATCGATTAACCGTTCTAAGGCAATCGAGGTATTTTAATCATTCATCGTATCATTCGTAGCGATTGGGCATTCTAAGCCAATCGAAGTGCTTGATCATTCATGGAATCATCCGCTGCATCATGGTTATCGGTTGGCCGTTCTAAGGCAATCGAGGTGTTAATTTGGGACTGTCAAGGACGGTGTCTATCCGTGTGTTACTATCATCGTGTTGGCCGACTCAAGGCAGCACACTATCATTTTTTGTGATACGGCTTCGTGCCGTGGCTTCGGCCCTTATTGTGATACGGCTGGATGCCGTGGCTTCGGCCCTTATTGTGATACGGCTTCGTGCCGTGGCTTCGGCCCTTATTGTGATACGGCTGGATGCCGTGGCTTCGGCCCTTATTGTGATACGGCTGGATGCCGTGGCTTCGGCCCTTATTGTGATACGGCTGGATGTCGTGGCTTCGGCCCTTATTGTGATATGGCTTCGTGCCGTGGCTTCGGCCCTTATTGTGATACGGCTGGATGTCGTGGCTTCGGCCCTTATTGTGATACGGCTTCGTGCCGTGGCTTCGGCCCTCATTAATCTGACTTAATTTGTTTTGAATTCAGTGTTTGTGATATTTGTTAACTGTCACGAACGACTTTCAGGCCTTTTGTAATGTCTTGGTATTTTCATTGGAGCCTTTGGGCATTATGATTCATATTAAATTCAGTTCTGTTTGGTTCAGGTCGTTTAATTCATTGTGGTATTCTGTGATTATGATTCGCCGTTGGGCATTTATGTTCTAACCCGTCGAACAGGTATTAATAGTATGCCATGGGCATAGTATTTCACGAATGCTCGGTTCTTACCTTGGTTTGTGAGCATCTCGTATTATTATCATCAATCTACCGTTTCATTCTGCCTTTGGATGCATATCATGTTATACATGTATTTGATGTTCATTACCTGGATGACTGACCCCGTGGGGGCGGAACATGTTTTTCATGTTTTAGGTGCTTGCGAGGAGAGAGTTGAGACACAGGGGCATGATGATGGCGACGAGGCATTCGAGCGATACTAGTCCGAGTTGTTCATTGTCGGTCAGTCAGTTGGAGTGTACTCCAGTCTTGTCAGTTGTTGTCGTGTTGTATTATCCGAACAAATGTTCGTGGATGTTGTTGTATTTCATTTTTGGCCACTTTTGTCGTTGAAATTCCTTATCGGAATATTGTGTCAGATGTCATGGTAGGGACTATGATTATTCCCTTGTTGTGTTATTTAATGTATTTTTAGTCATGTTCGCCTGGTGGATCTCCTGGCGTGGGGTCCACGGCACTGTAATAACCCAATAGGATTTGGGGGTGTTACAGAAATGGTATCAGAGATCTGGGTTGTGAGATACCCTGAGATGTGAGTTATGTGGTCCTACTGACGCGGTAGTAGTAGGACTGTCAGGTTATGACAATCTAGTCAGTCGGGTTTTGTGAGTCGTAATATTAGTGCGACTGCACGAGTCATTCATTCATCGAGTCGTCGTCAGTGGAGACTAGTATCGCGAGACCTCGAAGCTTCGTATGACCTGTGTAAGGACTCGATTCTCTTTATGTTCATACATTCATCATGTCATTAATTATTCAGGCTCTGTTGAAACCTATATGTGATATTATTGTTATGATTGATTCATGACTAATTGTTTTGGAGCACGTGTGATTTGTGTAAGCATTAAGGATCAACTCATTCATCAGTTAATAACCCTCAATCATCATTTCGATCTCATCACTCAATCAATATCATTACTCAGTAATTCATTCATCACTCAGTCAATCTCATCGTTCAGTTAATTCATTCATCACTCAGTCAATATCATTACTCGGATAATTCATTCATCACTCAGTCAATATCATTACTCAGATAATTCATTCATCACTCAGTTAATTCATTCATCACTCAATCAATATCATTACTCAGTAATTCACTCATCACTCAGTCAATCTCATCGTTCAGTTAATTCACTCATCACTCAATCAATCTCATTTTTCAGTTAATTCATTAATCATCCAGCCCACCTTACGGTTCAGTTGTTGATCTTGAGGATCTAATTTTCAACCTTGTTAACTTGTTCAAGGTAATCATTTCAGGAATATCATCAGGTAATCATATTACCTCATTTGATGTTTCATACGATCTTATCATACTCCGACGTAATGTCGACGATCATTTCATTAAATCATTAATGCATTCATTGTGTTAGAGCATGTATGCTCATTATTGTCACTCTGTAACGTAATCATAATGCGATATTCATGCGGAATCTATAATCATCATGTGACTTTCCTACTTCAGTATGGATAGAGCTGTCAGAAGACGCATGAGAAGAGGCCGCGGTGCGGACCGGAACCCGGGATCTCGTGTGCATGCCCACACGAACGCGAGGGATATCATTAATGTAATATCCGCATTTTTCTTTCCCTTGTAATTGTATTTCCGGTGTAATTCTCGATTTTGGTGACCCTCGTGTATCATTCAGTGTAACTTTTCCGTTATCTTTTAGTCTGATTCTCGTAATTGTTGTGCGGAACCGCCGTTTCGGGGTTGCCGTGGATTCGTTCTATGCTATGATGCGTTTTGAGGTGTTCCGTTTGACGTTTCGTTCATATTCCGGTATTTTGGGTCGTTTATATTCTGCATCTAGCGCACGCTAAATTTCCTGTATAGCGCACGCTAGAAACCCATTAGTAGCGCACGCTACGTTTGATTCGTAGCGCACGCTAACGATTTAGCCCTGGGAGTGGCAGTTCAGCTCCCAGCCCTCTGGACTATCGGATTAGCGCACGCTATCTTGTCTAGCGCACGCTTATGTCAGGAGACTAGCGCACGTTAAGTTGTTCATGGCGCGCGCTAGTGTATTTGTCCAAGATCTTGGGCGGTTTACTCCGAACTCAATCGAGGCTAGTTAGCGCACGCTACGCACATGCGGTAGCGCACGCTAACGGGTCGTGAGTTTGGGCATTTGGCTACCGGACTCGGTGATGTCCAGTAGCGCACGCTATTGGTCCATAGCGCGCTACCGAGAGGTTATTAGCGCACGCTACGTTTGAGTAGCGCACGCTAACGCCAAAAGTTGGCCACCGGATCGACGCTAATTAGTTTGGCTGTAATTTCTCCCGTTAGCGCACGCTAACCTTAAAGGATTAGCGCACGCTAACACTCCCTGGCTATATAAACCAGGGAGTTGACCGAGATAGTCACAAATTCTCATTTCTCTCCTCCTTCCGCGGCCGAGCGACTTCAGAGGCGATTTGAGGCGATTTTCTTCTTCCAATCACTTCAGAGATTCTTTTGCTTGAATTCTTGGTGTAGATTAACATCATCCACTTGTGTTTCTCATCCTAAATCCAAGGTAATCTCTTAGAACCCTACTTTTGGATAATTTGGGGGTTTTGGGATTTTCTTCCGATCCGGTTCGTTTTGTCGATGGATTCATGATGAATATGATTAATCTTGTTGGTATTCTTAGTTTCCCTACGGATTCATGGTATATTTCGTGATTTTTACGGAATCGAGAGGGTTTGGTTGTGGTCCGCCCTCGTTGTTGTTTATATACGAATATACATGAATCGTAGGCGGGTTTTCGGGTGTATTCCAATTCCGTATTCGTTTAGAAATGGTTGTAATTGTATTCTTCGAATCGTTAGGTTCGGTTTCATTGGTTCCTAGCATTCGTCGGTGACTTTCCTTTCGTTCTTCGCGTCGTCATTAATTCAAGGCAAGTATTTTTGTAAACCTTTAAGCTTAACATGAAATGGTGATGTATATTACTTGTGTGTAACTCACCTCGTGTTGGCCCGACGGGGTCAAGGAGGGAAATCTATGCTGCCGCCCTGGATTTCACGAGTTTGTTTAGCTAGCCAGTGCGGGAGGGTCCTTAGAGGCCTCGTGCGGGAATCTATGATATTACTCTGTTCCCAAGGCGATGCATGTGCGTGTTTTGTTTTATAATATAGCCAGCGCGGGAGGGTCCTTAGAGGCCTCGTGCGGGAATCTATGATATTACTCTGTTCCCAAGGCAAATTGTTTGACTGTTTATTTCCGGAAAAGACATGTCTCGTTTTAACTTTTGCAAATGATATTGGTGCATGTACTATGAAATGTGTAAGCGATTGGTTTGCCTTGACTACTTGTACTAGCGTAATTGCTAACCCCTTTGGGGACCCGTTTTGGGGAAATTCTTGTTATGGATTTCAGGTCATAATTATCCGGACGAGCGAGCACCGGGACAGTACGAGGATGTTGGCCAAGGCCATTGACATGTGCATTTGGGTCGTCTTATTTCCTTTGTCTAATTCGATATGGTTGTTTCCTATATTTCTAAACTTATAGATTCTACTCGCGAGTACGTAGTTTTTTTTTTTCCTTTCTGGTCGTGTTTGGACTTCGTTGGAGTTACCATATTTGTCGGTTGATGTTATTATGCCGGTTGTACCGGACGTGTTGTTTTATGTTCTTGTTGTTAATATTATTGTCTCCTTGCTAACCGAGACGGTTAGTCGAGAGGTGTTCTCTGATGTTAGCCTGGTGGATTCCATGTAGGGGTCCACGACGCTGTAATACGCCTCGAATATCTTGGGGGGTGTTACAGAAAATGGTATCGGAGCTCTAGGTTTATGGATACCTAGGCTTGTTGGTCATTTGGGTCTAGTCGTGTTTTGTTTTGCACATTGTCACGCCGCTGCCAGCATCGCGGTACTTCTAGTGCTCGTAAGTTTTCCTATTCGGCTCTTTTGTTTCTTGCATTGTATTTCCACTTTTGAATCGTAGTTGTTTTTCCTCCCTTACTCATCATCGATATACTTCTGTTATCTCTCAACATCAGTATGGATGCCGGAGGAAACCGTGGTCGTGGTCGTGGTCGTGGACGCGGCCGAGGACGTGGGGCCGGTGGGCGGCCACGTCGCATTCTTCGAGCCGCGGCACGGTGACCGTCACGATCATGCTTCTTCTCGGGAGCGCGCCGATCTTGGTATTGCGGCATTATGCGGCAAATGGTTAACCAGATGGCGGCTATAGCTCAGTGGTCCGTAACCCCGATCGTGCCCATGCTAATCGGGCGGAGCGGCCGCTTCAGGATGTCATCAAGATGCATCCTCCTCGGGAGCTTCGGACCCGATCGGCCGAAGGGTGGATCAAGGAGATATCCAAAGTATTCACCGCTACCAATCGCCCCGAGACCGCAAGGTCCCTATTGCTCAATATTTTCTCACGGGAGATGCTACAGATTGGTGGGAGGCCGTTGGTCCAAAGATCATGTTGCTTCATGGGCCGAATTTCAAGAATTGATGGAGACCGAATATTGTCCGTGGCGGTCGAGGCCCGGGTGCATGCTTTCTATGACGCCCAACCACGGGATATTCCAGTATCTCAAGCCATTGCCGACTTTAACAAAGAGTTGGGTTATGTGAAGACCCAAGTTGTCGCTGAGAGCGACAAAATTTTCCATTTTTCCAGGAGGATGAAGTTGCCCATTCGGGACTATATGTCTGGGCTCGTATGTACTACCCTGAAGGATTATCAGAGTCGAGCCCTTGCTTATGATATGTCAGTGACGGCGAGTGATTTGGCTCGTGAGAGCAAGAAGCAGAAGTCGGTCGGAAATTTTTCTGGTCCCAAGAGTGGGGGCCAGCAGAAATCTCTAGCTGCAAATATTTCTACGGGCGGTTCGGCTCATTTCTCTGGGAGCTTTCGGGGTGCCACCGGAACCTCCGCTCGTGAGCCCACATGTTTTAACTGTGGTACACATGGCCATAGGAGCCGATGTTGTTCTCGTCCAAGTTTACTTGTCATACTTGTGGACAAACTAGGCCACAAGGCCCTTTGTGAGCAGATCAAACAACTTCGCGACGCCCGCTCTTCTCAACCAGCCCCGTTGGAGCCGAGTGTGAACCAGGGCTCATTTGCTCCGCCGCCTCCACCGAGTGCCGGCCGAGGCAAGGGTCGGGGTCAGCCCGTTAGGGGTGGAGTTTCCAGTGTCGGCTCTGCTCAGCCGCGTATCTATGAGATGAGGAGAGCCGATGATCCAAGAAGCCTCAGTAGCGGCAGTGCTCATATTCATTTCCATCCCGTCGGTGTGCTTTTCGATTCGGGTGCTACACATTCATTCATTTCTCTAGAGTGTGTACGCTGCTTGAGTCTCATTGCTTGTCACCTTGCGAGCCTTTCATCGTTAAACTTCCTAGCGGTGATAGAATTGTCGGTGATCGAGAGGTCCGAGACCGCTCTGTGATTATTTGTGAGAGAGCTTGGCTCTCTAATCTTATTGTCGTTAATATTGAGGGTGAGGATTTGATTCTCGGGATGATTGGCTCGAGCGGCATGGTGCAATCATGAACTACCGCACGAGGATCATCACCATGTTAGCCGAGGATGGCATCGAGCACTCCTTCGCGGACGAAGGAGGAAATCGAATTCGTCATTAATGCCTTGAAGGCGATGAGTCTCCGCGAAAGGGGTGTACCGGTTATTGGTGCTATGCCTTGAAGGCGGAGGATGGTGGAGTCGAGCTTTCGTCGATTCCGTCGTTAATGAGTTTCTGATGTATTTCTGACGAGTTACCGGTTGCCACCGGATCGTGAGGTTGAGTTTGCTATAGAGTTAGAGCCGTGCGGCTCCGATTTCAAGGCGCCGTATCGCATGGCACCTTCAGAGATGGCGAGTTGAAGAAGCGGTTGAGTGAGCTTGAGTCGGGTATGTTCGACCGAGTGCCTCGCCTTGGGGCGCACCGTCCCTGTTCGCGGAAGAAGGATGGTTCACTACGTTTGTGTATCGACTACCGCGAACTAAACAAGGTGACCATCAAGAACAAGTATCCCTTGCCGAGAATTGATGACTTGTTCGATCAATTGCGAGGAGCGGTGTTCTCAAAGATTGATTTGAGATCGGGGTACTATCACTCGAGTGAGGGAGTCCATGTGCCAAAACAGCCTTTCTGACGAGATACGGACATTATGAATTCGTAGTTATGCCTTTCGGGTTAACTAATGCGCCGGCGGTGTTCATGCAATTGATGAACAAAGTCTTTATCGAGTATTTGGATAAGTGTGTCGTCGTCTTCATTGACGATATTCTTATCTATTCGAGGAATGAGGAAGAGCATGCCCATCATTTGCGGATAGTGTTAGACATTTTGAGGACCGAGCAACTCTATGCGAAGTTCTCGAAATGTGAGTTCCGTGAAGGAAGTGATGTTTTTGGGTCACGTGATTTCACCAAGGGGTTCGTGTGGACCCGAGAAAATTGAGGCGGATTGGATTGGGCATCGCCACAAATGTGAAGGAAGTCCGTAGTTTCTTGGGTTTGGTGGCTACTACCGTAGGTTCGCCGGGTTTCTCAAAACTAGCTCGGCCACTTACTCGATTGCTCCATAACCAGAAGTTCGTGCGGAACGACGAGAGGCAATCGAGTTTTGAGGAATGAAGAAGCGTTTGACTTGACTCCGGTTTTGGCGTTGCCATGTGGCAACGAGGATTCGTCGTGTATAGCGATGCTTGGTCAGGGTCTTGGATGCGTATTGATGCAGCACGGCAAGACCATTGCCTATGTGTCGAGACAGTTGAGGCCGTATGAGCTTAACTACCCTACTCACGATTTAGAGTTAGCGGCGGTTGTCTTTGCACTCAAGATTTGGCGTCACTATCTTTTCGGCTCTACATGTCAGATTTTTACCGATCATAAAAGTCTCAAATACATATTTACTCACGGGAGTTGAATATGAGGCAGAGGAGGTGGTTAGAGCCGATTAAAGATTATGACCTTGAAATTCTTTATCATCCGGCAAGGCGAACGTCGTGGCCGACGCCTTGAGTCGGAAACCGATTGCGTTACGAACGCTTGAGGTCCTTACGCCTCGGTCCCGAGCTTCACGGGCTTTGATCGGGTTAGATGTTGAGGTTTTGTTGCTGGAGTGCCGGGCAACTTTGTGCTTTAGAGATTTCGCTGCCTTTGATCGATGAAATTAAGTCAAACAATCGGAGGATCCGATGATTACTCAAATCCGAGAGAACGTTCTAAGGGAAAGTCTCCTGGATTTGTGATTCACGAGGATGGTGTTTTGAGATTCCAGTCGGCTTGTGTGCCGAACGATCCAGAGTCGCGGCAGCATTTTGCATGAGGCCCATTCCACACCCTATTCCGTTCATCCTGTTCGAGTAAGATGTACAAGGACACGAGGAGGAACTTCAGTGGAATGATATGAAGGAGGAGGTCGCACGCTTGTAGCGAGATGTTTGACTTGCCAGTGTCAAAATCGAGCATCGACCATTGGTTATTGCGATCACTTCGCTCCGAATGGAAATGGGAAGACTTATCGATGGATTTCGTTACGAGTTTGCCGAGATCGAGGTCGGGCATGAACATGGTATGGGTGATTGTTGATCGCCTGACCAAGTCGGCACATTTTCTGGGCATCAAGAACACTTGGGGCCCGGAGAAGTTAGCTCGTGTGTTTATCGCGCAAATTGTGAGACTTCACGGTACTCCGAAGTCTATTGTTTCGGATCGTGATGGCCGTTTCGTATCGCACTTTTGGCAGGCGGTGCATAAGGCGTTAGGTACCCGTTTGCATTTGAGTACCTCTTTTCATCCCTACCGATGGATAGGTCGAACGCACCATCCGCATTCGAGGACATGTTGCGTGCTTGTGCCCTCGATTGGAGTAGCGACTGGGAGGAGCATTTGCCATTGATCGAATTCACGTACAACAATAGTTGGCACGCGTCGATTCGGATGGCACCGTATGAGGCACTTTATGGGCGGCGATGTCGATCGCCGATTTGTTGGAATGAGGCGTCCGATTTGGTCGGGACCGAGCCGGATGTCGTTTTAGAGACAAGGCGGAAGATAGAATTAATTAGAGAACGGATGTTGACTGCCCAGAGTCGACAGAAGTCATATGCCGATGTCCGTCGTCGACCTTTAGAATTCGAGGTGGGAGGCCACGTTTTGCTGAAGGTGTCGCCGACGAGAGGAGTTTTCCGTTTCGGGAAGAAGGGGAAGTTGAGTCCGAGATTTATTGGACCCTTCGAGATTCTCGAGCGAGTCGGTGGGTTAGCATACCGTTTGGCGTTACCCCCGGCCCTGAGTCATGTTCATAACGTTTTTCATGTTTCCCAGCTGAGGAAATATGTCCCGGATCCTAGTCACATCATCGACTATGGGGAGATTGGCGTTGCCGAGGATATTACTTTTGAGGAGCGTCCTTTGAAGATTTTGGAACATCGTGAGAAACGATTGAGGCATAAGACCATACCTTTGGTCAAGGTGCAGTGGTCGAGACACGGTGTCGAGGAGGCGACTTGGGAAACCGAGGATAGCATGCGTGCTAGGTACCCCGAGTTGTTTGTTTCTTAAGTTTCGGGACGAAACTTATTTTTAGAGGGGTAGAATGTAATATCCGCATTTTCTTTCCCTTGTAATTGTATTTCCTGTAATTCTCGATTTTAGTGACCTCGTGTATCCTTCAAAGGTAACTTTTCCGTTATCTTTTAGTCTGATTCTCGTAATTGTTGTGCGGAACCGCCGTTTCGGGGTTGCCGTGGATTCGTTCTATGCTATGATGCGTTTTGAGGTGTTCCGTTTGACGTTTCGTTCATATTCCGGTATTTTGGGTCGTTTATATTCTGCATCTAGCGCACGCTAAATTTCCTGTATAGCGCACGCTAGAAACCCATTAGAAGCGCACGCTACGTTTGATTCGTAGCGCACGCTAATGATTTAGCCCTGGGAGTGGCAGTTCAGCTCCCAGCCCTCTGGACTATCGGATTAGCGCACGCTATCTTGTCTAGCGCACGCTTATGTCGGGAGACTAGCGCACGTTAAGTTGTTCAGTAGCGCGCGCTAGTGTGACCGCCCGATCGGGCGCTTTACTACCGAACTCAATCGGAGGCTAGTTAGCGCACGCTACGCCATGCGGTAGCGCACGCTAACGGGTCGTGAGTTTGGGCATTTGCCATCGGACTCGGGCCGATGTCCAGGTAGCGCACGCTATTGGTCCATAGCGCGCGCTACCGAGAGGTTATTAGCGCACGCTACGTTTCGAGTAGCGCACGCTAACGGCCAAAAGTTTGGCCACTGGACTGGACGCTAATTAGTTTGGCCTGTAATTTCTCCCCGTTAGCGCACGCTAACCTTAAAGGATTAGCGCACGCTAACACTCCCTGGCTATATAAACCAGGGAGTTGACCGACATAGTCACAAATTCTCATTTCTCTCCTCCTTCCGCGGCCGAGCGACTTCAGAGGCGATTTGAGGCGATTTTCTTCTTCCAATCACTTCAGAGATTCTTTTGCTTGAATTCTTGGTGTAGATTAACATCATCCACTTGTGTTTCTCATCCTAAATCCAAGGTAATCTCTTAGAACCCTACTTTTGGATAATTTGGGGGTTTTGGGATTTTCTTCCGATCCGTTTCGTTTTGTCGATGGATTCATGATGAATATGATTAATCTTGTTGGTATTCTTAGTTTCCCTACGGATTCATGGTATATTTCGTGATTTTTACGGAATCGAGAGGGTTTGGTTGTGGTCCGCCCTCGTTGTTGTTTATATACGAATATACATGAATCGTAGGCGGGTTTTCGGTGTATTCCAATTCCGTATTCGTTTAGAAATGGTTGTAATTGTATTCTTCGAATCGTTAGGTTCGGTTTCATTGGTTCCTAGCATTCGTCGGTGACTTTCCTTTCGTTCTTCGCGTCGTCATTAATTCAAGGCAAGTATTTTTGTAAACCTTTAAGCTTAACATGAAATGGTGATGTATATTACTTGTGTGTAACTCACCTCGTGTTGACTGACGGGTCAAGGAGGGAATCTATGCCGCGCCCGGATTTCACGAGTTTGTTTAGCTAGCCAAGGGAGGGTCCTTAGAGGCCTCGTGCGGGAATCTATGATATTACTGCTCCCAAGGCGATGCATGTGCGTGTTTTGTTTTATAATATAGCCAGCGCGGGAGGGTCCTTAGAGGCCTCGTGCGGGAATCTATGATATTACTCTGTTCCCAAGGCAAATTGTTTGACTGTTTATTTCCGGAAAAGACATGTCTGGTTTTAACTTTTGCAAATGATATTGGTGCATGTACTATGAAATGTGTAAGCGATTGGTTTGCCTTGACTACTTGTACTAGCGTAATTGCTAACCCCTTTGGGGACCCGTTTTGGGGAAATTCTTGTTATGGATTTCAGGTCATAATTATCCGGACGAGCGAGCACCGGGACAGTACGAGGATGTTGGCTAAGGCCGTTGACATGTGCATTTGGGTCGTCTTATTTCCTTTGTCTAATTCGATATGGTTGTTTCCTATATTTCTAAACTTATAGATTGTACTCGCGAGTACGTAGTTTTTTTTTTCCTTTCTGGTCGTGTTTGGACTTCGTTGGAGTTACCATATTTGTCGGTTGATGTTATTATGCCGGTTGTACCGGACGTGTTGTTTTATGTTCTTGTTGTTAATATTATTGTCTCCTTGCTAACCGAGACGGTTAGTCGAGAGGTGTTCTCTGATGTTAGCCTGGTGGATTCCATGTAGGGGTCCACGGCGCTGTAATACGCCTCGAATATCTTGGGGGGTGTTACAATTAATTCATCAAATAGCGAGGCTACTCATTCATCAGCAGATAATCATTCACTGTCAGGGAGTCGTACCCGAGAGGCATCTCACTCGGAAGATGTTCGGGTTGACCCATTCATATTTATGCAGGGCATGATGGCCCAGATGACTCAGATGACGCGGATAGTGGAGACCATACAGACCTCGATGGTTCGTGGTCCACCGCAACAGGGATGCCAGGTGCCATTTCATGGACAAACTGGAGGAGTGAATCAGATCGTTGGCGGTATCTCTCGTCAGATGCCGCCTACCTTTGAGGGTTCGTCGGAACCAGCTGATATTGTTCATTGGCTCGAGCATTTTGATAAACTCTTCGACATGGTTCAGTGTCCGGAAGAGAGTAAAGTGGCAGTAGCGGCTTATTACTTGAGTAAGGGCGCTTATTCGTGGTGGCTTTCTGTGAAACCCATCGATCGTGATTGTATTTGGAGTGAGTTCAAGACTCTCATGTTAGAAAGGTATTACCCGGCTCCACTTCGTGAAGCCAAGTTGTCAGAAGTTTTGAACCCCGAATCCGTCAAGGACGAGGGTGTTATTGTCATTGCTGAGAAGTTTCAGGGACTACTTCAGTTTGCTTCGTCAGTTATCCGTACTGAGGCGGATAAGATCAAATATTTTAGCAAGAGGCTAAATCCGCAGTTGAGGATGCAGTTGTTCAATCACAATTGTAATTCACTTAGTGAGTTCATCGAGAAGGCTCTTGGAGCAGAGCTTTTGATCAAGGAACTTACTCAGAAGCATCCTCTAGTTTCTTCGGGTGAGAGGACTAGAATGCCGACCCGTTCAGAGGGACATCGGGCTCCGACGTCCAATGGGTCGTTTTCTAGTCGTCTTCGTGCTGGGATAGCATCTTCCTCTCAGGCATCGAGTTCGACTGTTGTTTGATTTAATTGTGATTCAGCAGGTCACGTTAGTACCCGGTGTACGGTGCCAGCTATTGTTTGTTTTCTGTGTGGGAGGCAGGGACACCGGCAGAAATACTGCAGGGTTTTAGCACCAGTAAATCTCAAGAGAGCTCGAGGGCCTCGAGAGACTTCGTTACTCCAGCCCGTGCATCATCCAAGGGACCCTATCAGGCCTCGAGGGCCAGAGGTAAGGACATTCATCACCGGTTTGAACAAGTTAATTCTTGTGCGTTAATAGTATAATCATTCATTTCATTGTCGTTCATTCATTCATATAATTCATTCATCATATATATCAATCATGTTGGGACTCATAATTATCGATTAATCATTCAACTCACGAGGAACGGCGGTTCCAATCACTTCAGGGAACTATCACTCATGACGTTATTAATTCACCTTGGTGAGTAGACCCGGCAAAATAGGCCTGTGCCGCGGGCACCGCCGTTTTGGGCGGGCATTGAATTACATATTATTAGCCCAAAAAAACCGGCCTTTTGGCCCGGCCCAGATTTGGCCCGCCGTAGAGGCCGGCCATATGGCCCGCCCGCCAGCTTTTTTTTTTTTTTTGTAATTTATGTTATGTGTAATTATAATATTTAATTTTTTTCCTTGTTTGTTAGATTATAATACATCTATATGTTAATTATTGATGAAATTTTATTTTTTTGGGACTTTGTGATTACTTTGTAGTATCTCATATCAATAATAATATTATTTTATGATTTTATAAGAAATTAGTAGTGATAAATGATATGATGATCAAATAAAAATATTTGTATATTTGTCTTTTGATTATGGTAGTGTAGTAAATAATGTAATTATCAAATAAAAATAATGGTATATTTATTTATCTGATTGTGATAGTATAGTGAATAATATAATAATTAAGGATCGAAAAATATTTGTATATTTATTTTAGAATTAATATTTCAAAAAAAAAAAAGTCGAGGCCCGTGGGCCGGGCCGAGCCCGCCCGGGGCGGGCCACGGGCCTAATAATTTTGGCCCAGTAAAAAACGGGCCTTTTTGGCCCGGCCCAAAAAAAGCCCGCCCGTTTTAAGCCCGGACCGTTTGGGCCGGGCCCGCCCGTTTGCCAGGTCTATTGGTGAGTCATTCTAAATCCTTGTCGGATTTGTAGTCATTTATCATTCATCATTCATTTTTGTCACTTTCATTCTCGTGACCTTCTGAGATCATAGTTAGCGGCGAGTTCATCGTCGGATATACCTTAAATCGTTGAGATAGAGAAGATCGATGATACGGAAGGATATCTATGTTGGGTACATTTGAGATGTAACCTTGTTTTTGGATGATTGTGTAAATCTATCCGTAATAATGTATCGTGACTGTGGATCATTTATTGTTGATCTATTTTATTATGATCATATTCGAGAATCTTGAGATTTGGGTCATTTGTTGAGAATTCGTCCATTTGGAAATCGTTCACTGTGTTTCGAGACGTCAAGTCTTGGGGACATGGGCGTGCGATTTATTTGGTCCCGAGGACTATTTGGGCGTTATTGTTTTCAGATCGTGATGGATAGTTCATATCCCGAGTTGTTTACCCTCAGTTTCGAGGACGAAACTCTTTTTAAGGGGGGGAGGGGGTATGTAATACCTGGTTGTGAATTCATTTATTATCATTCAGTAACTGTCACTCAGAATTTTTTTTTCACTAAGTAATAATCATTCATCATTCTTATTCAGTCAACTATGTTCACCATTCGGCGTATTTTGGGATCATCACTGTTTGAGATCGAGCCGAGATTATTGTCATCATCATCCTCATGTTTTGATTTTTAGTTTGGGAAGTAGCGCACGCTACACATTCTGGTTAGCGCGCGCTAATGAGGTGCAGGTAACGACGCTATAATTCAAGATAACGCACGCTAGCGCAAGAGAGGCGATACCCAAAAGGTACTGGGCTGATTTGGGAAATTCGTAGCGCACGCTACGAGTGGTAAGTAGCGACGCTAATCAGGCCGGTAACGCACGCTAAGTCACATTAGTAGCGCACGCTAACGCGCGTGTATGGCGATGATGATGAGGTTCTAGGACTTCGATTTTGAGTATCAGACATCAGTAGTGCACGCTAACAATTTGAGATAACGTACGCTATCGGTAAGGTGTTAGCGCACGCTACCAAGTCGTAGCGCACGCTAACGAGGCATTTCAGACCTCACTGGACTGCCCAGTAAACCGCTAGCGCACGCTAAATATCAAGTCATAGCGTGCGCTAAGTCGACGATAAATAGGGCTTTGGTCCAACCTTCGTCATTTCTTCATTTCTCAACCATTTCGGACGAGCTTGGGCGATTCGGAAAGGTCTTTTCGAGCTACAATCATCTAGCATCTTCTTCAAGCTCCTAAGTTGGACTAATCATCATCTAAATGAGTTTCATCATTCCAAATCAAGGTAATGATTCTTGGATCTAGAATTTCGGATCTTGGGTGTTTTGCTTTCGATCTCTTCGTGTTAAATCGATATTGTGTTGGAATATGTTAGATATGGATTATCTATATTGGATACATGTATTTCTACGGATTCATTGGTGTAATTTTCGGAATTTGTGAATAATTGAGGAATTATTCAAGAACCCTTACGGGTTGACTTTGGAATTTTTGGGGTTTTCGACCAAATGTTGTTGAAATATCGTTCTAAGTATTCCTATTGGATTATTGATAGTATTCATGAAGTTTTGTGGGTTTGAATCATTCATTGGAAGTTGGTTTCGGATATAATTGAGTTTTGGGTTGTAAACGATTGGAGAATGTTTACGACGCGTTTGTTTAAATGCCCCAATGAGTTTCGGGTATTGTTGAATCGACTTTTGAGTTGGTTGTGATCATGCTTGATTTGTGTATTAAGAGAATTGTTGGTTTTTGTGTTGTTTAAGGTTGTTCGTGCGGCCGGTAATTTCATTGAGGACGTTGATCGTGGAAGTACCTTCTCGCCTTCGGTTTGAGGCAAGTTTTATACTTGTACTAGTCAATGAGCTAATGTCATCATGTAGGTGTATGGATGTGTTGTATCATTCCGAGACTTAGTCTCTTCATGAATTCATTGATATCAAGAGATCGTTCGATACGATACCTTTCGGCAATTATGCCAAATGTTATTATTGTTCGTTAATGGCCGATTCAAGGCACTGTGATACTCGTCATTAATGTCATTGTCGATAGCCGGTTTGCGATGTCGATGTATCGATTCTTGTTGATATGTATGTCAATCTAAGACATCGTTCAGATCATCGTTATTCAGGTTGGGGGTTGTCATTACAACCGTATTGGCCGAATTAAGGCATTGGCTTATTCATTTCTCATCTTCGTCGTTGGTCACCGATTAAAGGTGCCGAGGCATTCTTCGTATCATTGTCATCGATTGGCCGTTCTCAGGCAAATCGAAATGTTCATTTATTCACCATCTCATTGTTATCGATTGACCGTTCTAAGGCAATCGAGGTATTTTAATCATTCATCGTATCATTCGTAGCGATTGGGCATTCTAAGCCAATCGAAGTGCTTGATCATTCATGGAATCATCCGCTGCATCATGGTTATCGGTTGGCCGTTCTAAGGCAATCGAGGTGTTAATTTGGGACTGTCAAGGACGGTGTCTATCCGTGTGTTACTATCATCGTGTTGGTCGACTCAAGGCAGCACACTATCATTATTGTGATACGGCTTCGTGCCGTGGCTTCGGCCCTTATTGTGATACGGCTGGATGCCGTGGCTTCGGCCCTTATTGTGATACGGCTTCGTGTCGTGGCTTCGGCCCTTATTGTGATACGGCTGGATGCCGTGGCTTCGGCCCTTATTGTGATACGGCTTCGTGCCGTGGCTTTGGCCCTTATTGTGATACGGCTGGATGCCGTGGCTTCGGCCCTTATTGTGATACGGCTTCGTGCCGTGGCTTCGACCCTCATTAATACAGCTTCGGGCTGTTTTGAATTCAGGTGTTTGTGATATTTGTTAACTTCCGCTGAACGACTTTCAGGCCTTTTGTAATGTCTTGGTATTTTCATTGGAGCCTTTGGGCATTATGATTCATATTAAATTCAGTTCTGGTTTGGTTCAGGTCGTTTAATTCATTGTGGTATTATGTGATTATGATTCGCCGTTGGGCATTTATGTTCTAACCCGTCGAACAGGTATTAATAGTATGCCATGGGCATAGTATTTCACGAATGCTCGGTTCTTACCTTGGTTTGTGAGCATCTCGTATTATTATCATCATTGTACCGTTTCATTCTGCCTTTGGATCCATATCATGTTATACATGTATTTGATGTTCATTACCTGGATGATCGACTGTGGGGCGGAACATGTTTTTCATGTTTTAGGTGCTTGCGAGGAGAGAGTTGAGACACAGGGGCATGATGATGGCGACGAGGCATTCGAGCGATACTAGTCCGAGTTGTTCATTGTCGGTCAGTCAGTTGGAGTGTACTCCAGTCTTGTCAGTTGTTGTCGTGTTGTATTATCCGAACAAATGTTCGTGGATGTTGTTGTATTTCATTTTTGGCCACTTTTGTCGTTGAAATTCCTTATCGGAATATTGTGTCAGATGTCATGGTAGGGACTATGATTTTTCCCTTGTTGTGTTATTTAATGTATTTTTAGTCATGTTCGCCTGGTGGATCTCCTGGCGTGGGGTCCACGGCACTGTAATAACCCAATAGGATTTGGGGGTGTTACAGAGTATGCTCTGTGTCTGTGGTTGCAGCTTTGCCTGATCTTCCACATCAGAAACAAATTTCTATTGGTCGTATTAGAGGGTGTCTTGGTATTTCAGAGGTTCGGAGTATGCTCTGTGGTTGCAGCTTTGTCTGATCTTTCACATCAGAAACGAAGATTCTGTTGGGTTTGAGACACGGATACGATGTCAAGGTTCAGTCCCATGAGGTTCGATGTAGAGAAGTTTGACGGAAGGATCAATTTTGGCTTGTGGCAAGATCAAGTCAAGGATGTGCTGATACAGTCCGGATTACACAAGGCGTTGAGGGGGAAACCAGCCCCTGTTTCCAGCGATGATAAAAGCGGGACCAGTAAAGGCGATGATGAAGAATGGGATGATATGGATTTGAGAGCGGCAAGTGCTATTCGTTTGTGTCTGGCAAAGAATGTGCTTGCTAATGTGCATGGGTTGTCTGTAACACCCCCGAGATATTCGAGGTGTATTACAGCGCCGTGGACCCCTACATGGGATCCACCAGGCTAACACAAGAAAACACCTCTCGACTAACCATCTCGGTTAGCAAGGAAACAATTGTTAACAACAAGAACATAAAACAACACGTCCGGTACAACCGGCATAATAAACATCAACCGACAAATACAGTAACTCCAACGAAGACTAATCACAATCCGAAAGGAAAAGCCTAAGTACTCGCGAGTACAATCTATAAGTTTACAATTTGGAAAACATCCACATCAAAAGAGACAGTAGGAAATAACAAGACTCAATTGCACATGTCAACAACCTTGGCCGACATCCTCGTACCATCCTGGCCGCCCGTCTGGCTGAACATAACCTGAAATCCATAACAAGAATTTCCCCGACAACGGGTCCCCAAAGGGGTTAGCAATTACGCTAGTACAAGTATTCAAGGCAAACCAATCGCTTACACATTTCATAGTACATGCACCAATATCATTTGCAAAAGTTAAAACCAGACATGTCTTTCCCGGAAACAAACAGTCAAACAATTTGTCTTGGGAACAGAGTAATATCATAGATTCCCGCACGAGGCCTCTAAGGACCCTCCCGCGCTGGCTATATTATAAAACAAAACACGCACATGCATCGCCTTGGGAACAGAGTAATATCATAGATTCCCGCACGAGGCCTCTAAGGACCCTCCCGCACTGGCTAGCTAAACAAACTCGTGAAATCCAGGCGGCGGATAGATTTCCTCCTTGACTCCCGTCAGCCAACACGAGGTGAGTTACACACAAGTAATATACATCACCATTTCATGTTAAGCTTAAAGGTTTACAAAAAATACTTGCCTTGAATTAATGACGACGCAACGAATGGAAAGAAAGTCACCGACGAACGCTAGGAACCAACGAAACCGAACCTAACGATTCGAAGAATACAATCACAACCATTTCCAAAAGAATACGGAATTGGAATACACCCGAAAACCCACCTACGATTCATGTATATTCGTATATAAACAACAACGAGGGCGGACCACAACCAAACCCTCCCGATTCCGCAAAAAAACCACGAAATATACCATGAATCCGTAGGGAAACTAAGAATACCAACAAGATTAATCATATTCATCATGAATTAATCAACAAAACAGAACGAATCGGACAAAAACGCGAAAACCCCCAAATCTACCCAAAAGTAGGGTTCTAAAGATCTAACCTTGATTCGCTGGATCGAAGGATGTTATAGGATGATTGATCAACGATATAACCTCAAGAACTTCATGGATTTGTTGTCCAACAACATGGTTTCGTCTCCTCCAAAACCCCAGCCGCGGACCGAAGAGAAGTGAAATGAAAAATGACGGAAAAAGTCGCTGGTCTGTCATTTAAATACTGGGCCGGAACTTAGCGTGCGCTAGCCTTCCCGGACTAGCGTGCGCTATCGGCCAGTATCGGCCGAGAACTCTCGGCCATGGCCCGCATGACCCGGCACCACCGACCAATTCTGCCGACCATGACTCGACTGCCCGACCCCCGCTAGCGTGCGCTACGGCCAAGCTTCGCGCGCTAATGGCCCAAAGAGCCACCGGACTAACAAACTCACCCGTGTAACGACGCTAGTCGGCCGGCGGCGCTACCCCGCCAAGAGCGTGCGCTACGACCGACAGAGCGCGCACTACTGCCGATCCCGACCGAGTCCGTAACCTCGTAATCCTCTGCCTGTGCCCGAAGGCGTCAGACTGGGCTCACTCGGCAATGCGCTTACATCGCTGAAGCTAGCGCCGCGGCGTCGGCCGTGGCGTGCGCTTACGCGGTTCTCGCCGGCCTACTCGGCTGCCCAAGACTTCCGACAAAGGCCGCACCGGTCCGGCCACCGCCACCGCCACGACCCGATGCCTCGATTTCCGAAAACGGACTTAACGAACACGACGAAAAGTTCATGACGACAACAACTACTCGAGATGAAAACGTAATGCAATAATTAATCATACGCGACCAAGAAAAGGGTCAAGACGACAAATACAGATATGGATACCCGTAACTTTGGGTAAATTACAAAATGGCCCAAAACGCCCGGAAATCACGATACGTGATCGAATAACCAAACCGAAGTTCACAACACGTCTAACAAAGTTAAACAGACTTGCGGGAAGCTCGAAACAGCAGTTTCGGACGAGATTCGCAAGAATCGAACTCAAGTGCGGAAAAGTCGCTAAAAAGCACGGAATTCAACAAAAGAACACCGAAACGAACTCGGATGACAAAAAGTGTAGAATTAATCATTCTCAGAATGACGAAACGGTCATGAGCGAGTCGTCAAAACGGACTCCGGCCGAAAAAAGAAATTTACCGAAAATCGAAAATTGCGGATATTACATTCTACCCTCCTTAAAAGAAGTTTCGTCCCGAAACTTAAAACAAGTAGGGAGAGGCAATATCCCGCCAGGAAAACTCAACGAGATACACAAAAACCGAAAACTCGCGCCCGACCGCGAAACGCTGCAAGAAACGCAAAGAGACATACGGCGTGAAAATACGCCCCACGGCGACTAAAACAACGCCACCGGTAGAGACATAATAAAATAAACGAGTGACAAGCGTCATCAAATAGACAATCCAATCGAGTCGACTATCCGAACAATCACAAAACTCAACGAACGAAAATCAATACGATTGACCAACCCAACGGTTTATCAACCAAAACGCGAGTCAACGCTGAACAAATACGGAATTCCACCGCCCAAGGGTTGGAAGATCGAAAACGAGACTAATTTCCCGAACTTAAGGGAATTACGAAGGAGCCTGAACGCTCAACAATCACGAAACGAGAACAAAAACCGAACAAACAAACGATTGAGACAACAAAAATCGAACAATCATGTCCGAAACACGTAGGATAATAAAATTCAAACAACACTCCCAGGATGACCTGGTGAGAACAGCAAGACGTGCATTCCCATAAGATCCACAGGAAAGGGAATAACGATTGAAAAGCCACAACGATAAACGAGTTATTCCGAAACAATACCACCCTCGTTCGATCAACAAAAACAAGGGATAGGGAAAGTTCAGAAATGTTAACGAGCATAAACGAGTCGATAGAACCGAAAATACAGAAGTTCAAAATCCGATCCACTTCGATTAAAAGAACTATTAGAACCAAAAGATGTTACTTCCGAATAAGGTTCACAAGAATCGAACCGAATTCGTAAAAGTCACAGAGATAACCAGATCGACTCAAACCAGATTACAGCTCGTTCGAACGATGAATCCAAGGTACATAACAAGTTCAGAAGGTATCAATGAACACGAGCGAATCGATAGACTGGAGAAAGAGAAAATATAGAAGTCAAAATAGTACGGGTATTACCTTTGACCTCGCCCCCGAAACTCACAACAACGGAACCAAGGTAACAATACAACAAGCAACCGACACAACGCAGAACAATCACCGATGCACACAATCATACCAACCCGATCTCTAACAGCTCGCATATATGCGATAACGCATAAACCGCTACGAGGCGACAACATCCAATACCAATATCACACCCCTCACAGAGGCTACCACGACAACTGTGTGGCGAACGACTCAACGCTCACACCACCATTTCAACAACAACTCGGGGGTTAACACCCTAACGTGAGTACGAACATCACACATATATTCCCGGACCGCAAATAGGAATGATAGGTTTTGAAAACGAAAACCACCTTTTGAAAATAATTTGCAAGCACCAGTTGATCTTGAGTATCATATATCAAAAAGTAGTACAAACATCGTCATCGAGACCTAAAAAAAAATCATCTTGCGTTTGATAAAAAAAAATGAAGACACCTTTCGTTAAATTAAAACGAAATATCTCAAAATATTTTGATCCTCAAAGTAGAATAATTTTGAAACATAGCGTAGCGCTAGTAGGCATCTTGAGAACACTGTGAGAAAATAATTCATTTTAAAAGTACGTCTCGAAGTTTATTTTCTAAGATACTCAAGGTTTTTCAGAAGTACAATAGGCCAAAATGCCCAAAATTCACACGTATCCACATTCACTTAAACATATCATATCACACGCATTAAAATCGTTCAAAATCACGACAGTGATATACAATCCTTAGGATATGTTTAACAACATCGTTAAAACAACAATCGGTTTATCAAAACTGGATGAAAAATGATATCGAGAAGAAAACTCCAAAAAGTCAATTCTAGGGATTCAAGAAAATACCTAGATTCGGCGAAGAACAATAGATTAGATGATGTTAAAAATCATCTAGGATACTCCAAAACACCTTTGGATGGAAGAAAAATCAGCCCAGATGCGAACCCTAGTCGCTACGTCTCGAACTCATGGAGGAAGAAGAAGAAATGAAGAAAAATGCAACTTAGACCGGTGTCCAAAGATTTATATCGACACAATTAGCGTGCGCTAATCATTAAGGTTAGCGTGCGCTATCACGGCACCAAACAAAACTCCCGAACAAAAAATACACTGTTAGCGTGCGCTAACCCCAAGTGTTAGCGTGTGCTAACGAGAACTTCATACCGACCCAAAGAGCTCCTGGATCGCCTCGAACTACTGTAGCGTGCGTTATCCTCCCCTTAGCGTGCTACCAACGCACTCTCGCGCGCGCTAGCCGCAAAGCGTAGCGTGCGCTAACGACCCACAGAGACAACAACAGAACATATCAGAAAAATTACCCGCCGTAAACCCTTCTCACACGGGTTTACCAGGCTAAGCACAATTTCCCATGTCATTTCGAAAATGCTAAAAAGACCAATGACGGTAATATTTTCCAAAGCTCACAAAATCATTTGTCAAACCATCATGAAATGTTCAAGGCCAAAATGCCAAAACTTGATTCAGGGAATCGGTTTTACGAAATAAAACTCAGTTTGCAAAATGCCGAAAGCCGTTTTGAAAGAACTCACGCAGCGGATAAAACGCGGTTCGAAAATACATCAGCAGTGACGACACTCCTCGTAAAAACCAAATACGAGAGTCTAATAAACACATATCGTGAAATCAAAATCCACAGAAGGATTTCATCATTTAACGACTAATCATACAAATAACTCGTGTCACACGAGGCACAACACAAGGAAGGGAGTTTTACATCCATAGGTCGCACGTAAGTGACGACCGCCCTTCGATACTAATCACGACCAATGATCTCAAACGACGCGTCGCGATGCGACTAAGTCAGACAAAATCCGATGAGACAAAACTCAACAAACACAATTTAACTCGACAGCCTAGGTTTCCCCAAGCTAATCTGATTTTTAAAATCGTATACTCTAGTTATTCGAAAATAAAACCGATAAGTTAAAATCGTTTTCTAGACCCTTTTAAATACGGCAAGGGTTTAACAGCGGTAGCATTTTATAAAATGTCCTAAACAATATTAAACACGACTTTTAAATACCGACACAAGGTTTTATTTGAAAATACAAGGCTGGCTCGCCCAAATTCATGTCACTTTTCAAAAACCCACAATACGATCAAGTCTAAGAAATTTTCAAGCATGCACGCCGCATGTATTATTATTAATAGAAACACATTGGTTGAAAATAACAATAATTAGCCAAGTACTAACGATTTCCGAAAACACGCGTATACGGCATGCAAAACTCACCAGTTCAACAAGCGCAACTCGGAAACACCAATTCCAAGCATATGTCAAACTATCTCTTCAAGTTTAATAGTATAACCAATGAACACCGATTCGAACACATGTCGAAACCATCTATGTGAGTTTCTCAACAAACTCTGCCATCGATACCTTTCCTGGAACATATCAATGTTCAAAACATTCACATCACATTGCACCCCTCGGTGTCCAAACCATCAGTACGTTCGGCTCAATATACATTTAGTATATCGCAATTACCAAACACAGATCCCATCATACAACAAAAGACTAGAGAGTCAAGTCCTCTCACAATATACCACAGAGCAAATCTCGGATCTTTCGATCACCAACAATCCTACCCACGCTAGGAAGTTTAGCGATGGAAGGCTCGCAAAACGACAAACGGTCAAGCCCAGAACGGCGCACATACTCCAGAGAGATAAAGGACTACGCAATACTAGAATCAAAAGTACACGAACCGGATGGATCGAAAAGCAACTCGACGATAAGTACGAGAGAGGTAATCACAGTTCAAGAACTGGAAATTCAATACGAGAAAATAAGAGAATCGAGTAAGGAAAACTTATGAGCACTGGATGTACTGAGATGCCGGCAGCGGTGTGACAATGTGCAAAACAAAACACAACTAGACCCAAATAACCAACAAGCCTAGGTATCCATAAACCTAGAGCTCTGATACCATTTTCTGTAACACCCCCGAGATATTCGAGGTGTATTACAGCGCCGTGGACCCATACATGGGATCCACCAGGCTAACACAAGAAAACACCTCTCGACTAACCGTCTCGGTTAGCAAGGAAACAATTGTTAACAACAAGAACATAAAACAACACGTCCAAAGACAACCGCATAATAAACATCAACCGACAAATACAAAGAATCCAACGAAGACTAATCACAATCCGAAAGGAAAAGCCTAAGTACTCGCGAGTACAATCTATAAGTTTACAATTTGGAAAACATCCACATCAAAAGAGACAGTAGGAAATAACAAGACTCAATTGCACATGTCAACAACCTTGGCCGACATCCTCGTACCATCCCAGCGCCCGCTCGTCTGGCTGAACATAACCTGAAATCCATAACAAGAATTTCCCCGACAACGGGTCCCCAAAGGGGTTAGCAATTACGCTAGTACAAGTATTCAAGGCAAACCAATCGCTTACACATTTCATAGTACATGCACCAATATCATTTGCAAAAGTTAAAACCAGACATGTCTTTCCCGGAAACAAACAGTCAAACAATTTGCCTTGGGAACAGAGTAATATCATAGATTCCCGCACGAGGCCTCTAAGGACCCTCCCGCGCTGGCTATATTATAAAACAAAACACGCACATGCATCGCCTTGGGAACAGAGTAATATCATAGATTCCCGCACGAGGCCTCTAAGGACCCTCCCGCACTGGCTAGCTAAACAAACTCGTGAAATCCAGGGCGGCAGCATAGATTTCCCTCCTTGACCCCGTCGGGCCAACACGAGGTGAGTTACACACAAGTAATATACATCACCATTTCATGTTAAGCTTAAAGGTTTACAAAAAATACTTGCCTTGAATTAATGACGACGCAACGAATGGAAAGAAAGTCACCGACGAACGCTAGGAACCAACGAAACCGAACCTAACGATTCGAAGAATACAATCACAACCATTTCCAAAAGAATACGGAATTGGAATACACCCGAAAACCCACCTACGATTCATGTATATTCGTATATAAACAACAACGAGGGCGGACCACAACCAAACCCTCTCGATTCCGCAAAAAAACCACGAAATATACCATGAATCCGTAGGGAAACTAAGAATACCAACAAGATTAATCATATTCATCATGAATTAATCAACAAAACAGAACGAATCGGACAAAAACGCGAAAACCCCCAAATCTACCCAAAAGTAGGGTTCTAAAGATCTAACCTTGATTCGCTGGATCGAAGGATGTTATAGGATGATTGATCAACGATATAACCTCAAGAACTTCATGGATTTGTTGTCCAACAACATGGTTTCGTCTCCTCCAAAACCCCAGCCGCGGACCGAAGAGAAGTGAAATGAAAAATGACGGAAAAAGTCGCTGGTCTGTCATTTAAATACTGGGCCGGAACTTAGCGTGCGCTAGCCTTCCCGGACTAGCGTGCGCTATCGGCCAGTATCGGCCGAGCACTCTCGGCCATGGCCCGCATGACCCGGCACCACCGACCACCCTCGCGACCATGACTCGATCGCCCGACCCCGCTAGCGTGCGCTACGGGCCGGGCTGCGCGCTAGCCGACTGGCCCAAAGAGCCACCGGACTAACAAACTCACCCTGTAACGCACGCTAGTCGGCCGGCGTGCGCTACCCTGCCGGAAGCGTGCGCTACGACCGGCAAGTGGCGCGCGCTACCGCCGATCCCGACCGAGTCCAAACCTCGTAATCCTCTCGCGTGCCCGATGGCGTCGCTGCTCACTCGGCAGGCGTGCGCTACATCTGCTGAAGCTCGCCGGCGTCCGGCCGTGGCGTGCGCTACGCGGTTCTGCCGGCTGCTCGGCTGCCGGCTCAAGACTTCCGATAAGGCCGCACGGTCCGGCCACTTTCGGCCGCCACGACCCGATGCCTCGATTTCAAACGGACGGACGAACACGACGAAAAGTTCGCGACGACAACAACGACTTCGAGATGAAAACGTAATGCAATAATTAATCATACGCGACCAAGAAAAGGGTCAAGACGACAAATCTGAGATATGGATACCCGTAACTTTGGGTAAATTACAAAATGGCCCAAAACGCCTAAATCACGATACGTGATCGAATAACCAAACCGAAGTTCACAACACGTCTAACAAAGTTAAACAGACTTATGGAAGCTCAAACAATAGCTGACGAGATTCGCAAGAATCGAACTCAAGTGCGGAAAAGTCGCTAAAAAGCACGGAATTCAACAAAAGAACACCGAAACGAACTCGGATGACAAAAAGTGTAGAATTAATCATTCTCAGAATGACGAAACGGTCATGAGCGAGTCGTCAAAACGGACTCCGGCCGAAAAAAGAAATTTACCAAAAATCGAAAATTGCGGATATTACATTGTCAACAGCAAAGGAGCTTTGGGAGAAGCTTGAACAGTTGTACCAAGGCAATGGCATTTCGAATCGGTTGTATCTCAAGGAGCAGTTTCATACTCTACGTATCGATGGACGTACAAAAATTTCAGATCATCTAAGTGTTCTTAATGGTATCGTCTCGGAACGGGAGGCTATCGGAGTGGGTTGAAGATGAGGATAAAGCGCTGAGGCTCATATTATCTTTGCCATCTTCCTATGAACATATGAAGCCTATTATGACGTACGGGAAAGAGACCCTGAAGTATGAAGATGTTACTAGCAAACTCCTGTCCGAGGAGAAAAGACTGGAAGGTAGCATCAATACTTCATCAGAAGGTGCGGTTTTGATTTGTAGGAACAGGAAGAAGAAAAACTCTTCGAAGTATCCAACGTGCTGGAAGTGTGGACAGTCTGGGCATGTCAAGAGAAATTGTCCAGGTGGAGCGGATTCGGCAAAAAGCTCTAATTCTGCTAACAATGTCTCCGTCGTTACTGACGGTGAAGAATTCTTTTGAGAAGTTGGCATCCCCATGGTATGCCCGTTACCATGGAATGGGATGTGTCCTTTTGTTAGCGGGTTCACGGATTTACACATGGGCATTGGGTTGGCATTGATGCAAGATGTGTGGTGAAGATTGATGTCGAGGGCTGATGAACTTCCGGGTGGCCAACAGGGAAGTTGTACCATAAACATTTCAGCAAGTTTTTCGACATGTGCCGAGGTAAAATTCTTAGAATGGATTATTCTAAGTGGTGATACACTTTTATGGTGGAGTATGATAGTTCTCTCATTTGAGAATTATGATTGTTGGTTCAAACAATGGTTGTCGGTGTGACAGCGGAGACTTTCTTTTATTTAGCCAAGGTGGAGTTTGTTGAGAATTTGTTGGCTATAATAAAAGAAAAGTTTGAAAGGTTATCCCACATCGGTGGAATAATGAAAGGTGGAAGGGACTTCAAGCCTATAAAAAGAGGTCCAAGGCTAAGGATTAAAATGCACCAATTAAATACACTTTAAATATTTTCTTCTTTCTTTCTTTCTCTTGTCTTAGAGTGTGAAAGGTGTGCGTTAAATCTTTGGAGAGTGTGGGTGTAATTGGGGGGTTGACTTGAGATATTATAGCTGTGTGATTGTAATAATTTTTCACATAGTGGGGTTTTCTCTCTGGAGGCCCGTGGTTTTTCTCCGATTTTGGAGTTTTCCACGTATATTATTGTGTTATTTATTTTTCTCTATTTTCGTTCTTTGGGAGACTTGTTGGGAATTTTGAGGCCGTTTTCCCAACATAATCTCCCCCTAAAATTCAGAATTTTCACTAAGTTACCAATCTAAATTTCCGAAGACCTTTTGGGGCGCTGCCCCATGGACCCCGCTAGGGGCGCTGCCCCTAGACCCCGTCACCGGGGGCGCTGCCTCCGAACCCCCGACATTTGATCGTACCGGCTTATAATTTGATCTTATACATGTGTGCACTCCGCACATACCCGAACATATATTAGAATACAAATTATAAAACCCCTTAACTCACATGTTAGTTTCAATTACACAAAATGCCTGATAACACTAAAATCACCAACACGACACGTGTCATACATCCAACATGAAATACACTACGTGGAGATGCTATGTGAACGAAACTCTAAAACTAGGGGTGGACACAAAAAATCAAAATCCCGATCCCATCCCGGTCCCGTCCCAAAATTACCCGGGATGGGACGGGATCCAAAATTAAAAACACTAGGCCCGTCCCGTCCCATTAGAGTAACTGCGGGACGGGACACAGGACAAAAAATTTGAGGCCCGTAAGGTCCGTCCCGTCCCGCTAAGTTTTTAACCCTTTTTAAAACCATATATTTTTATTATTTGTAACCCTTTTTTAATTAATTTTTAATAATAAAATATTTTTATTTTTTACTATCTACATTTTATAATTATACACAAACTTAATCAACCGATATAAAGTTAGTAACTGATATTTTTTCAAAAAAAATGGATATGTTGTATTCAATGTTAATAATTGTTATTTTAAAAGTTTAATTTAGGCTATTAAATTAGTTTGTTGGATATTTTTCCTGAATTTAGATGTATAAAATTATAGATTTTCTTACTTTTTTCTAATTTATATTTTGAACTTTTTTATGCGGGACTAAACCCGTCCCGTCCCGTTCTGTCCCATCCCAACCAGAATAAAGCCCGCGCGGGATGAAATTTTGAAATCACCAATTCCATCCCGTCCCGCTTGTTATAACACGGAACGGGACATGAGATGACCCCAGACCCGTCCCATCCCGTCCCATGCCCACCCCTATCTAAAACCCCATCGCAAATGGGAAGCCACACATTAATGCGTCAGGCAACTTCAGCGAATGGTTGAGTTTTGAGAGACGAATAAGCCAAGGCCCAAACTTCGAACTTTGCTGAACAAAGTCTGGCCCATTACATCATTTCAGTCCAACTTCAAATAAAAAAATCTTCCAGACACGTAGTCGTCTTGTGCTCTTCTGACTTGGAGTGACAAAAAGAATGCTCACAACGGCAACTACTACCACCTGCCACGTAGGAGCGTTCGTGCCGCACTTCCCGTCGCCGCCGCTGCCCCGTTGTTTTCATCCTCCTCAGATTTTCCGGCAGCCATATGACCACAAACACAACTGGAAGTCGCTGCGTATGAGAACAGAGGTCGCAAAAATATGCAGGCTAAGTGCTCGAGCAAATGCTAAAGCGACGTCGGAATGGGATATGGAGCCGTATGGAGCCCATCCGACCGGTGGAAATTCTTATTTAGACGAGCAAGACGTGGTGACGTTTCTTGATCCTCCAAAGGAGCTCATACCGTTGGATCCTTCTTCATACAACCCCGCTTCTTACCTTTGGTTGGTGTACTGTAGTTACAAGTTGATTTATTTAATACTATAGTAGTTGTTCGGAGCTGAATTCTGCTTATTTAGGGCGAAATGCTATTGTATAGGAAAAGTATGAATCATTTGAATTTCAGGGTTTTGGTGGAACTAGTGAAGTTCCAACTCGTATATAAATAGTTCGAATGCAGGAATGCCATAGGCAAACTACCTAGATATTTTCAATTCCTCGAGAATTGGTGTTGGTTGGTGAGGATCTTTTCTAAATTAAGCATATCTCAATGTTCTTACATTTATGTGACCACTGATCAGGAAAAAAATCACAGACATCCCAGAGGAAAGGCGGCATCACCTGCTTTCCGTGCTAAACCCCAGGTCCGTGCATTGATTTGCTCATAACTAGAAAGTCGGAGTCAGTCGAAGATTTTCATACTCGGATGATAACTGAATGAATTATATTGGGAATTATCATTAATTTCTAACTTGATATATCGACTTGAAAAATCATATTCTTAAAGTTTATTTTTCCCTCTTGTTTCCCCAAAATTTACATTTATAATTAAGTTTCATGCTTTTCTTGGTCGACTGTTGAATCCTTTGGTTTCATTCATGTGAGATAGAATTCAGCAAGTGAGGGAGTGAAGACAACAACAGTATTTAGTTTTTATCTTTAGTGGATTTCTTGTAGACTCATATCAAGAGTTTGGGAGGTAGCCGGAGGACGATACAATGATCCGAAGTTAGCAAAGAAAAGTGCATCAAGCTTGCTATCTGATGGAAATAGTGCAGTCTCACTTGAGTTGTGGAGCTGCCGAACTAGTGGAGGTGAATTGTTAAAATTTGCCACAATATTAATTCGATTCAACTGCTTAGGCTGCAAAATGGTCTCTGCATATTTATTTTTGAGATTTTTTTTAATGTTTAAAAATATGCTGTACAGCGTCTCTTCCACTTGCTTGGATGAATACTTCCCAGAAGGTCGGTCAAGTCACTGCTTTGGGCTCTTTGTGATATATGATTGCACTTAACGAATTGCCTTCGTTTCCCGAGTCACTTATTGTTCCTCTTGTCGGTCAAGTCACTGCTTTGGGCTCTTTGTGATATATGATTGCACTTAACGAATTGCCTTCATTTCCCCAGTCACTTATTGTTCCTCTTGTCGTTCAGATTAAACTTCTGCTGAATTTGAGTTCTCTATCCCTTTCTATCCAGGTTATTTTTCGCTGCAAGGATGGGAAAGCCTATGGACGGCTTATTGGTACATTTATTATTTATTATGGGCTTGGTTCTTGTACTTATACGTAACTTCATGAAATTTGAAAATGAATAAATAAATATAATGTCCCCTACATAATCTAACTGCATGTTTTAGTTGTTATGAATTTATTTATTGCATTTCTTGCCCATTTCTGTATCTCTATTTTTTTTTTTCATCCCGGGAACTATCAGGAATGATCTACTGATTTGATGTCTGACCCATGAATATCTTAGTCTATTTCTGGTGGTTAAATCTAATTAGGTTGCATCGCGATACAGGTGGATACCCTCTATCAGGAATCATCAACTCCTCTCACCCTTTGTACTTTAGTGTCAAAGAAGTCAATGAAGTAATGTCTACAGAGGAGCCTTGTGACTTGGGATATGAATTTGGAGACGGACTTCTGAACCTTCCAGAATACCCACAAGAATTCCCTAAACCAGGTCCGAAATTCTTTCGGAATTACGACTAGCCTCTAGACATATGTCTTTATTTTACTAATTGCACCCTATTGGGGGTACTTTATAAAACAAATACAAACCTCGAAGGGGTACTTGTAATTTGAGTTAATTGCAAAAATCGTTCCTAAAGTTTGGCCAAATTGCATGTTTCGTCCCAAACGTTTAGAAAGTGCAAGGATCGTCCCTGTGAGAAACCTCTGGGGCAAATATCGTCCCTACCAACATCAAATGACTAAAATACCCTTGTCTTCTTCTTTTTCTATATTTCTTTTCAGTTGCTTGCACAAACGGTCCTTGTGTTTCGCCAGGTTTTACAAATTTAGTCCTGATTTTTTTTTTAAATTATTTATTTAACTATTATTATTAGTATTATTTTTATACGTTTTCGACCGTTTTTCTTACGTTTTTGTTCGTTTTCTTACGTTTTTTCCGTTTTCATACGTTTTTGTCCGTTCTTATACGTTTTCGCCCATTCTTACGTTTTTATCCGTTTTTATACGTTTTCGCCCGTTTTTCTTACGTTTTTATAAAAACGAACAGTTTTTTGATGAACTTTTACATTTGATAGTATTTGGTAGATGAAAAAACATTTTTTTTAGAATTTACGAGTACCTGACAGCAGTTTTTGGAAGCAGTATTAGGATTGCGTTTAGAATCTATTGTCATCGAACACTGAAAATTAATATATTACATCTTAAAAGCACTTTAAAAATAATATTTATCAAACGCAAATCTGTGATTATTTGAAGAATAATGTGCTGCAAAACATGCATGTCTCTTTGATTTCAGCAAAACATCCATGGCCGTTCAACGATCAAGTTGTTATATATATCCGTCATGTGGGTCCAGGAGTGCTAGTGGGACAAGCATGGCAAGAGGGTAAAGAACTGCAACAAGTACCCAAGAAGCTATGTAGTGAGATCTTAATGGTGAAAGATTATTCTGCTTCCACCAAGGAAAATTGAAAAGACCTGGCTTTAGAGCCTTGTTGTGCATAATAAGGTAGTTCATGCTAGAGTTGAGGAGGACAGGTTATTGTGGTAAACCCTGGAGGGTGTTTTGTCACTAAAAGGTTGTCCAAAAAGCACCATGGAATGCCAGTCCATAGTGTGTGCAATTTTCTCATTCAACATACTTACAAGGATAATTACAAAAGCTACCCCTGATATTTAGCATGATGACACGAAAAACCCGTTTTTTTTTTTTTTGGGTTAAAATTACAAACACGTTCTTGATATATTTTACGATTGCACCCTCTACAAACCTTAGTGCCATGTTTGTAACACTAACACCTTCAGAAAGCATTTGTAATTTTAAAAGATCCTTGGAGTATCTTGTAATCAAATCAAACCTCGCCGGTCCGATTTTTTAACTATCCATACTAGGAATAGTTTGTTCCTCTAAATCCTTCATTCAACTGTAAGGCCCTGTTTCGCAATTAGTGGATAGCAAGAACAGATTTGTTAGTTGATTTGTCCAGTTGATGATTAGTAATTGTAATCAACAAATTAATTGTAATTTTTTTTTTTTGTATTTTTAATTTAACGATAGATACGTCACTCTTAGGAATTTGTATATCCCACAATATGAGGTACTGTACAAAATGCACACCAACTACGATTACTAGCATAATCACAGTTGGTGTATAGCGGAATCACAATTGTATACAATAATATTATTAAAGTAAAAATACGACACATCAACACAATCACAATTGGAATATAACAATACGTAACTTATAATCATACAATCACAATTGGAATATAACAATACGTAACTTATAATCATACACGATGGATCATATTGTACTGTATAATTTTCTCAATTCTCAGGAGCAAAGAAGAATTAATGATCCAATATGTGTGATTCAAATACTAAATCAAGTATCAAATATAGGAATAAAATAATATCCTCAAGCGCTTTTTCAGGAAAGCAATCTGTAACCGAAAAAAAAAAGTTTGTCAAAATACAGATCCCCGACACTTATGGTATGGAAAAAGCTTTACATTTAAAATAGGAGAAAAAGGAATCATGTCTCAAAAGGCAAGGCTTATATGATCCTAAAATATATACTCGTTTTTTCCTTTTTTTTTAAGAGAATAATAATGGTTAATTAATTGTGAATCTATATTCTTTTTTTTTTTCCTTTTTTTGGTAAGCGAGAGACGAAAAACTTCCCACTTCAGACGTAGGCCCCTTCACCGGGTTATAAATCGAGGATGTGCCTAAATTGGCACTCGCAGCGAGAGGACCAACGGCATACGAACCCAAAGAACAAACCTTGCAATATTTCAGCAAAAAATTATCACCACACGGATTCGAACCCGCAATGTCGGAGTGTTTCCACCTCAATCAACTTGCAACTTACGGACTGAGACTCTATATTCTGTTTTCAAGTAAACAAATGAAATGATAATAGTAACACCAACATGTTGCAAAAGAACATTATGGCTACTCTCTACTCTCTTCGAATTTCATGTCTTTTTCCTGCTGTTTTAACGTTTGGACTGGTCATCTCAAGTTATGCTAAAGAAGAAAAAAGACAGGCAAGTCAAACTCTTATGGTCTCTCTATCTTTTTTTTTTTTTTGTTACATCCTAGACAGAAAACAAGTAGACATTAATGATTTTCCACATACATTTGATCATTTGATTAGGTTTACATAGTGTACATGGGAGGTCTTCCCCATGGAGAAAAGAACTCGCTTTCGTCGTTCCATGAGGACATGCTTCGACGAGCTGTTAACAACAGGTAACGCGATAACAACGTAAACTTTTCCGTTGATTCTGAGAGTAACTCGGAATACGATACGTAAACAAAGTAGTACAAATTCGTTGATTCCGGAAGAATATCGAATGATGGGACGTAAAATACCACAATTTTATATAAACTTCGACTCTCCTAATAACAGGTGACAACATGATAATAGCGTAAACTTCGACGAGTTGTTAACAACAGGTAATGCGATAACAGCGTAAACTTTTCCGTTGATTCTGAGAGTAACTCGGAAAACGATACGTAAACAAAGTAGTACAAATTCGTTGATTATGGAAGAATATCGAATGATGGGACGTAAAATACCACAATTTTATATAAACTTCGACTCTCCTAATAACAGGTGACAACATGATAATAGTGTAAACTTCGACGAGTTGTGGTAATGCGATAACAGCGTAAACTTTTCCGTTGATTCTGAGAGTAACTCGGAAAACGATACGTAAACAAAGTAGTACAAATTCGTTGATTCTGGAAGAATATCGTATGATGGGACGTAAAATACCACAAACTATATAAACTTCGACTCTCCTAATAACAGGTGACATGATAATAGCGTAAACTTCCGTTGATTCTGCGAAAGGCTTAAATTAAATTCTTTCGTTGATCATCTTTTTCTTCTCAGTCAATCATTGGTTAGAAGTTATACCAGGAGTTTCAATGCCTTTGCAGCCAATCTCACACAGAAGGAAAGAGAAAACTTGGCCAGTAAGTTTGAGTTGTGCATGCATGTAAATACTTGGCCAAAAATCACATTTGGTCCCATAACTATTTGCTTTTACGATTTTGGTCTCATTGATTCTCACTTTTTCAATTTCGTCCCATATATGCGAAAATTGTCCAATTTAAGACCAATTTTCGCCGGAAACCAATTAAGTCGTCGGGAAATGCACGTGGCACACACATGATCACAAAATATTGGCGGATTCCGGCATTAGTAAATGAGGTGGCATTTTTGCTGACCTGTTCTCCTATTCCCAAATAAAAAAAATAAAAAATAAAATTGAATAAAATTGGAAAAAAAAATGGGAATGGATCCCTAATTAGATTGAAAAACGTTTGCCATTCTCATTCTAAGAACACAAACTCTAATTAGATTGAAGACACTTAGATTGAAGGCCTGTTGTTCATGCGGAAGAACGGTGCTATGGATCGGGACCTTCCGAGTTATGGTGAGTATTTCATTTTCCTGTTTATAGTTGCATTTCTGTTTTATTTTATTTTATTTCCTAGACTTGTAATTTTATTCAATTTTCGCACATATGGGACGAAATTGAAAAAGTGAGAATCAATGGGACCAAAATCGTAAAAACAAATAGTTATGGGACCAAATGTGATTTTTGGCCTAAATACTTTTATTTAAATTTTTAGCATATTTGGGAATTGAGTTCATTATTTTATAACTGTCATTAAAATTAAAACACACAGGTTTTGGAGAAGTGGTGTCCATATTCCCAAGTAGAACCCTCAGAACTCAGACAACAAGGTCATGGGACTTCATGGGATTCCATGAAAATGTTCGTAGACAACTCGAGCGAGAGAGTGACATTATAGTAGGTGTTATTGACAGTGGAGTTTGGCCCGAATCACCGAGCTTCGATGACAAAGGCTTTGGACCTCCTCCTAAGAAATGGAAAGGAGTGTGTGAAGGTGGCGAAAATTTTACTTGTAACAGGTAATGACCTATGTCCTAATTACCATCACATTTTAGCTTATAACTGTAGCATTTGCGAACGATTCTAAGTATGAATCGCTTTTTTTTTTTTTTTAGGTAATGCAAACACTCCCTTCATGGTGCCCATCACTGATTTTAAGTATATAAGAGATAAATGAGTAAATAACTTAAATATCCTAATCAAATCATCCCTCTCATACCTTATGTTGGTGATTTTAGTGTCACCATTCATTTTGTGTAATTGGAACTAATATGTGAGCTAAGGGGTCTTATAATTTGTATTCTAATATATGTTCGGGTATGTGCGGAGTGCACACATGTATAAGATCGAATTATAAGCCGGTACGATTTAGTGATATTTCCGAATTTTAGAGGGAGGCTATGGTAAAATTGACTAATTACGTCAATTTTGGTAAACCATCCGTAAACCCTAATTTCGGATCACTAATGACGGCGCCGCTCTCGTAAACCCTAAAAGTCGACCTAATGTAACCCTAATCCGACATGTATAAATAGGGCTCTCCTCTTGAGTCTTAGACACACCCTTTTTCTGAGCTCTCTATCTTTCTGATAAACACAAAATTTCTCTAGCAATTTGGCTTACGTTTCTGTGCCTAGATTCGTAAGTGTTCCATTGGATTATCCTAGGCTGAATTTCTTGTAACCCGGGCATAGGGTAGAAATATCAGTTCGGAAAGTGTTTACACGATCCATTGGAAAATCCGAATCTCCATAAAAACCCTTATACCCCAACACCTTATGTATTGCTTCATGAACTCGGGTCTGTGATATAATAACTCTCCTAAATACACCAAGAAAATAACGTTTCAAGTTACTAATTTTCGTCTACTATAACTATGTTATTCATGCAGGAAGCTTATTGGGGCTCGTTACTATGGAACATCCAATTCAGCTCGAGATACATACGGCCACGGAACTCACACTGCTTCCACTGCCGTCGGGAGGAACGTAAAACACGCGAGTTTCTACGGTTTGGGTAAAGGAACCGCAAGAGGTGGCGCCTCCTCGGCTAGAATTGCTGCCTACAAAGCATGTGATCCTCTATGTTTGGATGCCGATTTACTGGCGGCGTTCGATGATGCTATAGCAGACAGTGTCGACATCATTTCGATTTCTCTAGGGTATTCGGAGCCGTGTGATTTCACGTCCGACTCCATCGCCATTGCTGCATTTCATGCAATGCGGAAAGGCATACTCACCGTTCATGCGGCTGGTAATAACGGTCCTAAACCTGCAGAGATTACTAGTGTGGTCCCCTGGCTATTCACTGTCGGAGCTAGCTCTATAGATCGTCGGTTTACCGACAAAGTTAAACTTGGGAACGGACAAGTTATTTCGGTAAGTCACTACACGCACAAACACGCAATCACAAACACTACCTCCGAGTTTTGGAGTAATTAGCAGAAAATCCAGATAAGTCTCGAATATATATGATATTCATCTAACACTTTCAAGTTCTATTTACAACTATTTTTTGCTTCTATTATAACAAATCATCTGAGTTGTTTGTTTCCTCTGTTAATTTACGCTATGCCTTAAACGTAAATCAGGGCGGTGCAATCGACACTGTCATGAGGGGTAAATTTCCGGTTCCTCTTGTATATGGAAAAGATGTGAGCAGCAAATGCAGTGAACTAAAGTCTCAGTAAGTTAACTCTTTCAGTTTCCTGATATTATCATGTTGTGGATTGTCGAACTTTTTAACTGTTAGATTCCGGTTATACCTTCTGTTTAGGCAATGTGCCGAAGGGTGTTTGAACGCTAGTTTAGTGAAGAAGAAGATTGTGGTTTGTGATCAATTGGTGGACTCAACTGAAGCATATCAAGCTGGTGCTGCTGGGATTATCAAGAAAAACACACACCTTCTCCCACCTTTCGTTGTTCCTTTTCCGGAATCATGGCTAACACCTTCTAAGTTTGTGCGGCTCCTCAATTATATTAACTCGACGAAGTAAGAGAGCAAAGTGTTGTGAGCTTTTTTATGTTATTAAGTTTTTTTTTATCATTGTTTTTTTTTTTTTTTGGAATAATATGTAAAATTAATTCAAAAAACTGTTCTACATCAAGTGCAATCGTTTGTTACTGGAATACAAATTTATACAGATTTTCTTTAATGCATACTAAACCACATTTCTAACCCGTCCCGGTATCGTTTGTCTCCCAGCTCCCGGATTGAAGAGAGTCGGTTCCTCACTTGTTTGTCAATACTTTTGATGAGACCTTGAGTAGTCATGTGCTCCTCTCCATGTGTGCGACAATTTCGTTCACCCCATATTAAGTAGGCAGTAGCTTGAAAGGTATATCTCAATAGGAATGTTGAAGTTTTGCATCTCCCACCAATCGCCATGAGCGATTAATTTTGCGAAATCTGTAGTATATTCTCTATCCAGCATGTTTTGCGAAATCCCGGACCACACTTCGCTCGAAAATCTACAATTAAAGATTTTTTTTTTTATCATTGTTACATGATTGGATTTATTTATGCCTTGATTAATTTCTTGCAGGCATGCAGGCAGAACTCCTTTAGCCTATATATCGTCAACTGAATCCACAAGGGATCGTCATGCTCCCGTGGTTGCTCATTATTCTGCAAGGGGCCCGAATTCAATCATTCCAAACATTTTGAAGGTACACAACATTGTAGGATTATTTGAGTGTTTGCAAACACTTTAGAACAAGAAAAAAAGTGATTATGGCTCGTTTTTCGATCGAATGAATCGAATCGAATCGAATCAACTAAATCAATCGAATGGATCTGAATCGAATCAATCGAATGGACTCGAATCGAATCGAATCGAATCAAGTGAAATATATATTAAGGGTAAATAATAATAATAATGATAAATAATAATAATAATATTATTAGTAATAATAACAATAATAATAATTAAAGATTAATAATAATAATAATAATAATAAGAAGAACTGAGCTGAATTGAAGTGAACTGAACGGAATGGACTCGAATCGAATCGAATCAATCGAATCGAACGGACTGAATCGAATCAATCGAATCAAAATCAAAAATAAGTCCAAAAGAACAGGGCCTATCACCTTTTGATCGAAAAAAAAAAAGAAACTGTATCGTCTTAGAGATGGCATGAATGTCCTATTTGAAGAAAAGAACACACATAATCCTTCAATTCCAACATAGATAGTATTGTTTTTTATTAATATAACCGACATAAACTCCATAATTGATCGACAGCCAGATGTAACGGCACCTGGAACCGACATATTGGCCGCCTATCCACCGGATGCTCCACCGAGCTTACTTGTAGACAGAAGATCCGTCAACTTTTCCATCATGTCTGGAACTTCTATGTCTTGTCCACATGTTACCGGTTTAGCTGCTTATGTAAAATCTTTTCATCCCAATTGGTCCCCATCTGCTATCAAATCTGCCCTCATGACTACTGGTAAACAAAATCATATGAATATTTTAGATTAATTACAAAACTTCCCCCGAAGTTTAGTCTAATTACAAAATATTCAGTTATCTTTCAAAATTACAAATGCCCCTTGACATTTGTTTCTCTCTTCTACAAATTGCACTCTAAAGAAGGAAATGTCTGTTTAATCCCTTGTTTTTTTGGCCTTCTGTCAATTGCACAATAAAAAAATAGCCATTTTTTCCTTATGTCTCGTCATCGTCGTCATCATCAACAACACCTTAATCCCAACTATGTTGGGGTCGGTGGCATGAAAATTATAGTGTCGTTTAATTGTCTAAAATTAGTTAACACCATAACTCATGCAAATAACAAAGTGGCAAAGTTTTACGCCGGATGCCCTTCCTGTCGCAACCTTCATATGAAGGAAAAATAGAACGAAATTCGAAAACTGTCAACATCATAGTTTTTTCCATTTATATGGAAAATATCATGAGACGGCGATGAGTTTGAGATAATTGCTATTGTCATGTCACAATACGTGATTGATATTGTAAAATCAACACATACATCATGGAACATGACTCGATGTCTCGATGCCGAGAAAAATACTGAATATAGAAGGGTATCGAGCGTCATTTTCATCCAGAATGGTTACGAAACATGTTTAATAAGAACATTTTAAAGACATGAATGACCAAAAAGTGCTATTTCAACACACATTTGTTAGGTGAAGTAAAAACCTCAAGAGGTCTATAACACACTATAAGGGTGTATTTGAAATTCTGAAAGAGAACTGGAGTTTCATCTAAATAGACTAAATCTGAGGGGTAGTTAATGTAAATGTCCCTATATAAGCCATATTTAAGTAAATTTGATCCTGTATTTTCGTTTTCCAATGCGCAGCCAGGCGTTTGAAGGACAAAAATATCTCGAATGCCGAATTTGCATATGGAGCCGGACATGTCGATCCAGTTAAGGCCGTAGATCCCGGACTTGTGTTCGACATTTCCACACACGATTACATCAAACATCTCTGTGACTTGGGTTACAACACATCTACTGTACGGAAGATAACTGGAGACGACACGAACTGTCCCGGAGGTAGCAAATTAAAGATAAAACACAATAAACTCAATTATCCTACCATGGCAGCTAAAGTTCACAGCAGTAAAGCATTCAAAGTGAAGTTTTTCAGGACAGTCACGAATGTTGGTCGTGCGGAGTCGAGATACAAGGCTAAAATCGTCAAGCATCCGGATAGTCGTGTTGTTGTGAGGCCGAGGGTTCTAAAGTATCGAGCATTGAATCAGAGGAAATCGTATGTTGTGACTGTTAGCGGGAAGATTAGTCAGAGGATGATCAGTGCTTCAATTGTGTGGTATGACGGCAAGCATAAAGTTCGGAGTCCAATTGTCGTGTACGATGACTCTGTATTATACAAGCATTGATCATTAACGCAGTTCGACTTAATTATTAGCCTATTTCTACGTATCTAGGATGCATTTGACTGTAAAAACCTGAATTTCAGGAAGATGAAGGATAAAATTCATGGATCATTAATTTGCATGCATAGAGCAGGTAGACACCCCCCCCCCCAAAAAAAAAAAAAAAAAAAAAAAACAGGAATGTTTGCGGGCTACAAAAAAAAAAAAGATAGTCAGTCGTTGGAGGTCTGCCAGAGGCTGTACCGTTTTCAGGTCGGCCGGCCGGCTGCAACAACAACAAAAAAAAAAAATTTAAACACAGAAAGGAGGGGGCGGGTACAATGGTATTTTCACTTGCATACTACGGCGACGATCAAAAAACAACATTGTTCTTATATTATAGACTATAGATACTTCCGGAGTTATTCAAATTCAATTTCAGTCTATGCATATTTAGTAGATTTTGCTGCACATATAATATATTTTAATATATAAAAAGACAGGAGTAGGTAGATATAAGTAGGGCTGGGTGGTTACCATGGAACATGGTATCCGACATAAAATTCCCATACCGATTTTAGTTGGTAACCATCTTATGTGGTAACCAAACATAATCGGTACGGTTGTACCATATATTTCATTATCATCCGGTACGGTAATGGCATTGTATTTTTTTTAAATTTGGTTACCGTACCGGTAATTTTTTATTTATTTATATTATTTTTATTTATTTTTATTATTTATTTATTTATTTTTTGTTACCAATCTGAACCATTCATTAGTAATCACACATCCGATCCGTCCATTTCAACTCAAAGTTTATTTTTTTATTATTTTTTATTTATTTTATATAATTTAATATATGAGATTTAGGATTGATTTGATGAAGCTGGTTACCAACCGTTACCGTACCGACCCTTCGGTTACCGATTTTACCGATGTACGGAATTATATGGTCGGTTCAGGTAATTAATTTTAACTACCAAGTTGAATCGATACGATAGATGGTAACAGCCCAGATATTCGGTAGCCGCACGGAACCCACCCCTAGATATAACTACAGTAAAACCTCGAGAAATGAATATGATCGGGACCAGAGAAAAATATTCATTTATCGAAATTATTCATTTATCGAATTTTTTTTGAACATGTTATAAAGAGTTGGAACCGGAGAAAATAATTCATTTGATAAGTTTATTCGTTTATCAAACATTCATTTATTGAGATTTAACTATAGGTTGTCCTAAAAAAATTTTGATTTTTTGGTATTTTCCAGTCAATCCCAACGTTTGACTGCAGTCAAAATTAGACAAAAAGAAATGAAATTATATGATTGGTTGGTGGCTCAGATTTCGGAGGCTAATCAATTTTATAGGACTGTCTGTCGGTACTCCTTAAAATTAAATATAGACCCGGTCGACTCAAGAAAATACGGTTTTCTCTGTCCCAAACTTAATTGTTATTTTTTTCTGGACACGTGTATTAATGTTAGAGTTGTTTATTAGTATCGTGTGTAATAAAGTGATATTTTAAGATCGGTAATAATGGAAATTTGAAATCATGTTAGTATTGTTTATTAGCATTGTGTGTTAATTGGATGAGCCCATAGTGACATTTTATAGTAAATAGATTATCATTGGGGGTGTATATTTAGTGGGAATAATTGGTTTATTTCCTTTTATATTAAGTAGCAGTTAAGTATGGGACGAACTAAAATTAAAAGGTAGCAGTTAAGTATGGGACGGATGGAGTAATATTTAGTAAATATAATAACTACAAAATAATTTTAATTAGTAAAATTCAATTCCAATTAATACAATCTAATCCTAATTAGTTAAACTTACTAATTTTATAGTCACTAAAAATTAGTTTCATTCAGAAAATATTAATTTCAATCGATTTAGATCAATTTTTTTAGTAACTATATTGGTGGCATTATCATAATGCATAATGATAATGAGATCTTGACCCCAACCATAATATGAGGTGTGTCCTATGTGATACTTGAACTAAAATGAGAATTTGTTTGAATGTCATATTTATATAGTGTGTTTTTTTGTGGGGAAAATTAGGGTTGTAATTCGAGCCGAGCTGCTCGCGTGCAGCTCGAGTTCGAACTCGTTTATCAGGACTCGGCTCGACCCGAGTTCGAACATTGTATAGGGCTCGTTTAAGTAAACGAGTCAGCTCGGCTCGAACTCGTTTGTAATACGAGCCGATCTCGGACACAAGATTAAGCTTGTTTAAGTGTATTTTTAAATGAGCTACTCGACTGGCTCGGCTTGTTTAGCTAAACGAGCCGGCTCGGCTCGACTCGTGAATTAAACGAGTCGAGTTCGATCAGTATTTTGAGCTCGTTTACCTAAACGAGCCGGCTCGACTCGTAAAAAAAGCTCGAGCTCGAGCTCGTTTATCTCGAGCTCGAGGTCGCCGGTTCGGATGACAGCCCTAGTGAAGAACTTAAAAGGGAATTGTGGATAAAAAATAATATTATCTTGATAAAAATGTACAATTTAAATAGTATATCTATTTTTTTTTCATTATCATTTAGTCCAAATACTCGAATAATCATGCGAGAATTGGATAATCATATTTATGATAATTAGGTGTAATCAGATGAGGATTTAAGGCATTAAAATAAAACACACTACTGGTCTACTACTACAACAGTGACAGTCCACACACTGCTCACTGCTTCTTTCTCTCTCTAAATCTATAAACCCACGCATATATATATACACAGTGAGAGAGAGAGAGAGAGAGAGAGGGAGGGAGAGAGAGACTGTGGAGAGAGAAACTGAGATCTGCATCAATGGCTGTGGATCCGAGACAAGTACTGGCGGGGGTGTTGACTCTGATGATGTTCGTAATGCTTGGCAACATGATTAAGCGCGACCACTTTGATGATGCTCACGTATGTTTCTGAAATATGTACATTATCTGCTGATGTTTATTTGCTTTGCTTGTTTCTTGGAATTGCCGTTTGATTAACTTTTCGTTACTAATCTGAAAGCGGATGCAGCAAATCTAGAGTTCGTCGTATGCGCGCGCGCGCCTGTTTGTTTGTGTCATTTGTCGTTTTTTATTGGAGCTTTGATAGATAGGATTTGAGATCGATTGGATTAGCTTTGTCTTGTGCTCGTGCTTTGACTTTTTAGTTTCATTTTTATTGTGATTTATTATGTGTGGATTGGATTTGGTTTATTGCATTAAATGCTTGCTGTACTTGTTTTGTATGTGCATCTGGCGACGTATGTGCATTTATACTACTGATCTGAACTGGTCTCCGATGGTTTGTACCATGTGATGTATTGCAGCAGCGATGTTTCGGATTTTCCTTTTTTTCTCTTATGTGTTTCGACATTGCAGAGAGTGACTTTGGGCAATCATGTGTATGTATATAGATAGAAATATAGTTTCGGGTGATCCTATTGCTTCTGTTTGAATTATCGGTCTGCTTTGATCTTCTTTTATTCGGACCGTAGAAAGAACGAAGAAACTGACAGTCAGTTTATCTTTCCTGTTCCGATATCCCCCTTTACAAAGCCAATTGTTCACGGTACGAATAAGGCTTCGAAGAACGGTCTTGTTAGTGTGGCAAAAGGGGCTGGTGAGGCTTGGAAGGAAGATGGCTTGACCTTAAAGCCATGCTGGCAGAAGCCAGTCTTGGGTGAGTGCAGTGCATTTCTGAAAATTACAGCACAACTTTTTCTACTGTATGGGTTTTTTTGAGCGTGTGCCTTACTTTTTATAATATTATTGACAGCGGAAGCGGATGAAACACAAGGCTATGTCACCTTCTCATTGACTAACGGCCCAGAATATCACGTCTCTCAGGTAGTTTGAAATCCACTCTCTCTGATCCGAAATTGATGTCGTTTTACCTGATTTTGTTTTATTTATTAGTAACAAAAAAAGTACCACCCTTTTTCATTAATTTTAATTTCCAAAACTTTGAAATAAAATAAAAATATGTTGAGCTTATACCTGTTTGCTCTGTGTTAATAATCTGCTGTGCTGCATTTTCCCATTCTAACATTTGATCATTCCCTGGTAATCGTCTTATCCAGATTGCTGATGCGGTAGTGGTTGCAAGATATCTACGGGCAACACTTGTAATCCCAGACATTAGAGGAAGCAATCCTGATGACAAAAGGTTTGATGTGGCTCCTAACTCTTATAAATAGCTCAGACCTCGAACGATTTTCTAGCGAAGTGTTAATTCTCTTAGATGAAATGAAAAAGAAAGATGTAACTTTCCAAAAAAGATAGAGAGATGTAAAGTTAGTGTTTGACCTTCTCTTTCCTATTTAATTTTTCACCCACTCCCTTCTTAGCTGACTTTCAGCTGTAAGTTGTTCATTTATGTATATATAAAACTCTCATGATATAGTATTAGGCAAGATTCAGACAGTAGACTAGCCCCTGATGTGATTGTTGATGTTACAACTTGTCTGTAATTTTCAGGGATTTTGAAGATGTATATGATGTTGAGAACTTTATAGCAAGCCTAGATGGTGTGGTCAAGGTAGTTAAATCTCAGCCTTCTGAATTATCAGCTCGTAATCTTGCAGTAGTGAAGGTCCCTAATCGGGTCAGTGAAGGACATATAGCAGACGCGATCGAACCACTTTTCAGGACCAAGGGAAACATAAGGCTAGTTACTTATTTCCCATCAATGAACATGAAGAAGAACAAAGAAAAGACCAATACAGATTCTATTGCATGTTTGGCCATGTTTGGATCCCTGGAACCTCAAGCAGAAGTCCGTGAAGTGGTCGACTCCATCATCGAACGCCTGAAAACTGTTAGTAGGAAGTCGAGTGGACAGTTTGTTGCAATTGACTTGAGGATCGATATATTGGAGAAAAAGGGTTGTCATACAAATGGTGGCTCTGGATCAAAAAGCTGTTATGGTCCGCAAGAGATAGCTCTCTTTTTAAAGAAAATTGGCTTTGAGAAGGACACTACTGTATATGTGACCCAAACAAAATGGCATAGCAGCCTCGACGCCCTGAAGGACTTCTTCCCAAAAACTTATACGAAGGTACAATATCCATCTTTTTATTTCTTCATCAGATGGTAGCACTATTTTGTCAACGTTCACCCGGCAACTAATTATCTTCTAACGCCATTAAAAATATCCTTATGTGATATTCTGGTGTAAGGTTATGTTTGGCTTAATGATGTATAGGTAGTTAGAAATGGTTTACTTTCCCCTAATGGAACTTAGTCTTAGATCTTTGCTCTCATTTGCTCCTGAAAATGTACTAGTGATGCCACATCAGTGCTGTGCTGGGACAACAAAATCGCAATAAAATCTGTCACAGGGAACAGAGAGGCATTGCCTTTGTTCCCTTTAATTACAAGTTATAATCAAATACTCCCTCCGTCCGACTTGAAGAGTCACAATTAAGAAATAATTTTATCCCAATAGAAGAGGTATATTTCTCTCTCTCTCTCTCTCTTTTTTTTTTTAATTTCATGTCCTTACTGATATGGATGTGTATGGTTCAAAAAAATATCCCAACTAATAAATAAGGGTACAAGTGGAAGATAAGGTTAAAGGAACTTCTTTTCCGTATTGTATTTTGCAAAATCCATAAGAAGTTGCATTCACCAAATATTATTACTCAAGTGGGACGGAGAGAGTATAAAAGTTCAACGAAGTTTATATATATTATATATATATGGGCTTTTGGTGCTTAACTCCTAATAGAAGCTTCATATTGTAGTTGACGTTAAATTTATATTGTAAATGCAAAAATTTAGTATGAACGAACTGAGGACATCTCTTATTTTGTTAACTTGAGGCTAATACTAAGACTTTAATGTCACTTGACATAGGGCTGAGAATCGGGACATCCCGCGAGTCCCGATTGTCCCGGTCCCGAAAATCACCAATTTGGTGGTCCCGGTCCCGGTCCCGTTCGGGACTTCGGGAGTCCCGATTCCCGAAATGGGATAAATGTCCCGGTCCCGATCCCGAGGATAATTTTCCGAAATGCCCCGAATGTCCCGAAATGTTCCGAAATCAGAAAAGGAAAAAAAAATGATTGAAATTAGAAATTTCAATCGGGACTTCGGGATAGTCCCGATCGGGACTCGGGACTCCCGAGTCCCGAAATTACCAAAATCTCAGGTCCCGGTCCCAATCCCGTAAAATTCGGGACTCGGAGTCCCGTTTCCCGTCGGGATTCGGGACGGGACCGGGACTCGGGATTTCCCGATCCTAAATTCCCAGCCCTACTTGACAAGTACTTCTTTCAAAACTATTGCAGGAGTCCATAATGCCCATGGAGAAAAAAGAGAAGTTTCTAAACTCCGACACTTCCGAATTTGAGAAGGTAATTGACTACTATATTTGCTCGGAGAGTGATGTTTATGTTCCAGCAATATCGGGCCTGTTTTACGCGAATGTTGCTGGAAGGAGAATAGCTTCTGGACGGACTCAAATACTCGTTCCTGAAAACATTCCTGGTTCATCTGCGGCTTCTGAAGATTTCATATCACATTATGTTTCCAAAAAGAATCACTTTGCGTATTCGTGCTTTTGCTAGTTCAAGGAATGGGAAATCCTCCTCCTCTTCATATCAAATTGATCATTGTTTTATTTATGCGCCGCGCCTGGCAAAGGTTTGTTTGAAAATTCATATTATTTATAACGTAATAGTTGGGAGGTTTATGAAACTGAATGTGTTGTAAAACGTCGTTTGTACTTTAATACCGTTAATGAAGAAAAATCACCAGTGTGTTATCATCTTCATCCGTGTCGATATTTTAATCATTTCTAGATTTAATATTGGTAAATACCTATATTATTGCACTTGCGGTTTTCATTACGGAAAAAAAAAAGAGAATAAACTAGAGTGTAGAAGATGTGTGGAAAAAAATATAGAATAAAATTCTGAGTGTAGAAAATGTGTGGGATGTGGTATGATTCCCTGCTGCTAAAACATCATGTGTACAGTACAGGTAGATAGACTATCTACAATTATATGAAATATTGTTAAAATACTTAAAATAAAATTTCAATCAATCCAAATTCACTGGACCGGCATGCTATAATACACTTGTGAAAACATAAATTTTATAGTCATTTTTTTTTATTTACTGCCTGTTTTTTATTTACTGCCTGTTTGTTGGGTCACACACTGAACGGCGAATATATGAATTTTTTTAGCTAGAGTTGCGTGCATTACGAGAAGCGATCAACCGTTGGTATGGCTTTATGAAGACCTTTGCTAGAGGTGTTTTTGGAACTGGAATGAATTTACCAGCAACAGCAAGAGGCCAGCTGAAATAAACAGAAAAGGAAAAAAAAAAAAAAAAGGCACAATTTCTAGTAAAATTCAAGTCCCACAAAAGTCTAGTAATTAATAATAACCGATAATAAAGAAAGCACACTAACCTGATGATGCCTATAACAAGGCAAATTACCCATAATTTCAGATTCAACTGCACAGTGGATGTGAACTTCCCAAGGAAATTGACGATGATTATCTATCGTGCAAAGGGAACATATTAACGAACACAAACAAACGAGAGTTTTTCAAATCGTAAAAATGCCATCAATATCATCATGCCATTACCTGAAGTATAAATGTAGTTCCCACTATTCCAGTGAAGAGCGGGTTCTTGGTCACTCCTGTAAAGACGTTCAACTCCTCTGGTTTTCGAGCATTGAACTCATTGAAAATCTGTAGATTGACAAGAGGAATTGAATAAGTATTGATGGATATATCATGTAAACTCACGAGTCGGTTAGGCTCATTCATTCGAGTTTGGATTATACTTACTTGGCAGAGAACAAATGCGTTAAATACAACAGTATTCTTCACCATGTTAGCTTGTTCTCTCTGGTTAGTGTCCAAGTTGAGGATACTTACGCCAGCAAAGTTTAGAACAAGGAGGACTGCAACTTGATATATAGCCTGAAATATATATATATAAAGCACAAAATGACATGTTTTTATCTAAAATAACCAAAAAAAACAAAAGAAAGTGTAGATTCCATTAGATAACAAAGTACCTGTATAATCAAGTTCCTCCACATGATGTTTGTTACAAGAGGCTCTCTGAAGAATTCAAGAACAATTTTAAGTAACAAGTCATATTATCAATATAATAACATACTAAATCTGGAAGCAGTTCTATGTAGTTAGCTCCTGTTTCCAATATCTCTAACGATTTAAGCTCCAGATAATTAACTAAGAAATGTGTGTCAAGCCGTGTTCTCATGCTGCCCGAAACTTTATAATTAAGAAATAAAAATCTCAAACATGATAGCAAATTCAACCTGCGACCAACTGGAGTTCTATCCATAAGATGATCAGTGGGTGGTTCAGTAGCCAGTGCCAAAGCTCCCAGAGTATCCATGATGAGGTTAACCCAGAGAAGCTGCACCCCAAAAGAAAAAGAAGAAGGGGAGCATGGCGTAAGGGTAAGATTTCAAAGTAGTTGGTACATTCTTTAATTACTTAAGCAAATGAGCTGTAATCAAATTTATGCATTTCCTCGACAAAATTTCCACTCCAAGTTAGCCATGCCAAACTTGAGGCTTCGCAAGTTCGCATTTTTCATCACCAAGGATGAAGAAGTGATTGGCGACAAGATAATGGCAAAATTCTTCATAAATGTGTGCATCAATACTTGATATTTATTAAGAAATGTCCCAAAAATAGCAGAGAATTTACGTAATACGACATGATTCCATAAAATTCAAAACGACATGTCCATATGGAGATACCTGTACTGTATTTAGAGGGACATCACCCGAGGAAATTGCAGCGACAACATTTATTACAAGAGCTGCAACATTAACAGTGAGCTGGAACTGGATAAATTTTTGTATGTTTGCATATACAGAGCGTCCCCAGCGAACAACCTGCAAGAAGTAAATGGGAATGGGATACACAAGGGAAGTTACTTCACAGAGGCATTACTTAGAAACATGAAGAATTAAAAAGATATACTTTGACTATTTAAGAGCTTATGTCATAGGTTTTACATTTCTCCAGGGAAGCAAAATGTCCCTCAACACTAACCTTCACAACTGAAGCAAAATTGTCATCCAAGATAATGATGTCCGAGCTTTCTTTTGCAACTTCAGTTCCTTGTATGCCCATGGAAAGACCTATATCAGCCTACAAAAAGGAAAAACTAATGTGTTACGATATGACATGAAGGACTAATAACCAAAATCCCACAGATAATAGTGTGATGGACATAAATGATTATATGATGAACTTTACGTATAAAACTAATCGTTGTCTAATAAAAAAAATTATTATTAGTTACTGAAATTACTATTGACCAATGACATCCACGGTTTGCACATATAATCCAAGTTACTATCTATACAACAAGTCTACACTATCTATAAAATTATCACATTATAGTTCAACAGATGAACATAATGAAGAATACGACTAAATATCATGGGTTCTTGTGCATGGGAGATATATTGCTTGTAGGTGCATGGAGACGAGCATCTTAGATAGTTAAGAGAAGCATGATGAGAGGACGTCAAACCTCGTGCAATGCTGGAGCATCATTGGTTCCATCTCCAGTTACAGCAACAACTTCCCCTTGTTTACGCAGTGTTTGAACAAGTAAAAGCTTGTCAGTTGGAGAAGACCTTCCCATAACCTTTGCATGATAAACACAATGTTTATAAATAGTTATGATCAAAATATATTGCTATTAAAATCAGAAAGGGATTTTCTTGTTAAGACATACCGAAATCTTCTGTGCAACTTGGTCTCTCTCTTTGTCTGATAATTCACGGAATTTCTTCCCTTCTATAACATAGGGTTCGCTAGTGTCTGAATCTGCAGAAAGAATACCACACTCCAGAGCAATTGCTTTGGCTGTCTGAATATTGTCTCCAGTTACCATTCGCACCTGATGGTGACATACAACGCAACCAGTCATCACATTTGCGTTCTTTAAAATAATCATGATAATAGCACAATTATTATTGTAAGAAACAATATTTTTGCATATTTACTGTTATGGAAAAAATATGGCAACGGAGAGGACAATGTGGAGGGAAGTATAAGGGTAGCTGATGGAGTTTGATTCTTGTTTTATTTATTTTTTCTTTCTTTTGAGTCAATTTGATTTTTCTTTAAGCTTCGTACTTTCATTTACTTATTTCGTTTTTTTGGCTATTGATTGATTTTCTTGGTCATTGACGGTCTCAAAAGATGATGTTAGATGACCCCAATCAATTTGGGATTAAGGCTTAGATGTTGTTGTTGTTGTTGTTGTTGTTGTTGTAGTGTTTCAATGTTATGGATGTATTTCAACAGCCAGAAGTTATATGCATACTATATATGCTATTACACTTTGTTTTCAAAACTATCGCAATCTTCTGCACACCAAAATATCGAAAAGTTAAATAAACAAACATTACATTGTGCTGTATCTGTAAATTAAAAATCGTTATGAGCGCAAAAGCTCTTTGAAAGTTTACTTAACTGAGCATGCATGGCCATAATTTGGAAATATAAACAAAGTAAGTACCTTAACACCGGCATGCTTACACAGTTCCACTGCTTCTCTGACACCTGGACGACAAGGATCCTACATGCAGAATGTGGTCAATGTAGCTATACGTTCGAAGGAAAAAAGAATTGAGAATTCAAATAATAACTCATCGAGTTCACTACCTTTATACCAACAATAGTCAGCAAAACCAGATTGTCGTCTGGTAAATTCCACTGTGCCAGCTGTTCTTGATCAGTAGGAACCTCATCTGCTTCACACGTTCTATAAGCAATGGCAACACAACGCAAGCTTCTCGCAGCCATATTATCGATGGCATCTATAAGGAAACCCTGGAATAAAAGGTGCATTGCAATCTTAACTTAGCAAGTAAATAATATGCTCAACGCCAACAGCTTAAATCTTATTTCTTTTCTCTCAAATCTTTATTTCATGTTAAAATTTCATTTTAGTTCACAGTGAACTATAAAAGTTGATGAAACACCAACCTTTTGCTCTTCAATGGACTTCAAGGAACCATCTACATCAATGTACTGTAAACATGAGGCAAGAATTATCTCAGCTGCTCCCTTCCAATGTATATGAACTTTAGATCCAGTCTGCAAAGTGAACAAGAAAATTCCGAAACTATTCGTGAAATTGTTGATAAGATAAGCAAAAAGTGAATCACTAATCACCAGGAAAAAATCAACTATCTAATATGCTTTGAAGCACTCAGATTATGCTCCCATCTGACACTACTTAACTCTAAATGCTAGTTATTCTAAGCCCCAGCAATAATGTCTTCCTACTTATTCAGAAATCTTATCAATGTTAAAAAGTACTTATAAAGGACAATATTTGTAAATAAATCAATTACCCGGCCTCTTACTGCAACACCCCCTCGCTTTTTGGTAGAATTAAAAGGAGACACATGGAGAACAATGGATTCGGATTTCACGACATCAAATTTCATTCCCAACTGCAGAATTTGGTGAATACAGATGATCAACAACCCAGTCAGTGAAAGTTGAAATACAGGTGCTAGAGAACAGCATGAAAATACCTTGACAGCCCATTGAAGGATAGCTTTTTCAGTTGGAGATCCAGAAACCTCAAGAACACCATCCTAATAATAATAATAATAATAGGTCGATATGCAATATAATAACATAAAGTTCAGTTACAATTTGCAGTTTCGTACTTGAGAGGAACTTCCCTATTTATATCTGTATTTATATGCAACTCTGTGTTTCTCTCAGATTTTACTTCTTTTGCTGTAAAATACTAAGAGAAACATAGCAGTGGCTTGACCTATGCCCTGCTGACTGAAGTTGCTCAAATACCCACACACTTAGCAAAGAATACCTTAGATAGAAATACACTGCCAGCAGTATTCTGTGCTACTGCCTCATCTAGCAGAGAGGAAATTGATGCATGCAACTGTGAACCATCTTCGGGAGGATCAATCTTCTTTTTCCCGACATAGGCCTCAACTACAGTCATCTGTGTCAATATGCAGTTTTTCAAAATTAATGACCCGAAACGAGAAGGTAAAACATAAGTAAACTGCTTTCATATTTTAATAAAATTCACAACAGAGTAAAACAACCTGATTCAGGGTCAAAGTTCCAGTCTTATCACTGCAAATAGTTGTTGCAGATCCCATAGTTTCACAGGCTGAAAGCCTACGCACCTACACCAGTTTAACAATTTCATGGTAATATTATCATATAATAAGGAAACTGCAACACAATTAAATAAACAAAAATTCTTCGAAAATTGAAGTTTACATACCAAAGCCTTGTCAGCCATCATTTTTTTCATGGAGTATGCTAGGCTGTTGGAGATTCAACAGAAATCAAAATCAAAGAGGCTAGAGTGTACAAGGACAATAAAACGCAAAGTATTTGTTTATAAGGATACATTTGCGATACTTACGTTAAGGTTACAGCTAAAGGAAGCCCTTCGGGGACTGCAACAACCACTATTGTGACCTAAATAGGACTTCAGTCAATAAAGAGAAGAGATGCTCTAATAATAAACCATTTTTTCCAACATAGAATGTCGAGACTTACAGCAGCAGTTATAATATGTATAACTCCATCAACTGTCTGGCCAATGCTGGTCGTCCCACGGACAAACTGAGCAGATCCATCAGGATTCTTTGAAGTCCCAGTGAAAAACCTGAGGTAAATTAATCGTTGGTGAAATTGAATTTTCATAATGTAATCATGTGTGCAATATACAAGAAAAGAACTTCAAAGTTACCTAGCCGAGAGAACAACAAACACCAAAAAAGCCACAGAGAGACCAACGAGGCCAATAAAAGTTGCAACACCATTCAGGCGCACCTATGACGCATAATCACGATTCGTACTTTAGTTTGATTATTTCATGGGTTAAACAATGACCAGAAGAATTAGTTATGCAGCAAGTACCTGCAAAGGAGTTTCTTCACCAGTATCTTCTGAAATACTAGCCATCAACAATCCCCATTCAGTGTTGATTCCCACACCAGTTACCTAAAAGAGAATTGCATACTAAATCATGCCGAAAGAATAGTTGCACAATTTTTTGACTGAGAACTGCAATCCGAGAAATAACTAACATAAAGATAAATGAAAAATCAGCAAATGACAGCAGATGAAAGCCATTTACATCAATACTCTGATGAATACAGCTAAAAAAGTTGTCTCCACAATTGAGTCGGCATGAGTTCATATTTTGATCACATAGCAAATATAGAAACGTTGCAGTGCAGAAATAATCACGGTTTGCACTCAATGACGATTTCAACTAAATGTAGCTTGAACAAACTGATGAGTGATTCTAATAGTGTTTGCGATAAATTATAGCTTGAAGCTTGAGCAATGGTCGAACCAGAAAAACAAACTTATATCATAGTATATATATCCAGAAAGAGATACTGGTATATTCAGTTACTGGAGGTGAAAAAGTTGGTATCTTACTAGCATGGTTCCAGCACCATCTGCCACCTTACAACCTGACATCAGAAATGGAGATTTGTGGTCTTTGTGAACCTACGTAATGGAATTATGTGTGAGAAATATAAGATCAATATCTACTAAAACCTGCACAATAAAGTCTAACCAGCTTACAATCTTGCTTTCCCCTGTCATGCTGGATTCATCAATGGCAAGAGAATGGCCACTCATCAAGATTCCGTCGGCAGGAACCTGTGAAGAATACTCCAGAAGACTTTCAGATAATAATGTATGGCCCAATGAAGCAACTAGTCAATACTCTCAAATCATTTATTACCTGATCACCTATCTTGAGTGGTATGACATCTCCGACTACAATCTCATATATCGAGATCTTGTCCCTCCTGCCACCTCTGATCACCTACGTGTATGTTTGACCAAGAGAGTACTTAAAAATTATCGATCATCTAACCTTAAAGAAGACAAACAACTAAAAGATAAAAAAAAATGTGTACAAATTTGTGACTAGAATCACCTCCACTTTGATGTTCCGCTTCTCCTCATTTAAATTTTGAAACTGGAGAGACTGCCGGTAATCGCTTGTTGCTGAATAACATATGCATAACAAGCAAAAAAATCAACAACATATACTTGAATGACAAATGAATTCAACTAGTTGTTCTATCATGGAAACAGAGGACACTGCAATTAAGGAACCATGCTAGTAAACATTGGATCCACCAGTTATACAACACATCCTTTTGAAACATACAAGTTTCAGGTATAAGAGCATCATACTCGAAATAATCGTAACTATAGACAGCACAGTCCGAAGTTCAACATTGCATCATTACTTTTGTTAGCAAAAGCTGTGCGCACTTTTTCAAAGTTACCGGCATGGTAAGTGATGGACAACCTAAGCCTAACTCGATAATAGTCCTGATAGTGACAAATCAATTTTTTGATGAAGAGTTTAAAAAAAGCATAAAAAACATTGTGAACATCAACCATTGAGCCTCTAGTAAATACTAGTTATGGGCATACTAATAAGACAAACTGAGAAATGAACAAAAAGGAAAAAGGAAAATAAATAAAGAAATAAATAGATGAAATAAAACCTGGAAAAGTATCACAACCGACTGAAAGTCAAACCGTATTACATCTCTTCGATGTTAATAAACAACACATGCATCAATCTGTATGTTTATGATCTCAGGCATAGAAATCTTTAAGGGAAAACATTAAGCCAAGGTTGTCAAGAAATGAAACCAAAACCATTTATGTGTGCAATCTCAATGTTGTTTAACATGGAGATAATCTAAAAAACTGGGAAATATACAAGGAACAACTGATTAAACAGCAAGTGTGAAACTTCTTACCTGTAACAAAAATAACCAGAAGAACTGCAAATGTAATGCTTCCCCCATCATACCATCCTTCTTGAAGGCCCTGGAAAAAGAAAATATTAATAAGAACTGATACAAACTAAAAATCAAATTTCTTTTCCTACGTTGAGATGGCATTACTTTAGATGAAGCTGATAGAAAGGTAATGCAGGCCCGTGAACTTAGATGGTATATCTTTGAAAATGATTGTCATTGTATTGGAGATTTTATGTTTTAGACAAAAGACTCTGAAGCCCAAAAAGAAAACACGTATAGTATAAGCCCAATGAATATGCAAGGTGATAATGCCAATGCCAGTTTCTCAGTTATTAAAGCATGCAAACGAAAAGGCAGGTAGCAATGAAGGACTCCACTTATGCACAAATAATAATTTGGAAGGTCATATTCTATGAATATGTGACGTCATGTTCCACGATGTACATGTTGATTTTCCACTATCAATCCTGTAATGGGACATGACAATAGCAATTATCTACTCATCACTATCTTATGATATTCTCTATACGAGATATTCTCTATACAAGTGGAAAAACATATGATGATGACGGTTTTGGAATTTCATCTCATGTATTCTTCATGAAGGTTGCGACAGGAAGGGCATCTATTTTACTTTTTGCATGAATTAATAGTGTAATAATCTTAAAATATCAATTGACATTATAATCTTCATGCCGCCGACGCCAACATAGCTGAGTAAGATGCAGTTGGTGCTGATGGTGATTCTATGAATATGTGATGAATCCAAACAGTCCCCCACACTTGAGATGCCTAGTTCCATCCTGGAGAGATGTCTAACGCTTTCCTACCCGAGTGTAATACTACATAATCAATTTTGAATCAACTAGATTGGCTGGCAATGCTTGTGTATTGAACATGCAAGTCATATTTCATTAATAAGAGATAAAGCCTAACAGTGCTTCTGAAATCTTCCAAAATATTATATCAAGAAATGCCAAATAAGCACACAGACAACCAAATAGACAAAAAACAGTTGCAAAAAATGAACACGGGAGTGTTGCATTCCAAGACTACCTCCGTTTTTATTCCAAGAGCCAACGAAGCCACGGCAGCTATAATTAGAATAATGAGGGTCAAATCCTGCCAAGCTTCCCATAGAAATCTCTGTAGAGCATCAAATGCCAAACAGCCAAAGAAGTTAACACAGATAGATAATTGAGTACAAAATTATCATTCTAGACAAAATATTACCAAGAAACTTCGTCCCTTTTTAACGGGATATGTATTTGACCCAAAGGCATTCCTTCTTTGTGAGAACTCATTGTCATCACCAGAAACCCCTCTTTCGGTGTCTGTTTTTAGCATATCTGATATCCCTTTAACCTGGAAAGATGTTATCAAGATTAACTTATTTACACATTCCTTTGTCATTAAACTTCGGAAAAAGATGTAAATGAGTAGTCTTACCCCTCCATATTGTTGCAGTGCAGAAAGATTATGATCCCTGGTCATTGAAGCAAGCTGCTCAGGTCCGATTGCATAATCCCCGTTAGGAGATGGAGGAGTTGCAGCAGTGCCTAACACTGAATCAACCAAAATAAATCAGGTCTCTTGCAGTGATGGAATGGCAAATAGCAGACTTCATTTAAAACCTTATAAAGCAACAAAAAGGTCACACAGTTCAAAAGCCAACTATGAGAACTCATAATTTTTCAAATTTAAAGCAACGCCTAATGTGAAGGAAAATATAAGCAGCTATATATATCCAGAAGCAACACGAAAGGCAAAGTTTCAGTTCAGCTTGAAATACATAATAATACTGAAGACTGCCTCTATGGTGACACCAAAAACATGAGATGGTCTTATTCCTCTTTTAGTACAGTTACCATTGTTGATTTATCAACTTGATCACTAGGGGAAGCACTCATATTTAATGTCAAGTGATATAAGATCCGAATTCTCTGAAGCAAAATAATTTTCAGCCCCTTGAAGCACCATATTGATAATAAGTTTTTAATGCTGAACATTGAGATTGAACAAAATTGTTCAGCATGGATCCAACAATACTAAAAAGGACAAATAGTAATGCTAACTTTAGATATGAATTGCATTAAGATAAAAGCAAGCAGTCAGGGAATAGTGATTAACTTGTTATCTTCCAATTTATCATACTTACATTGTTCTTTTCGGAATCTAATACAACAACAAAATCAGATCAATTTCCCTGATAGTTAAGTTTTCGAGGGTTAAGGGAACTTATGCTATGCTTATAAAGTGTGTGCACACGTGTGGTGGGGGTGGGGGTGGGGGTGGGGGTGTAAATAAGAATTAGATTATAAGATACCAATTGCTCTCTGTCCTGCCAATTTAAAGAGCAATGCAGCCTACAACAACAAAAAAACGAAGTATTAGTAATTGAAAGAAGAACGGATAGCAAATGGGATGAATGTGTTTTAGTATTACCCTTATGACTTGAGCATGTGCTCTAATCATCCTTCTTCTTTTTTCTTGCTCTTCCTCTTTTTTCAAGTCTAATGTGTAGCGGAACCGACGGGAGGCATTAAGCACAAAGGCAGCTTGCTGTGAAGGACCAAGGTTTGCACAATCAGAAAAATATACTTGTGTATGCATTCATTTGAATTGCAAAATATTACGAATTTATGAGGGATTTTTATATTACACATATAACATCACTGCCCAATATGGAAAATAATCCTTTTATCTGCTAAATAAATATATAACATATGAACTTCAGAAAACTTATTGATCCCAATCCATACATTCTAATAAAAGTGAGTTCCTCTTTTCTCTTTTCCATATTCATTCCTAACTATAGATGTCGCCACCCCGACCATTTTTCACAGAATCTAAATTGATTAAACAAGCCATCATCGTGGAACCAATAATCAAAAACTGACGGCCATGAAAGAAAAACTGTGGCCAAAGCAAAACCACCTACTACAAATCACCGCTCCACATATTTTGGCAGGAGATGAAACAGTTAAGAGATTATGCGAGAATTATTAATGCATGACAATTATTAAAACATCACGGCGCATCTTACCCTCCAACGCCTGAGCAAGTCATGCGAGACATTTTTGGTGTTGGCAATATCAAAAGGATCGGAGAACTCAGCGTCAACCTCCCATCCACCGTCTTCCACGGCGGCGGACGAGGCGCCAGCCTCGAGGTCGTGGAGCACAGCGGCGTCGCTGCCGGTTGTCATGTCGGCGGTCGGCCAGGTGTGAGAGAGATGGCACCGCCGTTTCCACGGAGCCACCACTCCGTCACGTAAATGAACGGTGGGAAAAGGAATCGAGGAACAAGGAAGATCCGCGATAATGATTTTGCGATGATAAAAGGCGTCGGAGAAAAATCGATTATCAAATCAACCGCGCATTGAAGAAATGGGTCGTACATTGGGGTTTGCGTTTATTGGAGCGAATGGCTATACTATTTTCTTGGTGTCTGCTTTCTGAAACCAGTGGGAACCCGATTCAATCGCGATGCCGCGAATAAGGAAGTGAGAGAAGCTATAATTCAGGGAACAGCTTTTATGAAAAAAAATATATATAATATTAACATCTAGTAATTTAAAAAATAATATTATATTTGAAATAACTTCCCGCGCCAAAAAAAAATATAGAATGCGTTGGTCTTCACATTTTTGTGTTTTGATAAGAATGAAATTTCAAATCTATACTTCTATTAAAATAGAGCCGCGATACATGTCATTTTGTAAATTTTTTGATTTTTTTTTAAAATATAGCTTATATATACAGGGATGTATTCGTAAATTTCTAGAAGAGAAAATTTTTGGATATGTGTTGCGGGAGTTTTATTCCACAACTTACACTCATCTACCAATAAAAAAAAATTCCTTTATTTTTTTAGCTTAAAAATCTAAAGTTATAATTTTTTATATCAAGTTTATTTTTAATGGAAAATATATCAAATTAATTTTCATTTCACGATCTTCAATTAGACATCCGTATTGAATATAATAAATTTGATGGATTTACATTATGTAATATCCGTAATTTTTCTATTTTTAGCTGTTTCCATTTTTGGGGTATGTCTATTTTTTTTGACTCACTTGTAACCGTTTCGACATTTTGAATCTATTTTGTTCTTGGAGTTTTTCCATTTGGACGAGTTTTGATGATGTTTTCACGTAATTTCATTTTATGACATGTTTTGCCGTATGAACGTTCGATTCTTGTAAAACTCGTTCGTTTCCGTTGTTTCTTGGTTTGTTCAAGTCCGTATGGTTGAGTTGGTCATGTTGAGACTTCCGGTTTGTAAATCCGACGTCGTATCGTGATTTTCGGACGCTTGGGTCATTTTCGTAATTTCGTATAAATTTAGGGAAATTCATCTCCTTGTCGTATTTTGGATTCCTCGGTAGTTGGAAGTGCATTTACTTTCGAGCACTCAGCTTCGTTGTTATGAATACCTTGTATTTACACTTTTGATTCTATCCTCGTGTTGTAGTTCGTCGTAAATCGAATCGGTATGCGAATTGGTGTTGGTAATCGTGCATTGCGTGCATAACGCGTCGTTATGCATGATCCATAACGTGCGTTATGACCCTTCACAATTCGATTCGGATATTTGGTTACGACGTTAACCAAAGATTGGGTTACGACGTAACCATCATAACGTACGTTAACAACTCGTGTTAACGTACGTAACGCGCTGTCAGCGTTTTTAAACCTGACTTAACCTCAGTCAGTTTCTTTTCATTCTTCTTCAACCCTTCTCGCGACGTGAGTGTTCTTGAGTGCCTTTGGAGCGATTTGTCCAGAACAATCCGTGGATTTCCTTTGGAGATTGATTATTGTGTACCAGGGGAGATTAATCTACAACATTCACATCTTCCATCAGTCGAATCCAAGGTAATTCCTCAGGAACCCTAATTTTGACGTTTTTGGGGGGATTTCGGGATTTTAGGGTTTAGTTCCGAATTGTTCATCTATATTACGCTATTCTTCACCGATTGTGATTATTGAATGATTCCAAATCCAACTTCCTTGACTTTAATCCGTGAATTATCAATACGGGGAGATTTTGCGTGAACCCTCGCCCGTATCGATTGAACGTCTATTATCGCGACTTATAATCGGGGTTTTGGGAGTATACCTTTCGATTATTGATGTCCGTTGGGACTGAGTTATGTTAATTCTTCGTTTAGGAACCGTTGTTTTCCAGTCGGATCATCCGTAGTCACTTTTCACTTCCGATTCTTCGAAGATGTCACAAAGGCAAGTACTTTACATTTGTTTACATGTTCTAGTATTTGAATTATGGCTGTATCGTGGTTGTTGTGGATGGTTATGTGTATGTTCACCTAGGGACGGTCCGACGGGGCCTCTAGGGATACGTATTGCCGTGTGTGTGCGTATCACGAATTGTGGTTAGCCACCCAGGGATGTCCGACGGGGCTCTGCGGGGTACGGTGGCCGTGAGTCTCGTGCCAACGGTTAACTTTGAATTATGATTTGTTGGAGATAATGTGTTTTGTGTGTACATCATAAATATTCCGGAATATGAAATGTTTTCTAAAATGACTTTTTGGCGCATATATTCATCTGATTAGAATGTAGTTCAAATGGATTGTACTTGCACTAGCAGTTGTCGCTAACCCCTTAAATGGGGGAAATACTTTTGTATTTCGGTATTGATCGTGGAGATAAACGAGCACTCGGGACGTATGAGGATGATGTTCAAGCATGATATTGTCAATTATTTGATTTTTTGATGTTATGTCTGTCGGTTACTATTGATGTCTGATTTTGGGATTTATGTATTATAAAATTGGTTTAAGTACTCGAGTACTTCTGTTTGAAATTGTTAATGTTGTGTTCCGTTTTGGGAAATGGATTTGATGTCGAATTTAATTGTCGGTTTGTAGTCTTTTATTTGAATTGTCGTTTTATTAATGATAGTTTTTCGTTGTCGAATGTCTTGTTGGTATGTTAGCACAGTGGATTCCACGGTGGGGTCCATGGCGCCGTAATATGCCCGAACGTCTTGGGGTGTTACGAATATGGTATCGAGCTTAGGTTTATGGATACCTAGGTCGGTCATTTGGGTCTAGTTAAGTGTCGTTTTTGGGACGATCACCGCTATGCCATCATCTTAGTACGCCGGTGCTCGTAAGTTTTCCTAACTTGACTCGTTTCACCGCTCGTTCTATTCTGTCTTAGTATCTTTTGCGTTTTACGTTTGAATTGTACTTACCCGTTGCTTCTTGAGAATTCCTGGCGGTAGAGGACGCGACGCTTGTCGCGACGCGGTAGGGGACGTGGCGCCGGTGGGGCGGCCATGTCCGATCACTCGGGAACCGGTTCGCGACGCCTTCTTTGTCGAACAGTATTCCCCCTTCGGAGGTCGCAGACGACCCGCTAGCTCCTAATGCTCATGAGAATGTTGGAGTGGCCAACATATTGCGGCAAGTAGCGAACCGGATGACGCTATCGACTCAGGCCGTTCAGTCGGCCATGCTAATGCTAACCCGGTTCCGCCTACTGGATCCGGTAATGATAAGCTACTTCAGACGTGATTCGTATGCGTCCTCCGCAGTTTGATGGTGCTTAGGCCCTTCTGGTTGGGAGAATTGGCTATTTGAGATGGAGAAAGTGTTTGAGGCTGCTAATTGTTCCGAGGAGAGGAAAGTACCCATTGCTCAGTACTTCCTCGCCAAGGAGGCAGCGACATTGTGGCAAGCGGTGAAACCGCGTGGCCGGCGGCTACGTGGGCGAGTTAGGAGCTGATGGAAGACGAATTTTGTCCTTGGCCTGTGAAAGAGTGGAGGATCCGAGCCTTCTTTGAGGCTAAGCCCCAAGATGTTCCTATTTCTCAAGCTATCAAGGACTACAACCAACAGCTGCACTATGTGAGAAACCAAGTCCGAGATGAGCTTGATAAGATCCGCCACTTTGATATGCGGATGAAGCCGAGGTGCGCCACTACATGTCCAGTCCAGGGTGCACGACTTTGAAAGATTATCGAATAAAGCGATGGCTTACGAGATGTCGTTTTACTGCGAGACGGCGGTGAAGGAAAGAAGCGAAGACCTCCGGTCGGTTTTCGGGAGGCAAGTCGGGAGGATATCCGAAGGCTCGGTGCAGTTCGCGAGTCTTCGGGAGTCGGCCGCCATCGGTTGGTCGAGGGAACGGTTCTAGGTCTGCTCCTGCTGGTTCCGTTCGTGGTCCTACATGCTTCAACCGTAGTCGTCCGGCCACATGATGAGTGAGTGTGATAGGCCTCCGATTCGGTGTCTTGCTTGTGGTCGTATGGGTCACCGTGCTAAGTTTTGTACGGATGCGGCTCGGGCTCCAGTTACTCGGATATCTGCTCCAGTGCGGGAGAGAGCCGAGTGTGAATCGAGCAAACAGTTCCTCGGCAGCAGAGTTTTGGTAGAGGTCGAGGTCGTGGTCGGCCTTCTAGAGGGGAGCTTCTAGTGCGGGGTGCATTCCGCCCCGTGTGTATGAGATGAGGCGAGCCGAGATCCCGACGCGACGGTGGCTACGTGTACCGCCCACATCCTTGACCATCCTGTTTCCGTATTGTTCGATTAAGTGCTACGCATTCTTTTATATCTATGGATTGTGTGCGTAAATGCATGTGGATTGCCTAGTTGCTTGTGAGCCTTTTGTTGTTAAACTTCCTAGTGGGGATAGCATCGTGGGGATCGTGAGGTTAGAGATTTTCCGGTGAGTATCGCGGGAGGGTTTGGCCTTCTAACTGATCGGTAGATATTAGAGATGAGGATTTGATTACGGGTGAGGATTGGGCCGGTCATGGGGCGATCATGAATTATAGAACGAGAACCGTTTCGATGTTAGCCTCGACAGTGCTGAGCATTCTTTTGTGGGGCGTAGGCGGAGTAGCCAAAGGTTACTGATCAGCGCCTTGAGGGCCGTAAGACTGCTTCGAGGAGGTTGCACGGGCTATTGGTGTTACGCTTTGAGATCGGAAGAAGGGGGAGTCGAGCTCTCGTCTATTCCGGTAGTATGTGAGTATCCTGACGTTTTTCCAGATGAGTTGCCGGGTTTGCCGCCGGGCCGAGAGGTTGAGTTTACCGTCGATCTAGAGCCGGGTGCAGCACCTATCTCTAAGACGCCATACCGTATGGCGCCTGCCGAGATGCTTGAGTTGAAGAAACAGTTGGGAGAGTTGCTAGACATGGGGTATATTCGACCGAGTGCTTCGCCTTGGGGCGCACCGGTCCTGTTTGTGAAGAAGAAGGATGGGTCACTTCGTTTGTGTATCGACTACCGAGAGTTGAACAAAGTGACCATCAAAAACAAATATCCGCTCCCGAGGATTGATGACTTGTTTGATCAGTTGCAAGGGGCAACTGTGTTTTCGAAGATTGATTTGAAATCGGGGTATTATCAGCTCCGAGTGAAGGATACCGACATTCCGAAGACGGCCTTTCGGACGAGATACGGTCACTACGAGTTTGTGGTTATGCCTTTTGGGCTAACCAACGCACCAGCCGTGTTCATGCAGCTTATGAACAAAGTCTTTATCGAGTACCTCGATAAGTGTGTAGTCGTTTTTATCGATGACATCCTGATTTACTCGAGGAGCGAGGAGGAGCACGTCCGTCATTTGCATATTGTGTTAGATATTTTGAGAACTCAGCATCTTTTTGCGAAGTTCTCAAAGTGCGAGTTTTGGTTACGGGAGGTTATGTTTCTCGGTCATGTGATCTCGGCCGAGGGTGTTCGTGTAGACCCACATAAGGTAGAAGCAGTGTTGGATTGGGCGCCGCCCAAGAACGTGAAGGAGGTCCGCAGTTTTCTGGGATTAGCCGGGTATTATCGCAGATTCGTCGAGGGGTTCTCTAAACTCGCTCGACCGACTCGATTATTCTGAAGTCGAGAGAAGTTTGTGTGTGGACCGATGAGAGGCGGAATAGTTTTGAGGAGTTGAAGAAGCGGTTGGCGACCGCTCCGTTTTGCCTTACCGAGTGGTAATGATGGTTTCTCAGTTTATAGTGATGCTTCGGGCCAAGGGCTCGGATGCGTACTTATGCAGCACGGGAGGACGATTGCTTATGCTTCCCGTCAGTTGAAACCATATGAATTGAATTACCCTACGCACGATCTTGAGTTGGCCGCAGTTGTGTTTGCATTGAAAATCTGGCGTCATTACTTGTATGGCTCGTCGTGTCAGATTTTCACCGATCACAAGAGCCTGAAGTACATTTTCACGCAGAAAGAGCTTAATATGAGGCAGAGGAGGTGGTTGGAATTGATTAAGGATTACGATCTCGAGATCCTTTATCATCCGGGCAAGGCTAATGTGGTAGCAGATGCCTTGAGCCGGAAATCAGTATCGCTTCGGGCGCTTGAGTTACTCACAGCCCAGTCGGGACTTCAGCGAGAGTTTATGAGGTTGAGCATTGAGATTGTACTGCCAGAGAGTTCCGGGCAGTTGCGTACTCTTGAGATTTCTTCGTCCCTGGTCGAGGACATTAAATCGGGACAGTTGGAGGACCCGATGTTTATTCAGCTTCGGGAGAGTGTAGAGAAGGGGAAAGCCCCGGGATTTGTTATTCATGAGGACGGAGTGTTGAGATTCCGAGGTCGGTTGTGTGTTCCGAACGACTCGGAATTGAGACAGAATATCATGCGAGAGGCTCATGCGTCACCTTACTCAGTCCATCCGGGCTCGAGTAAAATGTATAAAGATCTGAGGAAGAATTTCTGGTGGAACGATATGAAGAAAGAGGTAGTTCAGTTTGTGGCTAAGTGTTTGACTTGTCGGCAAGTCAAGATTGAGCATCGTGACCGGATTATTGAAACCACTTCCTGCTTAGGAATGGAAGTGGGCGGACATCTCTATGGATTTTGTCACAAGTTGACCGAGAACGAAGACTGGTATGATTATGGTGTGGGTGATTGTAGACCGACGGACTAAGTCGGCACATTTTCTGTGCATCAAGGATACTTGGGGTCCTGAAAAGTTGGCTCTTCTTTTTCTTGCACAGATAGGGAGGCTTCATGGTACGCGAGGACCATTATTTCGTATAGAGATGGCCGGTTTGTATCGCACTTTTGGCGGGCGGTACATAAGGCATTGGGGACACGATTACGTTTGAGCACTTCGTTCCATCCCGGGCCAGATGGCGATCAACGTACCATTCGGGGACGTTCGAGGATTTGTTGCGCGCGTGTGCGTTAGACTGGAGTAGTAATTGGGAGGAGCATTTGGCCTTAATTGAGTTTGCTTATAATAATAGCTGGCACGCGTCGATTAAGATGGCACCATATGAGGCACTTTATGGCCGACGTTGCCGATCACCGATATGTTGGGATGAACCGTCCGATTTGGTTGGCACTGAGCCGGACCTTGTGTTGGAGACGAGAGAGAAAGTTGAATTGATTAGAAAGAGGATGTTGGCTGCTCAGAGTCGACAGAAATCTTATGCGGATGTTAGGCGTAGACCCTTGGAGTTTGAGGTGGGAGATCACGTTCTGTTGAGAGTATCTCCGACGAAAGGAGTTTTCCGTTTTGGGAAGAAGGGGAAACTCAGCCCGAGATATATTGGACCCTTCGAGGTATTGGAAAGAGTCGGCGAGTTGGCATACCGTTTGGCTTTACCTCCGTCGCTGAGTCATGTACATAGTGTATTTCACGTTTCCCAGTTGAGGAAGTACGTTCCGGACCCGTCCCACATTATTGACTTTGGGGACGTGGAGATCGAGAAGGATATTACGTTTGAGGAGTGGCCCGTCAGAATTTTGGAACGTCGTGACAAACAGTTAAGGCACAAAACCATTCCTTTGGTTAAGGTGCAATGGTCGAGGCACGGAGTAGAAGAAGCGACGTGGGAGCTAGAGGAGGATATGCATTCGAGATACCCCGAGCTTTTTGATTCTTAAGTTTCGGGACGAAACTTTATTTTAGAGGGGGAGAATGTAATATCCGTAATTTTTCCATTTTTAGCTGTTTCCATTTTTGGGGTATGTCTATTTTTGTTGACTCACTTGTAACCGTTTCGACATTTTGAATCTATTTTGTTCTTGGAGTTTTTCCATTTGGACGAGTTTTGATGATGTTTTCACGTAATTTCATTTTATGACATGTTTTGCCGTATGAACGTTCGATTCTTGTAAAACTCGTTCGTTTCCGTTGTTTCTTGGTTTGTTCAAGTCCGTATGGTTGAGTTGGTCATGTTGAGACTTCCGGTTTGTAAATCCGACGTCGTATCGTGATTTTCGGACGCTTGGGTCATTTTCGTAATTTCCTATAAATTTAGGGAAATTCATCTCCTTGTCGTATTTTGGATTCCTCGGTAGTTGGAAGTGCATTTACTTTCGAGCACTCAGCTTCGTTGTTATGAATACCTTGTATTTACACTTTTGATTCTATCCTCGTGTTGTAGTTCGTCGTCGAATCGGTATGCGAGTGGTGTTGAATCGGGTGCATACGTGCATAACGTACGTTATGCATGATCCATAACGTACGTTATGACCCTTCACAATTCAGTTCAGACATTTGGTTACGTACGTTAACCAGCATTGGGTTACGTACGTAACCATCATAACGTACGTTAACAACTCGTGTTAACGTACGTAACGCGCTGTCAGCGTTTTTAAACCTGACTTAACCTCAGTCAGTTTCTTTTCATTCTTCTTCAACCCTTCTCGCGACGTGAGTGTTCTTGAGTGACTTTGGAGCGATTTGTCCAGAACAATCCGTGGATTTCCTTTGGAGATTGATTATTGTGTACCAAGGGAGATTAATCTACAACATTCACATCTTCCATCAGTCGAATCCAAGGTAATTCCTCAGGAACCCTAATTTTGACGTTTTTGGGGGGATTTCGGGATTTTAGGGTTTAGTTCCGAATTGTTCATCTATATTACGCTATTCTTCACCGATTGTGATTATTGAATGATTCCAAATCCAACTTCCTTGACTTTAATCCGTGAATTATCAATACGGGGAGATTTTGCGTGAACCCTCGCCCGTATCGATTGAACGTCTATTATCGCGACTTATAATCGGGGTTTTGGGAGTATACCTTTCGATTATTGATGTCCGTTGGGACTGAGTTATGTTAATTCTTCGTTTAGGAACCGTTGTTTTCCAGTCGGATCATCCGTAGTCACTTTTCACTTCCGATTCTTCGAAGATGTCACAAAGGCAAGTACTTTACATTTGTTTACATGTTCTAGTATTTGAATTATGGCTGTATCGTGGTTGTTGTGGATGGTTATGTGTATGTTCACCTAGGGACGGTCCGACGGGCCTCTAGGGATACGTATTGCCGTGTGTGTGCGTATCACTTAATCGTGGTTAGCCACCTGGGATGTCCGACGGCTCTGCGGTACGGTGGCCGTGAGTCTCGTGCCAGCGGTTAACTTTGAATTATGATTTGTTGGAGATAATGTGTTTTGTGTGTACATCATAAATATTCCTAATATGAAATGTTTTCTAAAATGACTTTTTGGCGCATATATTCATCCGATTAGAATGTAGTTCAAATGGATTGTACTTGCACTAAGATTGTCGCTAACCCCTTAAATGGGGAAATACTTTTGTATTTCGTATTGATCGTGGAGATAAACGAGCACTCGGGACGTATGAGGATGATGGGCAAGCATGATATTGTCCAAGATTTGATTTTTGATGTTATGTCCGCTTCTTATTGATGTCTCGATTTTGGGATTTATGTATTATAAAATTGGTTTAAGTACTCGAGTACTTCCTGTTTGAAATTGTTAATGTTGTGTTCCCGTTTTGGGAAATGGATTTGATGTCAGAATTTAATTGTCGGTTTGTAGTCTTTTATTTGAATTGTCGTTTTATTAATGATAGTTTTTCGTTGTCGAATGTCTTGTTGGTATGTTAGCGCAGTGGATTCCAGTGGCGCTTGTAATATCTTGCGAACGTCTTGGGGGTGTTACACATTAATGGCCGATTGCATAAAAAAATTATATTAGAACAATATAAATATTAATTTCAGTAAATTTAATAGATGCAAAATAAAAATAAATTAACTCATTTTTATGAAATTATATTTAAAACTCATATTGCTTACATAAAAAATATGATATTTATTTTATTAAAATAACTAAAAATAATAAAACACACTGCACACCTATATATTAGGACTTAATCACATATTACTTCGTCCCCAAAATTTGTTTTTACTTTTTTCGGCATGTTCAGAAAATTTGTTCATATAATGGATACTAATTGATTAAATTCTACGCTAATGTGATACTCATGTTGAAGATCCTCAAGAATAAATTTGGAGATCGAGAAATTATTTTTTAATAAGAGAATTTGTGTGGTCATTGCACGAGAGAATATCTAGTGGTTAAATATAGAATACCTGAACATTTACTATGTGAGTTAAAGCTCATGAAAATAAAGATTCTAATCTAATATAGACAACATATTAAACATGTAAAATCATAGTGGAGAAATGTGAATTAAGATTGGGATACCCGAACACGACATTAAAAATAGCAATCGGTACTGGATAGTAAGAGATTATTCAAAATCATACTGGATAGTAAGAGATTATTCAAAATATATCATTGTAGCATACTTTCCATGTCTCAAAAGCAAAGGATTAAGTCGGACGTAATCGAGATATTATATAAACATTAACCCTGATCGACTAAACATGTAGCAGAACTCCAGCGGATGACAATGAAGCGATCGTGCTTACGCTGACAAACTTACCTCTAATCGGGGTGAATTTCTTGGGAATGCTGTCATGAGGATGATCCTCGTGTGCGGAAAAAAAAAGAGATATTACATAAACATATTAATCCTAAACATATTCAATAATAAGAAAGTACTAGAAAAAAACTAGAAAGATTGATAAATCTCTCGATTCAGATCCCTCTTGCTCCTTATTTTTCAATCTTCTCTTATTTTGGAATATTATCATGTATGCGATTAGAGATGGGGTAAATTCTATTTCGGTATTTTTGCATTTTTTTTTGCCACCCCTTGACGGATCAGAACAGTTACTTAAAGACCTAAAACCGCCTTGATGCGGATCAAGATACATGCAGTCAATCGGAAGAAAAAATATACATTCCTGTAGGATCAATAACAAAATCATGAACAGAAGTGATAAAGAATTCATTAGCAGTGCTCATACAAAATTATTTCAATCAGATCGCTGAAAATCAATACAATAACATGTTAATTTGTGTCATTGAAGCGGTGTCCATATATTAATAATATTTATAATATCTAGTTTTAGTTGTTGTATGATTTATCTAGCTTGTCTAAATTGTTTGCATTGTAATAAGGTTACATGTTAGATCAAAAGTGCCGATGTCATATGAAGTTCCGGAAGAAAAGATCATTCCAAGCGATAAGCCTAACTCGATCAATTTTCATAATTCAAATGTATCTTCTGCTAGGGTTGTATAGCGCAAAGCATATTTTATGCTTGTATTACCTTATTTCCCTGTAACTACCTATGAGAATATTAATTACATTTAATCACATATTTTGCATATTTATTCACGTTATGGTTATGCAAATGAAATATCGAATTATTTTATATTGTAGATAATGTGGTGTGTTAGTGTCACACAGAAGATCACATTATCGGTGTCTTATTAAATAATATAATAGTTCACAACCTATATAATTCTAGACAAATTATGTGAAAGAATGTAATGTATGCTTGAGATTAGTTGATCTTGACTATTATGCATTAACGTATTTGCGCACGTTGAACTGGATCACAACGAGATAGTATATTCTGTACTGACTATAAGAAGAACGGAAATTTTGGATAATTATTATTTCTTAATTCTAAGTATAATTGTGTATTTATAATATTTATTGCTTTGATTTACCATGTGTGAGAGTCACAATGATTGACTCAATAAGCTTCGTATCTTGGGCAATAATATTATTTATATGATAATTAATATTATAACTATAAATCGTGTCCCGATCAGTAGGGGCTGATCATGTCCCTTGTGGCACTCGAAAGGATTATTATATTAAACCCCGCAGGTGGAATTGATTTTCCGATATAATAATAAAGTCGAGTGGTTATACTCTTGTGAAAGAAACTAGTTAATCAAAGCTGTCAGTAGCTTAAATTAATTAATGGACATGTGATATCTTAAACACGTTACACGAGGAATAATCAATTTAAAAAGGAGCTCAATTTCGTAATTTGGGATTTAGATATTAAGTGCAATATTAACTCTTTAGTAGGCTGAGTTGATATTTAATAGACTCGATATATTAGAAATGGCCTAATATGGAAATTTGAGTTCTATTAGCAGTCCTTTCCCTAATCCTCCTTAAGGTCCCTAGAGTAGCCCATAACACCTATAAAAGGGACGTAGGGGACGGCCGAATTGAAGTGTAACAGTCCAAGAAATTTCATTTTTTCTGCTTTGTGTTTAATTGTGGATCTTGACTTGTGTCTTCGATTCCACAATTGAATAACACAATGTTTTTCTAAAATACCAAAATATTCCAGAGAAATAGAGCGAAGATCGTAAGGTATTATTGGAATAGTTTCGACCGATCCACTAGTTGTTCAAGGAGGTCCAGTAGACTATTGACCACACAACATTCGATCTAGGCGGGATATACTCTACAAGATCTAAAGGTAGAAATACAACAAGGTCAAGGAGAAATTCAAACACTTCGCTTCAGAAGTAAAGTATTCTAAGATCTTTTAGATCTAGGTAGAGTACTACAAATTATCATGTTTAGATGCGTAAATATATAGTTCGTTTAAATTGCTTATTAATCTGTGTAATTAATTATTTGACGAGCCTATATAGATCCGAATCTTGAAGGCCAATTTTATAAAACTAAATCCCGTCGCTTCCGCTGCGTTTTATTTCCAACAATTGGTATCAGAGTCGGTCTTTAGGTCCCGATCAATTTAATTAATTTTGTGATTAATTGCTATAATTTAAAAATATTCATATATTATGATCTTTGGAATATTTTGCTAGAAATTGTCTTTCAGTTGAATATGGTCCAATTATCATGGCTATATGATTTTTTTTATTTATTACGCATTGTTTGGTAATTTGGCCCGATTTGAGGCACGCATGTGTTTCTTCAGTGAGAACATCAACGGGTAGAATAAGATTTTATTTTTCCTTGTAATTTTGTTGTAAATTCGATGTATTTTACTTTGTGTAAAATTATAATCGAATTGGAGCACACAAAGCACGAAGGAAAAAGGAGTCCCATGCGAAAAGGAGTCCCAAGCGGATGAACCGTCCGGGACCGAGAAGCTGCTAGTCGGTTTCGGCCACGGGCAGACTGTCCAGGCCGCGGATCAGGCCACGAGTCGGGTCGGGTCAGGCAGCGGGTCGGGATTGTCCGGGTCGGCTCGTTCGGTGTGTGGTCCTGTTCGTCTTTTCGCAGTTCGTTGTGCCCGTTGGTGCACAATATTTTAATTTGAAATTTTCTTGTGTAATTAGTTTTGTATGAAAAGAAAGCTTCTAAATTTGAAAATTTTGTGGGCCAACCGGGAAGAAGTTTACGAGATGCTTGAAGCAGTGGGAGATATTGAGCCGAATATTTTCTCGTTATTCAAACGAGGTATAAAAGCCATGACAATTGGATTTAATTATACAATTTTTTTAATTATTGATTTTTTTTATTTTGGATGTATGACGTGTATGAATGTATGCGTGATATATTTCTTGCATGTTAGGATGAGAAAATTAAATACCTTCACGCTAAAATAACTAAGTGATTAGATTGATTTACTTCTTAATAAAAAAATCAAATTGGCCTTTATAATTAATTTAAATTGTAAAAGTAATTAGCATGCGCGTTGATATTATGGTATTCCTCCATTTTGGATGTGCTAATTATAGGTTCACAAGTTTTAAATTTCAAATGATAACAAAAGGTAAATATTATTTTTTTTATAGGACCTCTCCATCTATAGGACTATTATTTAAAAGATACTCCCTCCATTAGAGCCTCTCCATCTGTAGGACTATTATTTAAAAGATACTCCCTCCATTCATGATCTGTTGATATTATTGCCTTATTTAAATGTCCACAATCTGCTGAACCTTTCTATTTTAGGAAGTAGACCCCACAATAATCTTTATATTTATACCATACAGTTACATAAATTATTACTAAAATACAAGATCTGCCCACAAATCGGACCTAAAAGAATCACTTTAACACACCACCCAACAATTAAAATAGCTATTCTACTCTAACAAATGGGACACAGAAGAATCACTTTAACACATCATCACAATACATTAAATACCGTGTCTAGTATTTTGGGGCAAGAGATCATGGACGGAGGGAGTAATATTTTAAGGTTGTTCAATTATGGTGTTCACTTAGGTATATTGATTAATAAGGTCCCCATCGGAATCTATGTTAATTAATACATGGCCAAGAGAAACCAAAGATTAATTTTTATTTGTCATAACGTAAATTGAATAGATAGTAAAATTAAAGACGTAAAACTCTACTTGAAAATGTGTGTGTAAATATCCACACGATCGTGACTTGCATATGCGGGTTTCTCGAGGTGTTGGTTACTAGCATATATATTGTGTTTGAAGTTTTCAATATATTTTGCTATGCATTATGTGATAATATTTTTAATTTTATCTTAAATGTCTTTCGACCACTTGCTATAATTCTCAAAGAAAACAAACTTGATGGCACTAATTTTGCTGATTGGAAACGTAATTTAAACATTGTTCTGGCTGCTGAAGAACACAAATTTGCTCTAACTGAGGAATGCCCACTGAAACCAGATGTCGGGATGAACTTGGTCGCTTTCCTTGTCGAGCAACAAGGAATGTACAGACTGGAAAGCTTACATCTTGAGAATTATGATGAAGCAATTGTTGAAGAATTCTACTTGGACGCCATGTTCATGTATGCCTCTGAGAAGAAAGGTGCTCCGTTGACTGGTATTGTAAGCACGATACATGATAAGGAGATCTCCATCAATACGGATCTTCTCGAGAAACTTTACAAACTCCCCTCTGACGGCCTCAGTTTGGAGGATCTGGAGACGTTCGGGGATGATAGTATGGTTGAGGTATACTGGAACTTGTTCACTAGGAACTCAATTGTTGGAGATGCCCATCACTCATGCCACAAAAAGAGCTTTACTCTTCCATATTTCTATCTGCATGAGTTTTGCTCTCGGGTTCTTGAAAACCGAACCGATGCATAATCTCAGATTCACGATGATGATGGCCATTATGAGTGGTCAGAAGGTGAACTGGTGCCATATTGCGATGAACCGCCTACAGGAGGAGGCAGCAAATCCAGAGACAGCAAGAAAATCCTTCGACCTCATGCTTAATTTTATTCTCACAAGCTGTGGTATCCAGCAATGGCATGCCACAAAAAGATCCCAGCAGGAAAATTCCTGGGTGGTTCTGAACCCACCCAGTATAACAAGGCTATGCCCATTATCCGCAGGCCGGACGGAAACACTTTGCTGATGACGAATGAAAAATACATTTAGAAAAGAAACCCGAGCCGGACTGGTCCGGGATCTATCCGGTCCCAAACTTATTTGCTAACACTACGGGCCGCTCCCAACTACACCTAATCTCAATCTCAGACCTAGCAAATATTGTTCGATTTTGGTATCGGACCCAACCCTAGAATTTACTAGCGACATAAATATATGATGAGATAGTCGTTAGCATGTAGTAAAAAGCAAAAACTAAAATCTCTTTTTGTAATTGATCAAACAGCATGGTTCACAGATTTGAGTTAGGGGCTTGGAGCCTCATCAGTAAAAATCAGGTCAAATTCATACGAAGGAATATTAGTATGCCTAGCCCATAGGTCTAGCTAGTGAAGCAATTTGTAGAAATTGATGCAAATAAAATAAAATATATATAAAAAATACTTTGGAAACATCTAAAAATTGTTTGACCTCATTTGGTTTTTACCTTTTAAATTACAACAATGAGTAGCATTTTTCAAGCTTTCTATCTTATTTTATTCAAACAGTTCAACATCAACAGTGAGTTTGTAATTATTTCTCAATTTTACCCAACCAGAGAAACTCACATATCATCAACACGCCACGGTGGATCTAAAACATAAATCTTCCAACACAAAATGTGTGATTAACATACCCGATATCGTACCAAAAATAAAGGAACTTCAGTAGCAAGGGAAATTTAAAAAAAAAAAAAAAAAAAAAAAAAAGCACCGAAAATACATTCCATTTATTTTCAAGTTTAGGCAATAGAATCTCAAATTTCCAAAAGTACTCGAGGTAACAAAATCTAGTTCATCCTTCTGATAAGCTCGTTGATGTAGTCTTCGCGGTTTCCAGCATCTCCTCCTTCCACATAGTGATTTCTCTTCTTCTTCAGACCACCCAATGGTGCCTTGAGTTGGAATGGCCACAGAAAGTTATTAGCCTCCTTAAAGTGAGGTCCAACCGTCAAGATCTCGTGAATAAGATCTTCGATGCAGATAATACCATATTTGCCAAGAGTCTGAAAACAAGAAGTCGTGCATTGTCGAACACAGCAGCAATAAAAGAAACAAATTTAGACGAACAAACAATAAAACGATATTTCCTGTAAAAAGTCGACAAACCTGTTCGATGATGGAATTATCTGTCAAATTTAGACGAACTAACAATAAAACGCTATTTCCTGTAAAAAGTCGACAAACCTGTTCGATGATGGAATTATCTGTCAAAGCAATTCGCTGCTTATTGACCTTGCCATATCCCCTCTTGTATATCAACTCTTTCACGCTCTTCAAGTTGGGGTACCTGAGAGCACATATATTCCCAAGAATATAAAATGATGTTCAAACAATTGATAAAAATAAAAAAAATCGAGGGGTCATAATATAGAGATGCATACCCATAAGTCACGTATGGCTCAACCCTGTGCAACATATTCATTGTTGCCTTGTTAACTTTGAGGAACACCCCGTTAAATATCTGCATTAGAACGTACATACTACTTTCAGATCGCATTAGACCATCGTTAAAGCAAGACATTCAGAAAGTTCCAGTATTCACCTGGCGAAGACGCAACAGCTGCAAAATCTTTTTTGTCTGTGGGTGCATGGCATTTATACTGCAGAGTTACAGACGACAGGAAAATGTGAAAATCGCACAATGCAATCAAAGAATCCAACCAAGTCAGTCCACGTAACACAGTGACATTGACATACATACCCACGAATACGGATGATGAATAGCAGCTTGGCTTCAGGATTGACATAAAATCCTCCTTTCAGCCTTGCCTCACGCTTGAGTTGAATAAGCTCCTTTCCCTAAAGACAAAATCCCAAAATCCATTGTTAATGGAAACGGTTATATTAGTAACGAAACCAAAAATAGCTGAAAACCAAAAATGAAAGATTAAATCACACCTGCGCCGCGTATTCCATAGCATATTGCTGAGCTCTGTTGAAAATCAGCTTCCTGTTTGCAGCCTTCTTCTCCTTCAAAGCAGCAAGCTCCTGCTTTTTTGCCAAAGCCCATTCCTCACACCTCTTCTGTTTCTTTAGCACAGACTCCGGAACAATTGCTCCTCCCTTATCAGCCATCTCTATATAGAACATAAAGCAATTGATTAATTCTATGAAAATTCAATACCTTTAGTTAAAATTAATTGAGTAGGTCTCCCATGAGACGGTCTTATAGATTTTGATTTGTGAGACAGTCTTATGGATCTTGCTCCGTAAGACAGATTCCCGAGCTAAATTTGAGGGGTGGGCACAGGTCAGTTCCATGCGGTTTATAGCCAAAAGCAAACTCGCATCACATTATGGGATTGAGTTTTTTTCAGCATTAAAATGAACTTAGTTTTATTTAGTCCAAACCGTTTTTGCAGTTTGAATTACATCTCAATGCGGGTTGAATCCATTTCGGGTTGAGATGGAATTCGATATATCATGTCAATTCAAGCATCAACAATAGAAAAGGCAAGCAACACGAACTTAGGGTTATTTTCGGATGGAGGAAAATGAAAACAATATTGACTACTTTATGTCAAAAACCGACCGATACAAAATTAAAGTAGTGATTTTTCTTAAGAAAAAACAAAAAAGCAAACCTAATTCAGTATCAGAACAATAAGCAAAAGCAGCACACATACCCATATATTCAGAATCGAAACAAGAAAAAAAAACAGAATAAGAAATCGAAGAAGACGAGTCCTGACAACAATATTAAGAAAATCGAAGAAGGATATCAAGGAAAGATGAAGAACAAATTGAATTCCAGAACAATTACCTTATATAACTTGAAGTTTTTTGCAGGTGGTCAAGACGAGATTCTGAAGCTGCAGGAGGCGGCGAGAGTTGAAAAAGATGAGTGGGAGGTAGGGTTTTCTTTGTACATGTATTAAATGATGCGGGTCGGGTTACAATGGGCCGGATCTATGCGTAACCCGACATCGACTTAAAAATAAATCTAAAGTATCTAATGGTATGTAATTATATTATGGAAATGATGATGTTGCATTATTATTATGGTTCTAAAAAATGTTAGGCGCTAGATATTTTGATTGCTAATGCTTAATACCTATCGAAAATTAATTGGCGATTAATCGGACTAGCCGAATTTATTTTTACTATTATTTTAATCATTTTTATAAATAAAATATATATATATATGTAAAATAATTCAAAATAATTAAAATTTTACCATTTAAATATATATATAATCATTTATATACTAATTTGAAATTTTGATATAGATAAGAAGTCCACGATATCCATAATTACGGTACTACTATAGAAAAAAAAGTATAACCATCTAGGCATCCGGCTAATCGCCCACGTAGCTAGAAAACTTGAAATATTGATATAGGTATAAAGTAGTCCGTAGTATCCACAGTAAATTAGCTTGCCTTCATAGGCCCCCGCCTAACAGGTAGGCGTGGGAATCGGGTAATACGGAGCCGGATATGGCCATATCCGTATTCGGATCCGGCAGTTAGTAAAGGTATCCGAATCCGCATCCGGATTCGAAAATATCCGAACGGACCGGATACGTATAATATCCGGCGGATGCTATCCGGATACGGATAATATCCGTATCCGCCACTTTCTGTTTTGATCTTCAAAATTAAAATACGGGAGGAGAGATTTGAACACTAGTGGAGTTCCTTCCCCTTACCAGATTCCTAATGCCACTATTCAACCACTTGAGCTAGGTGATTGTTGTGTTAGGAAGAAAAATAAGTAAAGATCCCCCTATATACTAATGCAGAATATGCTGAGCCTACATGGCAGCTTCCCATGCATCAGCTGCCACATGTCATCTTCTGATGCTTCGGTTGTTCATGTGTCACATTCCCATGCTTTGGTTAACACATCATCATTTCCTAACCTATTTATTAATTACCTAAATTAATTATCTCAATTAATAAGTAGTAAATAATATTACCTAAATTATTGACTGTCGCTTAAAAAAAAGTCCACACAAGAAGCAAGTATATCCTTTCCAAAGCATAAAAAATAGATCTACAGAGTAAAGCTAGAAATTATGAAATTATGAAAATCGAAAAGCTAGAAAAACACAATAAAAGTAATATTCAATTAGTTTTACATATGTAAATAAAAGCAAGAAAAACATAGGAAAAAAACACTCGATCAATTTTTTCTAATATATTTGAAATATCTCTTTGAAAATTTATGAAATCAGTAATTATATAATTTCGTAAATATAAGTTTTTTCATTTATTTTGTTATTTTATATTAATTAAATAAGATTAAAACTAAAATAGACTAATTTATTTATTCCATAAGTTCTTTGATTTATTTATAAATAATATTTAAAACCATTGTTTCTACTCTTTCAATAATATCTTTAATAACACTTTCAATAATATTTAATTTCTTATATATTTGAGATAATCGTATTTATAGTTATTTGATTAATGAAAATATGAAATATTTCTATAAATATAATCGATTCCTACGGTAAAATAAAAGCAAGAAAAAAAAAAGAGAAAAAAAATACTCGGTCAAATTTTGTTCTTTGTTAAGTCTTTTCCTTTGAAAACACATAATCGATTTTGTCTTTTTCGCCTTCACATTTCTTAAGATTTACTTTTTAGATAATTCTTAATATTTTTTTTGTTAATTTTATTTAATCCATTCAAGTTAATTTCATTTCCGAGTAAGCTCAAATAACAATATGTTACAAAATTTACATATTTCTTGAGATTTCTTAACAGATATAGTTTATAAATAACAAAATATAGGAGCACAAGTACTATTTAATTTTGATATCCAATGGAAAATAATGTATAATCAACCTTATTGATACTATAAATAGGATGAGAACAAATAAGAAAAATATATTCTCTTTTTAAGTCTTCATATCCTTTAAAATAAATATTAAACCTACCGAAAATTAATTCATATTATGCGTCAATTATACCTAATACTTCCTTAATATCATCCACTACTTTTTGAAATCCTTTTTTCTCCTAAACATACTAAAAATTACATGATAAACATATCTAAATTAAAATTGAAAAATATCATACAAATTAAAGAAATCAGATTTGGTACCCAAAAGCACCGCACTCCTCATATCACCAATCTCCCATATATACTAATGCAGAATATGCTGAGCTTAAGTGACAACTTCTCATGCTTCAAATGCCACATGTTTTCTGCCGGTGCTTCGTGTGCTTATGTGTCAGTCTCTCATGCTTGAGCTGACACATAATCAATAATTGACTTAATCATAATTGCATTAATTATATTATAATTATACTTCAAATAACTCCTACCTACCTTATTAATTTTTACGAGTTAAGGAATATAAATTACAAATAAATAGGAATTGATTATATTGACAGAAATATTTCACATTTTCATTAATTAAAAATATATAAATCCCAAACAAAGAGAAACTTAATATAGTAGTGTGCACTATATATTAAAAATTTAAACCTAAAATCTCGCAGAAAATATTATATACTAATTAATTAGTTTATATTATTTAGTTACTATAATTAGGTATATCAATAAAAGAAATATCAACTCAAATAAAAGATGCTTTTGCGTATTGCAGAAGAAGTGTTGAATATATGTAATTAAAAAGTTACTCGAAGTCCTAATTAATTAAATAAATCGAAATAATCTTATTAAAATATATTATTGAAAGTGTAAAAACAATGGTTTTAATTATTATTTATAAATAAATCAAAAAATTATGGAATAAGTCAATTTATCTATTTTAATTTTAAATATTATTTAATTAATATAAATTAACAAAATAAATAAAAAGTCATATTTACTAAATTATATAATTACTGATTTTATGAATTTTCAAAGATATATTTTTAAATATATAAGAAATTATATTTAATAAAGAGAATTAAATGATTCATCTTTGTACAAAGATAATTTCACAAAATAAAAATTGATCGTTTTAAGTGATTTTTTATTTTTAATTCTAAAAGATTTGTTAATTTATCTACTTTTGAAATCAACTATATATTTTTGAAATTTTGGATTTGCTTTTGTATTTTAAATTATACCCAAATAATTTATGTAATTTTTTTAAATATAAGGATTAAATTGTTCTCTTGAATATAAAATGTACCAACTTTACTTCTATATATTAAGTTAACTGTTTGAAAATAATATAAAAATGATATTTCAATTAATCTTTTTTTTTAATTTTCTTTTATATTATTTTTTATCAAAGAGCGTTCATATTATTTGTAATTTCTCAGGAGCTCAAATGTGCGAGGCTATGGTTCGCCTTGACACTCTAACGTTCGGCCTCTTCGCAGAGCCTGAAGATGTCACACCAATAATAGTCTTATGAAACTATTTTTCTTTTATTATACTTCAACTAGATGTTCTCCGGTGCGATGCACCGCATAAGATATTATCTTATTAGAAAATAATTTTTCGATCTCTAAATTTATTTTTGATGATTTTCGACATAAGTATCATATTAGCGTAATATTAATAAAAGACTTATTGAGTGTATTCTGTGGTGTAATATGATTCAAGAAAGAGTACTACATTAACGGAGTGTTAAGTCAATTAGTGTCCATTACATGAACAAATTTCTTGGACATACTGAAAAAAAAAGGTAGGAACAAATTTTGGGGACGAAAGTAATATGTGATTAAGTCTTAATATATGTGTGTGTGCAGTGTATGTTTTATTATTTTTAGTTATTATAATTAAATAATTATCATAATTTATTTTTTATGTAAGCAATAAATGAGTTAATATATTTTTATTTTGCATCAATTAATTTCTTGAAAATAAATATTCATATTTTTTTTAATATAATTTCTTTATGTAATCGGTCATTATTGTAAATCTATCAAATTTATTATATTTATATGGATGTTTAGTTGAAAATTATGAAATAAAAATTAATTTGATATATTTTTTTAAAAATAAACTTGATTTAAAAAATTATAAACATTTAAAATTTTAAGCTAAAAAAATAAAAAGAATTTTTTATTGGTAGATAAGTGTAAGTCGTGGAATAAAACTCCAACAATACATATCTATAATTTTCTTTTGAAAATTTAAGAATACATCTCTATATATAAATTTTATTTTAAAATAAAAAATCAAAAAACTTACAAAGTGACATGTGTCACGACTCTCTTTTAATAGAAGTATAGATAGTAATTACTAGTATTTCAATATTATTGTATAATAATATAAATAATGATATTTATATGATTACCTTATTTTGTATTTTATTTGTTAATCAATAAATATTATTATCATATAAATATGATATTAAATAATATATAATTTAGATATTTTAACCTTGTACTTTAAATACATTAGTATGTTTTAATAGTTACTACAAAAAGCATATTGGCGGGATTTTGACAAAATCGTCTTAATCGAATAGGTACATGATTAGGAATGTTGACAAAATCGATTTAATCGGATCAGTAGATGATTAATCAACCTAGATGGGGGGTTTCATCTTGTCAACCACAATGCATCTAAAACATAAAACCTGTTCTCTTTGCTGTTTTGAGGTCATTTTCAATTTTTATTTTCGAAAACACTAAAAACATGTTCTTTTATCATTTTCGAAAATACATTTTAAAAAACAAAAAAAATATTTGCACACAAAACGCAAAATGCCCAAAACCTCGTTTTGAGCGTTTTGTGTGTACTTCAACAAAAAATCTTCAAAATACATTTTGAGTTTTTTTTTTTGATTATCCTAATTTAAAACTAAGTCTAAAATAAAGATTTATGAATTTAATGTTAATATTACAAAAAAAAATATTTTGCAAAATAAATTTAACAGAACGCATTTTCAAACAACTTTGAAAACAAAAATAAAAACAGAAAATATAAAATATTTTGCAAAATGAAAGTACAAAACAAAATACAAACGGAACGCCCCCTGAATCTTCCAACACAAAATGTGTGACTAACATACCCAATATCGTACCAAAAATAAAGGAGGAACTTCATTAGCGAAGGGAAATAAGGAAAAAAAAAAAAGGAAAAAGAAAACACCGAAAAAAACATTCCAGTTTTTTTTTCATGTTTTAGGCAATAGAATCTCAAAGTTCCAAAATTAATTGGGGTAACAAAATCTAGTTCATCCTTCTGATAAGCTCGTTGATGTAGTCTTCGCGGTTACCAGCATCTCCTCCTTCCACATAGTGGTTTCTCTTCTTCTTCAGACCACCCAATGGTGCCTTGAGTTGGAACGGCCACAGAAAGTTATTAGCCTCCTTAAAGTGAGGTCCAACCGTCAAGATCTCGTGAATAAGATCTTCCATGCAGATAATACCATATTTGCCAAGAGTCTGAAAACAACAAGTCGCGCATTGTCGAACACAGCAGCAATAAAAGAAACAAATTTAGACGAACTAACAATAAAACGATATTTCCTGTAAAAAGTCGACAAACCTGTTCGATGATGGAATTATCTGTCAAAGCAATTCGCTGCTTATTGACCTTGCCATATCCCCTCTTGTATATCAACTCTTTCACACTCTTCAAGTTTGGGTACCTGAGAGCACATATATACTCACCAGAATATAAAATGATGTACAAAAAAAATCGAGGGGTCATAACATTGAGATGCATACCCATAAAAAAAAAAAAAAAAAATTGAGGGGTCATAATATTGAGATGCATACCCATAAGTCACATATGGCTCAACCCTGTGCAACATATTCATTGTTGCCTTGTTAACTTTTAGGAACACCCCGTTAAAAATCTGCATTAGAGAACGTTCATAATATTTTCATTTCAGATGGCATAATGAGAACACAGAGAATAAACTCTCTCCGACAAGTGTCTTAAATGACAGTTTTTTTTAATTATTTCTCGACATTTACTAAAAAATACTAGGTATAAAGATATAGGTAACACACTCCATAACAGTAGTAAATTACTTTTTTCTTCACTTTTCCATCATTAAAGCAAGATATTCAGGAAGTTTCAGTTTTCTCCACAAAGAGTAATCATCTCTACATCCAACCTCCAAAAAAATTGAACATCTATTATTAATCGATACAGGTATTTGATTGATATATCAGTTTCCCCCAAATCGGCGTCTCAAGTAATAATTAAAAAACAGCCACATAAAATGTTAATAAGAACTATTCACCTGGCGAAGACGCAGCAGCTGCAAAATCTTTTTTGTCTGTGGGTGCATAGCATTTATACTGCAGAGTTACACAGCACAAGAAAATGTGAAAATTGCACAATACAATCATGGAATCCCATCAAGTCAGTCCACGTGACACAATGACATTGACATACATACCCACGAATACGGATGATGAATAGCAGCTTGGCTTCAGGATTGACATAAAATCCTCCTTTCAGCCTTGCCTCACGCTTGAGCTGAATCAGCTCCTTTCCCTAAAGACAAAATCCCAAAATCCATTGTTAATGGAAACGGTTATATTAGTAACGAAACCAAAAATAGCTGAAAACTAAAAATGAAAGATTAAATCACACCTGCGTCGCGTATTCCATAGCATATTGCTGAGCTCTGTCGAAAATCAGCTTCCTGTTGGCAGCCTTCTTCTCTTTCAAAGCAGCAAGCTCTTGCTTTTTTGCCAAAGCCCATTCCTCACACCTCTTCTGTTTCTTTAGCACAGACTCCGGAACAATTGGTCCTCCCTTCTCAGCCATCTCTGTATGGAACATAACTGAATTGATCAATTCTATAAAAAACCAACATCTTTAGTTAAAAATAATTGAGTAGGTCTCCTACGAGACGGTCTTAATATTCTTGATTTGTGAGACAGTCTTATGGATCTTGACCCATAAGAGAGATTCCTAAATGTCTAGGGTGAGTGCACGTCCGTTTGATGAGGTTTATAGCAAAATCCATATTCGCATCACATTATGCAATTAAGTTTTTTTTCAGCATTGAAATGGATATAGTTTATAGTCCAAACCGTTTTCGCGGTTTGAATTACATTTCAATGCTGGTTGAGTCCATTTCGGGTTGGGATGGAATTCGATATATCATGCAAGTTCAAGCATCAACAACACAAATAATGTACAAAATTAAAAATTAAAAGTTCAAATATTCCAATAATGACTCAAGTCTTACACAAAGAGCAAAAAGTAAACAAGAAGAACTTAGGGTTGTTTTCGAATGGAGGAAAAAGAGAACAGTGTCGATAGAGTACTCAAAGTCTCAAAAAAAGATGAATTAAAGTAGAATTTTTTCTTAAGAAAAAACAAAAAAGCAGACCCAATTCAGCATCAGAACAATAAGCAAAAAGCAGAACACATACCCATATATTCAGAATCGAAAAAAAAAAAAACAGAATAAGAAATCGAAGAAGACGAGTCTTGCGAAAAATATTAAGAAAATCGAAGAAGAATATCAAGGAAAGATGAAGAACAAATATCGAATTCCAGAACAATTACCTTATATTACTTGAAGTTTTTTGCAGGTGAGCAAGACAAGATTCTGAAGCTGTAGGAGGCGGCGAGAGTGAAGAGAAAAGAGGCGGTGAGAGTTAAAAAAAAAAAAAAGGAATGGGAGCTAGGGTTTTCTCCCCGATTTTTTTTTTGACCAAAAAAAAAAAAACTAATGCGGCGGGACGGTATGTGTAACCCGTAGTTGACCCGTATTTTTGGGTTGTGTCTAGGGCTGAGCAAAATCGAAACCGGAAACCGAAAAATCGACAAAAATCGATGGAATTGAAACTCAAAAACCGAAATTAAAGAGAATCCATTGGTTTTGAGTTCATATTTTAGAAACCGAATTTTTTGGTTTCGGTTTCGGTTTGTACTTTAGAAACCGCCCGTGAAACCAAAACCGACCCATTCTTACGAAACCGACCCAGAAATCGAGTCAAACTCAGAAATCGGCCCATAATATATTTATATATCTGATTATTTAATATTTAATATATATTTTAAAAAATAAAAAACTAAAATATGGAACCTATATTTAATATTAAATATATATTTAATATATATTTTAATATATACATTTGCTGGAAAATGGGTTAAAATACAAAATTCACGGGGCCCAAAATCCATGAGCGTATGAGTTGAACCCGAGAAACCGTAACCAAAATTAAAACCGATCAGAAATCGAGAAACCGAAACCGACCAGAAACCGAACCCATTGGGTTCTAAAAATCAAAAACCGAATTTAGCGGTTTAGGTTCGATTTTACCCCAAAACCGACCCGAACTGACCCATGCTCAGTCCTAGTTGTGCCTTATAGAAACTGCAATTGACAGATTTAATCTGGATCGGGTCAAAACCAAGGTTTTCGGCTCCATTTTAATGTCATTCCGGTTCCAAAGCTGCATTGTGCCCGGCCCTTTAAAATGCCACTAATGAATTGGCACATACATATACAAATTGATTTATCAGATGAATTTGTACCCGGTTAATGATATTCATAGAGGAACATGATAAAATATATGAAAAAGATGAAACATTTTCCGAAGATAACGAGACCCAAACTCGGCATTAATGTGCGACACCAACAATTAAAACTCGCGAAATAAAAAGAAAAATGGTACGTTCAAGTCTAATAGATTAATCATCAATTCTCAACGTCTCAACTGAGCTCTATGCTAGGGGTGTTAATAGAAATCCGAAAACCGACCAACCAATCCGAACCAATCCGCACCGAACCGAAAATCCCCGACCGAAAGCAACCCCGAACTTGAAACTTACAAACCGAAACCGAAACCGAATTAATTCGGGTTTAGATAACTTAAAACCGAACCGAACCGAATTACCCCGAATTGGACCGAACTAACCCGAATTATTTATATTATATAAAATTTTATTTATATGACTAAAAATTTTAAACTTACGAAATAATATATCTACACATATATTGTAGTTTTGATAAAAACAATGATTAAATATATTAATTAAATATCTATCTATTATTTTAGAACAAGTTTTATTAATATAATTAATTTTTTTGTTACTTTATTAAATAAATATATATAAATTAAATATGTTTGGGTCAAAACCGAATTTGACCGAACTAATCCGAAACCGAAACATTTGGGGAGGGTTTGGGCTTTGAGTTTTGAAAACCGAAACCGACCGAAACCGAAACCGAATTTTAAAGTTTGGGGAGGTTTTTGGTTTCGAATATTTTACCCCGACCGTAACCGAAAACACCCCTACTCTATGCGCACAAATGCAAATGTATATAAACACGTTAAGACACAATTTACGGTATCAAGAGTGTCGGTAATAATTACAAGAATTTGAATACCGTTAACTTTTATTTTCAAAATTCAGTTATAAGTATTTCTTATCATATTTATAATATTATTAATAACAAAAAAAATAATTTTTTAATCTACTTTACTGAAATTATACAACTCGAGTCGAGTCGAGTTGAGCTCGAGCTTATCGAATTTCCAAGTGAGTCGAGCTCGAAAAATTATAGCACGGTACATAATCGAGCTCGAGCTCAAGTCTGATCAGGTTCAGCTCGACTCGATCTGATTGCACCCCTAATTAAGGTTCATTTAATTCAATGAACAAACAATCTATTAATTGGATGGTGAATACTACTATAAAAGTTCAAAAGTTTGGTACATTATGATAAAGGAGGAGCTCACTTAAACTATGACCTCCTAACACTCTTTTTCATATACTCTTTATTCACAACATTCATTTTCTTAGTGACTTGAATCAACACCAATAGATACAGCTGCATAAGTCTCAATATACAGCTCAATTTTCATATACTTTTTATTCCTTTTAAACATTTTTCTAGCATCATCACCAATCACTATTTCTAGTTAATAGTATCATCCAAGTCACATTTTATTGAGAAATCCAAATTGCCATCAGGAGGTACCTTATCTAAAGCTACATATATAACTATATTAGCAATTTAGCGTGGTTGTACCTCGCCTTTATTGCATTCCCAATCATGAATTGTTGTCCATATAAGTGAATCCTTATCATGCACATTTCATCCATTGTACATGAAACAACAATAAGGGTACTCATTACCATTTTTTCTAAACCACTTTTATAGGAAAAAGAGACATTATAATACTAAAAAAAAATCTATATTTGTATAGCAAAACCCCCTTTTTCAAATAAAAGTACAACTGATAGAGAACGAAGCATCAAAGAACAATATATGCTAACATTAATTTCACAATTCAAACTTTTCAGAAAAAAAAAAACATCATTTTACATAGGGGTGTCTAAATGGTTCCCGGTTAGAACCGGAACCGAACCGGAATCGAGGCGGTTCCGGTTAACCGGAACCATATAATCGGTTAAAGGTTTGGTTTTCGGTTCCTCATTACATAATTTTTCGGTTTTTGGTTCGGAACCGGAACCGAACGGTTCCGAACCGAAAACCGATTTTATAATATATTTATTAAATATTATTTTTATATTTTATACTTATATATTTTATTATTTTAATTTTTGTAAATTAAAAATTTAGAATTCTAATATTGTTAAATAAATATTTTATATTTTGTTAAAAATTTATAATAATATATTATATATGTATTAAATATTAATTTTATATTTTATAATTTATAATTTAAAAAAAAAAAAAGACGTTCTTACGGGTTACCCGAACCGGAACCGAACTAATTCGGTGCGGTTCCGGTTAACCGAAAGTGTAAAACGGTTCGGTTTACGGTTCTACTTTTTTGGCTAAAATGGTTCCGGTTAACCGATTTTTTTGGTCCGGTTAACCGGAACCGAACCGTTCGACACCCCTAATTTTACATATGAAAACCCTAATTCTCGCCACCAAAAACCCCCTTCTGTAATATTGTAAGCACCCAAATCAATTTTTACACAAAAGAAACCCAAATCAACATTATAAACCAAGCAACTATTCTTTACTCATATTCGGGACGAACATCGACGACTTGTAAACACCCAACCCGTTGTAACGAAGCGAAATGCTTAGACATGATACAAATGCTGGCTGATCTTCATAATATGATTGAGCAAATGGGATCGGGAATGGGCAAACCGGACCCTAGCCCTATCCTAACTGCTTTCTTCCGCTTTACTACAAGTTTGCATTGCAACTATTTGGATTCAAATCCCCACGTGCTCTACGTATGGAAGATCTGTGAATCCCTCCTGCTTACCATTCGATCGATACTGACTGTCTACAACACTTGTGGTTGGAAAGTGGACTTAGTATGCCTCTCATGAGATGTTTGAGAGAGAGCTAAAAAGTGGATGAGATCGGCCGAGTGGTCTCAGTTGGAGAATCGAAGGAAATTGAAAACAAGAAAGTAGGACATAAAATGACCTCCCGTTTCGCTTTAGGTACTATCTATCAAGAACGCGGAGAGGTAGAAAAAAGATTGAAACCTTGTGTGCAAATATTGAAGTCCCTTATGAAAGATTAGCCCAATGCCTACAAGAAATGCGCTCTGACAAACCTTATGGGAATTGAGTAAAGAAAGGATAAGGTATTTGTATATTAGAGAGTTCTTTCTCGGCATGTGTCGGCGAATTCCAATTGGTTTTGCCTGAAGCATCGGACCAATGATCATCCCTCTGAGCAGCCTTCCTTGTGTAGTGAAATCTCATTCCGGCAACCTGAGGGTCTTATTCGGAGAAATATGAGCGTGCCGGCCAAGGCCAATTCGATTCGTGAACTCTTCCATATTCAGCAGCATACAGGACACGTTGGTTTTTCCGGACCATAGAGTAGGTTATGTTAACATTTCCGGGCGTCCCTTTTGAAGCCAGAATGGATTTTCAGCTGACTAATGGGAACAAACAATGACGAAATTGTAAACATACTCCCTTACTTTATAACGTCGATTTGCACTGAGAAGGAAGATCCTGAAGTTTGACAGAAAACTGATTTATTATAATATTTTTTAAATGCCTGCCGACTCATGCCAAAGAAACATCGATGTCAACAAGTAATGGCACGTAGGCAGGTAGTCAACGCCGCATGTGAGATTTGGGTCTAGATGTTGATGGAATAATGCTCTGGTCCATAATAATAGTATCTCTATACATTTATTATTACAAATAATATAATTGTTGACTATATTTCGTGAATAATTATTCTGCTTATGATCATCAAGTTTGTGACTTAATAGTAAAACCTAATAAAGCATAAAAGAATATTATTCTACAATATCCCTAGTTATATTAATACTAGTATGATGAGTGATATATGACTATGTTTTACTAGTCATGGATATGGGATATTATATCATATCATAAATACATGGTTGGAAAATGATATTGGATATGACCCATCATGAGAATTCTTCATGGACCGCGTCATAAGAAATTCTCATTATGTTATATAATATTTAAAGTCCTTTGACACGAATGCACTACAGTTTCCTACATAATCATGTCTTGACACAATACAGACATCATCTTCAACCGAGAGACTATAAAGTATGTTGTTGGATATAATACGAATTATGCAGAGGGATGAGAGTGACTAGAAGAGACTTATCCATCTCATAACAGAGAGAGATATCCATGGGCCGTTGATATGTTAAATTGTGGAAATGCATGGCCATGCTCAGATATTATCATTAAGAAGTTATTGATATATATTTGATTGGACAGTTTAACTATAAATCAAGAAATATATAATTAAGCTATATAAGGATGACTTGACCATGACTTATGCTCAATTGGGATATCACGTGGCAAGAGGATTTGATATTAGTCTATAACAAGGTTTATTCGGACCATCGAATTATTCATTCAAACTGGTAATCATAACGTCTTGCTAGATGCCGCTTTTGATTTGTGAGTTTGATAAAATTGTTTTATGCTCACTGCCATTTTAAATGAACCTATAGGATCACACACTTAAACGAACTCGACGGGCATTTATCTGTTATTATCAATTTCAAATTTATATATATAATTATATATAAGATATATAAATATATATATACACACACAATATAAAAAGGAATCAGATTACTTGATATTGTGTCCCCTCCATCTTTTGACTAGAAGGGCCATGAGACATGGGAATTGATTCTCCATATCTTGTCTCCTAATTGACCAAGACCTTTGAAGGAATCAGATTCCTTCACATATTATATGGGCTATGCTAATCCCCCCCTCTTTCTAACCCCCCTCTTGACAAAAAAGAGGAAAATATCTTTTTTGTCCCTCCCCACTTATTTACTTATATATATTGAATAATATGTATGTATAAATAATAATACCTTGAATTTTTTCAATGTAATTGAATAGTTTATTTATCAATGTTGATCGTATTTTCCATATTTATTATTTATTATATTGTGTCATAGTTATTTTTAATCATAAATAATATAAATATAAATAAATAATAGAAATTATTAATTTTGATAATAATAAAGTAAAATAAAAATTCAAAGAAAAAAGAATAAATAAAAAAAGAATGTAAAATAAAGTGGAAAGGACAAAATTGGAAAAAGAAAAAGAAAAAGCAGGAGGGGGGTGGGGGGGGGGGGGGGTTACGGCTGTCACGAGGGGGGAAGCAGCTCTCTATTATATAGAATACTAGATATCCTCCCGTGTGATGCACGTCGTAAAATATTAAATATTTTATTATATTAATAATATGTGATTAGATTTCAATAATATTCTAATTATTATAAAATATAATATGTGATTGAATTTTAATAATATTATGATTATTATAAACTCTTATCATGTGATCTAGGGGCACATGATAGGAAAACTGTAATTTAATTAAGCACATGTGTTTATTTTTTCATATAGGACAATATGAGTCTCATATCTAATTTTATAAATAATAAATTAAATTATGTTTATTATTATTATCAATTTTCATTAAAAGTATACGACCCATATTCTTACTAATATAATTTTTTATATGATTTGGTATTAATGTAATTATTTTAATATTTTATAATCACAACAAAATAATTCTGAAAAATTAAATAATTGTTAAAGTACAAAACTATGAAAATAAACTAAATTATATTTTTCTTCAATATTCTTATATTTCCATATGGATATATTTTAATCATTTAAATATATCATAATTATATTTAAATTACTTTTATATATATATATATATATATATATATATGCTATATGGATGTCAAATTAAAGAGCACGAAGTTAGAATTAATTCGATTAATTTTTTTTATCAAAAATAAAATTAATACGAAAAAGTTATAATTTTTTAAATGATTAGGTTAAAAATGAAAAGAATAAAATGAAAGTAAATTTTTAATTGCTAGATAGTATATAATGAAATAACCTCCAACTTATTTTAATAAGATTTTAAAAGGACAATTAACATGGAGACGACACATGTTTATTTAGATTCTTTTGCGACTTTATTTTAATATTAAGTATGGATAAGAGAGAGGGGTGTAGTGAAAGGGAGTGTGAAAAGATTCTCATTTCTTAGGAAACTTGTTTCTCTTACTTTTGGGTTTCAGAAACCAAAAATGAAATACACATAACAATTCTAGATTTTGGAAATCGCAAGATAGGAGCTAGCACGCCGAGTCTGTTCGTAGCTTGTTCGTTGTGTGGATACCGATAGATGTCGTTCGCAATTCGCAACGTCTTGAGGTGGTCAAACAAATTCTAATTCAAGGTAACTACCTCCACCATTGATCTTTCATAATATACATGGATCGTGAGATAGGTTTTTCAAAATAATTTTATTTTTGCTACGTGGTTTTGCATTCGTAAGAACCCAACATATGTAATTGTTTAAATTGTCAGTACTAATACGTAGTTAGACCAAATAATAAAAGTATTATATGTATTTGCCCCTTGTAATATCTTATATATATAAAGCTTAAGAAGCCTTATAAATGTAAGTGGTCATGATTAATGCTTGATGAATTGATTGTATCATATTTGTTATTCCACATTGATTTCCAGGCATGTCAAGCAACTTTCGTTAAGTGTACAATGAATATTCACATAAAGTGAAACGTGGAGATGAAGTGTTTGGTGCCATGAATGCATAAATTAAACACACCAATTAGTGTTAGTCTTTTTACCTTCCCGTCCATGAGTTACAAATATTTTATCAACTATATAATGTGTCAAAAATCACACACAACAAAACACAACTTCCTCCACACCGCGTGCACATTGGGCTACAACTTATTATGGTGGTAAAGTAAGCATCATATCGTCTAGCTTATTTAGCATATTGATTTATATTGTTTTATGTAAATTTCACGTGTGTTTTGTGTGTGTAACAATGTACGACATAAAGATGGTGCTTAGGAGGTTTGGAAGTAACATCATCTTTTCTAACGGTTTAAGAGATCATACACATCGTGGTCTTATCAAATATGTGGTACATGCACGAACATTTTTAATTTGATCGAAAATGCAATATATTGATTAACTGTATTTAAGTTACTAACGATCAACTATATCTAATTGTTTTTTGTAGCGCGTCAAGAAGCATTAAAGAAAGATATCGAGAAGTCACAAAAATTGTATCAAGAACAAAACATGAAAAAGGCCAATGAACAACAACGACAAAGATAACAACAACAAGAACAACAACAAAAACAAGAACGACGCCATGGCCATCGGTGGGATGAATACTTAGCATTCATATTAATATATGTTAATGATTCGGGTAATCATATCCACAATTAATATCGGCAATTAAGCGATTATGTTTATTTTGAGAATTTATCATTTATATAATTTTACTGCAGTTTAAATCTTACATAATAAATAATATCATTTTGACGATTTATGTAGTTTAAACAATATAGATATACCATTTATATAATCTATTATAAATTAAATTTAAATCTTACTCAATAAGTAATATCACTATGGAGATTAATTGATTATCTTAATATAATTTTAGTTTTATTTGTAGAATGACAAATAAATTTGGCAAAATGAAATTGTTATATTAGTTATTAAGAGTAGAAAAATTATATGTTGAGATTGATGTTTTCAAATATATTTATATATGCAACCTGGTACAAATTAAATATACTAATAATATTGGACCGATTTTCACAACAATAAAAAATATTGAAACTTAAATGGTTTTTGTGCATAAAATAAAGTTCGATTAATTAAGCGTAGTAATGTGGAACTACCGTATTTGATATGATAAACCAAAAGGATAATTAATTGTCACAAGCTAGATATCAAAATATAGCGAATATCCACTTTGTTACGATTTTATATAAGGATTACATTTATTTTGAAGAACCGTATGCGTTTAACCTCCCTTTGACATTTAGTATGTAACTTATACATATTAAAAAGTTACATGTGAAGAGACTCTTTTAAATGTAGCATTTTGAAAAAAGTCTCTTCACATGTACTCTTTTAATGTCAATAAACTATTTTAAATGTGTGTCATGCTTAGAAAAAGTGTGATACCATCACAACTTAGATATATAATGACGAAAATAAGTGCCAAAGATTACGCTATGAACACTTATATACAACCCATGTAATGACGAAAATTAGTGTTGAACAATACACTATGAACATTTAGATTAAGCCCGTGTGCATCGGTCACGAATGACTTCGGCCTAAATATAAAAGTCACCAAACAACTAATTAAACTCATTCATCTTAAACTCATGCGATGCTTACAAAAGTTGTGATACCATCACAACTTACAAACCTAATGACGAAAATAAATACCACACATTACACTATGACCAATTAGATAGAGCTCGTGTGCAACGCACGAGTCTGAATGACTAGTATTTGTAAAAGGTAAAATAGTAAACTAATTTGACACCAAAAAGTTTTGATTATCGATATTCTGATTATTATATTGTTCAATTTAGTATGTCGTCGACTTTATTTGGTTTGAATAGTTCAAATAAATGAAAATGAAAAGATTGTATCAAACGTTAGGCGACATTAAAGCTGATTTTACTATTTTACCAGCAAGCTAAATTGCGAAATAATATTTTATTAATGGGATAAAGTAATGTACTTTTACTATATATATTATGTATGTAAAAGTATAAAAATAATTACTATATGCTAATTGTGCTTCAAATATGTTGCAAATGCAATCAAAAAAAAAAAAAAAAAAACTTGTTGCAAATGCAATGATGTTCATCATCATTAATGTATTTTGCACATCAGTTTCATTTTATTTTGTTTCAAACTAGTTATTACCACGCGCCATCTATACTTCTATTAAAAAAGAATTGTAAACACGAATCATTTTGTAAATTTTAATTTTTTCGAAATATAATATGTATTTATATTTTATATATAAATAGAATATCTTCTTAAATTTTCAAAAAAGTAAATATAAAAAATTGTAGATATGTATTGAAGGAATTTTATTCCATAGTTTACACTCATCTATTAATAAAAGAATATTTTTCTTTATTTGTAGCTTAAAATTCCAATTGTTCATAATTTTTTTGTATCAAGTTCATTCTTAATGAAAAAATATATCAAATTAGTTTTTATTTCACGATCTTCAAGACATACATATTGAATATAGTAAATTTGATTAATTTACATTAATGGTCTATTGCACAAAAAAATTTATATTAGAAAAAAATATAAATATTAATTTTTAATAAAATTAACTGATGCAAAATAACAATAAATTAACTCACTTTTTTAAGAAATTAAATTTAAGACTCATATTGCTTAAAAATAAATCACGATTTTACTTAATTATAATAACTAAAATTTTAAAACGCACACTGAAAACACACACACACACACATGTTATGACTTAATCACATACTACTTCCATCCCTCAAATTTATTTCTAATTTTTCTTTTCGGTGTGCTTCCCAAATTTATTCATATAGTGAACACCAATTAACTTAACATTATACTAATGTCAGACTCATTCTCCAATTACATTACACTCCATAATATACTCAACATCTTTTTTAAAATTCGTGACGAAAATCCTCAAAAACAAATTTTGGAGACGAAAAGAATATTTTTTAATTAATAGAATGTTATGTCTGGTAACTCTCACAAGGAACATCTAGTATAACTAAAAAAAGAGCCAAATATGTGGATTTTTCTTTTTTTTTTCCCACCTTTTTATTACACTATACTATACTGTGTTTTACTTGGTTGGATGAATAAAATTTGATATTAGAATTAACATCGCTTTCTATTGTTTGGATGTAATTCATACGTGATGTTAATGAAATAGTACCAATTTTAAGGTGTGATGCGCCAAAACAAAAAAACAAAAATGAACATCATTTTCATAAACCAAGAACATTAAACCTATTAAGGGCCCGTTTGGGGTGATTGCGTATTTTTGATTTTAAAAGTCAATTTCAAAACCAAAACATGTTTGAATAAAATGGTGCTGAATTGATTTTTTCATTATTTTTGAAATAATTTTCCACCAAAACACAAACAAAAAAAAAAGAGATTTTCAGTTTTTGTTTTAACACTAACACGTCATCACAAACCATCACTTCAACAACCACTGACCACCACTCTTACCGCTGCCGAACACCACCCCGGCCACCACCAACCACCACTTTGCTACCACCGACCATCACTCCAGCCACCACCAACCACCCCTCCGACCACCACCGTCAACTACCACTTTGACCACCACCCTGACCACCGTTCACCACCACTCCAGCTACCACCGACCACCATTCCAGCCACCAACATTTCGACGGCCGACTTCCCACCATCGCTCCGACAACCTCTCCAACCATCGCCAACCACAAGCACCACTCTGGCGATAGCTAACCACTTTTATGTTCATGTTTTAAACTATAGTTTTGATTTTTGAAAATTTCTCTAACTCAAAACTCAATCTGGTTTTGGTTTCTGAAATTTTTAAAACTCAAAATAGAAACTGGTTTTAGTTTTTGAAATTTTTGAAACATAAAACAGAAAACCAACCCAAACAGGGCCTAAGATTCCTGACCTATTGGTATAATAAGGCTTCCACCAGGACAGCCTTAAGTCGAACCTAGAGCTCCCAAAATTGATTTCTGGCATGGAACTGTCAAAATAATGTCATACCTATTCTGAAATGAAAATCAGAAGACTCACTCAAGTCTCTTTTAAAGCCGTTGCCTTCAAAAATGGATTTAGGAGAAAACACGATTTTCTTACAAGAGTTTAGTCTCAATTTGGTTGCGCTAAAAGTTCGACTCCCATCTTCACCAACAGGATATATATCTATATCAATATTAACAAGAAGAGTGCCTCACTATTCACAATAAGAAGATCGCATTAAGAACCAGCCGCTTGTGAATAGCCCGGAAGCCAAACATATCTCATTTCCGAATCAGAAATAAAATGATATCTAACAGTAATGATTAGCGCGATGGAACTATATAGGATTGTGTGCTTCGATATCCACGTGTCTAATACCAGGAACTATTTCCTGGATCTCTTTCTCAAGCCGATCTACTTCACTCCCAAGAGCTGTGACCACTTCCTCACCTGTCACAAAAATCCACACTTACTTTTTGCACTGTAATGGGGAAGATTATTGCTTTTTAGGATTAACTAAAGAAAAAAACATCCGAGTTTAATTTACTTACAAGAAATTACCAAAATAAAAAAAAAAACATCGACCTTTCGTAATTACCAACATTCCCTTGATATTTATTCAAATAATGGAAACCGCAAGGTGGGGAATAGTTCTAGTAATTATCCATTGCTTTTATTGCATATCATACCATAGTTTGACATGACCTTAAGCAGTGCAGAATCATCCTTTTCCTTGGCAGCCTCTTGAAACTGTTCATGTCATGAAAGTGAGATGAGTGCCAGCATTATATATTACTCAAACACACATGCTGTCATCCTTTTGCTTGGGGTTTAACCCTGTACAGCTACATTTTTTGTGTGTGCGCGCGTGTGTGTGTGAAGACACAAATTAAACTATTTTCACTCTATAAGTGACACCATGTGTTTCTGGACAAGAAAAGAAAATGAAAACAAAAAAAAGGCACACGTGAGGAAAAAAGGAGAAGATATAAGCACTGAGAACACTGGAACAATGCTAAATGTACACATAATGTGTACACATATGTGTACACACATGCATCTCATCCATCCATTTAATGTGGTCCCACAATAAATGAATGGGTCCCGCATTAAATGGATGGATGAAATGCATGTGTGTACAAATATGTGTACACATATGTGTACATGTAGCATCACTCTTTTTTTTGCTGGGGGGGGGGGGAGGTAATTTTATAAACCAAACAAGATTAGGAGGCCTATTCCCTTACAGAGCCAATTTTAACAAACAGAACTTGCTACAGAATAGTTTGATCAAATTACAGGCTAGCAAGTCAAGCAAATAAATTGTGGCCAAAAATATATAAGAAAATTCAGTTACTCCTCGAAAAAAACGAGAATTTTAAAGACGATGGAATCACCTGTTTAGCCCACTCTTCACGTCCAGTTCTCTTTAAATAGTTTTGCACCAATACTACACCATTGAAGTCTACAACACAATATCACAATTATACCACATTGAGGATCTCATATATTGGAATAAATTGAGAGCATATCAACAAGATTCCTTGGGATTGGAGAAAATATGGGGATGGAGAAGACAACATGGAGCGAAAATATATGGGTGGATAATGGAGTTTGACTTTTTTATATTATTTTATTTTTTGGGTTATTTTTCAGTCTTTTCAATTGTTTTCATGATTTTCCGACTATCATTCTCAATATCTGAATGATTGTTTACCCTTAAAGTCAAATTGATTTTACTCCACAATTCATATTTTCATTTACTTATGTCGTTTTTCTTTGCTATTAATTGATTTTCTTGGTCGTTTTTCCACAATTCTTGCTATTAATTCAGCCGACCCCGAATCATTTGGGACTAGGGCTCAATGTTGTTGAGAGAGCATATCAACTAGTCATGTTCCTATCAATCATGTAACATGATGACTACAGTAATTAATCTCAACTCAACGCTGTCTCATGATGTTTTCCATGCAAATGGAAAAATTTATGATTATGGCGGTTATAGAATTTCATCTCATTTCTCCTTCGTATAATGGTTGCGACAGGAAGAGCATGAGCTTATAGTGTTAGATTAATTTTAGATCCTTAATTGACACTATAATTGTCATGCCACATACCCAAAAATAAATGGGATTAAGCTGCACTTGATGATGATGATGAGAGCATATCAACAACTACAAAAAAAAATGCTATTTCAAAAGTTATAAAACACTTTTTCATATATGAATCAAGGCCTTCACCTATTTCAGCCTTGAATCTGAAAAACCCTGGTCCAATCACCTCACTTTTGCAATCATACACAGCATCGACAACCTACAGTTATAAAAATGCCGTTTTTGATAGGCTGATGACTAAGTTATTTATCATATATTAGCAGTAAAATAAATTAATGCACCATACTGGGTCATTTTTTAGAAAGTGGAGAACTCTTTCCATATCATGATGGTCGATTGCTCTACCAATCAAAGCATGACGATTCCTCTGAATCAAAAAAATTGCAACCTGCATAATATTAGTCATTTTAATTAGGCTCTATATAGGTGCAATCGTCCGCATTCTTACGGTATCAGCACGCATGAGGAAGAAAAATAATACAAATGTTTTAGGCTAGCCTGTTTTTTGTCACTGCCGCCTAATGTCTACTCAAAATACTTTTATTTGATTATTGTGACCTGATGATTTATTTGAATAGGTCTGCTGTGAGACGATACATCTCATAATGGATCCATGACATCCATCCTCTAAACTAAATTTTAAAATAAAAAGATTAAAATTACCAAAAATATAGAAAATTCTAAGAAAAAACTAAAACAACTAAAATTGAGGCCTAAAAAGCTGGAAGAAAATGAACTAAAAAGATAAAAACCATAAAAATTTTCGAAAACCCTAAGAAAAAATAAAATTACTAAAAAAATCCTGGGGGAAGAACATCTAAAAACTGAATAAAAATAATAATATAGAACCGGTCTCACCGGATTTCACACTATGAATATCGTGGTCCTCACCCAAGTATTTGCCAATTTATGTGTTTTTCAAAAAGAAAACTGAAGAGTATACAGTATACACATCACCTACCATTCCCAAAAGGTTTCCCACGATAATTGAACCAATAGGATCATAGATTGCGTTGCCTGTGGTACTCACAGCCACCAATGATGCACCAGCGATGGCAAGGCCAGTAACAGCAGCACCGTCCTGCATCATCATATGACTTAACTTATTTAAATGAATATCAGGGTGGCATACAGCTTGAGAAGATAATTCCTTGAAGCTTGTTTATAGCAAGTTAAAGTTCATTTCATTTAGCATTAAGTAAAACTACACAGGTACTATTTATCTGCAAAAATGGAACAGTATACATGCACAATTCTCCAAATTATCTATGTTTCTTAATTCGTTATCCCTTCTCTTTTTATTAACGTGGAGCAACATGCCAAATTCTACTCCCTGATTTGAGTAAATTCTCCATTGCCATATTATAGGGACCCATTGTTTAGATTAACAATAATGACATATAATTGAGCAGAGGCAGACACAATTAACTGAAAAAACAGCCAAATTAATTTTGGTTATTTAGGTACTGAGTTATAGTATCAACTTTTTTGAAGTTATGAGACGACTTAAATGACTAGAAGAAAAAAATATATCACCTCTGTCATGACAGCAACAGCTGTTGGATCGTGACCGCGCCAGACATAATCTCTCACTTTCATTCCTTCCGCAGCAGCACCTTTTCTAACGGCATGGATAGCAACAATAAGAGAAGCACCTGAGACAAGTTCAACTTTAATCACAAGTTTGAAAGAGAAAAAAAAAAAAAGAGAGAGAGAGAGAGAGAGAGGAGACAAAGAAAGAAGCTTCTCTTTTTATAAAACCAACAGAATTATTAAACAATAAGGATTTCCACCTTCAAGTATGAAAGAGCCACCAAGCACCAGAGCAGCATATTGTATATGTCCAGGAGGCTGAAGAGAAAATAATATCAATCAAGAAAGCATCATAGCATATACTCAAGATAGTAATGCTGCTTTGAGATTGTGAAGGTAAATATTTAGGCTTTCCAATTTCAACTTTAACATTATGCTACCTGAGCAGTCCATAGATTTTGAACACCGTGAACAATTGTGGCACCAGCACCAAGACAAAATATGCCAACAGCAGAAATCAGAGACCAGACGAATCGTTCCTTGGAATAACCGTATCTGAGATCATTTAAGTAACAAAACTTATTGCATGTGTCAATTCTACAAGATGTTAGGTTCACCACATACCAACATCCAAAAGCTATTTCATGCAATGGTGTTTTGAAAGGAATCCATTACTTTACATGGTGATGATATAAATGATTGGATTATTGCATATTTCTCAGTTACTGTTAGCTTAACAAGCAGTTTTTGCCTGGGGCTGCTGAAAAAAACATAATAGGAAAAACTATTTTATGATTACTTTGAAACAATCCTTGAAACTGATACTTTGATGGCAAAGTGAATTTGGGACGCCTGTAAGTAAGTCCGCAGTAAGATGCTCCACACGAGAAGGTTAAGAACTTCTTGAATCACAATTATAATGTTATTACATATAATTGTCAATAGAGGACTTACGGATGTAGAGCATCAGGAGCACGACGTGAGCTACTTAAACCATATGCAAGTAGAGCCTACAGGAAAAGCATGAAAGAGAATCACCATATTGATCACTTGATAAGGTTAAAAACCACTGAAGTAAGAGTATCATCCAACAACCATACAAAACATAAAATATACAAAATACCTGATTTGCAAAATCTGCCACAGAATGCACAACTTCAGCCAGCATTACATGGCTTGAGGTGGATAACCAAACACCAAATTTAAGAGAAAACACAAGAAAGTTGCACCATAATGCCGTTGTGACTGCTCGCTGACTAAACGTAAACAATATTAGCTATGAAGGGAAAAGTAACAGAAAAGTCGACCAGTGAAAGCAGAAGAGGCACTTTACATAATAGTTAAACTTAAACACAATAACTTGAAAGGAAAGAAATGCAAACAGCTCAGGACCTTTTCCAAATCCAGTGTTTACTTTGTATACTGACATTGCCTTATCTCAAACTCCAGAATGTAATCACTCACTTTTTTTGCAGAACCGAGTGGACATAATATATATATATATATACACACACACACACACAGTGTGTGTGTGTGTGTGTGTTTGTGTGTGTGCATATATTGATTAACATAGAAATTACCCATGATCCTCCACCTTAATACTCTCAATCTTTTTAGCTCTCGTCAGAAGACCTGTAAAAACCACCATAGAACATAAAGAATACTACATAATACATTTGAATAATCTCACCCAGCCCTTAATCACCCCCCCCCCCCCTCCCCCTTCGCCACACACACACACACACACACAAAACAAAATCACTCACTTCTTGTGAAGTCAAGCTGGCAGTGATTACTAGAACGAGGTAAAATCAAGTTAGACAGGGGAACAAATCTCGACGAAGAATTAGCCCCAAATAAGTTTCCAAATGCTGCGAAACCCAGCCGTCGATGAGGAGAATTAATGTCATACTGAAGTATGCTTTGATAATTACTAAACTTACTATCCTGTAAATTGGGATTCTCCTGCTCGCTTGAGGAAAATGGGACATGGATTTGAGCAATGATGCAGCTGAATGGAGAGTAATGATAACGGTCATGGCGAACGCGAGAGAGAAGGCGAGCCGCCGTTCGCATTACTGCTGTAAATTACAATAAACTATAATAATTCAAAAATAAGCCTAAACATGATATACAGAAATCATATTTCTTCCTTAATAAAAAAAATAAACGAATTTCTTAGAGGGGGGAGGGGGAGTTCAGGATTTTGCGGCGCGACGGTGGTGGAAGTTGGGAATTTTCCGGTCGGCGGCGGAGGACTGGTGGTTCAGGTTGTAGGGGTTGTGGAGCAAAGGATTTGCTACTTTTCAGAGTAAAGCATATTCTTCGTAACTATAGTATCGAGTAAAGTGAATGTCCTTTAAAAAAAAAAAAAAAAAAAAAACACACACACACACACACACACAAAAATAGTGGTGAGTAATTGAAGAACATTTTTTTTTCAATATAATTTTATTTTATTTACGAGCCTAATTTAATACATATCAATTAATTAAGCTATCAACAATTTATTATTCAATTAGAATTATTTCTATTCCAACTAATATGGTACATTTTATTTTTAAATTTAATTATTCTTTTCAAATAATATTTTTTTCTTATCAATTTTTATGACAGTTATGATAATGACAAGCACCGCGCCCGAACTCTTTATTATTTTCATCACTGCAATGTTTTATACCAATAATAATAGTAAGGGGGCGTTTGGTTCGCTGGAATGTTTCTGATGGAATTGGAATTGGAATTGGAATCCGTCAGGAATTAGAATCCAATTCCATACTCTGTTTGGTTGGTAGAAAATTGAATTGGAATCCAATTCCATATTTTGTTTGGTTCGCAGACATGTCAGATGAATTTGATTTCAGAAATGCAAAATAACATAACTGCCCTTCTTGACGGCGGGCGACGAGCGGCGGCGGCCGGAGAGGAGGTGGTGGCCAGAGAGGCGGCGGTGGCCGGAGACGCGACGGCGGTGGCCGGAGAGGCGGTGGCCGGAGAGGGGTAAAATGGTAAATGTCAAATTCCTTCCTTGATGGAATTGAGAATCCCTCCTCATGTGGAAGGATTTCAGATTTCCACAGCTATGGATTTAAATCCCATCAAACAATTTCAATTCCCATCTTTAAATGCAACCAAACACAGGAATTGGATTCCAATTCCTCAGGAATCCCAAGGATTCCAGCGAACCAAACAGGCCATAAGTACTTTTGAGAACAGACTGAGTTTCAAAGAAGACAATTCTACATAATGGTTTGTATTGAAATGGGGATAATAATAGTCAGAGTTAAAAAAGATATCGAGTTTGGATTATATATTCGACGTTAATATTCAGCAGCGACCAAATTTAATCAATAGTAAAAATAAGAAACTATTGAAAATTCTTTGTATGGATAAAGAGAGAAAAAGCTCTATAACGTTGTAATGATTGCAGTGGTTGGGGTCTACTTATGAGCCGTTTGTAATGAATTTTATGTGGGAAAATTTGAATTTCAGTTTGTAATTTTGGATTTCCAGATTGAAATCAGTTTGAATGAAATTTCAATTTCATTTTGCCACCATATTTTTGGTTCCGGCTTTGTCATATGGCTTTTGGCTGCAATTCTCATGTTGTGCTTTTTTCATTCAAATATTTGGTGTTTCCCTCCAATTGTGTGTGCAGGTAATTAAAGTAAAAAGTGGTAATTAATTACAGTAAAACCTCGATAAATAAATACCGGATAAAAATATTCATTTATCGAAAGAAAATTTGAACATGTTATAAAGAGTTGGGACCGGAAAAAATTATTCATTTGGCGAGGTTATTCGTTTATCGAACATTCATTTATTGAGATTTAACTGTAGTTAAGTGTAGTGGGTCCAGCATTCGTTTATCGAGTATTATTATTTTTATAAAAATATTTTCCGGTCAAAACTCGATAAATGAATGTTCGATACCAACTCTTTATAACATGTTCAAATTTCTTTCGATATTTAAATAATTTCGCTAAATGAATATTTTTTTCCGGTCCCGATCATATTCATTTATCGAAGTTTTACTGTATAACAACTTGTTACGTGATATTGGCATCCAAATTTAGAAATATAGATTTGAAAGAAATAAAAAGGTTTAAAATCTTTATTAGGTCTTGTGTTAGAATATTTCAGCATAAATTCGATCAAGTTTTGATCGAAATGTTAAAAATAGTATGGAATTTTTAAATCAATCGGTAACAGAAAAAATTGGTTTTTAAATAGTAGTATTCCATTTTGCGAGTGGTGGTATAATCCAATAAACTAAACCTTGCCCGATCGCCAAATTCCTAATTCCGCCGGAATGTCGATTTTTTTGATAGTAAATAATAATTTATTTCAATTTCGTAGAGTAATTCGCACAAAGAATTTCAACTTCGAGCAAATAGGAAACTGAAATAGAAGTCCCATAAGAGTACACAGGCTTAAAAATGACAAACATTTGCATCTGCAGCATAATCCAAATCCAAATCCTGTATAACATAGACTGTAGTATCTCTTGGTAAAAGTAATACACTGCACCTAAAGTACAAATTTCCCGTATACAAAAATCAAAATTATCTCGTTGTATATGTCGATGTTACAAATCAAACGATATTCAAGAGCCCCAATCACCGGAGAAAATCTCTACGAGCATGTAAAATACATCACTTCCGGGATCTCATTCGTAGGCTCAATCAATTTCTTCAAGCTCTTCGATTTGTTCTACTTCCTATGGCCTCAGACGCGGTAACTTATGCAATTATTAATACATGAATAAATATAAGTTTCCTAGTTGTCATGAAACCGGCCTTCTTTCCTGGTACGTGATCGAATTTCTATATGTTTTCCCTCCGATTTTTGCAAATTGGTCACATGGTCATGCCGGGTCCTGATTTTTAAAGGGTGGGCTTCTGTGTTAAAAACCCATTCGTCGAGTGAAATGACTGAAGGAGGTGAAAATAGGAGGTATAAGTATTTCAGTGTCTCTGCCAGAAAAAAGCTCTGCATCATGTTGTCTTTAACACCGGTATTAACCTGAAATACAAAAAGGAGTCAGGTACGAGTATGGGTTATTAAGCAAGAATTTTACCCATCTTCACAACTGGTGGTTCTTTTGTATGAAGAGATACAGAAAAATGCATATCCAATGCATATCCAGGAATGTATTATATGTCTACTTAAAAAACTACAGGGTGCCTAATGGACACTAGGACGGGTAACGATGGCTTGACATTACATAACCTGGAATAAAAATTATAGGATTGTATAATTAATTTATGGGTTACATGCAAAAGGTACACCTGAGTTTTAGCCAAATTGGAAAAAAAAAACTTTTGGATTTTTTTCTTTACAAATTATACCGACAAAAGTATTTGTTTTCTCAAGAGTCGTAGTGTTGACGTCTGGTTTGGTCAACGTCACGTATGCTGATCTGGACAAATGGATCGAAGACACGTAGAAAATAACAAATAAAATGGAAGATATTTGATCACTAAATTTTATTAATGACCTTTTTATAGCATAGAGCCGAGCAGAATAATATATGCCGGTCTATCCAGTTTGCTTGTTAATTACAAGTCTTTTTCGTTCTTTTTCAGTATCTCTCAAATCTCTCTTTTTTCTCTCTCTCTTCTTAATGCGGAAAATCCAAATATCCATTTTTACTGTTCATTTCTTCCATATATAGACAATCTAGGCCAGTGGAGAGATGACAGCTGGCGCATGTTTGGGGAATATGCCCATAACACTTGTCAGTCTGCATTTAAGTCTTGGACACGTGGCGGCCTCTAAGGAGTGTCTTGGGAAGGGGCGTGACTGCATGCGTTAATTGGCATGCGGGTCTGTTTTGCCGACTTCCGGTGATGTCTATCCGATAGGGTCGGTCCTCGGCCCCCGCCGCTCCGGGTCGGCTTCGGGTCTCCCGCTGCTCAGCCGCCCCGCCGTAGTCTTGAATCGGGACATTTTCGCCCTTTTTCTCGCTCGGCCTTCCTGGATCGGATACGGTCGGCCTTGGAGTCACCGTCTGCCTGCTTTTAGCGAGCCCGGTTGGAAATCGGGTTTTTGTCCGGTCCGACTTCGGGTTCTGCTCGGCCGGTTTAGCCGCTGGAGTGCCTACGTGGATTCTCGAGTAGGATGGGCTACCAACAAGGGCCCCCGAGTCCGTGGCCGTGCTGTCGGGCCGGGGCTGGAGTCGTTTGATGTTGAGACCGATCCGGTTTGTGAGAGGATAAGACCTTTCGAACAGACGTCTCTTCGGGAGTCGCGTCGCACCGCTTCCCTGGTTTTTAGGGGTCATCATATGGGGGGACGCGTGGCGCAAGAATACTGGGCGGCGCGCTCACGCGTTCTCGAATCCCGCGACGGTTCAGTAGAATTTCTCGCTTTACACGCCTGGCATTTAATGCCTACATTTCCCTATAAATAGAGGTTGTCTTCTCTTTCAGCGTTTCCTCCGCCATTTTTACGTATTGTTGCAGAGAGAAAGAAATTTTTTCGGCGATTTTTTCTTCTTTTCCGATTTCACCGACCTTCCCGGTAAGCTCGCTTTTCTTTCTTTTTTTTTCTTTATCTATTTAAGATGTCGGAGACAAGGGACGAGACGGAGGTGGTTTTGGCCGTGTCGCCGGACCGCACGGGTGTGGCGGATCTATCGATTGGCGAAGCTCCCGTCGACTGGAGTGTTGAGGAAGAAGGAGACGAATTTGTGAAGTCACCGGGATCTGGAGAAGTGGAAATTAGGGCTGGCAATTTTCGACACGACACGAAAACACGACACGGACCGACACGAAATTAATGGGTTAGTGTCAAGCCTTATTGGGTTCGGGTTCTTATCAGGTTGACCCAATAAGGACACGATAATTTCAGGTCGGGTTCGGGTCATTCGGGTTCGTGTAACCCGTTATAATTTATTTTTTAATAAATATTTATTAAAAAATAGATATTTAATAAATAATTTTTAATAATTTATTTCTTTTAGACTTTTAGTTGAGGTTTATAATTCTTATTGTTTTTTATCATTTTTTTGTTAGTATTTATAGGTTATCAGGTTGTTATGGTGTTGAAACAGATTTTTAACGTGTCGTGTCGTTATCGTGTTGCTATCGTGTCGGGTCAACACGAATCCAATCGTGTTTTTATCGTGTTCGTGTCGTGTCCGGGTCGTGTTCGGGTTTGACCTTATCAGGTTGGGTTCGTGTTCGGATTTAGGGAATCCTTATCAGGTCGTGTTCGGGTTTGACCTTAACAGGTCGGGTTGTTATCAGGTCAACCCGATAACGACCCGACCCGCACGATTTGCCACCCCTAGTGGAAATGGTGGCGCCGCTGACAGTTGTCGGAGAAACTCCGGCGGAGAGAGTCGAGCCGGTGGTGGCCCGGGCTCGCCCTCGTCCGGCCCCTTTGGTGGTGGCGAATTGGGACTCAGCTTCGATTCCGAGTAACGTTACGGAGGAACAATTGGCGGCCTGGCGGCTGCGATTTAAAATTCCGACGAGGGTGCGGATGTTTGTTCCGAATCCCGAGGAGAGGCCCCAAAGTTCGCCCGTTGGTTGCACGGCGGTGTATTACCGCTCTTTACTGGCCGGGCTTCGGTTTCCGCTTCCGTTGACTCTTTCCCGGTGGCTAAGGCAGTGGGGCCTTCCTGTCCCCCAGATTCATCCGAATTCCTAGGCTCGGGTGGTGGGCCTTTTTATTCTTTTTAATCAAGATTTACTGCCCGAGCCCAACTTTGAGGAGTTCAACAGCCTCTATTTGTGGAGGTCGGTTGGTAGGTCCGGCTCGAGCTGGTTTTATCTGACGGCCCGGCATGCTATGCACAAGGAGTTAGTGGGGGTACCCAAGACCATTCATAGCTGGAAAGAACAGTGGTTCTTTATCGGGGGGCCGTGGAGGAGTTCTTTGGATGAGTGGGAGCCGGGGGTGGTAGATGCTGAGTCATGGTCCCCGTGCTTTTACTACCAAAAGGAGTAAGTGTGGTATTATTTGTTTTTGTTCATATTATGTCTAACGCTCATCATTTGTTGCCTGTGCAGAACGCATCCCGGCGTCAGAGACTTCTGCCGATTTCGACGACCGGGTCGAGCAGCTTTTGGGCCTTCCTCTGGAGCAAAGGAAGTCTTATCTTTTAGTGTCCGAGGAGAATCTTTGGGCGTCCGGACTTAGAGAGACCGATCCGAGCACAATGTCTTCTTCAGGTTTTTTTTTTTTTTTTGACGTGTCTTCCTTTTCCAGCTCCTAAGGCAAAGACTTCATCCGGTCGGAAGGAGACGCCCGCGCAGCGTGTGGCAAGGCTGGCAGCTGAGGCTGCCGAACGGAGAGAGCGGGCCGGCAAGCGCAAGAGGGTGGAGACTGTGCCTGAGGACAGCGCGAACAAGGCCGAGGGTTCGTCTGCCCCTGAAGTCGTTGTGTCCGCCCCGACTCTGTCTCGGCAGACGGGAGGAGCCTGCGATTGACTGGAGGGCCATTATCTTCCTGGCCAACCAGAGCGGTGGAGCCATGTGACCGGATGAAGGGGCGACGGCCGCCGGTTCTGGACTATGTCCGGCCGCTACCCCGACTCCCGAGATGCTCACGGTCCCTCCGGGTGGCTGCTTTCTAGTCATATTCCGATCCGGTTGGAGTCCCAAGTGGAAATGATGACTAACGATATGGATCCTACGAGCAGATCCAGCCGGAAATGCTCGTCGGCCACGGCCATGTGCACCTACGTGAAGGCCTCCAATGAGTTTCTGGCTTCGTCCGAGAGGCACAAGAAGACGGAGGCCGACCTCAAGGCTTTGCAGGAGGAGCATCACCTGTGCCCTTCTTTGATCAAGTCTCTCGAGGGGGAGATAACCTCCATGAGGGGCGAGATGGAGCTTTTGGACGGTCGGGCCCTCCAGGCCGACATATGGAGGCTGAAGGCCGAGGAGCTGACCGATGCGGCCGATCAGGCGCAAAAGCAGTGCTTGGAAATCCGGGCCGAGCACGAGGCTTATTTGAAGGAGACCAAGGCCCAGGTCGAAAGCCTGACCGAGCGTCTCAACACCTGCGAGGCTTCGAGCTATGCTAGGGGCCGTGCCGAAGGGGTGGAGGCCTTCAAGGAGACGCCTGCCTTTGAGGAGCTGATCAATCTGAACTACGTCTCCACTTGTTTCGAGATTTTAGATCTTATGAAAGGTGGTAAGACCGTTCAGGAGATTGAGGGTTACATCACCTCTCAAGCGGCCGACCTTCATGTTGACATTGCTGGGGCCGACGAGCCGAAGGCGGCCGAGGGTGATGATGCCGGTCGGACTCCGCAAGGCGAAGGCGAGGGGCAATCTTTTCAGGCGGCCGGCCAGGATGACGGGGCCGAGTAGTTTCCTTTGGATTTTGCTTCTAGCATGGCCTGCGTGCCTATTTTTGTCTTTCTTTTGTTTCATCTGATGTACGACCTGCGTGCCAACTTGGTTTAGGTCTTTTGTAATCGTCTGTATTTTGTAGCAACGACTTGATGAAATAAGATCTTCTTTGCAGTTTTCGTTGTACTTTTTTATTGTTCTTGGTTGATCGCGCCGAGGCAAGCTCCGTCTCATAAGACCGGCTCCTCCGGCACTATAAGACCGAGCTCGTCTCGGCACCTCATAAGACCGGCTCCTCCGGCACTATAAGACCGAGCTCGTCTCGGCACCTCAAATGACCGGCTCCTCCGGCACTATAACAAATGTCACGTATGCTGATCTGGACAAATGGATCGAAGACACGTAGAAAATAACAAATAAAATGGAAGATATTTGATCACTAAATTTTATTAATGACCTTTTTATAGCATAGAGCCGAGCAGAATAATGTATGCCAGTCTATCCAGTTTGCTTGTTAATTACAAGTCTTTTTCGTTCTTTTTCAGTATCTCTCAAATCTCTCTTTTTTCTCTCTCTCTTCTTAATGCGGAAAATCCAAATATCCATTTTTCCTGTTCATTTCTTCCATATATAGACAATCTAGGCCAGTGGAGAGATGACAGCTGGCGCATGTTTGGGGAATATGCCCATAACACTTGTCAGTCTGCATTTAAGTCTTGGACACGTGGCGGCCTCTAAGGAGTGTCTTGGGAAGGGGCGTGACTGCATGCGTTAATTGGCATGCGGGTCTGTTTTGCCGACTTCCGGTGATGTCTATCCGATAGGGTCGGTCCTCGGGCCCCCCGCCGCTCTGGTCGGCTTCGGGTCTCCCGCCGTTCAGGCCGGCCCTGCCGTAGTCTTGAATCGGGACATTTTCGTCCTTTCTCTGCTCGGCCTTCCTGGATCAGATACCGGGTCGGCCTTGGAGTCACCGTCCGTTCCGGTTTTTAGCGAGCCCGGTTGGAAATCGGGTTTTTTGTCCGGTCCGACTTCGGGTTCTGCTCGGCCGGTTTAGCTGCCTGGAGTGCCTACGTGGATTCTGAGTAGGATGGGCTACCAACACGTAGGGATGTTTGTAACACTTTAGATATTTGCAATTTTCGAAGATTCAACTGTAGTGTTTTTGTAATTAGACAAAACACCAGGGGAATTTTCTGTAATTATGCCTTAAATATAAATTATATCAGACCTCAAACAAACAGCACCAGTCCAACATAGACTTGATAGCCATAAGAGATAAATGTGTATCCTGAAGATCCAGTTTCGCGAAAACAGAGGGATTTTTGTAACACTTTAATGGGATATTTGTAATTTTGAAAGATTCAACTGTAGTGTTTTTGTAATTACACAAAACACCAGGGGTATTTTCTGTAATTATGCCTCATTATATCCGTCCTCAAAGAACAGCACCCGTCCATAATAGACTTGGTAGTAATAAGAGATAAATTTGTATTCCTGAAGACCCAGTTTTGCAAAAACAGATGGACCAACTCTGCGAGACAAGATAAGATATAGGGCATCCCATCAAAACATATGCTGTATTGGTTAAAGAAAACCGGGAAGAGAAAATGCTAACACACACAAAAGAGAAACGAGACATTAGAAACCATTCAAAAGTTAAGAAGTGCTCACATCCTTTAATCCAACGTATCCAGACTCTACGCGGGAGTTCTTCTCGAATGCTTGGAAGATATTCCAACCCCATTCTTTATATGTCTTGTTCCCGGTCAAACGCCAGAGATAAAAGAGTGACTCGACTGTCTCTGGCCTCAGTATGTTCCACGATGTTCCAACACTCATATCCTGAATAATTATAATATGATCAAGCAATAGAGAAAAGTAATTTGTTTAAACGAAATATAAGCTTTTCGAATAAATACAGAAACAGTGAGCTCAACAAACTCACCTGTCCTGAATTAAAAAAGTAGTTTTCTCCAGCCAATTTCGTTGGCGTGGACTGGTAGAAGTTATAGCAGGTCCATGCTAGCTGCAAATAAGGATTCAAAATTATATACTCAAAGCACTAAATGGCTCTCTCTACCTAACAGGCACATTAACTAAAGAAGCTTCAAGGTAAGAATCACTTATGCATGCATACCTCCTCAGCCAGAGATAAGAATTTCTTAGCTTCATCAGGACCATAATCAGTAGATCCTAATGCAATCATTCCTGGAGCAAAACACGCAAGTTCATCCATCTGCAGTATGTAGTAAATGAGAGCAACATTTAAAACAATTGAAAATCTGTACAGATATTAAAGCACTAATTATTGCCCATGAAGATGGATAAACCACCTTGTCCTGTAAAGAAGTTCCAATTTTCTCGCAGAGATAAACAAAAGAAGATGGGGTACTTCTCCGCACCAAGCTTAGAAGGCCTTGCATTGATGTCTCCCACATATCCCTATTCAGAATGCAACATGTTAAAATTGTTTGTTACCAATTTCAGAAAAGGACTATATCGTACCAAATATAAGCGTGTATACATGCAAAGACAGAAAGAAGCATACGGATATCTACCTGTAATGCTTCACTGCAGTGGTTTTGTTTCCTTGTATCCAGACCTTGAGCAAGTATTCATAAAAACTGCACAATATTGTTTTGACAGTTATATATTGGAAAATCCCATGACACTGCCAGTGACCATATAAAGGTAGATCCACATTCCAGTTTCATTACAATATATGTTAGCATAGCAGATCATAAGGTATGATTCAAAAAAAAAAAAAGGCAGATCATAAGGTAGTCTTTAAATATCACATAGATTTAATATAATAAAGACCTGTCTCCCATGGCTCCAAAAGTTATGGTTGAATACGATCTTGTCCCTCGGTGCGGATTAATATAGATAGGAAGCAAACCATCAGAAGGAAAGGTTTTATTAAGCTCTAAAATGACATTTTCCACCTGGAAATTCAAGACATAGAATCTAATTGATGGGGGACCATAAATCTCGTAAATTTACTGGAAAGAGGACTAAATGTCATTGTTATCTTCACATTCCATATATAGATTATATTCCATTCGAAAGAATACACATTAGCTTCATCTATATGCATCAAATGTTTTTTTTTTAAGTTCTCTTAATCACAAACATTTGACTTGTATATCATAAGGGAAAGAATTACGTAAGAAAGATGGACAAATATAAATATTTCGGTTTGTGTGTGTGCCGGAGATATACCTTCTGCTGATACTTGGGGTCCCCGGTTCTCTGGGAAAGAGCAATAAACTCCAGTTGCTCTGTGGTGGAATCTGCCAGGATGCTGTCACCCTAAACAAGAAATAATAAAAATTCTCTCTCAATCGCATGCATGCAAGGAAAGAAAACACGTCATGTGCATAGATAATGTACCACAAATACACATGTAAAAATTATGGATATATCTGATCAGCAAAGGAATACTGGTAAGTCAACACCACGGCGTATTCCATGTATATCGGACATACCAGAAAACAATATAATAACCACAACTTACTCCAGTCCACCCAGGATTATGCGGATTCCCATGAGCCAAGTTAATTATATTAAAAGGAATGCCAGAGGGAGTATTCCAAGCAGGCAGCAGCCGGTCAGCAATATCTTTAGCCTTCTCAAGGAAAATATTATCTCCAGAGAGATCATATGTACTGAGAAGTCCACCAACAACTCTGGACATGCACAAAAATACGTGCACTAAGTATACTGCTCATGGTGTTTTTTTTACTTCCTCACCAAAACAATGGACTCGCTTTAACAAATCTGTATATACCATCCAGACGAACAAAATAATTGAAGGAACATAAAACACAATAAACCTTATAAAGCAACCTTATGGTTGTCTCAAAAACGCTGGCATCATAATTCTTGTTAAAATCCAAGGATTCTGCAACCCACCTGCCATGAACAAACTTGCTAAGCATCAAATAACAAATACAGAGATATACTGATATTTATCCAAGAAAAGTAAAATCTTCAAACACTTAGTTCATGCCACCAAATCCTTTACAAGGAAAAACACATAAAGCTACTAATTTCTTCCCATTTCAGTTCATACTTAAAAAAGTTCTATGTAGTCACCAGTGTAAGTTGAAACAAGATGATGTTTTACAGATGAAAGTTAATCTTTTGAATAAGAATAAAGAAATACACAGAAATTATGGCTTCTCTACCAAAAAAAAAAATACAACAAGGTCATGTTCGCTGCGTAAAATCATCTTGATCATTTCATGGTAGGCTGGGGTTCTAAGGGTGTTTCTAATAACTTTATTCAATCCGACCTGTAAGGAGAAATGAAAAGACCAGCTGAATACAGCCTCTAATGTCCGTATTTTGCAGATACCATACACAATAAACTCTCAGCCAGTCAAACTTGCAGAATGTTAAAAATTCTTCACCGTAGAAACGAACACAACCAAAACAAAAGTAAAATAAAGTGGAAGAAAAGGCAGTATAAAGTATATTAGAAACTACCCAAAAAAAAAAAAAAAAAATCAAAATCCAGCAGCAAGTCATAAGTGGCACCCTAGACTTACTGTCTAGCCTTTTGGAACTGCTCATCCAATCCCATTATGTACAGAGTGTCAAGAGCATCAATTAAAGTTGCTCCAAGACCACCAAAGCTATCAACACCATTTTTCGATTGAGGCTGGAAACCAAAAATTCACATTCACAATCAGAGCCAACAAGAAATAAACACACACACACACACACACACACACACATATATATATATATATATATATATATATATATATATATATATATATATATATGTGTGTGTGTGTGTAGAGAGAGAGAGGGAGAGGATCAAATGAGAATGGCTTTTCGAGTAAGAAATAGGAATAAATCTGAACTATTGGTCTTTGTGTGATCTACGGCCCAGATTACTGTATGCGTTCCGTGCATCAAAATGCTAATGCATTAAAATTCTGCATTATATGCATAAAAAGGTCGATGCATTCCGTGCATAAATTTTCATGAGAATAAATCTTGGCCATCCATTTAATCAAGATCTATGGACCAGATTCACTCCTAATTCTTAACTTAAACCCCATACTCATAGGAACCACCCAAATATACATACATATATATATATATATATATATATTTTATATATATATAGACACACACACACACATATATATATATATATGGATTGGTTCAAATGTGAACCAGTCCTTAAAATGGAAATTTAGGGCCAAATCACAACTGCTGATGGTTGAAATTTAACGGTTAGAGATTAGTCCCTAATAATGTTTAGTTCCTAAATTAACAATATTAAGGACATTAATTTAGTTTCTTAAAGTGATATATTAAGAACCAATGTTCATTAACGGTTGTGATTTGGCCCTACATTGGCTGGTTCTCATTTGACCCTATATATATATATATATATATATATATTTGTGTGTGTGTGTGTGTGCGCGCGCGCGCGTATACGGGATGGTTCCTGTGACACATAAATTTGACACATAAATATGACACAAGATTTGGTTAACTTACTCCCTGGTTAAATTTTTCAATAAAATTTGGTGGGGGTATTTTGCACATGATGAAGAACTTCCCCACAATTTCATCCAGAGATTCCATAAGTTCCAAGTAAGAACCTTAGCTTAAGAAACATAAATGAGGACCGACTCTGGCACACTATTCTGATCGAGTTTTTCGATCAAATTTTGTGGGGATGTTCTTCATAATGCGTAAAATATCTCCACCAAATATCTTTGAAAAGTTCAACAAGGAAGTAAATTAAATGATCTCGTGTCAAATTTATATATCGCAGGAACAACCGCATATATATACATATATGTATATATATATAAACGGGATGGTTCCTGCGACATAAATTTGACACACAAATCTGATACGAGATTCCATTAACTTACTTCCTGGTTGAAACGAGAACTTTTCCGTGGTGTGAAAAGAACTAAGCACTTCCCACACCAAGCACACTGCTATTCTATATTTACAAAATTGCCACGGTCTTTTTTAATTGTCATTGCCTTTCTTAATAGCATTGTGCATGAACGTTAATAGCACCATATATAACATATTATAGCAGTGTGCTTAGCTGTCACACCTGAAAAAGTTTCCACCAGATCCTGACCCTATATATGTATATACCATTTATAGAATATTATGATTTCCTCTCAAAGAAGTTTTAAAAGATGAAAAGGCATGTAAAATAGCATAACATACATAACCCATCTAAAGCACTTGACTGTCAGAGTGAAGCAAAAAGAGAGGCAATTAGGGAGGAAGCTAAAAATGGTGTCATGTTATTATCACTATGCTGGAATATTAGAAAGGTAATAAGAAAGTTTAATTTATAAGAATATTATCCATTCTGATCCTATCAAACGAGGCGCAAAACAGGAGTAAAAACTTGAAGTAAGAATTATACCTGAAGTTCATCATGGCCCCAAGCATAGTTTTCATATGAACTCCATGCATGAATCATAGCATCTTTAACTTTCTCTCTTCGCTGAAGGTCAATTGGGTCATCAAAAGCATCTGAATCCTTACTTGCTTTGCTTATGCGATGGACATTTTCCTTTGTTGTGCCACTTTGACCGGTTTTTATTTCTTCAATCTGAAAATATCAATCAAATCCTTAGTTATATGTTTATTAAAGATAAATGAAAGAAAAATGTATCTAGTAATTAAAGTTTAAATGGAAAACTAGGTTGAAATCAAAGAAATTGGTAATAGATAAACTAAATTCTCTCATTAAAAATCTATTGAAGAACCTTAGAAAGAAGACAAAACCATGAATAGAACATCTTACCAGATTTTGTAACCGCGTCAGCTCATCGTTTAATTTAGACACCTCGTCCTGCATAACGGTAAAAGAACTAAATAAACACAATGATATTGTAATTCACTCCTTCGCGATATTAACAACAAGATCCCATTTCAATTACTGAATATAAGGTAATATTAGATCACCTCTATAACAAAAGTTATCGTTGCTAGTTTTTCTAAAACATCACACACTCACACACACACACACACACACACTGAAGACATGTATTTTCTTTTCACAAGTTGCATCTGTTTATGTAAGCATAACCTACAACATGACATTGTTTTAAAAAAAAAAAGGAACTTGGATGATCTAACTAGATTAAGAATCCAAATACGATCAGCAAGCAAACAGCTCGTCATTTTACATGGCAAAACTTGTGCAGAAATGCACCTTGGTTATTGAGGCTGTCAGTTCTGGGGGTGGGGAATTGAACCAGTCATTAACAAAAACCATATTGTGCATTAATCACCAAGAAACATTGAAACCGGCAGAAAGAAACAGGATCAAGGAGAAATGCAGAAACCAGAAAAGAGAAATACTAACAATAAAGTAAATAAACATCTGTAGATCGTGTTTTTTTTTTAAAAAAAAATTCAAAAACGTGATCACACTAACAAACGAGAATCTATCGTTTCTTATCCAATTCCACACGGATAAATCAATTCAGAGTATGTTTCAAAATCAGATTCTTACAGAAAAAAACATAAAACTGTACCTCGTGCTCGTGAACTAGAGTCTGCCGATCCCAAACAACTAAACTGGCGAAAACAAAAACTATAAAAATCAAAGCTAAACGCTTCGGTCTCTTCAAATAATACGCTGGGTTTGCATATCTCCACCAGTTCGACGACGATCTATTCCTTGCCATTTTCCCCAAAATAGTTGCCACTTAAGCCAGTGAAGATCCAGCAGCTGTCAAGAACTTGAGATATGTCTAGTAAATACAATTAGCAGATCGAGAAAGATCTCGGAGCGACTAATTATCTTTCCCAATCTCGCTCTGATTTTTTCATAGACGAGAATTTTTGCTTTAACGACCTGCTGAACCTCACTTGTGGGTCACAGTGGGTGAACTAGTGCAATTTGGTCCTTCGAAAGATTGTATGTGACGGAAGATCTATATATGGTGGAATTTATTTTGTTTTATTTTTTTTTTTTATTTTTTTTGTCGGGAGAGACGAAAAACTCCCCCTTGACCAGGCGAGTGTTAAATCTAGAAATGTGTACTATTGGCAGTCCTCCAAGGGAGAGGATCAATGAGACATGAACCCAGCAACAAATCTTGCAATATTTCAGCAAAGTATTGTCACCACACGGATTCGAACATGCGATGTCGGAGTGTTTCTACCCCAACCACCTTATAATTTACCACCGGTCTATGCCCCTGGGGACATTTTATTTTGTTTTATAACTAATCAATATTATATTTTCTTCAAAAAATAAATAATCAATTTTTTTTTTATACCGAGGCTCCAAGCTTACACCTCACTAATCCTCGGGATAACATTCCCGGCCCCACAGTACTGCTACCAGTTAAATCGCGAGATGTGTATCTGGCTCCCATGTTCTTAAATATCCTCAACTACCGCGCACAAGGAGTCGTCCCCCAGTGATTGCTCCATGATGGACCCCCTCAAATTCAACCACGGGTTCCCACTGAGATATGTCCTCTCACACTGCCGCTTGAAGCCCTCAATATTTAATTATTCCACCAGCGTACCCCGGAGGGCTAGGACCTAACCCCTCCAACTAAATTGAAGGTCAGGTGGTCAATTGCGCCAAGACAGTTGGTTATAAATAATCAATTTTAATAACCCCTCCAACTAAATTGAAGGTCAGGTGGTCAATTGCGTGCAGACAGTTGGTTATAAATAATCAATTTTAATACTATATCTATCCGACTTAAAACTTGACACATGATGTGATTTATTAATATATGTAATGATCAGATGTAATAATTTAAACCTTGACAAATGATGTGATTTTGTTAACATATGCGATGATTGAATATAATAGATTGGTGTTAGGACATGTGACTCAAATTAAAAGAAAAAATATGGTATGTGGCTGATGAAAATTAAGTTATGTGATTATGATTATTTGATATAAATGCGTGAGAGTTATATTATAAATATAAAAAATTCTAAATGGAGGAAAAATGGATGAATGTACAAATTTGAATGGTACGGAAACGGAGAGAGTACACATAGAGATGTGAGTGAGATGGGTTTTGATGGAGACTCGCCCTCACTCGCTCCAATTAGGTGGGGCAGGTATGGGGACGAAAATCGTGCCCGCTATGGATGGTGGGGTAAGGACGGATTTTAGGTTGTACTTTCTCCATTCCCTCCCCGCTCCATCCATGTCCCATTTTATATTCACTCATTTAATATATTTTATGATATTTAAGATGCAACTGAATATTATAAAATATAAAAAATATTATTTTCATGTATATATTTATTTAAAATTATATTCAAGTTAAGAGTTTTTTTATTTTATTAAATATATATGATTTGTACAATTATATTTTTTTTTCTAAAATGATATGCTGGTCTTGTGGCGGGTAAGATGGGTATAAGATGGAGATGGAAATTCACATAGATGGTGGGCGATGATGGTTTTTATTTTATCCTCACCGGGGTCGGGATGGATTTAAATTTCATACCCGTCATGGGTGATGGGGCGAGGATAGTTATGGATTTCTTAGGTGGGGATGGGATGGAAGTACTATCATCCGCATCCACCCCTCCATTGACATACCTAAGTACGCAGAAAATCAATTTAGAAAACGAGAGGAAAAAAAAACTTTAATTTTTTTAGGGAAATCTCCGAAAAAGCCTCAATATTTTGGGTCAGTTTTCAGTTTAGCCCCAAATTAATTTTTTTTTACGAAAAAGAACAAGATACCGACTATTGTAATCACTTTGACCCTTTTTTACGGTAACTCTTTATTTAACCGATTTCCAAGGTGGGGAAATCTTCAAAAAAAAATCAATATTTTGGGACAGTTTACGGTTTAGCCTCAAATTAATTTTTTCTTACGAATAAAGGACAAGATAGCGGTTATTGTAATCACTTTGAAGACCACTTAGGGGGTGTTTGGTAGAGAGAAATGAGAGGAGAGAAATGGAAATGGAAATGGATTCTCTTGTTTGGTAGAGAGTAGGGCTGGGCAAAACAAACCGCCCCGCCCGCCCCGCACCGCACCGCACCGCAAAATAGCGAGGTGGGGCGGTTTCAAATGTTGATTTCGCCCCGCCCCGCACAAAACCCGCACCGCACCAAAATTGCGGGGCGAATGCGGTTTTATTTTTTTCCCAACCGCCCCGCAAAAAACCGCCCCGCCCCGCATATAACAAGGGAAAACACTTAGATATTTATATAAATATTGTATTTGCCCCGCCCCGCCCCGCAAAACTATGATTTTGTGCGGTTTTCAATATCAAAAATGCCCCGCCCCGCAAAAACCCGCACCGCACAAAAATTGCGGGGCGGATGCGGTTTTACCTTCGCCCCGCCCCAACCCGCCCCGCCCCCAGCCCTAGTAGAGAGAAATGAGAGGAGAGAAATGAAATGGCATTTCCTTGAGAATTGATTTCCTTTGTATTTGGAGAGAATTGATTTCTCTGATTTTTGGAGAGAATTGATTTCTCTGAGTTGGTATCGCCGCCACCACCACCACCACCGTCGCCACCACCGACCACTGCTGCCACCTCCACCGCCGCCACCACCATCGCCACCACCTCCACCGCCGCCACCACCACCGTCGCCATCACCGACCACCGCCGCCACCACCGACCACCGCCGCCACCGCCGACCACCGCCGCCGCCGCCGCCACCACCACCACCGACCACCGCTGCCACCACCGTCGCCACCACCACCACCGTCGCCACCACCGACCCCGCCACCACCACCGACCCCGCCACCACCACCACCACCGCCGCCACCACCACCGTCGCTACCACCACCACCGCCACCACCGTCGCCACCACCACCACCGTCGCCACCACCGACCCCGCCACCACCACCGACCCCGCCACCACCGCCACCACCACCACCGCCGCCACCACCACCGCCACCACCACCACCGCCACCCCCACCACCGCCACCACCGCCGCCGCCACCACCGCCGCCGCTGCCACCACCACCGCCGCCGCTGCCACCGCCACCGCCACCACCACCACCGCCACCTCCACCACCGCCACCACCACCGCCGCCACCACCGACCACCGCTGCCACCACCGCCACCACCACCACCGCCACGACCACCACCGCCACCACCAAGAGAAATGATTCTCTGTTGCATTTCTCTGCTGAATTCTCTGTGCTACCAAACAAGATAGTCAATTCCTATTCTCCTGACCAATTCTCTTTCTCTGCAATCATTTCTCTGGAATTGATTTCTCTGCAATTTCATTCTCTGTACCAAACGCACCCTTAACTTCATAATCGCAAACCCCAATTCCTTTGCAGCCATATCCTTCTTAATTACTTGACCCTGCAGTCTATATACACTAAAACCCTTGAAACCAACTCCTAGGACTAGGTTTACTGGCAACTTGGCCTAACCACTACAAACCCTTCAAACCAACTCCTAAGACTAGGTTTATTGGCAACCTAACCTAACCCGACCGGTCACCATATATAATACAAAAAGATTTGACCGGTGTTATTGATAAAGATAGTCCCAATGAGCATAATTCTTTAAAAAAAAATAACCTATTTATCCGGTGCGCGCTCCATCGAAGAGTAGCGACTGCGAATTTTCGTCATAAGAAAAAAGTAAATGAACATCTCCAAAAGTACCATAATTTATGCGGTTAATTAGAAGAATATGAAACTGGATCTAATTGAAAAGAAAATCAATCATCTTTCAAAATCACAAATACATCATTTGCAAACTATTTTCAGGGATAAACTATTTCCTAAATAAGCATATTAAATTATTACATCGCTCTCAGAAATACCAAATTTGATTGTGTAGTGCTAACACTCGAAAACTTGTGATTTTTTTTTAGCAAAATATGGGACATGTAAAATATATAATTACAGTCGCTAGTAGGGCTGGGACTTTTGAAACCGAGAACCGCAGAACCGATCCGAACCGCATCGGAACCGACGGTTCGGTTCGGTTCCTAGCAACAAATTTTTTTTTTCGGTTCGATTCGTACTGTTAGTCGACGGTTCGATTCGGTTCGCGGTTCCTATCTGTTTTAAATAGGAACCGATCTGAACCGCACCGAACCGGGAAACCGACCTTCTGAATATAATATAATATAATATATTTTTATTAAACATAATTAATATAATATAATATAGTATAATATATTCTTAATAAAATAAAATATAATAGAATATATTTCGTCCAAACCATACAAAATCGGTTCCGATTCGGTTTGGTTCGGTTCCTGTGCGGTTCGGTTCCGAGTTGGTTCGGACAAAGAAAAAAAACTGGAAAAACCGAACCGCGAAAAAATTATGCGGTTCGGTTCCGGTTCCTGTATTTTTCTCCCTGGAACCGAAAAGTCCCAGGCCTAGTCGTTAGATGCATGGAATATAGTTTGGATTTCGGAAGCTAGTACATCCACTGTAGACTAAGACCATCATCCGACTACTCAAAAGCCGCTTACCACCATCAAAACAGGATGAATGGCGAATACAAATCTAGTTTACATAATTCATTTCTATCGGTACATAAAAAGTTACACGAATCAATGATCATGATGAATCGTTGCCATTTCCAGCAGCGCTCAGAACCATTTCTTCGGCCTCAAAGTTTCCATCCTGCCCAAAGATGGGATGCAAAATGTAATGAAGATATATACATATGGATAATATGAATTCCTATCAGCAGAGGTAGTCATTAAGAGGAGACACGTCATTGAAACCATTACCTCCTCAGTTCCATTACGCAGAGGATTGGTGGTTCGGTGCGGCGTTGCTGTTGTTGTTGTTGTCTTTGAGAGGTCCTTCAAAGTTCCCTAAAATGTTCAAAATTTCCAAGATAAAACTCAATTTCTTTCTTTTACGTAATTCCATCCACAACTATTTCATGTCTCCAAGACGACTTCTATTCTATAGAAGGTAGAAGGACAGCCAAGAATTGTAGCAAAGACTTAAAGACTACTGCATAACCATCGGTATGCAATAACGATGTATAGAGGCACTCAGCACATTCAAACAAGTTAATGTACCATCTTCACATATAAGCAACATAATTGGTGGGAATACCAAATGAAAATGGAGTTTCCATAAAAGATAATGGCGTAACTCGTTAAGGAATAAGTAACAGAAAATTGGAATATCATAAGGACGGAAATGGTGGGGAGATCAAGTAATTATGCATGATATGGTGGATTTAAGAAGCACGTAATATCTCAATCCCCCAAAGTACCTTATTCGCCCACATAAGTCCACATGCATTGCAAAGAGTCCTTGGTCCCTCTGGACCACGGCGCATCATTGGAGTACTTAGTGAACTGGCCCCACAATGGCGGCAGCTGGTACCGTAGTTTCAAAAAAAAAAAAAAGAGGGGGTTAGAATGCATGTTTGATATTTGCATTTAGATCATTAAAACAACTAATCCCTAACAACATAATCACTGCTCCAGAATTCAACTGGACAAAAAAATACATCTCCACCCAGATAAAGAGTTTGTTCAATCCTAAATTTCGAGGAATTCGAACACTATCACCAAGTGATTATCAAATAAATCTACTTCTCTACTATGAAACACTATTCGTGGAATAGACAGCAGATAACGAACCGTAGGAAACGAAAAATACATTTTTGGTCAGGTTCCCCAGCTCGGGATTGGGACAAAGCTAGATACAAAATACTATCAGCAACTGTTTGCAAGAGAAACACAAATCACAGACGCGCATGTCAAATGTAAACTCACAAGACATCTTGAACTTGTGATACAGTGCCGTCAGTTCCCCAGTTCGGATTTGACTCCCAGTTCGCTGGAGAATCATCATGAGCCGGCTTTGAGGACGTAAATTGACCTTTGTTCCGTTGCATCCTTCAGAAGTTAAATTAAATATAATATGCAAATTCAACATATATACGGAAAATGCTCGGAACTCATGTATATACTGAAAATGCTCTGAACTCACTAATGCAAATGCAAACTGAACACAATATCTAAGTTAATGATTCATACCTCAAAGCAACTTCCTTACGAACAGTATAACGTATTTTCTTGTCAAAATTTCGTTCTTTCCGCTTCTCACGAAATCTTATAAGCGAAGCCAATCGCTGAGAAACATTGAGCTTCTGTGGGGTACTTTGCAAGTCCTATGAACAAGGTATGTTAAAGTAGTGCCACAGCGAAACAAAAACTAACTCATTCAGATGATACATACTCTGTTATTGAGAGCAAATACAGGAACAGCAGGAACGTTATGAGGTGCTTCATTCCCTCCCAATAGCAGAAGTACAGCTTGAACCTGAAGAAAACATGAACAGAATTAACAGCTTAAACCAAAAAAAAAATGTTTTTTTTTGTTTGTTTGGGGAGGGAGGGAGGGAGGGAGGGAGAGAGACTAATTTTATCAAATCAAGATCTGCGGGAACAATTTAATCAGGCTGGAAATGCTTGTATATGGATCTGAGATCATGGTGTACCCCTATGTAAGCAAATTCAAAACTTAGGCTTTGTTATTTGCATTTAAGGGGGTAAAAATAAAAAGTTATATCAAAGAAATTTTTTTGGTCGCGTCAAATATGAAATTGTTTCACATGTTCTGCACAGGCAAACCTAAAAAAGAGAAAGTACGACTTCAGCTGCTTTTAAGAGATTATGGAGTGCAAACATTTATTTCAGCTTTATGGGGCAACGTTAAGATTGTTAGGATTACCTAATAAGAGGCCAAGGGGAATATGGCGAGACCATGTGTAAGTTTGTAAAGTGCGCAGAAGGTAACATTAATAAACCAGTTCAGACATTTCGGAACACAATAAAGGTTGCCAGTTACATCACCAGAAAAATAATCTACTAGCACTATGAACCTTGAGGTGACCTTGCCTTACAATCAAATGTCAGAGTGCCTCTAACAGTAATAGATGAAAAGTGGGGTTCACAATACACATAAGCACACAGGATTTCCAGGGGCTCAGTATTTATAATCAAGGTAATACAATCAATAGGCATCGGGTAGCTACCAATATGTCCTTACAGACATGTAAGCACTATGGTTCGAATATAGTTATATACTAGGCAACACATGCATCAATGGCTATGTATTAACATATCAAACAAGTTAAACATCGCCTATTTTATTCTTCAGTACCACTGAAGTGAACTTAAAGTTAACTCAAATTAACAGATTTTATTGGCCAAACTACACAAAAAATAGTATTCCCTCCGTCCCGCTTGAAGAGGGTATATTGGTTAAGTTAAAACTTTTATTTTAGTCATTTTAATGAAGATACAACTCGTTGTAAACCATCTATCTTCACTTACTTTAAAAAAATTACAATAAACTAATATTGCAATTTATGTAAATTTAAGCATAAGTTGTAGTTAGATATTGAGTGTTTATTTTGAAGATAGACTTTTTTATTGGGATAAAATCATGTTTTGAAAGTACCCACTTCAAGTGGGACGGAGGGAGTATATAAAGTTCATTTCTTTATAAATACGAAGTTTACCCTCTCTGGAGTCACAGAGTCGAACACGAAAACTTGACCCCGGAAGGAAAGAGTAAGCTGATTATTATTCTCACTGCCCCCGACTGGTATCACTGCACTGTGGTCGTTGGATTGGTTCCCCATATTAGAAACATCTTCATCCATAACTTCATTTACCCCGTCGCCGCTGCCCATTTTATTATTGTCCCCATGGTCATCTTGATCAATTGCATGTCCATTACTGATGTGATTATGCAATCCATGATGATGTTGATCTTGCAAGTAGTGCATCATCCCAGCTTCACTCCCATGCATTCCGTCCATCTTCACAGTTCAGTGTACAGAATAAAGCACCAGACGAGCTTTATTTTGCTCACACACTACAGTACTTCAAAACTACCAAACTATTATCAAGCAGTGGGAATGTAGATAGTTCATAATAAAATTTTTAGGATTAATTCAAAAAACGGATAAGATCAAATTCAAGAAGCAGGCAAAAATAAAATAAAAAGCTTATTATGCAGAAGGGATAAGAACGGAGTAGTTGACTTGTTTCGCTTCTCGGACAATTGATCAAGTCTTTAACAAAAAACTAGATAATGGACATGAGTATGAACAGAACTGATAAATCAGTAAAGTAATAGGGAAAAAATGGCACCATTGGGGAGATCAGCAAATTTCGAGTAGGGAGCGAAACTCGAAGGCTGCCGTCCGGCAGGCGAATCGCTGGCGATGTGGTTGAGGACGGCCGATATCGCGAGTGTAGAAAAGTGGACGGTGGCGATTAGACGAAGATTTGGAGAAGATATTGAATATTGGTTGAGAGATGTAGCTGGGCGTTTCTGTAATTCTAGGGCTTGCAAGGGCTTTGTCGTCTCTAAACAACCAATTAAGATATGGATCAGAAAATGTTCAGGTTCCGAAAAAATGTGATATGGGTCAAAATTATTTTGAAATTAATCTATCTATATATATATCAAAAAAAATTATTTAATTAATATACCCATAAATAATATTTTATTACCGCAAATTATATATATATATAATTCCATACTTAATTAAACCGTAGATATGATTTTATTATCATAGGATCTGTAACCAATATAATTTTAAATTTAACAAATATATTATATTTATGACTTTAATACCATCGAAGATATATCAAAAATAATTTAGAATATATAATATATATATATATATATTTTAATTTTAACTAATATACTATAGATGTAATTTTATGGTATACATATAATATATATATATCAACTTTTTTCATACTGAATATATTACAAATTTATTAGGGATTCATTCCCAATACTTGCTAGTAGTGATATTAATCAAGAATAAATATTTGAAGACGGTGTGTCTATATCATTATATAGATATTTTACCGACATATCACATCATCTTTCGGTGCCATTATTGCACATCATTATCAACATGGAGTTGCCGCTCCCACATGTCATATTATGTTCATTATTAAAATATAGAACCGTAGTTCATACGCTTCAATGAACTATTCAAACGCAGAGTCAAATCTCATACACGTAATTCCAATATATAAATACATTATCATTGTATTCACAAAATTCACCCATACTGAGGGTCTGAATATCATAATGGATTCAATACTTTCGAATCTTCGTAAATATTTTTCGCTGAATATCATAAAAAGAATTTATTCAAGCACGACTCAAAATATTAAGGGTGCTAAAGAGAAATGACATCCCATAAGATATTCGATGGTTGATCGAAGCACAAGTTCGATTATCTGGCGAATTTTCAAATTCATTTAGGTGCATGCCAGGTACAGGTATGAATAGTTTTGCAAGGAAACAGAGAGCAAAAAGATTAGGTGGATGCTATAAATGTGCTCTCTGGACATGTGACGCGCGATGCAAATTTGTGGGGTTTGTATCTAAAAATCGAGAAGATTAGCATTTATCAAGAATGGAATGAGTAAGGAATCTATGGATCATGATATCCAACAGATTCCCGATACACATCACATTGGATACGTTCATCGTGAACTATTTGATATGTGGACACAATTTAAGGATGAACGGAAATGTTATAGTCAATGAAAAATTAGCATCAAAAGATCCAGTTTGTAAGTTCGTTCTATCAAAGTTGGTATAAAGTAAATAGCAAAATAATGCAAGTTGATGGTTTCCTTTTATTTTAATAAATGTTGTATTCCAATATTCAAATTTCTCAGCTGCCAATCGATAACGTTATTTTTATTGAAAAGTATAATATCATATCTTTCGTTTTCTCTTGCAATTTTATCAAAAAGAAAATAGTAAAAATAGTGATTTATCTGTCGCTCTTTTTTTCAATGAAAATAGCCAAGCCATTTGTCTTCTAGTAAGACGTTTGTTCTTTAAATTTGGGATCCACAAATCAAAAAATGTGTATCTCATAAAAGTATTTTGAAAATCTAGTGTAGAAAGATGGAGTTCTCAGAATCCTCATATAGATCTCATCCAATTAAAACCGTATGTATTTTAGGTAGATCCAAACTGATAGGTCATATCGAGTATATGAATATGGCATATCAATTCGTAAAAGAATTATGAAAGCACAAAATCGATATATTGTATTGTGGGAGTAATCATAGATTTTTGGGTTATCTATTAGAAGGTGCACAAAATAGGAGAATAATAGTGATGTCTTTATTGTTCTTTCAGGTGGCTATGGCACACTCAATCAGATATTCAATATCATGTCATGGTCTGAGCGGGACTTGTTGGAAAGTAAAACGCAGCGGAAGCGAAGTTTGGTAAAGATGATAATCGCGTTTTACGCATCTACGAGGATGAGATCTATTTAGGCATGCTAATTAATTTAATACTAAGACTAATAAGCAATTTAAATATTATTTATTATTTATTAATTAAATATGTTGATTATTAAAATATCCTAATCTATATACAAGATCATAGAATATTACCTTTTGAAGAGTATTGGTTACTTCCGTCTTGATCACCTTGTATTTCTACCTTTAGATCTTCTAGAGTATGATCCGCCTTGAACCGGACGTTGTGTGGGCAACGAGCTACCGGATCTTTCTTGGACAACCTTTGGATCGGCCGAATTCACCTTTGTATGTGATCACTTTATTTTTCTTTGTTTTCTAGTATTTTATAAACACTCTTAGCAAATTAATTGTGTTATCTAAATTGTAGAATCAAAGACACAAGTCTAGATTTACAATTAAACACAAGAGGGAAAAATTTGATCACACAACCTCACAAAAGCATGTACAAATCGGTCATCCACCCTTATCTCCTATATATAGGCTCTTGGACTACTACTAGGGATCTTAAGGAGGATTATGGAAGGACTCTCAATAAATTCATCTTACCTTATTAGGACTCTTCCTAATATTATGAATCTTCCTAATATAATGAATATATTAGTATCAACTTAGTCCACTAAAAAGTTGATATTGCACTTCCTACCAAAATCCCAAACTACGAAATTGGGCTCCTCATTAAATATATTATTTCCCGTGTTTAAGATATCGAATGCCCATTAATTAATTATAAGCTACTCACAGCTTTAATTAATTAATATCTTATCCAAGAGTAGTACCACTCGAACCTTATTATTATATCGGAATTAAATCCACATGCAGGGTTTAATATAATAATCATTATCGAGCTCCTCAAGGGGACATCATCAACCCGCATGAGTCGGGACAAGATTTCTATTAATAATAATAACTGTCGTATAAACAATATTATTGTCCAAGATACGAGGCTTATTGAGTCGATCATTTTGATTACCACCTATGATAAATCAAAGCAATAATTATTATAAATACACAATTAAATATTATATACTTAGAATTAAGAAATAATAATTATCCGAGATTTACGTTCTTCTTACAGTCAGTACAGAAGACACTATCTCACCTCGATCCAGTTCAACGTATGCAAATACGCTAATGTATGTTAATAGTCAAGACCAACTATTCTCAAGCATACACTACAACCTTTTATATAATTTGTCTAATAATTATATAGGTTGTGAACTATTATATTATTTTATAAGGCACCGATAATGTGATCTTCCGTGTGACACCAACACACCACATTATCTACAATATAAAATAATTAGACATTTCATTTGCATAACCATAACGTGAATAAATATGCAAAACATGTGATTAAATGTAATTAATATTCTCATAGGTAGTAACAGGGAAATTAGGTAATACAAGCATAAAGTATGCTTTGCAGTATACAATCCTAACAATCTCCCAGTTGTACTCAAAGCATGCTTTTAAGTATACTACTCTATTACATAGTCTCTCATTTCTCCCACTTATACTCAAAGCAATGCTGCCATACACTGTAATCCCATTCCTTCCACATGCCTTTCAAAAACTTTTGAAGGTAGGCCTTTCGTGAAAGGGTCAGCAAGATTATCTTCCGATGCAACCCTGGCTACAACTACGTTTCCTTCTTTTATGAAATGTCGTATGATGTGGTACTTGTGGTTGATATGTTTACTTGCCTGATGGGCTCGTGGTTCCCTTGAATTTGCGACTGCACCAGTATTATCACAATAAAGTGTAATACCCTCTGGAAAATCGGGAATCACATCTAAGTCCTGCAGGAAGTACTTGAGCCACACTGCCTCCTTGGCTGTCTCATAGGATGCCACGTACTCGGCTTCCATGGTAGAGTCCGAGATGTATTTCTGCTTCACACTCCTCCAACTAATGGCTCCACCTCCCAGGCTAAACACATAACCCAAAGTAGACTTGGACTTTTCTTTGTCCGATGAAAAATCTGAGTCAGTGTAATCCACCGGAAACAGGTCGTGTGATTGATATACAAGCATGTACTCCTCAGTCCTTCTCAGGTACTTGAGTATGTGCTTGACAGCAATCCAGTGTCCTGGTCCTGGGTTTGACTGATATCTAGCAACCATGCCCACGACATGACAAATATCTGGTCTAGTGCAAAGCATAGCATACATGAGACTTCCCACAGCAGATGCATAAGGGACCATCTTCATGTCATCTATCTCCCTTTGTATCTTAGGACACATGTTCTTAGATAGTTGAATTCCATTTCTGTAAGGTAGAAAACCTTTCTTGGAATTCTCCATACTAAACCGCTTCAGCACTGTATCGATATAGGATGCCTGGGATAAGCACAACATTCTTTTCTTCCGATCACGAAAGATCCTGATTCCAAGGATGTGTCCTGCTTCTCCTAGATCCTTCATATCGAACTGCTCAGATAGCCATACCCATACGTCCGACAATTCCTTTACGTTGTTTCCAATCAGAAGGATATCGTCTACATACAGTACAAGAAATACCAACATGTTTCCATCGCATTTCTTATACACACAACTCTCACTCGGACATTGGATGAATCCATATGACTGAACAACTTCGTCAAAACGAGTGTTCCAAGATCTAGATGCTTGCTTAAGTCCATAAATGGATTTCTTAAGTTTGCACACCAAGTGCTCTTCTCCTTCAGCAATGAATCCCTCTGCTTGGCGCATATAGATTTCCTTGTCTAGACTGCCATTCAAGAATGCAGTCTTAACATCCATCTGCCAAATCTTCAGATCCAAATGCGCAGCTATAGCTAAAAGAATCCGGATTGACTTAATCATGGCTACCGGCGAAAAGGTTTCATCATAATCGATACCCTCTTTCTGAGTGTAACCTTTTGCAACAAGCCTCACTTTGAAGGTTTCAACCTTCCCGTCACGTCCTTTCTTTCGCTTGTAGACCCATTTACTCCCAATGGCTTGTACACCATCAGCTCTACTAGCTCTCACACTTGATTGGAATCCATAGATCCCATTTCTGATTCCATTGCTACTTGCCAGGAGTCAGCATCTTTATTTTGGATTGCCTCCTTATAGGTCCAGGGATCTGATTCATCTTCGCCTGGGATTGAGTCCGAAGACTTTATCATGCCTATGAATCGTTCGGGCTGACGAACAACCCTCTCACTATGACGAGGCAAATCCTGAGTTGGTGTAAAAGTATCAGAATCGATACGTGGTGTAGTATCAGTTGGTGCTTGTACGATTGGTATAGACGGAGTCTCGCCCCTCAGCTCTTCCAGAATTATCTCGCTCATGGGATTGTGACTAATCATATAATCCTTTTCCAGAAATCGGGCATTGGTGCTAACAATGACCTTCTGATCCTGGGGACTATAGAATAAGCCACCCGTCATTCCCTTAGGATATCCCACAAACACTCGTACTTCTGTACGAGATGCCAACTTATCAGCTTTCTTATTCAGCACACGTGCTGGAGTACCCCAAATCCGAACATATCCTAGACTGGGCTTACGCCCACTCCACAGTTCTGTGTGTGTTTTTGGAACTGACTTCGAAGGCACCATGTTTAGAATGTACACCGCTGTTTTTAAGGCGTATCCCCAAAACGAAATAGGTAAATCTGAATAACTCATCATTGATCTAACCATTTCTAAAAGAGTCATATTCCTTTTTTCAGCCACACCATTTTGTTGTGGAGTTCCCGGCGCGGTGAGCTGGGACGAAATCCCCTCATTCGCCAAGAAATCTAAAAACTCTCCACTAAGATATTCGCCACCACGATCAGATCGTAGTGACTTGATACTCTTCCCATGACGCTTCTCCGTTTCAGCCTTGAAGTCTCTGAACTTGTCAAAGGCTTCAGACTTACGTCGCATCAAATAGATGTATCCATATCTCGTATAATCATCTATAAACGTGATGAAGTATTCGAAACCACCCCTAGCCTGGATATTCATTGGACCACATACATCCGTATGAACCAATTCTAACACATTCTGAGCACTGTTTCCCTTGGTTTTAAAAACCCTTTTGGTCATTTTACCTTCCAGACACGGTTCACAAATTGGAAATGGCTCAACTTGGAAATCATCCAATGGGCCATCATCTACCAATCTTTGAATCCTTCCAAGGTTTACATGTCCTAACCGTAAATGCCACAGTTATGTTTGGTTTATGCTTGAAGGTTCTTTTCTCTTTTTAGGTTTAGATCAAGAGTTAAGTGATTTATGCATAGGAGTTTGTGCAATATTAACGACATATAGTCCATCATTTAAAGTACCTTTGCAAATATATTCACCGCTTCTTTTCTTAATAATGGTATCGTCATCAAAAGAAACTGAATAACCATCCCTTTTTAATTTAGAAACCGAAATTAAATTCATTCTAAAATCCGGTACTAATAATACATTATTGAGAACTAATAATTTATCATTAATCTTCAATTGCATGACTCCCACTGCAACAACCATAAGCCTGGAATTAGTGGTGCCACCGGCCGTGAACCGCCGGTTCCGAGCCCGAACCGGCGGTTCCGGTTCACCAGAAGAGGTGAACCTGAACCGGCCCGGGTATTCTGTAAAGGGCGGTTCGCGGGCCCGAACCGGCGGTTCGGTCCGGCCGAGAACCGCGGTTCGGGTTGAACCACCGTTCCGCTTTTTTTTTAATTTATAATATATGTAATATTATTTATATCTTTTTTTTTCTAAATTAAATGATGAAATTTCTAAATTTTGTAATTTACAAGTGTTGACTCTTTGAAATTACTTAAGTTAATTTAATAAAAATATAATAAGTTATTAAATAATTTAGCAAGTATGGATCCCGGAGATTCAACAATCCTACCCGGAGGCACATCACATACAACAAGCACACAACAATAGTCGATTATCAAGACAAGCAACATTAAGCATCACAACCTCCTTTCAAAGGAGTAACGACTAACATCACATCATGTCGAATACCCACCGAACAAACATACAATTCAATACACAATCCTCGGCAAACAATTATGGTCTATTATATTCACTCAATGCGATTATAACGTCTCTCAACGCATTTAAAATAACACACATATTCCGAGATCATATCCATTCACGAAGTATTCGAATTATCGTTGAAAGACAATATTTATCGAGGACATACCGATCCTTTTTAACGTTCATTAAACATTGGATTTCGCATAAAATCATTTATCAATAATTATGCCGATGAAATATGAAATGTATGGGCAAGATACTTGCCTCGATATCACGAGCAATGGAAAAATGAACGGATACGGCCGGGTAGCCCTCAAATTCCCGAACACTATCTAACGCGATAAAGACCGAAATTACTACGGGAAAACACCACATGAATCATCAATCACCAACGGAATTCAACATCGGAATCATCGAGCACCTATAATCCTCCGTAAGGAATAATAAAACATGATTACGACGAGAATCAAGGCCAAAAACAACGGAAATCCCAACAAACTATCAAAGGGAACTCATTCGAACATTTAATCGAACATTAAATGTTCAAGACCCTTCAAGAACAAAGAAATAACCCCTCGGGTCGAACGAACCAAAGATACGAGTATCCAATCCGTAGAACAAGTTCAAAACAACGTTTATACAACAATTAATTGATCAAAAACGGATTGGAATCGAAATCAAAAAGGAAAATCCCCAAATCTACAAAAACAAGGATTCAAGCCAAAATACCTTGATTTGGATGAAGGATTCAAGTAGAGGTCGAAAATCTACAACAAGACTTGAGGTGGATGATCTCTACAAGTTTGGGAGCACTCAAATCGCCCAAAAATCGCCCACAAATCGCCCTAGATGGAAGGAGGAAGAAGAGAGGAGAAAAATGAAGTTTTCTCCTCGAAAATCTGCTAAAAACGCAGAAAAAGCCCGTGTGCCGCGGCCCAGGGCCAAAAAAAACGCCCAGGAATCAGCTTAGTGCCGCGGCACAGCTGAAGTGTGCCGCGGCACACGGTACAGTCCACTTCAACATGAAAAAGGCACATCGTGTAGTCTTAGCTATTTCGACCATAACTCCTTCGTCTGGACTCCGATTGACTCACCGTTTGAACCATTGGAAAGCTAACTTGATTCTCTATAATATTACAAAGATTCAGAATTTTTGGAGTTTCCAAGAATTAATGGTGACTTTACAAAGTCGAACTCCCACGTGAAAAAGTCGATTAAGGACACGGAACTCAACAAAACGACACCGAAACGAACTCGGATGACAAAAAGTGCAGAATTAATCATTCTCGAAATGACGAAACGGTCATGAGCGAGTCGTCAAAATGGGCTCCGGCCGAAAAAATAAATTTACCAAAAATCGAAAATTGCGGATATTACATTCTACCCTCCTTAAAAGAAGTTTCGTCCCGAAACTTAAAACAAGTAGGGGGAGCAATATACCCGCCAGGAAAACTCGACGAGATACACAAAATAGAAAACTCGCGCCCAACGGCGAAACGCTGCAAGAAACGCAAAGAGACATACGGCGTGAAAACGCGCTCCACGACGACCAACACAACGCCAACGTAGAGACATAATAAAATCAATAAGTGACAAACGTCATCAAATAGATAGTACAATCAGATCGATTATCCGAACAATCACAAAACACAACGAACGAAAATCAATACGATTGACCAACCTAACGGTTCATCAATCCAAACGCGAGTCAAACGCTGAACAAACACGGAATTCCACCGCCCAAGGGTTGGAAGATCGAAACGAGACTGATTTCCCGAACTTAAGGGAATTACGAATGAGTCTGAATGTTCAACAATCACGAAATGAGATCAACAAAAACCGAACAATCAAACAATCGAACCACAAAGATCGAGACAACAAAAATTGAACGATCATGTTCGGATCACGAAGAACAAGAAGGTTCAACCGACAACTCCGAGGTTCACATCTCGACTCGAGACAAAACATGATCCGGTGAAAACAACAAGATGCACACTCACATAAGATCCACAGGAAAGGGAATAACAATTGAAAAGTCACACGACGAACGAGTAATTCCGAAACAATACCACCCTCGTTCGATTAACAAAAGTAAGGGGCAGGGCAAGCAGAAAATGTTAACAAACATAAATGAGTCGACAGAGTCGAAAATACAGAAGTTCCAAATCCGATCCACTTCGAATAAAAGAACTAGTAGAACCAAAAGATGCTACTTCCGAACAAGGTTCACAAGAATCGAACCGAACTCGGAAAAGTCACAGCGATAACCAGATCGACCCAAAACAAAATCACAGCTCATTCAAACGATGAAACCGAAATACAGAACAAGCTCAGACAGTATCAACGAACACGGGCGAATCGATAGACTGGAGAAAGAGAAAATATAGAAGCCAAAATAATACGGGTATTATATTCGACCTCATCTAAAAGAAGTGTCGTCCCCGAAACTCACAACAACGAAACCAATGTGACAACACAACAAGCAACTGACAGAAACATCTTTCAAAGGCCTCTCAAAGCCTATTCCGATGACTGTGCTGAAGCGCGAACTCCGAAAGTCTCGGTAGCCAATTCACAAAACTGAATTCGGTGTCCCTCGAGTCCACACTTGAAATGTGTTACCGACGAGAAGGACAAATTTACACGTGCATGCCCCGGCACATCACGGTTGAAACGCCTCGGCTCGGCATACCGAAAATACAAATGCTAGATACAATGGGGCATAACGTCGCAAAACAACATAGTGGAGATGCCAACTCAGCACAACAAGGAATCATAATACATATCATATACAACGATTACCATCGTAAAGTAATACACACACAAACACTACAACAACGACGGTATCGTTCGGCGACCTCAACGGCCCGAACGATAACCAGCACATAATTACAACCATCATGAAACAATCACACATGTACACAAACGTACAAACTCAAGCTTCAACAGCTCACACCCGTGCGACAACACGCAAATCACCATGAGGCGACAAACAGTAAATACCAGTTCACACCTCTCACAGAGGGCTAGTACAACAAATGCGTGGCAACGCCTCGACGTTCATGCCACCAATTCGATCATACTCGGGAGCAAACACCATAACGACAATACAAACATCATACATACATTCCCAAACGCAAACGGGAATTGATAGGTTTTAAAAAAAATGAAAACCACCTCTTGAAAATAATTTAGAAAAACACCGGTTGATCTTGAGTATCACTTTACAAAAAGTAGTGCAAACATTGTTATCGAGACTTTGAAAATCGTCTTGCGTTTGAACAAAAATGAGGACACCTTCTCTTAGTGAAAAACTTCCAGAATATCCGACCCTCGGGTCTAAGTAAAAGTGTTTATAAAACATTTGAAAATATCTCAAAATATTTTGGTCCTCGAGTTAGAAGAATTTTAAAATATATTGTGGCACCTTGGACGTACCACGAGAAAATAATTTATTTTAAAAGTACGTCTCGAATTTTAATTTTCTAAGATACTCAAGGTTTTCAAAAATAATTCAATGGGCTAGAATGCCCAAAAATTTCAGGTAATTACACGGAAATATTACACTCCCGGTTCAGCCCGGGAATATTACACGCCGTGGGCCCCGCGCCGGAACCCACCAGGCTAAAAACTATTTACAAAAATGCCAAAAAGGCTGATGATGGTATTATTTCAAAAACTTACAAAAGCCATTTACAAAATACTAAATACCGTCATAAGAATTTCGCCAAAACGATCAAGGCCATAATGCCAAAAACTCGGTTAAGGGAATCGGTTTTCGAAATAAAACTCGGTCGGTAAAATACCGAAAGTCATTACAAAAGAACTCACGCAGTGGATAAAAGAAATACAGTTCAACATGCACAATCCAGCAACACTACTCCTCATATGAACGAAATATGAGAGTCAAATAACCACATATCACGAAATCAAAATCCATAAGAGAATTCCGTCACTTAACAAATAATCATAAAAATAGCTCGTGTCACACGAGGCACAACACAAAGAAGGGAGACTTACATTCACAGGTCGCACGAAGATGATGATCGCCCACGATACTAATCACGACCAACAAACTCAGACGACGCGTCGCGACACGACTCAGTCAGATAAAATCCGACGAGACAAAACTCAATAGACACCACTGACCCGACAGCCTAGGTTTCCACAACCTAAGCTCTGATACCATTTATGTAACACCCCCAATCCGCTCAGAGATATTACACGCCGTAGACCCTCTCCTCGAGGATCTACCAGGCTGATAACTAAAATCAAACACCTAAACATCGCCTTTAAGGCTAAAATGACTCAGTAGACCGATTTGGTCTTTCAATAATAACATACAACTCCATTCCAAACACATACCCACGCAGGGGTCAAAATACAATAAACTCCGTACAACGGGGAAAAGATACTGCAATGAAAAGAAAATACAACTAGACCAATACGACATCAACGGATCCTCGTGTGATTAGTATCGTTCATCTTTCATCATCCTTCGTGCCGACCCCGTGCTATGCTCCAAAACCCGAATGCAAAAATAAACATCCACCCCGAATACTCGGGGGTTAGCAAAACTCCACTGTTTTGCTAGTGCAAGTATAAATACGAAAACAAGCCATACATATCATACTCCACAAAAACAGAATAATCGCGAATATACTTCCCGAGAAAATTCACTTGATCAAACCATTCAAAACGTGAAAGGTGGGAAATAACCCAATGTCCATATTACAAAACATTTGACGATCTCGGGAGTTTAGAAAACATTTGGGATATAAGAATTCTAAAACCTTTCGAAAACATTTAGGGACACAGACCAAAAGTCATTTTCCAAAATTCAAGTTCCGGTAACAATACGCAGGGTCCACAACCCATTTCACAAAACACGGGGTCCGTGACCCAAATCACAAATCACATGTTCCTAAGGATTATTCGTGCCCCGTGCTAACAAGCCACGAACCTCAGATGCTCCCGAAGAACAAACCCGAGTGAATAACCCAATAGGAAAAACATATCAAATCACATGTCTCCACGACACGAATATCACAACCAAACCACAACCATAAGTTATCCCGGCATCGCGCTAACAAGCCACGAACCTCGGAGTCCCCGCAAGACATACCCGATGATAACTCCACAAGTTATCCCGGTATCGGGCTAGCAAGCCACGAACCTCGGAGTCCCCGCAAGACATACCCGTATTGGATAACCCTACGGTTTCGCCCGACCCATACTAGCAAGTATGGATCCCGGAGATTCAACAATCCTACCCGGAGGCACATCACATACAACAAGCACACAACAATAGTCGATTATCAAGACAAGCAACATTAAGCATCACAACCTCCTTTCAAAGGAGTAACGACTAACATCACATCATGTCGAATACCCACCGAACAAACATACAATTCAATACACAATCCTCGGCAAACAATTATGGTCTATTATATTCACTCAATGCGATTATAACGTCTCTCAACGTACGAAACTAACACACATATTCCGAGAACATATCCATTCACGAAGTATTCGAATTATCGTTGAAAGACAATATTTATCGAGGACATACCGATCCTTTTTAACGTTCATTAAACATTGGATTTCGCATAAAATCATTTATCAATAATTATGCCGATGAAATATGAAATGTATGGGCAAGATACTTGCCTCGATATCACGAGCAATGGAAAAATGAACGGATACGGCCGGGTAGCCCTCAAATTCCCGAACACTATCTAGAACGCGATAAATGCAAAATTACTACGGGAAAACACCACATGAATCATCAATCACCAACGGAATTCAACATCGGAATCATCGAGCACCTATAATCCTCCGTAAGGAATAATAAAACATGATTACGACGAGAATCAAGGCCAAAAACAACGGAAATCCCAACAAACTATCAAAGGGAACTCATTCGAACATTTAATCGAACATTAAATGTTCAAGACCCTTCAAGAACAAAGAAATCACCCCTCGGGTCGAACGAACCAAAGATACGAGTATCCAATCCGTAGAACAAGTTCAAAACAACGTTTATACAACAATTAATTAATCAAAAATGGATTGGAATCGAAATCAAAAAGGAAAATCCCCAAATCTACAAAAACAAGGATTCAAGCCAAAATACCTTGATTTGGATGAAGGATTCAAGTAGAGGTCGAAAATATACAACAAGACTTGAGGTGGATGATCTCTACAAGTTTGGGAGCACTCAAATCGCCCAAAAATCGCCCAAAAATCGCCCTAGATGGAAGGAGGAAGAAGAGAGGAGAAAAATGAAGTTTTCTCCTCGAAAATCTGCTAAAAACGCAGAAAAAGCCCGTGTGCCGCGGCACAGGATGAGTGTGCCGCGGCCCAGGGCCAAAAAAAATGCCCAGGAATCAGCTTAGTGCCGCGGCACAGCTGAAGTGTGCCGCGGCACACGGTACAGTCCACTTCAACATGAAAAAGGCACATCGTGTAGTCTTAGCTATTTCGACCATAACTCCTTCGTCTGGACACCGATTGACTCACCGTTTGAACCATTGGAAAGCTAACTTGATGCTCTATAATATTACAAAGATTCAGAATTTTTGGAGTTTCCAAGAATTAATGGTGACTTTACAAAGTCGAACTCCCACGTGAAAAAGTCGATTAAGGACACGGAACTCAACAAAACGACACCGAAACGAACTCGGATGACAAAAAGTGCAGAATTAATCATTCTCGAAATGACGAAACGGTCATGAGCGAGTCGTCAAAACGGGCTCCGGCCGAAAAAATAAATTTACCGAAAATCGAAAATTGCGGATATTACACTCTGAGGGTTCCGTAGCCTCTGGTGCGGTTCCACGGTATTCATATATGTATTGACGTGATGCTATGATATTTAGTTATTCCGGAATACTAGTCTTGAATTGATGAATTGACGGTTATATTTACTTTATTGTCGAGGAGTATTGTGTTTCATACTTGATATACTTGCACTAGCTATTCGACGGCTAACCCCTTTATGGGGGAAATACTTTTTATGTATTTCAGGTTCCATGAGAGCGGACAGGCAGGTATCGGGTCGGCATGAAGATGGTGGGCAAGTGTGATACTGTTTCTTTCCCTCGATTATGTTTTGAGTTTTCCATTCAGTGTTGTTGTACTGGAATGGTTATTGAATACTCGAGTATTGTTTTCCATTTTCCTTGATGTTCCGGCCTGTGTTTGCCGAGGTATTGATTCGTGTTATGATGTCTGTGGATACATTGGTTATGTTTTGAATACCCTTGTATTGTTCTTCATACCATTGTATGTAGACCTTCTCGGTCAAAATTGATAGTTTCGCGTATGTTTAGCCTTGTGGGTCCCACGACGGGGCTTACGGCGCTGTAATATCCCCTGAATAACTTGGGGGTGTTACATTGCCCTTGCCTGGATTCGAGTCGCGCTTTAATTGTGTGTTTGAGGATCTTGTTCACGGCCTCTACCTGCCCGTTTGTCTGAGGGTGATAGGGAGCCGAGAACAACCTTTTGATTCCCCACTTCTCACAGAATTGCATGACTTCTAAGCCGTCGAACTGCTTTCCGTTGTCGGAGATGATGGCCTGGGGCAGACCGAATCGGCATATGATGTTTTTCCAGATAAACTATCACTTGTTCTTGGCCGATCTTGTTGAGTGGCTCGGCCTCAGCCCATTTGGTGAAATAGTCGACCCCTACGATGGCAAACTTACAGCCTCCTGGAGCCATTGGCAAGGGACCTATAAGGTCGATGCCCCATTGCGCGAATGGCCAAGGGCTGTACATCTAGGTGAGTTGTTCGGGGGAGAGTTTAATGTTCGGGCCCATTATTTGACACCTATGACATGATCTGGCGTAGGCGATCGCGTCCTTCTGAGGTGATGGCCAGAAAAAACCTTGCCTGGTTGTCTTATGGATGAGAGCTCGCCCGCCCGCATGATTTTCGCAAATCCCGTCATGGATCTCGGCTAAAACAATACGACCTTCCTCCTATGTAATACACTTGAGGAGGGGAAGGCTGAAAGCTCGCTTGTAAAGCCGGTCGTCCAATAGGGTATATCTGGTCGCACGGAGCTGGAGTTGGCGAGCTTTAACACGGTCGTCAGGGACCGTTCCGTCCTTTAAGTATTTGATGAAAGGAGTCATCCAATTCTCCTCGGCAGCCGCAATCGTGGTAACCAGGATTCTGTCGATCGCCGGCCTTGTCGACTTTGTGATTTGGATATTAGAGAAGTCGGCTGCCCCCTCAGATGATGCTAGTTTGGAAAGGGCATCGGCCTGGGAGTTGTGCTCTCTCGGGACTTGTTCGATTAGCACTTCTTCAAATTTTGTGCACATTTCGGCGACCAACTCTTGGTATTTGACCATCTGTTCGCCGCGCGCCTCATATTCTCCCTTGACTTGTTTCACGACCAAGAGGGAGTCCATGAAGATATGGAGGCGACGAACATCCAGGGCGAGGGCTAGATCGAGCCCGCCTACCAAGGCTTTGTATTCGGCTTCATTGTTGGTCGCACAGCCAACGCACGACATTAGTGAAACTTTGTCCGTCGGGGTGATGAGGAAAATCCACCTTTGCTCTCGGGTGGTCGTGAGCCATCCACATATAATTTCCAGGCAGGTCGGCCGATCTGGGTCGGACTGTGAGGGAATGTTAATTCCACCACGAAGTCCGCCAGAGCTTGACCTTTGATCGTCGTGCGAGGAGCGTATGTGATACCGTATTGGGCGATCTCCAGTGACCACTTGAGGAGTCGTCCGTTGGTGTCCGATCGGTGTAGAACTTGCCTTAGAGGTAAAGTTGTCAGGACTTCCACTTGATGTTCGAAGAAGTAAGCCCTTAGCTTACGAACACTCATGACAAGGGCATAGGCGATCTTCTCCAATGGTGTATAGCGTGTTTCAGCGTCATGGAGCGCTTGACTAACATAGTAGATCGGCAAGTGGACTTGTCCCTCCGCTCGCACCAAGACGGCACTCAGCGCGACCTCCGAGGCCGCTAGATAAAGGAATAATTTCTCACCGGGGATCGGCTTTGCCAGGATCTGGGGGTTAGATAGATATTCCTTGATTTTGGCGAACGCTACTTGACTCTCATTCGTCCATGTGAACTTCTTGTTCTTGATGGTCGCGAAGAAAGGCTTGCTTTTATCGCCGAGCCGAGATATGAAATGGTTGAGGGCGGCTAGACAACCTGTGAGGCATTGCACCTGCTTGACGTTCCGCGGCTCCTACATGTCAAGGATCGCCTGAATCTTGGTGGTTCGCCTCGATCCCCCTTTGGCTCACGATGTGCCCCAGAAATTTTCCGGAGCCCACCCCGAAGTTGCATTTCTTGGGGTTCAGTTTCATGTTGAACTTCTCGAGGATGGCGAACGTCTCGGCGAGATCATTGAGGTGGTCTTCTTTCTTGAGGCTTTTGACCACGATGTCGTCAATGTAGACCTCCATCGTCTTTCCGATCTGATTGGCGAACATTATGTTGACTAGTCGCTGGTAGGTTGCCCCTGCGTTCTTCAAGCCGAACGGCATTCGGACCCAAAAGTATATGTCTTTTTCCGTGTGGAAAGATGTGTGTTTTATGTCTTTCTCCGCCATTAGGATTTAACGATATCCGGCGAAGGCATCCATAAATGACATCATTTCGAAACCTGCTGTACTATCGACCAAGTGATCAATATGAGGCATCGGAAAGTGATCTTTTGGACAGGCCGCGTTGAGGTCGGTGAAGTCGATGCATAACCTCCAGGAACCAGTTGGCTTTTTGACGAGCACCGCGTTGGAGACCCACTGTGGTTCGTCTGTGGCTACTCCGATTAATTTGTTGTTGAGTAACTTTTGGACTTCTACGTCGAGCGCCACGTATTTTTCGGGACCAAATTTCCTACGTTTTTGGTGAACAGGCTTCATTGCCGGGTCGATCTTTAGATAGTGGCAAGCGTGCTCAGGACTTATGCCAACCATATCTTGATGCGACCAGGCAAAGACTCCGATGTTCTTACGTAGCAAATTGATTAGATCCCCTTTTAGTTCGCGGTCGATGCTTGCGCCGATCTGTACTTCCCGTTCTGGATGAGCCGGATCTATCGTTATACTCTCCAACTCTTCGACGGGGACGGTCGCCTCTTATTTAGAACGATTTCCGGACTCGATCCTTGGATCGATGTCGAGACTTGGCTCGTAACCGATCCTTGGCTCGATGTCGTCCGTCAACCGATCCGAGATGGCATCCTCTGAGTCGGGTTGGTACGATGTGCTCGGCTTGTCGATATCCATGGGTTGATCGTCGATCGTTTCAATGTTACACATATCATGGGAAGTATTGAAAGCAGTAACGACATAGGAGTAATTCAAACATCTTTTTGCCATTAGCTGATCTCCTTTTACAGTACCGACCGTCCCATCGGCAGTGGGGAATTTGATACAGTAAAAGAAAGACGAGGCGACCGCCTCAAAGGTTTCTAGAAAGGGGCGACCTAGGAACCCATTATAGATGCTGGGCCTATCTATGATTACAAAATTTAGGTTCCTTGTAATCCTAACCTTGGGATCGTAAAAGCATATTAGCTCGATGATGGGATTATTTTCACGTTAGCCATATCAGTGCTACCATGTGATATCATCTTATCATACATCAATATTTTTTTTGTTAGATAATTTATTTTCATCTATCCTTGTAATACAGATAATGGTAACTTCTGGTACATTTGATAAACTATTTTTATCAACATCCAACAATCTTTTGGTAATGATAATTTCTAGTAGCATATAATCACTTTAGTAGTGGTAACTTCTGGTACCATTTAATGAAATGTCAAATAACAATAATATCGTATATATGTTAACAATAATTATACTGGGGTTATATCACCATGTATATATATTGACAACATTCTCTAATATGTTTGTTGTTACCCAAAATATTATCCGAAAATAGTATTGTTGGAATGATCGGGTAACAAACAAATGCGAGAACACTTCCGTGAGAAAATAAATAACACAAGATTTGTCGGGGTTGTTAATCTCGGGCTTGAATGCTCTCGTGAGATGTTATTAATAAATATACTGTCGAGTACAAATATTAATGTTAGAATCTATTACAATGAGTGTAAAGACTTCTAGTTATCTAAGCTGTAGAGCGTGTAGATTTCCGGAAGAACCAGATATGTAGATCTGTGAGTTCTTGCTTGGGATGTATGATAAGTGTATATGAATATCACTATGAATGTGTAAGTGATTGCCAGATGAGTTTTTGATTCTCTTTCTCTATGTATTTTGCACTGTATTCACGGTAATAATCGCGTCTCTTTGCCTCTGTTGTTTGCCTCTTATTTATAGGAGACTAGGTTGCTGGGTCCTCTCCGGCGATCGCGGGCGACCGCCGTTTTTTATATTATAATAAGATGGCCGATCGTCCCGTCACGTGGGGCTGTTCCCTTAAAGTCTAGGGCTGCTGCTGGTGGCCAGCTGTGCGAGCCAATGGGAAGCCAGCACGCGTCCTGGGTCGCTGTCCGGGGAGGACCCACTTTGTACCTTTCGGCGGCCTTGTCGGTAGGTGAGGTAGGTGACAGACTGAGGTCAAAGGTCCTATCTGTCGGTGCCCTTTGTGGATCTGCACGTGGGCCACCGTCCAAGATTCGGTCTTCGACGACTTTGACGGATGTTGGATCCATACGTGGCACGAGACGATCGTCTCTGGTTCGCACATCAAAGACGATCGCCAGATACCAAAAGACGGTCACTGTATGTACCGATCGCTGGGTGTTTGCCCAGAGCATGTTCTCTATGGTTGGCTTCTCCAATCGTGATGCCGATCGCCATCGAGGCTCTGATCGTGATGCCGATCGCCATCGAGGCGTATAATTCGCCGCACAACAATGTTAGAATTAACCAACAATTGAGGTGCTTTTGAAATAATGTATAATATGAATATATGTAAAATATTATATTACATATATTTAGTCGATAGACCGACCATGTATATATCAACATAATGAAATAATTATCTTTCATAAGCGAGAGTCATATCTCCAAATTCAGTTAAGGTATTCATAATAGTCCAGTCCTTTATGATAATGTATTTTATTCAGAACATAAATGCAGTAAGCATACAATGATTAATATATGTTGATATTTATCAAAAGTGCTAACAAAGAATAAATACAGAAAATATTCATAACAAAAAGTAAGGACTCTTCTTCCGTATTAAACTTTATATAAACAACTAATACAGTATATGCAATGACTAGCATAATAGCGAATGCCAACATCAACCGATCGAACATTTTTTGAGAAAATATATGTATTGAAAATTTTTAAGAAGATGAGAGAAAGTGAGTGAATTGTTGAATGAAATGTGATGCATGTATAGAGTGTAAATAGCCGTTAATTAGCCGTTCGGGAGGAAAGAGAAAATATAATGTGATAATTATGAATGATTTAGTAAAACATTAGTTTTATTTTATACCCAAGATTTGATATAAGAATTTTATTAAAACTAATCAACCACAAATATAACTTACTCCTTTTGGTGCTCAATACCATTTCACAGTACAATATGCATAGTTTATATCTTGGGTAGGGGTGTAAATGATGCGAGTCGAGCTCGAGTATTGGTATAATCGACTCGAACTCGATAGCCATTTCTTAAGCTCGAACTCGACTCGAAAACACTCAAGTAGTTAAAATCCAAGCTCGACTCGACTCGTTAGTATGTCGAGTCGAGCTCGAGTCTGAGTCGAGTCTACTCGAGTCGAGTGTTGACCGAGTTTTGACCGAGTCGATTTCGAGTAGCTCGCGAGTTGTCTCGTCTCATTCACACCACTATATAATATCCTTGGACGAGGGCCCATAGCAGGTATATTAAAGGAGAGCCTTCCAACCTCCTTTAATAGTCTCATTTGAGTCACAATCATAATTACATGGGCGTCGGGCGATGTCGGACTAGGGATTTAGCTTAAATTTACTACCCACTTGTGAGCCAAAATAAACAGCAGTCAACCGATGTGGGAGAAGCTATTTTGCTTTTAACTCGTGTGAACACTTCAAACACCCTTAATCAATATAGAATAATATCTAATTTTTTATTATCTAGCTAGTAATTTTAATTTTTGACCAATAAAATTATTATTTCTTTTATTTAAAATAGAAATCTAGTATGTATTAATATTTTTTTTACTTTTTGTCCAATTAATAATTTTGTTATGTTATATTTTACAAATTATATTATAAAACTAATTATATATATGTAAAAAAATTCAAGTATCTCACGACCTTATCGAGTCGAGTATTGAGTAGCTCGACTCAACTCGTTAGTATGGCGATTCGAGCCCGAGTTCGAGTCGAGCCTACTCGAGTCGAGTGTTGACCGAGTTTTGACCGAGTCGATCTCGAATAGCTCGCGAGTTGTCTCGTCTCGTTTACACCCCTAGCTTGGGGTTATACCACTTCAAGCATTAATAATAATAATATATACGGTACACAACTTGGGGTCATACCACTTAAGTATAATAATACTATATACGATACATAACTTGGGGTCATACCACTCAAGTATAATAATAATATATACGGTACATAGCTTGGGGTCATACCACTCAAGCATAATATATATATATATATATATATATATATAGCTTGGGGTCATACCACCCAAACATAACGATATGTATAGTATAGAGATTGGGTAATCCATACAAGCATAATGATATGTATATACAGAATAAAACCATAAAGAAGTTACTACCGTTGAAACTCTTTAGTAAGGACTAGAGCTTTCATGTTGACAACATGTTAGAAAAATGCAAGAAACTAAAGAGAATACAAAGAGAATAAAGAGAATATAAAGAAGGTATTTCTCTTGGAATCAATTTTCATTAAGAACTGAAACTCATTTATAAGAAAACTTTAGATGACACAAACGTAATTTCATAATTTTATAATATATTATCTTATTAGGCACTTCGAGAAGTGCGCATTTCAACACTCCAAAAATTATAACTATAATTTTGAACAGAATTATAGCTAGTGCTAACCAGAAATAGTGTGTCAATAACACAATCCTTTGAAAAAATGACATTATAATTGGTAGTTGTAATATTGAAGGCTCATAAAAATTACAAGGTCCGTTTTGAATTGCAACAAGTAATTTACATTAAAATTATTATTTGTCTTTATTTTGTTCTCTTTTCCATCACAATTAATTAAAAAAGAACATAAATATATTTTGTTCTATCAACTTCAACAATACAATGAATACTATCTACCAATATTATATGACTCGTTCCATCAATTGGTACATATAACCTATTTTCATCCCCATCGCCATAGTCTAAACTACACCACTTGCCATTAAAACGAATGATAATCTTTTCCCAAATATTCATTTGCCAAACAAATTTCCAAACATAGATTAGATTAAATCAAATCAAAACTTATAATATTTACATAGATTAATTATTATTTGAACATTTCTTAATATTTCAATTCAACACATTAGTTGAAATTAATATATGCAATAGATAAAACTCCATTATTAATTAAGTTAAGGTAGATGTGTCTTTCTTTTGGAGTGGAAACAACTCTTGCCATTTGAGATGAGAGGAACTCCTGATGTGAGAATAGTTTTTAGAAGAAAAAGTGTTGAAAGTATTATGTAATACAATCAAGTGGACATTAAGGGTTTATTTGAGTAGTGTATTTATCCATTCGCTCCCTCCCTCAACAATTATATTATTAGATTACTCTATACTTTAATTACTCGAATGGTAAAAGTAGATTCGAGTGCCTACTCGGATTGTTATTCGTGTACTAAATATGACCTGAACGTATACTCGATTGGTTAATTATCTATTAAATGTGACTCGAATGGTTATTCAGATTTTTACTCGAAAGCTTGCCCCTATATAAATTATAACTTGAATTGTTACTCGAAGGGTTACTTGAATGCTTACTCGTGTATATACTCCGACTCGAAGTGTTACTTGAATGGTTACTCGAAATACTTACTCGAAATGTTACTCAAAATTAAAAATATGACTCGACAGATTACTCGGATGGTTACTCAATTTAAATTTTTATCGAATAATTACTTAATGGTCACTTGAGTGAAAATTTTACTCAAAGTTGTATCTTATGACATGATTATTCTGATATTACTCAAATGTCTATTATATGACTTGAATGCATTCGAGTAAATATCATAATCAATAATTTTGATATCAAAAGAGTTATCGTTAAATTAGGATCGAACAAAATATTACTTCCTCCATTCTCCATATTTTGAACTTTTCTTTTTAGTACGTTTTATTTAGTCACGTGCGATTAATAAGTACTAATAACTTTTATACTATGGTGTGACTCTTAATCCGCTCATATTACAATTCATAATATACTTATATAACATTTTTATTAAAATTCCCAAGAAACAAATCTGGTGAGAGAGGGAGTATTTTATCTATACTATATAATACTTATCCTCCTTAATTTAATGTGGAAAGGGGATTTAATTGTAACTTTTAATTGTAAATATATGAAGAGACTATTTTTATTGTAACTTTTAATGTAAATAAACTAATTTAAATACAAAAGTTATGATAAACATCACAATGCAAATGCACCTTCTAATACACAAGGTGATTAAAATGAACTTTTAAATGATAGTATAAATTACAAGATGGTTAAATTTTATCTATGAAATCTTAGATACAATCGGTGCATCGCACGGGTTGAATAAACCAAAAAGCAACATACGGGTTAGTAAAGCCTCATTTCATATAACTAATTTCATAGACTAAAATAAAAGGACAATAACAATAAAAAAACATATAAACTTCTCTAAAAGGCATTTAAATTATGCCATCTGCTCATTCAATCGTCTGCCCCAACATTACGTACAAAACACGTAGATATTCAACTAAAGACCGTGCATCGCATGGGTTGGATAATGGCTCGTATATAAAATGGCACAAAAAAAATTTTCCCAATTAAATCTGCCCATTTTGTCACTCAGAGCACTGATCAAATGCGACTCCCGACTTCGAAACTCCGCCGCTGCCGGCCGCCCCCACCGCCACCACCACTCCAGCATATCGTCTGCCACTACACCTCCTCCTCCACCTCTCATTCTTCACGTTCCTTATTCAGTAGGCCAATACACCACCCCCACCACCACAAGGGGCACCGCAGTTTTAACACTGAATGGTCGCCGGAGTTGCGCTCCTTCTCACCTGGTGATTTCGTTTCATCTGCTCGTCGATTCTCTACCGAACCCAATTTCTCTGAATTGGATGAGCCGATTCTTCCGGTACAAACTATCATATCGATGCTCGATTCCTATCACGATGTCACTGGCTTCCCTTGGTGAGCACGATACACTTATATCCTTTTACTGAACTTTAGCAATTAGCACGCACTCACATGTATATTTATGCACCAATGTGTTTGCACTTCCGGGACAAGTATACAATAGCCGCGCAGTTTCGGGTGCTGGTGCGCTGCTGCAGAACTCACGGGAACATTTGTCTTGAAGTTGAGATGAGCCATTTAAATTTGGAACTATAAGTATTTTCATGCGTATTGAAATAGTTTTTCTCTTGTCTAATTTCACGAGTCGATTTTCTAGATCGGGTCATACTACTAGAATTTTTTCTATCGCATGACTAATCCTTCGTACCTGCTTCTGCCTATTCCATCTATGCTGGTTGATGTATGCTGTATGCTAACAATTGGAATTATTTTACCGAGTTGTGTTTCTGGTTTTCTGAATATTGGAAATCAACTTAACTAAGCTGAATTTTGTAGGTGGATAGTAATATCGTCATCTACGGTGGCAATGAGACTTGCATTATTTCCTTTAGTCGTGTTGCAACTCAGAAAGTTGAAGAGGATAGGAGAGTTACTGCCTAAATGTGAGTAATGTATCACGCTTGGTTACGTTAATTTAACTCATAACTCTTTTGGTGTAATTTCTTAATGGAGCAATACATTTATTGATCATGAACCATATGTCCCTCAATTTGATGGATTATAGCTACTGTGGCCTTAGACTGATATCGAATCAGACAACGTGGATTAGTTTAAATAGGAGGGACTAAATGTTTTGATACTCTTCAGTGAAATAAGGCAGTTCCTTAAAAATATGCACCCTTCTGGAAAGCAAGTATAGGTATAGTTTTTTCAGTCATCAATATTTCCTTTTCTTTTTCCCCTTTTTCTTTTTATCACTATATATATATATATATATATAGTGATATATATAATGTCTCCTTCGTATGAAGGTTGCGACACGAAGGTCATCCGGCGTAAAAATTTGCTACTTCGTGTTTTGCATGATTATACTGTTAACTAATTTTGACCATTATTTGACACTAAGTTTCATGCCGTTGACCCCAACTAGTTGGGATTAAGTTGTGTGTGTGTGTGTGTGTGTGTGCGCGCGCGCGTGGTGTTAATAATGTGTGGAAGTGATTTTCTGCAACATGACATTAATTTTCTTTTGTTTATTTGTCCCTAATAGTACCTCCACCATTTCCGCCACCCCTGTCAGGACGAAGTTTCAAAGACCAGATTTCCCTTTTCGTGAAGGAAAAGAAGGCTGCTGGTTGTCCTTCTGTGTTTTGGTTCTTCTCATCGTTTATTGTTCAGGTCATAGTTCTCTTTGTAATTCTCAGATGATATCTTAACCGTTACTTAATAAATCTTATCCTGTGATGCCATGTTATTTATTCGATATCAATCACATTCTCACTTTATGTGTTTCCCTTTTCTGTGACCAATATCATGTAGATATAGGTTCGATCCTATCTTGAAAAAGGCAAAAAGAACAACTTATTACTGGAGCTACTTATGCATTATGGGATCCCAATCCTAACAATTACCCAACTAGAATCATGCACACTTTATTAAAAAAGCAGTTTTTTGGTCCTCGCATATATGCAATCAATAATATGAATATTTGAATCAAGTTCAATGTTGTTATCATAGTCGTTATCTGTGTTAAATTTGTTTAGCACTATTGGTTGACTTTCTCAAATTGTTACCGCAATAATTTCAATACTGATTCCTCACCTCATGCATTATTGTAAAGAAAGATTTGGTCCTAGACCAACTCTTAGCAAAGACCTTCAAGAGCAATTTATTATATTTCGCTGTAGTCAGTTCATTAGATTGAGCTTCGTACTTTTTCTTTTACCTGATCTTGTAATAAATTTGCAGGTCCCTTGTTTTTTCTTGATGCTCATGAGTGTTCGTAGAATGTCACTGGATCATCACCCTGGTTTTGATACTGTAACGCCCCTTCACACCTGATCGTGTTTGTAGTTTAAGTATTATTAGCCTAATTATGCTTTTGTGACTTTTTAACGTTAAATATGTTTTGTGATTTTGCCCCCCACCCCCACCCACCCACCCACCTATTGACGAATGTAAATGTAAAATTTATCTTAAAACAGGGAGGAATGTTATGGTTCCAGAACTTAACTGAATATCCACATGGTGTATTGGGTCCCGTTTTCCCATTATTCATTGCAGGCTTGTATTTCACCCATATTCAGGTTAAGGACACTACTCGGCTAGAACTTAATCTTATTATAATGTTTTATGATTACAGATATGTATTTGAAAACAGTGTGGTTTTCTTTCTTAATTGTGGTAAATAGACACTGGTGTTCGGGGACATAATTCGTAATGGTTAATGACGAGTCTTCCATGAAGCATCACTTCTTTGTTTGCTGATGCTCTGTTGTGGTGGTCAGGGTTGAGAAAATTCACATCTCGTGGTTCTGAGTTCATGCTATAAATTTCTAATTAATCAGTTTAGCTACAGTAATTACGTGTGTCTTTACTTGTGCTTTCTCTATCTAGCTGATAAAAATACACCCCCCCTTTGTCTGGGTTTATGAGATAGAAGAGTTGGAGGATTTGGTGTTAGGGGAACATGTTCTACTTCCAATGACATAGGGCTACATTTTTGTCTCTCCTCTTCCAATATGAATTTCGTTGTTTCTTTCTCATTTCAATGAATTGGTTGAAATTATACTTTTTGCATAATTCTTCATCGGATGTAGGCTTTAGGTGAGAGCTAATTGTTGCCTTGTTGGTATACTTCACAAACTTGTGTTCAATAATCTCATTGGCTTGTATGAGTTTCAAATACTTCATGGAGTAATTAGTCTTAGATACAGGTCGATTTTAAGACGGGATATTTTTAGGTCATTTGAAATGAAAACGAGTCATTCAAACGAGTTGGAGGAAGTAATAACTTAACTAAGATTCTTAAAAGTTCTTTGATTATTTTCATTATGTAGATCTGTAAGTGTAACACTTTGGTTCTTCTGCTTAGCAGATTGCACTATGGCTGCATTACAAATGGAGTTTCTGTTTTAATGCTTTGTTCAGCTTTTACCCCTACTTTTATGATATTAGTTGCATAATAGCTCTAAATATTATATTCATTATGCATAGGTTTGAAAGATGCTTATTCATGATTATATGCTGAATTACTGATATTCTGGTTTGGTCCCTGATCCAATGTAAAAGGTTTTCTTCTTTTTTGACTGGTTCTGTCTTTTCTGTAAGCCTGCATCATGGCATTTATTCTTGTTCCTTGTTACAATTCTCAGTGCGACATGCTAACATTACACCATATAACTTTGCAGTTGTCATTTCAAAAATCTACATTTGAACAAGCACGAGGGTCCTTAAGATTATTAGCAAAGGTGAGCTTTACAAGTTATGTACCCGATTTTCTGCCCCATCCTCCTTTCAATCATCTGTTAGGGCCTTTGCTGGATCCTTGACGAGTTAGTAATTGAAGATCACATACAAGAGATTTCCTTAAGAAGTTAATTCATCTGAAATTATCTTTGGCTACCGTTTCAACTACACATTGACAGATTTAATTCCTATAGTTATCATATTGTATAAATTTCTCTGTGAATGGAGGCTTATTGATGATATTGGTGTAACGGTTATGTCTGCTGCATCATATATTTTATATTTGAACATAGGAGTGGGAATAATTTCCACGAGATGTGCTGCTCACTCCTCCCTATTATACCAGTTGTTGATCCGAGTTTTTGGCTAACTGAAAGTGTGTGTGTAACACACACACATGCACGCGCACACACACACACACACACACACACACACACACACATATATATATATATATATATATATATATATGGATTTGGGATCAAATGAGAATGGTTCTTATCCTGCGAATTGCGAATATGCATGAGTTTTGTACTAATTATGCATGAAATATATGCATTTCGTGCATCAAAATTGCAATGCATTAAAATATGCATTATATGCATCAAAATATCGATGCATTAAAATATTGCATTATATGCATCAAATTTTTGTGAGAATAAATCTAGGCCATCCATTTATCAAGATCTATGGATGAAATTCATTCTTATTTCTCAACTTAAATTGCATTCATTATATATATATATTTTAATGCATTGCAATTTTGATGCACGAAATGCATATATTTCATGCATAATTAGTACAAAACTCATGCATATTCGCAATTCGCAGGATAAGAACCATTCTCATTTGATCCCAAATATATATGTACATAAGCACACATATACACTTACATATGTAGATACATGCATTCTGTAAAAGTACATTTGACGAATCTCTATTAACGATTGTCATTTATGAGATATTTGAAAAGAGTGCTGACAATGCAATTCCATCTTTTGCTTTATAGATGTATAAGACATATTTGCAAGTGATGACACTGCCTATTATGATCGCTACCCTCAATGTTCCCCAGGTAAATTGAAATTGGCCACCTTCTGGATGTACGTTGTTACAGATTTTGTAATGTTGTTATTGTTGTGGCATGTTGACCACTTCATACAGGATGTGCCAATTCTTGTTCACATTATCTGCTTTTGTAATTGATTTTCTTTTTTTATTCCCCCCCTCCCTCTCGTGTAGAGTTGGTGTCCATTGTGGGGTTGATTCAAATTTGCATTCATCTAAACATGTGATGTTTGATGCCTTTCTTAAAGCCTTATACTGCATCATGAATTAGATTCAATTTCGTTACTGAACTGTGAATTTTCATACTTAAGTGATCTTCCCAGCAGATGACATCAATCAAGAATATGCAATTACGTGGTTTACTTTCTCCTCTAGTCTTCTTGATTATTTCTTTGAATGATATATTTTTCGTACCTTGCAGGGAAGCTTAGTATATTGGCTTACAAATAGTTCATTGAGTTTAATTCAGGTTGGTACTTCAGTTCCGAAAGTTATTATAGAAAAATCTTTCATACTAGATACCCATGAGAAGAATTCGATGCTAGTATTTTCCTAATTGCTATACCTCCTATTAAGTGGACTGCTTTCGACTTGTCTTACATTTAAGGAATTAATGCTAAACTTACAGTGGTTTTCTTCATGGCACTGTACAAAAGAAATTTACTCAACCTTTTATTATTTACAAGCTTATGAGATAGATCGAATACAATACGTTCTGTTGTGCTAATTGATTATTGTTGCTCCTTTGTTCCCCTCCCAATCTTCAGCTATTATGCCTCCGTCATCCCAGATTTCTCGAGTATTTGGGGCTTCCTACAAAGAATGCTCCGGTAGTAACTCCGTCTATTAAAGAGCGAGCGAACTCAGGTTTCACGGATATTGTTATACTGACAAAGCAAGGAGAAGTCCCTGCTCCAAGTCTATCACCTGCTGAATTGGTTTCCGTGAGTGACGATGTTGCATCATACTCCTTTAAAATGTTTTGAACTCCATGGACGTTCTCTAATTATGCATATTTCAACAGTATTCAGTCAAAATCTTAACTGATGGCCATAAGGAAACTGCAATTAGATTACTAAGGTAAACAAAACATTTGTCTTCAGATGATTGGCTCTCTCTTCGATGTTCATGTTGCCTTAGCTGAATGATGAACTGCAGACTTGCTCTTGAAAAGGATCCTGGGTTTGTAAGAGCTTTGCTTATACTGGGGCAGACACTGTTACAGAACAAACAATTTTCTGAAGCTGCTGAGTGTTTAGAAAGTGGCATTTCAAAGGTCTGATTCACTATTATATTCTTAACATACACATTTTCTCTGTGGTAAATAGAAGATGTCACGAGCTGCGTACTTATAGGGTATCTGCGTCTCTGACAAAAAATGAAAGCTGATGCAGTGCTACCCCTTTTTATTCAAGTGAAACATCATTGATTTCATTACATTTATTTTCGTTGTGGATGTTCTGAGACATCCATGTTTCAAGTTTAGCCACAAACTCTTGCTCTCCTGTAATTGTCCCTGATTAAATGATTTGGTCTAACGTCCCGTGCAGCTCCTTGAGGCTGGGTATCCTACAGAAGTGGAAGCCGTTGACCTTTTAATTCTCTCCTCTCAATGGGCGGGGATTGCAAATGTGCATCAGGTACTCCTTTTGTAATTGCGGATTTTATGAATGAAGATAAGGATCTTATGTTTCCGTGTGGATTTCACCTTTATCTTTTTTTTTACAGCAGAGAAGGATACATCGACCTCGCAAGAAAATGCAAATTTCTGACATTATTAATCTTTAAAAGATACTATTTACATCATTCACATTGGTCACATATAAAATAATACTCCCTCCGTCCACAAGCAACTTACTCCTTTGATTCCGGTACGAGTTTTAAGAAATTAGTTAAGTGCGTTGTGTGATTGGAATAAGGGTCCCACTTTTCTTGTAGTTTTAAAGTGAAATGTGGAGTATACTTACTAAAAATGGAAAGAGTTAAGTTTTTTGTGGACGGACCAAAATGGCAAAAGGGGTAAGTAGTTTGTGGACCGACGGAGTATAATTTTCCAGTAGCACTCTTCCACATTGGGGTGGGAATGATGATTTAAAATGATTCTTTTGCTTATTTACTTATCAAAGGGATAGTACACTGCTACTTGCTACTATTTTTTTCCCTATTAATTTCCATAAAATATTATTTTAGGTCCTGCAATATTATCAGGGCCTCTCGAGGCTCTGCCGTTGGGAATCAATGGCAACATCTGAATATTTATAAACTTCAAATTTAACCCTCATTGTCCTTCAACTATATTTTTTTTTTCTGGAAATGCTGTGCAGGGAAAGATGGAGAAGGGTCTAGTGCACCTAGAAAGAATAGCTCGATTAGAAGAGCCTCAAGATTCAAAGAGCAAGGCCCACTACTATGATGGTTTAATTATTCTTGCAAGGTATAACTTTGGTGCCACAACTTGTCCCTTTTTCAAGACCGTTTGCCATTTAGGATATGTTAATTTGTCTCTTATGTTTAAGGTATAATTGCCAAAAAAAAAAAAAAAACTTATAAGGTTTGGCCTAATTACCAAAAAAAAATATGTTTTCAAACTACAAACGCACTCCGACTTGGTTGGGGTTTGTATTTATCTAACAATCAGCTCCCTACAAGGATGGCAATAGTAAAAGAGAAACAAATGTCAAGGGTGCATGTGTAAATTAGAAAGATAATAATTGGGTTTCTCCTTTGTAATTAGAGTTGTTATATCTTGCATTCAAGTTCATGATGCAGTATGGACCCGGAAGCAATACACAAGGTATGGGTGGGATGAATTGATTGGAGTATCTGTCATTTCCTCATTTATCTCTTATATATTCATCACGGGTTCATAATGCATTATGGACCCAGGTGCATGATATAAATTCCCTTGTAATTAAGCTAAACATACGGTTAACTCTTGTAATTAGCCCGAATTTACTTCACCCGTGAAAATCGAAAAATCATATTATTATCTTTTAACGACTGCCACACTGACTGAGGTATTTTGGCCCTTCTTCAGTACTTTACTGGTTGTAGACCGCAAAGCCGACTCATTGAAGTACTTGCAGAAGGCCATTGCTTATGATCCAGCCTACAGCGTGTATCTCGAACACTTGGAAAGTGATCCAAACAATATTGCCAGTGATCTAGCTAGCAGCAGGAGAGAATTATGAGTTAGTACAACATTTTAGTAACTTATCATCTTACTTTTTCTTATGCATTTTGTTGCCTAAGGACCCCCCTTGGGTGATTCTTTTTCACAAATTTATCCTAATAAGCTGTTAGTTAGAAGGGCTTCAACAATAAATTAAATTACATTTTTTTTTTCATGTCGCGTCCGTTTTGTTTGGGAAATCACCGAGATGCCCCACTGAGTTGGTGGGACCCACCGATCTGATCGACCGCACCATGCCACATCATGTTGTGGCATTGTGTGTGTGTGTGTGTGGTTGTGGGATCGTGGTCGTGCTTGTTATGGAGGATATTTACATGCATGATGTACTTTTTCTTTTTGTATTAATTGGCCAATGGTAGTTGTTCGACACATGTAAGTTGGCCAACACAAGCAGCGATTCTCTACCACACACCAGTGGATGAAAAGTTTGAAGTTGCATTTTTGAGTATGTTGTTTATAACTTGAGCACGTTTCCATGATAGTACAATGATGGAGAATAATGCTCGGAATGGCAGTGAAACATGAGGTACAGAATGCGAATGGTCGAAAATTGTGGTATCAAATGTGTGTGTGTGTGCGTGCGCGCGCGCGCACGCCACGAGTATTGGTTTCTAAATTTAGCTAAACTCCGCTACCGGTGAATTTGTTATACGTAAGCTTTTATCTTGAAAATGATTTGTCCTTCTAGCTAAAAAATAAGCCCTATATTTTTTTTTACGTCTTATTACCCCTTCTCCAACCAACTTGAAGAGTTTAGTAACTTTTTAATTCTAATTATTCTAACGGATGTATAACTTTTTAAGGCCGTATGCTTTCACTTTTTTTTTTCAATTAACCAATATTGTATTTTAATTAAAAGAAAATATTAACTTTACAGAATATTATATACATTCTAATAAAATATTAGGATGTTATTTTGAAGGTCGATGTTTTTATTAAATACAACAATATCAGAACCTTAGTCTCAAAATATTTTGGGGTCGGCTAACAAGAATCATTCCCTGAAAACGTCAAGTGTCTCCGATAGAAAAGTCATATGAAAAGACAAGAGTGAAAGGTGAAAAGTTTAGTACTTAAAAAAAATGGTCTTCAAATATAATCAACCATCTGAATTCTCTCACTCCATATCATCCTATCCAACGTCATAACTCCTTCAATCCCAATAAATCTCATATCATTCCTTTACCCCTCACCAGCTTATGCGCTTCCATTCTTCAAGCCTCCGCACCGATGCATTAATCGGCCTTCGTATCTTAATCGATTCTCCAACAGCTTATCCTCTATAGGACCTATTCGTACTTTTTTCTTAATCACATCATTTTAAGTCGATCTTTTCTCGTATGACCACACATCCATCTTAGCATACGTATTTCCGCCACGTTCATCTTATGCACATGACTATGCTTTACAGCTCAACATTCAGTGTCGTATAAAAACGAACTGCTATTGATAAAATTTGACCTTTAATCTGTAAGGTACACCTTGATCACATAGTAACTCCGTTGTGCTCTTCCATTTCAACCATTCTATCTTAATCTTATGGGCTACGACACCGTCTAATTCTCCACGGTGAGATAAATATTGAGATAAATTATGTTGTAAATACTCTTCACGTGGAACATAGGGAGTATTATTTTTTCCCCCATTAGGCTCGTCGGGCTTAGTGGATTAATGATGCAGGGATAAGTAGTTGGGATGCAATGCCTCAACCCTCAAGTTCGAACCCTCATTTCTGTACCATTTCATAGAGTACTATGATTTACTCGCTGCTACAGTTTGTAGGTTATAGTATGCACTTTTGAAGGGATAATGAGTCGGTAACGGCGACCGCTGGCTAAGTGCCGTTGGGAGGCGCCTAGGCGGACCCAAGTGGGGGTATTCAAAATAAAAAATAAAACTCATCAAAGCGACGCCATTTTCATATTGGATAATGAATCGGAATATGAAGAAGTGCTTATGTATAGTTTTGTGATTGAGACTGATAAAGTGAGAGTCGTATAGAGGGATACGAAAGAAAAATAGAAATTTAATTCATCTAGCGTAAAAACATGTTTATGTGCTTATGTTGGTAATTTTATTTTGTTAAGAATTATTGTATTTGATCAATTAATTATCTTATGTTTGATTTATTTAGTTAAATATATACTCATTTTGTCACGTTTTAAGTTTTCAGTTTGATTTTTTTAAGTCAAACTAACAATACTTTGACTATGATTATTTATTTTAAATATATAAAATCATAATATTGTAAAAATTATATTCAATTTATTCTTAATAATATCAAATTATTTGAGCCACCACTTCCGCTATAGGTTTTCTAGAAAATATTTTATATACATTGCACGTAGCCCCATTTTTTTTTTGGACAAGTAAGATTACTGTTTTTTTTATATATATGTTAATGATGTGTTTTTATAAAATATTGTGATTTATTTTGGTAGTCCAAGTAACATTTAAAAATATTTGTTTCGTAAATATTGTGGATTAGTTTTAAGTTTTTTTATATCATGTTAATTGCGCATATTGAATTAATCTGTATTTTAATTAAATCAGTTAAGATTGGTTGTAGTTTTTCGAATAATTGATAAATAAAGTTTCGAACTACAAACACAACAAATTAAGATTACAAACAAGATATGTTCAAAAATATTATTACCGTAACGAGATTTTTTCTCAAGGCGTCAACTACTATTTAGTTTAATAATTTTCTTAAGAAGCATTATTTGCATGCTAACGGTTTGAGAATCGATTAAGATGATTCGGGCATGTGAGAGGAAGGTCGATTGATGCACCGGTGCGGATGCTTGAAGAATGGGGAGCGCATAGGTCGGTGAGGAGTAGAGGAAGACATAAGACATGGATACGAGTGATTGAGAATGATATGATATTTCTTGAGATTGGAGAAGTTGTGGCGTTTGATAGGACGAGTTGGAAGGAGAGAATTCGGGTGGTTGATTATATTTGAGGACATTTTTTATTTTTTATTTTATTTATTTTTTATTATTTATTTAGTTAGTTAGTTATTTTTGCATAATTATTATTACTTTTTTTTACTTTACGTACTAAACTTTTCACCTTTCACTTTTGCCTTTTCATATAACTATTCAGTTGGAGATGACTTGACGTTTTCAGAGAATGATTCATGTTAGCCGATCCCAAAATATTTTGGGACTAAGACTTTAATGTTGTTGTCGTTGTATTGTACTTTAGTGTTACAGAACATGTCGGGTTCGCTTAGATGAGCAGAGGAGGGTCTTGCAGGAGCAGATTGACTCTATCGATGCCTAGTTGATGGAGGCCGAGGGCAAGGCAGAGTCCCGTCAGTTGAGGATTTCGGCCATTCAGGAGTTACGAGAGTTGAAACACCTGTCTCATTTGGATCTAGCTCAAAAGGCGAAGATTCACTCGGGTATTAAGGGTGATGAGAATTCGGGTTTTTTCCATGGGATTATTAATCGCAAACGTAGACAGCTCGCGATTCGGGGTGTTATGGTAGATGGAGAGTGGATGGTTGATCCGAGTCGGGTGAAGGAAGAGTTCGAGGTTTTTATCATTCGTTGTTTTACAAACAACAAGGTGTTAGGCCTGGGACTAGTCCTGATCGTTTTTCTACTATATCGGAGGAGCAGCGTGAGTTTCTACAGCCCAGTCTTCTAGAGAGGAGATTAAACAGGCAGTTTGGGATTGTGGTGCAGATAAAGCTCTGGGTCCTGATGGTTTTTCTTTTGATTTTCTGAAGAGGTATTGGGATTTGGTTTCGAAGGACGTGATTGCGTATGTCTTTTATTTTCATGGGCACCCCTCCATTCCTAGGGGTGTAACTCGTCTTTTTTCACGGTTATCCCGAAGATTAGAGATCCGAAGCATATTAAGGATTTTCGGCCTATTAGTCTGATTGGCTGCCAATATAAGATTATTGACAAACTTTTAGCTAATAGATTGGCGGAAGTGATTGGTAGTGTGGTGAGTTTGGAGCAGTCTCCTTTTGTGAAAAACAGACAAATTCTAAATGGCCCGTTTCTTTTGAATGAGGTGGTTTCTTGGTGTAAGGTGAATTAGCAACAACTTATGATTTTTAAGTTGGATTTCGAGAAAGCTTATGATTCGCTTTCTTGGGACTATTTCCTTGACATCATGCAAATTATGGGGTTGGGCTCTCTCTGGTGTGGATGGATTAGGGCAGTTTTGAGGTTTGCTAGAGCTTCTATACTAGTTAATGGTTCGCATACTCGTGAGTTTGCAGTGCAGAGGGGGTTGAGACAGGGGGACCCGTTATCTCCATTTCTTTTTATTTTGGCTATGGAAGGCCTTCATGTGGCGTTGCTTCGGGCCCAGAGGCAGGGGGTGTTTAGGGGAGTGCAGATTACAGGGATGGAGGTGGAGATTTCTCAATTGTTCTATGCAGATGATGTGTTGTTGTGCCCGTGGGAGGTTGAGAATGCTAGAAGGATTGTGCGTATCCTTAGATGTTTCTTTTTGGCGTCTGGCTTCAAGATCAATTTACTAAAGAGTAAATTGTTTTGTATGGGGGTGCCCGATGACCTTATTCAGGCCACGACTTTGGTCATTGGGTGTGGTGCTTTGTCGTTGCCGTTTACTCATTTGGGGGTTCCGGTTGGTCAAAGTATGTCTTGTATTAGTTCTTGGTCCGGTTTGGTTCAGCGGTATACAGACAGGTTGTCAGGCTCGAAGGCAAAGACCATTTCCATTGGGGGCCGACTTACTTTGTTGAAGTCGGTCCTTGGGTAGGCGGGGGTGTATTTCATGTCTATGTTCCCGGTCCCGATTACGGTCCTTAATTCATTGGAGTCCCTCAGGGCTCGTTTCATATGGGGAGCGGACTTGGGAGAGAGGCTGATGCACTGGATGTGTTGGGATAGAGTTTTGGCGAGTTTGGAAGGAGGGCTGTGGGTAGGGAGCTTATTTTCTTTTAACTGAGCCATGTTGTTTAAATGGAGGTAGATATTTTTTCACAGCCCCGATGCGTTGTGGGTTAGGGCAGTGTACGCTATTTATGGGGTGGATGGGGGTTGTTCTACTTTAGATCCTTTGTCGGCTTCAAAGGGTCATTTGAGTGGTATTATTCATATCTTGCGGCAGTTTAGAGATCGGGGGTTGGACTTTCAGAGCATGTGTCATACGCGTGTTGGGAATGGTTCATGTTGTAACACCCCAAACTAGGCGGATATTACAGTGCCGTGAATCCCCGACTGGGACCCACCAGGCAAATGAAAATGATGAATTAAATAATATAATTGTAGTACCGAACCACATTATATTACCAAACACTCCGATGAGGAGTTTAAGTACAACACACCAGGACAATACCGAATACTAGTGTATTTTATATGAAGATAAAATACACCACCCTGAATAAATAAACATTACAAACGGAATTTGCAAATGGAAAATACAAATGAGAAATAATCAAATGACTGGAAATGATCGAACAAACGGAATGACTGGGCCCCTACTAGTATCATCGGGACTCGCCGTCAACATGCTCTTCCGTGCCTTTGCCTTGCCGTGACTCGAAAACAAAATCCTCAACTGGCCGGGCCATACGAACAACAATCCTCAAGAGTTGAAATTACACAATCATGAATTAACTGAAGTTATGAAATATTCTTAGTTATGAATTACGCTGAAGAGGAGCATCATAGTACGCCCGTAATGTCCTGTGCAAGTGTACAAGACGAATGTCCGGACACACCCGTCCTTGTACCTAATTAGTCTCACGGAGGTAAGCGTTACCGTGTGCACGGTCCGATGTATCGGTGAACCCAATACATGACCATCATGTGCCCGACTAAAAATTCCACACAGCCACACCCGGCCACGCAATATGAACCCGGAAGGTCACATGAACGAGAATGACCATGATGAACACCAATGAATAAGTAATAATCTGACAAAGTCAAGAATGACTCACCGAGATGAGAGTAATAATGAAATGAATGATAGCTCAACGAAAAGATTGGAACCGTCGTTCCTTATGACTGAAGTGATTAATTGACAATAACAAGTTTTAATATGATTAATACAATGATGAATGAGTTATGATTATGAATAATCAACAACAAAAGGTATGAATATCCTTTTAACCGAGTAAGAATTAACTTACACAATACCGATGAAGAATGTCCGTCCACGAACAACGTCCTAAGTGAAACACCGGTCGCTCGAACAACCTTGAATAACAATAATTACCAACAACCGTTCAATACACGCATCAAACAACAAAACACGACTTCGAAAATATCCAATCCCGAATATGTCGAAACCCACACCAAAATGAGTATTTCAAACCATCAAAACACTTTCAAGGATATCAATGATCCATTAGGAATCCATAACTCATGATTATAACGACATCAATCGGAAAATCCCCAATTAACCGAAGTCAACCCCAAGGGTTCTTGAAAACAATTCCGAAAATAACCATTAAATCCGTAGGAATATATTTATCCAAGTAGATAATCCATAACTTAACATATCCCAATGATAATCCAAGCTTACACGAAGAAATCGGAAGGAAAACCCAAAAATCCGAAATTCTAGATCCAAGAGATTAATACCTTTGATTCGACGTTTCGGAGATGATGAAGTGATGTCAAATTCAACTCAAAGACTTGAAGATGATGATTGATGATTACACCTCGAAGAATCCCCTCTGGATCGCTCGGAATCGCCCAAAAATACCGAAGGAATGAAATGAGATGAAAAATGACGAACTCTGACTAAACTGTCCAATTTATACTCAGTCCAGGTTAGCGTGCGCTAGCCCTTGTGCATAGCGTGCGCTAACGAGTAATTTGGGTAGTCCAGTACCCACTGTCCGAACACGGTAGCGTGCGCTACGTACCTCTTTGTAGCGTGCGCTACGGCCATACTACTAGCGTGCGCTAATATCCATTGTTAGCATGCGCTAGCGAAATATTTGACGCCCAGTACTGGAGTCCAGAAAACCATCTGCCCTCTGATCTAACCTCGATAGCGTGCGCTACAACCATTATTTAGCGTGCGGTAATATATCGGTTGCGTACGCTAACAACAATGCATAGCGTGCGCTATGAATAAACCCGGTGCAGTCCAGTAGCCACTGGACTCAACCTGATCCGCCCCTAGCGCGCGCTACTCCACACATATAGCGTGCGCTACTACGACCCGTTAGCGCGCGCTACTTACCACTCGTAGCGTGCGCTACAATTATTCTCACCGCACCCGGTACCTTCCGGATCGGCCAAGGTAGCCTTAGCGTGCGCTAAAGCCGAGCGGTAGCGTGCGCTACATATACCCAATTAGCGTACGCTAAAAGGAGTATGTAGCGTGCGCTACTCCTCAAGCACAGCTTGCAACGAAAATGACAATGATGATAAACACGGCACGAAACTCCAATCAGATTAGTGATGAATGACGATTGATACACGATACGATAACTCTGAATGATGAATACCATGACTGAATATGAGTGACAAATGATCAATGATGAATGAAATTACTGAGTATCAATTACTGAATGGTAAATACTGAATGATAATTACTGAGTTACAACTGGGTATTACATACACCCCCCCTTAAAAAAGTTTCGTCCCCGAAACTAAGGGTCAAACAACTCGGGATAACTCTCCCGCATACTATCCTCGGTTTCCCAAGTAGCCTCTTCGACTCCGTGTCTAGACCACTGAATTTTAACCAAAGGAATCGTCTTATTCCTCAACTGCTTGATTCGCCGCTCTAAAACTCGTATAGGACGTTCCTCATATGAATGATCGTCGACGATCTCGATTTCGTCGAACTGGAGTATGTGACTCGGGTCGGCAACATACTTCCGTAACTGAGAGACATGAAACACGTTATGAATTCGGCTCAACGCCGGAGGTAAAGCCAATCGATAAGCTAACTCGCCCACTCGATCCAAAATCTCAAACGGTCCAATGAATCTCGGACTCAACTTTCCCCTCTTCCCAAAACGGAAAATACCTCGACTCGGGGATACCTTGACCAAAACGTGGTCACCCGTCTCGAACTCTAGTGGTCGACGACGATTATCTGCATAGGATTTCTGTCGACTCTGAGCCATCAACATACGACTCCTGATTAAAGCTACCTTCTCTCGGGCGGCTATAAGCATATCGGGCTCGGTGCCGATTGATTCGACAAGTCATCCCAACACAAAGGAGACCGACAACGGCGACCGTACAAGGCCTCGTAAGGTGCCATCTTAATGGAAGCATGCCGGCTATTATTATACGTGAACTCGATCAATGGTAGTTGGGCTTCCCAATCGTCCTTCCAATCGAGGACGCATGCCCTCAACATGTCCTCTAATGTCTGAATAGTCCTCTCTGATTGCCGTCTGACCGAGGATGAAAAGCGGTGCGAGATTGAGTGAGTTCCCATAGCACGATGAACCGATTTCCAAAATGAGACACAAATCGTCCGTCACGATCGGAAACGATACTCTTAGGAGTACCATGAAGTCTCGACTATCTCTTTGATGAACAATCGAGCAGTCTCTCAGACCCCACGTATCCTTGATCTCAAGGAAATGAGCCGATTTAGTTAAGCGGTCCACAATCACCGAGATCGTATTCATGCCACGACGACTCGTCGGCAAACTCGTGATGAAGTCCATAGAAATGTCTTCCCACTTCCACTCCGGAATAGGGAGAGGTTTCAGATACCCACGGCCGATGTTCAATCTTAACTTGTTGACAGTTAAGCATCTCGAAACAAATTCTGCGACTTCTCGCTTCATATTACTCCACCAGAATTCGCTTTCAAGTCCTTGTACATCTTGCGGGACCGGATGAACGAGAATAAGGGTAGCATGAGCTTCTCTCAAAATCGAGTTTTTCAACTCGTCATTCACGGCACGCACAACCGATTCTTAAATCTCAAAAGTCCATCCTCGTGGACCATGAATCCAGGGCTTTCCCCTGAGCCACATCCTCACGGATGCGCAACAATGAAGGGTCTGAACTCCGATTCTCTCTGATTACCTCCTCGAGTGACGATGAAATCTCTAACATACAAAGTTGTCCCTGAACTCGCCGGACCTCGATCTCGGGTCTAAGGAATTCCGTGAAGTTCCTTCGAATCTTAGACGAGCAAGCATCTGCTCTGAACGGACTTGCGACTCAAGGCGTCGGCGACAACGTTCGCCTTGCCCGGTGGTAAAGGATCTCGATATCGTAATCTTTGATTAATTCTAACCACTGCCTCTGCCGCATATTTAACTCCTTCGAGTAAATATATACTTTAAACTCTTATGATCGGTGAATATCGATGTAACGCCATAAAGATAATGACGCCATATTTTCAAAGCGAACACCACTACCGCTAGCTCCAGGTCGTGGGTCGGATAATTAACCTCGTAAGGTCTCAATTGCCGTGAAGCATAAGCAATAACCTTTCCGTTCTGCATGAGCACACATCCGAGACCCTGCCCGGACGCATCACTATAAACCACAAATCCCTCCGTCCCCTGCGGCAAGGAAAGTACAAGTGCTGTCATTAACCGGCTCTTGAGTTCATCAAAACTCACGACACGCGTCGGACCACGTGTATTTCTTATCCTTTCGCAAAAGGTTCGTCAATGGTTGAGCAATTTTGGAAAATCCTTCCACAAATCGCCGATAATAACCCGCTAATCCGAGGAAACTCCGGGTTTCCTTAACATTCTTCGGAGGTAACCAATCTCGAATAGCCTCCGTCTTCTGAGGGTCGACACGAACTCCGTCTGATGAAATTACATGTCCGAGAAAAGTCACTTGGACATCCGTAACTCGCACTTGGAAAACTTTCCAAAAAGTTGCTCTCGTCTCAACACGTCGAGGACCTGATGAAGATGAACCTCGTGATCCTCTCGGCTACGAGAATAAATCAAAATATCGTCGATGAAGACAACAACAAACTGATCCAAAAAGTCGATGAAAACCCGATTCATCAATTCCATGAATACCGCAGGTGCATTAGTTAGCCCGAACGGCATAACTACGAACTCATAATGACCATAGCGTGTTCGAAACGCCGTCCTCGCGATATCCGACTCTCGAATCCGCAACTGGTGATATCCAGATCTTAAGTCGATCTTGGAAAATACTGAAGCTCCCTGAAGTTGATCTAAAAGATCATCAATACGGGGTAAGGGATATTTATTCTTGATCGTCACCCTGTTCAACTCCCGATAATCAATACATAAACGGAATGAACCATCCTTCTTCTTGACAAATAACACTGGTGCTCCCCACGGGGACGCACTCGGTCGAATATAACCCTTCTCGAACAACTCTTCAAGTTGGTTCTTTAATTCCTGCATCTCGGTCGGGGCCATCCGGTACGGCGCCTTCGATATCGGGGACGTACCAGGCTCCAACTCAATCGTGAACTCCACATCCCTCTGTGGAGGCAAACCAGGCAACTCGTCTGGAAAAACATCGGCATATTCCCTCACCACCGGAATATCCGTTAACATTACTGATGACTTCTCGGTTTTGGCCATATAGCACCAATAACCGACACACTGATTGAGTAACCTTACGCTTTCATTGAATTAATGACCTTACGAGCAGTAGGGATTACCTCCCTGAAACACACATTCAACTCCATCGTCTGAAATGATAGTGACCATACGCTTACGGACATTAATGATGGCATCATGACAATCCATCCAATCAATACCCAAGATGACGTCGTCCCTCGGCAAATCTACCACGATTAGGTCTGCACGCCATACACGACCATGAAACCAATCGGACAATTACAATCTCACGATTCACGATAATTCGTCTACCATCGGGTAGTCCAATGACATAAGGCTCACAACTAGTAGCACTACCTGCACGTAGTCTACTCAAACATGACTCGGAAATGAATGAATGCGATGCACCAAGATCGAAAAGAGTACACACAAAGTTGAGATAGAATATCGAGTGTACCCGAGATCATTCGGGCCTCGGGATCATCGATCTTCTTCATCTCATAAATCCGGGCTTGCTAGTCCCGACCGACGCTCCTGTCTGGCTATAGCTCCACCTTTAGTCGCTCCCGCTGCTTTAAACGACGCCGATTGAGCGGCTCGACTCAACGGCCGATCGCTTAGGTGCCCGAGATGACGTCCGAGTAGGTTTGGAGTCCCTACGGCAAAACGGGCCTTATGCCCAGCAATTCCACAATTATGACATGTGATAGTGCCTCGGACACTTGGTACCGAGGTGACCAAGTTCCCACGCTTAAACAGTGATGGCCGAGGCCGCGCTCGTGATCGAGATTCCGCGGGTTTAGACGACACCGAAGGTCGCTCGAAAGCGAGCCCGCACGGGGTTTCTTGAAAGTGGCACGACTCCGCCGATCGATTACGGTTCTTGGACTTCTTGCTAGCGACGAAGGTTGCCGCTTAGCAATTTCCTTAGCCGTAAGCTCGTAAGTAAGAGCCTTCTCAATGAACTCGGCCAACGTGGTGCAATTATGATTAAGTAATCAAGTCTCATACGGGGTTTCAGCCTCTTGCTGAAATACTTGATCTTGTCCGCTTCTGAGTGAATGATAGATGAGGCGAACGGAAGAAGTTCCTGAAATTTTTCGGCGATGGCGAGAACATCATCATCCGCCGAAAGGTCGGGAGTGAGTAATTCCGACAACTTGGCCTCCCTGAGTGGGGCCGGATAGTACCTCTCCATCATGAGAGTCTTGAACTGATCCCAAGTACAAGATCCTTCGGTGGGCTTCAACGACAACCACCAAGAATGTGCGCTCTTACCAAGGTAGTAAGCCGCGACAGAAACTTTGTGTCCCTCGGGACACTCTACCATAGCAAACAGCTTCTCGAAATGCTCGAGCCAATGAATGATATCTGCCGGCTCAGACGAGCCCTCAAAAGTATGTGGCCTCTGGCGAGAGATATCGCCACTGATGTTACTCACATTCCTCTCTTGCCTCTGAGGTGGCGGCGGAGGAGCCTGCTGATTCTGATTGACAGAGTTATGCATCGTCTCCATCAACTGAGCCATCTGCGTCATTTGGGCCATCATGCCCTGCATAAATGCGAGTGGGTCGACCCGGACACCCTCTGACTGAGCCGTGTCCCGGGTACGACTCCCTGACAGTGAATGATCGCGTCCAGGTGAGTGAGTGGCAGCGTCGCTGCTCGATGAGTTAGCATTATTCCTCGCGTTTGCACGTGTATTCACACGAGCTCTCGGGATTCGGCCCGCTCCACGGCCTCGTCCTCCACGTCCTCTGCCAGCTCTTTCCATACTGAAGTAGGAAAGTCACATGATGATTATATTTCCCGCATGAATATCACGTTATGATTATATTATGAAATGATGAAAATGAGCATACACGCTCCAATACAGCGATTACATGAATGATTAATTGACGTGACATGATTATCTGATGAAGTTACTGAAATGATTATCTTGGATGAGTTAACAAGATTAATGATCCGATCTTCCTGATCAACAACTGAACAATGAAATGAATTGACTGATTAATGAGTTAACCTGACCGTCCCGGTCAAAATGACAATGATGATTGAGGATTGTTAACTGATGAATTATGAATGAATGATTAATGCCAGAAATTATACCATGGCATTAGAAATCTTACAGTTCTTGGTCTGATTGGCTCGGCATTTGCACAGGTCACACGTGACGCGAAAGTCCAATGATACTAGTCCGATGACGATGATTTCAAATGAGACATGACTTGGAGGGTAGTATTCAAAACCACGCTCCGATACCAACTCTGTAACACCCCAAACTAGGCGGATATTACAGTGCCGTGAATCCCCGACTGGGACCCACCAGGCAAATGAAAATGATGAATTAAATAATATAATTGTAGTACCGAACCACATTATATTACCAAACACTCCGATGAGGAGTTTAAGTACAACACACCAGACAATATCAATACTAGTGTATTTTATATGAAGATAAAATACACCACCTGAATAAATAAACATTACAAACGGAATTTGCAATGGAAAATACAAATGACGAAATAATCAAATGACTGGAAATGATCGAACAAACGGAATGACTGGGGCCCCTACTAGTATCACTGGGACTCGCCGCCAACATGCTCTTCCCGTGCCTTTGCCTTGCCGTGACTGAAACAAAATCTCAACGGGCCGGGCCATACGTAACAACAATCCTCAAGAGTTGAAATTACACAATCATGAATTAACGAAGTTATGAAATATTCTTAGTTATGAATTACGTCAAGAGGAGCATCATAGTACGCCCGTAATGTCCTGTGCAAGTGTACAAGACGAATGTCCGGACACACCCGTCCTTGTACCTAATTAGTCTCACGGAGGTAAGCGTTACCGTGTGCACGGTCCGATGTATCGGTGAACCCAATACATGACCATCATGTGCCCGACTAAAAATTCCACAAAGCCACACCCGGCCACGCAATATGAACCCGGAAGGTCACATGAACGAGAATGACCATGATGAACACCAATGAATAAGTAATAATCTGACAAAGTCAAGAATGACTCACCGAGATGAGAGTAATAATGAAATGAATGATAGCTCAACGAAAAGATTGGAACCGTCGTTCCTTATGACTGAAGTGATTAATTGACAATAACAAGTTTTAATATGATTAATACAATGATGAATGAGTTATGATTATGAATAATCAACAACAAAAGGTATAAATATCCTTTTAACCGAGTAAGAATTAACTTACACAATACCGATGAAGAATGTCCGTCCACGAACAACGTCCTAAGTGAAACACCGGTCGCTCGAACAACCTTGAATAACAATAATTACCAACAACCGTTCAATACACGCATCAAACAACAAAACACGACTTCGAAAATATCCAATCCCGAATATGTCGAAACCCACACCAAAATGAGTATTTCAAACCATCAAAACACTTTCAAGGATATCAATGATCCATTAGGAATCCATAACTCATGATTATAACGACATCAATCGGAAAATCCCCAATTAACCGAAGTCAACCCCAAGGGTTCTTGAAAACAATTCCGAAAATAACCATTAAATCCGTAGGAATATATTTATCCAAGTAGATAATCCATAACTTAACATATCCCAATGATAATCCAAGCTTACACGAAGAAATCGGAAGGAAAACCCAAAATCCGAAATTCTAGATCCAAGAGATTAATACCTTTGATTCGACGTTTCTGAGATGATGAAGTGATGATAAATTCAACTCAAAGACTTGAAGATGATGATTGATGATTACACCTCGAAGAATCCCCTCTGGATCGCTCGGAATCGCCCAAAAATACCGAAGGAATGAAATGAGATGAAAAATGACGAACTCTGACTAAACTGTCCAATTTATACTCGACCCAGGTTAGCGTGCGCTAGCCTTGTGCATAGCGTGCGCTAACGAGTAATTTGGGTAGTCCAAGACCCACTGTCCGAACACGGTAGCGTGCGCTACGTACCTCTTTGTAGCGTGCGCTACGGCCATACTACTAGCGTGCGCTAATATCCATTGTTAGCGTGCGCTAGCGAAATATTTGACGCCAAGATCGGAGTCCAAAACCATCTCGCCTCCGATCTAACCTCGATAGCGTGCGCTACAACCATTATTTAGCGTGCGGTAATATATCGGTTGCGACGCTAACAACAATGCATAGCGTGCGCTATGAATAAACCTTGCGCAAAGAGCCACCGGACTCAACTCGATCCGCCTAGCGCGCGCTACTCCACACATATAGCGTGCGCTACTACGACCCGTTAGCGCGCTACTTACCACTCGTAGCGTGCGCTAATTATTTCTCACCGCACCCAAGACCTTCCGGATCGGCAGCCCAAGGTAGCCTTAGCGTGCGCTAAAGCCGAGCGGTAGCGTGCGCTACCTATACCCAATTAGCGTACGCTAAAAGGAGTATGTAGCGTGCGCTACTCCTCAAGCACAGCTTGCAACGAAAATGACAATGATGATAAACACGGCACGAAACTCCAATCAGATTAGTGATGAATGACGATTGATACACGATACGATAACTCTGAATGATGAATACCATGACTGAATATGAGTGACAAATGATCAATGATGAATGAAATTACTGAGTATCAATTACTGAATGGTAAATACTGAATGATAATTACTGAGTTACAACTGGGTATTACACATGTACTGATTTTTGGCAGGGGCGTTGGCTTGGAGATCGTCACCTTGCAGCTGATTTCCATATGGTTTTTGCTTTAGACCTCTATAAGGAGGTCTCGGTGGCGGGTCATTTTGCTCTTAGGTGGTCTGTTGAGACTCTTCGAAGGAGTCCCGGGGGAGAGTGGAGCAGTCCCAGTTGGGATGAGTTTTTGGGGTTGATGCAGGATGTGCGGTTGCAGGATCGTGCGGACAGACTAAGCTGGATGCTTGATTTGACGGATTGTTTTTCTGTTGCTTCTGCCCGTGCGTGGTTGGATAGTGGTACTCTTACCAGTGGGGAATGTGAAACTAGATGGAATAACTGGATTCGCATCAAGTTGAATGTCCTCTTTTGGCGTATCACTTTGGAGAGTATTCCGAGCAGGGAACGACTCTCTTTTCGGGGCATCTCCGAGGAGTCAATTATGTGCTCGGTTTGCTCGGTTTCGGTTGAGTATATTGACCATATTTTTGCAGGTTGTTTGGAGTTGGTTGAGATTTGGGTCAGATTGCTACTTGGTGGGGAGTTCAGGTTCCTGCTCCTATTACCCTTCAGTCTATTCTTTCATGGCCGACTGGTATTCGGACAGGTCGGGATCAATGGAAGGCGTTTGATGTTGTTCTCGTTACTGCTTTCTAGGTTATTTGGAATTTTGGAAATTCAACTATTTTTGGCGCGGATATTCCTAAGAAGTCGTCCATTTTCGATGATGTTGTTGATAGATCGTTCTTTTGAATTTCAAATTGATGTAAGAAAGCTAAATTTCCTTGTGTTTCTTGGCTCCAGAACCCTCTCTTAGCTTGTTCGTATTTGTAATGGTGTTTTTCTAGCTTTTTGCTAGTTTTTCTAATAAAATCCCGCTGTTCCAAAAAAAAAAAAAAAGCAGCTTTACTTTTTTTTTTCCCTTTCACAAATGAATAAAAGAAGTCTTTCACAAATTTTGATTGTTCCTAAGAAGTCGTCCATTTTCGATGATGTTGTTGATAGATCGTTCTTTTGAATTTCAAATAGATGTAAGAAAGTTAAGTTTCCTTGGGTTTCTTAGCTCCAGAACCCTCTCTTAGCTTGTCCGTATTTGTAATGGTGTTTTTCTAGCTTTTTGCTAGTGTTTCTAATAAAATCCCGCTGTTTCAAAAAAACAAAGGAGAAGCAGCTTTACTTTTTTTTTTCCTTTTCACAAATGAATAACAAAAGTCTTTCACAAATTTTGATTTTAGTTTTATATCGAAGTAAAAGAAGGTCTAAAATACCCAAATGAATACGAAAACTGTATGTATATTTATTATTAAATTCGTAATAAAATTTACTATAGATCCAATAATAAATAAATATGAATTAAAATATTCATGTGGATACTTTATAATTTCCTCTTAATTAATTTTTGAGCAAAATTTGGAATCAATTTCAATAAAAAAAATGCAATGAAAGGAACTTTTCTCCTTTTTTAATATTTTATGTACTACTTCATTAAAAAGACTAGATGTCCTCCCGTGCGATGCACGTCGTAAAATAATAAATATTTTATTATATTAATAATATATGATTGGATTTCAATAAATATTCTAATTATTATAAAATATAATATGTGATTGAATTTCAATAATATTATGATTATTATAAACTTATCATGTGATCTAGGGGTACATGATATGAAAACTGTAATTTAATTAAGCACGTGCGTTTATTTTTTCATATAGGACAATATGAGTCTTATATCCAATTTTACAAATAACAAATTAAATTATATTTATTATTATCAATATTCATTAAAAGTATACAGCACATATTCTCACTAATATAATTTTTAATATGATTTGGCATTAGTGTAATTATTTTAATAGTTTATAAACGAACAAAATAATTCTAAAATCAAATAATTGTTAAAGTACAAAACTATAAAAATAAACTAAAATTATATTTTTCTTCAATATTCTTATATTTCCATATGGATATATTTTAATCATCTAAATATATCATAATTATAATTAAATTACTTTATATATACTATATGGATGTCAAATTAAAAAGCACGAAGTTGGAATTAATTCGATATATTTTTTAGCAAAAATAAAATTGATACGAAAAAGTTATAATTTTTTAAATTATTAGGTTAAAAATGAAAAGAATAAAATGAGAGAAAATTAATATAATGAAATAAACTCCAACCTATTTATTAAGATTTTTAAAAGGACAATTAACATGGAAACGACACATGTTTCTTTAGATTCTTTTGCGACTTTATTTTAATATTAAGTATGGATTCTCGATCTCTAAATTTATTTTTGATGATCTTCGACATGAATATCATATTAACGTGAGTGTATTATGAGGTGTAATATAATTTAAGAAAGAGTACCACATTAGCGGAGTGTTAAGTCAATTAATGTCCATTACATGAACACATTTTCTGGACATACCGAAAAAAGTAGGAACAAATTTTAGAGACGAAAGTAATATGTGATTAAGTCTTAATATATGTGTGTGTGCAGTGTATGTTTTATTATTTTTAGTTATTATAATTAAATAAATATCATAATTTATTTTTTATGTAAGCAATAAATGAGTTAATATATTTTGTTTTGCATCAATTAATTTTACTGAAAATAAATATTCATAGTTTTTATAATATAATTTTTTTGTGCAATCGGTCATTATTATAAATCCATCAAATTTATTATATTCATATGGATGTCTAGTTAAAAATTGTGAAATAAAAATTAATTTGATATATTTTTATTAAAAATAAACTTGATTTAAAAAATTATAAATATTTAAAATTTTAAGCTAAAAAAATAAAGGAAGGATTTTTTTATTGGTAGATGAGTGTAAGTTGTGGAATAAAACTCCCACAATATATATCTAGAATTTTTTTTAAGAAATTTAAGGATACATCTCTATATATAACCTATATTTTAAAATAAAAAATCAAAAAACTTAGAGAGTGACATGTGTCACGACTCTCTTTTAATAGAAGTATAGATTGGTTGGCGACACTTGTCCTCCAAAAAGCAATGGCTTACATTTTTTCCTTTTTTTTTTTTTTTTTTTTTTTAGCAAGACACTTCGTGGCCCATTCTCATCTCTCTACCGAGAAAATGTTTTGCACCACTTAATATATATATATATATAGAGTAGAGTTATATTAAATACCAAACTTTTCTTACATATCAAGGGACTCATCCCCACCATCCATCCAAAAAGAAATCAATGGTTGAGATTAAAAGCATTTAATATTTCACACATTTTTTATAATTTAAATATCTCTTAAATGCTAGTCGTTGTTTAAAATAATTACATTATCGCGACGGCGTTTAATTATCTTTCTATAGACGGGCACTTTGATATACTTTCGACAAAAAAAAATTTTTCGTTTTTTTCACCTTTTTTTTCGTGGCCGAAAATATCACATGTGATATATCATATATGATATGTAATATCATATATGATATGTAATATCATATGTGATATGTAATATCATATATGATATATCACATGCGATTTTTTCGCCACGAAAAAACGTGAAAAAGCGGAAAAAAATTGTCGAAAGTATATCAAAGTCTTTATCTATAGAAAGATAATTAAATGCTCGTCATAACGATATTTTTTTGACTTAACGATTAACGGTTTGAAAGATATTGATATTTGAAAAAAATGATGAAAGTGGGTTTTTAAATTGTTGGGATTAATCTCATTCATTAAATCAAATAAAATGGAGGAAGATGGAGAGTGAGACAATTCTCAGATGTAAAAAAAGTTTGGTCCTCAAATGATCTTAAATCACATATATATATATATATATATATATATATATATACACACACGGCTCTAATTATAAGACTACATTTAACAACAAACCAAACCAAACCATATTTGAATAAGACAAAAAGTTTTATTTAAAAAAAAAAGAAAAATCATTTTTGAGCAACCCAAACCTAGCCGAACGGTTTGCTGGGGCAAACTTGGTTTGTCTATTATTTTATTAATAAACTTTTATATTTTAATAAATAATATAATAGGTGTTAAACTTTAATTGGTTGGTTCAGATTTTATTAGGATAAAATTTATTTGATTAAAAAGATAACTTTAATAAAAAAATTAAAAATTAAAAAATATACCAAAATTCATATTTTTCAATTTCCTACAAATAGAGACCACTCTTGACATATTTTCAAAATATGTAATTTCGTACTTTTTTATGTATTTTTTTTTATTTATTTTCAATTGTAAGTTTTTTATATTTATAATTATGTTTTAAAATATGAAATTATTTTTATTTATTTTTTATTTAAAGTTAAAAGATATATATATATTCTAAAATATTAAATATATAATTTTTATAATATAATTTTTTAGATTGGTTTGGATTGTGAATAAAGTATAAAAAAAGTTAGATTGGATTGAAATTGAAGATTGGATAGGTGGAAGAGAGAGAAATTAGTTTTTTAATAAAGATTGGTTTGGTTTGATTTGTGACTAAACATAGTCTAATGATGTTATAAGTATATGACACATGTGTATGATGTAATTAATACATCCATTTGTGTTAATAATTTATTCTACTTTCTTATATTATTCAGTTATATTCACAAAAATACATTTATTAATAGCGTAACCCAACCTTTTATTACGAGATATTGAGGGGTGATCCATCTCGTCGCGTTACATCACACAAGGCCGAATTAACACGCACACACACACACACCCGTGCGGGTGAGATCGGACGGTTGGAATGCAGCACGGCACGGTGCTGTGCTGCAGAGGATCTCAACCCGATATTGAGGACGCATACTTAATCAAAGAATACTAACTATTGAGTATTGAATACTGAAATCAAAAACTTAAATCATTTTAGTACAGTTACTTTCTTTTTTTGGATGACTGGGAGTCCGCATATGTTACTATTCGAGTACGTATTTGATACATTTTTGGACGGATCATAATGACATGCGAACTACGTCAATCAAATAAATTACACAATAGGCAAGTCAGTCATGTGTGACTGACCCAACCGAGAAAGTATTGGCATAAGGAGTCAAACTCGTGACATTTCAATATCACACGCAACTATTCCCCCAACTCGAATATTCCTACGGGTAAGTACAATAAAAATCTTGATATCCCGTGTTTATCTATTATACCAACTCGACTACCTTGTAGTTAACGACACCAAAAATAGTGGTACGAGAAGAGAGCGCGTGGATTAAAAAATATTAAAAAAAAAGGTGCACAAACTGAATAATTGATTGTGACTAGTGAGATGTGAGATGGACTTTATAGTTGTTGTGTGGCTGAATTTATGTGTTTTACAAAACAAATCTGCTACACATGTACCCTGCGTAGTAGAGGTTGTACCATACTTTATAAATAGTAGGAGTTAGAGATGTTAAACGGGCTACCCCTAGCGGACTTCGGGCTAAACGGTCCGGGCCAAAAAAGCCTGAATTTAAACGGGTTAGAAAATATCGGCCCTAACCCTAATCCTAACGGGCTTCGGGCTAAACGAGCTAAATATCTAAAAATCTATTTTTTATTTTTTTATAAGTCATAAACCAAAAAAAAAAGTAACAATATATTCTATATATATAGCAACAAATATACTATAATAAATATAACAAAAAATACACTTTTATGTATATATATATATATATATATATATATATCGGCTTCTATCTAGTCCTAACGGGCTTCAGGCTAAACGGTCTGGGCCAAAAAAGGCCGAATTTAAAGGGGCTAGGAAATATCGACCCTAACCCGATTTTTGGCGGGTTAAACGGATCAGTCCGCCGAGCCTGAGTCCGTTTAACATCTCTAATAGGGATTGTGTAGGGATACAATCCCTATTATGGAAGGTACTGTTGTAATTAATGTATTAACTAATGAATGACCTTTATACCCCTGAAACACTAGATGTGTACCTATAAATAAAGGCCTTTGGCCCTCATAAGAATACACACATTATTCTTGCTCTCTTCCAATTTCTCTCTTTTTCTCTCAAGTTTATAACACGTTATCAGCACGATACTCTACGAGTAAAAAAAAAAAATCGAGCAGAATAAAGGTGGGATTGGAGGCATCTTTGGGGAAAAGCAATTCTGGATGAATCAATCTATCTGATGCGCCTGGAATGGAAGACTAAAGCAGTGGGAAGCGAAGGTCTGGATCAGTCTTTTTTTTATATTGATAAACGGTATTAATTCTATTTACTCATTCAAAAACTTTCTTGCATATGATGATTTTGAGGAAAAATATATTATATTTAGTTATTAAATTTTATATTTTTGTGTGCATCATATATAAATAATATATATGATGACCTCAAAATTTATTATCAAATCATATTCCTCTTTGTTTCCAGAAGAAACACGATTCAACAATACTTAATAATCCAGAAGATTATTAAGATAAAAGATTTGATGTAGTTCTTGAAGAAGGACAACATTATCTCGTCATATTTTAGTTGAATATGATGTATTCATGAAGAACATTATGAGATCTAATAACTTGTGCAATTCCTAATGAAAAATACAAAATAATATTCCTGAAGAATATTGTAAGTGCTCTTGAAAAAACAACTATTTTAGTTTAGTTATTTCGAGCCTTGATTAATTCTCGTACTATTTTTTTTCCTTTTGTATATTCAATTATGGATCTTAAAATTATTGCTCCCGAAGTAGCACAATTAATTGTAATATTCTTGAAGAATATTACTATTCTAAATGAATAATTCTTATTTATACATGAATTATGTGATGATACAATATTCCTAAAGAATATTGATTTGTTACTTATAAATATAATAGCATAATTAAATCATTATGCTCTTGATGTAGCATGATATTATCCCTGAAGAAAATATAACTTATATCTCAAATAAAAAAAAATATTAATATGATTTGATAACATTTTCTATCGAGATTGTATAAGATATGATATACTCCATAATCATAATCCGACTATGCTCCAATGATAGCAAGATTAGTATGTGGTCGAATATTCCTATCAAGTTGTTCCCGGAAGTGAACAATATTAAATTAAAAACTTCAATATTACATGGCTCAAATTTTATCTCCCGAAGTAGATAAAATTTAGAGTTTATCCTTGTAGGAGATAATTATTTATAAATTTTATCTCGTGGAGCTGATATATCAACGGTTAATGATAAGGACACGAAAATGATAATCTTAAGATTATATGTCAATATATAATCTTATATTGTGTAGTTTAATATTTTATTATCTCTTATGATATATTGTGAGTTTTTATCAATATAAGATATGATGTCATACCTGGAGTATGATTTGAATTGATCGTTGCTATATAATTAGTGATAAAAGGGTCAAATATCCTGAAGATATTTGTATCATTCAAATTCTTGGCTTATCTTGTTTCTTTTTTTTTTGTGAATAGAATGCCAAGTTATTGGGATTAAATAGTGGTCATAATTTATTGTCTCATCAAAGTGCAAATATGCATGATATCCTTAGAATGATACTTTTCGTATGAAAAAAAAGGTAGTGCTAAATTTATTGACAGTTCATGAAGAACCACTAAATTTCTTCCTACAGGGTCGAAGATTTTGCACTATTATCTTCTAAGTATCGATAAATCTATGGATTTCTAAACTATCGCTTGAAATATGTATGATTCCGCGATAACAAGTGAGACAAATGACATATACAATTTCTGAAGAAAAGAAATTGGTATTAGAAAAAATATCAATGTAAATAATATTCACCACTTATTAAACCAGCAGTCTATTAATCCCAATACTTTCAATATTTACATATTTAAATTTACGCGTTTGGTGTTAAAGTCTATTTATATTATTTAACTATATGTTTATTTATGATATATATCCTGAAGATATATTAATACAAATTCACACATATTGTATGATAAATATCACAAATTACTAGTAAATATCATGAAGTACATTTATACACTTAAAATTATATTATTTTGAGTTGACCAATTTTCATCAACATCTTATAGATGTTGGATTAATTGCATAATAATTATTGTACTTTCTTCTGGAAGAAGAGTAATAACGATAATTATTACATATTATATTGATGATGATACTTGTATCATTGATATAAAATTATTTGTAATGATTCTTTTAATACATTACATTAATATATTTTTATGGTTTCCTGAAGAAACATGAATTTGTAATTTTAATAATCCAGAAGATTATTAAAAAGAAATTGTTGATGTTCTTGATAAAACACAACGATATATATATATATAGTCATATTTTTATGATAGTATTTATGATAAACACATCAATTAAAGTTAATATTCCTGAAGAATATTAAACAAAAAAAAGGCATTATTTTGAATATTTTCTATATGGCCTTGTGTTATTGAATTGCTTTTATTATCACCACATTGATATAAATTGTTGCTCATGACGTAGCACAATTAATAATTTTAATTAATATTTACATACTCTTTAGAGTAATTTATATTTTGGGTGTTATATGCTTATAAATTGTTGCTCCCAAGATAGCATAATTGATACTTTTGAAAAATATCACATACTTTTGATGAGTACTTCATATTTTCGGTAATATATGATTATCTTTTATTTAAATTGTTGCTACTGAGTTAGCACAATTAATATTTTTGAAGAAAAATACATGCTTCTGGAGAGCAATTTACATTTGAAGTTGCATGTATTTATTTCAAATAAAAATACATAACTTTATGTCATATTGATTCGTTCAATTTCTACTTGAGGAATGGAAAGGCAATCCCCGAAGAATTGGTATAATTTCATATGGCAATATTCTTATTGTCGGCTCTAAAAGGAGCTTTATTCAATGAGTATCGAATTAATTATAAGCGATATAATATTTTATCCAATGATCATGTTGCGATGAATTTCAAATTCAAGTATCCATATCAAAGACACAATATTTGAGTCACGCCCTCTGTTATTAGTGCACCTCCTGAAGAGGATTGATTTGTAATCCAATCCCAACTATCTCCGACAATAGAGGGAGATATGAAATATAAATAAGAGAAAGTCGGAAAATTCTCATTGGGTTGGATATTTAAATTTACGCACTATGAACTAGAAGTTCAACAAGTTATTGATTGCCAAATGAGTGATGAAATCTCATATACCAATTGTATATGTACCATAAAGAATTAAAGTCGAATGTGAACGAAATATATTTGTTGATACTCCTCGATGCTAGAAGTGTGAGAGACGTATTCTTTATTGGTATTAAAGATAAAATCCGCGGAATACAAATAGATTAAACTATAACATCACTTCAAAAACCTCCTGAAGAGGATCGTCCCGAAGATGAGAATCTCAATACCTTAATTTGCACGTGCACTAAATAATTACAGTATTAGATTATGGGGCGACCAAATCAAATGTTATGGGAAATTTTGAATATTTGATTTTGTTGAAGTTGTCATTGACTTTGTGAATATGGGAAAATTGTTTATAAGAATGATAGTTGTCGACAACACTTTGTGTCTCAACAATTGCTAGTGGAGTGCCTGAAGCACTAAATAAAATATAAGCAATTCAGACAAAACTTAACTCGCAAAATAAAATAAAGTGGTGAAAGATAAGCGATATTAGTATATCAAGGGTTTAAGCGCATACCCAAAACATATTCTCCCGTTGGCACTAAATTTCGTCATTTAATATACATATGACAATTATTATGAATATAGATATTCAATTAGTGATGTCATCACCACATTTTTCTATGGGTCATTGGACGCGAATATCTATATGAAAGTCCCTGACGGACTTGAGGTTCCTAAAGTAATAGGAACGTGAAATTCGCAATATGTACTATTTTGAGTTATAAATATTTATACATTTTGAAATAGTCTGGTGGATCAACCGACTAAGTGAATCCCTCCTGAAGAGGATATATGTGAATTATTTGAACTCGTGTCTAAATACAAGTTCAAAATGAAAAACTTAGATAAAACTAAGTATTAGTATTATCTCGACTTGTAGATCGAGCATATATGATGGAAAGTTTTTATCCATTTAGCTACCTAAAGGTTGTCTTACCACTTGAAGTGGATACCGACTCATATAGATCTCAAGAAAATAACAAAGATATAAGAGGACCAGAAGTTCCGTACTTGTATGCTATTGAAGCATTACATCATCAGGCCTGATATACAAATTGAAGTTAACATGCTAGGAAAATTTAATATTTCTCCAAGAAGGAGAATGTAGAATGGTGTTAACCATATTGGTTTATTACATGAAAGAGATCGAGATTCGATATTGGTGGCTATTAGGGATTATGATTTCATATTTGTTCTCATACTGCCTATTTATTATGATGATAAATATTTTCTATTTATGTGTTGCATATAATGTTTGGGCAACTAAGATGAAACTTATTTCCACACGAGCTTTAGAAGAGCAATAATGATAATCTAGCAGATTTATTCACTAAATCTCTCCATGTCTGAAAATTATATTCATGGTATTGGAGTGCAAGATTGTTATCTTGAGGGGGAGAAGTGATAACTTTTAAATTAGCTTGAAGATTATGTCGACCCTGAAGGTCAAAAGGTACTGAAGACCAAATGGTTGTACTCTTTTTCCCTTTCTAAGTTTTTTCCCACCGGGTTTTCTTAGTTAAAGTTTTTAACGAGGCAACCAATGCAACACATGAGCAAATTTATACTGTACTCTTTTTCTCTATCGGTTTTCCCACGGGTTTTAGAAGGAGTTTTGATGAGACATGAACATCATAATATTCAAGAGGAAGTATTGTATGAAGACGATATCACTTGTATCTCAAAGGTAGATACATCAAATATTCACTTAAGTGATTAATTGGCGAACTTATTCACAAAGACGTTGCCGACATCAACATTCAGAAGACTACACAAGATCGGAATGCGTTAACTCAAAGATCTTATGTAATCGATTTCAGGGGGAGTAGCTGTACTCTTTTTCCTTCGATCGGGTTTTTTTCCCACTGGGTTTTCCCGACAAGGTTTTAATGAGGCAGCATGTATTAAAGATCATTCAAGGAGGAGTGTTGTAATTAATGTATTTACTAATGAATGACCTTTATACCCCTGAAACCCTAGATGTGTACCTATAAATAAAGGTCTTTAGCCCTCGTAAGAATACACACATTATTCTTGCTCTCCTCCAATTTTTCTCTTTTTCTCTCAAGTTTATAACAGGTACAACTTTAAGAGTGTGCATTTTTGTGTCACCATTATTCTTTACAAAAAAAAATATGAGGGCGGAACAAAAGCCAACTCCTTTACATCCTAAGAATTTTGGAGTGCTCGATACGTGGCACAATTGACCTTCTATTATTACAAGTGTGGTGGAAATACGCCTTCCAAACAAATACGGATGGTCATGAGTCGGGTCGGACTATGTACTTGAAAATTCAAACCCATTTCACAAAGTTAATGAAACGGGATGAGTCGGCTCACCACGTGTTGCGGGGAAAAAAGGCATATAAAAAAAATTAATTAATAAAGTTGATATTTTTATAAGTTTTATATAACTTCTATTAGATTTTATTTTTACAATATATATTATTTATAGAAACTTATATATATATATATATATTATATGAAGACATGCATAAAAAGTACTACTTCATCCGTCCCAAAAATGCTTGCACAATTATTAGTTATTTAGTTAAAATTTACTACCTTTTTAAATCACATTGATTTAATGGTTAAATATATAAGATTTTGTTAGATTTATCAAAATATATATTTTTAAAATACTAATTTTTATTTTTACTTATATATAATTAACATATTAATGGTCAAATATATTTTTTAAACACCGTACAAAATAAAACTGTGCAAGTTATTAGAAAACGAATGGAATAATATATAATCATATACAGAGGAATGACCAAAATACAAACTAAAAACTCAATTTTTACTGTCAACACAAGTACTTTTATTTTTACTCAAAACATAATTCTATCAAAATACACTCAAAAATACTTTTACCAAATATGCCATTTACTCTCTCTCTCTCTCTCTCTCTCTCTCTCTCTCTAGTGTGAATGGTAGTTGAGTTGATAGAGTTTGTAAGTACCGAACTAAAAGGACACGAGTTCGATTTCTCCTATCAAAACTTTTCAATTGACCCTATCACACAGAGTCACATAGATTGTATAGTTTAACTAATTATCTGCAAGCGTGGTTGGCTTGGTAGAGTTTGTAAGTATCAAATTAAAAGAGCACGAGTTCGATTCTTTCTATAAATACTTTTTCAGTTGACTCTGTCACATAGAGATTGTCTAGCGTTGTTTAACTGATTAATATAACATGCAAGCTAAAGCTATTATGTTTAATTCTATTATTTAATAGATCTTGATTAAATGGATGATCTAAATTTATTCTCACAAAAATTTGATGTATATAATGCAATATTTTAATACATCTATATTTTGATGCATATAATGCATATTTTAATGCATTGCAATTTAGATGCACGAAATTTATATATTTCATGCATAATCAATACAAAATTCATGCGTATTCGCAATTCGGAGAATAAGAATCATTCTCATTTGGTACTATATATATATATATAAATATATATATATCCTTAACTTTTCACTCACATTCCGGAAATTATTTATAAGATCCCAATATAAATTCTCACATCAAAAGTTATTTATAATCTTGTAAATGATTTATAGATCACAAAATTAAAATATGTCAGTTGAAAAATCTTTTTTAACTTTTTTTCATAAATCAGATAACATAACACGCTAGAAATAGTAACAAGAATTATAAAATAGATAATTCATTAAAATTAAATAATATTAAAAACCAATTTTTGTTTAAAGAAATGGCTATTTTCTTTTTATAGTTGAATTACAACAACAAAAAAATACGGTGATGACTGATGAGGCTCTGTTTATTAGCAATTTATTTATATTACGAACTTGAGTTCATAACTTCATAGCTCTCACGATCTCACCGCGTCTCTCGCTCATCCACTCTCTCTCTCTCTCTCTCTCTCTCTCTCTCTCTCTCTCTCTAAGAATCTGTTTATATATATTTTTTACATTGATTTCTCTCTCCTCCGTTGGTCTCATACTCCAGTCACCACCGCAATCCCATATTTTCTCCTCCTCCCCCTCCTCTCCAATTGTTTAACTGTACGATGAAATCGAGGAATTGTGAACTGTGCAGTGCGGACGCCGCCGTCTTTTGCCCTTCCGACGCTGCATTCCTCTGCTGGCGGTGCGATGCGAAAGTCCACGAGGCTAATTTCCTCGTAGCTCGCCATGTTCGCCTATCCGTTTGCTCCAACTGCAAAAATTTCACCGGAGAAGGAGTTTCCGGCGTCGATTGTCAGCCTTACAGCCCAATTTGTCGGTCTTGCTCCCCAGTTCCCGACGAATACGACGTCGTATCATCCGGATACTCCTGTTCATCGGATTGCATCTCGAGCACTACTTCGCCGGCGAAAGAATATTCTACCGGCCGAAGGAGAGATGGTCATGAATGTTTCGACTCTTCGTCCACGGACAAGTCTAAGAAGCGTCATCGCGGCGGCAGATCGCGGCGGGCGGACTATCTGAAAGCGGAAGGCATTTTTGCGGACTGGTGTGATAAGCTCGGAGTCGGTGTTGACGTGGCTGTACGAATGGCTTGCAAAGGCATCAGGGCGCGTTCTGAGAGCTTGACGGGTTTGCCCTTCCCCATATGCATGGCGGCTTCCATGTGGCTTGGGCTGAGACTCAGCGGCGACAAGTCGGTGACAACGTGGCAGGTTCTGAAACGGCTTGAGGAGATATCCGGCGTGCCGGCTAAGGTTATATTAGCCGCTGAGTTGGAGCTGGAGCGTGGTTTGAAAGGAGGAAGACGGCAACGGAGGCACCGGCTTGAGCTCGAAGAGGGATGGGCCGAGTGTTATTAGAGTACTGAATACCCTCGTGCCCTTGTGGGTGGTGCCGTTTTATAACGTTCGGATTTTTCAAAAAAAAAAAAAAAAAATTCAACCACGGTGGCTGGTCACCACGGCGCGAGCACCAATAGCACCAGCCCGGTACGATACGCCGTTGGTTTGATTCGGCTGGAGAACGGCGCGAGCCAACCAACTCCCCGACGTCCCCGTACCCTTTGCTCTTAGCAGGGCAGGGCCCCCGGATGCCCACAATTGATCCCATTTTTATGTCTATTACTCTCTATATAAATTCACTAAATACGTGTGTGTATATATATATATATATGTGATTTAAAATATATAAAATGTATCTAATTTTTCTTTTATATTTGGTCGGCCTCTCGAGCGTGGGCTGCCCCTGGCCGCCGCCAAGGCCGCCTCCCTCTGGGCCGGCCCTGATTATTAGGCTTTAGTTTGAATAGGTGTATCGTTCGATTGATTTGATTTCCAGCTATCTTTAATTAGTTTTTTTTTTCAGGTATTATGGAATTTCAAATATTTTCTACAAAACTTGTAAGTTTGCAAGGTAATTAAATAGAATTCTTATAAATTATACTCCTTCCGTCCTATGCACAAATATTTGTATTCCATTCAAATGTTTGTATCCTTTGAAAATTGACAATTATTGGTTTGATACAAGTACTTAACGATCATCAATACATTTTTTTTACTTTCAATCACATATTCTTTATATATAATTATGTAATTTATCAATTCATCACATCCAATTATTAATTAAAACCTGTAAAAATACATTATATGTCGACTTTTGGATGAGATAAAGAAGTACTAAAGGCAATGAGTACCAAACTCTTTGGAAGAAAAAATTTGTGGCTGTGTGTTAAATAAGTAATTCTTTGGCCACACAAATGACTTTGGTGCAAATCGCAACTTAACGACTTGTTTGATTTTATTATAAAATATTAATGGAATTTTTTAATATTTTTTTTTATATTTGAATTGTTGGAAATTAGTTTATTAAAATGGATTTGATCCAAACTTGAATAATTATTTTAGTGGGCTTTATTTTTCGTAAATGGAAATAAATTGTGAAATCATAATCTACATTGTTAGTAGATGAGAATACCATTTAATTTTTCTCAAAACTAATTTCGTGTGAATGAGAAATTAATGCATAAAGTGAGTCATTTAAATACATAGAGAGATAGAAAGGTGGGAAAGTGAAGTCACATAACACATTGGAAAAAGATTGCAATTGTAGCTACTTTATAAGCAGAGGCGGGAGGAGAGGGGTGGCGGGTAGGGGCTGTGGCCCCCTCCAAAAAAAAATTCTATTGATTATTTATTTGGAAGTCGTGTTTGGTATGTAACGAATGTATTTTTGTGAGTTCTATTAATATGGATCGTTTATTTAATGTGATTTTTGTTGTAATAACTCATCTAAAAAAACTAATGTCGTTCCGTAAAAAAAAAATTAACGTCGCCCCCGTAACAAGAAATCCTGGCTTCGCCCCTGTTTATAAGGAATTTCATCAAAGTAAGGAGTAATCATGTGTCACTCCTTATGGTGTATTATAGTAGACCAAGTTTGTTTTGACTAACTAAAGCGCACCGTCCAAGCTCAAGCCCGCGATCGCGACGTGACACTTGTCGCATTGCTATTGGGCGCTTTAGCGACGAAATTCCCGGCATATTTTTTTTCCTCCACGATAAGCATTAAATTTGTGTAAGGCTGGCCCTAACAACTTGCTTCACCGCATGCAATATTACTGCGCAAAAGAAAAAAACTTTGTAATATATGGTTTGATTGTACCTACACATTGATATTTTTAGTATTAAAAATGACAATTTTCTACGTTAGATATGGTACTTTATAAAATTTAGATAATTTTTTTTTTTTGTAATTATAAAATGTCATTCATTATATAAAAAATTTAGATGATATATTTCTTTTTCTATAGCATAAATTTGGCCCAACTAACTACTTGCCAAATTCTTTTTGTAATATGGTGCTTGATGTGCAAAAATAGTTTTTACCGAAAAATGATCGACTACTTTTATATATATCGAAATTAAAGGAATCATGCACCTTTTTGATGCTCAAGTATTTTAGTATATTTTTCTTAATTTCTATTTCAAATTAATTGTTGCAGACTCTTACAACAATATATGTTAGACCTTTGAGCAAATAAGTTACTTAGAACTTTCAATATCAAAATAATAATTTTAAAATCTAAGAAAACATTTTAAATAGCATAGTCATTATATTGAAAACTTGAAATATATAAAGATAAACCTTAAAAAAGTATAAACCCTAAATATTGAAATAGCAAACGAAAAACGTGAAATAGCAACCGTAAAACATATGAAATAACAAAGAAGCATGCCTTAAAATATAAAAACTAATGGAAGTGCAAACCCTAAAGTGTGAAATAGTAGAGACCCCTGCCCTGAAATATAAATTAATATGAATAATGACTCATAATTTGAAAATAAATCCTTAAAAGAAGGTATAAGCGGTAAAAATGAGTTCTAAACATCATTTCTTTACTTTCACGAGTTTTCGATATCATCATTTTGAATAAAATTGAGAAATACATATTTGGGTGAAGCGTAACTCAAAATACGCCTAAATTAAGAAAATTAAATTATAAAGTGCTACAAAATCAGACAGATACATAAACTAAATGATATATGATCTCGAATCTCGATGGATCCTATTGGACTCAGTCAACTGTTCTAAAAGTTCCCCCATAGCTTCATTCAACTAAGGCTGCAGAGGAGTCGGGTCGAGTCAAATTTCAACTTATATGCTTGTAACTCCCTCCGTCCACCAAATAAATCGGTCAAAATTTAAAATTTTTGATCGTAAATTACGATATAAAGAATAAGTATAGTTATGCACACGTTAAGACAAATATATCAAGCACTTGCATGATTAGAATTGCTCTTTTATATTGATCGTAATTTACGGTCAAAATTTTTAAATTTTGAACAAAAAATATCAAAGTAGAGATTTATCTAGTGAACGGAAGGAATATTATTTATCTCGATATTTAAAAGCGTGACTAAATTAAAATTCCATCAACAATATATTAGCTAATTGAAATTACATCAAGACAGTACAGACCAAAATAAAATTCCATATGACTGTAGGATTTTAAAGGATTTTGAAAGTCTGGGTGTATTCGATCGAGACTTTTAAAAGTCCTTTAAAATCCAGAGGTATTCAATCGAGACTTTTTAATGTCTTTTAAAATTCAGAGGTATTCAAACTGGACTTTTTGAAGTCTTTAAAAATCTGGTGGTATTCAACATTATGTGGATTTTAACAATCCATGGATTCTGATGGATTTTTCAAAAAAATTACAAAGGACGAAATCAGAGCTTCACACATGAGATTTTGATGGATTCTGCCTCAGCGCCAGTTGTCACCCAACGGTCGCTTATGTCATTTGAGCTTCCCCCTTATATCCGCCGCCACTCTCCGCCTTCGGAATCTCGTCGGACCCGCCCACATCGCCGTCGACGTCACCATTGTTAAAATTGTCGCCGTTGCTGCCAGATCTGAGAAAGATGAATCGGAGCCGTGGTGGAGGCGGGGTTGTCGAGCGTCGCCGGAGAAGAAGAGGGTGTCACCAGAAATCTAAGGGAGTCCATCCCAGACGTTGTTGATGTCCAACGGCTGCTGGGAGTGCATTCCCACTCGCGGCTGAGACCCAGCGCGAGCGTTGAGTTAATGTATTTGAACTCCAACAAAATCCATGCGAAGTCGATAACAAATTCTCCAAAACTCCACGCGGAGTCTATAGAATTCCCCTAAACTCCATGCGGAGTCTATAGATTTCAAAAGTCCATAGACTTTTAAAAATCCAAAAAAATCCTACAGAATCTCAATCCAATACACCCCCTAACTTTTAAGACCCCCGCCGTAGTGATCCACCCGTTTGGAGTTTTAAGTCATGAAATCATACCAACACATTCAGGCCCATAGTTACGGACCAAAACCCACCATCATATTGACAAATTTAAAGACACCCCCCATAAGTGATCCACCCGTTTGGAGTTTTAAGTCATGAAATCACACCAACACATTTAGGCCCATAGTTACGGGCTAAAGCCCACCATCATATTGCATAGAACTTTATTAACGTAAAAAAAAGCCGAATAACGAAAAGAAATCTCGCCTCTCTTACGTATCTTTTCTTCTTCTTTCCGTCCCATGGAAGCTCTTTCGAGTTCCGGTTTGCAAATTCAGAGGTTCTCAGAGAGTTCCTTGCTAATTCGCTCTGCCAAAACAAGCAGCAAACGTCGTGCTTTCTTGAGAGTCAGTCCCAGTTTCGCCGGTACGTCGTCGTTGCGATGTGCGTCTCGGATTTCGGCTCTGGCACATGAAATATCAGACGAGGACGGCGGCCAAGAGGATAGTCGATTGAGTAACGACAATGGGGTTTTGGGTTTGGCGTCGGATGAAACTCTCTTATTATCTCAGGTAGAAGAGGAAAACTAAACACCCCTTTTTGTTATTTTTTATTTTGTTACTCTCCTCAGTGTTTAGTCCAGTTTCTTTGATATTTTTATCTTTGATTCTTTAGCGTGGTGTTTCGTGCGTGTGTGTGTGTGGGGGGGTGGGGGGTGGGGTGGGGTGGGGGGTGTTAGTGTTGTTAATGAATTGTGGGAGGATGGTTATTAAAAGTTCTTCCTTTCTGCAATTCGAAAAGTTTTTTTGCTCAACTTATTTGCGTTGTGCTGCCAACCTCCTTTTAATAGTTATAGATGGATTGGAGTGGAGGAGAAGGATTGTAGTAACTAAATAAACCGAAAGTTACAGGGTTCATATCCTGCATCAACGCCGCTTGAGCTATAATGCTCGTGGTGTTGTGCTGCCAACCTCGAAACGTAAACTATTTCAATTCAAGACTTGTTATTTCGGATTCTGTTTGCTCTAATTATGATTTTGTACCATATATCTACTCCAACTTGTTTCGTGTGTGCACTAGCAATACCAAGGCTTCGTTTCCCGGAAAATGAAGGAAAAGAGAAGAAAATAGGGGGAAATCAAACTTTGGACCTTTTATTTTTAAACAAATAATACTCAAGTTTTTCTCTTCTTTTTTATAAATTCATCCATTTATAAGAAATCCAAATTTAAGCGAACAGTTGGAAAATTCGATTTCCGTTATTTTTTCTTTTCCCCCATTTTCGGGAAAACAAACAAGGTCTAAGATCACACTTGATTTTATGTAAATTGAAAAGCATCAGCCAAGTTGAAGCAAGCGCATATAGTCATATAAGCATAGACTATGATATTTTCCAACAAAAGAATGATACAATTAAACAAGTATGTAAATGTTATAGAAACGTATTGTCTGGAGTAAATGCTGAAGTGTTTGGTGGCATGTAATTGGGGCATCGGAATTAAGAATTTTTTTCCATATCAAATAACTAGTTCATACCGCGGGACATAATCATGTCTATGTTTCTGGTCACGATTAGTGATAAATGTACTTATACTCCACGAGCATGATAAGGTAGTCATCTCCTTTTAATAAAGGGCAGCCCGGTGCACGAAGCGTCCCCGCAAGGCAAGGGTCCGGGGAAGGGTCCCACCACAAGGGTGTATAGGGGGCAAGCATTCCCTTGCCAATTAAATTGGCAAGAGGCCGCTCCTAGGACTCGAACCCGTGACCACATCATAATATAGTCCATCAAATTGGATGGATATTTTCAAATGGCTTGTTTGTGGGCTTTGTTATGACAGCCTCTCTCCTATCATGAAGGGCAATTCAGATGTCAAACAAAGTAGTGAAAATGATGTATATTCGAGCGCACCTCCATTTATAGTCTCATATGGTAACCCAAGTGGGGGAGGTACAAGAGCTGGACTTTTCAGAACGCCGATATCTGGAGGAGTGCAGAGTGCAACTTCTGCACACGGCTTACCGAGACCGGCTTTAGCTGTGCGAAATTTAATGGAGCAGGTAACAAACTTTTTTATTTCTAAGAAATTGTTTGCATGTTCTTAGAACTACATCTGATTCCAAAATTTGCCGAAACAGCTTCTAACATGTCTGTACCTTTTTTTTATTTTGGCTGTATTTCAATAAGAAAAGGCTAGATTTGCTCACCTGTGTAGTGTGATGTCACACATGCACCACCGTCGAGAAGGTTATCCTTTTGGTTCACTCGTAGATTTTGCACCGGATCCTATGGGACGTAAGTTCATTTTGCTCTTAAGTCTGTGATGGGATGTTTTGTTGGTTATTGTTGTTTTTGTTATGGTACCAATATCTACAATATTATGTTCTGTAGAAATTGAAATGTTTTATTCCCCTGAATGGTGAGAAGGTTAAATAGTTCATTGGCATTTCGTTAACTTAATTTTTTGGTTGAATATATCCTTCACTTTCTGATTGAGGTATATGTTCCACGACATGCATTTTATGAGATCCTCCCGCAGAAAATCAATTTTAACTGAAACAGGTTTGGCGATCCACAAAAAATTGGCTTAGGATATAAAAATTGCAAACTTTCAGTTAGATTTACTCGACAAATATATCTAATTATTTCATGCCACCGACCCCAACATAGTTGGGATTAAGGTGCTGTTGATGATGATGATGATTTCAGCCTGTTTCTTTTGGGCTGAGAAAGCTATCAATCATACTTCAGTCCAAGTTCTCATCAAGTTGCCTCTCTCAGTAAACTTCGGCTATGAATAATTGTTTATTTTTCACATGAGATCCAATGAAAGGATGTTTTCTGGAATAAAACTTTTTTTTTTCCTTTCTGAAAAAGCATAAAGTAATATAAACTCTGAAACTGCGATGAATACGCTGCTTTTCCACTTACGTGATCGACGCTCACGTATCTAAGAAACCAAGACTTCAGCTACTATTCTGAGATTTTCCTTTGCAGATCCAATATTTTCATTCTCACCATTGGCTATACACACTAGGAACTTGTTAGCAGATCCAAGATGCACACTAGTCGTACAGGTTAGGAACTTCTTCAGAAAGTTTGTTTTATGTCACTGTTTGTTGCTTCAATTTTGTACGTATGGGTTATAAAATTTGAAAATTGGCTAGACTCCTGGATGGAGTGGCTTGACAAATGCACGAGTGACGATCTTCGGTGATGTATACCCCCTTGCTGAAGACCAACAGGTAACTACCTTGAGTAGGATGTGGCCTTTGTAATTATTCTACTTTTATCTCCCCTCTTATAAAAGAGTCAATGTGGTTTAAAACATTTTTGGACGTTTTTACCCTTACACTTATATCAATAACATTATTAATTTTTAAACCCAAAATAATCATTAATTATTATTTTCATAAAGATAAAATATTATATTAAGTAATAACTTAATTACACATCTACAAATACATAATATTTTACAGTATCATATAAACATAAATTTGGTGTTATAAATAATTTTTTTGCATATGAAATAAAAAGTTTATTAGTCACGGTTGTGTCCTACACTTAATACCATGACACAAATCAATTATATAAGATCAACTTAAATGGCTGCACCTCAGTACTTTATTAGATAAATTTCTATTAATATGAATTCTCACTTAAAAATTCCCCCAATTAACAAGTTTTTTAAGATATGTTTACATTAGAATACAAACATAATCTTACAAAATCATATCTAAAATAATTCAAAGTAATACTATTATAAATTCACGTGTAATGCACGCGTTAATTACTAGTTAATTGAAAAGTGGAAGATTACGTTTTTGGTGAGAGAAAGACGAGGGCTCTCATCGTGTGATAATTGAGTCATGGAGATGATGGACACAGACAACTTATAAAAATCATATTTATAATTATAATCTTCTGAGAGAAAGTGCACGGGTGTATGAGCGTAGTGATAAAGATGAAGAACACTAAGGAAAGAAGCAAGAAACATTTTTTTGGCCGTACCAGAAGCGCTAATACATGATATAGTCATTTTTTTTAAGTGGTTCGAAGATTTTTATTCCAATTACAGGTGCTGAATCTATTTCCATCTATATGAAGTAGATTACAAGAAACCCTAAATTGAACAAGAAATCGTCGCCTTCCAATTTACATATGGATCCCGAACAGAGGGAGGACCTTCTTGTCGGCCTTAGCGCCGACCTCACTGACCATGGCGCCCAAGGTGTTATTTACGGCCTCAGCGTCGACCAAAGAAGGTCAGTCTTAGAGATGATAGAGTCTAATGCAAGAAGAGTGGTCTTGTGGCTAGGAAGCACCGACAAGGGTACTCGTACGGGTGGTGTGGTGGCTAGGAACCACCGACACGGGTACTTGTACTGGTGCTTGTGTGGGTGTGGCAAACTGCTTATTTGAAAAATGAGACGGTTATGGTAGTTACATGCCAAATTTAGTTTTATAGATAAGCTATAAATATATTCTTAAGTCATTATAAACCATAAATAATATCCATCATAATTAATGTCACTAATTCATGTAAAAATAATTAATACTTCAAACTATTTAGACTGCCAAATCCACATACTACTCTAAGATATTTATTACAAAGATCTTGAGCGACCGATCCGGCAGAACATTTTATATGAGTTTTTTGGTATATCGACCCTTCTTTTTGTAAAATTAGTAAAAAGAACCTCATATAAAAAAAGGAAAAAAACTCAAAAAGTCGTGTTCCCGAAGTGTTCCGCATATCCCCTTACTAGAAAAAGGGGAGACTAATTTCGGAGTGTCTCATATGTTAATCTCCTCGAAGTGTTGGTGCGTCATAGTCCGGTGCGTACACGATCAAACAATCTTCTCATATTCGGAGAAGTTACAATAGATAAGGTTATGAAACTAGTGACCAGAGAGAAAGAAACATGGAAACTCGAAGTTCGCAGATGGTTTACCCACCGAATCATTCTTCTTTCCCTAGACTCTATCATTCGTCCCTGGTCTGTGTTAAGGCTGTCAATAACACCTTTGGCAACAGGGTTAGTGAGGTAGGTGCTAAGGCCGGCAAGAGGCTCTTCTCTCTGTTTGGGATCCATATGTAAATCCGTACGTGGCGGATTTCTTGTTGTGATTTGGGGTTTCTTGTAAAATTTCAATGCTTCAATATAGATGGAAATGTATTCAGTTTATTGGGCTATATCAGCTTAATTGGAGCAAAATCTTCGGACCCACTTAATAAAAATGTATATCATTTATGGGCGCTTCTTGTAGGGCGCCCTGACATGATTCCATGTCAGCAACCTATTTTTTTGTAAAAAGTAAAAGAAGTTTCTTATTTCCTTGAGGTTCTTCATCTTATCCCTACACTCGTACATCCATGCATATTCTCTCTAAAGATTGATTTCTTTTGATTTCTAAAATTTCAGATGTTGTCTGTGTTCTTTATCTCCATGGCTCCACTCTTGACACGCTGAGAGCCCTTGCCTTTCTCTCACCCCAAAAACGTAGATTTCCACTTTGTTATTCGATAAATAAAGAAATGGTCTATCTTGATTTTTAATTATCATTTTGGCACATGTGCTCAAAATTTGCCACAGGATCTTTTTGAGGATGCCCTATTTTCTTATAATAAAAACGAAAAAGTGAAAATTTTAATGATTGATACGGAGTCCTTGTCCTCCGTATGGTTTGTGGAGTTACTAAGTTCAAAACAATCGTGACTGTTTCACATTGAAGTTTAGATTGTGCAATATTTCTGATGATGAATTATGTTTCTCATTCTCTATTCTAGGAATGGGCTCATAAACAGTACATAGCAAAGCACCAACAAGCACCTTCTCAGCAGTGGGGAAATTTTTATTACTTTCGGATGCAGAATATAAGGTTTTTGCTTCTTTTCTTTAACATGTTTCGCTCTGTGACACTTCCCCAGTCTGTAACATTTTTCATTTTGGTGGGGAAAGGAAGCGTAGTGCTTGAGAAACATTTCATCCCGAGACAATATTTAGCATTGAACGATATACGAAAACAGAATTATATAAAACTTGCTGTGTATTGTTGGCTGATGATGACTCCTGGTGGCTCAAAATGCTTCATTTCCTACAACTTATCTGTTCCATGTTTATATTTATTATTATTGTTATTAATTTCCTTCTCTCATAGCCAGATGTTTATCTGGATATCGGATATCCCAACTGACTGGGATTTTTTCACTAGTTGTACTAAAAAATAAAAAAGATCATAGATCTTGCATCCAGTTGGTACCTCCCACGTCCAAATTTATTATGTAAAAAATGATTGAATAATCTAAATTTGCTATAATTTTTGCAAAAAAGTTAAATGGAGTTTAATCTTTACCATGGCAGTGATATTTATTTTATTGGAGGGTTTGGGACTGTTGCTTGGGTTGATGTTAAAGAATATGAAACCATCCAACCCGATAAGATTGCTGTTGATGGGGGTGAACAGAACCTAAAGGTCTGTATTCCATCTTGCACCCGTTTCTTAATAAATCAATCGGTTCCTTTGTGTTCTCTCTCTTACCCTACTACTACTGCATATATTGTTATATAGGAACTAAATGCATTGTTTTCGAAACCTCTGAAACAACTTTTGTCCCAAGAAGCTGAGGTAGACGATGCTGCTCTCATATCGATAGACAGTAAAGGAGTTGATGTTCGAGTACGCCAAGGCGCCCAGGTTCGTGTCGAACTCTACTAACCTCACTGCATCACCGTGCTGTTTTTTTTTTAAGCTGGTTTGACATCCCGTTTTCTTGATTTTGCAGTTCAATGCTCAGAGAATTTCGTTTGAAGATGGGCACGGTGTTGAGACGCTAGAGGAAGCAAAGAAAGCTCTTTGGGAATTAATAGATAGAGGCCGAGTGCCCAATTTGCATACATGAGAAGAAAGCGCTTCTTTGCTTTAAATCATAAAAAACGATTTGCCAACGGAAGTCTTTGTCGTAACTTTATATATATTTGGAAAGTGACGGTATGTGAGCAACATAATAAGGATTAAGGTGGTGAGACTGTAGTGATGTTTCAGTATTTGAGAACCAGACTTGCTGCTTGAGGTAAGTCGGGAGTCGAGACTAGTTAGAGTTGATGATTGAATAAATAGTAATCGGGATCCCTCCTCACATCTCGTCATGGTCTCACGTTATCTAAAAGGAGGAGATGGATAGACAGAGCTTCACTTTCATAGATATTCACATTTGTGTTTTTCTGTTTTGATTTTTTTTGACAAATTCACTGTTTAGAGGAGTGGAAAGGAAGTCCCATAAAAGGAGCTCAGTTACACGGAGAGAAGGGCTATCTTGAGAGGTGAGAAATTGCCCGATTAAAATCAATTCCTCCGTTTTTTTATTATTACAATGTGTTACTATAACACTGTTCACATACTCTCTTTTGACCATTTTCTGTGATTTATACATATGAAGAAATATAGTCATGTGAAATTTTGTTAGATTCATCTCGACATATATTTTCTAAATATCAACTTTGTATAATATTTAAAAATAAAAAATTAAAAATATTGATAATTAAAGTTGTGCATTGACAAACGTGAAAGTCTAGATGTTGCAATTATAAGAGAACGAATGTAGTATTTGGTAGATGAAAAAAAAAATAGACTTTTTTTAGAAATGATGGGACAGTGGCAGCAGTTTTTAGAAGCAGTATTAGGGTTGTTTTTATAAGTTGTCATAAAAGATACTGAATTAATATTTTATATTCTAAAAGTACTTGAAAAAAAAATAGTATTTTAAAATACAAATTTATTTACATTTACACGTGGTTATTTTTACATCATGCTGCAACAGTTTGTTTTTAAGTCACGACAATATCAAATTAGTCCTAAACTAGATTGGTGTATTCACAAACAACTTAAATTATTGTTTGATATTTATAGTTTTGTTAATATAAGAATACTCTTTCCGTTCCTCATAAATTAGCACCCTTTGACTTTTACGATCTATCAAATTATATATTCTTTGACAATATATCGATCTAATAAATATTTAGTCGACTATATTTTGTTCATGTATACTGAATGTAAATGTTTGTAAATATTGACCAAAAAAGTCAGTGTGGAAATTAGTAGTAGAATGGAAGAAGCTAGTGTGTTCCAATTGTATCGTTAGTAAAGTATACAAAAAATACGAGAAACTAAATAGCGGACTATATAGTATAAAAAAATCTCAAAAATATAATTGAGAAATAACTTCCTTAAACAAAAAAAGGCTACAATATTGGTCCGATTCAAGTTCTCATTGGTTCGGTTTTATTAGATTGAGAAAAGCGGTCCGCGAACTGAACTCTCGGGTTTCACCAATTCGGGATTTTACGAGTTGGTCCGGACCAGTTGGATCAATTTACAGATTTTCTGTGCTACTCGAACCGTTGACAACTAACATCCTAGACTTGAGTGTCAAAAATCTTTTTTATTTTGTCCCTATCTTTTGATTAATTGTATATATTCTTCAATTCATCCATATTGACTGAAATAGAAAAATCTTTTGAAAAAAAAAAAACACTATTGCCACTCTAAATAACTAGTCCTCTTCTTTTTGCTGAGGTTTCGCGCTCAAAACTAACACGAAACACTCTAAATAACTGACACGGTCGTCCCCGAATAATTGCTTTATTGGACTCACCTCTATCTAACCGTAGGTCCCACCAAGACTCAACCTCTAATATTGGGATCCGGATCTGGTGCAGTACAGCACCATGCTGTGCACCAGATCCACCATTAGATCACATACGCGCACACACAACCATGCGGGTGTGTGTAATCCAATGGAGGGTGTGCTGTACTGCACCACATCTCCACCCCTAATATTGTTGTCTGAAACCCTTTAATATTAATAGATGTTTTTTGACCCCCCCCCCCCCCCCCCCAAAAAAAAGAGAGAAAAATATTTGCGAATCCAGAAAGCCGATAAACGAAATGTGATACGAAGAACTGAAACTGAAACCAGTATAAAAGACTTATGGACTCTGAAAATGTGACATGTAAAAGAATTAAAAAAAATAGGTTGTTGAATTGATCAAAATTGTTTTTCTTACACTGGCAGGTTTTTTTGTTCCCTACCAATTGAATGCACAAATTAAGCTGACAGCATAAGCTTTGTTCTCCACATTTCTCCTATGACCTTTTTGGGGGCTGGATCATCGGGCCCTCTGTCTCGTTGCCCTGATGTAAAATACAACATCCCATCCCAAAACCCAACTAGAGTTGTTTTCACACGATAAGGAAGCTTTCCGATCACAGACCATCTCTGTCGCAATTCAAATTAAGAACAAAAAATAATACGCATTTAATAGATAATATGATGCCAGTCGAAAATTGCGGTAAAAAGTAATATAACCCATATTCATAAAAGATTAGAAATGTCACATAACATCAAGACTAAGTAATTAAGACGATTACCGATTCGTCGAAGTCAAACTGGAATATTTCTCCAACTAATATCATCTTTTTGGTCACTGGATGCTTCTCTGTGGTACCTCCAACAATGACAATAGAGCCGTTAACAATTGCCCAAGCAAATTCAATATGAGAATCGGGCTTTGGCATAGAAGGTAGCACTTTCCACTTCATATCATCATCAAGCATGTAGACATCCCCATATACAACCTGCAGAAAAGATAAGCTCACGGTTCACACACTGTTTCAATGAAAGAGGCATCTGTTTGCTATTTCTGAAATTTTCTTCATCAAGTCTGTCATCTTGTTCCTTGTGACGGATCATTTCCCTAGCCCGTCCGGACTTCCCGAGACCAAACTGGGCATCAATAGTAGAAGAAGGAAGGGAATGCGCTGTCAATCCTTTTCTTCTTTTTCTTTTTCTTTTTTTTTTTTTCTGGGAGGAAATGGGAGGATGGGAGCCTTCTTCTCTATGAATTACCCTCATAAAGCATACATATATCAATCCACAATTTTTTTTTTTTAAAATCTTGGCAACAAGCACTCAACTATTGATTTTCTCCTAAAAAGTTTGATTGGATTACCTCATTGCGACGGGAGCATTTAAATATTGGAGATCCAGGTTTGGCCATGAAATCACCCTCTTGACCACCAATAACATACAAACGATCATTGTATACTACACAAGCCCTACAAGGAAGGGATAATATATAGCAAAAGGAAGACCATATTATTCATTCAGCCATTTCTTCAAATGGAAATCAGAAGTATGATCAGATCGAGAAATAAAGTTAGACAAATTCTTTAGTCTGAAGATATTTTCTCGCATTGGCTTGAACTGCGACGCACTGATGTGACTTTGAGGAGGTATGAAACCATGCCGCTTGAAAACTGAAAACTCGTATACTATTCAGGTGCTCTGAAAGCAATTTCCTTAGCAGAAACTCGCATTCATGGGCACATCTGATCTGAATGTATGAAGCAGTGCTATTTTCCAGAAAAATACAAGAAAGATATCTCCTCTGATAAAGCTTTCAGATGTCCGTCTGGTTTAGAAACTTCTAAAAAATGTCAAAAGAATGTTTTGCTTATTTATTTTTGGTTGCTCAGAGAATATTTAAGATTGTTTCTCATTTAAGTATGAACAATGAATCAGTTCAAATAAAAGGTGCAGCTGATGGAGTCAATATAATTTAAATGCTATAATATGTAGTGAGCTTATTATAGACTATATCAAAGCACAAACACACCATGACTAGGTTATGAATATGTAGTAGTAACTGGAGGGTTCAATTTATAAGCAAGATACGTAAACAGGTACTAGGCGCTGAAAGAAGAACAAGAATGATCTTATTCATGTATATCTAACGTGAATCCTACTACAAGTAGTTAGGTTAAATTCTGGAAGGAAAAGCTGACAAACCTGTGAGGCCCACCACGAGGAATGGGAGTTTCAGGTTTCCATTCCTTTTCTAGAACTTTGCCATCTTTCACAGCAATGCTCCAATGCTCTGATGCCGGTGTATGCCTGTTCTCTTTGCTACCACCCATTACATGGAGCCGGCCTCTCCAAAGTTGGGTGGCAGGGGCATACCTGAAGAGACCATGTTAATCAGTTCCACTGAAACCATAACAATCTAAGCAACTTCTTCGGCCTGATATATATACAACACACCGGTTGGATTCTTGAGCTCGAAACACTTGCTAGTAAAAATAGCTCTTACGCCATTATTTCTGACAAAGAATCTAGGATTTCACGGTGATACCTAAAATTGTCTAGATTCACGTCGCAAAATTCACTAGATTTTAGAGTACTCAACAGAATCGAAACAGATAAAAAAAGGTATGCCTTCTCAATGAAGCCTCCTTCGGCATGAGAACGTTATCAAGGAATTATGTTTATATGGGGATTATAATTACTGGCAATTTGCAGATATTCCACTAACAAGTTCGTACCTTGGAACTGGTAAAGGTGGCATGTCCAACCACTGCTTAGTCTCTGTGTCCAGTATGAATGTGTGTGCTGTAGGTCCTCTACATTGAGGACCAAACTGTCCGGTAACCACATAAATGTATCTTCCATCTGTCACCATGCCTAAATGCGAATGGGCCATTTCTTTTGGCATGTCAAACCTTCCTCCCCAGGTGTTATCGGTGAAATTGTATATATCAACATGAGAATGCACCTTAACCAAATCAAAACAATCTAGGGCCATTATTTTCCGTGGTAAATTTCCTTTCAAGTAGAGATTTCCAAGTTTTGTATCAGATCAATAATCATAGCAGCCAGAACGAATGTTTTAAACATGCATCGGAATGGTTTATCATGTAATATCATGACAAGCAGGGCTAATAAACCCGCGAATATAGATATCCACGAGATGTCGGAGACTAGTTATATCATAGTACTTTCTCCATTTGTTACATATTACAACTGGCATCAGCAGTTAAGATAGCCACTAAAGATCAACCCAAAAATTGCGCAGGAGTTTTATATTTTTTAATGTAAAAGAACAAAAAACTATGGGAAATAAGCAATATATGTGCAAAACAACTCAAGCAGAAAATAGGCATAGGATAAGAGAACAGGCTATAAAAACTCACATAATCGATGGTTCCATATCCAGCAAATACATAAAGAAGATTCCTGATTTGTAATGCTGCACCATCAAGACGAGGCACAGGTGCTGGTGACATTTTCTCCCATTTCAACTCAGGAGCTGGCAAATCAGCAAAAGTTGCTGATAATACACGCCCAGAGACATTATCCTTTTTGTCTTGCTTATATGTCTCCTGTCAGAAAGAGAGCCAAGGCATTAAGTTCATATTTAAATCCAGAGGAACAAAGAAGACATCCACTCATATCAAGCACAATACTAAATGGATGAGCATCATCATCAGCAGCAACAACATCGATTGCACATTTGCACGTTAATGCTAACTATGTTGGGATCGATGGCATGAAACTTATAATGTCAATTAATGGTCTGAAATTAGTTAACACTATAAATGCATGCAGAAAGCAAAGAAACAAATTTACGCCGGATGCCCCTTACCTTGAAATGGGATGAAATTCTAAGAAACCATCATCGTTTCGTCATATGTTGTTTCAGTTGCATGGAAAATATAACAGCGATGAGTTGAGATAATTGATAATCCGCCATAATAAGAAAGGCCGGATATCTTTTATGCGCCAATAACTTCATAATTAAGACAAACAACACAAGGAAATTAAGGAAACAATTATGAATTAAAATACTGATAATTTTCTAAAAAGAGCAAGCTATTAATGAATCAGATCAGCTTCAACACGCATTATCAGCAAACGAGAGTTGACAGATAAAATAGGTGCTAAAGTAAGTGAGCCCATAGAGTAAGAAATTTCACAGACCTTGTTCGGAATGTCGAGCGAGCTAATATTTCCGTGAACAGTGTGGGGACGGACGAAATTGTTGGAATCGCGCAGAGCCCAATCGGAGGATGAGGAAGCCCACAGCAGATCGGCAATCAGAAAAAATCCCAAAAGCCCCACAGTTACCAACACAAACCTGATCGTTTTTGGTTTTGTCTTACCCATCTCTTACCTCACTCACCGTAAATTCATCTCTCTCTCTCTCTCTCTCTCTCTCTCTCTCTTGTCAGATTTGAACTCTACTGTCTGTGCCTCGATATATTTTTCAGAGCTAAGCCCAGAGAGACGGAGAGATGAATCAACTGTGTTGTTTTGACGGGATTTTTACCGAACCCGTCGTCGTGTTCTCTCTCTCTCTCTCTCTCTCTCTCTCTCTCTCTCCTTTTTTTTTTTTTTTTTTTTTTTTTTTGAGAATTTGGATGCAAGAGGAGAAGTTCCAAGAAAGGAAACAAAGCAGCACAGTGTCATTTTTGTTTATAAATTAATTATACAAATGTTATAATAAAATTAACATGTTAATTCAATTATTTTAAATTATACGCCTGGATACTATTTACTAGCCATGTTTGATAACGAGCTGATAGCGGATTATATTAGTGAATAACTGATAGCGGATTGTATTAGCTAATTTAACTAGCTATTTTTATTGACGATTATTATAACTTTTTGGGTAACATTAACTGGTAGCTGATAGTTGTTTTTTTGTTAAAATAAGCAAATTAACATATATGATCCTGAGAGTATTTATATTCATTAATTGAATTTTATTTGTATATATAATGGTATATCCACCCAAAAAACTACTCCTATATATACTACAAGTACTAAAGATTTTTGTTTTTTACTACTCCGTACTATTAAAGATTCAATTTTCTGTTCATATAAATAGTTTTTTATTCTTCTATAATCTATACATATTATTTTTTTTAATTAATGAATTAACTTGTTGAATTATAAAAAAAAAATCATGAAGATGAACGACCTTTCGGTGGAGAATAGAACTGTGTGCATGATTTTGGAGGAACAAATGGGTTAGTTGCAAAACCTAATAAAAAAGTGGGAAATAATGGATAAATATGTAATTTAATGGGTAGAAATCAAATCCTCCGGAGAAAATGCTGCAATTTGCAACGTTTTATATTTAGGACCCTCTATTTACCAAAAAGATGAAATAGCTTATTTAATGGGCCAAACCTGGAGGTTTTGGTGCCAACGCTAACTACCAAACAGGGCCAATATTAAGTATTTAAAGCTTCAGTTTTCAGTTAAGTATATTGTGTTTAGATATTTGTAAATAGTAGTTTGATTATTTGATATATTGTATTTAAATACCAACTCATATTCTAGTTCTTATAATTATTTTAATATTATAATATTTTTATGATATTTTTATAAAATTATAAATCAAAAGTTGGTCCAAACATCAATTGGGTTGCAATCTAGCCCAAATCCTTTGCTTTGTATATTCTGCTCAAGGGAACTTGATTTAAACACCCCTTACACTAAATTAGAAAAATGGATATTCAAAACAAATTACTTAGACCTTTATTTATTTCATCAAACAAACATGTGAGGAATATTCAAACATCAGATAAACATACACCAACTAAACATGTGGAAACATCATCGAATAGTGAAGAGCAATACTATACGAGATAAAAAAAGGATTTTCACTAAGTGATTAGTCGGTATGTAAACTAGTCATCATAAGTGAATCATATATATATACGAGATATGCAGAACCACATTATACGACCTTAAGAATTTAATTGTTAATCGTGTATTCTTTCACGTATCGCATGAAACAGTATACTTAATTATTGTTTAGTATGTTGTATGAAATGTTTTAACTTTCTTGTATAAAAATTTAAAAGTTTTTGATGTTGTTTTGGTTTTGTGGTGTTGTATTTTATATATGGACTTTTGGTTATTAAGCTGTGATGGCTTTGTTTCTTTTGGTCTATTACTTATTTGTATGATAAAAAAATGGCTTTATTTCTTTCTGCATTACTTGGCCTACAATACTCGATTAGATGGTTTTGCATGGTAATATGAAGACACAAGTCTATCTAATTGGTTATAGTTTAATGTGCGTTAAATATTTTCTTTATTAAGTTTGTAAGTTAAAGTTTGTGTAATAATGTATATATAATAATGCCATATAAACCGTATAAAAATCGTTACAAACCTTTTAACTTAATCTCATTTTATTGTACAACTAATTTCATTGAAAATTAACATTGAAGTCTAACTAATATTAATAAATTTATCAATAAACTCAATTCTAAATAGCCAACTAAATGAATATTAATTAACACACTATTAATAATTCCTAAAACCTTTGGACTCCACTATTATGTCTTACACTTAATTTTTTTAATTTACAAATGTGTTTGAGCAAAAATTATGTACTTTTTCTTTTATATTCATTATTCAAGTTGCATGCTTACATAAACTAATCATGCTAAAAAGTATAATTTAACCATTTAAATGTTGCTTTACATACATGCTCGTGCACATTTTCTTTAATCAATTCGCATATGTGAGTTACATCAATAGGAAACACACATAAATTACTTGTATATGAAAATGCATTAACATAATACATATATCTATATATATTGCATTAGGTTAAATCATCAATTATTCTTGCAACCTTTTCAACTTCATCTCATTCCATAACCGACTTTTAATTCTATACTAATTACTAAATATCATGTGATAAATTCCGGCAAGCCTTGCACTTCTATCTCGATGTTGTATATACTTCACATTAAATGCACCGGTTTGTTTTTCGATAAAAGTTTGAACTTTTGCTTATGTTTAAAACTCAACTTTGTTATTTGATATTATAATTTACAAACGAATTTAAGTCAAAATTATGTATTTTTTCCTTTTTATTCATTACTCGATGTGATATTTTTAATATGTCATATTTTGCTATTATGGCAAACTCATTTAATGGGCGTAAATATTGGTTTCTCACTAATGATTCTACATATAGAAAAAGAAAACACTTTGCGATGCATGGACCTTCTTCTTCGAAATCAACTACTTACATAAACTAATCATGCTAAAAAGTATCATTTAACCATTTAAATATTGCTTTACATGTATGCTCGTGCACATTTTCTTGAATCGATTCGCACATGTGAGCTACATCAATAGAAAACACATACAAATTACTTGTATATGAAAATGCATTAACATAATACATATATCTATATATATTTTTATCTATAACAATCACCTAAATATGTAAGAAACAAAGAAAATAGTTGGTATCCCAATCTTTGGTTCCATTTGTGTGAATGCATGATCTTGTGTGATTTTCATGGTACCTGCGTATGATAACTAAATTAAGAAAAAAAAAGAAGACCAAGTTAATTACAAATATCTAAAAGATGTGTGAATCATCTCCAAATTGCAAAAGAGAATTTACATACCGCTACCAACAATCAAAGATCTAAAAGATGTGTGAATCATCTTCAAATGTACATACTAAATGTGATTTTGGCCGGTTTATATAGGCATGAATTAGGTTAAATTATTAATTATTCTTGCAACCTTTCGCAAACCTTGCACTTCATCTAACCGACTTTTAATTCTATACTAAATGCCATGTAATCAATTCGGGCAACCCTTGCACTTCATCTCCTTTCATGATTGTATAGTTATTATGAGCCTGCATTGAATTCCGAGCATTAGCTATCTTGTACTCTATGCAACTACTAAACGACTCCAACTTGATTCTAACTCTAAAAACTTTATCATCATAACTCCACATTAAATTTAGGGACTGAATCTTATAGTATTATAGATATATATATATATATATATATATATATTTCACTAAGTGATTAGTCGGTATGTAAACTAGTTATCATAAGTGAATCATATATATATATATATATGTATGCTGATATTTACTAAATATGGCCAAAAAGTTTGGATCAATTAAAATCTTATTACATATGGAGTTGGTACCAACATGTATAAACTGCGGATGGTTGCAGCTCCAACCAGCTGGATTGAATGAATTGCAATAAGGAGAAGATGTGGAATGATGTTTGGTGGGATAAAATGGCATATATTCTTAATTTTACAAGATCTATCTAGGAGATGATAAGAGTTTGTGACACTGATATCCATGCATTCACTTGGTATATGAGATGTCGGATTCCATGATCGAGAAGGTAAAACTTCAAATTTACAACAAAGAACATTGTCTCCTTTTCGGACTTAGTCAATTTTATACGGTGATTCATGTGATTCTTGTAGCTCGTTGGACAGAGAAAGACACCCCTATTCATTGTCTTGCTCATGTATTGTATCCGAGGTATATATTACTGAACTTATATTGTATTCTTACATTCTCAATCTCTTATTTCCTTGACATATGTATAATTTTTTTAAATGATGAAGAATTTGACGTGATGAATGGCTAAATGAGGATTCCACAAGAGTCGTTCTTCATAGGGATGATGAAATCTCCCGAGAGAGAGAAAAAGTGTTTTCGAAGATTATTTGCTAGTGATGTTTATCATATTAAGGTTAAGGATGTGATATGAAACTCAAAAATTGGTGGGTTAATTTTAATGCCCAAACTCCTCTCTTACAAACTTTGCCTTTTAAATTACTTGAGCAACCTACCTCATCCTCTTGTTGTGAGTGAAATTGGAGCACTTACTTCTCCATTCACTAATTTAGGAGGAACAAGTTAAATCCAAATCGTGCCCAAGATTTGGTCTACATCCACAACAATCTTTGTCTTTTATCTTGGTCTACATCCACAAAATCCCTGAAAATCGGGTCCCCTAGGCTAGGAGCGGGATCTCGGGGACAATCTTTTTCTCCCTTCTATAAATAGGAGAAAAGTTGTCCCTCTCAAACAAGTGTAATGAGAAACATCCACAAAGATATTTTATCACACATTCGGGTTTTCTTAGATCAAACCTCTAAGATTGACCCAATTTTGGCTGCGTGTAAGGATGATAAAATCCAAGTTTTCAGGAATTTTATCCTTATGGGCCCAGACCCTTCCCAGCTCGGGGTAGGGTAAGTCAGCTCGGACTCCTTTATGAGGAAAGCCCATTGTCGAGGCCTCTCGTTCTTTTGAGAGGTTGGTAGGTCTGTTCGTCTTTGCTTATATTTACATCATGTTCTCCGAGCTCAGGATAGGATCAGTCAGCTCAGACTCTGTTATGATGAAACCTCTTTGTAAGGGCCTCTCGTTCTTTTGAGAGGTCGGTAGGTTTGCCAATAACCGGGCTCTTTAGACCAGGTTTTTGGGAGGTCTACATTTATCGTCCTATCATATAGTTTTTTCAAATACAGTAAACACAATAAAATTAATTTAAACAAATATATAGGTATATATTTTAAAAGTAATTGTTTCAAAAAAGTTTAAACGCATATTTTTTTTCATATTTTTCACTACATATTTTTCTACTCATTCTCAATATTCTCCATTTAACTCTATGAAAACATATCCACCACAAAATTACACTCTCACGCACTCTCGATTACGGGTGGCCAGGTGGGCTGGGCTCGGTCCCGGGCCGGGCTGACCGGGTCGGCCCCGGGCCTAGAAAATCTGGGCTGGGCTAGACTGGGCTGGACTGGTCCGGCCCCCTGGCCACCTCTAAGAATAACATACCAATCTCAGCTTATTCTTTAATACCAATCATATCCTAAGAAGTATGAAGAGGCAAACTCGTCAAAACCCCACCGGTTTCTCATCTTCCAAAAGATGCACCACGAAACCCCTCACGAACGCGTCTCTAAAACCATTACCCAAGATCGGCGGAGTAAACCTACCCCTTTCACCACCACCACCACATTATTCAAGTTCTATCAGCGGTGTAAACCTGAATTCGCAGAAACATTAGGCCTACGAAGATGGCTTTTGGGATAAAATGAGGTTGATGGAAGTCAGGGGAAAAGGTACCGGCGCAGGAGAAAAACAATCCATCCGCATATCTAGCCCTAGAGAACTGTTGGTCCCTTTTTCAAGTATACTCGATACAGCTCGGGAATTGTTTGATCAACAGGCTGTATGGTTTTCGAATCTGAGTGCGTAGCGGAAGTCTTTAATATAGTAAGTTGCCGTCGATACAGCAACTCGGTCTATTCTCCTGTTAGCTTGGTGCTTACAGGGTTTTGCAGTGTATACTTGTATAAATCACAGTTATGAAAACAAGAATTGGCGAAAGGTAAATAACACAGTATTTAAGTGGTTCGAGGTAAACCCCTCTACGTCCACTGGTCCTCCACACAGGAGTAAAACGTTTATTATAAATACTGCGTACACAACTATGTATTTATAATCAAACCTATCCTTGTATCGTTTACACAGATAGATACAAAGACTGTCGCTTTCAACCGTTCACACAGATTGGTTAAAGCTTCCTTCTTGACTAGCTTCTTCACACACAGTTCCAAAGCTTCATCCTCTTATTCGTCCCACACAGTTCAGAATAACTTGTTGAGTTCACACAGAGCTCAGTTTTTACACAACGGTAAAAGGTAGGTAACCAGGTAAGAACAGCAGCTTTAAATATGAAGTTCTTGAGCTGATGATGACTGTTCTTGATGTTGAGTATATTTCTTCTTTCTTCAGATATGGATTGATGCTAGAAAGAAATATACTTGCTCTTGTAAGCTTGATCCGATGATAATGAATATTCAATCTTTCGATCTTTTGAATATCGCTTGTAAGCTTGTAAATGTTCTTGATGATTCGGATCACATATTGATCTTCGAACTCTGGGGATATATATAGCTTTCTTGGATATATCCGTTGAGATAGATCCGTTGGGCAAGATTCCGTGACAACTTGAATAGATGACTTGAAAGGACAAGGATCCGGATATCGCGGTTGTAGATCTCTGACAGCTTCAGTATTTAAATACTTTATCCTTTCAGTATTTAAATACTTCTTTATCAAACGGTACTTGACTTTAGTGAATACTAAAGATTCCTTTCAAATGATCTTCAGTCCTGTTCCGATGTGAATGCTGTATCCACTTATGCTGTAGGCATATTGGAATAGTCAGGCGCTGTATGGAAGGGTGCTGTATTGAGGTTTCGAGACAGCTTCCATACTTGGCTTTTTAGCTAGGACTTTGTTGCTGTATCTTGGTAGCGCGAGAGCTTGCTGTATGCTGGCGCTATGATAAGGTCTTCGATACCGGATTGCAACTTCAACAGGCTTTTCGATACAGGGCTTGCTGTATCAAGCTTTTGTTTGTTTTGGCAATTATCAAAACAACATTATTTTTCCCAACAATTTCCCCCTTTTTGATAATTTCCAAAACCTCTTTGATGATTCCAAAACTTCTTGATCATGCCACGGTTTTGATATCAAAAACCTCTTCAGGCTAAAAACAATTGCCCTTTTTGATAACCACTTGATGGCAACTTGAGAGAGCTTCGATACAGGAGTTTGACTTTCCCAACAGTTTCCCTCTCTTTTTGATAATTTCTTGAGTAGGCTTCTTGATCTTCTGTCAAATGATCTGGTCTTCAGCACTTAGTTTAAAAGAAATGTGAACTGCTCGCAGGCAAGTTCTAACATGATAGGAAAGTTTATTACATCTTAAACTTATGATTGGCGCGCAGGCACAATCTTACATTGTGGTCTAGTTGAGTACAACTGAACCTATGAACTGTTCACAGACGAGTTCTTACAGCAATACATAGTAAAATAAATTTATCAATCATAATTGATGTCCTGTTGTGGAAATAGTATAGTGTTCTTCCTTAAAGGTACATACAGGATTCAATTTATGTTCGGATTAACGCTGTATTCATGGGTCGTACTGTATTCCCCCTTTAATTAATGCACACGTCAGCTGTAGGAAGGTTTCATGCCTTCTTAGTCCTACAGTGCTGTCTTGACTGTTCTGAGTGTACAGTTAATTAATGGCATATACTGTATTCATGGGTCTTACAGCATTCCCCCTCACTTAATGAGTAAAAGCATAAGAACTTACAAGGATTTCTGGCAGTAGCGCTTCCAATTCATGTCGACGCATGGATATCAGGTAACTTTGGGTCCTGGTGTAATATTGCCTTTTGGTACCCAAATTTGCCGGGCAACAATTTGTTTGTTATAGGCTACTTTTGGTCCATTATATCGATATCTACGTGGGGCAGGCACGTATTCGTAGTGATCATGATAATTATAATGCATGAAAAATCGAGAATTATAGTTGTTATTCCAGTACGATTGTCGTCTCGGAGGTGGAGCCATTTTCTTTGGCCTAACATCTTGCCTTCTGGGTCTCCAGTTGGATTCCCAACGATGTTGTTGATACTTCGCGGACACCTGCTTTCTTGATGGATAACGGGGCTCTTGTATCCAATGTCTAGCGTCTTTGTCGAGAGTACCGCAGACGGCCTTTGTTGGTTGGATCTGACCTTCTTCCTGAATGACTGCTGGCGTTTATGATATGCTTGTGGAGCATGCTGTTGAGTGCGCCTTCTGAGTGGCTGTTGGTTCCACTGTCTCGAATAGTAGAGTTGCGGGGGTGGAATGGCAGCTTTTGCTGTTCGCGGTGCAACGGGTTCCTTCTCAGGACTCGGGACTTCTTTCGATACAGGGATGGATTCCTCACTCCTGACGAATACCGTACTAGATTTTTCTTTGTTGGAGAACGAGTTGTACACTAAGCCACGTTTATCATGAGCATGTTGCCCAGTGCTTAGGATCTCTTCCATTCTTTTAGAGGATTTCTCGAAAGATTTCAAGATTGTCTCTAATTCTCCTTCACGTTTCTCGAGAGATTTTACTTTGGCTTCAAGTAGAGCCAAATCATTTGTCTTGCTTTCAAGATGAGACTTAGTCTCATTTAGATTATGAGCAAGTTGATGATTGCTCTCCATGAGTTTTTCTAAATTGACTTTGCTGTTTTCGCAATCAGCTGACATATTTTCGTAATTATTCTTCAGCAAGTCATTTTCTTCTTTCAGCTCTAAGTTAGAAATTTCAAGCTGTATGTTTTCTCCTTTCAATATCTCATGGGCCGTTTGAATGTTATTAAATTCATTCAGCATATTTTCAAAGGTATGAGATGCATTTATGGGAATAGTTGAGGTGGAGCTTACCTCATCATCATCGCCGTCTTCATTTTCTTCTTTAACTTCGGCCATAGAACACACATAGGCTCTATCCTCTAGCTCATCATCAGACGAATCACTATCAGTGACCACCTGAAGACATTCTTCGGTCGTTGTTGATGCGGGCGGAGCTTTTGATTCTCCAATGAAGGCTTTGAGTTTGTTCTTCATCCTGTTTCTCCAGTTATCAAACTCGTTAATGTGAAACATAGATATCTGGTTAGACATAAAGGTATCCATATTAGAGGATGAAAATTACAAAGACTGTTTTCTAAAATAAGTGTTTTTAAGGATCTGATTCAGTTAAAAATACGACTGATTCTTTTTAGAATCAACCGCTCCGATACCAATTGTTGGTCCCTTTTTCAAGTATACTCGATACAGCTCGGGAATTGTTTGATCAACAGGCTGTATGGTTTTCGAATCTGAGTGCGTAGCGGAAGTCTTTAATATAGTAAGTTGCCGTCGATACAGCAACTCGGTCTATTCTCCTGTTAGCTTGGTGCTTACAGGGTTTTGCAGTGTATACTTGTATAAATCACAGTTATGAAAACAGTAATGGCGAAAGGTAAATAACACAGTATTTAAGTGGTTCGAGGTAAACCCCTCTACGTCCACTGGTCCTCCAAACAGGAGTAAAACGTTTATTATAAATACTGCGTACACAACTATGTATTTATAATCAAACCTATCCTTGTATCGTTCACACAGATAGATACAAAGACTGTCGCTTTCAACCGTTCACACAGATTGGTTAAAGATTCCTTCTTGACTAGCTTCTTCACACACAGTTCCAAAGCTTCGTCCTCTTATTCGTCCCACACAGGTCAGAATAACTTGTTGAGTTCACACAGAGCTCAGTTTTTACACAACGGTAAAAGGTAGGTAACCAGGTAAGAACAGCAGCTTTAAATATGAAGTTCTTGAGCTGATGATGACTGTTCTTGATGTTGAGTATATTTCTTCTTTCTTCAGATATGGATTGATGCTAGAAAGAAATATACTTGCTCTTGTAAGCTTGATCCGATGATAATGAATATTCAATCTTTCGATCTTTTGAATATCGCTTGTAAGCTTGTAAATGTTCTTGATGATTCGGATCACATATTGATCTTCAAACTATGGGGATATATATAGCTTTCTTGGATATATCCGTTGAGATAGATCCGTTGGGCAAGATTCCGTGACAACTTGAATAGATGACTTGAAAGGACAAGGATCCGGATATCGCAGGATTTGTATATCTCTGACAGCTTCAGTATTTAAATACTTTATCCTTTCAGTATTTAAATACTTCTTTATCAAACGGTACTTGACTTTAGTGAATACTAAAGATTCCTTTCAAATGATCTTCAGTCCTGTTCCGATGTGAATGCCGTATCCACTTATGCTGTAGGCATATTGGAATAGTCAGGCGCTGTATGGAAGGGTGCTGTATTGAGGTTTCGAGACAGCTTCCATACTTGGCTTTTTAGCTAGAACTTTGTTGCTGTATCTTGGTAGCGCGAGAGCTTGCTGTATGCTGGCGCTATGATAAGGTCTTCGATACCGGATTGCAACTTCAACAGGCTTTTCGATACAGGGCTTGCTGTATCAAGCTTTTGTTTGTTTTGGCAATTATCAAAACAACATTATTTTTCCCAACAAGAACATAGACATGAATTAATGGATATTTAAGGACAATACATTGAATCGATTACGCACTCTGAATCTTTTCCACACACGGGAAAATTAAGAATCGAATTTGATGACGGACGCCGGGACAAGCGATGAACACGATGGAGAAGAGAGTGAAAGCGATTGCGGAGAGCGAAGAGGGATCGATTCACCAAGGCTTTATTTTCTCGCCCACTTTGATTACCAAGCGACAAAGTTCTCCGAGGCATGTATGTAGGGCTGAGCACCGGGCCTGACCCGGCCCGGCCCGACCCGGTCCAGAATGGACCGGAATATAAATGGTCGGACTTTATTGATCCGAAACCCGGACCTGTTCGGAACTGGGCCAACCAGGTTCGGAGCTGGTAAAACTGGGTATGTCCGGGCTGGCCCGATTATAGCCCGATTTAGTAAAGAAACTTTTTTTTCATATTAACTGTACTGTTATTACATTTAAAATGCTTTCTTCTTTCCATACTCCCATAAAATACAGTTGTCAATTAATATCTTCATTTAGTCACCAAACTCCCAAGTTCAACAGAATTTTAGGATAAATAAACTGAATTACAATAATGTGCAATTATAATTGAGCCATTAATCATCATTATTTCATCACTACTGAGGATAAATTATAATAAAAAATATTTTTTTATGTATTTTTATTTTTACTGGATTGTTCCGGGCTGGACCCGAATTTTTCGGGTTTTGACCCGGTCCGGTACGGAACCCAAATTTAGGCAAAATACAGACCCGGGCCGGGACTCGGTCCTGATTAACAGGTCCGGTCCGGGTCCGGTCCGGGTCCGGTCCAGCTCCGGTCCAGTTGTGGGACCCACAAGGCTATTCATATGCGGAACTATAAAATTTGGCCGAGAAGGTTCAATGTATAACGTAATGGAAGACAATAAGAATGGTATTCAAAACCATTTCCAATACATCCAAATACGATACATCACAAATCAATACCACGGCAACACAGTCCGGAACATCAAGGAAACCGAAAACCGTACACGAGTATTCAAAACCCATTCCAGTGCATCAACACTGGATGGAGGAAACACAAAATATAACTGTAGACAAGATACAGTATCACACTTGCCCATCATCTGTATGCCGACCAGGTACATGCCTATTTTCTCTCCTGGAACCTGAAATACATGAAAAGTATTTCCCCCATAAATGGGTTAGCCGCCGAATAGCTAGTACAAGTATATCGAATATGAAACACAATACTTCTCGACAATAAAGTAAAAGTAACCGTCAATTCATCATTTCAAGACTAGTATTCTAGAATAACTAAATCTCATTTCAATGCATACATGATTAACCATGGAACCGTACCAAAGGCAACGGAACCCTCTGAGGCCCCGTCGGACCCTCCCAGAGTGGCTAACCCAAACTACTCATGGAACTGCACCAAAGGCCACGGAACTCTCTGAGGACCCGTTGGTCCGTCCCAGAGTGAATATATACAATCATACAATTCATATATCTTACTTTTAAAGTCGAGAACGTACAATCATAAACATATACTTGCCTTTGAGACATCGAGAATTCAGAAGGAAAAAGAGTATAGGTTCGGTAAGTCCAAGAACGCACTTCCGGCACCTAAACGATTTGTAAGGGATACGATAATTAATAATCGATACACATGTCACACGGAGAAACTCACTAACGACTCCCCCCCGATTACAATATCATGCATATAGGGTTGGGAAACACCCAAAACCTCTTGAATTCGCAACACCACTCAAAGTAGAACATGAAATCATATGGTTTACATATATACAAGTGAGATTAACCATAAACTCAAGATTTCCATGGTCAAAAACGGATTACACAACCGAATCGAGCAAAAACCCCCAACACTACCCAAGGTAGGGATTCACAGAGATTTACCTCGATTTGAAGGAGGAGAAACGGTATTGGGGTGATTAAATCAGGCTATGAACTCGAGACGATGATTATTGATGAATTCCCGTCGATTTTTACACCTTGGAATCGCCCAAATCGTACCAAAGGAGAAGAAGAAAGAAGATGAAATGAAATCCTCTCCAAAAACCCGCACATATAGGTTTGCTGACACGCGTGCCGCGGCACAGGCTGAGTGTGCCGCGGCCCGCGGCCAAAATTTGCAAGCAGGCCTCCAGGTCGTGCCGCGGCATGCGGTACAGCGGCGCTGTACGAGTCTCGCAAGGGGATGTCGTGCTGCGGCCCGGAAGGTGGTGTGCCGCGGCGCACGGTACAGCCGGCTCCAGGTCGAGTCTAACAAGGGGTGTGCCGCGGCGCACACTGTTCGTGCCCAAAAAGTGCCGAAAAACGACCCACGAACATGATATACTTGATCAACGCATAACCCCGACCATTTAAAGGTCTGAATGAACTATCACGAACCCTCGTATGGTGATTCCACGTCAAACACAGTCGATCCCAACACGATACTCGATCAAAATACCAATAAAAGTTCACAACATCCATAATAACATGAAATGGATTTGCGGGAACCTCGAAACGACGGTTCTGGACAATGATTACGAGAATTGAACCCAAAGGCGACAAACGTGACATCCAACACGGAATTGTGTAAAACAAGTCCGAAACAAGCTCGGATGATGAAAATTCTAGTATTTAATATTCTCAAAATACTCATACAGTTACAAGCGAGTCGACAAAATTGTAAAAATACCGGAATTATACAAATACGGAAAATAGAAATATGTGGATATTACATTCTCCCCCTCTAAAAAGAAGTTTCGTCCCGAAACTTAAGAAATAAAAAATTCGGGGTATTCCGATTGCATCTTCTCTTCCATATCCCAAGTCGCTTCCTCAACCCCATGTCTCGACCATTGCACTTTAACCAACGGGATGGTTTTGTGCCGAAGCCGCTTCGACGTTCAAGGATCTTCACCGGCCTCTCCGAAAAGGTAACATCCTCGGCTACGTCAATCTCTCTATAGTCAATAATATGACTTGGATCCGGCACGTACTTTCTCAACTGAGAAACATGAAAAATGCTATGGACATGACTCAAAGCTGGAGGCAACGACAAACGATAAGCTAAATCTCCAATCCTGTCCAAAATTTCAAACGGTCCTTTCAAACAGTCCGATATATCGTGGACTAAGTTTCCCCCCTTTTTCCGAAGCGAAAGACTCATTCGGTCAACGATCTTGAGTAGAACATGGTCTCCAAAATCGAATTCCAATGGTAGACGATGAGTATCGGCGTAAGATTTGATATGTTGAAGGGCATTCTCAAAATACGAAATGAACTCAACTATAACCGTCTGTATTGTATTCAGACAATATCAAGAATCCCCGAAACATCATCATAACTCATAAGTGTGGAATGAACTATCTGTGCCAAATCCTCACCGTCGGATTGCACCGTCAAATCTCAATCTGGGTCAAACCCAATATCACATAATATATTTGTAGATCAACTACCTCACTAATAATATGGAATTAATGACGTAGAGTCAAAAGAAGATGCTGACCAAACATTATTGCAAAATCAATCCAATATAAATTGATTATGATTTTTAATAGGGAAAAGATTAAACGCAACCAGAATGCGTAGTAACATCCCAAAGGAATGGAAACATATAGGAATAATAATAAATAAAAATAATAAGCCCTATTCTTTTTTTGTTTTATTGACTTTATAAATCAAAACAATGATAACAAGTCCCGAAACATCGACGTACAGTCCGAATGCTCATATGATCAATAGCGATGATCAACCAATAAATCTATCGAGAATATCATCGACGTGATAAACTCCAACACGATCAACAAAGGATCAACAGCGACCGAGAATACCATCAACATGATAAACTCCAAATGATCAATAAAAAATCTCAAAGAAATAATCCCAACTGTCGGACATACCCCTCGGGCGTATGAACAACCAGTTGCAATACGTCGAACATACCCAACCATAAATGGAGGATGAACGACCAATCCTTGTGACTCAAAGATGGACGTCAAAGTACGCCCAATCCGGAAATGTGTTCGTGCATATGTCCACTCCGTACGGAAACCAGGATATAAGTGGGACATGTACCTAATTAGCCTCACGGACTGACGTCTCGTGTGCACGGTCCGATGCGGAAACATCCACGCACGACCATAGCGTGCCCGGCTAAAAATCCTGCACAATAACCAATCGGCACGCAGATATGACTCCAGGTATGTCACGATGCAACATGACAACGAAACTAAAAGAATCACATATTCAATAAGGATCAAAAGACTCACAAAAGTGAACCATGACAACTGAGAATGAAAAGTCGACACGACCAATCGATAACCAAAAAATAATCCTGGGATCATCATCCCCAATGAATGATCAACACGATCAACAATCTCAATACAAACGGTCCTGGGATCAGCATCCCTCAGCGAAACAATCAACATGAATCCCATCAGACGGAACATCAACATACAACAATTTACCAGTATAATTATTCTCATAACGGAATAATACTTAAATTACCTCTAACGCCGGAGATAATATCCTTTTCCGCAAACAACATCCCTGAACGAATACACCGTTATTCGAATAATCTCGAATGAGGTACCGCCCATTAATATCAATGAGCTACCATCCCGACACCAATGTCGATACGATAAACTATCCCCGATATCTGACATTCCATATCACAAGCCAAGGCTAATTCACATCTCCGTCTTCAATCAAACACAATTAAATCATATATATTATTATTTCATCCAAACTAGGGAACAATATACAAACCATCATCCCGACAATTTACATTTATATATCATTGCTTTATGAATTATAAATGAAATGAAACCGAAACTATTCATTAAATAGTACAAACCGAACAGGTATAAATTGCCTCGATACCAATACAATGAAAATGTTACCAATTCAGTTGCCTTCGTCTATTAGCTCCTCAGCCCCAACCAAAGCAATCTACGAACTCTTCAACCTCAACCGCAACACAACGGTCATAATCCACGATCAAACATCACAACTTATTGTAAAAAGAAGGATTAATAATCAACAAGTTCGATAACGATCAATATCAATACAACCAAACCCCAAACCAAATGGTTCCATAATATCTCGATTAAATACAGTATGAACAATTCAACTCAGACACATACGAATCCATGTCCACAATACGAGCCGAAATCCGATGATCATATCAGCAACCAATTCAAACCAATAATAAGGGTCTAAATGTTATCGATTCCAAACTCAGTTCTTAAATACGAATTAACAAGGTTCCTTATTGTAAATCCATAGTTAGAATATACTGATGATCATCATCAATTCGAACCATCCAATTAGTTCAACATTATAGATAATCATATTCTAAGGCTATCAAACAATCCAATCATTCGACTTGAACACTTGTTCAATACGCATGGACTTCCAAATTGAGAGATGAATAATAATCTCATCAAACTCGTAATCATATCCGTATTCCTATGCGAATATTATATGAAGACACATAATTTAGCTCCAGACATAAATATTCCATATTCATATCCAAAACACCCACACTTCTTATAAATGTTCATCATCTCATAGAATTCAAGAGTCTCTCAAGAACATGAATTAATCCGAAATCACGTCCAAAATCGGACAAACGACGTAATCCAATGTGTTCTAACATCTAAGCCATCGTATAACTCATAGTCTAAGGCATATATCATCATAACATCAGGAATCGCAACAATACTGCTAAGAACACTATGATTCCCTAACCATGCTCATGACAACATAACATAATCCAACATATAAGTCATCATGTCATCATCTCCCTTAACAAACTTCCCGTGGAATACCAAGAATCGTGATAACGCCTCCATAAACTATTATCATACGAACTAATCATCAACATCAACGTCAAAATCCGAAATGAATGGATATATTAACCAACATATCTCTTGAAGATAAACAACACCACTCAAAACCACACGAATCATATCAACATCCGCACCTCAACAATAATATCAACATAACTCGGTAATCCATCCATAATCATACTTATCAACTCATATACATGACGATTATCAACTCAAGAACATCATATATAGTCCAAGACGAAATCCCAAAGTGAAGAGTAATTACCTCCTCGAAGAAATGGATTGAATCGCAAGGTTGAATCCGTTCTCAATCACTTCCAAGCTCCAATATTGTTAAAGACGATCAAACCCACAATACTCAAGTGTCTGGATCCTCAAGGTATCCTCCAGGAACACTCTATATTGGATGAAAAGAAGAGATGGACGAAAAGAAGGATAATTCCCAATTGCACATATATACTGCCTATTATTAGCGTGCGCTACTATTACTAGATAGCGTGCGCTACTTTCCATAGCGTGCGCTAACTGACTTTGTTAGCATGCGCTATCGTAGTTCAGAGGCTACTGCCTTACTCTGCACTGTGATTTGCGTACGCAATGCTCATGCAATAACGTACATAAATACTCTATCTAGCGTACGCAAGTCTCCGACCTTAGCGTGCGCCGCCCGTAGTTGACTTGTTTGTATGCACCTGCTCCGAAGGTGGGTCCATACGCTGAAAGCAACTGACAAAGCCAAGATTCCCTCTTATCTGTTCTGCACTAACGTGCGCTATCCTTCACCTATAGCGTGCGCTAAGCATGCATCTTAGCGTGTGCTATGTCCTCATACTGGCGTACGTTAATTCAGGCTACACTTGGCCAATTCCAACTGTTATGTCCGTCGTCTCGACATACTGAACACGTACATACAACATACTCGATCCAATAACATTCTCATATGATATACCCGATATCAAAATTAAAACAACCTGTCGATCAAGTACGACAATTATACAGATACAATTGTCTCAGTTCTCAAATTATTTTATCCATACTGTATAAACATCATGCTATCCAGTATACCTCAGATAAAATAATGCGAAAAATTTATACTGAAAGTCCAGATATTACATACTACCCACTTTAAAATAAGTTTCGTCCTCGAAACTTGCAATCCTGCCACAAACCACAGATCAACCCCAAATTTCCAAACTCATCACAAAAGCGATCATTAGTCGCCACAAGTGAATAACCAAGACAGTATAATTACAGGTGCGTGAAGTCGATGATCTCCCGTGATACTAGCATGCGACTCCCATACAAAGTCTTAACACAATACCAATACATACCAATATCGCAATTAGCAATTTTGACAATATCTCAAGGAAGAATTCACGTCCGTGACCACGGCCACGACTCTATCTCCTGTCAGCAAACATTCTGAAGGACACACACGTACGTAAGTATAATCCAAATCGTACATTCTCGAAGTGATCGATTCCCAAGAATACCAAACTAAAAGTGAAGCGATTAAGAAAACACAAGAAGAGTAAGAGGACTTACAAGTACCGGTCGCACTGTGATGATGGCAAAGTAATGATACTGTAAACAAACGATGACTCAATCGACTCAAAAGACCGACAGCCTAGGTATCCATAAACCTAAGCTCTGATACCATATTCTGTAACACCCCCGAGTTATTCAGGGTATATTACAGCACCGTGAGCCCCGACGTGGGACCCACAAGGCTATTCATATGCGGAACTATAAAATTTGACCGAGAAGGTCCAATGTACAACGTAATTGAAGACAATAAGAATGGTATTCAAAACCATTTCCAATACATCCGAATGTGATACATCACAAATCAGTACCACGGCAACACAGGGCGGAACATCAAGGAAACCGAAAACCATACACGAGTATTCAAAACTCATTCCAGTGCAACAACACTGAATGGAGGAATCACAAAATATAATTGTAGATAAGACACAGTATCACACTTTCCCATCATCTTCATGCCGACCCGGTACATGCCTATTTGCTCTCCTGGAACCCGAAATACATGAAAAGTATTTCCCCCATAAAGGGGTTAGCCGCCGAATAGCTAGTACAAGTATATCGAATATGAAACACAATACTTCTCGACAATAAAGTAAAAGCAACCGTCAATTCATCATTTCAAGACTAGTATTCCAGAATAACTAAATCTCATTTCAATGCATCCATGATTAACCATGGAACCGCACCAAAGGCAACGGAACCCTCTGAGGCCCCGTCGGACCCTCCCAGAGTGGCTAACCCAAACTACTCATGGAACTGCACCAAAGGCCACGGAACCCTCTGAGGACCTGTTGGTCCGTCCCAGAGTGAATATATACAATCATACAATTCATATATCTTACTTTCAAAGTCGAGAACGTACAATCATAAACATATACTTGCCTTTGAGACATCGAGAATTCGGAAGGAAAAGAGTATAGGTTTGGTAAGTCCAAGAACACACTTCCGGCACCTAAACGATTTGTAAGGGATACGAGAATTAATAATCGATACACAGGTCACACGGAGAAACTCACTAACGACTCCCCCCAATTACAATATCATGCACATAGGATTGGGAAACACCCAAACCCTCTTGAATTCGCAACACCACTCAAAGTAGAACATGAAATCATATGGTTTACATATATACAAGTGAGATTAACCATAAACTCAAGATTTCCATGGTCAAAAACGGATTACACAACCGAATCGAGCAAAAAACCCCAAAACTACCCAAGGTAGGGATTCACAGAGATTTACCTCGATTTGAAGGAGGAGAAACGATATTGGGGTGATTAAATCACGCTATGAACTCGAGACGATGATTATTGATGAACTCCCGTCGATTTTTACACCTCGGAATCGCCCAAATCGCACCAAAGGAGAAGAAGAAAGGAGAGGAAATGAAATCCTCTCCAAAACCCCGCACATATAGGTCTGCTAACACGCTTGCCGCAGCGCAGGCTGAGTGTGCCGCGGCCCGTGGCCAAAATTTGCAAGCAGGCCTCCAGGCTGTGCCGCGGCTAGGAACGTGGCGTGCCACGGCGCGCGGTACAGCGGCGCTGTACGAGTCTCGTAAGGGGGTGCCGTGACGCGGCTCGGAAGGTGGTGTGCCGCGGCGCGCGGTACAACCGGCTCCAGGTCGATTCTAGCAAGGGGTGTGCCGCGGCGCACACTGTTCGTGCCCAAAAAGTGTCGAAAAACGACCCACGAACATGATATACTTGATCAACGCATAACCCGACCATTTAAAGGTCTGAATGAACTATCACGAACCCTCGTATGGTGATTCCACGCCAAACACACTCGATCCCAACACGATACTCGATCAAAATACCAATAAAAGTTTACAACATCCATAATAACATGAAATGGATTTGCGGGAACCTCGAAACGGTGGTTCCGGACAATGATTACGAGAATTGAACCCAAAGGCGACAAGAGTGACATCCAACGCGGAATTGTGTAAAACAAGTTCGAAACAAGCTCGGATGATGAAAAGTCTAGTATTTAATATTCTCAAAATACTCATACGGTTACAAGCGAGTCGGAAAAATTGTAAAAATACCGGAACTATACAAATACGGAAAATAAAAATATGTGGATATTACACGGTCTGGGTCCGGGTAAAAAATGGGTCCGGACCATTTGTGCTCGGCCCTACATGCATGTATATAGAGCGACCGATTACATAATCCTTGACCGTAAACCTTAAGAAATAATTTGAATTCAGCATTTAACCTAATTTATGTTCTTTTTACATTTGTAACAAAAAAAAAACTAATTTACATTTATAACACTCGGTTGTGAATTGAGGAATCGAGAGCTTGCTCATGACCCTGTCAACCACAACTCCACTCAAATCTCCCACAACCCTCTCCACAACCTCACTTATGCTGCTCGTCTCAAGCTTTTTCTCTTCCTTCAGCTTCTTCTCTAAATCTGTTTGTAATGTATTCTTCTCTCCCTGCAGCTTCTTCTCGAGTTCTTTTTGTAATGTATTCTTGTCTTCCTTGAGATTCTCCAGTTCTGTTCGTAATGTATTCTTCTCTCCCTTGCAATTCTCTAATTCTGTTTGTAACGTATTCTTCTCTCATTTGAGAGTCTCCAGTTCTGTTTACAATGTATTGTTCTCTCCCTCAACCTTCTCCAGTTCTGTTTCCAATGTATTCTTCTCTCCCTCAACCTTATTCAGTTCTGTTTGCAATGTATTCTGTTTGCAATGTATTATTCTCTCCCTCAACCTTCTCCATTAATCTCTTCTCCCCCCCTCAACCTTCTCCACATGTGTCTCAAAAGCCCCTCTTAACACAATTTCTCGAGTATTCATCTCTACATCTAACATGTATTTCTCACTCCCAACTTGATTTTCAAATCCTTCTTTTCCCCCTCAGCAGCCTAGTGTCACGGGCTTAGAGATCGCTATGCTCCTAAGCGTGGTGCGGCCTAGCAACCCTCTTGCTAATCAGCCTTAAAACCTCCAAAAATTGGCAAAGTACGAAAGTTGGCACAACGAAAGAGAGACAACAAGAATGAATGGGAATTTTATTCCACTATTCACAATAAGTTTACAAGAGTGTTTACAATGCTTCAAGAGATTTCCAGGGCTGATTGTAAATGAGCCACAAGGCTCCTATTTATACTACCTATCTAGAGTAGATTTTTCCCCCACCTCCTCAATTGGAGGTTTCTAGATCCTCCTACCACTTTACAATTTCTAGGAAATTTCATGTATTACAAGAGTTTACACAAGTCTAGAAAAGTCTACTCATCTCTATGTCTCTTGGCTCTTTCAAGAGGTTCCGGCACCTTCCACATATTTTCGGGCCATCCTAGCTCGCTCGGCCCGTCCCGGCCCGTTTGACCCGACCGGCCCGATCCGCCTGGCCTTAGGGCAACTTGTAAATGACCACTAAATGTTTTATTTGGACATGGAAATACATACACACAATCAAGAATTATGAAGAGGAAATTTATGAGAGCTAGGCGCATCTACTTGGCATCGTGCTTACATTCCAATCCCCTAATCACCTTAGTATCAGACTACCCGCAAATTGGTATGGATTAATGGAATAATGTGTAAATAGAATATATCTAGTAATGGAATGACGCTGGAAATGAATGAGAAAAATATGCTCATTCCAATTATTGGTATGTTTTAGGATTGACAAGGAATGAAATATTATTTCTTGTAGTTAAAATACTCAAAACTAATAGTAATAATAATAATAACAACAATAAAAAACAATAATAATTATTACAATAATATTAATTTTTATTATGATTATAACAAAAAAAAATACATTATTATTTTTCTATAACTCGTACAATGGATAATTACAATAAATAGATATAATGAGTAATTACTAGGATAATTATGATATTAATGATAATAAAAAGTATTTAACAATTAATAATTATTAATAATAAAATATGATTAAAATAGATAATAAAATAATAATAATAATTAAAATAAGGAATAATTACTAATAACACACAACAACTATAATAATAAAGAACTATAATTATTAATCAATTTAAAGATAATTATTAATATTTAAGAGTAATAGTAAATAATTGTGCTGTTATTAATAATCACTACCAAAAAAAGTACTTTAGCCGACGACCCGAAAAAAAACGGCCGACGACTATAAAGTGTCGTCGGCTAAACTTCGCACTTTAGCCGACGACTCAAAATACCGTCGGCTAAAGGGTTTTAGCCGATGACTTGGTGGAGGTCGTCGGCTAAAGCTCGAAATAGTCGTCGGCTATATTAAAGAGATTTAGCCGACGACCGTGACAACGTTTAGCCGACCGAAAAGAAAAAAAAATAATTTACTTTAGTCGACGACCTAGATCTAGGTCGTCGGCTAAACTCCTTCCCAAAAAAAAAATAATAATGTATTGGTTTTGCCGACGACCTAGATCTAGGTCGTCGGCTAAACCCTTTTTAAAAAAAAAAATAATTTACTTTAGCCGCCGACCTAAATCTAGGTCGTCGCCAAACTCCTTCCGGAAAAAAATAATAATGTAATGGTTTAGCCGACGACCTAGATCTAGGTCGTCACAAACGCTTTTTTAAAAAAAATAATTTACTTTAGCCGACGACCTAGATCTAGGTCGCCAAACTCCTTCCGAAAAAATAATAATAATGTAATGGTTTAGCCGACGATCTAGATCTAGATCGTCGACTAAACACTTTTTTTTTTTAAAAAAAAATATACTTTAGCCGACGACCTAGATCTAGGTCGGCGGCTAAACCTCCAAGTGAAAATTATTTATAGTTCAGGGAACACCAACCCAATCTTGCACCTCTCCCCGCTAAAGAGCACATTTCTATTCCCGATTCTTTCAATTATTCCCAAAAAGCTTGTGAGTTGCTACTTTGAGTTGTGCTAATGGAGTGACGAAGGTTTCTACCGGTTGTTATAATCACCATTTCGATTAAGGTATGTATTTTATTGTATTTTTATTGTGATTTGAAACTTTGTATTATTCATGTTACATTCGATAGCTTTTAGGTAAAACGATTAAGTTTTATGATGATAATCATTATGATTAATTGTTTGTTGTGATTTCATTTATAATTTGAACAATATTAGTTAGTTGGATTAATATTGGAAAATGTATACATTTTCAGGATGGATAAGAGTTGGATTGGGTTACGAAAAAGGGATCAAAGTGAAGTGGATGGGATGAAGCAGTTTATGAGATTTGTAAAAGAGCACGACAGTGGTAATACGTTGCACTACTGTCCATGTAATAAATGTAGATGTCGCAGTGATATGTTTCGTTTTCCATTTGATGAGGTCTGGGAACACCTAAAGAAGAATGGTTTTTGGAGTAAATATATATGTTGGATATACCACGGTGAAGCACCGAATTCTGTTATTCCGTATGATCACGGACAATTTAGTGGTAACGACGGGTTCACCGATCCGAAGAGGAGGTTGATTGATGATGTGTTTGGTTTTTCCGAGACGTTTGTACCAACTGAGTAAAGCCCACGACCCCGTAGACTGTTGCCTTGCAATACTGCTGGGCTTGACAGGTACAATAAGCTAATTCAACTCCAATGCACTTCTATACCTGTGGTGTAACATGACTGTTCTTGATTGTGTCATGGAAACGATGAGATTAAAGGTGGAAAACAAATCATCCATCAAGTCTGTAGATGATTACTTGGAGCTTACGAGTAATATGCTTCCACAGGGTCATCATCTTCCTAATACATATTCAAAAATGAGACGAATTTTGAAAGATCTTGGTCTTTCCTACATTAAGATCCACGTCTGCATGTATGATTGTGTTCTATTCAGGGCATCCTAATGAAGACCTCACGAGATGTCCCGTATGTGATACGAGAGATATAGGATCACTCCTTCGGAAAAGAGAAACCGGTGAAGGTACTTTGGTATTTTCCATCAAGGACAGTTGGAACGGCTTTTTATGTCTCCTCACACGGCAAAAGCAATGAGATGGCATGCCGAGCCGCGCACTAATGACAGGGATACTATGATACACCCTTCAGATGGAGAAGCGTGGAAGCATATAGATAGGGAGTATCCGAATTTTTCTTCAGATATCCGAAATGTGAGGCTCGGGATTGCATCTGATGGTTTCAACCCTTTTGGTAACATGAGTCTTTCGTATACCATATGGCCTGTTGTAGTGATTCCTTACAATCTTCCTCCGTGGATGTGTATGTGGAAGGAGTATAATATGTTGACCTTGTTAGTCCCGGGGCCGGGATATCCGGGAAAGTGTATCGATGTGTATATGAGACCTTTGATAGATGAGCTGAAATTGTTGTGGGAGCAAGGTCATCCCACGTACGACAGTTATTCGTCCGAGGCATTCTACTTGCACGCCATGTGTATCGGCACTATTAGTGATTTTCCTGCATATGGAATTACGTTGACGTTGATACAAACGAATTACTTGAAAATTCTGATGACGATAATGTGGACGACTTGAGGCATATGTTGCCGGATATCAACTCAGATAATGAGACAGACTGTAGTGATGACTCAAACTATGAGCCATAAATTTAGTAGATGTATATTTTCATTTGATAAATATAATTAAAAAAAATAGAAATAATAATAATCATAATCATAACATTAATATAATATCAATAATATTATTAAAAAAAACCTGGGGGTTTAGCCGACGACAAGTCCTACGTCGTCGGCTAAAGTTTTTTAAAAAAAAAATTTATACTTTAGCCGACGACATATAAAACGGTCGTCGGCTAAACCCCAGCAATGACCCGACCGTGTTAGACAACACGGTCGGGTCAGTCATACAGTGTGTTTTCCCATTCTGGGCAGGTGCGACACGGCCCGTGTCCCCTGACACGATCGACTAATGTTTTAAAAAAAAAATTATACTTTAGCCGACGACTTATAAGAAGGTCGTCGGCTAAACCCCCGACCGTGTCCATCAACACGACCCGTGTCGCACCCGCCTTAAATTGAAAAGAAATCTGTTGCACCGACCGTGTTGTCTAACACGGTCGGGTCATTTCGGTTTAGCCGACGACCGTCATATATGTCGTCGGCTAAACTATAATTTTTTTAAAACTTTAGCCGACGACGTAGATCTTGTCGTCGGCTAAACCCCCACCTTTATACGTTTCGTACCTCCCTTTTCTTATTTTCTTCTTACGCCCTTAGCCATTCGCCCGCGTTACTCAATCCCAACCCCAATCGTCACCCTGGGCCGCCGTCTTGGTTTAGCCGATCGTCCAGCGCTGACCCTCGGCCACAAACCCTCCGCCCCGCCAAATCGGCTCCACCTCCGCTCCCGCTTGCCACACCCGGTCCGTCGCCGCCCACTTGACCCAGTCCGTCGCCCGCCCGCCCGACGCCCTCCGCCTGCCGCCTCTCGGCCGCAGTAACCCTTTTTTTTTTTTTTTTATTTGTTGAATTTATTGTATTTGTGATGAATTTGTTTAGATTATGTGATGAATTAGATAAAATGTTTAATGAGTTGTGATGCAATATTTGATGAATTTAGTATTTTCAATATTTTGTGTTTAATGAGTTGCGAATTTGATGAATTTGTTTGAGGAGGAAGGGATTGTATAGCCGGCGTTAATCGAAAGATTAACGTGGTATGGCATTGATAATTACTGTTGTGTTGAATTGTTTAGTTGGTGAATTTGTTTAGATTATTTGATGAATTTGTTTAGAAATATTTGATGAATTTGTTTGAGGAGGAAGGAGTTTTATAGCCGGCGTTAATCGAAAGATTAACGTGGTATGGCATTGATAATTACTGTTGTGTTGAGTTGTGAATTTGATTTATTTGTTTAGATTATGGATAGAATAAAGAAAGCGTTGGGGAAAAAGTCGACAAAGTCGACCACTCCCGATTCGGGGGGAGTTCCGCAGCCGCTAGTAAGGCGAATCCCGGTACACTATACATATCTCAGAGCAGCGTTCGTGCCCGCCAGATACTAGAAGCTACCGGCATGAACGCTGACGATTTTTATAGGGCGACAGATGAGCCCGCTGCACTAGCGCGGCGTTTATCCTTTCAGACACCACGGCCGACCCCCTCGCAGCCGGAGACTCGTATGCCTCCCATCCACCGACCCACGTCTAGCCCTCACACATCAGGAGATGTACGGAGTTCCTCGTCCGCGGTACCCCACGGTCCGCCGCCGACTCTATTCATGCCTCTGATGGTTCCGACTATTCCAGAGGTCCATGAGTCGGGAGCCTGAGTTCCCGTTCGATTGATTAGCCCTGACGAGGCATACGTCTACGAGTCTTGGCCAGACAACATGTTTTGGCGGAGTTGTCGGGTTTCGAAGACGAAACTGTATGAGGAGATAGAGAGGGAGAAGGAGAAGGGGAAAAATGTAGTCGAGGAGGAGAAGAAAAAGAAGAAGACTCGTGGCCCAGCAAAGGGTCTGGCGCTCGACTCGTACGTAAGTAAGCATGACCGTTATGAGATTCCTCTAGACAGACACGGCCGGCCGGTGATGTCTTCTGACGCTGCGGCGTCATATAGCCGTAATGTTGGCTTTGTCATTCGGGACAGAGTCCCCGTTTTGTGGCCCGATTGGGGGGACGTGCCGCAGTGCGTGAAGGATGCTTTGAATAATGCTATGTCGGTAAGTTAATAAATATTTAATAAGTGTTTTTCAATCAACACGTAGTTCTTGAAAATGCAATATGTGATGTTTTTAAATTATTGCGTATTTATGCTGTTCATAGGTGTGGTTTGTCATTCCCGACTCTCTACTACGTACTTGGTGTGACGAGGTGCAGTCTACCAAGTAAGTCATTTTAATTTATTTTGTATCTACATTGTTTGCGTAATTTTTTTTCTTACGAGTGATATATGTTGTGCAACGTGTGTTGTAGGTACAAATCTTGGAAAAATGAGATGCACATGTTCGATGACTGGGTGATACTCCGAGAGGCTACCCCGGAAGAATTCAAGTTCCAGGAGTACGAGTGGAAGTGGCTACGCGCCCATTTTCGCGACCCAGAGTTCATGGTATGACTAAAATACCCTCATTTCATTCTTCCTCTTTCAGATTTTATTTTTTTGAATTCTAAATATAAACTCCATTTTTTTAAATTAGAAAAAATCGGAACTTCATGTATTTTTTTAAAATTCTGGAATATTATTAATATTAAAAAATCGGAATTTTTTTATTTAAAAGTGGAAATAAATTATTTTAATAAAAATAAAAACTAGAATATTATTTTCCATAAAAAAATAAAAATCTGAATATTGTATTTTATTTATTAAAAAAAATGCTAGTATTTAATAAAAAATAATAATATTTCAATTTTTATTTTTTTTTGAATTCTAAATATAAATTCGATTCTAAATAATATTTTTTTGAAGGCCACTAGCTTGACCAACACGACCAATCGTGCTGGTCTCACTGACCATCACAGTCTGGGTTCCTGGTCGTTAGCCAGAGTTGCGCACGAGGCCATTTCTTCTGATTCGTTGGATGCATTTGCCTACGTGACTCAGAAAGCATTTCCAAACCGTCTCGAGGAGCATGTAAGTCTTTTTTTTTTATTTTAGTAATAAAATAAATGCCTTTGTATCATACTTTTATTGATATTCAAATATTTATTTTCATATTAACTTAGGAGCGTGTGCGGGAGGGTCTCAGAGGATGCTTGCTGAGATTGCTCGGGAGCAGTATCCGGACTTAGCGGAGACTGACCTCGATTCTGCCATTGGACAGATCGATCAGGCCGATCCTTATGTTCGCGCTAGGGTGTGGGGTACCGTCTACCCTCCTAGAGGTAGTCGGTACCGCACTAAGATGATGGGAGCCGAGGGTCACCATGTATTGAAAGATACCCCGGCCTGGCGCCCTCGCGGACGGATGCACTGACCGCCTATCTCGAGGATCGATTGAGGGCGGAGTGGGAGCTCCGGCCGAGAATGAAAGGAGGACTCAGACGCGGTTACATGAGAGCGAGCAGAGGACCGAGTCGCGGTTAGAGAGTTTCCAGAGACAAAGCAGAGCCATGATGGACTATATGATGACGCCGACTGCACCATTACTCAGCCGGATCGCAGCACTGCTCCACCGCCTTCTCTCTTCTGGACAGACCCCATCTTCACAAATTTCGTGACGAGGATCTAGAGGATGGTGGTAATCCTTCTACTACTACATTTCGACATTTAGATGATTTTGGCAGTGGATTCTAGTTGTGTTGTTGTAGTACTCTTGTATATTTATATTTGTGTTACAATTGTGTAAGTGATTTTATTGACGCTACTAGTATGTTGATGAAATTAATGTTCTTGAATATGTTGTGCGTTGATTGTTGTTGATAATGAGAGCTGGTGTATAAAAATTACAGGTTTTGGGATCCCAAAATCTGAATTAATTTTTTTTTAAAAAGGGTTTTATTTTAGCCGACATATAAGACGGTCGTCGGCTAAAGTAATTTTTTTTTTTAAAAAAGGGTTTTAGCCGACGACAAATAAAACGGTCGTCGGCTAAACTAATTTTTTTTTTAAAAAATAGGGTTTTAGCCGACGACCTGTAAGACGATCGTCGGCTAAAATAATTTAATTTTTTTTCAAAATAGTTTTAGCCGACGACATATAAGACGGTCGTCGGCTAAACTATATTTTTTTTTTAAAAAAAAATGGTTTTAGCCGACCGTCTCGTTAAGGTCGTCGGCTAATTTTTTTTTTTTCCAACAGGTTTAGCCGACGACCCTTTAGTAGTGGTCGGCTAATGGTTGAACTTTAGCCGACGACTGCACAAAGGTCGTCGGCTAAACCTTGGCCGACGAATATCGGCCAACGGTTTTTTAGCCGACGGCTGGCATGATTAGCCGACGACTTTGGGGTTTAGCCGACCACTTTAAGTCGTCGGCTAAAGTCTGATTTTTGGTAGTGAATAAGAATTACAATACTTATAATGAACATAAAATCATAATAATAATAATGAATTACAATAATAATAAGTATTATTATATATTTTAATAAAAATTATTACCACTAATAATAATAATAATAAAACAAAAATCATAATAATAATAATAATTATTTAATAGTACTTAAATAAATATTATAAAATATAATAGCTTAATAATAATTATCATTGACATAAAAATAATATAAACAATAATAATAATTATTATTATAATTATATCAATTATGATTCTCAACATAAAATCATACCAATCAATGAAAATTGGAATGAACATGAGAATAACCATTCCAATATCAACTTATTCCTCAACACCAATCATGCCCTAAAAGTATGAAGAGGCAAACTCGCCAAAACCCCACCGGTTTCTCATTTTCCAAAAGACGCACCACGAAACCCCCAACTAGCGTGTCTCTGAGACTATTACCCAAGATCGGCGGCGTAAACCTACCCCTTTCACCACCACCACATTATTCAAGTTCTATCGGCGGTGTAAACCTAAATTCGCAGAAACATTAGGCCTACGAAGATGGCTTTTGGGATAAAATGAGGGTGATGGAAGTCAGGGGAAGATGTATCGACGGAGGAGAAAAACAGTCCACCTCCATATCTAACCCTAGAGAACGTAGATCTGAATTAATGGATATTTAAGCACAATACAACGAATCGATTACGCACTTTGAATCTTTTCTACACACGGGAAAATCAAGAACCGGATTTGACGACCGACGACGGGACGGTGGATTTGAGTGAAATTGGAGTACTTACTTCTCCATTCACTAATTTAGAAGGAACAAGTTAAATCCAAATCGTGCCCAAGATTTGGTCTACATCCACAACAATCTTTGTCTTTTATCTTGGTCTACATCCACAAAATCCCTGAAAATCGGGTCCCTTAGGCTAGGAGCGGGATCTCGGGGACAGTCTTTTTCTCCCTTCTATAAATAGGAGAGAAGTTGTCCCTCCCAAACACAAGTAATCAGAAACATCCACAAAGATATTTTATCACACATTCGGGTTTTCTTAGATCAAACCTCTAAGATTGACCCGGTTCTTGGCTGCGGCTAGGGGTGAGCATGGGTTGGTTTGGGTCGGTTTTAGGCTAAAACCGAACCCAAACCGACAAGCTTCGGTTTTCAAAAAATCAAACCGAAACCGAAACCAACCCAATGGGTTCGGTTTCTCGGTTTTTCGGTTTTTACGGGTCGGTTTCGGGTTTAAACCCAACCAACCCGATCTTTGGATTTAACAAGCAAAAAAAACTTAAAATGTGCATTGAATAAGAATCGAACCCGGGACCAATGCGCGGACTACCAACATCCTAACCACCAGACCAGGATACCGTTTTGTCTATTCTTCATAATGCATATAAACATATAAAATTTACGAAATATATATATATTAAATTATATCGGTTCGGTTCGGTTTTAATGGTTCGGTTTCTAGTGTATAAACCGAAACCGAAACCGAGTTTTTGGTTTTTAAAAATTCTAAACCCAAACCGATGGTTTTGATTTGGTTTCGGTTTTTCGGTTTCGGTTTCGTCGGTTTTTTCCGGTTTCTCGGTTTCCCGGTTCGGTTTTGCTCACCCCTAGCTGCGGCCGCCAATCCATGAATATTTGGGATTTTGTAAGGATGATAAAATCCACCTTTTCAGGAATTTTATCCTTATAGGCCCCGAACCCTTTCCCAGTTCGGGGTAGGGTAAGTCGGCTCGGACTCCTTTATGAGGAAACCCCCTTGTCGAGGCCTCTCGTTCTTTTGAAAGGTTGGTAGGTCTGTTCGTCTTTGCTGATATTTACATCATGTTCTCCGAGCTCAGGATAGAGACAGTCAGCTCAGACTCTGTTATGATGAAACCTCTTTGTCAGGGCCTCTCGTTCTTTTGAGAGGTCGGTAGGTTTGCCAATAATCGGGCTCTTTAGACTGGGTTTTTGGGAGGTCTACATTTATCGTCCTATCATAGAGTTTTTCAAATACAGTAAACACAATAAAATTAATTTAAACGATTATATAGGTATATATTTTAAAAGTAGTTGTTTCAAAAAAGTTTAAACGCGTATTTTTTTTCATATTTTTCACTGCATTTCTACTCATTATCAATCTTCTCCATTTAACTCTATGAAAACATATCCACCACAAAATTACACTCTCACGCACTCTCGATTGATGTACACTCTAAGTCAACTAATTTTTTTTTTTGTTGGCCTTCAGCTTCTCATTATCAGCCTCCAACTCACTTGTGCATTGAGGAATTGGAGCTTGCTCATGACCCTGTCAACCACAACTCCACTCAAATCTCATTCCAATTATTGGTATGCTTTAGGATTGACAAGGAATGAAATATTATTTTTTGTAGTTAAAATACTCAAAACTAAGAATAATAATAATAACAATAAAAAATAAAGTAATAATTATTATTATAATATTAATTTATTATTATGATTATAACAATAAAAAATTACATTATTATTTTCTATAACTCATCCAATGGATAATTACAACAAATAGATATAATGAGTAATTACTATGATAATTATGATATTAATGATAATAAAAAGTATTCAATAATTAATAATTATTAATAATAAAATATGAATAAAATAAATAATAAAATAATAAACATAATTAAAATAAGGAGTAATTTCTAATAATACACAACAACTATATATATATATATAATAGTAATAATAATGAAAATAAGGAATAATTACCAATAATACACAACAACTATAATAATAAAGAACTATAATTATTAATCAATTTATTCAAGATAATTATTAATAAATAAGAGTAATAGTAAAATAATTGCAATATTAATTACAATACTTATAATGAAAATAAAATATAATAATAATAATACTGAATATTAGAATAATAATAAGTATTATTATTTATTTTTAATAAAACTAATATTTATAATAATAATAATAATAATAATAATAAAACAAAAATCATAATAATAACAATTATTTAATAGTACTTAAATAAATATTATAAAATATAATAGCTTAATAATAATTATCATTGATTAATAATAATAATTATTATTATTATAATTATATCGAGTATGATTCTCAACATAAAATCATACCAATTAGTGAGAATTGGAATGAACATAAGAATAACTAGGGGTGGCCGTGGGCCGGGCCGGGTTCGGGCCAGAAATTTTAAATTATATATTAACATTAAATTAAAAATCACTTTGTAAAAATTTGTTTTGAATTTTTAAAATAAAAAATTAATGTTAATTAAAAATCAACTTTAAAAAACTTGAATTAAAAATTGTAAAACTTAGTAATCTATTTCAATCTGTTTAAGAAAATTCATTTTGATTTTATATGTTAACATTAAATTAAATGGGTAGAAAAGGGGAAAAAATTGGACTTGAACTTAATTTGTAAAAATTTGATTATTTTTTGAAATTTGAATAGTGAGATTGGGGTGGGCTTGTGTTGGCTTGGGGTGGGATGAGAGTAGGCCTGGGACTTTTCGATTCCAGGGATAAATACAGGAACCGGAATCGAACCACATAGTTTTTTTGAGGTTCGATTTTGCTAGTTTTTTTGTCCGAACCGACTCGGAACTGAACCGCGTACCCGAACCGAAATCGAACCGGAGCCAATTTACTCTAGTTCGGACGGAATATATTATATTATATTATATTATATTTTATTAAGAATATATTGTATTATATTAATTATGTTTAATAAGAATATATTATATTATATTTTATTCACACGGGTCGGTTTTCAGGTTCGGTGCGGTTCAGACGGTTTCTTGCGGTTTAGACGATTTCTCTTTAAAATGGACAGGAACCGCGAACCGAACCGATTACTAATAGTAAGAGCCGAACAGACAAAAAAATTTGTTGCTAAGAAGCGAACCGAATCGTCGGTTCCAATGCGGTTCGGATCGGTTCCCCGATTCTCGATTTCAAAAGTTCGAGCCTAAGTTGGGGGTGGGCTGGAGGTGGGTCGGGCTGGGTTGGGCCTGGGCTGGAGACTTCGGGACCGGGACAGCCCGGGTGGCCAGGTGAGTTGGGCTCGGTCCCGGGCCGGGCTGGCCCGGTTGGCCCCGGGCCTAGAAAATCCGGGTTGTGTCGAGACGGCCCGACCCACTGGCCACCTCTAAGAATAACCATACCAATCTCAGCTTATTCCTTAATACCAATCATGTCCTAAGAAGTATGAAGAGGCAAACTCGCCAAAACGCCACCGATTTCTCATCTTCCAAAAGATGCACCACGAAACAATTGACGAGCACGTCTCTGAAACCATTACCTAAGATCGGCGGCGTAAACCTACCCCTCTCACCACCACCACATTATTCAAGTTCTATCGACGGTATAAACCTGAATTTGCAGAAACATTAGGCCTACGAAGATGGATTTTGGGATAAAATGAGGGTGATGGAAGTCAGGTTAAAAGGTATCGGCGGAGGAGAAAAACGGTCCATTCTAGCCCTAGAGAGCGTAGATATGAATTAATGGATATTTAAGCACAATAGAGCAAATCGATTACGCACTTTGAATCTTTTCCACACACGGGAAAATCAAGAACCGAATTTGACGACGGCCGGCGGGACGCGCGATGAACACGATGGAGAAGAGAGTGAAAGCGATTGCGGAGAGTGGAGAGAGATCGATTCACCAAGGCTTTATTTTCTCGCTCACTATATTTTCTCCGAGGCATGTATGTAGGGCTGAGCATCGGGCCTGGCCCGGTCCGGAATGGACCGATATATAAATATCGAACTTTATCGACCCGAAGCCCGTTCGGAACTGGCCCAACCCGGTCCGGACCCGATAAAATCGGGTCGATCTGGGATGGCCCGGTTCTAGCCCGATTTAGTAAAAAAAACTTTTTTTTTGCATATTAATTGTACTGTTATTACATTTAATATGCTTTCTTCTTTACATACTCCCATAAAATATAGTTCTCAATCTTAATATCTTCATTTAGTCACCAAACTCCCAAGTTCAACAATATTTTAGGATAAATAAACTTAATTAGAATAATGTGCAATCATAATTGAGCCATTAATCATCATTATTTCATCACCGTCGAGGGCAAATTATAATAAATAAATATTTTTCATGTATTTTTATTTTTACCGGGTTGTTCCGGACTGGACCCGAATTTTTTGGGTTTTGACCCGGTTTGGTCCGGAACTCAGATTTAGGAAAAATGCAGACCCGGGATCCGGACCTGATTAATAGGTCCGGTCGAGGTAGGGTCTGGGTTCGGGTAAAAAATGGGTCTAGACCATTTGTGCTCAGCCCTACATACATGTATATATAGCGATCGAATTACATAAACCTTGACCGTTAACCTTAAGAAATAATTTGAATTAAGCATTTAACCTAATTTACGTTCTTTTTGCATTTGTAACCAAAAAAAAAAAATTTACATTTATAACTAAGTTGTGAATTGAGGAATCGGGAGCTTGCTCATGACCCTGTCAACCACAACTCCCCTCAAATCTCCCACAACCCTCTCCAAATCTCCCACAACCCTCTCCACAACCTCACTTATGATGCTCGTCTCAAGCTTCTTTTCTCCCTCCAGCGTCTTCTCTAAATCTGCTTGTAATATATTCTTTTATCCCTGCAGCTTCTTCTCCAGTTCTGTTTGTAATGTATTCTTGTCTCCCTTGAGATTCTCGAGTTCTATTCGTAATGTATTCTTCTCTCCCTTGAGATTCTTCAATTCTGTTTGTAACATATTCTTCTCTCCTTTGAGAGTCTCCAGTTCTGTTTGCAATGTATTGTTCTCTCCCTCAACCTTCTCCAGTTCTATTTGCAATGTATTCTTCTCTCCCTCAACTAGGACTGAGCATCGGGTCTGACCCGGCCCGGATCGACCCGGCCCGGAATGGCCCGGAAGATAAATGGTTAGACTTTTTGGACCCGAAGCCCGGACCTGTTTGGACCGGGTCATGCCCGGTCCGGACCCGGTAAAATCGGGTCGGTCCGGGCTGGACCTGTTTTGGCCCGGTTGACTATTTGACTTTGTTAAAAAAACCTGTTATGTACCTACTTTAAATAAATTGTTCCCACACAAAAATAAATAAAGCCTAACAATAGATAATATTTTAATCATCAAATTACGAATCCAATGTCCCACATATTCTTCATAATAACACCATCCGAATTCCGAATTATTTAAAATTAAATGTCTATTATGTTCGATAATAATAACCAAAATAATAAATTCTTCAAAAAGTTCAAACAAAAATTTAAGTCATTTCTTGAAGACTTCAAGGTTCCACGATGTAGATGACATTGTCCTCCTCGTCAAGTGTAACACTTCTCATTTCTGTAATGATAGAAAATAAAATCAAACAAACATTCGCATAAGTATAAAAGCAGATTCTAAGCTAAATAATTACAAACATTCGGTGTCAAATTGAGAACTTCTCATAATGTAAAACCCTCTCATAATTATTTAAATTGAAAAAAAAAAATTATGTTCCAGTAACATTCATTAATGCAGAATTCTAAGCTGATACAAAAGAGAGGGAGGCATAAAAAATTTATGTTCCAGTAACATTCATCAATGCAGAATTCTAAGCTGATACAACAAGAAGTGCTTTATATCACTATTTGCATCTCATTTTGTACAATTCTAAGCTGATACAAAAGAGAGGCATGCATAAAAATTGCAGTAGATAATGTTATTTGTTGAAGGCCAAAATTACTCTTTTGAAGAAGAGATATTTTTTCAACCTTCATGGCAGAGTATTCTTGTAACAGATGCAAAAAAAAAGGAGAACTGACAATAATTATGTCAAATGGTCTTGCAAACATTCCAACATTCTAATACTAACAGTAACACAGTTCTAACATTCAGTAACATTCTAACATTCTAACATTCAATTTTCTAACATTTTTATACTAACAGTAACACAGTTCCACTATTCAATTTTGATACTTTGCTGAGCAAAGTTTGCTCCCACTCCCAGACTTCATATGTACAGTCAGTTGAACATTAAACCAATGGTTCCTTGCTCGAATAATTACAATAATTGAACAAAACCAAGCTAAATAAATATTAAACCAAATACCTTCTTCAATTTTTTCCAACTCCGCCAAATCCTTCAAGTTATGTTCCATGTCACGTAATACTTTACGGTTCCTTGCTCGAATCTAATCTTGGGTACAAATCAAAGCCTGCACAGTCTAGTAATGACAAAAAAGGAATATGAATGAAAGTTCACAATAAAAAATTGAATAAACATATGATAACAAGAAACTAAAACTTTACCAATGGATTCAAAGAGCTTCTAAATTGATCAACTGTGCGACCTCCCGCACTAAAAGCAGATTCTGATGCAACGGTAGATAAAGGAATAGCAAGAATGTCACGAGCCATCCGTGAAATAATTGGATAACGATGACCATTAAGCCGCCACCAATCTAATGCATCCAAATCATCCTTTTCGACTCCTAATTGTTAACTCATGTACCTTTCAAACTCACTCACATTCACAACTGTTCCCCTCATCCTCTTAGCTCTTTCATGGACATTTCTAGTATAGTTAAACTCCTCTCCTTCACCAAAGTGAATAGAACTGGATGCGACATCACAATTTTGGCCACTTTGAGAAGCCAGAGGAGAGTATATTGATCTATACTCCTCAAATAACTCATAGGCACACTTCTTTACATCTCTAGCTAATTGCTTAGCCTTTTCCACCCCAAACATGTCTTCTAGAGTCAATTCAACAATTACAAACTTAGAATGTGGATCAAGAATCACAGCCATGTAAACCATCAAGTTCATTTTATCAAAATCACCCCAATACTTGTCATACTTCTTTTTCATGACAACCGCCATAGATTGCATCTTTTCATCTCTATTTTGTTTCCACTTATTCAACATACTTAGTGCGCCTGAGATTTCAATAAGACCTCATCGCTTGTCAAATACAAAGCACCAGAAATGCGCTTTGTCGTAATGTAAAACCCTCTCAAAAATACAACTAATTGTTCTACTTTTGCCCAATCATCATGACTGGGAACTTGTTCATCGGGTTTATCCGAATGAGGCAATTCAATGCCATCAATTGCTCGTCGCAATCTACAAGCAGCATTCAACATGCTATAGGTAGAATTCCAACGAGTAGGACAATCTTGAGACAACAAAGCCTTGGTATCTATATTAAGTCTCTCCCCAAGATCTTTCAATCTCTGAAATCTAGCAGGAGAATTTCTAATATATTTCACAGCAGTTCTAACCCTATTGATGGATGTTTGGTCATCTTTAATGCCATCCCAAACAATAAGATTGATGATATGAGCAATGCATCTCATGTGAACATACTTTCCCTTACCAATACCTCCCGCACGCTCAATCATTTTTCGCAAATAATCACATGCAGTATTGTTCGGGGCAGCATTATCAACAGTCACAGTAAAAAGCTTACTATCAATGCCCCAAGATTCAAGACATTCTTCAATACCTTTACCAATAGATTGACCATTATGACTAGTGATTGGACAAAAGTTAATGATTCTTTTCTGCAACTTCCATTCAATATCAATAAAATGGGATGTGATACACATGTAATTCAACTTTTGGTTAGATGTCCATGTGTCAGTTGTAATGCTAACACATGAATCTCTGAACAAACCTTTCAACATCATCTTTTCACTCTTATAAAGCTTAAGAACATCACGTGCTATGGTAAAACGTGATTGACAAGTGTATTTCGGACAAGCAACTTCTATAACACGTACAAAACCAGGGGACTCAGCAAATCTAAACGAACATTCTTCAACAATAATCATTTCAACAATTGCTTGTCTAACTTCAGTCAAATTCACAACCCCATACTTCAATTTCCCCTCACCACCCTCTTCATCACTAGCCAAAAACCCAGGTTTAAACGTCAATTCACATTGTTTACCTTTGCCTTTATTTATAGGATTATGCAAACATTTCTCATAGTGTTTCTTAACATTCTTTGAACCAGCCGTATTACCATGGCATGAATATGTACAGTCACAGAACTTACATGCACAGCGAAGTTCTCCGCTCTCCATATACTCCATGAAGCTTATCCAATATTCCTTCCTTCTATTGGTTTTCCTCTTAATATAGTTGCGCCCCTCCATCAGTTTCTTATCTTGCGGTAGTGAAAGGCGTAACTCTTCCAATTCTTCATCTTTAAGTGATACTGCATTTGAAAACATGTCGGGATCGCCTGGGCCAGTGGGTTCTGAAATAGAAGCTGGGGCTGCCCTTTTGGTCACCATCTAAAAATAAAATTACAAGCATAGTTAAAAATAAAATTACAAACAAAGTAAAGAACTCAAAAATATCCAGTCTCCCTATTTCATTTTTTTTTCTTTTTACAGGATAATAAATTTCATTTTTTTTCTTTTTACAAGCATAGTCAGTGATCAGAGATTATTAATTTATTTTACAGGATAGTCCATTTTCTTTTTACAAGCATAGTCCATTTTCTTTTTACAGGTAACAGGATAATAAATTTATTTTATAGAAAAATAAAATTACAAGAATAGTCAGTACTCAGTAGATTAGAGGATAAAACTTACATTGCATGAAGATTGAGAAGCCGTGAGGAGTGGCGGGAGGAGGTGGAGCCGCTGGAGCCGCAGCGGACAGAGGCAGTGAAGTGAGTAGGGGAGGCGCAGCGGGAGGAGGTTGAGCGGCGGTAGGAGGTGGATCGACCGGATTCGCGGCGGAAGGAGGTGGAGCGACGGATAGAGGTGGAGCGGCGGATAGAGGCCTGGGGGGTGAGGAAGAGCGGGAGGGAGGAGGTGGAACGACCGGATTCGCGGCGGAAGAAGGTGGAACGACCGGATTCGCGGCGGAAGGAGGTGGAGCGGCGGTTAGGTTTGTCTGCCCGATTGTATTTTTAGGGTGGTGTGAACTAGGACTGAAGACTGAAGACGAGCGGCTGGTGAACTGAAGACTGAAGTAACTAGAGTCTAGGGTAAAATGTATTTTTATATGCACAATTACTTAGTCACCGGGTCGTTCCGGGCTGGACCCGGATTTTCCGGGTTTTGACCCGGTCCGACCCGGAACCCGAATTTTCTCAAAATATAGACCCGAAACCCGGATTTTCTCAATATATACCACCGTCCATTATATTATAGACTAAAGATTACTTGTGCCATAATGACACTGTGGCGGTGATATAATTAAATTAACTTTATTAAATTACCATATTACTTGCTAGAAAAAAATTATGCTGGTTCCCAAAAATCTATCGACTGCGGACGGACCTGCCGTAAAAACTAAAGAAAAAAAATTGTCAGTCGCTGGAGGTTCGCCAGAAAGCAGGCTGATGGCCTAGAGTAAAAAAACAATTGATCCAGCGACCGGCGGCCAGGCGTAAAAAAAAGAAGTTGGCCATTCCTCGGAGGTCCGCCAGTCAACAACGGTGGCACGCCGGAAAGCATGCTGGTGGTCTGGCGTAAAAAAAAGTTGGCCGGTCCCCGGAAGTCAGCCGGCGGCCTACCGTTGAAAAAAAATGCCGATCGCCAGAGGTCTGCCGACGACCAATAGCCCTACCGGAAAAAGTGGTTGGTTGGAGGTCATTCGGAGATTCTCAATTAACTGTCCCTTTAATTTTTAATTTAATATTTTAAAAATATTTTTTTAAAATTTATTATTGTTAAACATGCTTTGATATTATTATTGAGAATTATTAAATTCAACACAAAAAAAGGGAGAGGAGATGGGTGCAATAGTCTTTTCTGATGCGGACTACGACGATCAAAAAACAGCAATGTCTTATATTATAGACTAGAGATTATCAGTGACATAATGGCAAGGTGGCGGTGATATAATTGAATTAAAATAATTAAATTAACAAATTACTTGCTAGAAGAAAATATTTTGGTTACCAAAATTTATGGGCAACCGACGGGCCTACCTTAAAAAAGATTAAGGACCACCGAAAAGTAGACTGGGGGACCTGACGTTTAAAAAAAAATTTTGAATATTATATATATGAATATCGATGTATAAAAATTGAACTGGCAAAAGATGACCCGACCCCTGAACCTCCCGACCCGCGACACGATGAACTTGTGACTCGTTGGACCCACAACTTATTAACCCGCAACCTCCTTTGAACCGCAACCTGATTAACCCGACTACTCAAACCCGACTGACCGAGTGTTATAAATGTAAATTATTTCTTAAGGTTTACGGTCAAGGTTTATGTAATTGGATCGTTATATCCATACATACATGCCCCTGAGAACTTTAGTCGCTTGACAATCAAAGTGGCAGGAAAATAAAGCCTTGGTGAATCGATCTCTCTCGGCTCTCCGCAATCGCTCTCATTCTCCTCTCCACCGTCGTCATCGCTCGTCCCGCCGTCGGTCGTCAAATTCGGTTCTTGATTTTCCCGTGTGTAGAAAAGATTTAAAGTGCGTAATAGATTCGCTGTATTGTGCTTAAATATCCATTAATTCAGATCTACGTTCTCTAGGGTTAGATATGGAGGTGGACTATTTTTCTCCTCCGCCGATACCTCTTCCCCTGACTTCCATCACCCTCATTTTATCCCAAAAGCCTTTCGTAGGCCTAATGTTTTTGTGAATTTAGGTTTACACCGCCGATAGAACTTGAATAATGTGGTGGTGGTGAAAGGGGTAGGTTTACGCCGCCGATCTTAGGTAATGGTTTCAGAGACGCACTAGTCGGGGGTTTCGTGGTGCGTCTTTTGGAAGATGAGAAATCGGTGGGGTTTTGGCGAGTTTGCCTCTTCATACTTTTTAGGGCATGATAGGTGTTAAAGGAATAAGTTGAGATTGGAATGGTTATTCTTATGTTCATTCCAATTTTCATTGATTGATATGATTTTATGTTGAGAATCATAATTGATATAATTATCATAATAATAATTATTGTTTATATTATTATTAAATCAACGATAATTATTATTAAGCTATTATATTTTATAATTTTTATTTAAGTACTATTAAATAATTGTTATTATTATGATTTTTGTTTTATTATTATTATTAGTCGTAATAATTTTTAGTAAAAATAAATTATAATACTTATTATTATTGTAATATTCATTATTATTATTATATTTTTATTTTCATTATAAGTATTGTAATTCTTGTTATTAATAATAGCACAATTATTTTACTATTACTCTTAAAAATTAATAATTATCTTGAATAAATTGATTAATAATTATATTTCTTTATTATTATAGTTGTTGTGTATTATTAGTAATTATTCCTAATTTTAATTATTATTATTATTATTTTATTCATATGTTATTATTATTAATTATTAATTGTTAAATACATTTTACTATCATTAATATCATAAGTATCATAGTATATCTATTTATTGTAATTATCCATTGTACGAATTATAGAAAAATAATAATGTAGATTTTTATTATAAGCATAATAATAAATCAGTATTATTATAATAATAATAATTATTTTTTATTTTTGTTATTATTATTATTATTACTATTAGTATTGAGTATTTTAACTACAAAAAATAATATTTCATTCCTTGTCAATCCTAAACATACCAATAATTGGAATGAGCATATTTTTCTCATTCATTTCCATAGTCCTTCCATTACTAAATATATTCTATTTACACATTATTCCATTAATCCATACCAGCTTGCTGGTAGTCTGATACTAAGGAGATTAGGAGATTGGAATGTAAGGAGGATGCCAAGTATATGCGCCTAGCTCTCATGAATTTCCTCTTCAGAATTCTTGATTGTGTGTATGTATTTCCATGTCCAAATAAAACTTTTAGTGGTCATTTACAAGTTGCCCGGAAGGCCAGGCCGATCGGGCCGGTCGGGTCGAACGGGTCGGGATGGGCCGAGCGAGCTAGGATGGCCCGAAAATATGTGGAAAGTGCCGGAACCTCTTGAAAGAGCTAAGAGACATAGATATGAGTAGACTTTTCTAGACTTGTCTAAACTCTTATAATACATAGAATGTCCTAGAAATTGTAAAGTGAAAGGAGGATCTAGAAACCTCCAATTGTGAATGTGGAGGAAGAATCTAGATTAGGTAGGTACTATAAATAAGAGCCTTGAAGCTCATTTACAATCAGCCCTCGAAATCTCTTGAAGCATTGTAAACACTTTTGTAAACTTATTGTGAATAGTGGAATAAAATTTCCATTCATTTTTGTTGCCTCTCTTTCGTTGTGCTAACTTTCGTACTTAGCCAATTTTCGGAGGTTTTAAGGCTGACTAGCAAGAGGGTTGCTAGGTCGCACCACGCTTAGGAGCATAGCGATCTCTAAGCCTGTGACACTAGGCTGCTGAGGGGGAAAAGAAGGATTTAAAAATCAAGTTGGAAGTGAGAAATACATGTTAAATGGTTAGATGTAGAGATGAATACTCGAGAAATTGTGTTAAAAGGGGCTTTTGAGACACAGGTGGAGAAGGTTGAGGGGGAGAGAAGAGATTAGTGGAGAAGGTTGAGGCCTCAACCTTCTCCACCTGTGTCTCAAAAGCCCCTCTTAACACAATTTCTCGAGTATTCATCTCTACATCTAACCATTTAACATGTATTTCTCACTTCCAACTTGATTTTTAAATCCTTCTTTTCCCCCTCAGCAGCCTAGTGTCACAGGCTTAGAGATCGCTATGCTCCTAAGCGTGGTGCGACCTAGCAACCCTCTTGCTAGTCAGCCTTAAAACCTCCGAAAATTGGCTAAGTACGAAAGTTAGCACAACGAAAGAGAGGCAACAAAAATGAATGGAAATTTTATTCCACTATTCACAATAAGTTTACAAAAGTGTTTACAATGCTTCAAGAGATTTCGAGGGCTGATTGTAAATGAGCTTCAAGGCTCTTATTTATAGTACCTACCTAATCTAGATTCTTCTTCCACATTCACAATTGGAGGTTTCTAGATCCTCCTTTCACTTTACAATTTCTAGGACATTCTATGTATTATAAGAGTTTAGACAAGTCTAGAAAAGTCTACTCATATCTATGTCTCTTGGCTCTTTCAAGAGGTTCCGGCACTTTTCACATATTTTCGGGCCATCCTAGCTCGCTCGGCCCATCCTGGCCCGTTCGACCCGACCGGCCCGATCCGCCTGGCCTTCCGGGCAACTTGTAAATGACCACTAAAAGTTTTATTTGGACATGGAAATACATACACACATTCAAGAATTCTGAAGAGGAAATTCATGATAGTTAGGCGCATATAATTGGCATCCTCCTTACATTCCAATCTCCTAATCTCCTTAGTATCATATCAGACTACCAGCAAGCTGGTATGGATTAATGGAATAATGTGTAAATAGAATATATTTAGTAATGGAAGGACGATGGAAATGAGTGAGAAAAATATGCTCATTCCAATTATTGGTATGTTTTAGGATTGACAAGGAATGAAGTATTATTTTTTGTAGTTGAAATACTCAATACTAATAGTAATAATAATAATAATAATAATAATAACAAAAATAAAAAATAATAATTATTATAATAATACTGATTTATTATTATGCTTATAATAAAAATCTACATTACTATTTTTCTATAATTCATACAATGGATAATTACAATAAATAGATATACTATGATACTTATGATATTAATGATAGTAAAAAGTATTTAACAATTAATAATTAATAATAATAATATATGAATAAAATAATAATAATTAAAATTAGGAATAATTACTAATAATACACAACAACTATAATAATAAAGAACTATAATTATTAATCAAATTATTCAAGATAATTATTAATTTTTAAGAGTAATAGTAAAATAATTGTGCTATTATTAATAACAAGAATTACAATACTTATAATGAAAATAAAAATATAATAATACTAATGAATATTACAATAATAATAAGTATTATAATTTATTTTAATAAAAATTATTACGACTAATAATAATAATAAAACAAAAATCATAATGATAACAATTATTTAATAGTACTTAAATAAATATTATAAAATATAATAGCTTAATAATAATTATGGTTGATTTAATAATAATATAAACAATAATTATTATTATGATAATTATATCAATTACTATTCTCAACATAAAATCATACCAATCAATGAAAATTGGAACGAACATGAGAATAACCATTCCAATCTCAACTTATTCCTTAACACCTATCATGCCCTAAAAAGTATGAAGAGGCAAACTCGCCAAAACCCCACCGATTTCTCATCTTCCAAAAGACGCACCACGAAACCCCCGACTAGTGCGTCCCTGAAACCATTACCTAAGATCGGCGGTGTAAACCTACCCCTTTCACCACCACCACATTATTCAAGTTCTATCGGCGGTGTAAACCTAAATTCACAGAAACATTAGGCCTACGAAAGGCTTTTGGGATAAAATGAGGGGTGATGGAAGTCAGGGGAAGAGGTATCGACGGAGGAGAAAAATAGTCCACCTCCATATCTAACCCTAGAGAACGTAGATCTGAATTAATGGATATTTAAGCATAATACAGCGAATCTATTACGCACTTAATCTTTTCTACACACGGGAAAATCAAGAACCGAATTTGACGACCGACGGCGGGACGAGCGATGACGACGATGGAGAGGAGAATGAGAGCGATTGCGGAGAGCCAAGAGAGATCGATTCACCAAGGCTTTATTTTCCTGCCACTTTGATTGTCAAGCGACTAAAGTTCTCTCAGGCATGTATGTATGGATATAGCGATCCAATTACATAAACCTTGACCGTAAACCTTAAGAAATAATTTACATTTATAACACTAGGTCAGTCGGGTTTGAGTAGTCCGGTTAATCAGGTTCCAGTTCAAAGGAGGTTGCGAGTTAATAAGTTGTGGGTCCAACGAGTCACAAGTTCATCGTGTCGCGGGTCGGGAGGGTCACGGGTCGGGTCATCTTTTGCCAGTTCAATTTTTATACATCGATATTCATATATATAATATTCAAATTTCTTTTTTTTTTAAACGTTAGGTCCCCGAGTCTACTTTTCGGTGGTCCTTAATTGTTTTTAAGGTAGGCCCGTCCGTTGCCCATAAATTTTGGTAACAATATTTTTTTTTTCTAGCAAGTAATTTGTCAATTTAATTATTTTAATTCAATTATATCACCGCCACCTTGCCATTATGTTGAATTTCTTTTTGTGTTGAATTTAATAATTCTCAATAATAATATCAAAGCATGTTTAACAATAATAAATTTTAAAAAAATATTTTTAAAACATTAAATTAAATAAATTAAAGGGACAATTAATTGAGAATCTCCGAATGACCTCCAACCAACCCCTTTTTCCGGTAGGGCTATTGGTCGTCGGCAGACCTCTGGCGATCGGTATTTTTTTTAAACGGTAGGCCGTCGGCTGACCTCCGGGGACCGGCCAACTTTTTTTTACGCCAGGCCACCAGCCTGTTTTTCGGCGTGCCACCGCTGGTGATTGGCGGACCTCCGAGGAATGGCAAACTTCTTTTTTTTACGCCTGGCCGCCGGTCGCTGGAGGTCCAGCGACCGGCCAATTGTTTTTTTACTCTAGGCCATCAGCCTGCTTTCTGACGGACCTCCAGCGACCGACAATTTTTTTTCTTTAGTTTTTACGGCAGGCCCGTCCGAAGTCGATATATTTTTTGGAACCAGCATAATTTTTTTCTAGCAAGTAATATGGTAATTTAATAAAGTTAATTTAATTATATCACCGCCACAGTGTCATTATGGCACGAGTAATCTTTAGTCTATAATATAATGGACGGTGGTATTTTCTGGTGGTCGTCGTAGTCTGTACCAAAAAAGACTTTGTATCCACTCCCTCTTATTTTTTTGTTTTGGTGTTGAATTTTATAATACTTAATAATAATATCAAAATATATTCAACAACAATAAATTTTAAAAATACTCTTAAAATATTATATTAAATTAAAATGACATAGAATTTCAAAAAAAAAAAAAAGATTCTACGAAAATATCCGAAAAACCTCCAACCGACTAGTTTTTCCGGCTGGCCGTCGGTCGCCAGCAGACTCCGTCGGTCGGCGAGTTCTTTCTTTTTTTTTTATGCGAGCCCACCAACATGCTTTCCGGCTGACCTATGGCGACCGACCTTTTTTTTGCCGCCGGCCTGCTTCCCCACGGGCCACCGGACCTCCAACGACCGACTCTTTTTTTTAAACATTTTAAAGTTTGGGAACCAATAATTTTTTATCCAGTAATTTGATACTTCAATTATTTTAATACAATTGTATCACCACCAACGTGTCATTGTGACAAGGTAATCTCTACTCCATTATGGCATGGATAAATTAAATTAAAGGGATAATTACATATTTATTTACTGAGATCTCTAACGAACCTCCGTCCGGCAAGCTTTTCTGGCAGGACCGTCGCTAGTCGCCGGCTAACCTCCTGTAGGTCGGCTATTTTTTTCTTTTCCGCCACCCCCGCCGACCTATTTTCCAGTGGGCAACCGCCGGCAGCCGCCAATTTTTTTATTTTTTATAACGCCAGGCCGTTGGCCTTCTTTCCGACGGGCTACCGCCGGTGGCCGACTATTTTTTTAAACGCCAGTCCGCCAACCTGCTTTCCAGTGGATCAATTCCGGCTGTCGGGGGCCGTCCAACAACCGCCATTTTTATAACGCCACACTGCAGGCCCGTTTTTCGGTCGTCAACTGCCGGGCAACCGTCGAACGGACACTTTTTTCTTTTTTTTCGTCAGACCGTCGACCTGCTTTCCGACGGGCCACCGCCGGTGGCCGACCAATTTCCTTTTTTAACACCATGCCACCGACCTGCTTTCCGGCGGACCTCCGACAGCCTGCCAACTTTATTTTTTAACACCGGATCACTGACGTGCTTCTCAATGGACTAATGTCGGCTGTAAGTGGACCTACGGCAACCGCCATTGCTTTTAACGCCAGGCCGCCAACCTGCTTTCCGGCGGGCCAATTTTTCTTTTTAAGACGAGGCCCGCTGCCTAGTTTCCGACTGTCCTTGTTTTTTTTTTTACGGCAAGCCGTCTGCCACCGATATAATTTGGAAACTAACATATTTTTTTTCTAGCCTGATAATTTAATTATTTTAATTCAATTATATCACCGCCAACGTGCTATTATGGCACGGGTAATCTCTAGTATATATAAATAAAAAGAGAGGTATCTTCTTAAATCCTTATAAAAATAAAGAAGATATGTGTTGTGAGAATTTTATTCCACAATTTACACTCACTCACTAATAAAAAAGTTATTTCATTGTTTGTTTAGCTTATAATTCTCAAATTTTGTGATTTTTTGTATCAAGATCATTCTTAATAATATATATCAAATTAATTCTTATTTTACGATCTTCAATTATACACACATATTGAATATAGTAAATTTGATGAATTTACATTAATGACCGGTTGCAAAAAATATAGATAGTAAAACACACACACTAGACTCATATTTAAGAAATTAAATTTAAGACTCATATTGCTTACATAAAAAATATAAAACACACACCACACACACACAAACACACACACACACACACACACACACACACACATATATATATATATATATATATATATATATATATATATATTAGGACTTCATCACATACTACTTTCATCCTCCAAATTTGTTATTACATTTTCTTTTCGGCATGTCTCTCAAATTTGTTAATATAATGAACACGAAATAACTTAACACTCTACTAACGTGAGACTCATTCTCCAATTATATTATACTCCATAAAATACCTAAACAACTTTTTTATTAAACTTCCTGCCGAATATCCTCAAGAAAAAAATTGAGAAACGGAGAGAGTATTCTGTAAGTAATTGAATGTGCTGTCTGGTGAATTGCACACATCTTAGTTATATCATATAATTAATTATTTTCCTTTAATTGAGTTAAAAATATTTTATTACAATTTGAACCCAAAATTTTGGAAGGCGTTTTTTAAAAGTTTAACTAACATTTACAAGTAATAGTATTTTGTTTTAAATTTGTTATTGTAATTGGACATAGACAATGACCCTGTTTGATAAACAGTTTTTTTAAGCTAAAATTAGATAATTGGGCTCAATCATCTAATTTTCAAAAAGCTCATTTTATGAACTTTTTCAATTAGTTTATTCTAGGGCTGGGACTTTGGACCCGAATAACCGAAGATCCGAACCGAAATTGACATTTCGGTTCGGTTCGGTTCGGGTTTTATGAAAAAAATTATTTATAAATTTCGGGTTCGGGTCCTGCAATAAATTTCGGGTTCGTGTTCGGTTATTGTAATTTTAAAATTTCAATAACCGTACTACCCGAAATTAGTGACAATAACCGAACAAAATTTCGGGTTTTCCGGTTATTTTTGAAAATTTCGGGTTTTCCGTTATTTCAAAATTTCGATTATTTCAAGTAATGTAAAAATTTCGTTCGGTTATTTCAAAATTAATCAAGTAATAAAAAATTTCGGTTTTCCTTATTTCTGAAAATTTCGGGTTGTAAATTTCGGTTCGGTTTTTTCGGTTTTTTGGTAAAATTACTTCGGTTCCTAGAAATTCGGTTCCTGGAGAAAAAAGTCAGGAACCGAACCCGAATTACATAACACATTTGGAACTTCGGTTCCTTGCTTTTTTTTCAAGAAACCGAACTATCCCAGCCCTAGTTTATTCAATAAATGAGTTGAAAGAGACTTATTTATCGCTACATATTTATAAAATTGTAATTATTTTTTATTCATAAATCTCAAACCAAAATTTTAATTAATAAACTAATATAACGCGAATATAATTAAATAACGGTGATACATTCCTATCTCACATTTATAGAGTTGTATTATTACAGTAAATTATTAAATATTTTATTATTACTACATAAAGAATTAGATAATCCAAAAAAAAAAAATTATGCCACTGAAAAAAATGTAAACTTCATATCTTTCTGGTCCAATTATATTTTGTCAAATTGAATGAATTTTTTTCTATTACACTAAAATTCTTCATTTTAAAAAATTATTTTGTTTTAATAAAATATGTGATTAGGTTTATACAATAATTTTAAATCATTGTTGTGTGTTATATAAATTTAAATATGAGTTTATTGCAACAATCCATACTTAATATTAAAAGAGGGTCGCAAAAAAAAATTAAAGAGACACGTGTCATCTTCATATTATTTCTCTTTTTAAAAATCTTAAAAAAATAGATTTAGTTTGGGAGGGAATAGGGGGTTATTCCATATATAATGTCTACCAATTAAAATTTTTCTCTCATTTCTTTTTATTTTTAGCTCAATAGTTTAAACAATTATAACTTCTTCGAATCAATATTATTTTTGATAAAAAAATATATTAAATTAATTCTTACTCCGTACTCTTTAATTTGACATCCATATAGTGTATATATATAGAGTAATTTAAATATAATAATGATATATTAGATGATTAAAATATTTTCATATAAAAATATTAGAATATTGAAGACAATATATATTTTTAATTTATTTTCATAGTTTGTACTTTAACAATTATTTGATTTTTCAGAATTATTTTGTTCTGATTGTAAAATAATAAAATAATTACATTAATGCCAAATCATGTAAAAAATCATATTAGTAAGAATATGAGTTGAATACTTTTAATGAAAGTTGATAAAAATAAATATAATTTAATTTATTATTTATAAAATTAGATATAAGACTCATATTGTCCTACATGAAAAATAAATACATATGCTTAATTAAATTATCGTTTTCGTATCATATGCCCTTAGATCACATGATAAGAATTTATAAATAAAAACAAATCAAATAATAGTGTATGTATATTTGTGTGTGTATTGACTCGTGTATATTTTACAAAAATTTTACAATATTATTGAAATTCAATCACATATTACTAATATAATAAAATATGTAATATTACGCCGTGCATCGCACGGTAGAACATCTAGTTTTTTTTAAAAAAAATAAGTGATAATGTAGAAATCGTCAAAATAATGAATTGGATGAATGTCCTCGTTGGTCATTTTACACAATTAAGTAGTTATTAGCTTTTAGTTATTTACCAAATATTTTTTACAAACAGTTAATACAAAACGTTAGTCAAACCAACTAATACAAGCAGTTAATTAAAATAATTAATCAATCAGTTAAGAGCTAACAGCTAACGATTGATTGTCAAATAAAGTCTTTGTTCCAAAAAAAAAAAGAAAAAGAAAATACACCATGATGAAAAATTGAGATTACACCCATATCACCTAAAAATCTAGTACTGTTCCGGGAAATCCTTCCCGTATTGGTGTCTTACCTAATACTAGTTGTAGGGGGATAAGAGTTATGGTAGGTTCTAGACTCTTCCATAAGTAGTTGGATACTGTTAGATGTCTTACCTTAACTAGGAATCCTATGTATGGAAAGACTCTCTTTGTAATGCCTATATAAGCGCCTCTATTCATTGTTATCAATACAATTGATCTTTGTCTTTACTTTTCTCCTCAAACACGTTATCGCACGTAGCTCGAACGAAAAAAAAAAAAAAAAATCGGCCTACCGCGCCCGCCGGCCACGATCACGCCGCCATTCCGACCTCACGCCGCCACTCGCCGCTCAGCTCCCGCTCGCCGCTAAGCGGGCCGACTCCTGGGCTTCGCTCTCAGCTGGCACAGATCAAGCCCGCCCGCCCACTGCCGCTGCCGCCGGCTCCCGCCTGCCGCCCGCTCGCCCGGCCTCGCCGCCAGCTGCTCCGCCGGCTCGCCGCCGCTCAGCCCGCCTGGCCCGCCTCGCGCCGCAGCTCACGCCGCCTCACGCCGCGCCTCGCTCGCCTCGCCCTGACTCCGCCCGGGACGCCGCTGCCGTCAAGCCCGCCACCGACGCCCAAAGACTCTCACAGAACCGACCACCGCCACCGGACCGCCTGTCGCCGGACTGGCCAAGATAGCCCGCTGACGCCGCCAAGATCGCCGCTTCGCCGCGCGCGATCGCGCGACCACTGATCACCGCCATGACCGCGCGACTCACGGCCAGCCTAGTCCGACCTGGGCCCGACTTCGGACCAAAACCCGAACATCAACTTATCTTCTAAGTTGCCAAAATTGCGCCTCCGATTTCACGTCGTCGCATCGAGTACCAACCTAGATCGAAGCACAAGACAGATTCATGAGGTGCCTAATTTTATAATCGAGGTAACTATCTGACTTGTCCCTTTTCAATTCTCTCCTTTTTGGGAATTTTTCTTTTGGGGACACGGGTTTTGGGTTCTTTATCTCCCACGCTACTTTGCGGTGGATGAGACCGCGAGAGAAGTCGGTATCTCTGCGTGTCGAAGAAAACTGTGTGACGGTCCTGGGGGAGTCACGGAATTGTTGAAAAGTCGATACTTGTGGTTGTTGCATACACCACGTATCTGGGTGCGATCTGATATCGCCGTTTCTTTGTCGACTTTACTAAACAACAATTAAGGGAAGTAAATCGAGTAACGGTTATGTTACACGCTTTTAAAAGCATCGATTGTGACCGTTTACATTGTCACTGAAAATCCAACAAGACTAACTTCCTCTTGTTTATATCTTGTAGATGGCACAAAGCTCCAGTGTTCATCCGGAGTTCGACATCCTTGATACCATAGGTGGGTCTCAGACGTTCGCTTGGCGTTCGTCGGTAAGAGATTTACTACCACCATCTTTCCCTCTAACGAGCCTAACGCTCAAGAACCGAGCGAGGAAACCAAGGCTAATGCACTGATGTACTTGCGTAGACATATACATCCGCTGTTGAAAAAGTGTTATATGAACTTACAAACCCCTAAAGAACTATGGGACACACTCGAACAACGATTTAATAATGTGCATGATCAGCGCTTCCCCGAATTGCAACTTCAGTGGGAGCAAATCCGATTTTTGGATTATGCGAATGTGGAAGCCTATAATCAAGTCCCTCGATCTTCGCTGATCTTGGTTTTGTGGTGTCAAGAAGTCCGATCAAGATTTGATCGAGAAGACTCTTAACACATTTCCCGTGGGAGCAAGTGTAATTGCTCATCACCAAGGCGCCTATGAGGAAGGGAGAATTAAGAACTTTAGTGACCTTATCTCCCACCTCGCGAAAAAGAAAGGCACCATGAGATTATTCTCAACAAGAATGCGCGCCCACTGTACGAAGCCGATTCCTAAATAAATCAAAGCTACCCACAGAAAGCACCACGACAAAATAGAAAAGGCAACGCTACTCGCTTTTGCAAGCACCACGGATGCATGACTCGAGCAAGCAAGGGAAAAGACGAGGTCGTCGCTCCAACGTGTGGAAGAGGCAAGGTGGCTCGGCCACGGACCTAGTGGAACCCAACCACGTGGGCCGCCTCCGCCACGGAATGGAACCACTCCAAAGGAAGGCCGAAATTGCTATACTTGCGGATCGAAGAAGCATACTTACCGCAATTGCAAAGCGCCAAAGAACATCCAAGCTTACTACAAGCACTATAAACAATATTTGGCTCAAGAGTCGAATTACATGGAAATAGACAATGAGAATACGGAGGTGAACCATATTGAGATCCAGACTGAGATCCCTCCTCTCACCATTGCGGACAAAGACCAACATATGGATGTTGCCGACTTTGACTAGTTTTACGCTTTGGTTATGTTTTGTCTTGTTTCTAGTTTCCGAGAACTACTTTGGATTTTCATGAATGTAATAAAGTTGGCTATGATGAATAAAATTCTTTTAATTGCTGTGATTGTGCAAAGATGAATTTTATTTTTCCCCTCGAAAGCATGTTTGGTTTATCACAAAAATAATTGCTAGCAACGAATTGCTTGGTTAAAAAAATTTGATACATTGGTAAGATTTCATCAAAACTTTTGATCAAGACTAGGCGCATCCTCCTTGGTATTTGTTTATGCTTTGAGAGTTCAAACGGAATCAGTGGTTTTTAAACAAATTTGTCTGACATTCCTACTTTCTCTGCAAGTCTACCAAGTTGGAGTTACCGAAAGGATCATTAGTAGAGATATAAATCGTAAACCAAGACGCGTTTTAAAGTATCTAAACGCTCCTATGGCCATATTTCCATAGTATTGTATCAAAAATAATGCCTTTGAAAAAGGTTTAAACCTTGCTCTTTCACTCAACAATAGGGAAATACCAAAATAGCAAATTAAAACGAGCACTGAGATCTGAGTTTAATGATCCAGAAAGTGCACGACCTATGGATAGAAAGATACGTAAGTCTAGTTTCCAGAACAACTGACCGTTCGTCCATAGCCTTCTTAACGAAGAAGTTATTGCTGTTTTAGTGAACAAAGGTCAAGCTGCGCGGAAATTATTTCCAGCGATTGTGCTAACTTTGATCCTAACCAACTTGGTCGAATTTCCCCAAACTCGATGTAAATGAGTTTTCGCTATGTCTCTAAACATAAGACTAATTGAGTTTCATGTCTTATTGTAGATGTCTCGTGGCGAAATTGAGTGCCTTGCTGATAGTGGAACAACCCACACTATTCTTCGGAATAGGCAATTATTCAAGGATATTGTGCCATACATATCCTCAGTGACAACAATGATTGGTTCCTCCCAAGTAATTCAAGGGAGGGGACCTGCTCATTTCTTGCTACCTAATGGTACGCATATTAATGTCACAAATGCTCTCTATGCCCCAAAAGCAAACCGAACCTTGCTAAGTTTTAGGGACATCCGTGCCAACGGTTATCACCTTGATACACATTGTGAGAATGGAACAGAATTTTTGTGTGTTACTCTGGCAGAATGCGGAAGACGCCGCGTTCTCGAGAAACTTATGAGTCTAAGTAGTGGTTTATACCAGACTACAATAAGGGTTATTGAATCCTATGCTGTGAGTCACGAAATGTGTGATTCCGAAGCATACCAACTATGGCATGACCGACTCGGTCACCCTGGACGCGACATGATGATTCGCATTTTGAAAAACTCACATGGTCATCCGTTTTTCAAGTCCAGAAAACGATTGGAAGCACCACTCGATATCGGCATTGATGTGAGTGAGCTTGATACCGTATCACCGGGACTAAAGATCACACGCCCTAATAAGGTTGACGGTGCATCTCTCGTAAATCCCGAGGCTTCCGTGGAAATTTCTAATGCCCATAAATCGTTTTGTAAAGCCTGTTCGCTAGCAAAGTTGATACCCTCTCCGTCCTTTGCTAAAGACTCAACACAAAATATTCGCTTCTTACAAAGAATTCAAGGGGACATATGTGGACCTATTCAACCAGAGTGCGGACCATTTAGATATTTTATGGTTCTGGTTGATGCATCGACGCGATGGTCACACGTCGCTCTGCTATCCACAAGAAACGCTGCATTTGCTAAACTCCTAGCACAAATCATCAAGTTACGGGCTAACCACCCCGACTTCCCAATCTCGTCATTAAGATTGGACAATGCTGGAGAGTTTATGTCAAAATCTTTTGACGACTATTGCATGTCGATTGGGATTGATGTTGAACATCCCGTCCCCCACGTTCATTCGCAGAATGGCATTGCCGAGGCTATGATTAAGCGGTTACAGCTTATCGCCCGAGCATTGGTATTGCGCACCAACTTGCCGATTTCTGCATGGGGTTATGCTATTTTGCATGCGGCTATACTTATTCGCTTTCGACCCACTGCCAATCAACCGTTTAGTGCGTACCTGGTAAATCGGATATGAGCCGATATTTCACACTTACGCATTTTGGTTGTGCGGTATATGTGCCAATTACGCCCACACAGTACTAAAATGGGTCCGCAAAGACGATTAGGTATATATGTTGGCTATGAATCGCCTAAAATTATCCGCTATTTGGAACCTTTGACAGAGATCTGCTCACCGCAAGATTTGCAGATTGTCACTTTGATGAGACAAACTTCCCGTCGTTAGGGGAGAGAGGAATCGAACGATTCCGATTGAACGCCAGAAATTGTCCAGTGTGCTCCTCCTTGCCTCATCAAGATCCCCGCACACCTCAATCCGAGCTAGAAGTGCAACGTATTCTCGCCTTCGTAAAGTTGCGGATTCGATGCCCGGCGCCTTTACCGATATCGCGAAAGTGACAAGATCTACCATTCCCGCCGCGAATGTTCCCGCAAGGTTGGAAGTCCTGGTTATAGGGCAAGGTTCAGCCGCCCAAAGGAATGATGCCACCGGCGTCAACCTTAGTGGTGGGACGGCCGCTTGGCCGCTCTTATCCTCGCCGAAAGAGGGGAGGCCGGTGGTAGAAAGGATACCGAACCTCGAAAGAGAAGAGGAACGGAGGCACAAAATCCTCTCATCATCGACACGGTGACTCCGTCACATGAGATTATCTCGACTACGGATATGTCCTCGAATCAACAATGGAACAATCGACGACGCGTCGGAAACTTTGTTGATGTCGAAAATAAAGAAATCTCGATGCAATGTATGCGAGTGAATACGCATTTATCGGGATGTCGCCCACGCTAGTCGACGATGCTTTTGCCTACTCCGTCGCTCAAGAAATTATTGAAGACGACGACGCTGCCGCGCTTGCCGAGTGTCAACAACGAGCCGATTGGCCGAAATGGAAAGATGCAATGCAGGCTGAACTAGACTCAATGGCTAAACGTGAGGTATTTGGCCGTATCGAGCCAATACCCGTGGGCGTTAAACCAGTTGGACATAAATGGGTCTTTGTTCGTAATCGCAATGATAAGGATGAGGCCATGCGTTACAAAGCGAGACTAGTTGCCCAAGGCTTCTCGCAGCGCCCTGGCATTGACTACGAGGAGACGTATTCTCCCGTTATGGACATCATCACTTTCCGCTACTTAGTCAGTTTGGTAGTGTCCGAAAAACTGAACATGCAGCTTATGGATGTGGTTACAGCGTATCTTTATGGGGATCTAGATACGGATATCTATATGAAAGTCCCCGAAGGGATTTCATGGCCCAAATCAAGTAGCTCTAAACCACGGAGCGCGTACGCTGTGAAATTGCGTCGTTCACTGTATGGCTTGAAACAATCCGTAAGGATGTGGTACAACCGCCTAAGTGAATACTTGGTTGGGAAGGGATACAAGAACAGTGACATCTGTCCATGCATATTCGTGAAAAGAACAGATGCAGGATTCGTGATTGTAGCCGTCTATGTAGATGACATGAATGTCATCGGTACCATAGATGAGGTCAATGAAACGGCCCGCTACCTTAAATCCGAATTCGAGATGAAAGATCTGGGGAGGACTCAATTCTGCTTGGGCTTAGAGCTAGAACATCGAGATGATGGTATACTCATTCATTAGTCTGCCTATGTCCATAAAATGCTCAGGCGATTTAGCATGGACAAGGCACGTCCTCTTGCTACCCCCATGATTGGTCGAAGTCTGGAAATGAACAAGGATCCGTTTCGTCCTAAAGAGGAGGATGAAGAGGTCCTCGAGCGTAAACACCGTACCTTAGCGCAATTGGTGCGTTGTTGTATCCGCTCAATGTACTCGTCCGTACATCGCATTCTCTCGTGAATCATAGCGAGATTTAGCTCCGCTCCCACGATAAGGCATTGGAATGGAGTAAAACACATCTTTCGATACTTGAAAGGCTCCGGTGACCTTGGATTGTTCTTTCCTACGCAAAAGAGAGTGATATTCGAAAGGAATTGTTGAGGTGAAGACGATGCATACCGACCGTCGATCTTCCTCTCGATATTGCCTAAGCATGGTAGCTTGACTACCGTAAGTGCTAATGCGAGCAAGCTTACCCTTATGCAGAGAATCCTAACGACACGTTAGTTGGATTTGCCGATGCCTGCTATCTCTCTCGACCCGCATAAAGGACGTTCCCAAACCGTTATGTGTTCACCATCGGGAATACGGCGATATCTTGGCGATCTACCAAGCACTCCTAGTTGCTACTTCCTCGAACCATGCAGAGATAATTGCATTGCACGAATCCGTAAGGGAGTGCATTTGGCTCCTGGCCACCATAGACCATATACGAGGAACGTGGATTAGATCCCACTACAAAGAACCCCTACTTGCATCTTTGAGGACAATGCGGCATGCATTGAGCGAGATGAAGTTAGGTTTCATAAAGGGTGACAACACCAAGCATATTGCGCCAAGTTCTTCTATAATCAGCAGCAGAAATTGCCGAATATCGAAGTGAAACAAGTGAGTTCCGATGAGAATATCGCAGACTTGTTCACTAAGTCTCGCCGAAATCTACATTTGAGAAACATGTGAGAAGCATCGGAATGTATCGATTATCCGAGCTCAACTAAAGATGGCTCGATGAAATGAGTCATGTATACCTCGGGGAGTATACTTCACATGATTCGACATTTGTAGTTGGTGCGTTGCGCTCTTTTCCTCACCAAAGTCTTTGTTTTTCCCACGGGTTTTATTTGACTTGAAAGTTTTTACCGAGGCAACACATTGTGCACCATGTTAGTATTAGCGTCGACACAGTGGGAGTGTTCCTGAAATCCTTCCGTACGTGCCTTACCTAATACTACAGAGTAATAAGAGTTATGGTAGGTTCTGACTCTTCCATGTAGTTGGACATCGTTAGATGCCTTACCTTAACTAGGAATCCATGTATTTAAAAGACTTTCAGAATGCCTATATAGCGCCTCTATTCATCATATCAATACACCGATTGTTGTCTTTACTTTTCTCCTCAAACAAGTACAACAGAAAAGAGAAAAAAAAAATATTGAAAACATGCGCACAGCATGATGCGGTGGTGTACGGTGCACCAATCCCCAACGACACGGGATTCAAACCCCCCTATACAGCTGGCAGCCCCTTCCTCCCAAAAAACCAAGATATAAAAACTGGTAACGAAAGAAGCGGTGCATCTGGAAAATCTGGTGGAGAAGGTACCACCGGAGACGATTCCACCGGAGCTGGAATCGCCGAAGGATGATTCATAGGATCTAGTGCCCTTGCCTGTTTCTAATAAACCACAAGGTTTATATCAAAGGAGCACTGCACGCATCAGAAAAGCCCTAGACATACTTAAATCTAAGAAGGATGATATTATCATAGTAATTGGAGCTGTTACTGCATCGGTACGTTTTTCCTTTTTCTTCATTTCGAGTTTATTTTAGTTTTTGCATCTACTGTTGTTAAATCTGCATTAAGGCTCTCAATTAGGAACAAATTCCCTTGCCATTAGGTTTGGTATTTTGTCTTTTTGTCAGATTTGAATTCCCTTGCAATTGAAGCATCTGCGTAATTTCGGTTGCTTGCTTCTCTTTTTATTTTATTTTATTTTTATGAGCGTTCCGGATATTGTTTGTCAATTTTGAATTCCTAGAATTCTGAATAACAGAGTAATTACATTTCATAAAATAGATCCTTGATCTCTAACTTGTGTATTTTCATAATAGTTTCACAACTTTAGATAGCTGTTAAGAAGTCTCTACAAGCTAAGCCATATTATCGTGAAAATATCTAACAGAACTCCCAAGCTTGCCTAATCGAGTAAAAAATTATAAATTAAACTAATAATACGTTGAAAATGGAATACATATGGGACACGGCTGCTGTTCTACGTACTTGCATTAAATAAATATACAACTGATAACAGTTTTTTGATCATATTTTATGTCTTTCTATAGATATTATCTTCCTCTGCAGTCTGCAGATGGCAATTATACCACGTACCCAGAAAGGACATGGATGGCTGAGACCTGCAATTGGAGTAATTGGGCTATCCCAGAGTAATAATCCAGGTATATCCAGACTTCCAAAGTAATATTTCTCTAGTAAAAAGATGTCAAGTTAAATTCTGCCAGGACTAAGATGCCCAGAAAAGCCTTGTCCCCATAGATCATTCCAGAAGGTTTCGAATCCAATTCATCTTTTATCTACAGAAAAAAAGTATAAAGAAAAAAGTCGCCGTTGCCAGGGATTGAACTCAGCTCACCCGTGTGACAGGCGAGAATACTTGCTAGTTTTTTTTAAGGGGAAATACTTACAACTATACTACAAGAGTAACACTCCTGTACGTACAGTACATCCGGATCCAATCCGACCGACCCGACCCGGTATGACACTGTCAACTTTAACCGGTCAACGGTCAAACATTGACTTTTTCGGGTTTTTTGTCTCCGCCTTCGGCTCCGATTTTAATTTATAGATAATGATTGTGGCAACATTAATGTCTTTTAGCTCGCCCCGAGGCCTTCGGTTCCCCTCGCTAGACTCTTTAAAAAAAGAAAAATAAAATTCAAAAAGTCAACGGTCAGTGTTGACCATTAACCGGTCAACGTTGATCGGATCGGATCATAGGTCGGGTCGGGTCGAATCTTACCCGGATGAACGATACACACGCTGCACACAAGTTTTTGCCATACTACAACAAGATTTTTATTAAGTTTTTCTAATTATGGATTATAAATACATATACTAATAATTTTACCTCATTATCCGATGCGACTAGTAAGATTTTTGGTGTCGCATTACCAAAGATAAATTTGTTTAGTAATTCAAAGTTGTTTGACTTCCCCCCCTCCCCCCTCCCCAAAAAAAGGGTTATGACTTTTGCTCATGGATTGACTATTATTGAAATTTAAATATCACCAACACCTTATAATTCGAGTATTTTAATTAATTTTCCAAATAAGCTTCTCCCGTATATGAATTACAAGGTATTGTACACGAGTTGAGTTTTACGAAGTACTTATTTTTTATAGCAGTTATGGATTATCTACGTTATAAAAAATAATTGCACTTTCCGTTCACAAAGCTCAAACCATAGACCATGTAGTGGGAAATCTCCATGAACATTTCATGAGAGCTCACTTGGAAAGAGGTTGGTGTATGAATTATTTTTCAAGGGTTAACTCAATTTTGTTATAATTATTGGGTTCAATATATAGTCAACTAGTACTACACCCGTGCGATGCACGTGATAAGTTGAATTTTGTTATTTATGCAAAAGTATACAAGTATGAGCAATAAGTATAAGAAACAAAAGTATCAATTAATATAAAATAAATTTCATTCAAAATCCATAGATTTATAAAGTTTGAAAATTTTCCTTATAAAGAACGTTCGTTATACTTGCATTGCTATTATCTTCTTTGTCATTTATCAAAATCTTCAAACCACATACTAATTTCTTAAAAAAGAGTCTCACGTGTGATTGGGATTGTCCATCACTTTTGTGATTTTCATGGCATGCAAAATAATTAGAGAGAATTGTCTTCGTTCAACTTTGAATGGAAGACGTGGATTTGACGGAGTTAGTGATATTCTCGCAATCAACACCTTTTACCCGGAATTACTTCAAGTTAATATCTTAGCTTCGAGAACATGATTTTGAGTATGTTGATAGTCAAACGTGTGTCATTGATCAATCCGAGAGAATAATCAATGTTTCTTAACAACATAACTGGCGTGTCGAGCTTCGGATTACAAGTCAAAAATTTAGTCATGTGGACATCGTTCAGTACATCAAGATTCTATTTGAGTTGCATGTCTTGTCTGAACTTAAATATTCCTTGCTCTTAGACATATTCAGAGTGATCATGTACTTATTAATCGATTTGACTACATCGAGTGTTGAAGTAAGTATCATCTTGAAGGTAATTAAAACCATTGGAGCAACCACGTGATGAATATGTACCATTAACTATTGATGCTACTGGATCTCTGGAGAATTTTTGGTGGATATCATCTGATATGTCAATGTTTGTATGCATGACTGTTATTCGTAGCATCCAGAAGTCTGTCACATATTATTGCAACTCAATCAATTTTTCAGTTACCTCCAATTTAAAAATTATGTTACAGAACGTCATATTTATTATCTGCGTCAGCATTTGCACGTCCTTCCATATATATAGTGTTTATATTATATTTGTATTTATTTTTCAATATAGTAATGACATAACAGTTTTTTTTGAAAGGATTAACACAAAGTTTCAGTTCAATTAAAGTAACTGATTTTTTGAAGACAAAAATTTAATTCAATAATTCTTTTTTTTTTTTTGTAAAATAAGTTCAATATCATGTACTATTATTCTTAAAAAGTCGATTTAATTGTTATGCAAATTGTTTGAACAAATGTATAATCAAAAGATTCTAGCCGGACTAGCGAACCGCAGGCCTCACGATAGCCAGAGCTAAAGGTGTAAAAAGTGACTCGGAATTTTGACCAGGATGAACCTTGTTTTGAGAGGCCATAATGAAATTTGCTGGCCCAACCCAATTTGAAAAATTAAAGCTTCGATGTAAATCGACCTAAAATCTCCATTTTGGGCTGTGGATCCGACTGGACCAAGTCTATGCGTTACTTAGTAAAAAATAAAAATAAAAATAAAAATCAAATCTAGATAGAATCCCGAAATCCTTGATTGTGCAACACATTATGCATACACTTGTGTTTAAGTACCAAGATAGAGATTGCAATGCATCTAATAGTAAACACTGAGTCACCATCTAAGAAAAAATGAAACAAAAATTCCCAGTATTGTACTTTTTAGATACGTATATACTCCTTAATTCTTCTCATTTCATACTCTTCTACTTCTCATGTCTCGACTCCTCCCCCTTCTTTCAAGCTTTCTACGCGCAATTTATTCTCTATGATAGCTTTGTCAGCCTCCAGCTTGTATAATTTGAGATCTTTTAGGTGGTCTGCACGTTTGTGTTCCCTCTGGAGGTCGAGAATTTTAATGGAATTCTCCATGTGTAGCTCTGTCTCCCTCCCTCATCTGCTTCAGCTTACTATTCAATTTGAATTGCAAGGAAGAACATAATCGAGAAAGTTATAAAGAAGTCTCTACAAGCTAAGACATGTAGGTCCTACGTTTCTGCAGTCTGCAGATGGCAATTATACCACGTACCCAGAAAAGACCCATATGTCTTAGCTTGTAGAGACTTCTTTATAACTTTCTCGATTATGTTCTTCCTTGCAGTTTAAATTGAATAGTAAGCTGAAGCAGATGAGGGAGACAGAGCTACACATGGAGAATTCCATTAAAATTCTCGACCTCTAGAGGGAACACAAACGTGCAGACCACCTAAAAGATCTGAAATTGTACAAGCTGGAGGCTGACAAAGCTATCTTAGAGAATAAATTGCGCGTAGCTGAGGCTGGAAAAAACAGTTTGCTGCAGCAACTCAAGAAGGGGGAGGAGTCGAGACATGAGAAGTAGAAGAGTATGAAATGAGAAGAATTGAGGAGTAAGTATATACGTATATAATACTGGGAATTTCTGTTTCCTTTTTTCTTAGATGGTGACTCAGTGTTCATGCATTGCAATCTCTATCTTAGTACTTAAAACCAAGTGTATGCGTAATGTTTTGCACAATCAAGGATTTCGGGATTCTATCTAGATTTGATTTTTATTTTTTACTAAATAACACAAACTTGGTCCAGTCGAATCCACCAGCCCAAAATGGAGATTTTAGGTCGATTTACATCGAAGCTTTAATTTTTCAGATTGAGTTGGCCGCCAAATTTCATTATGGTCTCTCAAAACAAGGTTCGCTAGTCCGGCTAGAATCTTTTGATTTATACATTTGTTCAAACAATTTGCATAACAATTAAATCGATGTTTTAAGAATAATAGTACATGATATTGAACTTATTTTACAAAAAAATTATTGAATTAAGTTTTTCTTGTCTTCAAAAAATCAGTTACTTTAATTGAACTGAAACTTTGTGTTAATCCTCTAAAAAAAAACTGTGTTATGTCATTACTATATTGAAAACTAAATACAAATATAATATAAAAACTATATATACGGAAGGACGTGCAAGTGCTGACGCAGATAATAAATATGACGTTCTGTAACATAGTTTTTAAATTGGAGGTAACTGAAAAATTGATTGAGTTGAAATAATATGTGACAGACTTCTGGATGCTACGAATAACAGTCATGCATACAAACATTGACATATCACAGATATCCACCAAAAATTCTCGAGAGATCCAGTAGCATCAATAGTTAATGGTACATATTCATTACGTGGTTGCTCCAATGATTTTAATTACCTTCAAGATATAGCCATACTTACTTCAACACTCGATGTAGTCAAATCGGTTAATAAGTACATGATCACTCTGAACGATGTCCACATGCCTAAATTTTTGACTGGTTTGAAGTGTTCAGGAATGCCTAACCATGAGCTGAATCCGAAGCTCGACAAGAAACATTGATAGTTCTCTCGGATTGTGCAATGACACACGTTTGACTATCAATAGACTCAAAATTATGTTCTCGAAGCTAAGATATTAACTTGAAGTAATTCCGGGTAAAAGGTGTTGATTGCACTAACTCTGTCAAATCCATGTATTCCATTCAAATTTGAACGAAGACAATTCCCTCTAATTATTTTGCATGCCATGAAAGTGATGGACAATCTCAATCACACGTGAGACTCTTTCTTAAGAAATTAGTATTCTCTCATGGACAACTATACATTGATGTCTCAAGAGTATGGAGCCAAAGTGGTTTGAATATTTTGACAAGTGACAAAGAAGATAATAGCAATGCAAGTATAACGAACGTTCTTTATAAGGAAAATTTTCAAACTTTATAACTGACCTTTCCAAAGCAGAATTCTTACATCCGTTTAGTTCACATCTCCTAATTTTCTTGATGATAATTTTTATATGGTATGATTAATAGATTAAATATGACAGACACTACAATGTCTAATTTTTATAAGTGGATATTACCCAATGATTCAATTTCAAGAAATGTGTTTAGGTGTTTCTCAAGTTCTGTTTGCTTTCAGAAACAGTTTGTGTATTTGAGATCGAAGTCCATTGTGATCTCCAGTTCTCCATGTTTCCAATTTCTTGTCGCGATCTCTTTTCAAATATTCCAGCACCTATTTTTTTTGTTATGGTTAACCTGCATTCAGTCTAGTAACTGCAACATTTTTAAATCTGCAAATATTTTTATTGACCTTTACTTTTCGATTTTCACCGGTTTTTCGATAAACTGAAACCAGAACCGGTTCGGTACGGTTTCAGTAAATACATTTCATGGGTTTCGGTTGCGATTAATCGAAAATTCAGTTTCGGTTAACCGCAGTTAGCCGATTTCCCACCCCTACCTCAGAATTGGAAAGATTGTAATCATAACACAAACACGGGAAGGCGTGAAGCCTTCTACAAGTTTCATCATGCATCTCAAATAAGAGATCAGTAATTGGTTCTCATACTGAGGTTTCCATGAACCTGTAATAATGCTACATGACATACTTGGTTCCATTCAACACTATGATCCGGAGTGAAAAAAGACATGAAGACCTGAACAGGTCCATTTCACTGGTTTGTGACAGGACATTAAACAATTTGCTGTCGAAGTAGGAAGAGAAGAATTGAAATTGCATATGTTCATAATACATTGAAATTGAATTTTTTATGCTCATAAAAAAACAGGTGGAGAAGAAGAAGCTTCAATCCATGAAGATTTCAGATGAATCACAACACTCAAATTTATCAATAAAAAACATTACCTACATCTCATCCACACCATCTTTAAGCAATCAAAACATATCTTCAAGCAATCAAAACCAACAAACCAAAATTTCTAAGCCATTTCAATCTGATGAAGCTTTCACATGCCCCAGATGAATCACATATGATGGAACTCAAAAAACAGACCCAAAATCAAGAAAGAATCCATGAAGATATCATATCACATACGACAAACTAGAAAAGCTGATGAAAAACAGACCCAAATTCAAGAACTGCGAATGGGGGTTAAAGAAATTGTTCCAAGGGGTTAAAAAATTGTACTCCCTCCGTCCAGTTTTAAAGTCCCATTTGATTTTGGGCGCGGAGGTTAAGAAAAATTGATAAAGGTAAAGTTAGTGGAAGAAAAAGGTAGTGGTTTGGAGAAAAAGATAGTGGTTTCAAAGAAAAAGATAGTGGTTTGAAGAAAAATGTAGCGGTTTGGAGAAAAAAGTAGTGGGTCCATTAGTGAAAAAATAGTAATTAAATAAAAAAGAGAGGGTAATATAGTACAAAAAGTAGAGTGAGACTTTAAATTGTGGATAAATATTTGAGAGCAAATGGGACTTTAAAAAGTGGACGGAGGAAGTACTAGTTTTTATGGAAGAATTTATCTGCGGAACTCCGAGAATTTCATTAAGATTTCAAATGACATACTATGATGGAGCTAGAAAAAATGATTTCAAGCTTCTTCTCCACCCTTTTTCTTTATTTTGGGTCTGTTTTTCATCACTTTTTCTAGTTTCATCATATTAGCCCGACGACTCCCTTCATTCACAAAAATTAGTCATTCTGACATTTATACAAGTTCACCGAAAAAACTAGTAATTTGATACTTATATGAGTTCACAGAAAATAATGCTCCAAAACACAAATGGCTACGATATCAATATAATCCTCCGCGAGGATAATACAGAAAGGCATGGAAATACAAAAAAACAATGCTCCAAAACACAAATGGGGGCTATGGAAATATTAAAAAGCAGAAAGAGGGCCAATTTTCCGGACCAGATTAATACAGAAAGGGCATTAGAAGGCCTTTTCAAAAAGAGAAGTTCAAGAGAATATCCACTCATGAGCAAGCAATTGGCAAATTAGCTAGTCAAAATACAAATCATTTTCTAAATAAAACTAAATAAGAGTTACTAGCATTTTTCCATCAAAAAGAATTCTTGAACACATATACACACATAAAATGCATGTAAAAAAAAAGAATTCTTGAACACATAAAATGCATGTAAAGTAAAGATGCACAGGCTTATATAATTAAGATTTCACCCACCATATATAACAGCAGATTGAGCAGCTCAGTCCTCAGCCCTCAAATTCGAGCGTAGACCGACCCAGTCGCGACTAGCCTTCTTGAACCGGCCGACTCATTTGAAAAAAGCAGGGAGCCGAAGCTAAAGAAGAAAAAGAAAGGGAAAAAAATATCTGCTTCAACCCCTTATCATTTTTTTTTTGCGGTAAGATTGTTGATAATGTACAATAATGTTCAACGATTTCGTGGCAGGAATCTTCAGAGTGAAATAAAATAAAATAAAATAAAATAAATATAACCTGCAAAAAAAACTCACCCTCTATGGCCTGAGAAATTAGCTCGTACTGTTTCTTTTGCTTCTTCTTTTTCTTCAAGCCAGCAGCCTTCACATCTAGAGCCTTACCCTTAAGCTTAAGACGGGTGTATTCGATTGTGATTTTGTGGGATTTTTTTGGATTTTAAAAATTCTAGGGTATTCAATTTGGATTGTTTTGAATCCATTAAAATCTTGAGGTATTCAATTTGGATTTTAGAATGTCATTTAAAATCTTGGTGTGCAGAAGACATTCTCCCTCTGTTTTGTTCGGTTCAATTATTATTATTGTTATTATTATTATTGTTGTTGTTGATTACTATTATAATTACAAATAATATTTACTATTATTAATATTAATATTTATTATTATTGTTGTTGTTGATTACTGTTATTATTATTTATCATTATTATTATTATAATTATTTATGTTATTGCTATTAATATCATTACTCTTATTCTAATACAATAACGTTGTACTAATAATAGTAGGCATGTAAAAAAAAATAAGGCATTTAGTAGAATCATAGTGGTTCTAATAATAATCAGTTAGTGAGAAACAAAAGTCATCAGTAGTTATGAGAATGCTCAATAGCATGTCATTACATCAAATATTATATTATAAAGTGTTAAAAATTAAAACCCTCAAAAGAACATCAGTGCTGATTACTATTAAAAACCATCATCATTTTTTCCACGTCATCTTCGTCGTCGTCTTCATGATCACTCTCCGATCGATTTGCTCACTAGCTGTTATTTATTGTGATTATTGTTGTTGTGGTTGTTAACTATTATTATTAGCATTATTATTATTGTTAATATGATTGTAATTAATTATCTTATTATTATTATATTATATTTATTATTTATTATATTATTATTATATTATTAATAATATTTACTTTTAATATATATTTCAGTTCAATACATTTTAGTTCAGTTCAGTTTAGATCCACTCAGTTCAGTTCAGTTCAGTTAAGATTTATTCAGTCCAAAAGAATAAAGCTTACGAGAAGGACATTAATGATGCTTATCTACTTAACTTTCTCTCTCTAACCTATAACCACAATGAGTAGGTCTGGGCATGGGATGAAACCATTTTAAGGTGATTATGATTCCGTCCCATATAAAAAGCACGGGATCGTGATGAGGTGGGGACACGAACAGGATAAAAAGTGGTCTGATTGATTAATGTTAACTCTCATAAGAACCAGATATTTAGACTTATTACATGACATTAAATTAAAATTATATATCCAAAGTTACATACTTAAAGTCCTAAATTCACAACTTCATAATAATATGACTATTGAAATTAAAGGCGATACCATTCAAGTTAGAACCTTGTACATTTATTACAATACTTTTGGACTTTCCTTTTGAGTTTGGAACTTCATGTGGAAGCGTCTTGTCCTTACATCGATATATACACTATTCTCGAGATCTGCAAATTGTTCTCAGCCTCTCAGTCTCACCAATTAAGTGAAGCAGTACAGAGAAGTAGCAATGTAGTATAGTAAACTAGTGTATAGCTCGTCGAAACTTGACGAGTAATCACTTTACATTGTAATTTATAAATAAAAACCTATAAATAATTTAATATTTTGTTAGGGTTCAGCCATTTGGAATTGTACTGCAGCATAACACACAAATAAACATAAATGATGAGGATGAGATCCAGCCATCCGAATTCAGTTAGAATTTATGTACTTATACTCGTCATAAACTCAATTGAAAGATAATTTTACTGCTTATTCCAGTTCAAAACTCGTATGGTAACACATAAAAAAACTTAAAGTATGGTTAAGGCACTCAAGTTCGCTCAAATTGTTATACATTGATGAATTAGACAGATTGATTAAATGTCAATAAATTAGCATTAAAAAAATTAATTTGGCCAACTTAATGATTTACCAAATTCCATTTTCAACAAAAATAACACTATTTATTTAGTCAACTCGATAATTGGTCAAATTAATTGGCGATGAAAAAATATAGTGGTAAAATACACATTGAATATATGAATTAATTACCCATATCTATTAAAATATATAAATCTACATAATCGAATATAAGTTGTTACAATAACTGGTTGTTATGTCTGACTAAAAAATAAATCAAATTTGCTCAAATTGTTAGACATTGATAAATTGGACAAAATAAATTAAATAAAACTAAATTAGTCAAATTAAATTTTCTAATAAAAATAAGATTATTTATTTGGACAACTCAATGATTGGCCAAATTTCATTTTCAATAAAAATAATACTATTTATTTGTCCAACTATATATTTGATCAAATTAATTGCATATGAGAAGTATAATGGTAAAATACGCATTGATCCTAAGTAGTTATTTAGTCCGCTAATCAATGAAGTCTCATTCAAAATCAATATGGCATTGAATATGTAGACAAAAAGAATCTAAAATTATAAAATACCACGTATGAGAGAGTTAAAGTGGTGCTCTAAATATGTTTTGCTTATAAGTAAAATTATTTATTTGGTCAACATAGAAATGGACCCAACTAATATTAGTCAAATTTGTTATGCATGAGCAATAAAGATATTGATCAAATTAAGTTTTCCAATACAAATAAAACTATTAACTGCTGATGTAAAATAATTGTGAGGTGAAAAGATACATATTGGTGCTGAGTATTTATTTAGGTTATCCAATCGATGGAGTCACTTCAAAACCGACGTATGATTTAAATTTATATATAAACAATATTAATATAAACCTAATAATTGCCTTAAATTAAATTTTGAATAAAAATAAAACTATTCATTTGGCTTAATGCGAAATTAATTTTAGCCAAATTATTTTTCTCAATAAAAATAAAACTATTAAACCTATTGTGCAAAATAAATTTGAAGTAAAAATATACATTAATTTTAAATATTTATTGCGTTTCCCAATCGGCAGATCCTCATTTAAGATCGATGTGGTATTCAAAAGTTTAGATAAATACGATTAATGCAAATTCGATAATTGGTCAAATTAGATTCTCCAATGAAAAATAAAGTAATTTGGCTAACTTAATAATTGGTATTATTAATATTGGCCAAACTAAAACTTTCAATTAAAATAGGATTACTAAATAAAACAGATATGAGATTCAAATATTAGATTAATAGAATTGATATCCGACTTAATAATTGGTCAAATTAAATATAATAAAAATAAAATCCTTAAGCTTGTGTCTCGAATAACTATGTGGTTGAAAAATACATTGAATTCTATGTATTTATTTAGATTCTCCATTGGTGGAGTTCTATTTTAAATCGATGTGGGATTTACGACATTGAATTCTATTTATTTAGGTTATTTATTTAGGTTATCCATCGGTTAAGTACATTTTAAATCGACGTGAGATTCAAGATTTTAGATAAATAGGAATCTAAAATTAAGAGAATGCCACATAGGAGAGAGAGTTAATGTGGTGCTTCAAATCCGTAATGCTATTATTAAGATACAAATAAGTAAGACTATTCATTTTGTCTAACATAGAAATTGATAGCTAAATTTTTTATGCCTCGACAGAAAAGATATTGATCAAAAAGTTTTTCATACAAGTAAAACTATTAACTGTTGGTGCAAAACAATTGTAAGATGAAAAATAAATATTGATTCTCAGTATTTATTCAGATTATCCGATCAGTGGAGTCACGTTTAAAACCGATGTGGGATTTAAATATATATATATATATATATATATATATATATATATATATATATATATATATACCCAATAATTGCCCCAAATTGAATAAAAATAAAACTATTCATTTGGCTTAATAATCCGCCAAATTAATATTAGCCAAATTATTTTACAAGACCTATCTAGGAGATGTTAAGAGTTTGCGACATCGACTACCCATGCACTCACTTGGTATATGAGATGTGGGATTCCATGATTGAGAAGGTAAAACTTCAGATTTACAACAAAGAACATTGTCTCCTTTTTGAATTTAGTCAATTTTATATAGTGGTTCATGAGATCCTTGTACCTCGTTGGACAGAGAAAAACACTCTTCTTCATTGTCTTGATATATATTATTGAACTTATACTGTATTCTTATTTCCTTGGCATATATATAATTTTTTTGATGTTGAAGAATTTGACGTGATGAATGGCGAAATGAGGGTCCCACAAGAATTGCTCCTGAAAGGGATGGTGAAATCTCTCTCGAGAGAGAAGAAGTGCTTTTGAAGATTATTTGTCACTGATGTTGATCATATTAAGGTTATGGATGTGATATGGAACCCAAAAATTGGTGGGCTAACTTTAGTCCCCGAACTCCTCTCTTACAAACTGTGGATTTTAAATTAATTGGACAACCTACCTCATCCTCTTGTTGTGAGTGAAAAATGGAGTACTTATTTCTTCATTCACTAACTTAGGAGGAACAAGTTAAATCCAAATTGTGCTCAAGATTTGGTCTACATCCACAACAATCTTCGTCTTTATCAAGGAACTCTAAGCAATATGCGGATGAGAAGACCAAGATGCAGGATGTTGGTGGAGATGCATTTGATTCTATGGAGAATGTGCTTTTTTTTTTTTTTTGGAATTTGCGGATCTCACACTTGATGAGCCGTATTTAGAAGAGGGGTGATTGTTGAGGATTAATTTGCTTGATTTTATTGTTCTTTTGATGTTATAATAGGAGTGACTTATGGATGAATTTTGGAATTATGTATGTATTCTAATATTGGAACTTCTTCCCATACCCATGTGGTACCTATTTTTTAAAATTTTGATTTTTGTCCCTCCACTCCTTCCTGTTAGTAACCAAACATGAAATTATCATTGATACCAACGCAAACAAAACAATGGCTTTTCAGGAAAAAAAAAAACTCATTTACAATTACAATGCTTCTTGCAAAGTAGGAACACAGAGACAGAAGGAGAAAATGATCGCAGGTTACTGGGGATATACAATACTGAAACGATAATAAAATTACCATAAATCATCATAGCATTACATCCATTAGCATCACTACCAAATGTCCGTCCAAGTTAAACATGCATAAACCATTCATTTATTCAAACATAAACCACAATCTGAACATCAGCTGACACCATCAATGGTGCTGATGATGCCTAGCTCTTAAGATCAGGACACCAATGACGCTGACGACTCATCCTCCTCTAGGGACTTGGAATTTGTTATCACTTCCTCCAGGGACTTCAATCTCGTCGCCACCTCCTCCAGGGACTTCAATCTCGTCGCAGCGGCCACCTCCTTCAGGGATTTCAATCTCGCAGCAACCGCCTCCTCCAGGGACTTCAATCTCGTCCCAACCTCCTCCTCCAGAGACTTCAATTCTAACACCATCTCTGAAACAACACAACACAACACAAACATTCCTGAAACAACACAACCCAACACAAACAAACAACAATAGTAATAAATTCAACGACTTTAGCCATTCCCCACTCCAACTAAACCTCACATTGACCTACCGTATGGTACGTAGTCCGGCCTCAGCTTGGCTACCCGCAACTCCTCCAAATATTCTTTATACCGCTTCGCAGCCAACTCTCTAAAATCTTTATCGTCCGGTTCAAAATCATAATCGAACGTGTCCCTGTCCTCCGAGTCCGAATCGTGCAGGTCCCCGTCGTCCGGGGCCGCATCGTCCGGGTCCGAACCGTGCAGGTCGGCATCGTCCGGGTCCGAATCGTCCAGGTCCGAATCGTCCAGGTACAAGTCGTCCGAGTCCGAATCGTGCAGGTCCCCGTCGTCCGGGTCTGAAAGGTCCCCGCCGCCGAGGCCCAAGTCGTCCAGCTCCGCGTCGATTAGGGCAATCGGATTTTCGCTTGCCGTGCTTCCCGCCTCCATCGGTACCGCCATCGTGGCGAGTTGGAAGTTTTAAGAAGAACAAGAACAAGTACAGATTGACAATTAGGGTTTTTGTGGTCTACCTTTTTAATATAAAAAATTGGGGCTGAGAATTGAGTGGGTTGGGTTTGTTACCGGAACCAAATCCACCAATCAATGCGGAGGATCACTGTTTTTTATCATCCGCACCCACCCATTCCAAGTAGAAGTGGCCATGGGTCGGGTTGGGCCGGGTCGGGCCGAGGCTGGGGAGTCCAGGGTCGGTCAATATTTGGCGATCTGGGTTGGGTTGGGCTGGGCTGGGCGGCCGTGGCCCACTGCTCGTCCGCTCCCGGACTGTCACAGGTCTCGGGCCGGATATTTAATTAAATTAAAAATCAATATGTAAAAATTTGTTCGGAATTTTTAAAATAATTAATTAATATTAATTTGAAAAAACTGTTTTGAATTAAGAAAAAATGTAAAAATTAGTAAAAAATTGCTTCAATCTATTTAAGAAATTCATTTTGAATTTTCAAGATATGTTAATATTAAATTAGATGGGGAGAAAAGGAAAAAAATGACTTGGACTTGATTCGTAAATAATAGACTATTTTTTTAAATTTAATTTAATTTTTAAAATTAAGTTGCATACGTATCTTACGGAATCAAAGTCACATGGTTCTTTTACTTGCCTACATGAAACTTAAAGGTAGGATGAGTGCTCAATCGTCGTGTTGGCCACTCGCCGAAACCCCCGATTCAGATGAAGAATCCATCATCATCCACGGATCATCATTCTCGTTGTGTTCGTCTTCTTCCTCCGTCCGTCCTTATTGATGTTTTTCTGCTTGTTCTCAGTCTTTTTTACAGACTAGAATCTTCACAATTGTAGAGGCTGGAACGACAAGGAGATCTCTTGCAATTCTAACCAATATAGGATATTGTTCTTCACGTAATTTTTTAGGGATGAACATTCCTTGATCCGTCTGTCATAGTAATTTTTTAATAAAGATAGCTTTAGATTAATACAATTATACAAAGTTAGTTAACAAAAAATAATAATATAAGTTGTGAAAATTTGAGAATTGTGAAAAGTTGAACATGTGAAATTTTGAGAATTAAGAAGAGAGAATAGAGTTGTGGTGTGAAAAATGGTTAAAGGTATATATTTATGAGATAATTTTTCAGAAAAAAAAAAAAGAAGCCGTTAGGCCCGGCCCGGCCCATGGGCTGTTCGTTGGGCAACGGCTAGTGCGCCAACCAATCAGTGGGCTTGCAGGCTTGGATGGGCTGCGGGTGGGCTGGGTGCTTAGCTGCGGGTGGGATGGGATCGAGCTGCGGGTGGGCTGGGATCGAGCTGCGGGTGGGCTGGAGCCGGGCTGCGGGTGAGCTGGGGCCGGGTTGGGGGCGGGGACGGTCTGGGCTTGGAACCCTGCTGGAACCATATCTTTTTCCGGCGCCGACTTCGCCGGAGCTCCTGATCTGGAGATCACTTTGAAGATATGATCACTATGAAGAAAGAACATTGCCATATCCATATGTTCCGACTTCCAAAACAAATTTCCTGACACACCGTACTCAAGACCGAATTAATAGTCGTTAGTCTCGCAACAAGAGCAAACACATATGTATAATCAATAGTATATTTCAATTACGATACAATTTCAACCTATTATTAAAAATATTTCGTTAAAGAGAAATGAGATGTCTTTAAAAGATACAAAATACCTCGTCTTTCCCGACCATCGGGTATTTGTTATACTTGTAAATACAAGTATCAACAGAAAGAAGTATTTTTAACACTTTCAAGAGGGTATTTATAAATTTGAAACGAAGAAACAAGGCCAAATACGAAGGTAATCAGAAGATTGTTCGGTTCCTTGGAAAATAAACAAAGGAAAACCTCAAAAGATTGTAAAAATTTTACAGCAATAAACAGAATTGCACCCTAACATCAACATGCAACTTGTTTCCACTTTTACAGTCAGTCACCCTTACACTTACCAAATAAATATTCCAGAATCTAAAAAACTATACAAAAAGAAAACTGTTAAATAAGGTTTGAAGGGGGAACTATCTGCCCCACCCATAATGGCCAAACACTGTATATTTCAACAGTACAAACTTCAATAAGAAGACTGGAAAAAAGGCCCCTCTCCTTTTGACTATTTCTTTTCTTACTTTTTAACATTATTATTAAACAGGTATTATAACTTCCACCTTTGATGTGTCTTCACACCTCAACACAATGCCATCAAAACTAGCAGGAAATATACACTTGGTCCATTGGCATCCCGTTGTGAAGGCTTCGGCAGGAGGAACTATCATCAGCACGTTTTCGTTCCTCTGAACGACGCCCATCACGCTTACAGTGCTTCCTTCCTTGATATATCTACCAGAATTGGAAAAATTAAAATTTGGAAACTCGATGAAAAATGAGATTATTTCTTTATTATTATTATTATTATTCCTTCCTCTCTCTTCTTTTTGTTGTGTGTGTGTGTGTACTACTACTACCACTACCACTACTACTACTATTATTATCAAGTGGCATGCATAAGCAAAAGGTGTAGGCTTAGGCTCACCCTTCTTTGAGTTGCATCAAACGATCATCAAGCGACAGATTCCTCTCTTCCAACCATCGGATAAATTCGGGAGGAGTATCTTTACTGAGAGGATCAACATCGATGGCAACAGTTTCGTCTACATAGGGAGTCAAGCGCGTACCATACCCAGCTTTAACCAATGCTCTCAGCCCAGACTGAAAATCTGAGATGTAAAAGTCCACAGCATGCTTCTGCATATCGCATTTTTTTTAATATCAAGTAGTAATACCGAGATCAATCATAACTGAATTAAGAAATTGAGAAATGAGAGGATTGAGTGATGGAGGTTGGTTGAGGAAAAACACCTCTGAAAACCTAAGTGCCCATGTGAAACGACAGTGTGTAGGAGTTGCAGCTCTGGAATCCCATCCCCTGTACTCGTACAAACTTGTCGAAGTGTACACACATCTAGGAGATTTCTGGAAGGATGATTTGAGGGGGACATTTCCACAGGTGACCACCTTCCAAACATAAAAGAGAAATAAAAAACAATCAGATAATCGGAGTTGGCAAAACTAGTCGCGATGAAATTGCAAGTTTTTTTTTTTCCTATAAATATATTAACAAATCCAAGTTTGTTATATTGCTGCTTGAATTTGAATAAGCAGATAAAGCTACAACAATATTCGCATTACTATCACTGTCCATTAAGGTTAGACAAAGGTTGTTAGATCAAATCAGTAGTGAAATCCCACTACCAATACAAGAACAAAAGAATATACTAAAAGATAGGGTTAATTACAAAAAGTACCCTTAAGGAGGTTTGACCTAAAAGCACCCTTTAGATTTTATTATGTTACATTTATCCACCCTCATAAGCAAAATTAAAAAAACATTTCAAAAACCTCTCTACATTTATAAAATAAATAATAGAGTTAACCTCTTGGTTTTAACACTGAATCAAATCTCGGGGGGTACTTCCTGTAACTTCTAAAGTTAGTTGGGCATATTTTTTTCCTTTTGTAATTTGTTCAAACCTCAAGGGTACTTTTTGTAGTTATCCCTAAATAAAAGAAAAGATAACCATGTGTAAAGTTGCATACTCCAGTGACTTTGACGAATTGACCGTTTTTGGCCGTTCTTAGCTCAGAATCCGGATAGCTGGCAATGTATCCAATGACAGCTTCTCGCCCCCAACAAGAATTCCACACAAACAGGGCAGCAACAATGCAGAACAAAACAGCAACAACAACAAGGAGAACACCATTGCGAACTGCTCCAAGAATAAAACCCCCGGCAATGAAGCCCATCACGAAAAGCAGAATAACGGCCCATAAAATAGGTCGAGGGAGGCTCTTTTTGAAGGAATACTCGGTCTCCTGACCAAGATTCGTCACAGCCAGGTTGTTACCAACTGAAAAGCCATGCAATTTGATCGACCCGCTCGGGTCCAGAGGCCCGGATACCTTTCTCGGGGCTCCTAATGAATTTAGAGGGCCGGACGAGATGGGCCCGGATGTAATGAGGCCTGTTGTAGGAAGAATCGGGGGTAGCGGGCCGGAGTTCTGACGGGCCATCAGCGTGATTCCCCCGGATTGAGGGCCGGAAGACTTTTTGATGGGTTCACCATGCTTTGTCAGTGGGCCTGAATTTGATTTTTTCATAGAAGCTGCAGCAGAGACACCCATGGATGAAATGGGGCCCGAGGTCGAATAGCTGGACCGGGCTGCAGCATTCGAGTTTACAGGTCCGGATTTCCTGGATTTAGAGGCATCTACAGGAATCACAAACATCTTTCCAAGCTCGCCTGACTTTTTAATATCCCCACCAGTGTAGGGCATGGCAACTGAGCTCATAGTCGGGGTTTTTTCTTTCGGCTGCTCTGGTCGGCCCGATACATAGAGACCATTGCTAAGCTGATGAGACGGGAATCTAGAACCCATTAGGTATTCTTACAGAGTAGACGTAACAGAAAGTGACGATTTTAAGCCTCTGAACAAAATAAATGAACTCTATGAATAACAATTTTCTTGAGAAAATGAAGATAAAATAAAATGACCAAATGAATGAGGAACAAACGTGTAAAGAAAGAACAATGGTTGAGGTAAGGAATTATACACAGTTATGACATGGACAAGCAGAATCTATTCCCGACAATTAAGGGACGACAGAAAAACAAAATCGGCAGATTGTAAACCGAAAACGGCGATCAAGGAAAGCAATCAAAGCGCTGGCTTCTATCTAATTTCAGGTACGCCACGAGACGTAAAACACGTGGAAGAAAGGGAAACGTAATGTAAAATATAGAAGCTGCATGTGGGAAAACAAACTCTAACAAAAGCAGTTAAGGAATCCAACCGCTGCGACATAAATTCCCCGTCTTCTACTAAATTCTCTAATGTGCCGTAAGGCATGATAAACACATGGAAGAAAGGAAAACGTAAAACAAAATATAAAAACTGCAAGTGGCAAATATGATTGCCACTATAACAAGCACAATAAAAATCACAAGGAAACAACATATAAGAAATTAACAGATTATCTGGATATGGTCGATCTTTAAAGATCGTATCAGAAATCACTAGAGTCCAGTCTAGCTTACACTTCAAACCACCTGATGATTACTTCGAAATCATTCTCTTCTGCATGACAGCTAAGGAAACCAGGACACACACTCGCAAACAAAAGAACAAAAAGAAATAAAGTTAAGTAGAAGAAAGAATGGGATGTGTCAAATGCATTTGAAAATATATTTATTCAGAGGCGCATTGACTCTTTTCTTGAACAAAGATAGCAAGTTGCTTAAAATTAACAACATGCAGCAAGTACCACCCTACATCTGCAGTGTGTGTGTGTGTGTGTGTGTGTGTGTGTGTGTGTGTGAGAGAGAGAGAGAGAGAGAGAGAGAGAGTTAATACTTAAACGGACTTGCGAGCAAGACCTAAGACAAGATCGGTGTAAATTGTGAGAAATAAAATGTAACCTTAGCAGCTTTGATGAAACAATCTGGACATAATTTCATAAATAAAAGCAGAAATCTTCCATAAAACGACGTGAAGCAACAAAAACAACAAACAATTCTTCATCAGCAGCACATTTGCAGGTGTTCAGGTTACACAAAAGAAGATCATTTTCAATTTTCAGGCGTGATGCACTAAATACGAAACCTGAAACAAATTGTCGGAAGAAGAAGGCATGGAAATTTGCACAGAAAATCAGAGTTGCCTACAAAAACATAAAAATAAAGATAAAAAAAACAACGCTAAAAAATCTGATTATTTGACGGTTTGATGCTCAGTCAGAAAGGAAATCAACTCCAGACAGATTCAATCACACAACACACACACACACACTAGCTTTTCTGGACGAAGTCATACGGAAAACACATCTGTAGGTTGAACAGAGATTAACACTCATAAATCAACTAAAGGGTAAATACCCAATTCACCATTATTGTAGCAAATAAACAACATACGATATTATTAAAAAAGGGAAGCATTCGGTTAAAAAAAATCTAGTAATTTCCATAAATTTTAAATCCTCCTTCAAAGTTGGTTCATTTCAAACATCTAACTAGGAAAAAAAAACAGCAAATCCATTCAAACCCTGCCCTGCCAAAAACAATGAATGAAATCAAAAATTAAAAACAAAAAACAAAAACACTTTATTTATTGGGAGCCAAAAAAAAAAAGTAGCAGAAGTACCTGAAAATAGACAGCAGAGGAAGATTAGAAGACACGTGAAATCTCATAGACGAATACAATATTATAAAAAAGGGCCGTCGTTACTTGTCTGCGATTCCATCACCAAACCATGAAATTTCTACTGCTTCTCTCTCTTGAAAGTGCTGAAAAATTGAGTGCTGAAACTTGAGAAAGCCGCAGCGACTGGTGGGTTTGTCGGTCTTGGCACCTGTGGAACATTCAAAAAATAAATTACATCTACAGGAGAGAAAATATGTACTATATACTATACTACTACGGCCAAGAGATGCAAATGATTTTTTTCATTTACACGATGGTATTGGCTATAGCGGTAACCATTTTCGGGAGAGAGAGAGGGAGAGAGAGAGAGAGGATCCGAGGAGCGAAAATACACACCTTCCACCTTTCTCACACACACACACTCCTCCCCTCTTTCACTTTCTTCAGTGTGGCTGGTTTTAGGTGTTAACTTATTGATGGAATTCATTTTTAGTACATTAACTTTTATTAATTATCATATTGGAATCTGAAGTTCTAAAACCGTAAAACTTAGGTCACGTGAATGTGGAACGCAAAGGATTGCCCGGGTGTTGTGGGCACCAAATAAGTCGGGTCGAATCGAGTCGAATTTTGATCTCAACAAGTGGTATTTTTTACTATTTAATCGAGCTCGAGCTGAAACAAGATATGAAATTCGAGCAATATTTTTGAGCGTTAACGAGAGACTTGCAAGCATCTTTTTTTTTTTTATGTTTTGTTAACAATAAAAAAATGTATATTTTAATAAATATAATTATTATTAATATAATACTAAATAATTAAAATACTATGGATATTTATATATATATATAAATAGATCATATGAAAACTAATTACCTTGTGAAATTTAGAAACTTTTGTAGGCCATTGATATTAGTGATCTAACGGCTGTAGATGAGTAGAATTTTATGCATTCATGTATTTTTTATCAGATTATCTGTCAGATATACTAAATGACCAGAACGATGCAACAAATTATAATAAATATGCAATGAAATTACTTAATAATGCATTTGATTTTTAGATTTCACCACTAAGGGTGTTTACACCATAGTCGATCCATATATATATATATATATATAACAAAATTTTACAAAAACTAGCTTAAATGCTTGCGAGCCGCTCACGAGCTCAAGTCGAGCTACGACCGAACATGCTCGCGAGCACCTCGGCTCGTTTGCAGCCCTGTCGAGCATATTAAAATACTTATAATAATAACCAGTTAATCATAAAAGATAATTTTATGCATAAAATAAATAACATTCTTGATAAAAAAATTCATTACACAATATAATTCATATAAGTAATATCCGTATATAAAACAGATATCTTGAAAAGTCCGATATTAATTTAAAATCCTTTCCATAAAAATTTTATTGGTCAAGCGAACACAAAAGTGTGTTATGTATCATAAAATATTAAGTCCCAAATTAAGAAATATTGAGTCGCACCGGAACGAATTTTAAATCTTAAAAGTATACAAGCAAGCTTGGAGTGCTAGAACACGAATGATGGTAGAAAAATTATGTGACTTATCTTAAAACCGACTCAACTATTTATATTAACAAAAAAATTCATTTGCTTAAATTAAAAGTTTATATAAAGGGTGGAAGTGATAAACCAACTTATCAATTCTAGCTTGATGATTGAATATCAACTCTAGTGCAAATGAAAATAAACATGTTTCATTTTACTTTTTTTATATTGTTGACTATCATGTCGAATTTTGGGTAACTATTAGGGTGAGCTCAGAGTTGGGTTGTCTCGGTTAGCTTTGACATAGAGCATTGCATTTTTACTTTTATTGTATATTTTATCCTATTATCTTTGCGTGTGTTGTATTTTTGACAGAGAGCTGTGCGCAGAGCCAACCTCTCTTTTGTTAGAGCAGCGTTCATAGGGAGTGAAGTAGCCAAATTCCGCTTAGGTAAGTCCCATGTGGATCAAGCGTACGCTGCGTATGGCCTCGCTTTTGAATCATATCTTTCTTTGTATTTATCACACAAGATCTCACGCGCACTGTTCTGGTCTTCACGGAAACAGTCTCCCTACCCTAATAAGTAGGGGCATGGTCTGCGTACATCCTACCCTCCCCAAACCCTGCTCTGATCGGGATATACTGGGTATGTTTGGTTTGATTTGATTTGGTTTTAGGTATTTCAAGAGGTAAGTAATTATTATCACATAAATCGAAGTATAAATGGCAATTAACGTATTTGTTTCAGTGTTAGTTACCATTTGTAATATGATTGATTAATTAAGTGAGTGTGTCGGATACGTTTGTATATATAGAATAATTTTTAGTGCATGGTGATCCAAAAATCATGTCGCTTTCGATTTTTTCTCTGTAATTTATGTCTCATTTTCTTATAGGGAGAAAACTTGTTTTGCCCTTTTGTATATAGCAATATTCTTTTTTGTTCCAGGTTTAGTAACAACTCTTTTGATATCCAAATTGTCGAAATTGACCTTTACTCGAATAAAATTCGAGTCATATATTGTAATTTCGAGTAACATAATTTCGAGTCAACTTAAAAAAAACAATATCGAGGAAGGTTAAAAATATGGGTTACCGGAGTCCGAAATTTCGGGTTACACGAGTCCAATTCGTGTCACCCGAATACAATTCGGGACATATAAATAAAAAAAAAGTCTCCCGAATTCATTTGGGAGATGTAAAAAAAAAAAAATTCGGGTTACACGAGTCCAATTCGTGTCACCCGAATTAAAAAAAAAAGAGGGTCTCCCGAATGAATTCGGGAGATGAAAAAAAAAAAAGAAGAAGAAGAGGTCTCCCGAATTCATTCGGGAGATGTATAGAAAATTAAAAAAAAAAAAAAAGAGAGAGAAAGAGGGTCTCCCGAATCGGGAGATGTAAAAAAAAAAAAGAAAAAAAAAAGAGGTCTCCCGAATTCATCGGGAGATTTAAAGAAAATTAAAAAAAAAAAAGAGAAAGAGGGTCTCCCGAATCGGGAGATGTAAAAAAAAAAAGAAAAAAAAAAAGAGGTCTCCCGAATGAATTCGGGAGATTTAAAAAAAAAAAAGAGGTCTCCCGAATTCATTCGGGAGATGTATAAAAAAAATTCGTGTGACACGATCAGATTCGAGTGACACGAATCGACTCGTAACCCGATTTTTTTACATCTCCGAATGAATTCGAGACTTTTTTTTATTTACATGTCCTGAATTGTATTCGGTGACACGAATGGACTCATGTAACCCGAATTTTCTGACCAGAACCCATATTTTCAACTTTCCTCGATATTGTTTTTTTCGTTTGACTAAATTATATTACTCGAAATTATAATATATGACTCGAATTTTATTTGAGTAAAGGTCAATTTCGACAATTTGGGTATCAAAAGAGTTGTTACTAAACTTGGGACAGAAAAAAATATTACTATATACCAAAGGGCAAAACAAGCTATTTCTACCTTCTTATACTACCGTAATTTTTGTCTCACTCAAATCCATATATATGTCCAAATTTAGCACACAAAAATGAACGACACTTGACATTTAAGCAACCAATAAATAATTGAAGAAATTAATGAAGGAATACAATAATTGTAAGTTGTACATTATTCCCATCAAGGCATCAACTTAGTAACGTAGTAAAGTGGTTGTTGTAGACTTGTAGTAGTACATTTGAAGCTAGTTCTTTTTTTTTTTTTTTTTCATTGATATGAAACATACTAGTCGTACAATAGAAATGATTTTGTATAGTTACTTTGTTTTTAAGCATTTGTATTTTTCTTTTCCCCACTCAAATTTGCAATTTTTTCTAATGTTTGGCCATATGTCACCGATAATTCGAATTAAGAATTTTATATGTATCGCATTCTCGTATCGTGTTCTACTTTAATTAGTATATATATATATATCTCCATATAGTACATATTCACTCGTGTATCCCAATACGTATCACGTGAAAAATGATGTCATATGTATATGTTAGCATACATTGATACGTTTATAAAACGAAACATTAAATCTATATCTATATATATATAAAGAATTAGTTCCCTATTGAATGTGAGCATTAATATCACAAACTAAGAAACTCAAATATGTGGTTTAAGCTAATGAATTTAGTACATTTATTTTTGAAGCTTTTAAGAGCTTTCAAGGATACATAAATGTACAAGGCTAATAATAATAATACAGGTCAAGCTATAAAGGCCTCATTTATTCTATTGCACACTCCATCTTCCCTCATTAAACTCTCAATTCCCTGTGGATCCGATGCGTTCCAACTTCTCCACCTCTTTTATAAGCCCACAAGCCAAAAACAACCCACTCTACAATCTACACCCACAAAAACACACAAAAAGAAAAAAAATCAGCCGCCACCAACAACCCTCTATTTTCGGCCACCGTCGACCACATCCTCTGTGCAGCCAGCCGGTTTCATCTCCTCTCTTTCTCTCTACCCCGGTTTAATTATTGTTTAATTTATATTTTGACTTACGGTTGTTGTTTGTGTCTACGCTGAGGTGTTTTGGAGCATGTTGCGACAACACGTGAGTTTGCAATCTCAATTTTGATTTGATTTTTTTGATGTGTTTTTCTATTAGCCTTTGTAGAGGATCTGGGAAGATGATTGATTATGATTTGCTGCCACTTTCTCTCACACTCATATCTCTCATATCTGTGAAACAACCAAAGTCACACATACATGATGCTGATGTTTATTCATATTCTACAAGAGTACAAGTATTGGTCATTTATGATTTTGAATGTAAACCAATTGATCCTTTTTTTTGGTTACTCTTTTGTTGCAGGATGAATAATATTGAAAAAATTCATTCACAAAGGTGTATTCAAGATTACATCTTTTGATATAAAAAGGCATGAATATGCTTTCTGGTAATTTATGTTACTCATTGATCAAAATGTTTTTATACTTAATCTGTGATGAATTTCTGAATTTGATCCGTAACAAATAGATGATCGGATTTTGTGTACACTATGTGTTTGATAAAATGTACGTGAAGCTAATATTATTGGCAATTGAAGTTAGCTGCTATGGAGGTGTATGAAGCTAATATTATTATCAATTGAGGTGAGCCAAATGGTAAGCATTGTTAGGCATCCATTGGTGCGTCGGTTGACATGAAAAATAGTCATGGCTGAATTTCGTTGATACTGTGTTCTTGGTTATTCTTTTAACCCTTGGTTAGCCTGTGAGGTTGGAACCCATGGTGCAAGTAATCTTATTAATTGTTTTATATTTTAGGCATTGTAGAAATAAGATTATAAGCACCTATTACACTTGCAATAGTGATGATAAAAATATAGAATTGACATGACATTATACTCTCCCTGCTATCATCTTTACTAAATCTAGAATTTATATTTAGAAGGTACCGACCTACATTTTGGTGGTGTTGTAGCACCAATACGTCAAGGCAGGAATGTCTAATTAAATACGGTACCGTGAATGGGACACACCGTAGTGTTATGGTCATATTCTTAGAGCGCGTTTGTGATGAAATGGTTTGGCTTTCTAAACCGCCTTTTTCATTTTAAAACACTTAATGAAATTGAAAGCTAAAATGTTTTGATGGTCTGAAAATTAATTAAGCTTTGTCCATTATGTGGAAGGTGTATTAGAAGTTTGACTAATAAATCATCTTCTTTATATTCTAAACGGTCTTTCGGGTTATCTTAGTATGCTAAAAAATGTATAGGTGTGTAATAAATCTTATTTTGGAGAGCTTATTGAGAATTTAAGTAACAATATTTGGGCAATATATCATGAAACCAGTTTTCCCATTGTCACTATTAGAAGCTATTGTCTCTATTGTTTTAGTATGCTGTGTGACATTTTTTTGCTCTTTTTATTATTCTAAACATATTATGAGTAACTAATATTTTATTGAAAGTTTCATAGGACAGATCAGTATATAACCAGACATCAATGAGAACTGTCATGTTTGAATTGATACTTATGTGAATATGATGCTTTCGAAAACAAAGAGTGCGCAAACACAATGACTTGACATTTACATTTACTATAAAAAATAAGCAGCATGTACATGGATGCATTAATAAAGAAGGAAAATATAGATAGCTTTTGTCGAGATTTATTTATCTCAGCCTTTTAGTGGGTGCTAAATTAGTTGTATCAGGTACAGTGGATCATTGGTGGACACCATAATCAAAAGACTTCGCTTGCCCCTAACGAATCAACCCAAAATGAGAGACAACTGGTCCAATAAAAGAGTTACTATTCCTAAGACAACAGATCATCCAGAATTGTGACCACAAAGCTGCCATCAGATTTCTAGAATTGAAGATTTGAAACTTGATTACAATCACCCAAACTCTATCACAAATTGGAAACTTATGATCCATTTAGATTGTAATCAGTTATGTGTTGACTGTCAAATAGCACCAATGTGTGCATCAATACTTTTATGTTATTGTTGCTAATGCTGGTCATAAAAATAAATAATTTTACAGGAAAAAAATGGTCTTCATTATATTTTCTGATGTCTCTCAAGTTGGCCGCCACATTCTTTTTACTTTTTCACTCACATTTTTAACGGTAACCTTGCAGATCACTTATTCGAGATTTTATCACTAGGTGTAATTTACTAAAATAAAAAGAGAAAACAACTGCTTCGATCTTTTATTTTAACATTTAATACAATTTTATATGCGTGTTTTGGTTTTGCAGTTTACTGTTGTTTTGTATTGTAAGGACATAGCGCAACAGAATCCGGTGGTCATATTGTAATTCTAAACCTTCATCTGCTATGAACTATGCGATCTTTAGCTCTAAAAATCTTAATGGGATGAAGTTTTCAGGTGTCCCTACCGAAAAATTAGTTGTGAAGGTCGGTACGCCTATAATGTTGTTGAGGAATATTGATCCAGCTAATAATTTGGTCAACGGTACAAGATTGCAGGTTCTAAGGATGGCACCAATGGTTATCTTCGTCTCGATGAATGATTCTCAAGAGGTGTGATGTTTTTCAATGTAAATGTCTTAATGGATGCAAATAAAACTTCTACATAAGTCGAGTATGCTCTTAGTTTAATATTTGTAGTTAATGAATAAGTGTTGGGTGAGAAAGTGTATTACAAACTTATTTATGTACATAAAGATGGTTGTATGTTACCCTCTTTTATCATTTTCAATTGTGTTTAGTATCATTGGAATCAAAGCTCAGTAACCAATATGGACCTGTGTACCAAATAATCGAAACATCTATACAGCCACTCTAGCATTAATATTGTTTTGTCTATGCTAATTTTATTAAATTATAAAATAAAAAAGATGCCCGGGAATATCTTTGGATGTATATTTACGAATATTTTTGGATACAAAGTTCGATTAGAGGGTATAAAAGGAAAAGATACATGTCTTCTGTTCTGCATCAGATGAATTTTGTTAAGATTATTGGGTGATAGGAACTTAAAGGGTGTACATAATATTATGATTGTACAAATTCATATATCAAGGATGTGACAAAATGGGTGGTTCTGTTAACTGGAAACTGATGGGGCTTTCTGTATGGATTAAACTTTTAGTCCAGAGTTATAATAATCTAATTTTATGAGGTTCTATGCATTAAAAAAATAGTAAAGGCATGCCCTGTTCAACCCATTTGATCCGTTTCCTTTTAGGGTAAATGGGAGAGTAACATCAACGATTTGTTGGTACACATGATGAGTGAAGATTAAGAATATGTACAAAAGAAATCAACGTGTCAATATAACTTAAACACTTTTTATCCGAAATACAAGTATGATTAAATCATGGTGAACAAAGTCCGTGCATCGCACGGGCCATGATGTCTCGTAATATAAAAAAATCAACAGTCATATCTTGAACTTTGCATGGAAATCAATAAACATTAAATAATATAAAAAAGATTAACAATCATATCTTGAACTTTGTATGGAAATTATGTTGGTTTTGTGTCAAAATATAAGAAGTAGGTTTTGTCCCACATTGCTTGTGGAACAAAATGGGTGGGAACCTTAAGTTTATTTAAGGAACTCATGTGGTGTGGTTTCAAATGCACCAGTCAAATACACTTTAACCTTTGTGGTTTGACTCTAGTTAAATTCCTTTCTTGTATTCTCTAGTATGGAGAATTGGAAGAGAGGTGTGAGTTAGTCAAAGGTTTGTAAGAGTGTGGCGTACAGGGGTCGGGAGAGAGAATGTCTGTGTGATTGTAATAATGTTTCACATAGTGGAATTTCTTTCTCTGAGTGCCTTGGTTTTTCTCCGGTTTTGGAGTTTCCACGTAAATTTTTGTGTTGTGGATTATTATTATTTTTTCATGTTATTTATCGGTTATTTCTGCTCATCCTTATTGGATGAATGTGGGATCTGATTTTTCCCTACAAGTGGTATCAGAGCCCGGGTTGGGTCTCTTGAAATTCTGAGTATGCTCTGTGGTCGCAGCGATGTCTGACCTTCCACATCAGAAATGATTTCCTGAGCGGTGTCCGGGGGTCTCATTTGGAGGCGGTTGTTCATCAGGCTAGGGTGGTTCAAGCAGGTGGAGATTTTTTATGAAATGATCAAGTTTGGCTTATGACAAGTATAAGTCAAGGATGTGTTGGTACAATCCGGGTTACACAAGGCTATGAAGGTGAACTGTCAAGGTGGAGGTGGAGTTAATCTGGCAAATAACTCCTAATCCGGGCTAACATTGTGACAGTGCTGATTTTCTCTGATGAGAAAATGTATGTCCTTTTGGCATATGAGTTGTCATGAAAGAGGATGTGGTTATGTTAGCGGGTCCACGAATTTGCGCACGAGTATTGGCTTGTCATGGAAAGATGCCGGGTGTGGTGGAATTTTACACGGGCATTGGTTTGACATGGATGTAGGGTGTGTGGTGGAATTTACACACGGCTATCGGTTTGGCATGGATACAATGTGTGTGTTATGTCGATGGCTGAAGGACTTTCAGGAGGGCCAAAAGTTGGGAGTTGCACCATAAATTTCAGCGGGTTTTTCGATATGTGCCGAGGAAATTCTTAGAATGGTGTATTCTAAGTGGTCTACTCATATGATGGAGTAGGATTCTCTGGTTTGAGAATGATGGTTCTCTGGATTGAGAGTCATGATTGTCGGTGAAGACAATGGAGCTTCTTTTATTTTGCCAATGTGGAGTTTGTTGGTTTTGTGTCAAAATATAAGAAGTAGGTTTTGTCCCACATTGCTTGTGGAACAAAATGGGTGGGAACCTTAAGGTTATTTAAGGAACCCATGTGGTGTGGTTTCAAATGCACCAGTCAAATACACTTTAACCTTTGTGGTTTGACTCTAGTTAAATTCCTTTCTTGTATTATCTAGTATGGAGAGTTGGGAGAGAGGTGTGAGTTAGTCAAAGGTTTGTAAGAGTGTGGGGTACAGGGATCGGGAGAGAGAATGTCTGTGTGATTGTAATAATATTTCACATAGTGGAATTTCTTTCTCTGGGTGCCTTGGTCTTTTTCCGGTTTTGGAGTTTCCACGTAAATTCTTGTGTTGTGGATTATTATTATTTTTTCATGTTATTTCTCGGTTATTTCTGCTCATCCTTAGTGGATGAATGTGGGATCTGATTTTTCCCACCAAATTCATAATAGGCCGTTAAAAAATTGCTTTTTATATTTTGATACTCCAAATTTTAGAATTTCAATCTCCGTCACAACCGCAACATTCTTTTTAAAACCGATAAATTGTGCCAACCGTGTCTAGTGTCAAACGGCCCACTGATTTAATTTGGCTCACCCTCTTGTGAAAGATAATATTATAATTTTTTTTATCGATAATTCTATGTGGCTCGATCTGATCCAGCTCGATATCAATATAAAAAGAAATTTGTGTAATTTATTGAAGGACTTAAAATAAATTTGTTGGTTTTCTGATTTTACATTTCTAACATACCATTTTGATCTAAACCAAGTAGCACTATTTATGAGAAAGGATACACTCCCAACTATGATGTGCGGGTGAAGTTTCACTGCAAGCACTTGAGTGAGCCAATGCCCAAATGAATAAAGGACAAACAAAGGCCAAATATAAAAGAGAATATCAAAATTGAACAGCAGCTAAAAAATTTGCTATTACGCAGGGTAAATGATGGCAATGTACAACGAAAGGCAAGTGGATAAATTGAGTAGAAATTACAGAGGGACCTGAAACGGCGTCGGATCAATGGCCGCCGCCGCCGCCGTGTTGCCGCTGATGTTCAAGATGGCGGAGCTCCTCCGGCAACCCAACGAGGTAGGAGAATATCATCCCACCGAAGCAGACATGATATAGAGGTTGAACTGAGCTTGTCTGGATGTACTTGGCGTGGTAGCCCTCGAGGCCACGATGGACGGTGTTCTTTAAGAAGCGGATGGGCAAAAGGCTTCTGATCGCCATATTCGTGTGTTCGTCGTAATCGCCGTGCGTGAAGATGACGGTGATGAATCGGAATGACTCTGGAGATATCTATACTTTTATGAATCGGAACCCTAACACATATCACTTTGTAAGTTTTTTGATTTTTTATTTTAAAATAAAGTTTATATATAAAGATGTATTCTTAAATTTCTAAAAAAAAAAAATTCTAGATATATATTGCGGGAGTTTAAATGTTTAAATGTTTAAATGTTTAAAAGTTTACCAATAAAAAAATTCTTTCTTTATTTTTTTAGCTTAAAAGTTTAAATGTTTATATTTTTTTAAATCAAATTAATTTTTATTTCACAATTTTTAACTAGACATCTATATGAATATAATAAATTTGATAGATTTACAATAATGACCGATTGCACAAAAAATTATATTAAAAAAAATATGAATATTTATTTTTATTAAAATTAATTGATGCAAAATAAAAACATATTAACTCATGTATTGCTTACATGAAAAATAAATTATGATATTTATTTAATTATAATAACTAAAAATAATAAAACATACATTGTACAAACACATATATTAAGATTTAATCACATATTACTTTCGTCCCCAATATTTGTTCCTATTTTTTTTCGGTATGTCCAGAAAATTTGTTCATGTAATGACACTAATTGACTTAACACTCCGCTAATCTGGTACTCTTTCTTGAATTATATTACACCCCATAATACACTAAATAAGTCTTTTATTAATATTACGCTAATATGATACTCATGTCGAAAATCATCAAAAATAAATTTAAAGATCAAGAAATTATTTTTTAATAAGAGAATATCTTATACGATGCATCGCACGAGAGAACATCTAGTTGGAGAAAATTGTTCCCCTATACCCGAAAATTTAAGGCTTGGGCCTGAGTTGGCCCCCTTTATCGGTGCGGATATGGATACATCAAGGTAGGACTGGGCCAAACCTCATATTGGGCTAAAAAAAAGGGAAAATAAAAGCCCCATTGTCTCGAGGTCGGCACAATGGTCGACGTCAGCCCTAGTTGATTACCTGTAAATTACAAACCAAGCCTCTTGCTGAAACAATATTTCTCATTTCACCCCCTTGCTGCTCCCTATATATATATTACCACCCGCCCTAGACATTTATAGCCTGTTAGCTTAATAATGATGGCTATTTCCCTCTGTCAAACCCTAATCCGAACCACCGCCTTCCCTTCCTACGTTTTCTCCGCCGCGAAGCCAAAAATCGTTCGCTGCTTCTCCATTCAGCCGAAAGGTAGCTCATACGCGGAGATCATGACGTCGGAGGTGGAGGCAAAGGCGGTGGAGAGGATTGAGGACTACATCTACAATATCATCATCCACAGATCCAGACCCGAGTGGCTGCCCTTCGTTCCCGGAGCCTCCTATTGGGCTCCTCCCCGCCAAAGCTCATATGGCGTTTCCGAGATTGTCCACAAGCTCGCAAATGCGCTAACAGAAGAGGAGTATTTATCTCTTCTAACATTACAGGGATTTCCTTCTTCTGCATTCTACATACAAAATGGTACGCATCTCTCTCTCTCTCTATATATATATATATATATATATGTATATATATATATATAGATAGATAGATCTATGTTTCAAATCAACTTTTATGAGTGAATAGAGGCAACTGATGTACTCTTCATAGTGGAATGCTCAGTCAATGTAATCTGGGCACGATGACACTCTATCTGAATAGGAAGATCTGATGCCTCTGGGAATATTTTCTTTAAAATTTTCTTCTGATTTATCTTTTTTTTTTTCCTATAAGTTTTTATTTATTTTCTTAATTTTTTCTGCCCTTTCTTAATTTTTTTATTTTCTTACCGTCATAAATAATATTTGTTTTGGATTTTTAGTGTTTGGGATATATCCCTTCCCTGTCTCAAGTATTGGCCGATAAGGAAGCCTATGATGATTTAGTTAAACTGAAATGCAAGACTCTTGATTATGTTGAGTGCATTTGAACTAGGACGGACTGAGGCTTCATTTGGCAACTCGGGATTGAACAAGATATATATTTTTTTAATCTACAAGTATAATTTGCTTCAACGTATTATTCTTGTTGTCTGTAGTTGAGCGTACAGTGTGCTTGAATGATGATTACAAATCATTTCCAGTTATCCCTGTCTGACAAATCACTGCTGAACGTTTGTAATCTGACATTGATGTTGCACTGGCTCCAACATTTCGTGATTCTTCATTACTTTGAGGTTGTCTTTAGTTTAAAACATTAAGTGAATGAACAGATGTTTGGGGATGATGAGACAAACAAATTCACAGTTATCCCTGTCAGATGCATCCTGTTGAAAGATTTGTGATCTGACTCGAACACTGTAGTGCTGAGATTTTCTTTTTTTAAAGAAGTAATGATTGGACTAGTCCAATAGATTCTCCTCGTTCTTGTCTGTGTTTATGTAATCATGAAATCATTTCATCTCTGTGCAGATGAATCTTCACATTTGGATGTAATGATGGCCGATGAGGCATCATATGAAGCCTCTTATGACGAGGAAGATTGACTGGAATGTTTGGATGTGTATTAGAATATTGTGGCTTGTTTATATGTTGTAAAAATACTTAAATACTTTGAATGGTATAGCTAATTTTTATTCACTATGATTGTACATAGTATAGAAAACCTAAAAACTGACTATGATTGTAGATTATATATTTGTGCGTTATAAGATCGTCGATATAGACCCAACGACTTCAACCCCAAGCTTGACACCAATACAGAGCCATAGCCTAATCCATGCACTCCAAAAACTGCAAAAGGGCACCGACATTTAAAGGTAATACTTCACATGTTTTTTTAAAAGTATAACCGTTTGATTTTTACACTATCCAGCTTAAAAAAAGCTGATATGATTTTTCTGATATCCAAACGATTTACTTTCACGGTTGGTCCATTATTTAAATCAAACCATAAGTCCTCTTCCAACTTCCTCACCCAATTAAATGAGCCTAAATCCGAACGATTTACTTTCACAGTCGGCCCACTTAATACCTTAATTTCTCCTGATTCACTCTATTTAAATCAAGCAATATGCCCGCCACCCCAACCTTCTCGCCCTCCCTGCTCTTCGTTCTTGGCGCACTTGCATAGTTTCTGTTTATAATTTTATTTTGTCGATTTTTTTTCCATTCCAGACGATTACTTTAGCAAAGTTCGCCTCATAACGATTCCCCCTTTTCGGTTCTGATTTAGGGTTTTATCGATCAATATATACATACCGTTATTTGTGTATGTATGTGTTTGAGGCAAATAAATATTTGCAGGATAGTTAAGTCGCTTCGCCTTAGTAGGCGAAGTGAATAATACTACTGCTAAATCAGGGTAAATCTGATTTTTTTTCTTTTTTATAATCTTTTATTTTTAATTATTTTCTCCTTGACTATTTAATTTTTTAGATTTAAAAAAAAATAGTTCCCATGATGGCATGTAATCTTTGAGACCTGATTGTCTAATTTGATGACAATTATAAGCAATTTTTGCTGAGGATTCCCCTTTTAAAAGAAATTATTTTATTTTTATTTTATTAAAAAATATTTTTTGTTTGTTTTTTTAAAAAAATCTGCCATGGCATATAATTATTAATTTTTGCATTGAAATGATGATTGTATTGGGCTCTGAGCAGTTTATGTAATAAGATTGCAATTTTGATGGAGAATCCTGGAAAGCTATATCTGATCATAGACACTTCACAGCATTCTAATACCGAAAGAATAAGATCTTTAAAGATTTGTTATAAGCACATGAAAACTATACCTGAGATCTATTTGCATGTATGTTCGTTTCTGTTTTGTGTCTTGATTGTTGTTTGGAGGTGGGATTGTTGTTTTGGTGACAGTGAGGCGAGGGATTAGAGATTAATCATTGGCCTCGGTGATGTCTCCTCCCACCATGATGATGCCGCCCACTACCAAACGTAACCGGGTCAAATTTTTTGAACCTTGGGGCTTCTTTAGGGTCTAGGACACTCTGATGGTGGGTTTTTGATTATGGATCGGAAGGTGTGATAAGATAAGTAAAAGGGTGGAATTGTTGATTTAATGCATGGGGTTATTGGAATATTGGAAGGGGAGAAGTCATCAGGTAATGGTTAATCGTGTGGAAGACTATCCTTTGTGTTCCTAAAACTATAATTGAGGACATTGAGTTGAATCATAATTGTTTTGTACATCAACACTTATAAATTAAATTACTTTATTGAATCTTTATATATTATAGATTTTTAAAAAAATCACTTTTACTGTGTATCATAGGTTTTTCAGCTTAAAAAGTTGATATAATTTTTTTGATATAAATAATAATAACTTCGTATGTTTAATTGAAGAAATTGTTAATTAAGTGGTTTTTAGGCCAATAATAATAATTAAGTGGATTTACGTTTGAAAATCTCTTGAAGTCCACACACTATCTTCGTCGTTTTTTAAACACCTAAAGAACCAAAAGCTGCTCAGAACCAATTTTGCAATTTCGAACCGATTTTTGAAATTATTTTTTGATATCGAACCAGGAAATTATTAATAAAATTTGAATTTGATATTATTCTTTTTTTACAAATACATTATTAAGGAAAAATTATACATGGTGCTCTAAATAAAAATCTCACTCGTTCACGTCTCTAACTTTTTAACAATAACAGATTGATCTATTTTTGGACCAATTTGTTATTGATTTGGATATTTTCTTTGCACTCTTTGGACCATTATGATATTGTTGAAAAATTGTGGACTTATTATGAAATTTATTAGAGGGACCAAATAAAATTTGCCCTATTATTAAAGATACTACTGATCAATATTTTCTAGTGGCAAATTTGAAAATCAAATTATTGCAATTTTAATGAAACATATGAATTATAAATAATAAAAAAGAAGTATGAAATAAACTTAAGATATTGTTTTTTAACCATTGGACATCTCTTGGAGAACAACATAACTTTAAAATTCGAGATAAACTAAATTTGAAGTCTGAAATGGGCTTCCAACCCAAAATGTTTGAGTTTTTTGTGAGTTGTGAATATTTACGGTAGAAAGTACAAAATGCAAAATAGAGGTAGTTATCTTTAAACCTCCGAATGGATTGAAGATACCCTTAGAAAATCCGAAATAACTAAATCCACGAAGATGATAGTAAAAATAGGGATCTAAAATTAGTGGTGAAGAATTTCGCAAAGGTGGAACTCGTCGTGTACGAGAAGAGTAAAAATTTTAGAATCACTGTTTGAGAAACACAATGAAGCCGAGAAACCATAGCATCAAGGACGATATGGAGGCCGTCTTGGCAATAGCACTTACAATAATGCATTAGTGTTGAGATCGTCTTGGCCGATCTGGAGGACATTAGATTTGGCCCCAATATCCGGGTCAAATAATATCCGGATCAGCTTCCCGGCGGATCTAAATGACTGGCGTTGAGGCGTAGAGACTGGATATCTAGGTCGGGAAGATATCCAGGCCAGCTTCTCAAAATTCATCCACGTATCGGCTTCGAGATGATGTGGCAATTATATCACGCAACATCAGACCGATCACCAACAAATAAATACTTTGGTGCAACAAAGACACTTTTTTTCTATATATACATATGACGGAAAATAGCACCAATAAATAATATATTCGATATAAAATTTCATTCAAGCAAAAATAAATATCTTTGGTATTATACCAAATAAATTATCTTCCCATACTCAGGCTAACACTTATGAGGCTCTGTTCGTTGGAGTTGCAATTTGTTGGATTGAATTGAACTGAAGTGGTGGGCGAAAAGGTCTATAATCTTTTCTGTAGTCGCCATGATCGCAAAGGAAATACTAGTTGTCCCCGCCTCAACAATTTCTGTTGAACAAGCTTTCAGTGTGGGAGGATACATTCTGGATGAACGACGACATGAAAAAGAGTTAGCTTCAGCTGCGGAGTCAGAGTATGCCTCTCCTTTTGGACCGAGGGTGCGTCTTTTAGTGACGCCTATCACGGGAAAAGGCCGGAGTATTGGTAGGTCAGTTGAAAGTCCAGGCTCTTCAAGACCTCTTCCGTGCTTGGACTTATCCTTCGCGTTCTCGGGTTTGAATGCTTCCTATTCAGCCACAGTCACACACGTATCCTATCCCCAGCAAAGAATCATTTCTCACTTCGTTCAGTTGCTGAAAGATAGAGAGAAGCTTTCTAAATGAGATCTTTCGATTGACGTCTCAAAATCTTGAAGCTCAAGCAAATGATTGAGTGAAGGTTGAGTTATGCCAACAAGAATCAAATTATATGAACAAGACATCGACACATATGATACCGAATCTAGCAATGATTCAGTTGACTTGGATGATTGAACCATCTCATTTCCGCCTCCGCTCCCTAGGGTAAGTATAAGACAAGTGAATTATGAGGACTTTCATTCCTAAGATAAGGGGATATGTAGGCAACTTAATCCAAATATTCCGAGTTGAAATTCTTATCTTAACTTCAAATATTTGAATTAAGGTCAAGTCCATTTTTCCCCTCATCCCCCTAAAATTTAAAAATGAACTACGAGGACTTTGATTTCGATTCATAAACTCTAAAGTTATGGATATCGGATACGTAGACGCTTAATCCAAATATTGAAAATTACAATTTTCAATGTTAAATTTTTGAATTAAGCTCAAGTCCAATTTTTTACCCGTTTATTTTTATTTGAATTGAAATGTTAAAAATTCAATCAAATTAATAAAAAAAAAAAAAGTGAACCGTCGGTTTGGGTTTCGGTTCGGAACCAGCGGTTCTTTTCCGGTTCCGATTTTCGGCCAACCGGAACCGTCGGTTGGTGAACCGGCGGTTTTGAACCGTTAAACACCTCTACCTGCTCTATATCATATTATTCAAACTTTCAATAAGAGACGTACCTCGAAGGTGTAGTTTAATATCAACACATTATGTCAGATAATTAGTGCCGATAATATCTAGTATTTGAAACTTTTTATTTTTAATACTCGTCATTTCCTTCATGGAAAAGAGAGAAGTGGGAAAATGAATATCAATTCAATTTTTCTCCTACCTTCGTGAGCAAAACTCGTGCTTATAACATGTTGTAAAATGTTCGTGATAAAAACTACAAGAACTAGGACATAAGCGAAAGTAGAGATTCTCCGAGGAAATCATATCTATTTCATTCAACAAATGAGCCTATTTATAGAAAAAAAATCCGTGCTTCCGCGTTGTCGTACTTTTTGCATTCTCGTGCTTGTTGAATTGTCGTGCTTCAGATATTGTTGTGCTTTCACATTATCGTGTTTTCAGTATTATCGTGCTTCTGACCCACTTTCAAGATAAACAATGGGATATATGTCCACATGGATTTAGGATCAAATGAGAATGGTGCTTAATATGCATGAGTTTTGTACTAGTTATGCATGAAATATATGCATTTCATGCATCAAAATTGCAATGTATCAAAATATCGATGCATTAAAATAGAACGCTCATTTCATCAAATTTTTGTGAGAATAAATTTAGGTCATCCATTTATCAAGATTTATGGATGAAATTCAGTCTTATTTATTAACTTAAATTGCATTTTCACATGAACTCCCTCTATCCACATAATATATATAGATTACTCTTGTGGTATAACAAAAACTAAATTTTTAGATTTAAAATACAGTAGATTGAGGATAGGGTCGCGTGTGCCATGTCACATACATGGAGAAATTAATATATGTTCCTCTCTTGTAATATCTATATTTGTGTTATAAACATGAGAGAAAAAGAGAGAAATTGGAAGAGAAGAAGAATAATATGTGTGTATTTTTATGAGGGCCAAAGGCCTTTATTTATAGGTACACATCTAGGGTTTCAGGGGTATAAAGGTCATTCATTATTAAATACATTAATTACAACACTCCCCCCTTGAATGACTTTTAATACATGCTGCCTCATTAAAACCTTGTCGGGAAAACCCAGTGGGAAAAAACCCGACCGAAGGAAAAAGAGTACAGCTACTCCCCCTGAAATCGATTACATAAGATCTTTGAGTTAACGCATTCCGATCTTGTGTACTAGTCTTCTGAATGTTGATGTCGGCAACGTCTTTGTGAATAAGTTCGCCAATTAATCACTTAAGTGAATATTTGATGTATCTACCTTTGAGATACAAGTGATATCGTCTTCATACAATACTTCCTCTTGAATATTATGATGTTCATGCCTCATCAAAATTCCTTCGGAAAAACCCTGTGGGGAAAAAACGATAGAGAAAAAGAGTACACAGTATAAATTTGCTCATGTGTTGCATTGGTTGCCTCGTTAAAAACCTTAACTAAGAAAACCCGGTGGGAAAAAACTTAGAAAGGGAAAAAGAGTACAACTATTTGGTCTTCAGGACCTTTTGACCTTCAGGGTCGACATAATCTTCAAGCTAATTTAAAAGTTATCACTTCTCCCCCTCAAGATAACAATCTTGCACTCCAATACCATGAATATAATTTTCAGACATGGAGAGATTTAGTGAATAAATCTGCTAGATTATCATTAGTGCTCTTCTGAAGCTCATGTGGAAATAAGTTTCATCTTACTTGCCCAAACATTATATACAACACATAAATGGAAAATATTTATCATCATAATAAATAGGCAGTATGAGAACAAATATGAAATCATAATCCCTAATAACCACCAATATCGAATCTCGATCTCTTTCATGTAATAAACCAATATGGTTAACACCATTCCACATTCTCCTTCTTGAAGAAATATTAAATTTTGCTAGCATGTTAACTTCAATTTGTATATCAGGCCTGATGATGTAATGCTTTAATAGCATACAAGTACGGAACTTCTGGTCCTCTTATATCTTTGTTATTTTCTTGAGATCTATATGAGTCGGTATCCACTTCAAGTGGTAAGACAACCTTTAGGTAGCTAAATGGATAAAAACTTTCCATCATATATGCTCGATTTACAAGTCGAGACAATACTAATACTTAGTTTTATCTAAGTTTTTCATTTTGAACTTGTATTTAGACACGAGTTCAAATAATTCACATATATCCTCTTCAGGAGGAATTCACTTAGTCGGTTGATCCACCAGACTATTTCAAAATGTATAAATATTTATAACGCAAAATAGTACATGTTGCGAATTTCACGTTCCTATTACTTTAGGAACCTCAAGTCCGTCAGGGACTTTCATATAGATATTCGCGTCCAATGACCCATAGAAAAATGTAGTGATGACATCACTAATTGAATATCTATATTCATAATAATTGTCATATGTATATTAAATGACGAAATTTAGTGCCAACGGGAGAATATGTTTTGGGTATGCGCTTAAACCCTTGATATACTAATCTCGCTTATCTTTCACCACTTTATTTTATTTTGCGAGTTAAGCTTTGTCTCAATTGCTTATATTTTATTTAGTGCTTCAGGCACTCCACTAGCAATTGTTGAGACACAAAGTGTTGTCGACAACTATCATTCTTATAAACAATTCTCCCATATTCACAAAGTCAATGACAACTTCAACAAAATCAAATATTCAACATTTCCCATAACATTTGATTTGGTAGTCCCATAATCCAATACTGTAATTATTTAGTGCACGTGCAAATTAAGGTATTGAGATTCTCATCTTCGGGACGATCCTCTTTAGGAGGTTTTTGAAGTGATGTTGTAGTTTAATCTATGTGTATTCCGCGGATTTTATCTTTAATACCAATAAAGAATACGTCTCTCACGCTTCTGGCGTCGAGGAGTATCAACAAATATATTTCGTTCACATTCGACTTTAATTCTTTATGGTACATATACAACTGGTATATGAGATTTCATCACTCATTTGGCAATCAATAACTTGTTGAACTTCAAGTTCATAGTGCGTAAATTTAAATATCCAACCCAATGAGAATTTTCCGACTTTCTCTTATTTATATTTCATATCTCCATCTAATGTCGGAGATAGTTGGGATTGGATTATCAAATCAATCCTCTTCAGGAGGTGCACTAATAACAGAGGGCGTGACTCAAATATTGTGCCTTTGATATGGATACTTGAATTTGAAATTCATTGCAACATAATCATTGGATAAAATATTATATCGCTTATAATTAATTCGATACTCATTGAATAAAGCTCTTTTTAGAGCCTACAATAATAATATTGCCATATGAAATTATACCAATCCTTCGGGGATTGTCTTTCCATTCCTCAAGTAGAAATTGAACGAATCAATCTGACATAAAGTTATGTATTTTTCATTTGAAATAAATACATGCAACTTCAAATGTAAATAAAAATATGACTATATATCGTTGTGTTTTATCAAGAACATCAACAATTTCTTTTTAATAATCTTCTGGATTATTAAAATTACAAATTCATGTTTCTTCAGGAAACCATGAAAATATATTAATGTAATGTATTAAAAGAATCATTACAAATAATTTTATATCAATGATACAAGTATCATCATCAATATAATATGTAATAACTATCGTTATTACTCTTCTTCCAGAAGAAAGTGCAATAATTATTATGCAATTAATCCAACATCTATAAGATGTTGATGAAAATTCAACTCAAAATAATACAATTTTAAGTGTATAAATGTACTTCATGATATTTACTAGTAATTTGTGATATTTATCATACAATATGTGTGAATTTGTATTAATATATCTTCAGGATATATATCATAAATAAATATATAGTTAAATAATATATAAAAATAATATAAATAGACTTTAACACCAAACACGTAAATTTAAATATGTAAATATTGAAAGTATTGGGATTAATAGACTTATGGTCTAATAAGTGGTGAATATTATTTACATTGATATTTTTTCTAATACCAATTTCTTTTCTTCAGAAATTGTATATGTCATTTGTCTCCCTTGTTATCGCGGAATCATACATATTTCAAGCGATAGTTTAGAAATCCATAGAGTTATCGATACTTAGAAGATAATAGTGCAAAATCTTCGACCCTGTAGGAAGAAATTTAGTGGTTCTTCATGAACTGTCAATAAATTTAGCACTACCTTTTTTTTCATACGAAAAGTATCATTCTAAAGATATCATGCATATTTGCACTTTGATGAGACAATAAATTATGACCACTATTTAATCCCAATAACTTGACATTCTATTCACAAAAAGAAGAAACAAGATAAGCCAAGAATTTGAATGATACAAATATCTTCAGGATATTTGACCCTTTTATCACTAATTATATAGCAACGATTAGTTCAAATCATACTCCACGTATGACATCATATCTTATATTGATAAAAACTCACAATATATCATAAGAGATAATAAAATATTAAACTACACAATATATAAGATTATATATTGACATATAATCTTAAGATTATCATTTTCGTGTCTTTATCATTAACCGTTGATATATCAACTCCACGAGATAAAATTTATAAATAATTATCTCCTACAAGGATAAACTCTAAATTTTATCTACTTCGGGAGATAAAATTTGAGCCATGTAATATTGAAGTTTTTAATTTAATATTGTTCACTTCCGGGAACAACTTGATAGGAATATTCGTCCACTTACTAATCTTGCTATCATTGGAGCACAGTCGGATTATGATTGTGGAGTATATCATATCTTGTACAATCTCGATAGAGGATATTCTCAAATCATATTAATATTTTTTTTTATTTGAGATATAAGTTATATTTTCCTTCAGGGATAATATCATGCTACATCAAGGACATAATGATTTAATTATGCTATTATATTTATAAATAACAAATCAATATTCTTCAGGAATATTGCATCACATAATTCATGTATAAATAAGAATTATTCATTTAGAATAGTAATATTCTTCAAGAATATTACAATTAATTGTCTTCTTGGGAGAATAATTTTAAGATCCATAATTGAATATACAAAGGGAAAAAATAGTACGAGAATTAATCAAGGCTCGAAATAACTAAACTAAAATAGTTGCTTCTTCAAGAGCACTTACAATATTCTTCAAGAATATTATTTTGTATTTTTCATTAGGAATTGCACAAATTATTAGATCTCATAGTGTTCTTCATGAACACATCATATTCAACTGGAATATGACGAGATAACGTTGTCCTTCTTCAAGGACTACAACAAATCTTTTATCTTAATAATCTTCTGCATTATTAAGTATTGTTGAATCGTGTTTCTTCCGGAAACAAAGAGGAATATGATTTGATAATAAATTTTGAGGTCATCATATATATTATTTATATATGATGCACACAAAAATATAAAATTTAATAACTAAATATAATATATTTTTCCTCAAAATCACCATATGCAAGAAAGTTTTTGAAGGAGTAAATAGAATTAATACCTTTCACCAATGTAAAAAAAAGACTATTTCTGTTCGGACTTTTTTTTTATGCATGCAATACGTTTTAGAATCCGATCTTTACCGTTGAATTTGTAGATCTGCTTGTGAGGAAGATATTGTAAAAATTTCATGATGATCCGACGGTTAACAAAATGGGAATCGCGATTTTAGCGCGATCTCGCAGTGCAGAAAAATTGCTCGCGTTTTTTTTTTTTTTTTTTTTTTTTTTTTTTCTGATTTCGAAAATCGGAGAGAAAAAAAAAATTACTCGTAGAGTATCGTGCTGATAACGTGTTATAAACATGAGAGAAAAAGAGAGAAATTGGAAGAGAAGAAGAATAATATGTGTATTTTCTTATGAGGGCCAAAGACCTTTATTTATAGGTACACATCTAGGGTTTCAGGGTATAAAGATCATTCATTATTAAATACATTAATTACAACAATTTGTTTAATTATTTCCGGAAGCACAACTTTGTTCTCCGTGGTCCGTCGGTCGGAGGCTCGGAGCTGTGATAATTGCAGCAATGGAAGGAGCGGTGATGGCGGGAGCTCAAGAACTACAACAACCGCCGCCGGCGAGGGTTGTGGAGCGGCTGAACCCGGCGGTTCAGCAGCAGCTCAACCTCGAATCTGTCAAGACTCGCGCTATCAGTCTCTTCAAAGCCATCTCTCGCATCCTCGAGGAATTCAACGCGATGGCCGCCACAAATGCTGCTCCTAAGTGGTATATGCCTGCGAATTCAAATCACTCGATTCCATGTATTCAGTTCACTCGAGCAGAAAAGAACCAAACTAATTTCCTCCTTTTGTGTAATTGTATATTTGCTTGCAGGCAAGATATTCTGGGGCAGTTCTCGATGGTGAACCTGGAACTTTACAATATTGTTGAAGATCTTAAGAATGTATCCAAGGCGTTTGTAGTGCACCCTAAGAATGTTAATGCTGAGAATGCTATCAGTATGTTTCCCTTTCTTATGTATTCTATTACTATCCCTTTTTTGATTTGCTATAAGTATTCATAATTGTCACTTCCCCCATTGAACCAGCGACTGCTCGATTTTATTCAACATGAGATAGATAATATGTTAATTTAGTTTTTTATGGAACGCAGTTCTGCCTGTTATGCTGTCATCTAAGCTTTTGCCTGAAATGGAGATGGAGGACAACACCAAGAGAGAACAGCTGTTACATGGTATGCAGAACCTGCCAGTGAGTGCACAAATCGAAAAGCTAAAGGTGGGTAGTCTTGATGCCAACACTCTTGGCATTCTACGTTACAAACACTTAAAATTATCTGATTTCTAGTTTATATCAGATTAGAATTGATATGATTGGATCAGCTTGTGAAAGTGCTGAGAAGATCATAGCCGATGCACGTAAAGCCTACTTTGGTACTCGACATGGACCCACACATCTGCCAACTATTGACAAGGTTCAAGCTGCAAAAATACAAGAACAAGAAAATTTGCTTCGAAGTGCTGTCATTCATGGGGAAGGTGCATATTTAACATTGAAAAACTCTATAATGTATGCTGATTGCAATTCTCCTTAATCTAGTTTTACTTGAGTGTTTGATGTGCATTGAAAAGTTACATTACAAGATGCTATTTATTTCAGTGTCGTAATAATTTAAAACAGTGATATGTGTATACATCTGATGGGACTTCTTCCCAATGATTTTTATTTGACATTTTTCATTGAACTAACCTGAGGAATTTAATGTTTCAACATCGGTAGCTAAATCTGCGTGAGACCTAGTGAAGGTAAACGAGGTGTTCTTTGTTAAGTGCTTCAAGTGCTGGTGGTTCTCGATTTACATTTTTTGGTGGTAAATTTACTGATTCATGTTGTTTTGTGTAACTCAGCTTTTACTGATCATGTCTCACGATTTAACTGTATCGTACATACCTTGATAAATCATACAGGGTTAAAAATACCTGCAGACCAAAGGCAAACAACATCTTCACTTCCAATACATTTGGTAGATGTACTCATTGCTAATGACGCCTCACAGACTTTCTCGGATTCATCTGGTTTGCCATTTACCTCTATACTCTTTACTTCATCATTTTCCTTTTCCAGTTTCATAATTTCCGAATTGCTCATGGTTGCGTTTATTTTTTTTTGCAAATTAGGGATGTATCAGAAGAATACACCTCCACTTTTATCAGCCCCCAGTAATAACAACCAGGGTTCTCTATTACAGGTCAATGTTTCAATCTTGCCGCATAAGTTGCTAAACTCATTTAGAATCTTTTTCTATTCCCATATTTAACAGTCCACCAGCAGAATAGAGTTGTTAAACTCATAAGGTGCCACATAAGTTGCTAAACCCATATAGGTTAGATTTTTTTTTTTTTTTTTTTTTTTTTTTTTTTTTTGAAATGTTACATTCTCATTGCTAAAGTTGTTTCTTTTCTGCACCTGACAATGGAGAAAGAACTCGAATTGATGTTTAGTTACTCTTCATAACTGACAATCTTTTCTCTAAAATATTCCTTTCCTGTTACGTACAAAGTTAAGAACTTATCTGATTGATAGGTGATGATTATAAAGCCTATCTTCTCCTTGAACTCTGTTATGTTTGTTAATATAATTGACCTCATGCAGCGTTCTGAATATGGAGTGTTTTATATTCGTACATAGCTTCGTGGTGCATCCTTGTTCACGCTTTATACTGTTATGAATAGGCTTCTGGAGCACAACTTATTGGTAGAGCAGCAGCTTCCCCTTCGGGTGCTAATGGAAGCACCTCCATTGATAATACAACAGCATCGCCTATGCAATATGCTAATTCTCCCAGATCTGGTGCAAATATCATGAACACACCATCTCCCCAACAACAGCAACAGCAACCGCAGCAACATCTGCACCAGCAGAGGCAGAAAATGATGCAGTTACCTCCACATCAGCAACTTCTAAGTCAACAGCAGCTAAGACCATCATCGATGCCTAGCTTAGGACAGGTATGATTTTTATCATTCTATAAACTTTCGTGCTCTTATCCCTTTCTTTGCTTTTCTGTAGATGTCAGCATTCTAAATTAACTTCGTAACATTCTGCTGTGTGGCAGATGCATAATCAACATCATCCGCAGTTCTCTCAGCCATTGGCAGCCCAGCAACTACAGGGTAGACAGCTTACATCAGCTGCTATGCATATGAGTCAAAACCAACTAAACCAAGGAAACCAGCTGAATCGTCAATTAAACCAGTTCTCAAGCCCAGCAAATAGTGCATTATTTAATGCTGCCCAGACGACACCAACCTCTCAGATGGTCTGAATCTTCAGCCTTTTTAACGAACCTTTGCCCTACCTTTTTCATTCTTAATGATTTGGTTTTTGATGCTACGTCGTTTTACAATATAAGCTGGAATGCTTTAAGTTGCATGGATGCCATGGTCTGCTTAGTTTGGTTTCCGCGTGTCTGTTTTACTTGAGTTATGTTTTGGTTGGCCGTTGCTCTCTCTATCCCTCCCCTATCCCCCCCCCCCCTCCCCCCACCCCTCTCCCTCCCTCCTCCCTGAATCCCTTCCTCCTAACAGTTTTGGAAACTGAATGCTGCGACACCTTCTTTTCTTTATAATCGAAATTTACATCCTATTTGTTGTCTCACCCTAACGAACCTCTTCATAAATTTCAGATCACTAACATGTCAGCTATGATGTCATCACAATCAGTTCTACCGAGAATGCAGGTTAGCTTGTGGCATTTGTACCTGATAATTACAAATAATTAAGTGCTCTAAATCACAATTCTTGAGCATAAGAATAAAACGTATTGATGATAACAATTAAATTCAACTGAAAAGTCTTTACTATCAAGTTAGATGTGTAAGCTTGGATTCAAAATAAATGTACAAATTAAACTATAATTTGCCTAGCTGAAGTTTGTTAATCTGCTAAGAATTAATATGATATGTATGTTGTCAATCACTTTCTTGATATGATGACACATTTTGCTTACAGTATGGAATATCTGGTGGCAATCGGACTCTACCTCCCCAAAATCTGAGCGACCAGAGTACGAATGCACTTTGTTTTATGTTTTTAAAATTCCTTATCTCAGATTGGTAAAATAAAAAAAAATAAAAACTTATATGTCGACTGGTTATCAGTGTTTAACATGGGAGCAGGCACTGCTGGTGGGGGTATGATGCCGATCCAGCAACAGACAGGTGCTGCATTTGGGAACATGTCTCAGCAAAGTGGTCAGAATCTACAACCAAATACAGCACAGACTCATCCCAACTTTCAGCAGCAGAGACAAAACCAGCAGTGATGATGAATTGATTCCTCACAGAGCTTCAATGTGCAGATTGACCAGTTAAATGAATGCTCTTTTTTGGTCTTTGTGTCCGTTTTAGCATTGTGTTAGACTACATTAGTTGCGTCTACTTCTTGTTAATGGCATTATAGAAATCAAATAATTGAACTTTTCATATGTTGTTTTGATGATCTCTTCTCACAGTCAGACTTACTGAATGTTCAACTGATTGCACCACTTGTCTAAGTAGTCCCTACGGTCTTAACATGCGTCAGTTATTGCCGGAAATAGCTTTGTTCGGTTATATTTTCAGAAATTATAATTACAGTATGAATCGCTGTGTTGCTCCTTAATCGATTTTTTAAATCATTATTTATGGTTAAAAAGCCTCATTACCCTAGTTTGTGAACGGGTTTCGGTGTTAAAACATGGGAGCGGGCAATGCTGCTGGCGGTGGTGGATGGGGGGTGGTAGTATGATGCACGATCCAGCAACAGGGTGCTGCATTTGGGAACAGGTCTCAGACAGTCGTCTTGATAATCCATTCTCAGACTACTCAATACGATCTTAACGTGCATCAACAATTATCGGAAATAGCTTTGTTATGTTGTATAACTTATAATACATACATATATATATAGAAAAGGCAAGTATAGAGAACCAATTACAAGCTACACAGCCTCCGGCAAATATCAACCACACTTTAATCAAGAATTACTATATACTAGACCCGGCAATTTACCACACGACACGAAAACACGACACGAAAACGACACGAAAATTTAGTGTTTGGGTTTGCATTTTCGCCACGAAAATACACGAACACGAAAGTACACGACCGAGATTTAGTGTCGGTTTTGTGTTTACCCTTTGGGTACACGACAGGACACGAGGTACACGAAATAAATAAATAAATAAATAAATATAATATTTTATATTTGATTTAATAAAAATATATATTTTATGAATTCTGTTTATACTAAACTTTAAAATTTGAAAATATAATGTGAATTTTCATAAATTTCGTGTAAAAATTCGTGTTTTCGTTGCCATTCGTTTCATTTCGTCTAATAAAACCTATAAAAATAATATTATAATATTAAAATTATTATTTTTTATAATATTTTAATATTTATTTTATATTATGTGCCTGACACGAAAACACGATACGAAACGACACGAATTTGTGCGGTACACGACACGACATGACACGAATTCATTTAGTGCCGTGTATGAGTTTGGACTTTTGGTACACAAAACACGAAAGTATACGACACGAAAATACACGACACGAACGAATTGCCAGGTCTACTATATACCACTACAAGTCTACGATAGAATAACATTTGCAGTTGTATGTATTCTTATATACATGTGCCTCATACATCAACATTGCTAGGGGTGGTATACCGTACCGTACCGAAGTTTTTTCCCAATACCGTATACCGTACCGAAAGTTTCGGTACAACAAAATTCATACCGAAATCCGGTACACCGAAATTTCGGTATGACTTTCGGTCCATACCGATACCGTACCGAAATTTCGATATACCGAATTTTATTTCGGTATCGATATATACCGAACTTATCGAAATACCGAATTACCAAAATATCGAAAAATCTTGATATACCGATATATACCGAAATACCGAACAAGTAAAATACCGAAAATATCGATATACCGATATATATATTGAAATACCGATTTTTTTTGGGTATTTCGGTATATACCGAAATACCGAAAATAAAAAAGTTTCATACCGTTACCGTACCGAAAATTCGGTATACCGAAATTTTCGGTATTTTCGGTACGGTAAATACGGTACTTCGGCATTTCGATATATTTGCCACCCCTAAACATTGCCGTGAAGAACACAGATTCTCAAGTATTTCTCAAAATACATTCCATCCAATATAGTTTTCATATGATCTATTTCCTATATATATAGTAAAAAACATAGTCTTCCATTTGCTATTTCCAAGATGGCACGTCAAATGGACCTCCAACGACGGTCGCATCCATAAGAAGAACAACCATTTGTAACCTGCATTTTTTTAGTGAAGTTAAATGATAAAAAAGGGATGAAAATGAAACCTCTCAAAAATTGCAACGTGAAAGCATTCCAACACATATGCTAAGAGAATAAGACGAGTATATGCGGTGCTCTACCCCAAACTTGAGTTTAGTGTAACACATGCCTCGGCTCCCGGGAGCTAGTTTTTTGTTTTCCAAACAAAATGATATCAAGGTATGTTGGGGTCATGACTCTATAGTATCGAAAGAACAACACAGCGAATAACATGGAAAACAAATAGATGGGAAAGCAACATAGAAGAAATACACGGAGAAATGATAACAAGTGAACTCTTCAGATGGGAATGGGGGAATAATACTTTTAATTTAATCCTAAACGAAGATATGCACATGGTGTTCATAGATTATCCATCGATCCCGATCTGTTAAAAAGACGGCACCACCATTCTTTAAAGATCTCCACACAATGATAGCAAGGAAAACCCAAATTAGAAGGGGAAAAAAATGGAGTTTTTGATCACCCAAGCCAGCTTCAAAGTTGAAACAAGAAACGAATCAATATAATGCTCTTGTGAAACCTTACCTATACTCTCATCATAATAGGAGTCGGAAAAAAAGCCTCCAGCGTGTCTAGGCAGAGAGTTCACAGAAGCCAAGCAATCATCTGAAAATAGAAAAAAAAGGGGTACAAAATCAACCAATCATATTCGTATCGCTCCATGCACGACCAGAAACACGGAAATAATTATACTTCCTACCTTATGATGATACCTTTACAACAACCAACTAACATGAAAGAGTGTCTTCATGATATTAGTGTCGTAATAACCTCAATACTATGAATACTACTAACTAGAGCAAATGTTATAAAAAGCTATATAAGATGATGCTTCTATTACTATCATGCATCAGACTCACTTCTATCAACTTTCTCATAACGATAACAAAAAAGAAAATAAATGTCAAATTCATAAACTACAAGTATTTCAAAAGCCTATATTCAACTGGACTAAAATTATTAAAATAATTTACCTTACCTTAACAAGTGATTTCCGCATTCCCCTTATTCTTAGGTCATAAAGACTTTGTTGCTTTTTGAGCCCGGAGACTTCTCCAATAAAAGAACCAAGTTTCTTCAATTATTCACTCAACCAACTGAAACAATAGAATCTGAGAGGTCATCCGAGGTGGACGAGCCCGGATTTAGAATATCCCGGTTATTTGTCGATGATCTGCATCTATCATAAGCACCGGTATCATCTACATCCACAAACGACAAGTGGTCCACTTTAGGCAACAACCCCGAATTTCTCAACTCAAGGAAGAGATTAAAAGTTAAAAGAGAGCTGTGAGAGCCAAGCAGAAGGTTTTTCATCAATTTGTATGTGTGATGGTCTATTTCCATATTTGTGTCCACCATTTCTTGGAGGACATGACTAAACATGTTAACTTCCCTTGCTTTACAGAAGCCACGCAGTATGAGGTTATATGTGAGTTTATTTGGTGCTACATTCATCTCCTTCATCTGGCTAAACAAAGCATAAGCCTCTTCCATCCGACCACCCCTCATAAGCCCACTAATGGCGACATTGTACGAGACAACATCAAGTGGGAGTTTCTCTGAAACAGCTCTCCTGAACAATTTCATAGCTTTTCGATAGCTACCAGATTTTATAAGCCCGTTGATAACTATAGTATGGACGTGAGCATCGATATCCAGAGAGCTGCGAATAATTCCATGGTACACATTAACTGCCTCATGTGTTCTGCCTAATCTGATCAGTGCACTCAGCACGCCAGCAAAACTATATTTATCCGGTGAAAAACCTCTGTCTATCATGTCATTATAAAACTCAACAGCGCCTTCTGGATAACCAGCTCTACAGAAATAACTTAGAAGGCCATTGCAAACTACCAAGTCAGGTTGTACGGCAAGTCCGCTGGTCAGCAAAGGTAGAAGAACATACTGCCTGGATAAACAAATAGCAGACACGAGAGAAGAGAAAGTATAAACATCAGGGATTAATTTCCTCTCTCCCAAACTAGAGAAAACTTCAAATGCATCCTCATACCACCCCATCTTGGAGAGACAATCAATCAACACATTACAAAGAACCAAATCGGGAAAATATCCTCCCGATTCCAGAGTGCCAATGATTTCAAACGCCTTGCCAGGCATCTGAGATTCCAAGAATCCTTTGATCACTGAAGTGCAAGTCACGATATTTGGTGAACAGCCAGTTTCAATCATTTTCTCTAGTAGATAAGCTGCAATCTCAATCTGCCCGGATTTGCAGAAACCGTCTATCAGTATGCTCCAAGCATTGACAGATACATGAGCCCCCAAAACCATCATCATGCTTATAAGCTGTATTGCCTCCTCCAGCCTAGCAAATTTGCATAAACAATCCAACACCAACGAATAGGTTTCTAGGTTCATATAATAACCATTCATCAACATACACCTAAGTAGACCTTTAAGATTACCGATTTCATTGAGTCTGCACAGATTACAAACGGCAATGTTATAACTCAAGAAATTTGGGGCTTGGGTCTCTTTTAAAACCCTAAGGGCCGCATCAACATACTTAATTTTAAACAATACATCCATAACAATGTTTCTCGCATAAGTGTTTGGAATGTAACCATAACTACTCATCTCTTGAAAAGACTCCAGCACCATATCATGCATAGCTCCGCACCAGTAAATTCTCATCAAAAGCAACAACGTTTGGGCCTTTGTGACGCAACCGATAGATTCCAATTCCTGAACAATTCCTCTCACAGTTCCATATCTTTGAGTTAAGTTAGAAACCACACTTACCATGTGATGGAAAGTGGGTTTATCGTGGAAATAATGAGGTTGCCGAGCACACCAGAAGAAGAAGCTCAGAGCGATTAAATCAGAAGGGCACTTCTGTAAAGTGGCCAACACGATCCGAGGAGTGAGAAAGGTGGTTTTAGAAGTATCCCGGCTGATTTGTTCTTGCTTGCTGCTAAAAGATTTGAAGGGGGGTGGTTTTTCAGGTCTGCTATCCGCGGGGCTATTACTCCGGGAAGCAAGATGGTGAAGTGCCGCGAAAGACCGAGACTTGGTAGGGCTAAAGGTAACCTTCGCAATGAATTTGAGCCTCCGCCATAACATTTCACGTTCGTTTTTCGCCAACAATAGAAGGAAGCATGAGTAGTGGCAAAATCGCGAAGGGTATTAGAATTTTATCAAAAACAGGCAAAATTAAAATCAAACGTTTTCGACCGAAAACAAAGGTTAATAACTGGTGGCTTCTCCGGCGGATAGCTCCACCGGTATGCACCTCCGAATACCAGAAGTTAGTATAGTTTTACCGGCGGTGTTGCAATCAGCGTACCGTGAGAAGAGAATGTGGAGGGAGAAAGGGGGCGGACGGCGGGAAGAATGGCCGAGGTTTGAGTGAAGAGGGTCGGAGTCTCTGAAGCACCGTAATATGCGAGGGCCCATACTGGGATAGAAGAAAATGAAGGTCCAATTACAAGCAGCCCAATTAGAATCCAAGCACATTTAAATTAAAATGATGTCTAATTTAACCATATCAAGTAATTAGAATACTAATAGTATATTATTCAACTAAATTTATATTATACTCTAATTAACTTATATATATTTTTTATTTGTGACATATAGTTTAATACATGTCAACCAATTAGAATATCACTAGTTTATTATACAATTAAATCTACTCCCTACTCCGACTAATATTCTACATATCTTTTTTCAAATTAAACCATTCATTCTAACTAAACATATTTTCCTGTCACTTTTTATGAATTGAAATTGCATTTTTATGTTAGGAGAGTAAATTATGAATACATATATTTAAAGATTTCATATTTTATTTTTTGTAAGTAATTCATTCGTTTTGAATAAATATTTTTCACATTAATCTTATTAAATCATTTCATAGTCTAATTAATTTCCTACATATCCTTTTTTCAAAATTAAATTATTCCTTCTAAATATATATTTTTCATATCAATTTTTATGAACTGAAATTAATTATATGAGGTGTAAATTATTAAGACTTAGTTTTAAATCTTTCTTGTTTTTCAAAATTAAATTATTTTTTCAAATAAATACTTTTTCATATTAATTTTTATAAATTTATTATCCAATTAATAACATTCTAGCACCATAAAATAGCGAGACGAGCCGGTTTAAATTGTCAATTCCAACTCGCTGCACAACAAATTCGCGGGGTTCAGTGCATCATCAATCTCCATGTATGCTGCATCTTCCCGCATCACTGCATCTTACAAGAAAAAGTATCTACTATCTTCGTCCCTATTTAATTGTCCTGTTTTGACTTTTAATTGTCAAATTGATCAATTTTTAATCAAAGATTATGAACAATTCTTTTGTAATTTTTAGAAAGTAAAAATTGCATTTTCAAATAGATTATATGTACTTTAGAATAATATAATTTTATTATTTTATGAATTATATAAAATTCATAAATTTCAGTTAAATTTTAGTCAATTTGACCGATCAAAAGTCAAATTGAACAACTAAAAAGGGACGAATGGAGTATTAAAGTATTTCAATTTTACTCGCCCGGCCCCGCACCGCCCCTCCAAGCCCCACTAAGGGTGGTGGCAATGGCAGTGGTATGGGCTGCAGTATGCCCCATACCGACGGTGAACACCACTGCCACCTCCACGGTATGCTTCAGAAGTATGGGTGAGCGGCATATGATGTCGCAGAGGCATGGAAGAAAAGGAGCAAAATGTGACCGTTGGCATTTATTGTTTTGAGAGGTATGAAAAAAGGCTTGAGAGGTATGGGTTGCCACTAAAAAAAGGTTGGGAGGTATGGAAAAAGTATGAATGAGGTGGAATGATATTATTGGTGGGTTGGAAGATATGAGGTTTTTTGGAAGGCATAATTGCCACCACCTAAAAGTACAGTGCGAAATGATTTCTACTTATGATAATGACTTGTCGCAATGAGTATTTCATGACAATAATGATACTTGATTCTCTAAGTTGCCCTTTAAGTTCCAAGGAAAATAGCTTTTCTTAATGGTTTGTTTTGAAATGACGATAATACGAGTCAAAGTTAAAAGCTACCAAATGTTCGATTACATAAATCAAAATCAATATTCAATAACGGTCAAATATAATTTTGTTATATAAATAATACTTTCTATTTTATTATTGAGAAATATAGTGTAAAGATGGTACAAATAATGTTGTAAATAATTTTATTTCATATTTTTTGGTTGAAAAGAGGAGGACGGTTATCTTGTGAACAAATACACGAGTTTTGCACTAATATATATAAATTTGAAAGTTGGAGGAATCCCTTAGAGCGCTCCGATTTGATGGCATTGTTGAGATCTTAAGTACACGATAAGTTCACCCACCAAAAATTAAATAAAATTATTGCTTGTCTCCGACATACATCACATGTAAAAGCACCGGGAGATTACCAATGTAGATAGACACTCAAATTTATTAAAGAAGTCAACATAATTATCAAATAATATTCGGTTTTATTGGTAAAATATGCCAGAAGACTTATTCATCGGAATCGAGTTTTACCGTGACTTGTATCAGCTAGTACAGTGATCATCTTACTATATACATATACACTTGTTATATACACACTGCATTTACTATATTTATATTAAATTGAAAATTTGTGTATACTATATCACTATAAATATAAAAAAGGAAAAATTTTGCCAGATCCTCTTAAGGTGCGGGATAATATTTACCGAGTTTTATATCGTATCAAATCAAACAAAACATAACATATGTTAACAAATTGAGATTACAAAAACCTTTAAGTGATTTTATAAACCCTATTTTGGGGACGCATTACACCATGTAGTGCGTCACTTCGGGATGCTGCTCACGCGTGCGTAGGCGGTGCGGTCGATACTCCATATAGTGTATTAATGCACTGCGTCTATCTACGCATCCAGCTGCATCCGACAGGGGATGCACTATATAGGGTCTCTCAAGGAACCCTATTCTGGCGCCATAGAAAATTTTCATAACTATCTCTTCCTATTTGCAATAGTTTGTTTTTATACTATTTATTATATTTTTAATAGTATGTTTTTTCTACTAATACCAAAATAAATATTAGCGATTACAGTCTACTTTACTGACTTCTTGACTCTCTGGAAAGGGACTGAGGAGGAAAGGTAAAGAGGAGGAAGAGGAAGAGGAAGAGGAAGAGGGAGAAGAAAAATGGGTTCGGACTCGAATATGGTGCACTCACCCATGATCACATACGCCTCAATGCTATCCCTCCTCTCTCTCTGCCCGCCTTTTGTTATTCTACTGCAAGTCCTCTCTCTCTCTCTCTGTGTGTGTGTGTGTGTGTTCCCCTTTTTTGTCCGGTCTCTCCTGATCTGATTTTCTTGCATTATTCTTCCTTTTCCTTTCAAGATTCAAGTGGTGGAGTTCTTTGAAGAACCCCTCTAAGAATTATTAAGTACTTATGCTTGTGGGAATTAGATTGCTCTCTACGATTTCTGCGTTAGATCGGCGTTCTGAATCATGGACCAAAGTTTAATCAATTTTGTGCTCTGCATTTGAAACTTTCTTGAATGAATATGCTACCGAACTTAGTGCTTAATTTACATATAATAATTGGTTTATGCTGCAATAACTTGTTTGGAATCAGATTGAAACTTGAATTAAATTCGGCATAATTTTTAAACGCATGTTTTGATTGCATTTCATCTGTTTGATAGTGTGACTCTACCATTCATATATGATTTAAACTAACCAGGGGGCTTAGCCCACTGGCCACTGGGTTCTTCCCTTTGTGGAAGACCCGGGTTCGATTCCCTTTGGGAAAGAATTATAAAAAAAAAGAGTTATAAGGTGGCTTGGTTAAGATATCTAGGAGTGTTCAGTGCTTGGTGAATTGACTACTAACAAATTACTAACATTTACCAATAAAAAAAATGATTTAAACTGCATGCAGATGGTATACGATGGTACATGCCGATGGATCTGTGTCTCAAACATGGGATTACCTAAGGCAGCATGGCCTACAGGGATTCATCAATATCTGGCCCAAACCCACAGCAACTGCATGGAAGATCATTGCTTGTTATGCGGCCTTTGAGGCTGCACTTCAACTCTGGCTACCCGGGAAAAGGGTTGAGGGCCCAATATCGCCTGCTGGGAATAGGCCCGTCTACAAGGTAGTATCCTTACATGATCATGGTAATAGAAGGAAAAAAATATAGAGATCTGCAATTTTTTGGGCTGTCCTTTTTTGTATATGTTTTACAATGCTCTATAGAATTATTACAAGTGCCAACTGACAAGTCTATATATCACTTCGAAATCTCGTATCCTGCCAGATTACTTTGGTCTTATGGACTTTTCACCATCTACTTATTGCAGGCTAATGGTGTTTTGTCGTATATAGTAACACTGGTTACATATCTTGGCCTCTGGTGGTAAGAGCTTTCATCAAGATTCGCTAGCAAGTGCATATTGAGTTTCTTAAGAATTTTATCATGTATCATTACTGCTGCTTTTCTGCTTTTTTTAGGACGCCATGGGCCTTGATTAGGTTAACGTCTTAAAACCTAAAAGGTTTCATGCTATTGCAACTTTTAACAGCTAAATACGATTTTTTCACTGACAATCTTCTCACAAAGTTCATTGGAAGTCTCCTTTTCGTTATTACCTTTCTGTGCTGTTTTATGAGAATTATATTGTTCTTTTTTGCAGGTTTGGAATATTCAACCCAACAGTAGTCTATGATCATCTGGGAGAGATATTTTCAGCACTCATCTTTGGAAGCTTTGTCTTTTGCATTTTCTTGTACGTCAAAGTAAGTGTTTATATATTCATGTAAATTCTTATTTTCTTATTGTTCTTAATAATCATATAGTTAATTTTCTGACACTTGTTCCATCCGTTCAAGGGTCAAATTGCGCCATCTTCAGCTGATTCAGGTTCATCGGGAAATATAATCATTGATTTCTATTGGGTGCGCAAACAGTTCTTTCCCACACTAATTTTTTTTTTCTTTCACCTCCTACATAAAACGGCTATCGTGCCTTCACAATATATATATATATATATATATATATATATATATATATATATATATAGCATCAAAAGAGTAAGAAACTTAAAAGAGAATGGTTGGATTTTGTAATTTTAGTAGTCTGCTAATGCTTGCTCGTACTCAAATGCCGGTTGCCTAGAAGACGTGTACCAATTTGTGATTTTATAATCTTCTCTATTATTTCTATTAATCTAAATTTCCATTTCAGGGAATGGAGCTGTATCCTCGTATTGGAAAGAGCTTTGATATCAAAGTATTTACAAACTGCAGATTTGGGATGATGTCGTGGGCTGTTCTTGCTGTGACCTATTGCATAAAGCAGGTAACCACAGATACCTTTGATATCCAAGCCCACAAACCTAGTTAGGGCTGAGAATCGGGACATCCCGAGGTCCCGGTCCCGAGTCCCGATTGTCCCGGTCCCGAAAATCACCAATTTGGTGGTCCCGGTCCCGGTCCCGGTCCCGTTCAGGATTTCAGAAGTCCCGATTCCTGAAATGGGATAAATGTAAGTCCCGGTCCCGGTCCCTATCCCGGAGGATAATTTTACGGAATGTCCCGAATGTCCCGATCGGGACAAAATACCCGAAATCAGAAAAGGAAAAAAAATTGATTGAAATTAGAAATTTCAATCGGGACTTCGGGATAGTCCCGATCGGGACTTCGGGATAGTCCCGATCGGGACTCGGGACTCCCGAGTCCCGAAATTACCAAAATCTCAGGTCCCGGTCCCGGTCCCAATCCCGTAAAATTCGGGACTCGGGGTCCCGTTTCCCGTTGGGACTCGGGACGAGACCGGGACTCGGGATTTCCCGATCCTAAATTCTGAGCCCTAAACCTAGTGATTGATATCCATGGAACCTTGGTCCTTTTTGTGATTATACTTATATAAAGCATTTATTATCTGAAAAGTTTCACCATTTGCTTATGATGTTTGCTCTATTTTCCTAACCCACAGTATGAATCATATGGGAAGGTGTCTGATTCCATGCTGGTTAACACGATATTAATGTTGGTGTATGTAACAAAATTCTTCTGGTGGGAAGCTGGATATTGGAACACAATGGATATTGCTCATGATAGAGGTCTGTTTTTTTTTTTTCCTTACATTTTATTTATCCGTGTCATTGTTCCAGTTTGATATTGTCTCGACTGGAAATGTGTCAATGCCTTTTTTGCAGCTGGCTTCTACATATGTTGGGGATGCTTGGTCTGGGTCCCATCTGTATATACTTCTCCTGGCATGTACCTGGTCAATCACCCAGTTACTCTTGGTGTTCAGGTATCTCAACAAAACACCTCTCCTAGACTTGTATATTTAAGTATTGATAATAATGAACGAAAACATATGTTTTTATGTTCATCATAAAAGTGAGCTCGTGTTTCTAACATGTCATTGATTATCTATCATGCAGCTCGCTGTCTATATTCTTGCGGCAGGCATTCTTTGCATATACATAAACTATGACTGTGACAGGCAAAGGCAAGAATTTCGCAGGACAAATGGCAAGTGCTCGGTTTGGGGGAAAGCACCATCCAAGGTAATATATAGTCTGCGGCTTTGTGGCTGTGGTGCTAATTGAGACCGAACTATTAATAATATTTTTTATTATCATGTATATTGGTGAAGGAGTTGATTAACTTGTTATTTCTTACTACTATAGATTGTTGCCTCATACACAACGACTACCGGTGAGACAAAAACGAGCCTTTTGCTGACATCAGGATGGTGAGTTACGTTCCATCTTGTCCAAACAGTTAATAACTAGCTGTTGTTCCAAATAGCATTTTGGTCATTCCCATATATCATCGGCAGCATCTGTAGATGTCTAGTTTAGATGTCTATTTTTTTTTTTTTTTAATTTGTGGTTTTACACAGGTGGGGCCTAGCTCGTCACTTCCATTATGTTCCGGAAATCCTGGGGGCGTTCTTCTGGACTGCACCAGCTCTGTTTAACCATGTAAGCTGTCATCATAACAATGCTTGGTTGATTCCATAGTTTCTTCTACCTGTTTTTTTTTTGTCCTTATTAAACTCTTGCATTAGTGATTAAAATGGTTGTCTTATTGCAGTTTATGCCTTACTTTTATGTGGTGTTCCTTACGATTCTTCTTCTGGATCGAGCTAAAAGGGATGACGACAGATGCAAGTCAAAGTAAGCAAACATAAACAATTTTTTTCTTTCATCATTCCATCATATTTCTTGTTGACAGAAAAGATGTATATGGTTTTTGGCAGGTATGGGAAGTACTGGAAGTCGTATTGTGAGAAGGTCCCTTATAGGGTTATGCCTGGTGTTTACTGAGAGATTCAGATCCACCTAATGTTTGCTGATAGGATGGATGTTACCTGTTATGACCCTTTCGAGGTCGAGGATTAGTCGCAAATCTTTCATTTTTCCGTTACACACAGTTATCAAATGAGAAATAAAAGGACAAGAATTTGCATATATGCATGTCATTCGTCAAGCATATATATTGAATTTTGATGTAGAATCTCGTGCTAATAAATACGAGCAGACATCTCTCATCCACTGCAACTAGGGGTGCAAATGAGTTGAGTCAACTCGAGCATTCAGCTTATCCAACATGATTGTTTTTTGTTTTTTCCTCGACTGCTTGAGCTCGCTAGACAAGGAAGCAGACATGTTCGGGACCGACTCGACAATGCTCCTCATTTAGTACATGGTCGACAAAAGATTGAGTTGGGCTCGAATTTTCTGCAATTGAACCTATCCAGATCTTGTTCTATTGCCGTAATTGAATTATAATACGAGTGTATTTTTCTTTTGCTAATTTCAAGTACAGTCGAGCTCGTGGGTCCAGTAGCAAAGTGCTCGAGCTCGAATCAATTGCAGCCCAAGTTGCGTCTTTATTGAACGAGACATGTTATCACACAAATCTGGAGCAAAAGAAGTAGAGAGGAAATATCATAAATCACATGCAGCATAGATAAGCAAGCAAAAGGCATCAGAAGAATGAAGTAACAAAGAATTGAAGGGGAAACCAAAAGAAACTGAGAAATGTGTATATAGATATAGAAAATAGATCATATGAAAACTAATTACCTTGTGAAATCTAGAAATTGTTTTAGGCCATTGATATTAGTGATCTAACGGCTGCAGATGAGTAGAATTATATGCATTTATGTATTTTTTTTATTGCATTATTTGTTGCATATACTAGCGACCAACTTGATGCAACAAATAATAACAAATATGCAATGAAATTACTTAATAATGCAATTGGTTTCTAGATTTCACCATTAAGTGTGTTTCCACCATAGTCAATCCCGATATAGAAAATAGATCGCAGCAACTTAACTTTCTTTCATAAACATTCAACATATTGGTAGTGAGTATTACAGAGGACAAGGAAAATACATGACATAACCCATTATGATAGTAAATTCAAATAACATACCAACAACAACAATAAGGGCCTAACCTAATCCAATAAACAACCAAATCTAATCTACAAATACAATCTAAGTTCTCTAGATACAATTCTCAAGTACTGCTAGCGCTATTATTGTCGTCGTCGTCACCGTCATCATTGTGATTTGTTCTAATCCCATTGAGGTGGTTATTGTTGTTGGTCCCACTCCCCGTCCTCCTATCCTTGAGCTGCGAAAGCTCGAGCTGTGTCTTCATGAAGTATTGCATCCTCTGCAACTCCAAATCCTTGGCAAACTTCATCCTCTGCTTCTCCATCTCCACCAACTGCTGCAGCTTTGCAGTCTCCGCTTGCTCGTAAGCCTCTCCGAATTTCCAAATTACCCCAGTCAACTCCCTCATGGAAGAAGAATTCCCCCGATTACTCTCCTTATTTCCTCCACCACTTTTCTTATTCATCATCACCCCCTGCTGCCTTACAGTGTTAGCATTATTCACCATCCGGGGTTCCCTTTGACTCCTACGCCTTTTGTTAGTCTCGGGGGGCAAACCGTCAGATGAATCCACTGAATTCTCAGACTCCTCCTTATCATCATCATCATCATCATCATCGGTGTCGACAGGCGGCCTTTTCCGGCTAGGCTTATTATTCTGAAACCTGTCTTGCGGTGCTGCACAAGATGATCTAACCCCAACAGGAATCTCCACAGGGACTTTGTGCTGGTACTTGTAATTATTATTACTATTATTATTATTATTATTATTAGCATCAACGGAGGTAGGCGTGGAGTTTATTTTAGCGGTTAGCCCGATCAATTCGTCGAGCTTGTCGAAAAATCGCCACTTACTGGGGCCACCGCCGGAGGCGATCCTGGCCTTTTCAACCTTGTACTTCTTTTTGACGGTATCGATGCGATTCTTGCACTGGACATCAGTTTTGGGGGTTCTAGTGTAGTCCTCCCGGCTGCTGACAATGTCGGCCACGTCTTTCCAGTGCTTCTGCTTGAGATTGCCCCTGCTCAACTCCAAGTACCTTTCCCCCCAAGCGTCGATCAACACGGCGGTGGCCCCTTCGCTCCAGCAGTCCTCTCTGACGCCGCCGGAGGAAAGGGTTCTCTGGTGGTTCTGAATTGGGAGAGCTAGGGTAAGTGAATTGGAAGGAGGAGGCTGGCTGGAGGCCGCAACGGTAACGGCGATCCGGCCGTTTGGAGTTGGGGAACGGCGGGACTGAATATCGTCGTCGTCTTCCATGGAAAGGTGAACGAGATCTGGGTAATTTGGATTAGGTGGTGTCTAGAGAGAGAGAGAGAGAGAGAGGAATAGAGATGAATAAAGTAAGGGGTTTTAAGTTTAGGTTGACCGGCGAAAACAAGAGGGTTAGTGAATTGTGTTGGTTTAGAGGTTGATGATGGGTATGGGTGGTTGGTGGGTCCCGGCAGACGCCGCCGTATAATGGTGCTATTTCTTTTACGTGCATGTAGACGGGAAAAACGGAGGCGGAGCCCGCAGAGAGGAGAGGCCGGCCCGGCGACGTCAAGACGGAAACCCCATTAAATTAGAGACCCCTTTAATGTTATTATTATTATTTATTATTGTAGAAAGTCCGAAATACCCCCATCCAATTGAATCCATCATCGAATTGGGTTTTAAATTTAATTAAGTTAATTACGTAAATCGTCCTCGTGATTTGTCAGGTTTCACAGGTTTAGTCCTTATACTTTTTTTTTCAGCGGGTCATATCCTTGTGGTTTTTGATCCGTTACGGGTTTAGTCCTTGTGATTTGTCGGGTTTCACAGGTTTAGTCCCTATACTTTTTTTTTCAGCGGGTCATGTCCTTATGGTTTTTGATTCGTTACGGGTTTAGTCCTTGTGGTTTGTCGAGTTTCACAGTTTTAGTCCCTATAATGCGAAATTGGGTGTGCATCGGATCAATCCTATCCGATCTGAATTTCGGACTAATCCGAAATTTTGGACCAAGTTTTGTTCAATTCAAAATCCGACCCAAAATATCGGATCGGATTCTGATCAATCCGAATTTATCGGATTTTTCGGATTCAATCTAAAAAAAATTCCAAAAAAAAATATTTTTTAAAAAATAATCTCATTTATCAAAACAAAACAAGAATTTAAGGATGAGCAAAAACGTACAAACTTTTTAAGTTTCCACAAACATAATCAAACTCCAAATCAAATACATATCCAACACAACAAGCAGCAATATTTAAATGATCAACAAAACACAAAAGTAATAGAAGTTCGAAGTTCAAGTTCAAATAACGATTACATTCCATTGAAATTAAAAGTAGGATCGATCGGATTTCGCATTTTGGATCATACAACATCTTATATACTAAAAGCTTAAGTAGTGTTATAAATGTAAGTGGTCATAATAAATGACTCACAAATTGAAAGTGAAGTGTGAAGGCTTCATGTGTTAGTACTTTAATTTAATAGTCATGCATAAGGATAAGTACATAGAAGATGAAGTGTTTAGTGCCATGAATGTATAAATTAAACACACCAATTAGTGTTAGTCTTTTTACCTTCCCATCCATGAGTTACAAATATTTTATCAACTATATAATGTGTCAAAAATCACACATAACAAACCACAACTTCCTCCACACCGCGTGCACATTGGGCTACAACTTATTATGATGGTAAAGTAAGCATCATATCGTCTTACTTATTTAGCATATTGATTTATATTGTTTTATGTAAATTTCACGTGCGTTTTGTGTGTGTAACAATGTAGGACATAAAGATGGTGCTTAGGAGGTTTGGTAGTAACATCATCTTCTCTAATGGTTTAAGAGATCCTACACATCATTGTCTTATCAATTAAGTGCTACATGCACGAACATTTTTACTTTGATCGAAAATGCAATATATTGATTAACTGTATTTAAGTTACTAACGATCAACTATATCTAATTGTTTTTTGTAGCACGTCAAGAAGCATTAAAGAAAGAGATCGATAAGTCACAAAATTGTATCAAGAACAAAACATGAAAAAGGCCAATGAACAACAACGACAAAGACAACAACAACAAGAACAACAACAAAAACAAGAACGACGTCACGGCCATCGGTGGGATGAATACTTAGCATTCATATTATTATGCGTTACAAATTAAACATGCAATATTTTACTTCATGTAATACCGATAAATGAGCTAATACTATTGATTCGTTAGCAAGTAAGTTTAATGAAAATAATGTGACGAGCATTCAATTTTTAGTCAATAATTATTACTACACTTTGTTGGTGCATTTTAATATTTTTGCTCTTAATGTAGTTTTTTGTCTTGCGGTGTGTTAATGTCACTTTTTTTAATTAAACGTCTTGAAATATTGTGTGACTTTGATACTTGATATGACTGTGTAAGTTATGTCGATGTTACATATTGAAAATGGTAGTATATAATAAAAATATTTTCACACTATTATCTTTATCCATAAATGGTGCAAAGCAATATACTATAGATAAAACAAATACGTATTAATGATTCGGGTAATCGTATCCACAATTAGTATCGGCAATTAAACGATTATGTTATTTTGAGAATTTATCATTTATATAATTTCCGTAGTTTAAATCTTACATAATAAGTAATATCATTTTGACGATTTATGTAGTTTAAACAATATAGATATACCATTTATATAATCTATTGTAAATTAAATTTAAATCTTACTCAATTAGTAATATCACTATGGAGATTAATTGATTATCTTAATATGATTTTAGTTTCATTTGTAGAATGACAAACAAATTTGGCAAAATGAAATTGTTATATTAGTTATTAAGAGTAGAAAATTACATGTTGAGATTGATGTTTTCAAATATATTTATATATGCAATATGGTACAAATTAAATATACTAACAATATTGGACCGATTTTCACAACAATAAAAATATTGAAACTTAAATGGTTTTGTGCATAAAATAAAGTTCGAGTAATTGAGCGTAGTAATGTGGAGCTACCGTATTTGATATGATAAACCAAAAGGATAATTGTCAAGCTAGATCTCAAAATATAGAGAATATCCACTTTGTTACGATTTTATATAAGGGTTACATTTATTTTGAAAGAACAGTATGCGTTTAACCTCCCTTTGACATTTAGTATGTAACTTATACATATTAAAAAATTACATGGGAAAAGACTTTTTAAATGTAGCGTCTTGAAAAAGTCTCTTCACATATACTCTTTTAATGTCAATAAACTATTTTAAATGTGCGTCATGGTTAGAAAATGTGTGATACTATCACAACTTAGATATATAATGACGAAAATAAGCTAAAGATTACGCTATGAACACTTATAGATGACGAAAATTAGTGTTGAACAATACACTATGAACATTTAGATTAAGCCCATGTGCATCGCACGGCCTCAATGACTTCGATCTAAATATAAAAGTCACCAAACAACTAATTAAACTCATTCATCTTAGGTCGCGTTTGATATGATTATGGGGTTAGAATAGGATTTGGATTTGGTATAGATTGAAAGAAATTGAGGAGAGAGAAAATAAATGATTATATAAAATGTTGTTTGTTTTATAAATGTTATAGGTATTGGATTTGAATTTTAGTAATATTGTATTATTATAATAATAATAAAAACAAAAGTTGAGAATTGTTTTTATGTGCTCAACAAAAATATTCAAATGAATGGGATACAGACAATAGTGGTGCAAGTATCATGCACTGTGTCAACACCCACAGGCCTAAAATAAACATTTTGTTTCTTTGATTTTTTTCCTCAAATCTCACACCCCCATAACAAACACACCCTTAAACTCATGCGATGCTTACAAAAGTTGTGATACCATCACAACTTACAAACCTAATGACTAAAATAAATACCACACATTACACTATGACCAATTAAATAGAGCCCGTGTGCAACGCACGGGTCTGAATGACTAGTGTATAATATAAATTTATTTTGTGTGATATATTTCGAATTGATTGGATTAATCCGAAAATCACCGGATTTAATCCTCCATTAATTTTTAATTAATCTTTAAATTGGAATACATATCCCCCATTTCGCCCCCGCACCCCATCCCTCATCCTCCTCTCAATCTCATCAGAGGGAAACCATTCTTCATTCGTAGTTTGATAGAACTCAACTACTGCTACTGGGTTTTGTTATCGTCGTCGAATCGCTTCTTCTGAATTTGCCTCAACGTCTTCTTTATACAAAGGTTAGTATCGCTGGCTGGCTTTCTTAATGTCGTCTATATATCAATTAATCAAATCCATCAATTTTCACCCGAGTTTATGATTTCGTATCAAATTCATCTAATTGTCCCTTTTCGTTAAGTTAATTTTTGAAAAAAAAAAAAAAAGTTGATTCCTCTCCTGCCTTTGTTGATCGACTGCCGCAACAAGCTGCGCATCTATGGGTTTGTGTATTTTTCTTGCCTTTACTTATGAAGTTTTTGATGTTGACAGCCGACTCGTTCGGCAGGAGGAATGTCTTCTGCATACGATAATGTTGTTGGGGGGAAGCTTAAGCTTAAGGGTAAGGCTCTAGATGTGAAGGCTGCTGGCTTGAAGAAGAAAAAGAAGAAGCAAAAGAAACAGTACGAGCTAATTTCTCGGGCCGTAGAGGGTGAGTTTTCTTGCAGGTTATATTTATTTTATTTTATTTTATTTCACTCTGAAGATTCCTGCCACGAAATCGTCGAACATTATTGTTGTTTGTGCAATATCATATTCCTTGAATCTTTATGTTATACTGTATAGTTACCTTTTGTCCAAGTAGAGGAAATACGCATTTCCTGCTTAAAATCCTTTGATTTGTACTTGAAGAATCCTTTTGACTATGATTCTCACTTCTCACATACAAATCAGGTTATTCTGAGGGCTTATTTAAGCATTCTGTGCACGATCTTCTCTCTTCCTTTTCATTCACATAATACGTTTTAGAAAGAAAAAAAAATGAATTCATTCTCTGCATATTTCAGAACCTCCCTTTAGCATCTCAATGTCTGATGAGTTTTTCTGTTCAGTCCTTACATTTAGGCTTTATAGACTTTAACGTATCCCCAGAAAACCTTTCGAAACCACAAATTTACAAAATAATTATATTTTTGTAGATTATCAACACTCTTACCACAAAACAAAAAAAAAATGATAAAGGGGTTGGAAGCAGATATTTTTTTCCCTTTCTTTTTCTTCTTTAGTTTCGGCTCCCTGCTTTTTTCAAATGAGTCGGCCGGTTCAGGAAGGCTAGTCGCGAGTGGGTCGGTCTATGCTCGAATTTGTGGGCTGAGGACTGAGCTGCTCGATCTGCTGTTGCCGTGGGGAAGTGACGCGGATGGATCAACGCCGACTTGTCGACCGAGACGACGACAGCGACGGTGGCCTCGACCACGGACTGCTTGAACTGAGCAGAGGGAGTTTTTAGTGTTGCCGCTAAACTGTAGTAATCGAAGAGGAGATTTACGGAAAGAGAATATTGGGGGCCTATTCCTTTGATTCTAGGGTCTGAAATGTTGAAGAATTATGTTAGGTGTTGTCTTTGTATGGTCGATATGCTGCCTTTTTTTTGTGAAGTCTCCAACCTACAAGTTGATAACAGTCGTGTTCTTCTAGGTTGATTATTTCGAATCCTGCTTTTGGACATGCTTTTCAGTAATTTCATTGATTTTTCTTTTTTTTTTTTTTTTGGTTGTAATGATTATCCCTTGTTTAATTAAGTGGTCATTGCATCCGTATGAAGGTGAAACTGGCACGGAGCAGCAGCTAACAACAGAGTCGAACAAGGAAGAGGAGGCTATTGATGCTAACAAATCCGCTGAAGATACGAATTCCGCTAATTGGGATGATAATCTGACCCCAGTTGAAAGACGCTACATGGAACAGAAGAAGAAAATCGAGTACCATAAGCTGACGAAGACGTCAAATAAATCACATCGTGACCGTATCGAGGATTTCAATCAGTATCTTGCAAATATGAGCGAGCACTACGACATTCCTAAAGTCGGCCCAGGCTAAATAATGAATCTAAGTTGAGAAAGTTCACGGTATAATCGAGTGGGGAGTTGGATTGGAAGACCTGATTTCCGCTTTCGACATATGACACTCTGCCTCTAGTATTATTATATTTATAATCAATATCAGTGTTGTTCGTCTGCTTCGAATCACACTCACTCTTTTTAAGTTTAATGATGTAAACATGTTTTCTATCTTTCTTATGGCTATCAACTATCAAGGTTCATTAACCTGCGAATCTCCATTTTATTTTGGCAAGAATTTGCTACTTTGCATTGGTAATTTTTGTTATTGGTACAACGTTGCAAAGTGGTCGGTTTCCTTTTAAACTGTGAAGATTCTTGAGCTATCATAGTGATTTTAAACTGTGGTCGGTTTCCTTTTAACGATTGGAGTTAAAACGACATCAAGATCGATGAGGCATTTCATTATTTCTATACTTCTCGATGCTGAAAATATTCGATGCTCAGGAAAAACGTAGTTTGAGCTCTTATAGTGATATGGGCAGGGGCAGGGAGAGATTTAGGGAGAGCATGTGTCATTACTCATTAGAAAAAATGCTACTACTGATATTAAACTACAGGAATATAGCAGAAATCTTACCAAGTTTTGAAAATCACTTTGCATATTTGTTAAATCAGCTTTAATCAAATAGGAAATAAAAATCAAACAATATTTCACATACCAGATTTTTTTTATTAATTAAATCAAGCTCGATTCGAGCTTCGTATCTTTTTGAACAGAAAAAAAAATACTATTCTTTTCTACTAGCCAAATCAAGCTCAATCCGCGCTTTATAATTCTAAAGAAAGAAAAAGTTGTTGAAAGAACTAAGACTGCAGACCTCTGGAATGGCACGACAAAGGGTAAACAAAGAGAAAACATACATGGCCCCGTATATAAATTATACTGTACTAGTACAATTTTTTAAATAATGGACCTAATAGTATCATAAATCTCAAAAATGTAAAGATAGTACCCAACTGACCCCCCCTCTTATTGATCACCAAAATCAACTGGGGGCATGAAAAGATTACACGACAAATGTAGTTACACAAATACACAAGTCCGGAAAATTGAACATGTCAGACCATGATACTACCATGCCACGTTCAATAACTTAGCCGCCAACTCAAAGAAGTTTGTGAAATACGAACATGATCAACATGATCAAGTTTCGTCCACATCATCGGGTTTCGTCCTCGAGGTTGCGGAAACCAGCAGTCAAATCCTCATTAAGTTTCTTAAATTTTGTAACCAGGACGTCCTCTCCTTCTGCTGGGTCCTCGAATTTCTGAGAACTGCATCATTCAAACGAGTATAAATCAGAATTTGCAAATTCTGTCTAAAAGGCAAAATTCTAATAGGAAGCAGCAGAAAAAAAATGAGGTCCTTGGCTACAATTTCACTTACACCAAACGATAAAACAAATCTCCGAGACGATGCTTGATAAGGGTGTATGTTATCTTCTGTCCATCCATACCAGCTCCACGCTCCACCGCCTGCACATAAAATCAAAGATTCGTAGTTGGACATCAACTCAGACAACTGAGTTTTACCTCAGACCTCCAGTTCACCAATGATAAACGTAAGATTAATTGTGTAAGGATAGGTAAACTAATCTAACATGAACATTTCTCAGCAGTTTGCCTCAGCAGTTTAAATTACAATACATCTGATTCTTGGTCATGAAGCATAAAAATTTGAACCATGGGGGAAAGAGATATTTGGAATTTTCTTTGCAGTTGAACCATGAAGCATAGAAATTTGAACCATGGGGGAAAAGAGAAATTTGGAATTTTCTTTGCAGTTGAACCATGTGACAGCTTTAAGTCAATCTCAGATTATTCTTTTAAAAACCAATAAAACAAAGAGGGGGGGGGGGTGCCTAATAGTTTACCTGATTAGCCAAATTGTAGAAATGAATTATGTTGCGCATCATCCAAACTGACTTGTAGAATGGGCAAAATTTATCATACCTGTTGCCACACAAGCACACACTCTTAAGATCCAACCATTTGTATGAATATAAAAGTTTAATATAGTTGGAAAGCACTTACGGAGTAAATGCATTCTGGGCAAGATAATCCTCCCTTAAGAGCTTTGCAGTTTCCAGGGTAATCTTATCTGATTCGGCTAGAGCATCTTTGCCGACTAACTGGAATACGCAAAATAGTTAATTTAAACTCCAAAAGGAGAAGAGCATCATCATGATAACTTGGATTCAGGGTATAAAGCAAAACCACATAATGAGCACATAAATGAATGGTGGAGTTGCCTGAGTTGTAATATCTTGACCGTTCAAGAATTAACAACATTCTCACAGGAAATAAAAGTCATGATTTCATGATTAGATACAGTAACATCCCCATGCCTACCAGCAAATAGTAAATATCTGCAGTCTCCTATTGGTGGCTCTCTTTGCCCCATTAGACTACAGACAATAAAGTTGCAAGCAAAACAAAGCAAATACCTGCACAATTTCATTCAAATCATCCTCTCTCTGCAGCACTTCACGAGCCTTTGTCCGGATGTCAATAAAATCTGGATCAAACTTCTCGTAGAAGGATTCCAGTGCCTGGGGAAAAAATAACAAGCTTCAGCATGCAACAAAGTGGAATTCATATAGACGCAAATCCGCACATCAAACTAATAAAAATGATGCTGTATATATTAAAAATGATATTCTAAAACAATACCCCTGAATACTTTGAGTAAGAAATGAGCCAGTTCACAGAAGGAAAATGCTTCCTCTGAGCCAATTTTTTGTCAAGACCCCAGAAAACCTGAAACATGACTCCATTAGTACAGAGTATAACATGTTATGGTCCGAATTTACAAGCTGTGTGCTGTCCGAACCTGAACGATACTGAGGGTTGCAGATGTAACAGGATCAGAGAAATCTCCTCCCGGAGGAGAAACTGCACCGACAATGGTGACACTTCCAGTTCTTTCAGGTCCACCAAGACATTTAACTTTTCCAGCACGCTCATAGAAGGATGCTAAACGAGCCGCCAAATAAGCAGGATATCCACTGTCTGCAGGCATCTCAGCCTTTACAGCAAAAATAATGCTAATCAACATAGTAAAAAGGACTAAGCATGTTCCATTTCATAATAAGCACCCAATCAATCAGGAGAATTAGCCAGCAAAAGAAACAGTCAAATAGCTGTAAGGAAATGTAGAAACTTGCAACATTTTTATTTTGGAAGGTAATAATATCAAATAACAAAAAGAAGTAATGCAAGGGAATACTCATAAAAGTGATGCAGTAAGGCAATACTTGTTTGCATGCATACTCAATAATTATCAATAACAATTATTGCAGGAAAAATTTGAGTTTCATTTTCAGAACAGACAATATATAGATTGAATATCTTTTCTCTTTTTTTTTTCAGTTCTCAGGAATATGTGACAACTAAAGCTCAAAGGCTGTTTGAGTACTCGAGCAGCTTGTCCCAGTTATGTCAACATATCCATGGTCCATGATGGCAATTCGAAACATAAAGGATAAAAACCAAGCTACAGTGCCCACTGTCATGGGAGTGAGGTGAGAAGAAGCAAATGATTTGATTCGTGATGAAGTAATCTTGGTGATACATACCAATCGACCAGAAATTTCACGCAATGCCTCTGCCCAACGTGACGTTGAATCTGCCATCATACTAACATTGTATCCCATATCTCTAAAATATTCAGCTATAGTAATTCCTGAACAGTCACAAGCCAAGATAAAGAACCATCAGCTATAGCACAAATCAACAACTCGCTTTCATTTTAAAAATCCAAGAATCATAGAAATTTAAGAGATTCTAAATCAAAGCAAAACAAAAATCTTGAAATCTCTCAAAGATTCAATCAGCCAAAAAAAAATGTCAAGGTCAGTCCCTCCAGCAACTGGAAAACTGAAGTGCATTGATCATATATACTTCAATTTACCAAAAAACGTGAGTGCAGAAGCATATTACAACTGACTCGCATAAAGGATCAAGAGATCAATAGAGTAAGAAGTGTCGATAATAGGAACCAACAATAGTAAACAAAAGAAATGAACTCAGGGTCGCTATAACCATTGGGCACACAGTCCATGTACATGCAACCCTAATCTGGTGAGGGAGCATGGCTTCACGCTCACAGAAGAGAAGACAAATTCAGAGACAATTTAGAAAATTGGTAAAATGTCATATTCGCAAGTCTCTGAAAATAAACTCAATGGAATCACAATTACCCGTGTAAATTGAAGCCTCGCGAGCAGCCACCGGCATATTGGAGGTGTTAGCTACAAGGGTGGTTCGCTTCATGACAGATTCCTCCCGACCATCAGGCAGGGTCATTGTCAATTGAGGGAAATCCATAAGCACCTGTAGTAAATATATAGGTTAGACACTTTAGATACACCACAAGCTTATTAAACAAGCAAAACTATGTACCTCTGCCATTTCATTTCCTCTCTCTCCACACCCAACATAAACTACAGTGTCCGAGTTAGAATACTGCATTTTCATAGTGGATAAAAATGGGGTAAGAAGTTTTACAACAGATACAAAGTAATGGAAAACAAAATCCCCTATAACATGAATAGGTTGATGCATATACCTTGGACAGTGCCTGACTAATGACTGTTTTTCCACAACCAAATGCACCAGGAATGGCACAAGTACCGCCAAGCACAGAGGGGAATAGAGCATCAAGTACACGCTGAACGGAATAAATTAATAAGATTATGGAACACTCAAAGAAAATGTCAATGTATATATGTCTATTGGGGATAGGGATCTGAAAACATATCACTTGGAAAAATATTTCTAGATACAGTCACCTGCCCAGTCAAGAGAGGAGTATCAGCAGCAAGCTTTGAAGCTACAGGCCTAGGTGTACGTACGGGCCAGTTCTGCAAATAATTATTTGCATCAGATTGAGCTTTTTACTCATTCCATGGAAAATTCGAAGTAGTAAAAAACAATCAAGAATCTCAACAATTAAAAAGGCTAACCTGAAGCATGGTAAACTGTTTTTTGACACCTTGAAACTCAAGCTCAAGGACAGTATCCTGCAAAAAGTCGGACAAATTCAATATACGTGACAAAACTTGCTAACCCTAAAAACAATTACTTAACTAACTGCAGGTGATCAACATAGCATAGAACATACCTTCAATGAGTATTGGCCTGCTGGTGCGATATAAGTTATCTTCCCCATAGCTTCAGGAGGAAGAGCAACATGATGTTCCATTAAGCTGTTTTCAAAAACAGTCTGCAGGGAGAATTGATGCACAATAATAATAAGTGCTTACTATCTAAGATCAAGAGACTACAAATTTCTGCAGGCTGCATATATCTGTCAAACTCACCGCAAATAAGTCACCACCTGTCAAATTATCTCCTTCCCCTGCCATTTAAAATATAGCCAATAAGGATGCTAGCTAGTACTTAGTAGTGGAGATTTCTATACATTTTTACCTTATATCAAGACATTAAAGTTGGCATCGAAATAGAAAATGGAACAGCTTTCAAGCACCTATTTTCTTTGGTTGAAATTCCCAGAGAATATCTTTGTCAAGTGCGGGAACAGACACACCGCGAGGAATGTATACATCACCAGATTTAATTGCAATTGTTTTTAGAGGTCTCTGTATTGAGTATTTAACCCAAAAGGAAACAAGTATGAACCACCATCAGGAAACATTCACAAAATGCAGGCTCGGAAATAAATATTCTTTGGGAAACCTGCTAAGTTACAAAATAGTTGAAGTAGAGTTTACACACCTGAATACCATCAAATATATTTCCTAAAATCCCAGGACCTAATTCAACTGATAAAGGCTGCATAAATAAGTGAGTGAGTATGTGGTCCAGCAATTTTCAGTCAACGATAAAGGAAACATACAAACAAAATAAAGTTCAAGATTCATGATAACCTTGTGTGTTCGTAGAACAGGGTCATTCACCGTCAAGCCAGCCGTTTCCTCATATACTGCAATAAAAACACGAAAAATGAGTTTAAATCAAAATCCAACTAAAATTTGATTCATACTTAGAGGACGAGTATAAATATAATATGGTAATCTTTTCCCTTGTTAAGTGAAGAGCCTTGTCGTGGTCTAAGACGTCCTCCTATACAAGGGTATAGTAAGGGGACAGCAAATGTAAAGTCAAATCACTCTCCCAGCAGTCGCCAATTCAGTGACATGTATCACAACAATGGTGGATGTCTGAATACTTCCCAAATTAAGGTGGTAAAGAAAAGTCTACTTTCTGTGGACTGACCCACATAAATATTTAGGGTGCGAGTCGATATACTTCTAAAGGGCAGCCGGGTGCACAAAGCATCCCTGCACAGCGAGGGTCCGGCGAAGGGTTCCCACCACAATGGTGAAATATAGGCAAACCTTACCCTGCATAAATGCAAGAGGCTGTTTCCATGACTCGAACTCATGACCTCAAAGTCACACGGCAACACCTCAACCTTACGACTGGATATACTTCTATTTAAAATAAAAGTTCCGACTAGATAATAGAAAAAAGTTTTAAGAGAAGAATGATGAACTTTTGAAACTGTAGTTGGATATAAGATGAAAATGTGATGATTAAAGTTGTAGTGATATAAAGATGGTAAAACAATGATGAAAATGATGGTAGTTAGAAATATCCGAGTTGGTAAATAATAAATTCTGTGGGGAAATGTGTAGTAATAATTTTGTGATTTTTTTCTATATTAAGTGTGTAGATGAGATTCAAGAGAAAAAATTGAGAATGAGTGAGTAGTGTGCATTTTCTGAGAAAAATATCTCTAGTAGAATAAAAATGAAAAACTTTCAAATCCAATTGCACCCTTAGTGCGGGTAGTTGCTTCTTTAAGCGTAGCACACTGCTAATGATGGATCATAAGAAGTGGGTACTGCACAAGCTGGCTTAAGCCTCTCTGCAAAATTCGCATTTTGTTTTGGTACGCCGTTTTTTATCTTTGGTACTTAGTGGCCATTGTCTACCATTGACCTCATGCAGCCAAGACAGAGAGCCTAATAATGCAAGTGCTTTTTTCTAGTAAAGATCCCCTAACTTTGGATATCGCAAGCTGGACTATAGTAACAGTTCTTACAGTTTTATGATTGGACTCTGGAAACATAGAGCTCTTAATGCTTGAAAGATAGTGGAGAAAGAGTTTAAAGAATTCCAAAAATGCTAACCCTGAATAGTGGCAGAATCTCCTTCTAACCGAATAATTTCCCCAATAAGATTGTCATGTCCAACACGAACTAGTTCATACATAGCAGCCCCTGCCATTCCATCAGCAACAACCACTGGTCCAGACACCTGTCCAGAACAAAATGAACGTAATAAACTGAGAAAGTTGTTGTGCTTTCAAGGTTTATTTTTTATAGCAAATATATTAGCAAATAACTTTTCAATGCAAACAAAAAACATCTGCCCATGTTATTTAGCTTTTAGGTGTATTAAATGCCTTGAAAGCTATAATTTTTCCCAAAAAATCGCTTAAGCCTCAGTACATATATTATCCAGTATCTTGATCTATAAATGAGATAAATCAACAGAATACGCAGAAGGTGGTAGAATCGCCAAACTGGACAAATCACCGGATCCAAGTCAGAATAATCCAAGGAAGAAAAAAAAGAGAGAGATATCGGGTATCGTGATCTATAATTGAGATAAACCAACAATACACAGAAGATGGCGGAATCACCAAAATGAACAAAGCACCGGATCCAAGTAGGAATAATCAAAGGAGGGAAAACAGGAAACAAACATGCCAAAATTCTTAGATAAAGAGACCAAATCAGATAGCAGCGTCATGGTTGTATATGATTTGATGTCAATGAAATAATGGATCCACCAATATGAATATTTAACCATAATACATTCACCATTATGTAACAGAATATACAATACTGTAATAGAGGTTCATTTTAGGTGAAAATGAAGCTGGGATCGAATGATAAGCAGAACCGAACCTTGCGAACGTATCCGTACTCGCTCTCCTTTTCGGCATCCTCGAAGGTTGTTATCGGACCACCGTAGATAGACGGCATATTTCGGGAATAAACAGATCGAATTGTCAAAATTGATAAGCGGTTGAAAATGATTCCCAACAAACAAGATCCAATCGGCGAAGAACTTCCCTGGGTGTTCAAATCAAAGCTCACACCGATTCAGATTTTCTCAGTCTGAAAGTAGATAGAGAGAGATAAGGGGTCAGGAGACGGAGAGGAGAACGTGGTGAGATTGATTTGGGTAGTTGAAGCTGGAAAGGACACTGATCGAAGGGCGCTTCCGTAAATTCAACCAACGCGAGAAATGATATACTCCTACTTGTCAAGTTTCTTAACATCTTCTTGCATTCACATGAGCGCGAGGGTAGTACCACTGACCGTTCTCCAGAGATTCTGAACTTCGCACAGGCTATTGCTGACTGTGAGTTGATTGATGCGGGCTGCGAGGGTGATATTTTCACTTGGGAGCGTAATGGTCTGAGGGAAAGGCTAGATCGTGCTTTATTTAATGAAGCATGGTCGAACGTGTTTGCGGTCTCTACCATCACTCACCTTCCTCGACTTCGGTCTGACCACGCGCCCCTTCTTATCCAGTGTCGCTTCTCCGCGACTCGTCATAAGTCGTCATTCCGTTTCCAGAGTATGTGGGTCCGGCATCACACATTCCTGGACACTATTAGGGAGGTCTGGCTGACTCCGACTGGATTATCTGGCATGTGTAACCTACAGGCCAAACTCCTTAGGGTTAAGCGTAGACTGAAACAGTGGAACTGGTCTGTTTTTGGTAATCTTCATACGAAGTTGGATGAGGCCTTGAGGGCTGCTGACGAGGCCGAGCGGCGATATGATTCGGATCCTACTCCGGAGAATAGAACCGCTATGCACCGTTTTCGTGCTGAGTACCATCTTCGTCTCTCTATGGAGGAAGATTTCTGGAAACAAAAGGCCGCAGTTCGTTGGGTTACTGAGGCGAGCGCAACACCCGATACTTTCGGGGTTTTGCGAAGCGAAGCGTTGTCGATCGCATATTCACGGATTGAGGATGGTGGTACGACGATCGTCAGAGAGTCGGACATCGATCATCCACGTGGATTTCTTTAGACTCTGCTTACATCCGATGGTGATGTTCTCGTCCCCAGGATGACACTTGTTTTCCCTCTATCCCCTCTTCTTTTGATTCGATAGTTTGTGTGCCCCACCCTCTCCCCTTGAGATTCGTCTGCGGTTTTTGATATTGATCCTCACGGACTTCCGGGCCTGACGGGTTCTCTCCTTTGTTTTTTCGGCATTGTTGGGAGATTGTATCTCCCGACGTGGAGGGGGCGTGCTCGAGTTTTGAGGGTCATCCTATGCCTCCGGCTTTCACGGCGACTACGGTCGTCTTGATCCCGAAGAATCCTGTTAGAGCGGTTGGTCGATTACCGTCCTATTAGTATGTGTAATGTGACCAATAAGATTATCACGAAAATCCTTAACGCTCGGCTTGCTCCTCTCCTCCCTCTTATTATCTCTCCGAACCAGAGTGGATTTGTTCATGGGCGGGTTATTGCGATAATATACTTTTGGCCCAAGAACTTATTCACGACCTCCACGTCATGACAATCAGGGTGTCCCGAACCTTGCGCTAAAGCTTGATATGGCTAAGGCGTATGATAGGGTTCACTGGCTTTTTTTACGTGAGGTCCTGGTGAGGATGGGTTTTCCGGCTAGATGGATTTTGTTCATCCGTCATTGCGTCGAGAGTTGCTCGTTCTCGATTTTGGTGAACGGCAGTCCCGCCGGCTATTTTGCTTCTAGCCGGGGTTTGCGTCAGGGCGACCCTATTTCTCCGTCGCTCTTCGTGCTTGCTGATTATTTATCGCGCTGCTTGGATCGATTCATTCGAGACCATCCTTTGATGAGATATAGGACGGCTGGACGGCCTTTCCCCGTCTCGCACTTATCCTACGCCGATGACATCATTATATTCACACGGGCTGTGGATGATGGTCTTGTTGATCTTATGCGTCTCCTGGATCACTACTCTATGGCTTCGGGCCAGATGATTAGTATCCAGAAGAGCACTTTTATTCTCGCTCTCAAGCATGCGCCTCGTTGGCATCAGAGAGTCTACGACCTTACTGGTTTTCGCCAGGGCGATCTCCCCATCACCTATCTAGGTGTGCCCCTTTACAAAGGCTTTAAGAGATGTGAGCTCTTTGCTGGGGTGAAGCAACGGATGTTGGATAGGATCTCTGGTTGGTCCCATCGCCACCTTGCTTTTGGGGGCCGTTTGGCTCTTATTAAGAGCACTCTCTGCACGCTTCCTCTTCACCTGCCTGTTTTGGACCCCCAGTACATTATCCAGAACTCGAGCGATCATTGCGAGATATTTCGGGTGTCGTTGGTCCAAAGAGGAAGACGCATTGGGTCGATTAGGCAGATTTGTCGTCCGGTCTCGAGGAGGCCTCGGGATTCGGAGCCTTTCGGATATGGCGAGAGCTTTTAGTTATAAGCTCGTGGCGCCTTCGCGAGCATGTCTCTCTGGCGCAATTTATGCTCCGCAGAACCGCTTCACGGCCTTTATACGCCTATGCGTCTTGCTCTTAAAGCTCGTGCGCCCACCCTTGGCGCCGTCTCCTCCGCGTCGGTATTGAGGCCCGGAGTTCATTCGTTGGACTCTTGGTCGTGGGCCGTGGGGAGGTCGGCTGGGACGATACTTGGATTGGGGATAGCCGATATCTTCTTATTGTCGGGTTTCGTAGACCCCATCTTAGAATTAATGAGTTATGGATTGATGGGTCGTGGGACATGGGTAGGTTGGAGACTATTGTTGGAGAGGAGCTAGGATTTACCCCTCGGTTCATCCAGAGATCTCCGCGATTCCCATCGCCGAGGAGGATTCGGATAGTATGTCTGGACTCTTACCTCTTCGGGTGCGTTCTCATTATCGTCGGCTTGGTCTCAAATCGGGGTGAGGGGTCGGGCTAATCTTATTTACGAGGCCATATGGATCGCCTTACTCACACCGACCATTTCGGTGTTTATTTGGCGACTTCTCATGCGTCGGATCCCGACCGATGACATCCTACAGAGGAGGGGCGTTTCATTGGCTTCTAGATGTTTGTCCGCTCACATACCCTTACCTGCACACCTGCCATACCGAGACCATTGCACACCTTTTCCTGGAGAGTGATGTGGCCCGTGACGTGTGGGAGTATTTTGGCGCTTGGACTCATTTATCCCTACCCCATTCTCAGAATATTTTTGAGCTCCTGAGTTTCTTCGCTCACGGCACACACTTTAGGCACGCGACTTTCATTATTCCTTGTCTGATCCTATGGTTCATCTGGACAGAAAGGAATAGTGCAAAGCATAGGGCGGTTACTTTTGTTTCCTCTCATGTTATTGTGCAGGTGGAGCGCCATGTTGCTTTATTAGCTGCTGCGGGGCTTATTTGCTCGATTTCGGGCGGCCGCCGCTCCCGATCGCTTCGGCCGAGCTTCATCTTCCCCGCTCGGACTTGTCGCCCCGTCCCTGGTTTGGCTTCGACCCGAGTCCCTTGGATCAAGCTGAACACGGATGGTTCGTTCGTTCGAGACACACAGATTGCGGGTGGGGGAGGTCTGATTAGAGATCATCACGGAGAGCTCCTTCTTGCTTCCCACTCCTCTTTTCAGGCCTCTTCGAGTTTTGATGCTGAGGTCCAGGCGTTGGCTATCGGATTGATTCTTGCCTCCCAGAGATCGAGACATGTTTGGATTGAGCTTGATGCTGCTGCGGTAGTGACCCTGCTATCATCTGGCCATCGGGGCTCTTGGCAGATTCGTCACACTCTTATGCGTATCCGACACATTCTCAGAGATATTCAGTTCAGAGTTACTCATATTTTCCGGGAGGGCAACAGGCCGGCCGACTATCTTTCTGAGCTCGGCATGTCGTCCCTCGGCATTCGGACTTATACTTACGATACTGCTCCTCCGTATCTCCTTTCTCTTGTACGGATGGATCAGCTTGGTTATCCGTGCTTCAGATTTAGATAGGTTTTACTTTTATCGATTGATTGGTTGCCTATGGGTCCGCACATTAGCCCACGGTTTTAGTGGTGCACCTTGTACTGTTCTAGCGGGCCGTAGGCACTTTAGCTTTTATGCCCCGGATTATGGCCCATTTCTGGTCATAATTCGGTGTTGAGTTATTTGGTCTATGGGTCCGCACATTAGCCCACGATTTGTGGTGCATTTTGTATTCCTTTAGCGGGCCGTGGACTTATCCGATGTTTGGACCCGAATTATGACCCATTTTTGGTCATAACTCGGGGCTGATACTCTGTATTTCTTGATTTTATTATCTACAGGTTGGTGGGTCCCGCCTCAACCCCCCGTCCACTCTGGACGTATTTTGTTTTTTTTAAAAAAAAAAAAAAAAAAGTTTCTTAACCATTACAAGATCTATCTATACTATAAAACACGACTGTGTGCAGTTGGCCACCTGACCTCGGCCTCCAATTTAATTGGAGGCCAGGGGTTCAATTCCTAGTGGCAACAGTTTGGAATTGAATTTCTCAAGGCTCAATGATCCCTTAGTCTTTGACTAAGGGTTAGGGCCTAGCCTCTGGGAATTTGGTGGAACAATTAAATATTGAGGGCTTCAAGCGGCAGCGGTGGAGGCCAGATCTTGGGAACTCGCGGTTGGATTTGGGGGTCAAGATGGAGCAATCACTTGGGACGACTCCTTGCGCGGTAGTTGAGGATATTTAAGAACCCTGGGAGCCGATACACATCTCGTGATTTAACCTGGTAAGATCTTGTGGGTACAATGTTATCCCGAGAACTAGTCAGGTGTAAGTTTGGAACCTCGGTATAAAAAAAAAAAAAAACTGTGTTTTTTTGTCGTAGTCCGCATCGAAAAAGAACAACGTCTTTTTCATTTTTTTTCTTTTATGTCGAATTTAATAATAATAATAATAATAATAATAAGATTAGAGATTCAATAACAGTTTTAAAAAATACTTTTAAAATATTAAATTAAATTAAAGCAACAATTAATCTTCAAAAAAAAAATCTAAAGGTGATGTCCGATGAACTTCCGGCTAACCAGCTTTCTGACGGATCTCTGGCGGTCGGCCAAATTTTTTTCAATGCCAAGCCCGCTGGCCGGCTTTCTGGCGGACTACCACTGGCGGCCGACAGCCCTCTGACGATCGGCCAGTTTTTTGAATTTTTTTACACAAAGCACGTCGGTCTATTTTCCGGTGGGCCACTGCCAGCCAGTTTTGTTTTTTAACGCCAGCCCACTGGCCTAATTTCAGGCGGTCGGCCATTTTTTTCTTTTTCATTGGGCCTACCGATATTTTTTCTTGCGGTATGTCAATTTTTTTCCCCTTTTTGGATAGCAGGTTGTAGGCCGTCGACGGATTTTCCAAAGCCAACATATTTTTTTTAACAAACTAATCTTGTAATTTAATTATTTAAACCAATTATGGCCAGCTACTGTGCCATTATGTGAAAGGTTATTTCTACTCAATAATATAAAGGACAACAGTGTTTTGGGTCGTAGTCCATACCCGAAAAGATCAATGTAATGTACCCCTCCACTTCTTTTTGTATTGAATTTAATAATAATAGTATTATTATATGTTCAAAATAATAAATTTCAAAAAATACCCTTAAAATATTAAATTTCGATGAACAACTAATTTTAAAATAAAAAAGAAACTTTCCTGATGGGGATCTTTGATGGACCTCCGGTAGACCAGTTTCTTCGACAACTGTCAGTCGTTGGCCGGCTATTTTTTTAATTCCAGGATAAACGGTCAGTTTTCTCGGCAGGGCCGCCGTTGGCGACCGCCTTGATTCTTTTTTAAAAACGCCACTGAGTCGGCCACTTTTTTTTACGACAGGCGTCGGCTGCTTTTCTGCAGACCCCGCGAGACCTTCAACGGTCGACCAATTTTTTTTCTCTTAACGGCAGGCCCGCCAACCTGCTTTTCGACGGCCGGTCTTTTTTCTTTTCATTTTGTTGGCCCGTCAATTGTGATTTTTAGTCGTAGTCCACACATGTAAAGACCATTGTACCCCTCCATTTCCCCTTTTGTTGAATTTATTAATAATAATAATATCAAATGTTCAATAACAATAATCAAAAAATATCCTTAGAATATGAAATTATAATGGATAATTGACCTTAAAAGAAAAAAAAATCCTGACAGGATCTCCGACAAACCTCCGACCGACCACTCCGGGGGGTCGTCGATAAATCTCCGACTGTCGGTCATTTTTTTCTGCCAGGCACGCCATAAAGAAATAAAAAGTTGAATAATTTTTTTAAATATAGATTTTTTTTAAAAATATTCTAGTTGTATTTTTCATAAAAAAACTGTTATGTTCTAAAAAAAATCTAAAAATCTAAAAAAAGACAAAGGTTTAACTAAAAATCTACAATATTATAGTAAAAAATGTTATTTCTATTTTTGAATTTTGAAATTTTCTAGTAAATGGAAATTTATTTTTTATTTAAAATAAGATTGGAAATTTTAATAAAAAGGGAAAATCCTAGAAATTAAATATTTAAATACCTGAAAATTTATTAAAAGTAAAAAAAATCCCAAAATAAAATTAAAATAAAATATTTTTTGTATTATTATTTGCATAAATAAAATAAAAAGGGTGTAATGTTTGTTTTTCTAAAATAAAAAATATATCTAAATTTTTTTCGTAAAAATATCCGGATATTTTTTATCTTAATAATATTAGTCTAAATATATAACAAAAGAATAAAATCAAAAAATAGTATATAAAATCCGAAAATAAGATTTTATCTAAAGTAAAAAAACAATAAAAACCCACTTAAATAGAAAACTACACCTATTTAATAAATATGTTTGAAAGTACACATATATGATAAATATGTTTTAAAATTACCGTTTTTTGGTAAATAACTCATTATTTCCTAATCTTGGGAAATCTGGCATTTATTATTGCGCCCTAAACCTCTCCTCTTCCTTGTTGCCGAGCCTCTTTCAGTCTTTCTAGTTTGGGCGCCTCTCTCTCTCTCTCTCTCTCTCTCTCTCTCTCTCTCTCTCCTAGGGTTCTATTTGCCCCTCTTCTGAAATGCAGACTCCAACAGGGAAACCATCTTTGTAAGTGATATTCACCATTACTCTTCTTTTTTGGGAAGGTGGGTTATGTGGAGGGTCGCAGGATCAATAACTCATCTGTAATATGATATGAGTATGAAAAGGAAATGCAGTTTGTTTTAATTATAAGGAATTGCCCTGTGATGGCGACTCCCAGTATTTGAGTTGCTAATAGTTTCTGTCTCTTCAATTTTCATTTACTTCACCTCTTGTCAAAAGATGTTTAGTAGTATATATTTCTGGTAGATAAGAACAGGTTCCAACCAGACAGGGGATCTGATACTAATACTACTTCAAACCACAGTTCAATAGATACCTTCGCTCGCTCGCGGTGCTTTACATTTTAGCAAAAAAAAAAAAAAAAAAAATCCCCAGAGAGAGAGAGACTTGATGTGTATTTTCAAGAAATGCAGAAGTGATTAATATAAGCGCCTGCTATGCTCTGAGATTCTACCCAGTTATGATGAATCTTTATTGATACGAAACACCATATCTGTCATGTTAAGGTGAAAAGAGCTCAGCAGATGGATTTCTTCAAGCTGAAGAAGTTCAGAAACGCCCACAAGCCTGACGCCGCACAAGATCAGCCAGTTCCACAGCCAGAGGAGCCCAAGAACGCGAGCAGCCACCACATATCGAGTAAATCTGTCAATGTTAATAATAATAATAATAATAACAATGCTGAAATGGAAGATGACGACGATGATGATTTCATCACAAATGAGGTGAAGAGGAGGCTGAAAGAGCTGAGAAGAAACACCTTCATGGTATTAATACCTGAGGAAACTTCTCCAGCGGACGACGGGGAGGAAGAAGAAAAAGAAGAAGATGGAGAAGAAGAAGAGGGGGAGACGAGTTCCAGTGAATGGAGGGATGTTGAAGCCGAAGGGCGCCAATTCTGGTCTGGTTTTGATGCTGTGTATGACATTTACTCCGAGCGCATGCTTTTTTTTGACCGCTCGACTTCTCAGCAACTCCTACAAGTCGGTAATTATCGATATGACCCTAGAAGTCAAGAACAACAGTAAATTGAACATTCCGAAAAATCTATTTCGAATAGTTGTAATTTTGTGCTTTTCTTTTTAATGTATAGTTGATGAGTCGGAAAACTTCTCATACTGTAGTAAATGTACTTATGCCTCTGAATGGTTTCTACACAGCTTCCCATAGTGTTCTTTCAACTCCATCACCAAGATCTGCTTCTAAAAAGCTTGGATCTCCCTTCGGATGCCTTTCCCTGAAAAAAATTGAGGCACCAGAAGAGGAAACCGAGCACTTGCAGCAACCGGTTAATGACCCTTATCAGGATCTTGAAACTACATATGTGGGTCAAGTGTGCTTGACTTGGGAGGCACTTCACTGCCAGTACACGCAGTTGAGTCAGAAAATAGCTTGTCAGCCTGAAAGTCCCGCCTCTTATAGCCATAGCGCCCAGCAGTTTCAGCAGTTCCAGGTCTTGCTGCAGAGGTTTATTGAAAACGAACCTTTTGAAATGGGCTCTAGGCCAGAAATATATGCTCGAACAAGAAAATCATTGCCCAAATTGCTCCAGGTTCCGAAAGTCCAAGGTAGAAATGCTAATATGGATATCAACGGGCGAGTTATATGAATGACTAAAGATAGTTGAAAATGCTCCAAGTAGATTTGCATTCACTCAATTCTGATATCTTTGTTCGTTGTTATCCTTGTTCTGTTGTCTTTTAACTAAAACTATTTTCTTTGTTTATGTTTTATGCCATTTCGATAGTTTTAAGACTCGATTTCGTGTTTTTAGCTTTGGACGAGAAAAACACAGGAGGAGGAGAGGCTTCAGATCTTGTGGTCCTTGGCACAGACTTGATCAGAGTAATAGAAAGCTCCATCTTATGTTTCCGCCAATTCATTAAGATGGACAAGAAAAAGTCGGGTGGTGTTCGTGGTATATTCGGAAGTCAGAATCAGATGGCTACACCAGTCCAACAGGTTCAATCTTCTCTTGAAAAGGTGAATCTAACTCTTGCCCTGATGCAATCGTGCGTATGTGATGATATTATTACTATTATTTACTACTATTAGATTCGATGTTAAGAAAATGAAATACCCGAATGCAACCGTGAGAAGGCGTATTCTCCCTTATAAAAACTGAGAAGATGAAAGTGAATTTGAAAATTCAAAAAAAAAAAAAAATGTTTGAAATTACAGAAAGCTATGAAGGTGAAAGAGCTGTGGAAGAGGAGCAGAAGTTATAAAAAGAAATCATGGCCAACGACAGCTGAGGATGTGGAGTTATTGCTTGGACTTATCGATGTCAAAGTGCTGTCAAGGGTTCTACGAATGTCGAGGATTAGCAAACAAGAGTGGTTTTGGTGTGAAGAAAAGATGAAGAAATTGTGTTTATCAAATGGCAACAAGTTTCAGAGAGACCCGTCGCCCGTCCTTTTCCCTTGTTAGTAATTTTCCACCCCACCCCCAACTCCCTGGATTAGTAGAAGAAATGTTAAAAGACTAACTGTACTGGCAGTGAATGATTATATCACTTCTGGAGTGCACATCTAGTTTGAATTTCAGGTATGAGTAGACCCGGCAATTTACCACACGACACGAAAATTTAGTGTTTGGGTTTGCATTTTGAGTACACGAACACGAAAATACACGAACACGAAAGTACACGATCGAAATTAGTGTCGGTTTTGTGTTTACCCTTTGGGTACACGACACGACACGAGGTACACGAAATAAATAAATAAATAAATATAATATTTTATATTTAATTTAATAAAAATATATATTTTATGAATTCTGTTTATACTAAACTTTAAAATTTAAAAATATAATGTGAATTTTCATAAATTTCGTGTAAACATTCGTGTTTTTGTCGTCATTCGTTGCATTTCGTCTACTAAAACCTATAAAAATAATATTATAATATTAAAATTATTATTTTTTATAATATTTTAATATTTATTTTATATTATGTGCCTGATATGAAAATACGACACGAAACGACACGAATTTGCGCGGTACACGACACGACATAACACGAATTTATTTAGTGTCGTGTATGAGTTTGGACTTTTGGTACACGAACTACGAAAGTACACGATATGAAAATACACGACACTAACGAATTTGCATATCTAGGTATGAGCAGTTTTCATTGGCAAATACTAGGCCAAACCTCAGGGATTATTTTCGGAATCAACCCTTGTTAGAGAGAAGCATTTACAAAATTAGTACAAGCACAAACCATAAAGGGGAGTTTGCAATATTTTAACGGAGTATTTGTCATTTTAAAAGAAAGAGTTTTTTTTTTGTGTGTGTGTGTAATAATCCTATTATGTACTAGTTAATATATATTAATTAATCTACTATATATATTAAAATAAAATCTTTTGTCCACATGATATATTCATAAATTATTTATTTTTTTCATAATTTTGGAATCAATTATTATTGAAAAACCTATAGATATTTAATGAGTTCAAATAAAGTAGGTTTAGTTAATTGGATGATATATAAGAAAATAATAGTAATGTTTTGTGGAAATATGTAATTCTCAATCATATTTTCAACATAGAAATTATTTAATACATATTAAATGAAAACTAGTTGAGATAAAAAAATCTATGGTCTAATTCACGGTGAATTAAGAATAATATATAAGATAATGAGTAAAATCATCGTATATTTACAAAAGGAAATGAGATAATAGATTAACATATAATTAGTTTAATATCAAAATATGTACTAAATAATAGTACAAATTATTTCCATATTTTTTGAAAATTGTAATATGGAAATAATAATTTCTACATAGAAACAATACTTTTCAATTAATCACTCAATTTTTTTTAAATGGACTTTTTATAATTATAATTTATTGATGATTCTCTATTTTAATTTGCAATTAACATATTGTAATTTAAAAATTGAGAAACAAGAATACATTAATACCATTGATTTAACTAGTTTTAATGGTTCAGATTAAATGCATGAAATGAGGAAAAGATTTTCATATATTAATTATCAATTTATGAAATGAGGAAGCAGTCATTAATTAAAAAACATTTCAAATATCACACAATGTGGATCATCCATTACATGTAATTAAAAGCTGCAATATATTCTTATTTATCAAAATAAATCCCACTCTGATATGATCTCTTTCACATATATATATATATATACACACACTAGTTTTTGGTCCCGTGTAATGCACGAGATTGCCCATATATGTTGTTTTATGTTCGTTGTTATCATTTTAGTGTTATATTAATAGAATACATTCTTTTTAGATACTTATATTATATATGTTACAGTTATGATGTGGAGTTTGGATATTTCATATATTTTGTGAGTTTGCACTATGTTTTTTTAATTTATATTCCGTTATAATCTGGATTTTAGAATTAGCAAATTTCTAAATAGATTTTTTTTATTAATGTTTATTATGCAATTATTGTTACAATTATTTTAAAAATACGTGCAATTATAATAAAGGAAGGGAAACGTGAATGTAAAAATTTGATGGAGATATTTCATATACTTTGTGAGTTGTTATATATTTTTATTAATTTATATTCATTTATAACCTAGATTTTAGAATTAGCAGGAAAAAAAAATTAAACGAGATTTTTTCAAATCTAGATATTTTGTATAATGATGTTATAGCACTACCTAGACTATTTTTTATTAATGTCCATTTTGTTTGAAATATGATGCTTCTTTTGCGTTCAACATTTTTTCCTAGTAATTGAACCGCACTTAATCTGAATTTATATACATTTGATCAAGAAAAAGTCCACTATAAGTATATTTCAAGTTAAATAGAAATTATCATTTTATATGAAATGCATTAAATAAATGGACTGCGCTGTTTAATTTATGTAAATGTGCTGCACAACTTAAGTACCGTTGGTACTTTTGTCTTGTAACAAGCATTCACTCTCAACATTTAAGTTTAATATTGGTTGCACATGCGAGACAAATGTAATATGAATAATATGCGGTAAATATTGGGAGCATAAAGATGCTGAAGTAATAGTCACAACAAAGCCAACCTAATATCAAAAAGCACCACAAGTGATCTTCTTTTTGTGATCATGTACAGGATATAATATGCTCATATGGTTTTTTAGATTGGGTTATAGAAGAAGTCATGCATGAGGCTGAGCTAAATTAGACTTATGAACTACACAATTATTACATTGGAAGAACAACAATTAACCATAAATTCGTCATGGGAAATGTCTTTCTAATAAAAATGATTTAACGTAGGCATTCAAATTTTGGGGATCGATTTTAGTTATCAAGAACAATAGACGCCCACATTGTAATAAGGTTCACATTCTTGAACCGTCAATCGAATGCAGGACCATAGTCAAAAAAAGGCCGAAAAAAATACAGAACAAGAAAGACCAAAAAGGAAAAAATCGAAAAAATTTCCCTCAGCAACACACAGACGCAAGAGACAGAAAATACAGGCAAGAACATACCTGAGCAAAGGCGACAAAAAATACAGAACAAGAAAGACCCCCCAATAAATCGAAAAAATATCCCCTCGAAAGAAACTGAAGCAAAAAAATCGAAAGAAATAGCGGAAAAGACAACGCAAAGACCAAAAAAAACTCTATTTTGAAACAACCAAACCTCTGCGGAGGCTGGGGCGAGCGAACAGTAAACGAAGAAACAACTCCTCGATATAACATTCATTCCACATTATTTTTCTGTTTGGTGTGAGATGAGGATACGTGAAAAATATTAATAAGAATGAGATATAATGGTGGTTGTAGAGAAGAATCTACCTCGTTATCTGCGAGGAACATTTTCTGAAATTTTACAGTAGTAGGTTGCGACGACGCTCGAGGTTCTGTTTTTATTGGGGACAGAAACCTTCGCAGTCCAGTTTCTCGTTTCCAGAATTATTGTATCGAGCGGAAATATTTTGGGCTCTATTTGCTGACTATATTATTTCATGAAAAATGTAAGATAAAAATGAATTATACTGAAACTAAAAAACATAATAAAATTAATGTATACATTAAAATGTAGGAAAAAGGACATTTGTCTATGTAACAAATAAACAGGAACTAGAATGACAAATAAACAGGACATTCGTCTATGTAACAAATATTGTATCAAAATTGGCCTCGTGTTTACATGACAGACACACACACACACACACAGGAGAGAGGGATGAAGAGGGAGAGGTTTCAATAAGGCTAAAATGCTCCTGGAGTTCCTTAACTTAATTTCAGATAATGATTTAGTCATTTATCTTTTTTTATCCGAACTAAGTCCTTTATCTTTCCACTTTTAAGCAAAATTAGTCTTTTTCGTTGGTCTCCGTTAACCGTTGTCCAGGTGGCTGTTAAGTTGCTGACTATCATCTTCTTCATTTAAACCCCAGATCTCACGGTCAAAGCATCACTCTTCCTTTTGCTCCAAGCGGTCTTCTGGCGGATTGGGATGGCTCCGGGGACGAGAGAAAGACACTCTTTGCATCACTCTTTGTCCAGGTCTTTTTATTGTATTGAGGTCATTTTGATGTTTGATATAATATAATATATATATATTATCAACTGATTCTTTGGTTCCCCGTTGCAGCTTGTAGCCATTGTGAACCAGGGTAAAATGGTATCGGATGAGATTATTATAGTCTATGGATTTACTTTCGAAGAGGCTTGAGGCAGGAAAAGGCGGATAAAAAAAATACAAAACAAGAAAGAACACAAAAAAGCGAAAAAAATATCCCCTGAAACAAATCGAAAAAAAAAGAAAGAAAGTGCGGAAAAGACAACACGAACACCACAAAAGAAAACCCTAAATTGAAACAACCAGACCTCTGCGAACTCTGGAGCGGGCGAGCATAAAACGAAGCAATAAACACAAAGAGGATGAGAGAAGCTGGTGTCAACTAAAGGAAGAAGGGGTTGCGAAGAGAAAAGTCGAGGCAGAGAGCTCACAAGCAAAAAGGTGAAAAAGGGATGAGAAGCAGCACCCGGGCGACGAAAAGAGGGCTCTTATATTATACGCTACAATATATATATATATATATATATATTGACTATGGTGAAAACACCCTTAATGGTAAAATCTAGAAACCAATTGCATTATTAAGTAATTTCATTGCATATTTGTTATTATTTGTTGTATCAAACTGGTCGATATGTACTATTTGAAGGGTAAATTCTATAGAGCGGCAATCCGACCTTAAGAGAATGGATTAAGGTAAATTCTATAGAAGGGTAAATTCTATAGAGCGGCAATCCGACCTGCAATGTTGTATGGCTCCGAATGTTGGGCGATGAAGAATTCGCTTGAGAGCAAGTTGGAAGTGGCTGAAATGAGAATGCTACGTTGGTCGTGTGGTCGCACAATGTTAGATAGAATCGCGAACGAGGTTTTCAGGAACGCGCTGGAAGTGGCGCCCATTTCAGCGAAAGTTAGGAAAGGGAGATTGAGATGGTTTGGCCACGTCCGCAGGAGGCAGGCATCTGCTCCGGTGAGAAGGGTCGAGAGTTTATTGGTTGTCGGGGATAGAAGGAGAGGCAGACAGAGGAGGACATGGGAGGAGCAACTGAGATTAGATTTGAAGGTCTTAAACCTTTCCGAGACCATGACTGTTGATAGGTGCATTTGGAGGCGCCAGGTCAGAGTTGTTGATTCTTTTTTAGGGAGCGGTGTTGTAGTTGAGAGCCTCAGTGTTGGGTTGTCTCAGTTAACGTTGACCTAGAGCACTGTATTTGTTACTTTTATTGTATATTTTATCATATTGTCTTTGCGTGTGGTGTATTTTTGACATGGAGATATGCGTAGAGTCAACCTCTCTTCTGTTAGAGCAGCGTTCATCGGGAGTGAAGTAGCCAAATTCCACTTAGGTAAGTCCCATGTGGATTAAGCCATGTGCTCAGGTATGGTACTGAGCTTTTTCGAATCATATGCTTTCTTTTGTATTTATCTCTCAATATTATCTTTGTCGCACTAAGCTGTGGTCTTCGTGGAAAGCTTGCTCCTCTTTGTAATAAGTAGGGCGTGGTCTGCGCATCTTACTTACCTTCCTGCACTCTCGAGCGGGATTTAATGGGTATGTTTGGTTTGGTTTGGTTTGATTTTAACTAATAAGATTGTTTTGGAACTGGGCGTTGAACCCACTTTTCGTGAATCATGTGTCGTTTTAGGAAAAAATTTTTTGATGAAAATAGTGCGGATGAACAAATCCATTCTCCTAAATTGTTTGGTGTATTCTTCAATTTCCTCACCTTACCCTTCCCACTAGTAAATGCTACTCTTTTCATTTCAAACTTTACATTTATCTTTTATTTTATTTTATATTTATTAGTTTGATATATTCAAAACAATCACAATCACTTCATTTAATCACCACTATATTTATTTAAAAGTTTTATTTTTTAATTTATACAACACACTCATTATCACTTTTTACGCAATTTATGTATTAATCTACTATATTCAATAATGTACCTAATGATCAATAAAACCACCACTCTCTGTTAAGCTTTAGGCGGAAAGAGGGACATAATATACCGTACAAGATAAACACTAATTGTAATAATAGCATAATCACAAATAATGTATAATATAATCACTACTTGTATATAATATAAAAACAATAAGAATATGATATATGAATATAATCACAACCAATGTATTACATAGTCACAACTAGCGGCGGAGGGAGGAGGGTCAAAGGGGGTCACGAACCTCTTCGGTCGACGGAAATTTCCTATGAAATAGGGAAGGATATATAAATATATATATATATGGGCTGGTTTCTCCCTCTAACGCCTTGTGTAACCCGGACTGAATCAGCAACTTGAACTTGCCACAAGCCAAAATTGATCCTTCCGTCAAACTTCTCTACATCGAACCTCATGGGACTGAACCTTGACATCGTATCCGTATCTCAAATCCAACAGAATCCTCGTTTCTGATGTGGAAGATCAGATAGAACTGCAACCACAGAGCATACTCCGAACCTCTGAAATACCGAGACACCCTCCAATACGACCATTAGAAATTTTTTCTGATGTGGAAGATCAGACAAAGCTGCAACCACACAGTATACTCCAAACTTCTAAGACCGAGACATCCCCCGAACTTGGCTTCGATACCACTTGTTGGGAAAATGGTCTCAAAGATCCCCAACAACCCTCCCAAAGAACAATAATAGAGAAAAATAAATAACACAAGAATATACATGGAAACTCCAAAACTGGAGAAAAAAACACGGGCCTCCAGAGAGAAGAAAATCCACTATGTGAAAAATTATTACAATCACACAGCTCTACTCTCTCAAGCCACCTCCAATAACAGCAACACTCTCAAAGATTTAACTCACAACTCTCTACACTCTAAAACAAGAGAACAAGAAAGAAAGAATAAAATACTTAATGTGTATTTTATTGGGATGCATTAAAACCAAAGACTTGGACTCCCTTTTATAGGCTTGAAATCCCTTCACCTTCCATTGTTCCACCGACGTGGGACAAACACTTCAAGACTTTTCTTTCATACTAGCCAAAATTCCCAACAAACTCCACCTTGGCTAAATAAAAGAAAATCTTCTCTGCGAAACCGACAACCATTGTCTGAACCAACGATCATAATTCTCAAAAATAGAGAACTATCATACTCCACCATAAAAGAGCATCACCACTTAGAAAGATTCCTTCTAAGAATTTCACCTCACATATGTCGAAAAAAAAAACTTGCTGAAATGTTTATGGTACAACTTCCCAGTTGGCCACCGGAAGTTCATCAGCCCTCGACATCAATCTTCACCACACATCTTGCATCAATGCCAACCCAATACCCATGTGCAAATCCGTGAACCCGCTAACAAAAGGACACATCCCTTTCCATGGTAACGGGCATACCATGGGGATGCCGACCACGCAAAAGAATTCTTCACCGTCAGTGACGACGGAGACATTGTTAGCAGAATTGGAGCCTTTGCCGAATCCGCTCCACCTGGACAATTTCTTTTAACATGTCCAGATTGTCCACACTTCTAGCACGTTGGATACTTCGAAGAGTTTTTCTTCTTCCCCGGCCCACATATCAAAACCGCAACTTCTGATGAAGTATAGCTGCTACCTTCCAGTCTTTTCTCCTCGGACAGGAGTTTGCTAGTAACATCTTCATACTTCAGGGCCTCTTTCCCGTACATCAGAATAGGCTTTATATGCTCATATGAAGATGGTAAAGATAATATGAGCCTCAACGCTTTATCCTCATCTTCAACCTTCACTCCGATAGCCTCCAGTTCTGAGACGATACCGTTAAGAACACTTAGATGATTTGAAATTTTTGTACCTCCATCCATACGTATAGTATGAAACTTCTCCTTAAGATACAACCGATTCGAGACGCCCTTGCCTTGATACAACTGTTCAAACTTCTCCCAAAGCTCCTTTGCCGTTGACAACACATGCACATTAGCAAGCACATTCTTTGCAAGACACAAACGAATAGCACTTGCCGCTCTCAAATCCATATCATCCCATTCTTCATCATCGCCTTTACTAGTCCCGCTTTTATCATCGCTGGAAACAAACAAGGGTTAGTTTCTCCCTCAACGCCTTGTGTAACCCGTACTGGATCAGCACATCCTTGACTTGAACTTGCCACAAGCCAAAATTGATTCTTCTATCAAACTTCTCTACATCGAACCTCATGGGACTGACTCAACCCCAACAGAATCCTCGTTTCTGATGTGGAAGATCAGATAGAACTGCAACCACAAAGCATACTCTGAACCTCTGAAATACCGAGACACCCTCCAATACGACCAATAGAAATTTTTTCTGATAGTATAATTTTTCTTTTTTTGTTCCTTTTTTTTTTACCGATGTGACGAAAGGATAGTGATGTAAAAGGAAGAGAGTGGCGAATTAAGGTAGAAAGGGTGTGAGTGTAATATTGCATCGTGCGGGATGGGTATTTGGAGCTCTTCTTTCTAGTCATCAATGTTCAACAGTATAAGAGGAAAGAGAAGAAGAGAGTGGTAGACACGGACACGGTGGTGTGTTTGGGAAGCGCCATTTGTATATCCATTTATTTATATAACAAAAAAAGTGAACGGCGTAAAAAACAAAATTCGAGAACTGGGAGTCCGTCTTTTCTTTGAACATTTCTTCTTGGGGCTTTGAAATTTGGATTTCTCTCTCTCTCTCCATTACTCCTCAGACTTGGGGTTCTTCTCTTCGAACTGGTGAGTTCTTGGACCTTTCTTTATCGTCCATCCATGCTTTCAAAGGCTTCTTCTTTTTTTTTTTTTAGTTTTTTTTTTTTTACTTTGTGTGTGTTTTACTCTACTTTTTAACCTTGTTGCTGTTGTTTCCCACTTGATTCTTGAATCTATTCCGTTCTAATTCTTTCTTTTCGTTTCTATTTGTTCTTTCTCTCTTTTCGACGCGGGGGTTTAAGGGGGCCTTGGTATCAGATGAGCCTTTTTTTGTTTACAGAATTCTTGCTCTTACTTTGGCTCAAGGTCTCAAGCTGTGGCCTTTGTTATATGTGTGTGTGTATACACACACACACACACACACACACACACACACACACACACACTTCTTTTTTAGTTATTATTGCCATGTCCTTTTTTTTTTTTTTGTTGCCTTGCCCACCTGAAAATTTCATAGTAGTATTTTTTACAACCAACGCTTAACTATTTTCTGATCCTGCTGAATTTTAACTGGGACTTTATGATACTTGTGTCCATGTAGAATAAAAAATTGTCTCGATATGTATGTTTAATCACTAGCTATGGTCAAGCATCATAAAACATAGTATTATGTGTTCAATGTTTGGTGATAGTTATCAGTATTATATAGTCAATTCGTGATTAACCTGATAGATTCAGTCTTGTGTTTTCTAGTTACTCTAGGCTCTAGCAGCAAACATTCATGCATGCGGACATGAAGCACCAGTGCCTTCAGTTCACGCTTTCTTATTGTTATCAGTCGATGCTCTCACTCAGTTTGTGGGCTTTTCATGATTGGCTTTACCTATGCTTGTTTCTGGTTAAAATCCAATAGTCGTGACTCACTTTATAACATTCTTTTGCTGCCTAATAAAGAAATGTGAAAATCAGTGCTGCTAACCAAGGTGATCACCATCAATCGAGCTAGGATGGCAACTGAAAGCCCTGTGAGAATCATGGATAGTAGTGGAGCTGAAAGGTGGGCACCACCGAGGGGTACTTCCGCTTTTGCCACCTCAGCAACAACTAGAGCGGTAACTGACGAACTGGGTTTTCTACTTCGAGGAGGTCGTCGTCATAAAATTGACAGGGATCAAAGTAGCATTGCTCCCAATCGTAGCGGTAGTGCACCTCCGAGCATGGAGGGCTCATTTGCGCCTTTTGGTAATCCTATGACTCAATAAACCCCTACCCTTAACTGTGCCTTGGCAGATTTCAGTAAAGGTTTAGAGAATTCTCAAGGCCTATTTTTTCTACCTACTATTTCAGTGGAAGAGAGAAGCTCACCTTTGCATGCTATGCTGTATTTTCAGGAAATAATTGGAGATTGGATAGTCAAGGTAGTGAATCCGTGTACGCGCCCAGAGGCTCTCTTTCTACTCATGAAGAGGAGGAGCCTGAAGGTGGTGGATCGCCCAATGGAGGAGCTTCAGGTGATGGTGCAAAAAGCAGTAGCATTGTGTTCATGCCTGGATTGTCGTTTAATGGCCGTCACAAAAGTTTGGTTGATCTTATACAGGTATTATGTGTGTCAATTTTTAAGTCCTGGAAATTTTATGCTAATTGCCAGATCTGAGTCTGCTTATGAAGGTTTGTAATTTTATCATCTGCTGATAATCCTGCTATCAAGCCTTTACAAATTATCTTCTATGTGTATTATTTTTTGGTTTTTAATCTTCTGTCCATATGGATGTATGGAAACATAGATTGTTCACTGTTACCATCTCCCAGGCAGAGTGAGTTAGGAGGCGAAACTTTCTTCTAAAGCTGCAATTCGTTGGCCATAGATACGCGAATGTCTCATTTTTACTAACTGACAAGAAAGCACACATTTATTTGATATGCGCTTTTAATTTGAATAAAGTTAGTTATGGGTATTTAGGATAAACTAATTTTCCATTCTAGAACGGACTTCTTCATTCTTAGTGTGGTATCCAATTTGTAGGCGGATTTTCCTCGAACTCCTTCACCGGTGTTTAGCCAGAATTGTTCCTCAAGCCAAGATGAAGAACCATTTCACCATGATATGCAGACCTTGTCATTGGATTCAGAGTGTGTCAAAGCTTCAAAGCACCCCGAATCAGGATCCGGTTTGGGTTCTGGTATTGAAACTGATGTCACTCTGGAGTCAACAACCGCGCAGGATCCATCAGACGTCCTTAGAATGTCTGTTTCCCCACACAAGGATAAATTAACTAGTAAGGATGCATACTTTGGTAGTGATTTTGTGAGTGGCGATCCTATTAGTTCAGGTGCTTCAAAAAGCCTTCATAAAGTGGTCGATAATCATGTCAAACAGAATGTAGAATTTGACGAGCAGAATGAGGTACAAATACAGCATATTTATCCTCAGCATGCTGTAGGTTACCATGTTCCCGTATCTCAAGTAAGAGGAAATAATAATTCCATAGTCCTCCATGGTCAACATGCCAAGAACTCTCCAGTTGAGATGAAGCAGCCACTGGTTCCTGTCCCTGGGGCCCTACCTCCTGTTTATGGAACTACTGCAGCTTACATGGCTCCTGGAAATTCAATTTATGCGAACTTCAGTTCATCTGGTTTGTATCCACAGTACTCTGGATATGCTATGGGCTCCTCATTTATTCCCCCACCATATCTGGCCGGATACCCACCTCATACGGGGTTTCCTTTGAATTTCAATGCTAGTTCAGGACAGAGTTTTAGTGGTCAGACTGCTGGTATTCCCACTGGGGAAAGCATCTCAAAAGGGTCTGTTATGCAGAACTTTAACAGATTTTATGGCCAACATGGACTCACAATGCACCCCACTTTTCCAGCTTCAGATCCTCTTTCATTGCAGTTCTTCCAACAGACTGTGCAAGATCCATACAGTGTCCCTCTGCAGTATAGCCATTTACGGAATGACCCAGCTACACCTGCTGCTGCTGCTTATTCCGGTGACCAGAAATATCAGCTACCTTCGAGCAGTAGTGTCAGCTTTCCAAGTGCAAGGAATGTGGGAATACCAAGTACGAATAGTTACCTTAGCAGTCTGACAGGCCTGGGATTTGTGCCTCAATTTCCATCATCACCTCTTGGTAGCCCAGTACTGCCAGAGTCTCCAGTTGGAGGCCCTAGTTTTATAAGACATTTTGATTTTGGATTTTCTCAAAGTTCCACCAGAAATGCTGGTAGTTATTCTAGGTGGAAAGGACAAATGGGGACTGATGGCATTAATGAACACAGAAAGCATTCTTTGCTTGAAGAACTGAGAGCAAGCCGTGCTAGAAGAATTGACCTCTCTGACGTTGTAGGTCGTATTGTTGAATTCAGGTAAATTTTTTCTGTTTCTCCTCTCTATATTATAGCCATTGTCGCCCGATAAAAGAAAAATCACTTATTATCATGTGCACTTCAGCACGGATCAACATGGGAGTAGATTCATACAACAGAAGTTGGAGAATTGTATCGTTGAAGAGAAAGAGTCGATTTTTAAGGAAGTTCTTCCACATTGTTCGAAGTTGATAACAGATGTCTTTGGAAACTATGTTATTCAGAAGGTAGCTTCTCAGTTTGTTTACCAGTGGAATAGTTTAGGTACCCATATGGGGTTGCACATCCTTCTTTGTGATTCAAGTCAAGTTGAGTTGTGATATTGTGTTTGCAGTTCTTTGAACATGGGACTTGTGAGCAGAGGAGGGACCTTGCAAGTCAACTATCAGGGCAGATGCCAACTTTAAGTCTACAAATGTATGGCTGTCGCGTTATACAGAAGGTCTGTGAATATTCTTAAGCTTAATCCATTATCTTAATGCCATTTTCAACTCCGCCCCCCTGTCACAGTCAATATATTTTTCATTCGGAGTTTGGAGATATTCATTTTCTCCGATGGGGTCATGTTCAATAATGTATGTGTTGATTTTTACAATATCAATCACGTATTGCGACATGACTATAGCAATTATCTCAATTCGTCGCCATCTCATGATATTTTTTTTGTAACTGTTGGTGGTTTTGGAATATTATCTCATTTCTCCTTCGTGTGAAGGTTGCAACAGGAAGAGCATCCAGCGTAAAACTGGCCACTTTGCTTATTGCACAAATATATGGTGTTAACTAATTTTGGACAATTAATTGACACTATAATCTTCATATCACCAACCCACCCCAACATAGTTGGGATTGAGGTGCAGTTGATGATTATGACGACGATGACGACGATGATGATTCATTTTCTCTTGTTCAAAAATATGCAGCCTTGCTTCTTTTAATCTTTTTTCTGCAGTCTTGATATGATATTTGTCGAGGTGGGATAGGCGGGCCCTTGGAGCTGGCTTATATTTCCTATTTTCCTTGCACAAAGAAATATGGATAATGATGATAATAGGAATTAATCATTGACGGTTTCAAATGTTAGCCGACCCCAAATCATTTTGGGACTAAGGCTTAGATGTTGTTGTTGTGTTGTAAAGAAATATGAATAATGATGATAATAGGAATTAATCTACATCAAATATATGATACAAGAAAGATTTAAGTAGTACTTTTGATACTCTTTTGACAGTCCGCTCCCACGCCTACAAGGCCGGCTTTGCATATGTGCAACTTACTAGGTATTTGCATGCTTAGGTGTTAACATATTTGTTATGGGTTCACTTGTTTTGAACCTATGAAGCACCCCACCCCTATTTGAAGGCACTTTATGCACTCTATAGTGTGTATTCATAAATCAGTGCCTGAAACCAATTTCTACTTCTGGAGATAATTCTGTTCTTTGAGTATAATTGGCATATAATCCACTACAGTAATATAGAAATTGGAAGTAACTTTTTTCTTTTTCTCATTCGACTACATAATTGGCCCGTTAGCTAGATCATTTGGCAATTAGCAAGTTGCAAGCATCTGTAGATAATTCTTCCGATCTTATTGCTTTTGCATAAAATCTGATTATTTGCACAATAATCATGGGGGAGTTCTCGGGTGTTTTTTTAGAATCTTTCGCCGAATTTGTTTTACGTGAAATGCATCGTATGAATGTGGAATTGGTCTTTTTGTTGTGGATGTACAACATCAGGCGCTGGAGTTCGTTGAAGTTGAACAGAAGACGGAGCTTGTACGTGAACTTGATGGGCATGTGATGAGATGTGTACGAGATCAAAATGGAAATCATGTCATACAAAAATGTATTGAATGTGTGGCAACGGAAAAAATTGATTTCATTATCTCTGCCTTCAAAGGCCAAGTGGCTTCACTGTCTACTCATCCCTATGGTTGCCGAGTCATTCAGGTATGTTGGTGCAAAAAACAGTACTCTGCATAATGATGTTTGCCATTGCCAATAAACTTTTTCTTAGTGTTGGTCAAAGGATTATTACTAAAGCATCTATCACTACTGTCGGTAAAAGGATGCTTTTGATTGTTTTACGTCAGATTGGTTAGTTCGTGAAAGAGACGCCTGATCCCTTATGTATTTACTGAATGCAAATTTGGTCAAATTCCTATTTTATTGGTTCAATTCCAGGTCTTTTGAATATGATGTTCGTCCTTTTTTTTTTGCATTCCCGACGAATTTTGCAATCCGTTTCTTTGCTACTGATACTGGTATTTTAAAAATATTTATTCTTCTTGTTGTTTTCATATGAGGTAGAACATTTTATGTCTTTTCCTTATGCAGCGATAGGATATGGTGATGAACAAACCAGCATAGTTTTTAACAATTAAGAAACTGAAAAGCCCAAACGCACATGTGTTCGAACCCAAAAGCATGTGGATCAGTTATGCAAAATTTGTTCTGGTCTGCATTTCTTTTGGTGAATTTGATCTGTCCTTTCTGATTTGTTTTCTTGAAGATTGTTCTGCTGTTCTTGGGATGTTCACTGCTTTATTTTCTTATTCTCAGGTGTAGAACCCTAAGTTTTCGTAAAGATTCACTGTAGTTTCATAAGATATGGGATGTTGAGGTTTTAATCCATATTCATAGCAGAGAATATTTGAATTTTTTTTTTCTCTTTGATGTTACATTCAACAATCAGCAGAGAATATTATTCTTCTCCATATTTTATTGTTTATTATGTCAATCCACCTAAAATTCTGATATTATTGGGACAATTTCTGAGAGATCATGAGAAGAATTTAGTAGAAGTTTGCGACAAGAATTGAGAAACTTTAAATGGTTGTTATATCTAATATGGAAAGCCTTGTATAGATAGGCTGAAGACCACAAATAGAGAAGTTGACGAGGTATAGTTTTTATGTAAAATTAGTTTCATTTTCAAGTTCGAAATGTCGCAAATTTTACGACGATAGAAAACATCCTTCCCTCTCCTTGCAGAGAATATTAGAGCATTGTTCAAATGACTTACGGTGTCAATCAGTAGTGGATGAGATACTGGAGTCTGCTTATGATTTGGCTCATGATCAGTATGGCAATTATGTCACCCAGGTATCATGTTTTCTACTATCGGATCGCACTGCACGTGTCTATGTAGGTAGCTCTGATGTTTTTTTTATGGATAGAAGAATTTTGTGGTCTTCTCATATCTTGGATGATTCAAAATTTCGGTAGTATAAAAACAATTCATATACCTACTGGTGGTGGTGGTATTGACAGCACATTTTGGAGAGGGGGAAACCATTAGAGCGGAGTCGGATTATCAGCAAATTGTGTGGGAAAATTGTACAGATGAGCCAGCATAAGTATGCATCAAATGTTGTGGAAAAATGCTTGGAGCTTGGCGATGCTGCCCAACGACAACTCTTGATTCAGGAGATTCTAGTGCAGTCTGAGGATAACGACGGTTTACTGGTAAGAATGAACGAACGAATGATAAAGACTTTAACTCAATTCAACTTTGATGGATGGTTATTGACACTATCAAGTTGTTTGTTCGTTTGTTAGTTTGTTGAACACACACTCACACACAAACACAGTATATATATATATATATAGGTTTATTTTGTTCTCCTTGTTCAACAAACAAAAAGTAAGGTCCTCCTTGGTGGTCCGGACGTTCTCTGTTTTGTTTTTTTTGTTGTGGTTGCTTGCTCTATCCTTTGGAACTTGCTTTTGTATGTGGTGCTTCTACCAATTCATGAAACACAGAAGTATTACCATATTTGTTGTTTAGGCAATGATGAAGGACCAGTTTGCAAATTACGTAGTCCAGAAGATTCTTGAAATTAGCAACGGCAAGCAGAGGGAAACTCTGCTTGACCGAATCCAGCTTCATCTTGTCGCCTTGAAGAAATATACCTACGGCAAGCACATAGTTGCTCGATTCGAACATTTATGCGGTGAAGGTGTGTCGATTCTTGTCTTAGTTTTTCTCCCTTTTATCTGTATCTGCCCTCTCTTCCGTTTGTATAATAATTTGAACAATTACAACAACAGATCTGCTGAGTGCAGTAATTGTTGATTTGTGTGCAGCAGCAGCAGATAGTGATGGAATTTCCTGAGCCTGGAGGAGTTCTACCATCTGAAATGGAAGTAGTGGCAGCTGAGATTATTTGCTGGTTGACCAATGAAAGCTATTTATTTTTTTAGGGGAGTGTAAAGTTTAATATTTATAGTTGGCAGTATATATTACAATATCTGAGAGAGTGATTGGGTGAGTAATCTACAGATATAATGCCAGTGTGGGTTCTGTCTCCAAAACGAAATTCCTTTTTAAGATATGGGTATTATCTGTTGATTGGTTTGAATGGTCACAGGGAGTCCTCATAAATAATTGGGTGAAACCATCATTTTTGTCTATTTTATAGTAGTTGTTATTTTTTAAAATATTAAGGTGGATTTTTTCAATTTTTAAATTATTTATTTTTCTCAAGAGTTTTTTGGGATTTTTTTAAAATTTTTTAGTTCTTAGAGTTATATTTAGTATTTTAGTTATACTACTTTTTGTTTTGTTTTTTTTGCTTTGAAATTTAGTTTTAAAGGGTCGACTCACGGTGAGACCAAGACTCGTACAATGTATAAAAAGTTGAGGGCTGTAAGAATTTTGCAAGTGGAGAAACCAAAAAAGAAAAAAGAACTTCCATCAGCAACTAACAGAAAAATCATGGGACAAACAACTAACATTTCAGGAGGGTGTATTACAATTTGTTTTGGTACAGCATAACTGATGTAGGTAGTTTTTGCAAATACTAAAAAGTGCTTCTATGTTTATCGATTGTTTCGTCTTTCATACAAGAAAATGAAATATCAATCTAATTATAAGACTCCATACATTTCCTGGAGATAAAACTAAAATTTCTTATCTGTTGGCATAAAACTAAAATGGTACCAACACTACCGCACAAAATGTTTGAATATCTGTATTTTCTGGAGATGAACAAGTTAAGACCTTCAATCCCTCCCTATTTTCATTGCCTGAAACTTGTTCGAATGAAGCACGTGTTTCATTTCAGCTTTGAAGATTGAAGTTTATTATCAGCAATGAATACATCTTTCCATGCTTCGTAGAACATCCAGGTGATGCCAGAAGAGGGCATGACTTTCAAACAACTCGCGGCCCAGCCTCTGTAAAGACCCATCACACCCTCTCTTCTGATTACTTCTGAGAGTGCGGCTGCCATGTGCGGTGGGCATTTGCCTTTCAGAGTTCCTACCATCAGCCGTTTTCTGGCAACTTCCAGAGGGTAACTAATTGTGCTGGCTGTCAAACCTGAAAAGCCTCAGCACAAAGCACACTGTCGGTAATTGTATATTCATTTATGTATCCAGCCCACCAAACGATTTTTTTTATTTTTACCAGAAAAAAAAAATGAGAGCTGAAACAAAAAATTCTTTTTACCAGAAAGAGCCCCAATTAAGAGCATCTCGACACGAGATAAAGATTCCTTTTTCTTAGATAAGCAGTATGATTTCTTCATTGTCTCGTACATGAAGTAGTAACATGTGCTGTAAGGAAGCATGCCGATCAATGTGGGTGAAAGCCCAGAGTAAAAGGCACCAATTCCACCATCACTGCACATCTTGCGTACTGCAATACTTAGATTTGGATATATATCAGGACTCACTGTCAATCTGTCCTGTGTAAGATAATAAAGCAACAAACAACCACATAAAAGAGATGAGTAATAATGAAGGTCACAAGTCTATTATTATGATCATAAAGAAAAAAAATCACAACGAACAAAAAAAAGAGGGGCTATATGTCGGGAAAAAAAATGAGTGCAAATACCTTTAAAACTTCTAGAGGATGACAGGCAAGGGTGCCAACAACTCCAGCAGCTGCACCAGCCACGGCAACAGGAGACAACCAGGACAGAGAAAAACTTAGACTGAGATTCCTCCCAATGTCCAACCTCGGGCTTCCAGTTAATTTCCACTTCTCTTGCGCTGACGTCACTGCTCGCTTCACATATTCAAATGTTCCCAGCTCAATTGCCTGCGTGGGAACTATGCGCAGCATGTTTATGGCATTACCAGCCCAGAGTCCTTGCCAACCCTGTTGTTCAATAATCTGAAAAAAACTACCACAAATGTGTTTTGATCCGACACCAACCACCATTCTTGTCCTGCATGTTTTGAATTATTATTATTATTATATGAGACAGACAACATAAGACCATGCGGTATTATGCAGACATGGATAATGTCAACAAAATTGAGTATATCAAGATCTCAAGGCATTATGATTCTTCAAGAACATCACATGTAAAATACTTAATGCTGGGGGTCAACTCCTAGAGTACACTAATTCCAACACTATGTAATCATGAAATCCTAATTCCAACCAGCTGCAGGTAGTGTAAAAGTATATGCACTTAATAACCTTTTCCCACCATGTAGTATATAACATCTGAATGAGAATCAGCAGGACCTACATATACAGGTGAGGTTAAAACTTGGATTCTATGAGAGAATATATGTACAGTGTTTTTGTGCAACCAAGAATCAAAAAGACAAAAGAAATGATGATACTAGCGAAACGAAGTATAGTTAAAGGAAATGTGCAGAACAGACAAATAGTATTCTGTTGACAGAAAATACTTGTTCAAAAAAAAAGGTAAAAGGACTCGAATGTGCCGTGTTTCAAAATCCAGCCAACCAATTTTCCAAAAGTATGCAAAACAAATAGGAAGCAAAGCCATCAACCTGATGGTTTCCAGAGGGGCAAGAATGGCTTTGGTCATAGCCCCTGCTAAAGCCCCACTAAGGAACTCACCAACTTCTCTAGTCTTCATCAAATCCTGAAGCGTCATAGCAATTTAAGTGAAATAGTCAAAACGCTGTTAAATAATACGTACAGTTCAAACTAACAGGGGGCAAGCCCATTGAACTTAAAGGGGTTCCCCAGAAGGCGTAATTGAACAGATATGCCACTTTGAGGAGTTGAAAAGCAAATTAAATTTAAAACAATGATGGAACCTGGATGCATAACTGAACAATATGGCAAAAGAGGTTGAAACAGGCAACAGTGGATATATATAAGAGGAGACCGACCTGAAGTGCTCGTCCAAGATCGGGAACACGCATGCGAAGATCGCAATGTGAAGGCTTTTTATGATAAAGAGGATGGAGTTGAAGCTGGAGATGTAATTCCTCTTTAGGTACCATCATCACTCCATGAATATCTTCCATAACGCAATAGCTATCCGTCTTCTGCAATTCAAAAAAAGATTAACAACAGAAAAGAAACCGACCAAAGAGAGCAATTTTGAATTCAGATGAACAGTTTTATAATCATGAAACGCAGAGAGTAGTGTTGTTACACTATATTTCTTATACGAAGCGGATAGAAGAAGGGGCTAAAATGGAGAGGAAATGTTAATTCATATAACGTACAGTAATGGTGGGCGCGGAAGAAAAAGATGAGAATTAAAATGCACAAAAGAGACGTGCCTGGTGGTGAGGCTGGGACTGGGCCGGAGTCTTTTGGGTCATCTGCGACAAAATGCAAATTTTCCCGACAACCAGCCACCGCACCGCTAGAGAGATAGAGAGATATTTATGTCTTAGATGTTTGTTGGTTCGCTGCAACCAGGGGTGTGCAAATCTAAATTTGGTGTGAAGGAAGAAAAAGGGAACTAAATGGTGTAATTAAACTCTAGGGTTTCTCAATGCACAGAGAATTCCTTTTAAATTTTATTTTATTTTTGAGGCTAGATTGCAAGATTGGGACCAAAAAAAAAAAGTTCCCAATCGGACCTACCAATCCGTTGTTCGGGTGTGGACCACAAGGTGACTTTATCAGTTTTTGGTCCGGATCTAGATCTATTCTCCGAATTAGGGTAATTCAACGAACTTTTATTAAATTAGTTAAATTACTTCATGAAGATTTTTATTTTGAATTTTTCGATAATTAGTCCACTGTGTTTTTACTCATATTTCATGTATTAGATACACGTAAAATTAATAGTGGTATCAGAGCCAACTTGTAAATAATTTAATTGTTTATGTAGAACATGTTTATATGCTTAATATATATTGTGTTCTGACAGTGGCGGATCTACACCTAAAATATTGGTGGTGCATATTCTTAATACATATAACAAACCCTAAGACAGTTCCCAAGCCCACACACGGGCGTAACATCAATAAAAACAATAGTCGTCGTCCCCGTGCCCATCCTGCGACGTCTCGTTATTAAGACATGTACCTGAATATACAAAAGGTATCCACCCCCGAAGGGTCAGCAAACAGTCAGTGTAAGTACGTTGATAACATGAATATGTATAAGGTGCGAAAATATATCATCATCACAATCAAAAGCATAAGCACTATCGTGTCGCGTCATTATTCCAGAATAATACTTATATCATATTTCAAAAACTTGACTAACAAGAGAATGGATGAGCAATTCACCGAATCTTTCACCTAGAACTAATAATGCTATACAGTTGCTACGAGAATTACCGATACGAATCGGAGAAATATTGAAACTCTACTAGTAGGTTTATTTTAATTAGGGTGTACAACCATAATTATAAATACACCTCATGGGTTACAAATCTATAAAGAAGTTGTGTTTGGAGTTTAGATCATTTGGAGGTCGTTTCAACCATTTCGGTTCAATAACGAGGAAGTCATACGATCCTAATTCATTAATAAAGGGATTTTGGGACTAAAAGTATACTTTTAAAAACTTATAAAAGTATTTTGAGGGTCAATCTAGGATTTTTATAAAATCAATTTGGGGCCAATGTGGAAGAATTGGAACGTTTGGTTAAAGTAAATTGTTTTAAAACCTAGGGGGTCAAATTGAAAATTATAAAAGTTACAATTAAGTCCAAAACTCTATCTAATTCTCAAATGCACCCCCCTCAACTCTTAAACTCTTTCATTTTTCACCCCAACTTTTAAAACTTACGTAACTCCCATTTTCTTCTCTTTTTTTTTCCCGGACATCATCAAACACTAGCACTCACTCTCAAAATACCTATCTACACATACACACACTGTTACACACACACTCGTTTTAGGGGGGATTTTTTTTTGTGGTGCCTGTACACCATCAGGCACACAGTGGAATCCGCCACTGTATTATGATTATATCAATAAAATAGAGATTTTAAACGATTAAACGAAGATTGTTTTTGCGAATTTTTTGTCCAGAACGATTTCTGCCGGAGTTTCAAAAAATCGGAACCAATTTACGAAACTAGTTTTAGTCCTCGTTCCTAAAATTTATTAAGGCGGTTAATCGAAATCGATTTATATATTTAAATATTATAAAATAGATAAAATTAAATATACTGTATGGTAACCCTAATAAGATATTAACACATCATTTTCCTTCATTCATATGAAGCTCTTCCCGGTGTTTGTGTGGGGGACTTGAGCTGATTAAAAGTATTATTTAATAAATAAGAATGAATATAATAATATTTATTGATTATTTGCGATTCTCGGTTTGGAACCGTCCAGTTATCGGTTTAACCGAGAATGGTCAACCTCCTAAAATACTAACCGAGAACCGCACCGAGAACCGTTAGTGCGGTTCTCGGTTAACCAAAACCACGCGGTTCCGGTTTGGTTCCGGTTCTATCCGAGAACCGAGAACCATTTAGATAGCCCTATTATCAGTTAAATAATCGAATGGCTTCGGTTCCTATTGTAATATCCGTACTTTCTATTTTGGTAATTTCTATTTTTGGTGTATGTTCATTTCGGCCGACTCGTTTGTTACTGTTTTGGAATTCTAAATCTATTTTGTTCTTGGAATTTTTCCATTTGGACGAGTTTCGGAGATGTTTTTACGTATTTTCGTCTTGAGCTATGTTTTATCGCATGTACGTTCGATTCTCGTAAAACTTGTTCGATTTCGTTATTTTCCTTTTTCCATGAGTTCGTATGGTCCAGTTGCTCATGTTGTGAGTTTCGGATTGTAAATCCGACGTTGTGTCGTGAATTTCTGGCGTTTGGGTCATTTTTATAAATTCTTATTATTTTGGGTGTCGTTGTTAATACTCGTTCTATACCGACCTTCGGGTGGCCGGAGGTATGTGATGATTGTGATCTTTGACTCGTCAGCAGAGAACTTTTGGGGTATCCAATGACCCTACCCTTGTATTTTCTTCCGGTGGTTGTCGAGCCATTATATTTTCTTTCTTAGATTGCAGGTTGGCCAACTTTCAGGCCTGAGTTACGGCCGTAAGTAACCATGCATTACGGCCGTAAACCTCTACACATTACGGCCGTAATGTCCCTTTCCTAACGGCCGTAACGATGTTGCGAAATCAGTTCAGTTGGATCTGAAATGCCATTACGGCCGTAACAGGTCACATATTACGGCCGTAATGCTGCCTAGTATAATAAACTGGGTAGCGGTTTTCCTTCTCATTCTTTCATTTATTTCACCTCCTTCGCGACGGGTGCGATTTTTCTAGCCTAGGGTTCGTCCGATTTCATCCAACCTCAGTTGAGAAGCAAGTTTGGGACATCATATCACACCCCTAGCATCAAATCATCTATTGTTCATCTTCAAATCGAGGTATATTTCTTTAGAACCCTAACTTTTGGGGATTTCGGGATTTTGATATGATTTTCTCCTTTGAAACCGATTTCTTCGATAAGTTGTTAGATTTCGATTACGTGGTCGTAATTCCTTGCTACCTATATAGTTCATCGGACTAAACTTCAAGGTTTTCACCGTTACTAGATTAGAATCGTTTATGACTTTGTAGTTACCGACGAATTATCCCAACGGGTAGAATTAGGATGGATTCTTACGTTTTTGCAATATTGAGATTGTTTGTATACCGTTATTGCGTTAGGAATGGATTTGTGAAGATTGTTCAGACCAGAACCTTCCCTTTCGCCGTTTCCTTCGCTTTATTTTATTCAAGGCAAGTACATATATTACAATTTGTTATGTGTCAAAGATCACAATCATCACATACCGGTTACCGGATACCCATGTATTACGTCTGGGGGTCGATACTAAGAGGTACTGCCACGGGTTACCGGTTGTGAATGTTTGTGATATTGTGATAAATTCTTAAACTGTTTTGAATGCCAATGTGATATTCCGGAATATGGCTTTTCAAATGCTTTCTAAATGAGACGACTACTTGCACTAGTTATTCGAATGCTAACCCCTTAAATGGGGAAATGCGTCTTATGCATTTCAGGTGTCGGAAGAGATGAGGAGCGGGCATGGGATATGCACGTAAAGGATGGTCTGGCATGATGATGAGGCTCAAGTCTTTATTTTATGCTATGTCATTGTATCTGTTTGGGTATTGGAGTTAGACTGATTACCTTTAAACTTGGTTAAAGTCCCGTGCGTGGGCAATGAATTGGTATTTGACTTATTCTTCATGTACTTCCATTAAAATGTTTTGGCCGAGGCCACGACCCTATTTTACTATGATGATTGTGTCTTTTGAAATTTCATTGTGGTTTATGTGTCACGTGTTAGCCTGGTAGACCTCATGAGGGTTCTACGGTGTGTAACATCCCTTACGTGATTTGGGGTGTTACATTTATGGTATCAGAGATTTAGGTTATGAATACCTAGGCTGTTGGTTAATTTTAGGTCTGTCAGTCGTGTCGTTAGAGTCAGTTGTTGAGCCTAGTATCATCGTGCTACCATCTCTTCGTGCGACCCGTGGCTGTAAGTCTCATCGAACTCTTATATTTTTGTAATTCATTTCCTTATGATGTTTGGAATTATGACTTGTGGTACCGACCCTGCAAATTGTGAATTTTTTTTTTCTGATCTTGTTCCTTTCATATCTTTTCTTCGGTATGTTGAGAGGTCGCGTCAGACCAGCTAGGGGGCGCGGCCGAAGCCATGGTCGTGGTGCAGATAATGAGGAAGCTCCGCTTTCTCAGTCTTCTGCAAGTTCGGCCTCTCATTCAGTGCCGAGCACTCTACCTCTGAGTTCTGACGGGCAGCAGAATTTGTCAGTCAGTCTAGATCAGCCGTCGGGGAGTAATGTCGACATGGGAGCTACTGCTGTTCTTCAGCAGTTGGTAGCTCAGCTTGGCCAGATAGCTAAGGGTGGACGCCAGAATCCGCCCCCAACACCTGAGGATGAAGCTAGTAAGTGGCTTCAGAAGGTGACTAAGATGCACCCTTCTCGTTTCACTGGATCTTCTGACTCCCTCGGTTTGGAGAATTGGCTTTTTCAGTTGGGCAGAACTTTCGATGCCATAGCTTGTCCCGATAACAAGAGGGTACATATTGCTCAGTACCTCCTGGATAAGGAAGCTGCGGAATGGTGGGAGGCTGTGGCGCCCACAGACCGCCCAGCCACTTGGGAGGAATTTAAGACTGCTATGGAAGCAGAATATTGTCCACCGCCAGTCAAAGAACGCAGGATTTTGGAATTAGTCACTGCTACACCTCAGGATGTGCCGATTTCTTATACCATCATCTCTTATAATCATCAGTTGGGATTCGTGAAAGATCAGGTGAGGACTGAGGCCGATAAGATCCGTTATTTCAATATGCACATGAAGCCGCATATCCGGCAGAGTATGGCACCGCTCATGTGTGCCACCCTGAAGGAATACCAGGATCGCGCTCTAGCGATTAAGATGGATGTCCCGGAATCAGAGTTGGGTTCCGAGGCCAAGAAACAGAAGACAGCTGGCAGTTTTTCAGCCGGCATGAGTGGTCAATTTTTGAAATCTCAGTCTGTTCCTACGTCTGAAAAGAGGCCGTTTCATAAGGCCGGTGGATCTCAGAGTAACCGTTCGGTCCAGTCTGTTGCATCTGGCGGCAGAGTTTGTTTTAACTGCAACCAATATGAACATTTGATGAAGGATTGCCCATTTCCTTTAGTTACTTGCTTTTCTTGCGGACAGACCGGGCACCGGGCAACTCATTGAGAGAGGGCTACCAGAGCCGCCAGAGCTCTGAGTACCACTGCCGTTTAGAAGGAGCTTAGCGTCGATCAGAAGACTCCAGCCACTCAGATTCCTCATAGTTCGGGCCGTGGTAGAGGTCGGGGTCAGCCGGACCGCCGAGCTGCGTCTAGTTCGGGCTCAGTCCATCCTCGGTTGTATCAGATGAGGCACACGGAGGAGGCAGACGTTCTGGTGGCGTCAGGTACCACTGAGATCCTTTCTCATCCAGTTTCGGTGCTTTTTGATTCGGGTGCTACCCACTCTTTTATTGCTTCGGATTGTGTGTGTCGTATTGGTATTGACTGCTTGTTCGAGTGTGAACCGTTTGTAGTGGGTATGCCTAGTGGGGATTGTATGGTTGAGAACCGGGAGGTTAGGGATTACCCAGTGAGGATTGAGAGTCGGGATTGGCCCTCGAATCTCATTGTTGTGGACCTTAAGGGTGAGGATTTGATCCTCAGGGATGATTGGTTGGATCGTCACGGTGCCATCATGAACTATCGGACTCGTACTATCTCGATAGTGGCTGAGGATGGCACAGAGCATACACTTGTTGGTTGTAAGCCGGGTAGATCGGGTAACGTGATTAGTGCCTTGAAGGCGGTAAAGCTTCTGAACCAGGGCTGTGTAGGCTACTGGTGTTACGCTTTGAAGGCGAAGGATGGTGGAATTGACATGTCGTCGATTCCAGTTGTGAATGAGTATCCTGACGTATTTCCGGATGACTTGCCGGGATTATCACCACGGCGGGAAGTTGAGTTTCCTATCGATCTAGAACCGAACGCGGCTCTTGTTTCTCGAGCGCCGTACCGTATGGCACCATTGGAGATGTTAGAGTTGAAGAAACAGTTGGGGGAGTTGTTAGATAAAGGGTATATTCGACCGAGCACATCGCCTTGGGGTGCGCCTGTACTTTTTGTTAAGAAGAAGGATGGATCGCTTCATTTATGCATCGACTATCGAGAATTAAACAAGTTGACCATAAAAAATAAGTACCCTTTGCCCCGGATCGATGACTTATTTGATCAGCTTCAGGGAGCGACAGTCTTCTCGAAGATTGATTTACGATCGGGCTATTACCAGTTGAGGATTCAGGATAGTGATATACCGAAAGCTGCCTTTCTGACGAGATATGGCCATTACGAGTTTATGGTTATGTCGTTCGGGCTAACCAATGCCCCAATAGTGTTCATGCAGTTGGTGAACAAAGTTTTTATCGAGTATCTGGACAAATTCGTAGTCGTCTTTATCGACGACATTCTTATCTATTCCCGGAGTCGGGAGGAGCACGTCTTACATCTCCGGACTGTGTTAGATATTTTGAGAGCTGAGCAGTTGTACGCGAAGTTCTCTAAGTATGAGTTTTGGCTCAAGGAAGTGATATTCCTCGGGCATGTGATTTCATCGGAGGGAGTTCGGGTAGATCCGTAGAAGATAGAGGCAGTAATGGCTTGGGAACCGCCGAGAAATGTGAAGGAAGTGAGGAGTTTTCTGGGACTTGCAGGTTCTTACCGTAGATTCGTCGAAGAATTTTCTAAGATCGCTAGACCGCTCACCCAATTACTCCAAAAGACTCAGAGGTTTGAGTGGACCGCAGACAGGCAGGACAGTTTTGATGAGTTGAAGAGACGGTTGACTACCGCACCCGTTTTAGCCTTGTCTCAGGGGAACGAGGGTTTTGTGGTTTATAGTGATGCCTCCGGCCTTGGACTTAGATGTGTCTTGATGCAGAGAGATAGAGTCATTGCTTATGCATCCCGTCAGTTGAAACATTACGAACCAAACTACCCTACGCATGATAGCAGCGGTCGTCTTCGCTTTAAAAATCTGGAGACATTATCTCTATGGATCGTCGTGTAAGATTTTTACGGATCACAAGAGTCTGAAGTACATCTTCAGTCAAAAGGAATTGAACATGAGACAGCGTAGGTGGTTGGCGCTAATTAAAGATTATGACCTCGAGATACTTTACCATCCGGGTAAGGCTAATGTAGTGGCAGATACGTTGAGTCGTAAGCCGATGGCTCTATAGATGTTAGAGGTACTCACACCTCAGAGAAGAATCCAGCGGGATTTGATTTGTCAGGATATCGAGGTTTGGGTTCAGAGGGTTCAGGGCCAGTTATGTGCGTTAAAAATCACTTCGTCCTTGGTTGATGATATCAAGGCGAGGCAATATGATGATCCATTTTTAGTCCAGTTAAGAGAGGACGTGAAGAAGGGGAAAGCCCCTGGATTTGTGGTTCAGGATGATGGAGTCTTGAGATTTCGCGGAAGATTATGTGTACCGAGTTATTTGGAGTTGAGACAGAAGATCTTGAGTGAAGCTTATACTACACCTTACTCAATACATCCTGGTACGAGCAAAATGTACAAGGATGTAAGGAGTAACTACTGGTGGAGCAATTTGAAGACGGATGTTAGCGAGTTTGTGGCGAAGTGTTTGACCTGTCAGCAGGTTAATATTGAGCATCAGCGGCCCGCTGGGTTATTACGACCACTTCCCATTCCGGAGTGGAAGTGGGAAGACATTTCTATTGATTTCATTACCGGTATGCCTAGGACTCGGACTGGAATGAACATGATTTGGGTTATTGTCGATCGACTAACCAAATCAGCTCATTTTCTGGGTATTAAGGACACTTGGGGGCCGGAGAGACTGGCACGAGTGTTATTGCAGAGATCGTGAGGTTACATGGGACTCCTAGGAGTATTGTTTCGGATCGAGATAGTCGATTTGTATCACATTTTTGGCAGGCTGTTCATCGGGCTTTGGGGCCTGAGTTGAGACTCAGTACATCCTACCACCCTCAGACAGACAGGAAGTCAGAGTGGACGATTCAGACGCTGGAGGATATGTTGAGAGACTGTACTTTAGACTGGAAGGATGATTGGGAGTCACACTTGCCACTGATCGAGTTCACGTACAACAATAGTTGGCACACCTCGATCAAAATGGCACCATTTGAGGCATTGTATGAGAGGAGGTGCAGATCAACGATGTGTTGGGATGATACGTCCGAGTTTGTTGGTACCGAACCAGATATGGTAGTTGAGACGAGAGAGAAGATTGCTTTGATTCGTGATAGATTGTTGACATCCCAGAGTCGACAGAAGTCTTATGCCGACACGGGCCGCCGGCCGTTGGAGTTTGAAGTGGGAGACCATGTATTACTTAAGGTGTCGCCGACACGGGGAGTTTACCGCTTCGGCCGGAAGGGTAAACTTAGTCCAAGATATATTGGACCATTCGAGATTTTGGAGAGAGTTTGGAGAGCTTGCATATCGGTTAGGCTTGCCGCCGTCCCTGAGTCACGTGCATAATGTGTTTCATGTTTCCCAGCTTAGGAGGTACGTACCGGACCCTAGCCATATTATTTATTTTGGAGAGATTGAGCTGGGGCCCGACATTACTATCGAGGAGAGGCCGTCAGATTTTAGAGCGTCGGGTGAAGCAACTTAGGCACAAAACTATTCCTTTGGTTAAGGTACAGTGGTCAAGACATGGATCTGAGGAAGCCACGTGGGATATGGAAGAAGATATGAAGTCGAGATACCCCGAGTTATTCGCGTTGTAAGTTTCGGGACAAAACTTATTTTTTAGGAGGAGAGAATGAAATATCCGTATTATCTATTTTTGGTAATTTCTATTTTTGGTGTATGTTAATTTCGGCCGACTCTCTTGTTACTGTTTTAGAATTTTGAATCTATTTTGTTCTTGGAATTTTTCCATTTGGACGAGTTTCGGAGATGTTTTTACGTATTTTCGTCTTGAGCTATGTTTTATCGCATGTACGTTCGATTCTCGTAAAACTTGTTCGATTTCGTTATTTTCCTTTTTCCATGAGTTTGTATGGTCGAGTTGCTCATGTTGTGAGTTTCGGATTGTAAATCTGACGTATCGTGAATTTCGGGCGTTTGGGTCATTTTTGTAAATTCTTATTATTTTGGGTGTCGTTGTTAATACTCGTTCTATACCGACCTTCGGGTGGCCGGAGGTATGTGATGATTGTGATCTTTGACTCGTCAGCAGAGAATTTTTGGGTATCCAGTGACCCAACCCTTGTATTTTCTTTCGGTGGTTGTCGAGCCATTATGTTTTCTTTCTCAGACTGCAGGCTGGCCAAAATTCAGGCCTGAGTTACGGCCATAAGTAACCATGCATTACGGCCGTAAACATCTACACATTACGGCCGTAATGTCCCTTTCCTAACGGCCGTAACGATGTTGCGAAAGCAGTTCAGTTGGATCTGAAATGCCATTACGGCCGTAACGGGTCACATATTACAGCCGTAATGCTGCTGAGTATAATAAACTGGGCAGCGGTTTTCCTTCTCATTCTTTCATTTCTTTCACCTCCTTCGCGACGAGAGTGACTTTTCTAGCCTAGGGTTCGTCCGATTTCGTTCAACCTCAGTTGAGAAGCAAGTTTGGGACATCATATCATCACCCCTAGCATCAAATCATCCGTTGTTCATCTTCAAATCGAGGTATATTTCTTTAGAACCCTAGCTTCTGGGGATTTCGGGATTTTGGTATGATTTTCTCCTTTGAAACCGATTTAGCTTCGATAAGTTTAGTTCATCGGACTAAACTTCAAGGTTTTCACCGTTACTAGATTAGAATCGTTTATGACTTTGTAGTGACCGACGAACTGTCCCAACGGGTATAATTAGGATGGATTCTTACGTTTCTGCAATATTGAGATTGTTTGTATACCGTTATTGTGTTAGGAACGGATTTGTGAAGATTGTTCAGACCAGAACCTTTCCTTTCGCCGTTTCCTTCGCTTCATTTTATTCAAGGCAAGTACATGTATTACATTCCATTATGTGTGTTACGGTTTCGATATGAATGATGAATCTTGATATTTTGGGTGTGTGAGTTACTTGTTCCTTCCACACGGAGCGTTCGACGGGACGTCTGGGGGTCGATACTAAGGGGTACAGCCGTGGAAGTGGACTTGGGTGCGTGTGTGGTTGAACTTCCACCCGGAGCGTTCGACGGGGCGTCTGGGGGCCGATACTAAGGGGTACGGCTGCGGAAGTGGTTTCCCACCCGGAGCGTTCGTCGGGGCGTCTGAGGGTCGATACTTAGGGGTACGGCCGGGTTACCAGTTGTAAATGTTTGTGATATTGTGATAAATTCTTAAACTGTTTTGAATGCCAATGTGATATTCCGGAATATGGCTTTTCAAATGCTTTCTAAATGAGATGACTGTGTAAATCGTATCTGTATATAATGTAGTGTAAGTGTGTACTTTCACTAGCTATTAGAATGTTAACCCCTTAAATGGGGAAATGCGTCTTATGCATTTCAGGTGTCGGAAGAGATGAGAAGCGGGCACGGGATATGCACGCAAAGGATGGTCTGGCATGATGATGAGGCCCGAGTCTATATTTTATGTTTTGTCATTGTATCTATTTGGGTATTGGAGTTAGACTGATTACCTTTAAACTTGGTTAAAGCCCCGTGCGTGGGCAATGAATTGGTATTTGACTTATTCTTCATGTACTTCCATTAAAATATTTTGGCCGAGGCCACGGCCCTACTTTACTATGATGATTGTGTCTTTTGGAATTTCATTGTGGTTTATGTGTCATGTGTTAGCCTGGTAGACCTCATGAGGATTCTACGCCGTGTAACGTCCCTTACGTGATTTGGGGTGTTACAGCTGAGCTATCAATGAAATTTACCACATTGTTTTAATTAAATTTGTGTTTGGTAAATATTACCCCCTCCATCCACAACCTATTTGCCACAATTTCCTTTTTGATCCGTCAACAACCTCTTTGTCATTTCTATTTTTGGTAATACAATTAAACTTCGATAAAGTAATACCCGATAAACTAATAAGCTCGCCTAATTAATAAATTTTCTTGGTCCTAATTTGGAACAGTGGAGTAAAGTAATATTTTTGCCAAATGCATAAGATAATAAAAAATAAATAAATCCTTAAAGATCCAATAAAAATATAAAGTAATAATCTTGAGTTTCATATATATATATATATATATATATAACACAATATTATTATCTTTTAAATATGCATCTATACTTGGCATTTTTTTTTACGTAAACCAAAACAAATTTTATCCTTAACTTTGTGTAGAGCATAACAAGTTCTGGTATATTTTGATCATGTTGTATCAAGTAGTTGTTTAAGGTATTTAGGGGATGCTTGGTAAAATAAGAAGGAATGGAAAGGGAATGAGAAAGGGAATGGAAAGGAATGATACCCATACCACTCAAATTGTTGGGGTATGGGGGATTCCTCATTTTGGGGGAATTAGAGTCATAGTAGTGTAATTCCAAGTACACACTATGACTTTAATTCCCATACCTTACTCCCCAAACCCCTCAACCAAGCATCCCCTTATTGTTTGTAACGCTTCCTTGGATGACACATGAACAACGCTGCTATCATCTGGTTCAGAATCGTTCTCATCATTATTGTTCATCATCATATAAATTTTATATGTAATAATTTTTAAAATAATAAATATTCATTTATTGATAAACAAATAAAATATTCATTTATCGATAAATCAATAAAGTCGCTAAATAAATAATTTTTTTACATGACGTTAGAGAGGTTTAACTGTAGGCCCACACAACTTAGTCGATTTCCACTCACAAAAATGTGGCTCTTATTCCACTAACAACACTAACAGCCCTTTAGTCAATTGAGCTTATTAAAACCCGTGTCAGCCAAAACATGACAATAATGTGAGTGTTCTTTTAAAATATTTTTAAGATATAAATATTACTCCCTCCGTCTCATTAAGCTTGGAACGTTTGACTTTTTTTTGTTAAACTAACAACACTTTGACCATGATAATTTATAATTTTATAAATATAATCATAAATTTTGAAAAATATATTTCATGATAAATCCATTTCTATTAATATCACATCATAACTAAATGTATCTTTTCATAAATTTATGGTCAAAAGTAAACAAAGATGACCAGAAAAAAGCCAGACGCGCCAAGCTTAACGGGACGGAGAGAGTAATTTTTAGTATTTTCTATGACGTGAGCTTCTAAAAACTATAGTAATGCTGATTCCAAAATTTGTTGACAGTGAATAATAAATTTTAAAACAATTGCTTTTTTCATCTACCAAACATTATCAAATTTAAAAAAACATCAAAAATTGTTTTTTTTTTTAAATTAAGTAATACCAACCGGGACCCTAATCAGATCGGATCTATTCTAGTCCATTACGTAGTTTTCCCTTCCTCATATTCTTTTCTCCGTGCCCACCAACACTGAATATATGCCTACTCGTGAAGAAATTGAGTTTATTGAGATAATAAAAAAGGTATTTTTAAAGTTTATTTTGAATTGTGAAATTTTATTATTTTTTAATTTTTCACTTTTTTTTTATACCGAGATTCCAAGCTTACACCTGACTAGTCCTCGGGATAACAGCCCCGGCCCCACAGTACTGCTACCAGTTAAATCGCGAGATGTGTATCTGGCTCACATGTTCTTAAATATCCTCAACTACAGCGCACAAGGATTCATCCCTCAAGTGATTTCTCCATGCTGGACCCCCTCAAATCCAACCGCAGGGTCCCACCGAGATCTGGCCTCCCACACTGCCGCTTGAAGCTCTCAATATTTAATTATTCCATCAGCGTACCCCAGAGGGCTATGACCTAATCCTTAGTCAAAGACTAAGGGATCATTGGGCTTGAGAAATCAATTCCAAAATGTTGCCACTAGGAATTGAACTCGTGACCTCCAACTAAATTGAAGGTCAAGTGGCCAACTGCACCAAGTTCCTTTGTCTATTAATTGACACTCAAAGTTAGATGAGGAAGAGAAAGCAAAGTTAGATGAGGAAGAGAAAGCACGACTACAAAAGATGGATAAAGAAAATGAGAAGGCGATGACTCATAAGAAGAATACAATTGCCAAGACTAGCAAGGTTATATATTTGGGACTCCCTCCAAAATCATCACACCTGTTTGAGGAGAAAACTAAAGACAGCAAATCAATTGTATTGATAACAATGAATAGAGGGGCCTTTATATAGGCATTACAAAGAGAGTCCTTCCATACATAGGATTCCTAGTTAAGGTAAGACATCTAACAGGATCCTACTACTTATGGAATAGTCTAGAACTTTCCATAACTCTTATCCCACTACAACTAGTATTAGGTAAGACACCAATACGGGAAGGATTTCCCGGAACACTCCCCCTGTGTCGAACGCTAATACTAATATGGTGCACAAGGTGTTGCCTCGGTAAAAAACCTTTCCAAGTCAAATAAAACCCCGTGGGAAAAACAAAGACTTTGGTGAGGAAAAAGAGCGCAACGCACCAACTACAAATGTCAGAATCATGTGAAGTATACTCCCCCTGAGGTATACATGACAGCTCATTCCGTCGAGCTATCATTAGTTGAGCTCGGATAATCGACACATGCCGATGCTTCTCACATGTTTCTCAAATGTAGATTTCGGCAGAGACTTAGTGAACAAGTCTGCGATATTCTCATCGGAACTCACTTGTTTCACTTCGATATTCAGCAATTTCTGCTGCTACTGATTATAAAAGAACTTCGGCGCGATATGCTTGGTATTGTCACCCTTTATGAAACCTAACTTCATCTGCTCAATGCATGCCGCATTGTCCTCAAAGATGCAAGTAGGGGTTGCTGTAGTGGGATCTAATCCACACGTTCCTCGTATATGGTCTATGACTGACCGGAGCCAAATGCACTCCCTTACGGATTCGTGCAATGCAATTATCTCTGCATGGTTCGAGGAAGTAGCAACCAGGGTCTGCTTGGTAGATCGCCAAGATATCGCCATATTCCCAACGGTGAACACATAACCAGTTTGGGAACGTCCTTTATGCGGGTCAGAGAGATAACCGGCATCAGCAAATCCAACTAACGTGTTGTTAGGATTCTCTGCATAAGGGGTAAGCTTGCTCGCATTAGCACTCCTGGTAGTCAAGTTACCATGCTTAGCTGCAATATCAGAGGAAGATCGACGGTCGGTATGCATCGTCTTAACCTCAACAATTCCTTTCGGAATATCGCTCTCTCTTGCGTAGGGAAAGAACAATCCAAGGTCACTGGAGCCTTTCAAGTATCGAAAGATGTGTTTTACTCCATTCCAATGCCTTATCGTGGGAGCGGAGCTAAATCTCGCTAACAGATTCACAGAGAATGCGATGCCCGGACGAGTACATTGAGCCAGATACAACAACGCACCGATTGCGCTAAGGTACGGTGTTTCTGCTCCAAGGACCTCTTCATCCTCCTCTTTGGGACAAAACGGATCCTTGTTCATTTCCAGACTTCGACCAATCATGGGGGTAGCAAGAGGATGTGCCTTGTCCATGCTAAATAGCCTGAGCATTTTGTGGACATAGGCAGACTGATGAATGAGTATGACATCATCTCGATGTTCTAGCTCTAAGCCCAAGCAGAATCGAGTCCTCCCCAGATCTTTCATCTCGAATTCGGATTTAAGGTAGCGGGCCGTTTCATTGACCTCATCTATGGTACCGATGACATTCATGTCATCTACATAGACGGCTACAATCACGAATCCTGTATCTGTTCTTTTCACGAAGATGCATGGACAGATGTCACTGTTCTCGTATCCCTTCCCAACCAAGTATTCACTTAGGCGGTTGTACCACATCCTTCCGGATTGTTTCAACCCATACAGTGAACGACGCAATTTCACAGCGTAAGCGCTCCGTGGTTTAGAGCTACTTGAATTGGGCAATGAAATCCCTTCGGGGACTTTCATATAGATATCCGTATATAGATCCCCATAAAGATACGCTGTAACCACATCCATAAGCTGCATGTTCAGTTTTTCGGACACCACCAAACTGACTAGGTAGCGGAAAGTGATGATGTCCATAACGGGAGAATACGTCTCCTCGTAGTCAATGCCAGGGCGCTGCGAGACGCCTTGGACAACTAGTCTCGCTTTGTAACGCATGACCTCATCCTTATCATTGCGTTTACGAACAAAGACCCACTTATGTCCAACTGGTTTAACACCCACGGGTATTGGCTCGATACGGCCAAATACCTCACGTTTAGCCATTGAGTCTAGTTCAGCCTGTATTGCATCTTTCTATTTCGGCCAATCGGCTCGTTGTTGACACTCAGCAACCGAGCGCGGCTCAGCGTCGTCGTCTTCAATAATTTCTTGAGCGACGGAGTAGGCAAAAGCATCATCGACTAGCATGGACGACCTATCCAATAGTACGTATTCACTCGTACATTGCATCGAGATTTCTTTATTTTCTGACATCAACAAAGTTTCCGACGCGTCCGTCGATTGTTCCATTGTTGATTCGAGGACATATTCGTAGTCAGAGATAATCTCGTGTGACGGAGTCACTGTGTCGATGATGAGAGGATTTTGTGCCTCCGTTCCTCTTCTCTTTCGAGGTTCGGTATCCTTTCTACCCACTGGCCTCCCCCTCTTTCGAAAGGTGGATAAGAGCAGTGCGGCCGCCCCACCACTAAGGTTGACGCGGGGCATCATTCCTTTGGGCGGCCGAACCTTGCCCTATAATCGGGACTTCTAACCTTGGCAGAACATTCGCAGGGAATGGTAGATCTTGTCACTTTCGCAGATCGAAAGTCGCCGGGCATCAAATCCGCAACTTTCTGAAGACTGAGAATACGTTGCACTTCTAGCTCGGATTGAGCTGTGCGGGGATCTTGATGAGGCAAGGAGGGAGCACACCAGACAATTTTCTGGAGTTCAACTAGAATCGTTCGATTCCTCTCTCCCCCTAACGACGGGAAGTTTGTCTCATCAAAGTGACAATCTGCAAATCTTGCAGTAAACATATCTCATGTCAAAGGTTCCAAATAGCGGAAAATTTTAGGCGATTCATAGCCAACATATATACCTAATCGTCTTTGCGGACCCATTTCAGTACGATGTGGAGGCGTAACTGGCACATAGACTGCACAACCAAAAATGCGTAAGTGTGAAATATCAGGCTCATATCCAGTTACCAACTGGTACGCACTAAACGGTTGATTGGAAGTGGGTCGAAAGCGAATAAGTATAGCCGCATGCAAAATTGCATAACCCTAGGCAGAAATCGGCAAGTTGGTGCGCAATACCAATGCTCGGGCGATAAGCTGTAACCGCTAAATCATAGCCTCGGCAAGGCCATTCTGCGAATGAACATGGGGGACGGGATGTTCAACTTCAATCCCAATCGACATGCAATAGTCGTCAAAATACTTTGACGTAAACTCTCCAGCATTGTCCAATCTTAATGACGAGATTGGGAAGTCGGGGTGGTTAGCCCGTAACTTGATGATTTTTGCTAGGAGTTTAGCAAATGCAGCATTTCTCGTGGATAGCAGAGCGACGTGTGACCATCGCGTCGATGCATCAACCAGAACCATAAAATATCTGAATGGTCCGCACTCTGGCTGAATAGGTCCACATATGTCCCCTTGAATTCTTTGTAAGAAGCGAATGTTTTGTGTTGAGTCTTTAGCAAAGGACGGAGAGGGTATCAACTTTGCTAATGAACAGGCTTTACAAAACGATTTATGGGCATTAGAAATTACCACGGAAGCCTCGGGATTTACGATAGATGCACCGTCAACCTTGTCAGGGCGTGCGATCTTTAGTCCCGGTGATACGATATCAAGCTCACTCACATCAATGCCGATATCGAGTGGTGCTTCCAATCATTTTCTGGACTTGAAAAACGGATGACCATGTGAGTTTTTGAAAATGCGAATCATCATGTCGCGTCCAGGGTGACCGAGTCGGTCATGCCATAGTTGGTATGCTTCGGAATCACATAGTTCGTGACTCACAGCATAGGATTCAATAACCCTTATTGTAGTCTGGTATAAACCACTACTTAGACTCATAAGTTTCTCGAGAACGCGGCGTCTTCCGCATTCTGCCAGAGTAACACACAAAAATTCTGTCCCATTCTCACAATGTGTATCAAGGTGATAACCGTTGGCACGGATGTAACACCCCCAATTCCTTTTGGGTTATTACAGTGCCGTGGACCCCACGCCAGGAGATCCACCAGGCGAACATGATTAAAATACGTTAAATTAAACAACAAGGGAAAATCATAGTCCCTACCATGATATCCAACACAATATTCCGATAGGGAATTTCAACGACAAAAGTGGCCTACATGGCCAAAATGAAATACAACAACATCCACGAACATCTGTTCGGGTAATACAACACGACAACAACTGACAAGACTGGAGTACACTCCAACTGACTGACCAACGATGAACAACTCGGACTAGTATCGCTCGAATGCCTCGTCGCCATCATCATGCCCCTGTGTCTCAACTCTCTCCTCGCAAGCACCTAAAACATGAAAACATGTTCCGCCCCACGGTCGGGTCATCCATATAATGAATATCAAATACATGTATAACATGATATGCATCCAAAGGCGTAATGAAACGATAATGATAATAATACGAGATGCTCACAAACCAATGTAAGAACCGAGCATTCGTGAAATACTATGCCCACGGCATACTATTAATAATTGCTCAACAAGGTTAGAACATAAGTGCCCAACGGCGAATCATAATCACAGAGTACCACAATGAATTACACGACATGAATCAAACTAGAACCGAATTAATTATGAATCACAATGCCCGAAGGCTCCAATGAAATTACCAAGACAATCACAAAGGCCTTAAAGACACTCAAATTAAGTCACAAATATCACAATCACATGAAGTCAAACATTGAAGTTGTTATTGATTAGGGCGAAGCCACGGCATGAAAACCGTATCACAATTAGGGAAGCCACGCATGAAAACCGTATCACAATTAGGGGAAGCCACGGCATCCAAAGTATCACAATTAGGGCCGGCCACGGCATGAAAACCGTATCACAATTAGGGCGAAGCCACGGCATGAAAACCGTATCACAATTAGGGGCCGAAGCCACGGCATCCACCGTATCACAATTAGGGCCGGCCACGCATGAAAACCGTATCACAATTAGGGCGAAGCCACGGCATGAAAGCCGTATCACAATGAATGATAGTGTCTGCCTTGAGTCGGCCAACACGATGATGGTAACACACGGATAGACACCGCCCTGACACCCCAAATTAACACCTCGATTGCCTTAAAACGCCAACCGACAACAATGATGCAATGGATGATTCAATACCTCGATTGCCTAAAACGGCCAATCGACAACAATGATACCATAAATGATTGAACACTTCGATTTGCCACGAGAACGCCAATCGATAACAATGACACGATGAATGAGTGAATACCTCGATTGCCTTAGAAAGGTCAATCGATAACAATGATGCAAATGAATGATTGAACATTTCGATTTGCACGAGAATGGCCAATCGATAACAATGATATGAAGGATGCCTCGGCACCTTTAATCGATTACCGATTTACGGCGAAGGCGAGAGATGAATAAGCCAATGCCTTTAATCGGCCTGTGCAGTTTTAATGACAATCCCAACAGAATAACAATGATCTCAACGATGTCTTTAATTGACATCTATATTAACAACAATCGATACATCGATACCGCGAACCGCCACCGACAATGACATTAATAATGAGTATCACAATGCCTTGAACCGCCGTTAACGAACAACAATGAACATTTGGCAAAATTGCGAAAGGTATCGTATCGACGATCTCTTGATATCAATGAATTCATGAAGAGACTAAGTCTCGGAATGATACAACACATTCATACGCATATATGATAACATTAATCTCATTGACTAGTACAAGTATAAAACTTGCCTCAAACCGAAGGCGATGAATTCCTTCCACGAACAACGAACGGCGTCCTCCGATAAACACAAGTACTCGAACCACCTTGAATGAAATACAATTCGCTCAATAACACAATATCAATCGAAATCAACATAACGACCGAAAGAAACTCTTTGAGGCATTTAATCGAACACTAAATGTTCAAAGTTCCTCAAGAGCCTAAAATCATCAATCGGGTTGAATGAATCGAAAATATGGATATACAATCCATAGAACACGATTAATAATGTTTACTAACATCAACCGATTCATCAAAATCGGACTAGAATCGAAATCAAGAACAAATCTCCAAAAAGTCAACTTGAAAGAAAATCAAGAAATATACCTTGATTCGACGAAATACTCGGATTAGATGATGATATAATCGATAAGGATCCTCAAAACGCTTAGAAATCGAGTGGAATCGACCAAAACTCCATTTCCCGATTTTCCGCCGCCACCGCACCCGAGTGAAGAAATGTGATAAAAATGAAGTCCGGCAGGCCATCGCTATATATGGCCGACAAATACTGGCCAGATCGCAGGCCTTACGGCGTAACCAGAATCGTCAAACTCGCCTGGGCCTTGACCGCTTACGGCCAGAATCCGATGTGGCCTTACGGCCAGAATCTAAGACTTACGGCCAGAATCGGCAGGGTCCTTACGGCCAGAATCGCATTCGCCGTGAAGCCTGGCACCCGTCTGGCCAGAATCTCGCCCTTACGGCCAGAATCGCATTCGCTGTGCCATGCCTCGCTGAGCACGCACGGCAGAATCGCACCTTACGGCCGTAACTCGCCAGTGCCCGCCCGGCCTCGGCTGTGGCCACTCCGACGCCCGACGACCCCAAACCCGAACTCAATACGAATCGAAGATATGGTTACGACGTACTCGCAAAGACGAATCCAAGCCTTAAGAGAATACACGATTCCGACCACCCGAAGGCTCGAAATTCGACAACGGAAAGTAATTACCCCAAACTTTGGGAAATTACGAAAATGGCCCAAAACGTCCGAAATGCACGATACACGATCGAAACACCAAGCCAAAGCTCACAACATGAATAATAACATTAAATGAACTTACGAGAAACTCGAAACGACAGTTTCGGACGAGGTTCGCAAGAATCGAACTCAAGTGCGGAAAAGCCGCTTAAGAACACGGATCTCAACAAAACGATACCGAAACGAACTCGGATGACAAAAAGTGCAGAATTAATCATTCTCAGAATGACGATACGGTCATGAGCGAGTCGTCAAAACAGACTTCCGCCAAAAAAAAAAAAAACAATTACCGAAAAATCGAAATTACGGGTATTACAACGGATGTCCCTAAAACTTAGCAAGGTTCGGTTTGCTCTTGGGGCATAGAGAGCATTTGTGACATTAATATGCGTACTATTAGGTAGCAAGAAATGAGCAGGTCCCCTCCCTTGAATTACTTGGGAGGAACCAATCATTGTTGTCACTGAGGATATGTATGGCACAATATCCTTGAATATTTGCCTATTCCGAAGAATAGTGTGGGTTGTTCCACTATCAGCAAGGCACTCAATTTCGTCACGAGACATCTACAATAAGACATGAAACTCGATTAGTCTTGTGATGAAAGACATAGTGAAAACTCATTAACTTCGAGTTTGGGGAAATTCGACCAAGTTGGTTAGGATCAAAGTTAGCACAATCGCTGGAAATAATTTCCGCGCAGCTTGACCTTTGTTCACTAAAACAGCAATAACTTCTTCGTTAAGAAGTCTATGGACGAACGGTCAGTTGTTCTGAAAACTAGACTTCCGTATCTTTCTGTCCATAGGTCGTGCACTTTCTGGATCATTAAACTCAGATCTCAGTGCTCGTTTTAAGTTGTTATTTTGGTATTTCCCTATTGTTGAGTGATAGAGCAAGGTTGAAACCTTTTTCAAAGGCATTATTGTTGATACAATACTATGGAAATATGGCCATAGAAGCGTTTAAATACTTCAAAACGCATATTGGTGTTCGATTTATATCTCGGCTAATGATCCTTTCGGTAACTTCAACTTGGTAGACTTGCAGAGAAAGTAGGAATGTCGGTACAGCTAAGGCTGTTTAAAAACCACTGATTCCGTTTGAACTTTCAAAGCATAAACAAATACCAAGGAGGATGCGCCTAGTCTTGATCAAAAGTTTTGATGAAATCCTACCAATGTATCAAATTTTAACCAAGCAATTCATTTACTGAGCAATTGTTTTGTGATAAACCAAACATGCTTTCGAAGGGAAAAATAAAATTCGTCTTTGCACAATCACAACAATTAAAAGAATTTTATTCATCATGGAACTTTATTACATTCATGAAAATCCAAAGAAGTTCTCGAAAACTAGAAACAAGACAAAACATAACCAAAGCGTAAAACTAGTCAAACTACAATGATCTAGTCAAAGTCGGCAACATCCATATGTTGATCTTTGTCCGCAATGGTGAGAGGAGGGATCTCAGTCTGGATATCAGTATGGTTCACCTCCGTATTCTCATTATCTTCTTCCATGTAATTTGACTCTTGAGTCAAATATTGTTTAGAGTGCTTGTAGTAAGCTTGGATGTTCTTTGGCGCTTTGAAATTGCGGTAAGTATGCTTCTTCGATCCGCAAGTATAGTAATTTCGGCCTTCCTTTGGAGTGGTTCCATTCCCGGCGGCAGGAGGCGGTCCACGTGGTTGGGTTCCACTAGGTCTCGTGGCCGAGCCACCTTGCCTCTTCCACACATTGGAACGACGACCTCGTCTTTTCCCTCGCTTGCTCGAGTCATGCACCCGTGATGCTTGCAAAAACTGAGTAGCGTTGCCTTTTCTATTTTGTCGTGGTGCTTTCCTGTGGGTAGCCTGATTCACTTCCGGAATCGGCTTCGTACCAGCTGGGCGCGCATTGCTATTGAGAATAATCTCATGGTGCCTTTCTTTTTTCGCGAGGTGGGAGATAAGGTCACTAAAGTTCTTAATTCTCCCTTCCTCATAGGCAACGCGTAGCTGATGAGCAATCACACTTGCTCCCACGGGAAACGTGTTAAGAGTCTTCTCGATCAAATCTTGATCAGACTTCTTGACACCACAAAAACCAAGATCAGCGCGAAGATCGATGATAGCTTGATTATAGGCTTCCACATTCGCATAATCCAAAAATCGGATTTGCTCCCACTGAAGTTGCAATTCGGGAAAGCGCTGATCATGCACATTATTGAATCGTTGTTCGAGTGTATCCCATAGTTCTTTGGGGGCTTGCAAATTCATATAACACTTTTTCAACAACGGATGTATATGTCTACGTAAGTACATCAGTGCATTAACCTTGGTTTCCTCGCTCGGTTCTTGAGCGGTAGGCTCGTTAGAGGGAAAGATGGTGGTGGTAAATCTCTTACTGACGAACACCAAGCGAACGTCTGAGACCCACCTATGGTACTCCTTACCAGCATGGTCAAGGATGTCGAACTCCGGATGAACATTGGAGCTTTGTGCCATCTACAAGATATAAACAAGAGGAAGTTAGTCTTGTTGGATTTTCAGTGACAATGTAAACGGTCACAATTGATGCTTTTAAAAGCGTGTAACATAATCGTTACTCGATTTACTTCCCTTAATTGTTGTTTAGTAAAGTCGACAAAAAAAACGGCGATATCAGATCGCACCCAGATACGTGGTGTATGCAACAACCACAAGTATCGAATTTTCAACAATTCCGTGACTCCCCCAGGACCGTCACACAGTTTTCTTCGACACGCAGAGATATCGACTTCTCTCGCGGTCTCATCCACCGCAAAGTAGCGTGGAAGATAAAGAACCCAAAACCCGTGTCCCCAAAAGAAAAATTCCCAAAAGGAGAGAATTGAAATAGGGACAAGTCAGATAATTACCTCGATTATAAAAGTAGGCACGTGCTGAATTTGTGGTGTGCTTCGATCTACCGGTTGGCACTCGATGCGACGACGTGAAACCGGAGGCGCAATTTTGGCGGCTTCCGAAGATAAGTTGATGTTCGGGTTTTGGTCCGAGATTCAGAACCAGGTCGGACTTGGCTGAGTGGGAGCCGGCGGTGGTCGGCCAGCGGTCGGCAGCGGCGGCAGTTGGCGGCGATCGCGGCGCGGTCCGGCGTTATTCCGCTGGATCAAGGCGCTCTGGCGGAAGTGTCTTTGGCGGCTCTGGCGGCGGGCTGTCTTTGGCGGCTCTGGCGGCGGTGTCGGCCAGCGGAGGCAAGTGGCGCGCGGTGGCAGCGCGCGTTAGGCGGTGGTGGTCAAGGCGGCGGCAACACGGCGATCAGCGGCGCAAGCGCTGGCGGTGGCAGGCAGTGGCAGCGGCATTGGCCGGCAATGCAGTGGCTTGCAAGGCGGAAGCGTGATGTGGCAGGCTTCAGCGGTGACATCAAGCGCGGCAGTAGCGGTGGCAGCAAGCAGCAGCGCGGCGGTGGCTGAGCGGCTGGCGGCAGTGTGACAGTGGCAATGGGCGGTGGCGATTAGGCGCGGAGGCGGGCAGTGGCTGGCCGATTTTTCTTCTTCTTTTTTTGTTCGAGCTACGTGCTGATAACGTGTTTGAGGAGAAAAGTAAAGACATCAAATCAATTGTATTGATAACAATGAATAGAGGGGCCTTTATATATGCATTCTGAAGAGTCGCCCATACATGTGATTCCAGTTAAGGTAAGACATCTAACAGGATCCTACTACTTATGGAAGAGTCTAGAACTTTCCATAACTCTTATCTCCCTACAACTAGTATTAGGTCAGACACCAATACGGGAAGGATTTCCCAGAACAACACCTAAATAATTTTATTTTTAGTTGTGGAAATCTTGTGAATTTATTTTTAGTTGTGGAAATCTTGTGAATTTTTATGATACTTTTCGACTCTTTTATCTTTTTAAACTACTTCTCGAGAACCTTCAATATTTTTTCCTCAATAAACTCAATTTCTTAGTAAATTGATCGGTTCTGCTTCGGTTCTTTCAAAAAATTTCACTGTTACTCGCAACATTTGAATTGTCTTTTCTCTTGAGTTGATGTATTTTTTTTTTTCTTATTTATGTAACAGGTCACTAGCGATTTCAAATAATGATTTATATTGACCGATCTCAAATTATTTTGAATTAAGGCTAAAATTTTATGATGCTATATAATTTTATTTTATTATTTTTTGTTGGTAGTCGATCCACTTGGACATCCACATAAGCACTCCAGGCAGCCGACCAGCCGAGCAGATCCTGGTGCCGAACCGAGCATAGACCCGATTTTCTCTCGGGCTCGTTAAAAACCGGACCGAACAAAGAAGCCAAGGCCGACCCGGTATCCGAACCGGGAGGGCCGAGCAGAGAGAAGATAAGAATGCTCCGATTCAAGATTACAACAAGGCCGACCTGAGCGGCGGGAGACCCGAGGACCGACCCCATTGTCGGCCAGAACAGATAAGTATTGCCAAAAATATGAAGGACAGACAGACAGGACAATTAAGGAGGGCTGTCATATCCCTTCCCAAAGCGAGCCTAAAAAGCTGACGCGTGTCAAAGAAGTACCTACACTTTGACAAATGTCGTGAGCATGTTCCCCTGAATCTTCCAACTGTCATCACTTGAATGGCTAGGATTGGCTATATATATAGGGAAAATGTACAATAAAGGGACTTTTTTGGAAGCCTCGTAAGAAAAAATAGAGAGAGAGATAAAGAGAGAGAAAAAGAGAGAAAAAGGAACAGGATAAGACTTGTAATTAGCAAGCACCAACATCATAGACCGGCCCAAAATATTTTCGGCCCGACTCTACTCCATATAAAGATCATTAATATGGCTCTACTCCATATAAAGATCATTAATAAAATTTAATGATCCAATACTTTTCATCCTGTTTATTCATCCAGTTTATTATTTTCTACGTGGCTTCGATCCATTCGTCTTGATCAGCACACGTGACGTTGACCAAATCAGACGTCAACACTTTTATCAACACCAATAAATTTATGCGGGTAACTCATGCTCTGTTCTTCTAGGTGTAATTTCAACACATTAGTTCAGTTCAGTTCAGGAAGATTCAATTCAGTTCAGTTCATCTCGTTCGATTCAGTTTTAAAATCAATATTATTATTAATTATTATTATTATTATTATTTATATTATATATAATATTATAATTATTAAAATACTTATTTTGTTTTATTATTATTATGAAAATTGTCGCTAATATTATAATAATAATTATTATTATTATTATTCATTTATTTTATTATTATTGTTGTTGTTTTTATTCTTGTAGGATAAATGATAATTGTTATTGTTTATATATTATTTTCTAATAAGATTTACTAAGAGAATCAATATTGATATTAATTAATATTATCAATAATAGTATATAAAGTTATATACTATTATTAATCATGACAAGTCGATATAAGGTGAAAGTCACTGGACAGCAGTGAAAACCATCCTAAAGTACTTAAGAAGAACTAAAGATGCTTTCCTAATTTATGGAGGGGTGGGAAACGAGCTGACTGTAAATGGTTACGCCGATGCAAGTTTCGAAACCGACAGAGACGATTTTAATTCGCAAACTGGTTATGTGTTTGTATTGAATGGAGGTGCTGTGAGTTGGAAGAGTTACAGCAAAGCACGATTGCTGATTCTGCAACAGAAGCTGAATACCTGGCAGCATCGAATGCAGCTAAGGAAGTCGTTTGGATCAAGAAGTTCGTTACCGAAGTAGGAGTGGTACCGATCATCCAGGGTCCCATAAGCCTTTATTGTGACAATAATGGTGCTATTGCACAAGCTAAAGAGCCTAGGTCCCATCATAATTCCAAACATATAGTCTGAAAATATCACTTAGTTAGAGAGATTATCACACGAGGACATATTATAATATGCAAAATAGCAATCTCCCCTATATACTAATGCAGAATACGCTGAGCCTACGTGGCAGCTTCTCATGCTTTGGCTGCCACATGTCTTTTGTTGGTGCTTCGGGTGCTTATGTGTCAGCCTCTCATGCTTAAGCTGACACATAATCAATTACTGGCCTAATCATCATTGCATTAATTACATTATAATTATACATCAAATAACTCCAACCTACCTTATTAATTTTTACAAATTAAGGAATATGAATTATGAATAAATATTAATTGATTATATTTACAAAAAAAATCATATTTTCATTAATTAAAAATATAAATCCCAAATAAAGTATAGCAATATGCACTGTATATTAAAAACTTAAACCTAAAATCTCGCAAAAATATTATATATTCCACTAATTAATTAGTTTTTATTAGTTAGTCACTATAATTATGTATATAAATAAAAAAATATCAACTCAAAATTAAAGATGCTTGGTTGCAAAAGAAGTGTTGAATATATATATAATTAAAAAGGTACTTCAAGTCCTAATCAATTAAAAAATCGAAATAATTTTATTAAAAAATATTATTGAAAGTGTAGAAACAATGGGTTTAGTTATTATATATAGATCAAAGAAAATATGGAATAAATCAGTCTATTTTAGTTTTAAATCTTATTTAATTAATATAAAATAACTAAATAAAAGAAAAAAAATTATATTTACTAAATTATATAATTACTTATTTTATGAATTTTTAAAGATATATTTCAAAATATATAAGAAATTAAATTTAATAGTAATATACTAATCCGTAGATCTACAAAGAGAAATTCAGAAAATAAAAATTGATCGTTTTAAGTGATTTTTAAATGATTTTTTAATTTTTTGTTTTAAATTTATCTACTTTTAAAATCAACTATATTTTTTTGAAAGTTTTGGATTTACTTTTGTATTTTAAACTATATCCACATAATTTATGTAATTTTTTTTCAAATGTAAGGATTAAATTATCTCCTTTTTGGCCATATAACAGAAACCGTTAAATACTTAATGATTTGGACCACTTTGGCAAAGAAAGGACCAAAAAAGAACGTGGAACTAAAATTTCATCAAATACAGTTTAACGCAATCAGATATGGATTGGGTTTTTTCTAATACGAGTTTCCGAAATTACTAAAAGTACCCAACTATTTATGTGTTCTCATGAATGCAAAATGTATCAATTTTAATACTTCTATATATTAAGTTAAGTGTTTGAAAATAATATCATATAAAAATAATATAAAGTTTCAACTGAACCAAATCTCACTTAAGTTTTTTGTAATACAAGTTTCACAAATTACTAAAAATACACTAACTATTTTTCTCTTCTTTTGAATGTAAAATTTCTTGAATTTAGTACTCTTAATTATGACGTTCAATCGCCGAAATCTTCTATAATTTTACCCTACCATCTTATATTACAAACAAATTTGGGTATTTTTTTTTTACTTTTAAAAAATATGGATAATGTTAATTAGGCTAGGATGTGGATGTAGTTTTATTAGTTAACCATGCGATTAGTATATTTCCAATAAAACAAATTTGGGCATTTTTTTTTACTTTTAAAAAATGGGGATAATTTTAATTAGGCTAGGATGTGGATGTAGTTTTCTTAGTTAACCATGCGATTAGTATATTTACAATAAGTCATAAAAATAATTCACCTATATATACTACGATCATGTTGTTTTTTTGGCTTGAGAAGTACTTAATTTTAAGTTATAAGTCATAATCTCCTTACTTTGCAATTTCAAAAATCTATTTTAAAATGAATATACATATAGTTTCACTTCAACCAAATACCAGATTTTTTGTAATACAATTTCAGAAATGATATATCGTGCATGGTATATCGTGCAATGATTATATTATATATCAGTTATGATTATAGTGTTGGGTTATATTTTTATCGTAATATTATTATACGTGATTATGCCATGATTATTCGCATATACCCTCGCTCCTCGACTGCTCTTATCTTCTGCACTAATTCTACCAAAAACACATTTTCCGCACTAATCCTCCTTTGCAATTGAGAGGAAAACAATAAAATAAAATAAAAAGAGGCATATCAAGTCTTTTGCTGTTCGTGTTCCCCCGCCCACGAAGCACCGTATTGTTTTGATTAATTGCTTCCTTCTGTTACGCGCGAATTCTCGTAAACCCTAATCGTTCAGTCGGATATGGCGAAGAAGGACGTCACCAGGAAAGAACTATTGGAGCGTTGGAGTGTCATTGAACAAGACGACGACGAGGATGATCTTTCTAATGTGCATCCCGTCAAACGTCGCCGTCTCCGCCAGCTCAAAGAACAATGGTTTTCAGATGCATTCAACTTCTTGATTTATTTGCCAAAAGAAAATCACGTCTGGTGTGGTTATTGGGATCTGATGGGGCCTCTTCTGGAGACATTTTACAATTATTTCAAGGACGATTTCCATGATTCCCCTCTCAAGCTTTTATGGAATAGAATATCTGTAGAGATGAGAAGTTGCACTCTGTGCATTCACCAGCATCATCAAGCACAAGAGATGTATGCTACAGAATATGAGCAGAGCTGCATTAGTCCTCTGCTTGATGTGCTGCATATCCTTGATGAAGAAAGAATATGCTTACACCTCAAGGATATTAATGCTAGAATAGTTGGAGGGGAGTATGATACCGCTCGTGATTATGGAGAAGTCGTTAGTCTTATGTTTGAGGTATGTAGCCATACTCTATATTGGTTTTGTTTTAGTATTATGGAGTCATTGGCCGATTCAGTATATCCCAATCTCTGGTCGATTAACTCTATCTGGTCGATTACATTAGAAATTGACTACTCTGAAGGATACTATATATTTTTCCATGGCAGTATATCAGGAAAAATGGCGTATACTTATTTCCCTTATGGAAATGAAAGAAAGATAATATAAATATTCATAGCTACAAGTAAGAGTAAAAAACTCTTACCAGCTTGGAAAAAAAATTAGGGGAATCAAACTATGTTATGCAAAGAATACTTGTGCCTGCCGTATGAAAACTTGAAAAAAGTATGAGAAATATTGAATAGGAAGGAAATCAACTCCTTAGAAAAGATAGAAAGCAACCTTGGCAAATTAAAGTTGCACAATGTCTGTAAGAAGCTACTGAGCGTCAGATTAAATTGCGCCAATATTGTCTATGGGAAAAGTCCAACATAATTCTAGAGTATGAACTTGTAATTTTTTGGAGAGTAATTTGCGAAACTTTACTATAGAATGAAACATAAGTAAAGTATTCTGGACAACTTTAAGAAAGGAAAAAAAAATCTGATAAAGGTTACCTGATATGTCCCCCAGAAAGTAGGCATACTAGCTGGACAGAACATACATTAGATAGCATCTTGCAGCTTGCTGATGTGAGTATTTTGTATAAGAGTCTTCCACTATAGTGCTGGCATCTTAGTACTTATGACAACTTCTGGACTGCTACTTGCAATATATATCATAGTTTTCCACTGATTCTAGAACTTCTTTTAGATTGATGTAAATAAAAAGAATTTGTAATTCTTTTAATTTCTTGGTATTAGGTGGACAAGTTATGTTGTGGTTATAAATTTATGTTTCTGAGAGTAAGAAGGATAGGCAGTATCCCCTATTTATTGTACTTTTTTTAACATGAAAGTTTAAACTTCCGTTAGTGGGCTCAAATCCTAATTTCTTTATCAGTGATTGCATTTCTATGCGATATAAGTCACTTGCTTGTATGTTTTTTGCTGGATCTAGACCAAATCTCTGAAGCTCTATGATTCAAGTATTTAAATCAACTGACCAGATGAAGCTTCAAGTTATGATGCTGCATTCATATTATTAAATTTGAAATGAGATTCTTTTATCTTCTGCTTACCTCCCTTTTGTTTTGCTGTGCTTTGTTTTTTTTCGGAGCATTGGATATGAGAGAGAAAAAAACAATTTTATGGTGAAATTACATGTTAACAAATTCTCTGTTCCAAACTTGAATAATTCACACACGTTATCTCTAGATTTTAAGCCATAAGAAATGGAAAATACTGAACATAACTCATACTCAGTGCATTAGATTTCATATTTTTGGTCATTCGTTTTATATGTCCTAATTCATTGATTTTGTTTTCCAATTAAGATATTGACGTTTCCCATATTGTTGGATGACCAATCATTGTCCACGGAGTTTCAAAATTTTATTGAAGCAATTGATAATTCTCATGAATTGACACTAGATGGACATCAACAATACCCGGTATGATTTCAGAAAGATCATCTTCTCCCTGTCCTTTAGTTTTTCTTTTCCTTTTTCTTTGATATATCCTGCCTACCGTCCTCTCGCCATTTCTTGTTGTTCATTAGGGAGTTTATGCACTGCTGTTTTGCAAAAGCAGAAGAGTACGATCTATAGGTCTTCGCTTGGCTGGACATATGGGTAAATTGAGGTATCCTTCTTCCTTTGTTATTAGTTTGCTATAGCTTGATTTTGATTACAATACTTTGCATGTGACGTCTCATGTTTTTCATGTCAAACAGAATTTCTGACTTTCAAGATCCACAGGTATTGTGATAGAGGTTTAGGCCTCGGTAAAAATTTCATGGGCCTGTGATTATTTGAGAGATCCGAGAAAAGGATCCTAGCCCAGACCACTTACACTTTCTCTTTCTCTTTCACCCACTCTTTCTCTATTTTCAAGTTTCCATCATATCTTAAAACTATTTTTTGAAATGTATGGTATTTTGTTCCAATGATGAATCTCATTTTCCATTCACAGGATGAATATCCAACATTTTATTAGAATTTGAAAAAGAAGATGTGTTTGGTTATAGAAACTTCGCTAAATAATTTTTAGGTTGTAGAACGCGATTATGTTTGTTATGGCCTAATCTGTATGATGATATGCAAGTGGTGTGCCTCAGTGACATGATTTTGTTTACAAAAAGTTCTATATAATTTGATGAGATTGATAGTGCTGAGATCAACTCTGAAGGTTTAGTGATTTAGTCTGGATATGAATATATGTTGGGATGTTTCTTATGTAGTGGGTTCCATTGAAAAGCAGCTATTTGAAAATAGTGTTATTTTATGTGGATATATAGGCGGTAGTGGTGCGTTTCATTGGTGTACTATAACAATAGGGTTGATCTCTCTCTCTCTCTCTCCACACACACACACACACACACACACACACACACACACACACACACACACATATATATATATATATATATATATATATATATATATATATATATATATACAAGGTTGTTAAGTCGACAAGTCGACAAGTCGAGCCTGACTACCGTGGAATTGACTAGTCGACAAGTCGCCAGACTAGTCGTAAAAAGTCGTAAATAGTCGACAATATCCTATTTAGAGTAATTATAATATATAATATAGGTAAACATACTTCAATTTCACAGTTCAAATAAAAACTAATAGAAAATAAGTTCAAGTACCCAAAGTCAAACATATATAAGCAAATAAAAACATAATTAAATAGTCAAATCAACTAAACAAACGCAATCATGCATCAAATTCTTCCATCTCGAAATCATCTCCATCCCCCCCTCCATCTCCTCCTTGAGTATTTTCCTCGGGTGGTACACCATAGTCATCTCCATCGACTAGCTTTTCTTTTAGGATCTTTAGCTAACTCTCTCCGAGAACTTTCGGTTTCAATATTTTCATTCTCCATTGCTTATTTTTCTGCACAAAAACAAGCTATAATCAGAGAATACCGATTAATTCCTCCATGATCAGTGAACACCAGATGCAGTGCACAATGAAAAAAAAATGAAAAAAAACTGAGCAGAATGCAAAAAAAAAAAAATGAGCAGAATGAAAAAAAAACTGAGCAGTAAAAATTAAAAACGTATGCACAATTTTTAAAAATAAAAAACGTATGCAGAATGCTCAATTTTAAAAAAAAAAAAACTGAGCAGTAAAAATTAAAAACGTATGCAGAATGTTCAATTTTTAATTTTTAAAAATTAAACAAAAATTAATTTTAAGAAATAAAACAGAAAAAATTGAAAAATAAAAATAAAAATGTATGTAATATTATATTATACACCCAGTAAAAAAAAATAAAAAAAGAAGAAAAGATGAGAGAAAGAGTCGGAAGACAGGAGAGGAGAGAAAACTTACCGAAGGAGATGAAGCCGCCGTTGAAGTCGCCGGAGGAGATGAAGTCGCCGGAGGAGATAGTCATGGTCGGTCGCGCCGCTGTCGGGTGAGAAGAGGAGGAAAGTCGCGGACTGTCGGGTGAGAAGTGAGAACAGGTGAAAAGTCGCGCAGCGGGTAGGTTAAGTAGATTTTTTTTTTTATTAATTAAAGGTCGCGGGTTGCGGGTCCGGGCGGGTCGGCCCCGGGTACAACCCACGGACGACTAATACAAAAGTCGGGCGTCGACTATTTCGGCTAGGGCGACTTCTCGACTAGTCGGCGACTAGTCGTCGATGTGACAACCATGTATATATATATATATATATATATATATATATATATATAGATTTAGGATCAAATAAGAATGGTTCTTATCCTGCAAATTGCGAATATGCATGAGTTTTGTACTAATTTTGCATGAAATAGATGCATCAAAATTGCAATGCATTAAAATATGCTTTATATGCATCAAAATATCGATGCATTAAAATATTGCATTATATGCATTAAATTTTTGTGAGAATAAATCTAGGCCATCCATTTATCAAGATCAATGGATGAAATTCATTCTTATTTCTTAAGTTAAATTGCATTCTCACCTGAATCCACCCCTATATATATATATATCTCGAAATGAGAAAATACAGATGAACTAAGTTTGAGTAAAAAACAAACATAAGATGTATCTGAAATAATATAAAGTGGGAACAAAAACCATCGAAACAAAAAACATACAAGACCTTAACAACCTTTATTGTTTTTGCAAAACACTTTCATGTGGAAGTATATGCAGTCTTGTAAAACGTGTCATCTGTAAGCAAATATTAGTGACAGTTTTGCCATGGCAATACAGCCTACTACTTCAGAGTTATATATGGTATTGGACATATCCACTCCATGTTTTAAAGGTCTTACCAAATGGACAAAGTACGATGTCCAACCAAAAGCAAAATGCCAAGAGACCTTGAACATTACATCATTTCTTCTTCTGTTTCATGCAGGAGATCATCAGACTTGGATCCATTGCAGCATTTACTCAAGAAATGCATTTCTGTATTGGAAACAGATGGTGTGCAGGCAGCTACTGAGACATCAAGGCCTAGGGTGCAACTGGATCGTATAACTGTATGGCTTGGAATGAAAGCATTGTAGGAAGCAGCAGTTTCATTTCTCAACAAGTATGAACCGTCGTTGTTTCTTTGTTAATAATCTTTTCTCATTTTCTATTTTGAAGGGTTGGGTTCTTAGAGCCTCCAACATTTGAAGAAGGGATTCTGGATCGATATCCCATTTTCCTCAGTATAGTGCTCAACCATATTAGCGACGATTCACTTGAATTTTCCCATGCGGTTAACTGCCTGAGACTACTCTTTGAGAAGCTTGGTATATGATTATTGTTTCGTATTGGTAATTCTATACGTATACAAATTTGGCACCATATATCTTAATGCCTTTGTTAAACAGGATGTAAACTATGGTTGAGGGCTACATTGTCTCCTAGTGTTATGAGAAATACACTACTGGGTCAGTGTTTCCATACTCGAAATGAGAAAAGCCATAAAGAGATTTTTGATCTTTTCCAGCCTTTTATTCAGGCATGTGTACATTTTGTTGGAAATCCCTCACCAAGTCTCTCCTATTTTTCTGCTTCTTCATTTTGTGTACACGTAGGTGACTAGGTGGGGTCATATTCTTCATATATTTATAAAGTTTAGTTTAATTCATTCAGTCTCTTGAAGCTCTGCAAGATGGAGAACATGAAAAACAAAGAAGACATTTTTTATATTTTCTCCTGCATCAAGTGCCTGTGAGCAGTAATTTTAGCATCCTGATGAGGAAAAAGGCTTGTCAGGTTGCTCTTCCATCCTCTATTGTAAAGCAAAACTTTGTTTTGGCTGCCTTAAATGTTCATCTCCATGTTCCCCTCCTTGCTTGTTTATTCAGATCGCCCTTTTCATTGTTCTCCGAGGTTACATGATGGATCCACCTTGCCCACCTTCTGAATGTGCACATATGTGGTAGGCATATTTTGGCAACATGTTTTTGAGCTACTTTGAAGATGCGTGGACAAATAATTAATTTTCTTATTGATTTAATACCTGAACAGCACTTATGGCAGCGATTAAATTTGCTGTGAATATTACAGGGCCCCTTCTCTGGTGTCTTCTCTGAAAGATCCATCGCTGCATAATTCTCTTCGACAACCTGCACTTGATCTTATTCAAACTATTATAGTATCTGATGCTTCTGCGTTGATCTCTATTATTTTGAATGGTCAGTTGCATCCAAGTGATAAGCCAGTCAAGCCTACTAATTATGGTGATATGGATGAAGAAGAAGAGATTTTATCTGGTTTTCATATTAAAGAAAGGGATAATAGTTGTTGGAATGAGTTCATGCTGCAGCATAAAATAATCTCACAAGTAGATGGGAGCTGGATGTGCGTACCCATGTTATGGTTTGATGTGTTAGTTGAAATTGATCCATTGGTTCTGCCATTATCCTTTTCTAAGGCTGTATTTTGGGCATTATCTCGGTTTTCCCTGATAGAACCTGAGAATAGCTCAGAAATGACTCTTTGTGTTAGGAAGTGGTTGGCAACCTGTGCTTCAGAAGTTTCTTACCTTTTTGGATGGAAGGTTCCCTCTGGTTCTGATGATGGTGGAGATGGAGCAGAGTCAAGGAACTCTATTAGAATTTCAACAATGTGCCTGCCTTTAGTTAGGACATTCAAGAGGTTAGTGCCTTATATCAGATGTTATATTGCACCTCATGTAATATGAACATTGTAGTTTGGGTTATTCATGATTCTTTTTCACTTTATATGATAGAGTAAAAGACTGGATCAATCTGGACAAATAATGCAGGTTAACTGCACATTACACTATCAGAATGGAGCAAGTAGAGTTTAGGAAGCAGTGGATCTGGGAACCAATGATGAGCAATAGTTTGATTCTCTTGCTTGTGGATCCTAATGATGTAATTTTTTTTGCAATTTTAATTTACTTTGGATTCTAGACAGAAATATTTTTTCTTAAGGATTTTTGTTCTCAAATTCATGTAATTGTTGCAGAATACCAGACAAGTGGGCAGGCTCATCCTTGAACAAGTTTCGAAGATGCGTGGCCTTACTTGTGACCTGCAATTTCTTTGCTCAGCGCCATCTTCGTTGTTAGCTGTTATTTTGGGATTGACACATGCTTTGAAATTGGTAAGATGTTGCAGAAAATGGGACTGGTAATTTTTTAGTGTTTGAGAACAACTTTGCTTGCATATGTTGAATTACACCTGAGTACTTATATGTCCATATGTGTCACATCTGCGTGGACTTTTCCAGAGCACTTCTTCATTTTAATAAAGAGAATCTGGATTCTTTGGAAATTGATTTTGCTCGTATTCTAAACTTCTACATTATTGCTAGCCTGTTTATTATCTTCATTGAATTTTCTTCTTGCAATGATCACTTGTGAGATATGCTTATAGTGTGTGTGTGTGTGTGGGTGGGTGGGAGGGGGTATGACTTGGCCGTTATCTTTTTGCCTTAATGTTATAAACTAGTTAAAAGATAATTAATTTCGCTTACTGGTGTAGTGTTCTCCAATGTTGTCCAGGTTCAGTTGGACTCCGTGCTGTCGAACTTTCAGACTTTACATCATCTCTTCTTCATCCTGTGTAAATTGCTCAAAGAAGGGAATTCATCTGCTCAGAGCATACAAAAAATGCCAGATGTTACGGACGCTTCCAGATTCTCTATGCAAGGTGGATTTCTACAGCAACCTGCACTTGATTCTTCAACCACTGACAGTGATCGACATATGTCAACTGTTAGATCCACAATATGGAAGAAGTTTAGCTGCCTACTATCACAAGTTGCATGGCCTTCAATACTGAAATGCTTAGATGGAGGCAAGAGATTCACAGAGTATGCAGTATCTCAGGTCTTCATTGCTTGCTATTATGATGTCTATTTTAATTTCTTTATGTTGATATTTTAGTTTGTTGTGCATTACCGGGTTTAATTATCTCAAACTCATCGCCGATCGCCGTCTCATGATATTTTCCATATAAATGGAAAAACTATGATGTTGACGGTTTTGGAATTTCGTTCTATTTCTCCTTCATATGAAGGTTGCGACAGGAAGGGCATCCGGCGTAAAACTTTGCCACTTTGTTATTTGCATGAGTTATGGTGTTAACTAATTTTAGACAATTAAACGACACTATAATCTTCATGCCACCGACCCCAACATAGTTGGGATTAAGGTGTTGTTGATGATGATGATTCTGATCTTCTGTGCATCTATGACTGTAAGGATATATATATATATAATATATATATATATATATTTAAATGCATGTATCAGCTGTGACAAGGACATAAATAATCCAAGGTGGAACATTTCAAGAGCTTTATAATGTTTATAACGGGTGTTAGTTGGAATATGTAATTTCCCTATTTCTATTCTCCGCTGTAGATTATTCTATTCACTCTTTTAGTGGATTACTCGTTAAATATACCCAGGAGGACATTTTTCTTCTTATTATTCTGGTTCCTATAATTGGAGCCCTTAACTCGTTTCTGTTTCTTGTTTCAGATGACATGTATCCGTCTGCTTGAAGTCATTCCTGTTGTTTTTGAAAGGCTTCCTAGTAATTCTGTTATAATGTTGGAAACGTTTGACAGCATGAAGTGGCTTCATGATTTGGCTGATTGGGGGAAGTCATCACTTGTTGTGGTGGTTAGATATTGGAAACAAACAGTGTCTTATTTGCTTGGTCAAATTAAAGAATCCTGCAGTAATAAATCTGCTTTAGCAGTTAGTGAAATTGAGAAGCTTATTTCATATGGTTGGTTTTCTCAAATTACTCTTGGCCTGTTAATCACCAATGCGTCAATTAAATATCACTCATTATATTTGATCTTTGTTTGAAGTGCAGAAGAAGTTTCAATGGATGAAGTGAGCAAGCAAATAGCACATCTTTCTGTTTCATTAAGAGATGAGAATTCCACATTGGACAAAAGACACTGTTCAGCACAATCTGAAATTTTGGTAGTTGATGAAGCAAAAGTGACATATTCTGAACCATCGACCGACTTGGAGGGAGGCCATGTCATAATTCTTTCCGATGATGAAAAAGAACCAGAGGTTTCTGCCAATACAGGGTTCTATGATAGTTGGTCAATTGCAAGAACATATGACGATAACCATGTTAGTCCAAGTGCTGCTGGAGAGAAGTTAGAAGCTGACCTGAAGGAAAAAGGTTCTAGCAACCATGGTGGTCTGATAGTCTCCGCCAAGTCTTGTTCCCAACTAGATTCTTACTCTACTGACCCTGTTATTGAAAAAATGAGCTCAGATACTAATGCAGGCATACAAAAATTTCAATCCTCTGTTCAAGCAGAGCCATCAGAAAGTAAGAGAAAGGAGAGTGAAACAAGAGACCGTGTAAACAATTCTTTCCTTTCGAAGGACATTTCACATTTGACGAAGACATCTGATCGAACTTTAAGTTCCAAACAAGTCAGTTCATTGGCATCTCAACCGTATTCAAGTAGCAGTACCCTAGATAGGAGTACAACTGCAACAAGCAATATTCAGCAGACTATGGACAAATGTCTAAAAACAAGTGAAGTCATCAAAGAAATAGTATGTGATACTGATGATGATGGGTGGAAGTTTTCATTTTTCAAACCACCAAGACGTCTACAGACACGTATTACAAAGCAAAACACTTCTGTCCCTAAACGGCAAGTTATCCATCTTAGCCTACCTTTCGAGAACAGACCTGGCTCCTTGAGGCTGGGTGATAAAGTGAAAAGATTTCAGCCCCCCAGGCTTGATGACTGGTACAGACCCATACTAGAGTTGGATTTCTTTGCGGCAGTCGGATTAGATTCTGAAGCTGACAAAGACTATCAAACTGTTTGCAAATTAAAGGAAGTCCCTGTTTGTTTCCAATCACCTGATGAGTATGTTGAAATTTTCCGACCCTTGGTACTCGAAGAATTTAAAGCGCAATTGCAGAGTTCTTATCAGGAGATGGCTTCTTCAGGAGAAATGTGCTGCGGAAGCTTATCTGTGCTGTCAGTTGAAAGAATTGATGATTTCCATGTTGTCCGCTTTGTACATGATGAAAATGAGTCCACTGGATCTAAAAGCCTGTTGGAAAATGATCTCATTTTACTAACCAGACAACCTCTGAGGAATTCTATCATTGACGTCCACATTGTTGGAAAGGTATTTCATGTTCATATATTTCTATATTAAAATAACTCCGGTCTAGTTTCTATTTTAGAACAACTCCGGTTCTTGAATTGACTTGTATGACCCAAGTGGTCGCTTAATTTAGGTGGCATGGTTATATGAGGTTGGCTATATCTCTCATTTTGCTCATCTATGACGATCTACCGAAATTATACTTCAGAAAATCAAATAACTCTGTTTTTTTGAAATCAAATTGATGGTGTTAGTTACAGAAGTTACTTTGCTGACATTGTTACATGGATGTCAGTTCATCATTGCTTCTATCTTTTGTTAATTTGGATGATCTATCTGGTATTACCACTACCCATCGTTCTGTTTTATATTAGCTGGAGATCTTGGTAATGTTTTTTTGATGCTTTTGGTGCGTAGATAAAATAATGCGAACTTGATCAATTTGCCCAAATGTATCTCCCCAATGTTTGGTCTGCATTCTACTGATGATGTGTCTGTCCATAGGTCGAGAGGCGTGAGAAAGACTATAAGAAAAAATTAAATATCTTAGCCGTCAGACTGTATCTTCAAGGGTGTTCTCGTCTCAATCGAGCTAGAAAACTTCTTACTGAACGAAGCAAGTGGTATGCTAGTCGTATTATGAGCATTACCCCTCAGCTTCGAGAATTCCAGGCATTGTCATCAATAAAGGAAATCCCATTGCTTCCAATCATCTTGAATCCTGCCAGTCATCCTTGTGGTGAATTGAAAATCGAAAATCTTAGTAAACTCTCTCAACCATTGCAGCAGTTTTTTAGGTCATCATATAATGGCAGTCAGCTGCAGGCTATTGGTCTTGCTATTGGTCCGTTTGATTTGAAGAAGGATTCTGAGTTGACCCTCATACAGGGACCTCCAGGTGTGTTGTTTTTAGTTGCTTTCCTTTACATAATTCCATCTTTTTGTGCTGTCTAATTATATTTTGGGTTAATTTCAGAATAAATCACAAATTTCTACATTTTTATCAATTACAACACAAACTTTTTTTTTTTTGTTACAATTTGATACATGAATTATTTAGGTTTTTCAAATCGATACACGACAATTTTTTTAGGCGGAAAAATTGCTCAAACCTCATCTTTTTGTTTTATTTTTTAATATTTATTTTTTAAATAGGAATTTAGTAACGATCATTGACGGTTTCAAAGTTTGATTCATGTTAGCCGACCCCAAATCATTTTGGGACTAAGGCTTAGATGTTGTTGTATTTTTTAAATAGGAATTTCATGTATTATCTACGTGGCATAGAAGACGTGGCACAAACGTGGCATATAAGGCGTCTCCGGCATCCTTTTCATCAAATTTTTTGCCAAAAAAAAAAAATTCATCGAGTATCGATTTGACAAACTTAAATAGTTCGTGTACCGAATTGCAACCCAAGAAAGTTCGTGTTATAATTGATAAAAACCTAAAAGTTCGTGATTTATTTTGCAATTAACCCTTATATTTTTATCATTTACTCCTTGCATTTATATTCTGAGTGCACATTTGTGCAGGAACGGGGAAAACCCGAACGATTGTTGCCATTGTTAGTGGTTTGCTTGCTTTCTCCCAAATGAAGGATTCCAAAAGATTAAAATACTGTGAATCATTGTCTACCAGTAGTTCTAGGACCAACCAAAGGGTTAGCCAGTCTGTTGCAATTTCAAGGGCCTGGCAGGATGCAGCATTGGCTAGACAATTAAATGAGGATGCCCAAAATAATAATATATCCACAGGAAGCTGCACCAGAAGCCGAATTCTCATTTGTGCTCAATCCAATGCTGCAGTTGATGAGTTAGTTGCAAGATTATCCAGTGAAGGTCTCTATGGCTGTAATGGACAGATGTACAAGCCATATCTTGTTAGGGTTGGTAATCCAAAAACAGTCCATCCAAATTCTCTACCCTTTTTTATTGATACACTTGTCGAAAATCGTCTAGGGGAGGAAAAAAAGAATGCATGTGATGAAAATAAGAATGGGCCTTGTGCAGATTCTTTACACACAATACGCACTAATCTAGAGAAGTTAGTGGACCACATAAGATACTATGAAGCCAAGAGGGCTAGTTTGGACGTAGGAAATGGAAGTCCTGACTCTAAAAATATAGTGGAAGGAGATTGTGGAGAGGCCAAAGTATTTTCTGATGCCGAGCTAAAAGACAAATTAAGGCAGATGTATGAAAAGAAGAAAGCAATGTATAAAGATCTTGCCAATGTTCAGGCACGGGAGAAGAAAGCCATTGAAGAAATCAGAGCCCTAAGATATAAATTTCGAACTGCTATTTTGAAGGAGGCTGAAATTGTGGTGACTACACTAAGTGGCTGTGGTGGTGATTTATTTGGGGTTTGCTCAGAGTCTACGTCAGGCCATAAATTCGTTAATGCCTCTGAAAATTCTCTATTTGATGCTCTTGTGATTGATGAAGCAGCTCAAGTAATTCCTATTCCTTTTGTATTTTATCCTTATTCTCTGTGTTGAATTGCTTTGTCAACTGTCGTGAATCTTCTTGCATCTGTCTTTCTCTGCCTTCTGAAACTGTGTTTATTTTACCTTCTACCCAGGCCCTGGAACCTGCCACTTTGATTCCATTTCAGTTACTAAAATCGAGGGGAACCAAATGTGTCATGGTAAGCAGCTGAATGTGTTTTTCTATCTTTGTTTCGAGGAGTGCTAGGTATTATTAAGAATGGATTTCTTTTTGTAAGGTTGGTGATCCAAAGCAGCTTCCTGCCACAGTTCTCTCTAATGTTGCCAGCAAATACCTGTTCCAATGCAGCATGTTTGAAAGATTCCAGAAGGCAGGTCATCCTGTAAGCATGCTCACCGAACAGGTATTTGTTGATATCCATAGTAGTTTCTTAATGAGAATATGATTCCCTTTAATGTTTATCCATGTATTTATTGTATAAGCGCAATATTAATGCGCATTTTTGGTTGCCAGCTGCGCTTATACACCTCATGTCAAAGATTTGCTTGAAATTTACAACCTCCATTTCAGCAGCAGTAGGCTTGTAGATATATCTGTTACATACCAAACCTGCTAAATTTACTCTACGTTCGGATACTTGAAAGTTTGTCTTGGATAAAGTATTAAAATCTGTTAAGTAGTTGTATCATCTCTTCCTGTCATTTCTATCTTATTCTGTTACTACCTGATATACTTGCCCATCAGTATCAAAAAAATAACCAAAAATAGTATTCCTGAAATTACAGTATAGAATGCATCCAGAGATATGTCGTTTTCCTTCTTCGCATTTCTATGAGGGCAAGTTGCTGAATGGAGAAGAGATGTCTGGCAAAACTACCTCCTTCCATGAAACCCGGTGCCTTGGACCATATGTGTTTTTTGATATTATTGATGGACAGGAGCTTCGTGGTAAGAACACAGCGTCATTGTCACTGTACAATGAGTCCGAGGCTGATGCTGCAGTTGAGGTGTTGCGATTTTTTAAGAAGAGGTACTTCATCTATCATCTCTGTTTTTTTTTTTCCATTATTGGACTATTAGCGCAAAGAAAAAAATTAGTTTTTTCAATAATATAACTAAAATTTTCCTCAAATATGATAATGATAATAATGAGATTTTGTATTTTCTGAAACAATTTAAATGAGTTTTTCCTTCTTTGGACTTTCAAATTTAAAGATAAAACGAAGAAGTGTGAGCTACGCGCTTCACAACTAAAGTATTGGGCCGAAGGATCAATTTGTGTATGAGTTTTCTATTTTTTACTATTAAAATGGGCCTGTATTTTTTTGTTTGGACGCCGGAGTATATGCTTATATCTAGTTTGGTCGTCCCACAAAACCCTACAATGCTATACAATATTTGATTTGTAAAGACAAAAGTGTTTTTTCATACAAAAGACAATTCACCATTAAAGTTAAAACACTGTTATTGTTGACAGCTATCCCCCTGAGTTTTTTGGTGGAAGAATTGGCATCATAACTCCTTATAAGCGTCAATTATCACTATTGCGGTCACGGTTCTCTAGTGCATTTGGATCTTCTATCACAGCTGACATGGAATTTAATACTGTTGATGGTTTTCAAGGCCGAGAAGTTGATATCCTGCTACTTTCAACTGTTAGAGCATCAGAATTGTGCTCTGAAACACCCAGGGTTAGCTCTAGTAGTCTTGGATTTGTCTCTGATGTCAGACGGATGAATGTTGCTTTGACTAGGGCAAGAATCTCTCTTTGGATTTTTGGTAATGCAAGAACATTACAGGCAAACAAAAGCTGGGCGGCTCTTGTACAAGATGTAAAACAAAGGAATTTGATTGTATTTGGAAGAAAGCCGTACAGTTCGATATGTGAGTTTGGGTTGGGAAGTGGACCAAGCTCCAGAAATTCCTCCAATATTCGTTCGGTGGAAGTCGTCGAAAGGGTCAAAGCTGGAAGAAAATGTGTGAATTCTTCAGAGAAGAGAATTGTGAAGCATACTTCTGAAAGAAAGCGACAATGCGCTGGGACCATACTGGAAAGTGTCTGTACAGGTGCAGATGTTTATCCTTCAGTAAAGGATGCTACTGCTAAAGATGACAAAAAAAGATCTACTGATGGAAAAAAAATATGCAAGGATGAAATGTCAAATTTGGAAGATAATCAAGTGAAAACTGCGAAAAACTGCATGGGCAACAATGACAAAAACCAAATTAATGTGGTAAATTCTGATGTTGGAAAGGGAAACGGTAATGATATTACGAGGATGTATTCAGCTAACAGTGAAGAGGTGAGGAGTAGAAGTCAGAAACACACAAGTCCTATAGTGGGTAAAATGTGTTCAGAAACTTTTAAGCATGATAAGCCACCTGGGGTGAGAATCACCGCACCGTCTTCCGAGGGAAGTATGAGTGGAAATCGTGAAAGAGGAGAAGCTTCTAATGAAGTTGAGTTGCATAAAGATTCAATTATGAAAAGGAAGCAGCAGCAGCGAAAAGCCATTGATGCCCTCCTGCCTTCAGCTCTTATATCTTCAAAGAAGTCAGAATCTTTGGTGAAATCAACTGGGAAGAGGACTCTTTCGACGACACAATCTCGTATTCATCCTGTCCGGCCCCAGAAACGAAGAAACGGTGAGTCATCCCTCTCTTAGTCAATGCTTGTGAATTGTTTTAATCAACCTTACCAAGTCGATCGTTTTGGTTGGATACGATGAGTTTTCTAGTAGTTTTCTAGTCTTGATGGAAAGGAGTCTAAGTGCTGTATTAGATGGTATATATATTACTGCTTAGCAGGCTTAACAGTAGTGAGTTTCTCACTTTTCACCCAAATTCAGCAATGAATTTTGTGTCCCATTGCATAGTCTTTTGTTCCTTTAAAAGTTTTTGTACATGTATTTTTTTTATCCATAAGATCAGCACAGTGCCTTATGCTAAAGGAAACACATTTATTTTGCTGCTTATTTCGATAGGACGAGCAGTTTCTTTCTTCATTTTTGGGTATATTTTTAATTGTGGATTTAATTTGTTTTTCGTGTTTTATCATGTTGCAACTTGCTAGCATTTGATAATCTTTTGGCTGCATCATTCTTTTTACCCTTCTGAATAATGTTGACTTGTAAGTAGGAAAATGTAGTTGAACTAATCTCGTCTACTAATGGTACCTTATACGCTTAATTATGTAAAATTCTATATTTTTGAGGAGAAGGATTAGTACTTACGCTACAAATGATTATGGTTAATCGAGTGCAGGCATAGATTGAATCGTGAACTAGAGTTTTTTTTTATATTGTTCATTGTGTGTAATGCTACATGTACACATTGTGTGTATATCAGTATATATATATATATATATATATATATATATATATATAACATTATTCATTGTTAAAGCACCCTTTAGGTTGCATTTGTTGTTGTGATTAATATAAGATAATTACAATTTAGGGGTAATGAGTGTTTGGTCCAAAAAAAAAAAAATCATCCAAAATTTGGCAGAAGGTTACAGAAAAGAAAGTCGGTAATAGCCGGCCAAAGATCAATGTTGTCTTGTTATCATTTATTTTTATGATTTTGATACAATGGTTATTTTTTTTAATTTGATCGTTTGTGTGAAAATTGTTCAAGTTGAGGTTATTTTTGTTGGAAAATACTAAACTGGTCAGAAATGTTCATGTGCTAGTCACGTGACTTTTAAATTGGGAAATTACAGCGATAATTATTGACATGGCACAAAAGAGATGATGTAGATTCTTTTTGTGTTTAGACTCACCAAATTTGATGAGAAATTACTAACGATCAGCTCTATAAAATAATACATGTTTTTTTGAAAAACCATCAATGGACAACTTGTATGAAACACGTGCAATTGTAAAACATAGACATTACTAATTTTTGATACAAACATAAACTATTGTATGTAAAACATGGTCATCTTTGTTTAAAATGAAGATTTTTCGAGATAAAATCAAGTTTATGTTTTCCAAAAACTACTTCATGTTTAGCACAAAATAGTTTATGTTTGTCAAAAAATTATCAATGGACTCTTTTTATTAAACATGACAGCAGTGACAACATAAAGTCACTTATTTGAGATGAAAATATGGACTATTTTATGTATAACACTAGGCTATTTCGTATTAAACATGGAGTCAAAATCATCATAATTTATCAAAAATTCTAAAACCCTAAAGGAAAATGGTGAGCCCCAAAATCCCTGAAACATAGAAGCACCCTTCGGGTACACGGTCTTAATTAGGGCTTAGGATTCGGATGGACGTCCATGGAGGACGAACTTCTCATCCTCCATAGATGCTCGTCCATGGAGCTGTATGTTGCTACCCAAAATATTATCCGGAGATAGATATTGTTGGAATGGATGGGATAGCAAACAAATGCGAGAACACTTCCGTGAGAAAGATAAATAACACAAGATTTGCCGGGGTTGTTAGTCCCGGGCTTGAATGCTCTCGCGAGATATTATTAATACTAATATTCGGGGATACAAGTACTAATGTAAGAATACAATTACAATGAGTGTAAAGATTCTTGTTATCTTAGCTAGTGAGCGTGTAGATTGCCAAGAACCGATTTGATGCTCTGTGAGTTCTTGTAACAAAGGAGATGAACAGTGCGGCGGTGAGAGATCGGCAGTCTCTCACGGCGAGTATTTAGTTGGATGCTTGGGCTCACAGGCTTATGAATCTCTTGGAATCTGCCTAGTGGAGACTTGCCGCTCGCCGATCGTCTTACGGACGGGAGATTCGGAGAGAGAAGTCCCGAGATGGATTCCATGAGAAAGCAGGAGCTTGATGGTATGTGTGTTCTACTGTATTTAGTGAATGAATTCGAATGTAAGTGAATGAGTTCGAACCTTTTCCAATAGGAGGAGGTTCTCTATTTATAGGACTTTTGACATGCCTGACGATCGCCTTTCTTGCATTATAATAATAGGGCGATCGTCTTTTAGCACATGGGCTTGTTCCTTAAAGTCCGCTGCTTCTTTGGCAAATTGTGCGATCGATGGGGAGCTCGCACGCGTCCCGAGTTCTTTGTCACGGCGGTCCCACCGACAACTTTCGCTGCCGGTAGGTGAGGTAGGTGACAGGCTGTGGTCAAAGGTCTTGTCTGTCAGCAAAGATCTTGTCTGTCAGCGCCTTTTGTGGATCTGCACGTGGGTGCTGTTCTGAGATCCAGTCTTCGATGACTTTGACGGGCGATCATCTCTGTTCGGGGCGTAGGCCGATTGTCCTTAGCCGGACAGTAGAGTCGATCGCCAGATGCCAAAGGGCGATATCCTTGGGAGTCGATCGCTAGGTACCTGATGGTGGTCTGGTGTTAGGAGTATGCCCTCGAATGCCACTCAGAGGATGTTGAGTGAGGGCACTGTACTTGTAATTATGTAAACCATTTATATAAGGCAAATGAATGTTTCTTTATTTACTGGTAGTTACTGACATTCCTAACTCGTAAATAAATATATAGAAACTAGTCCGTGTATTTGAGAGCAAAACGTTCCACTCTTTATTGGATAAAGGGGGCGGCACTGGAAAGGTTATAGCTCAAATACTTAATCGTTCGCAAGTCGATGAAACTTGGTAGGCGTTAAGTTTATGTGAAGACTTGTATGACGTGTTCTTTGACATGGAGAGTGCACGAACACTAATGGTTAGTATGAGCACACGTTATAGGTATGCTAATTGGATTAGTATACTCGAACCGACTCACCCTCGATTCGTCACGGATTTCACTCCGGATACCAATCGATGACGGAATCGAAAGGTTATGATAGATATTCGTGAACCTTCGACTTGAGGATTTAGTAGGGATGTGCTTGTGACGTCAAGATTTTCATTAGAGTAGTTCGACCCTATAAACCGGAAGGCGGGGTCAACCTCGACGTGCATCTTGGACGGCAAGTAGCAGTCTCATCAATACCAAGATAGAATTCTTTCTCCCGTAAGTGAGTGGGTTATATGTCCTATGCGGTTATTGGCAGATGAGATCATAAGTCTTTGGCCAAAGCATTGGAGCTAGTTGTATTAGATACACGACAGCTCGATGATCTCGGTTTGCATTAACGCATGCATAGCGTCAAGTACAGATGGGGTTTGACTGACCGTGACCCTATAACTTGATCGGGACATTTGAAAGAAGGGTTTATCGTTCTTGGTATTCACGACAGAATGGTTCTTGAATGATCCAAATCATTCGTTCTCGCCGTCAGTACAGGTGTAGGCCACCTGTATGGCTAGGTGGTGCTACTACTCTTTGGTTCCTCCCATTGCTGACTGAGACGGACCTACCGAGTCGCGCATTAGGATTGACGACGGAATGAATCGAGCTTAATCTCTCATTATAAATATTAGATATTGGATATCTATTTTATTGGACATTGGATGTCTAATTGATTTTGGGACATTGGATGTCTAAATTAATTTATTGGATAAATTAATTTACGGCCTAATGAATTAAATAAATTACTAGGTGATTAATTTAATTCATAAATATAATTATTTCTTGGAGAAATTAATTATGTTATTATGTATTTAATGTGATTAATTGATTGGATTAATTAATCGATATAAATACATCGGAACGGAATCGGAGTTTATCTGTTTGGACTCTCGGGAGTCCAAAACGAACCGAACTCGTCCGATTTCTTCTAGAGGCCGGCCCCACCTTAATTTCCTACCTTGATCATAGTCTTGTTTTCTTGTTGGAAGACTTTTGACATTTGAGATTTCATATCTCTTATATTAAGGGAAAAGGAGATATGGTGGGTGACTTAATCTTGTGAATAAATTTTGAAGACCAAAATAAAAGCCTCTTAACTCTTCTCATTTCAGCACTCACGGCAGCACCATATTAGTGAGAGGAAAGAGAAAAATTTTGAGTTCTTCTTCATTCATTTCTTCTTCATTTTTCTTGGAGAAAAATTGAGAGAAAATCATATAGAGAGAGTAAGATTAAAACACTTAGAGTGTAGTAATCTTTACATATATAGCTTCATCACTTAGCTCTAGCCGTATCCTCGGAGGATAGCAAGGTGATCGTCGTTCCGGTTATTTTTCCGGCGCGTGGCAAGTAGAGACGCGGTGTTTTCGGCGTTGGATCGTTCAAGAGCTTGGGGAATAGCTCAAGAGAAGGTTATCCATTTAATCAACGGACTATGAGGGTATGTTTCTCGTATCTCTTGTTTTTCATTTTTGATATTCGTATATACGTAGCTCGATCGATCCTTGTAGGGATTCAGATCGAATTAATTTTTGTTTTACCGCTTACTGGCCTTCGCGTTTTAGGCACCGAATCCCAACAAGTGGTATCGTAGCGTAGGTCTTGCGATCGTATATACGATATTAGCATTTGGAATGCTTGATTAGATGGTGTATGATTTGGAATCATAATCGTATTAATCGTTGATTTTCTATTGTTCATCTAAAAATTAATTTTTCATGATTTTATGTTACAATATAAATCTATTTTTCTTTTGAGAAACTGATTTAAATGAGTAATATAAAGATTAGAAAAATATTATTTTTGGAATCGGAGCGAAAAGACGAGCCGAAACGTAAACGGCAACTTGAGCCGAGTGGCACCGCTCATGATGCAGCGGCAAGGAGCGAGTCTGGTCGGCAGCATCCGGCCGTTCTCGGCACTGCTGTGCAGTTTCGGCGGCTGCTGGCGGTGTCGGGCTTGGCGACCGTGTTTTCCGACTCCGTTTTTATATTTCGTTCGATAATTAATTTCCCACAAATTAAATTGGATTTAATTTGACTAAGATTTAATTATGGTAATTTTATTCTTAGGGGAATTAATTTAATGAAATATTTTCTCGTCCGGAACAAGTTAAAATTGACGGTTGTTTGAATTAATTGGATTAATTCGTTTTGGATGGATTGTTTTATATTGATTGGATCAATATTCAGATTCATTATGAATGCCATTTATTTAATGTGTTGGATGCATTATTTTTGAATGGTGATGTGGTTCATGGACCTAGTTTTTGAATCATTCAGTTTTATTCGATTGGGTTGTAAAGGCCGTTTTGAGCCTATTTATTTTACTAGAAATATTTGTATCTAGGATGCAATTTTCAATGTAAAATTTATATGTAATGACGAAGACCGGAGGAAGATCCATTTCGAGAATACGAAGATTCAAGACGAAGACTTGTAATTAGATTACGGAGTTTTTGTTTTCTAGGAACGGTCCATGAACCACATGTTGGTAGCAACTAGGCTGTGAATGGTTTTTTCATATTGTATGAATACCACAAATGCGCTAATATGATTAATGTGCAAAGAGTAACGTTAATTGCGAAAATTCTCCCACGACAAATTATTAAGTTTATAAAGTTTCAAGGTTTTCCTTCCCTCCATCGAGTTTTCGGGAAATTGAAATCCAAACCGGATGTGCTATGCTTCCGAGTTATCGGGGTAGTCGTTCGGGGAGGACGGATAAATTACCGAGAGCGCATTGGATGCCTTCGGTTGGAGCAAATTTTATCCCTAGAAACCTGATAGGTTGCCGGATAAAATTCAATTGTGAAACTGATTTGCGTCGATGGTATAAACTTAACTTGTTCACGAACCATAGAAACCGTATAGGTTGAGGGGAGTGAACAAGGGGAAAAAGAAGATCGAATCATCCATTAGATGGGTTGGTGTTGGACACCACTTTATGAAAATTAATAGACTAGAAACCTGTTCGGTTGCCCTCTATTAAGATTTATAAAGAACTCGATCACCACTATGAAGTAGAGCGACGATACTTCCGGATTTCACATGGGAGTGTGTTATTCCGATAAAAAATAGTGGGAGATGGGTAACAAGAATAGAAAAGACCTTAATTCTATACTCAGAACATAATATAACAAGTCACTAATTAATGCTATACTTAATGCGCACATAACTCAATATGACAATGAATCCACTCGCACTCGCCGAAAAGAACACCTTAATGGGACCTAACTTTGTGGATTGGCTCCGAAATCTGATGATTGTCCTCAGTATAGAGGCACTGGGATACGTCTTGGAGACGGACATTCCGGCGCCTCCTGCGCGGACCCGAGCCAATCAGGAAGAGATTGAAAACCACGAAAAGTGGGTTAAGGATGACGTAAAAGTCCGTGCATACATGATGGCTTCTATGTCTAATGAGCTTCAGAGAGCTCATGAGAAAATGACTTCCGCTAGGCAGATTCTATCTCACTTAACCGAACTTTATGGTGAGCACAGCAGAACTGCTAGATATGAGATATCCAAGCAACTGTTCGGTGCAAGGATGAAGGAAGGTAAGAAAGTTGGGGAACACGTCCTCAAAATGATATCCATGATCGAGAGATTGGAGGCTCTTGATTTCAAAATGGATACTTCTCTCCAAACCGACCTTATCCTACGCCTCTCCCGATTCCTTCTCACGCTTTGTTATGAACTTCAACCGCAATGAGATTGCATGTAATTTAGTGGGCTAATGAACAAACTTGTGACCGCTCGCCTCGGATGAAGACTCGCGGATGAAGGAGTCTGCTCTTGTGATTTCTTCTCGGACTCCTGAGGTCTAAGAACAAGAAGAAAAAGACCAAGAAGCAAACCGACCACAAGTTAAGGACCTTAAGGGTAAGGGCAAGGCCCCGATGGTTCCGAAGAACAAGAAGAAAAAGGATGCTTGTCTCAAGTGCGGTGAGTCAGCCACCGGGCTAGAGACTGTCCGATTCTTCATGGCACTTCTGTACGTAACTTTTAGTTTTGGAAACAAATTGTTCGCTCGTATTTTCTACTTCTGGATACCGAATTCTCGTGCTAGTTCTCATATTTGTACCGTGAATCGGGATCTGAACAAAGTAGGAAGCTTGGAGCTGGAGAAGTTATGATCACAGTCGGAAGCGGGCATAGTGTCGAGGCGACCGACATAGGATCACTTCTTTTGGGTTTAGAATCCGGCTTTGTTTTGACTTTAGAAGATGTACTTGTTTTGCCCAAGGGGCACAAAAATATTGTATCCATTCCGGTCATGGACCGAAAATGCTTTTCATTTTTCATTGGTGATGGTTCCTGCAAAATTTATTTTAGAAATAAACTAGTGGGTACTGCTACATTGTTGAATGGATTGTATCATCTAAATCTCAGCAACAAAGTAGTTGTGAATACTATGACTAGAAAACGTGGTAGGGATGAAACCAATCAATTTTTGAAATGGCATCTTAGACTTGATCATGTTGGTCAGACCAAGGTTTACAAGATGGAAAAAGATGGACTTATGGGTCCATTGGGATCGGATCCATTTCCTACTTGTGAATCTTGCCTTAAAGGCAAAATGACTAAGTCCCCCTTCACAGGGACATTTGAAAGAGCCGCTGATAAACTGGGATTAATCCATACCGACGTATGTGGTGCTTTGGAAGCAGCACGTGACGGATATCAATATTTCATTACGTTTACATATGATCATACTAGGTATGGTTATGTATACTTAATGAAACATAAATCCGAGGCCTTTGAGAAATTCCAGGAATTCAAGGCCCTAGTCGAGAAACAAACTGGTAATCATATCAAAGCACTTCGGTCGGACCGAGGTGGCGAGTATATGAGTACGGAGTTTGACGAGTTCCTTAAGGAACATGGAATAGTTTCACAACTAACACCTCCAGGTACTCCTCAGTTAAATGGTGTGTCAGAAAGAAGGAACCGGACCCTGTTGAACATGGTCCGTTCCATGCTGGGCTATACTGACTTGCCGATTTACCTGTGGGGGTATGCACTCCTGACTGCCGCGTATATCTTGAACAGATGTCCTTCCAAATCCGTTCCTAGAACTCCACATGAGATGTGGGAGGACAGGAAACCAAGTCTTAATCATATTAGGATTTGGGGATGTCCCGCCTATGTCAAGAAGACTAAGGTGGAAAAGTTGGAAGCTAGGTCTGCAAATGGACGTTTCATTGGATTCCCGTCTGGGACGATGGGATATCTATTCTACATGCCCGAAGATCGAATGATCATTGTTGCTTTACAAGCACACTTCCTGGAAGATGAGTTCATTCAGGAAGGCGGAGCAGGTAGAAGTATTTCTTTAGAAGAATACAATGAAACACCTCGAGAGACACCAGTGCAAGAAACTAGAACCGAACTTTCTGAAACACAAGTACAACCACCTCGTATGTCTAGTAGGGTGTCTCATTTACCTGAGAGGTATGGGCTTGTGCACTTGGAGGAGCTGGGTCTCCATGAGGTTCCAAGTGATAGCCAAGAGACCGACCCGACGACCTATGACCAAGCGATGGTGGATGTAGACTCCGCGAAATGGCGTGAAGCTATGGAAGCTGAGATAGACTCGATGCATGTCAATCAGGTCTGGACTCTAGTAGACCGCCCCAAGGGCATAGTGCCTATTGGGAACAAGTGGATCTATAAGAGAAAGACCGATGGTGATGGCAAGGTTGACGCCTATAAGGCCAGGCTTGTGGCAAAGGGTTATACCCAGAAGGAAGGGATCGATTACCACGATACCTTCTCGCCCGTAGCCATGATCAAGTCTATTCGCATGATGCTTGCTATAGCTGCCTACCACGATTATGAGATATGGCAAATGGACGTAAAGACGGCTTTCCTTAATGGATTCCTCGAGGAGGAAATCTATATGGAGCACCTAAAGGCTTTGTGTCCGAAGTCGATATTCGAAAGTGTGCAAGCTTCTGCGTTCCATTTATGGATCAAGCAAGCGTCGCGTAGTTGGAACCTTCGTTTGACGAGGCAACAAAGAGTTTGACTTCGTACAAAATGAGGAGGAACCTTGTGTATACAAGAAGGTTAGTGGGAGCAAGATCGCATTCTTAGTACTATATGTAGATGACATTCTACTAATAGGAAATGATGTGGGAATGCTCGGTACCAGAAAGCTTGGCTTTCGAGTAATTTCTCCATGAAAGACTTGGGAGAAGCAACCTATATTCTTGGTATTCGGCTCTACCGGGATAGAGCGAAGAGAACAATAGGCCTTTCCCAAGCCCTCTATATAGATAAGATCTTATAGCGATTTAAGATGGATGATTCTAAAAGTGGGTTCCTACCGATGCAACATGGAATAAAACTCACCTTGAAGATGTGTCCTCAAAGTGAGGAACAACGCAAGGAAATGAGTAATATACCATATGCTTCGGCCGTGGGTAGCCTTATGTATGCTATGTTGTGTACAAGACCTGACATCGCGCATGCTGTAAGCGTGGTGAGTAGGTTTCAGGCAAACCCAGGTAGGGAACATTTGACTGCTCTAAAGAACGTTCTCAAGTACTTGAGAAGAACGAGAGATATGGTTCTTATGTATGGCGGTGGAGATTTGGATGTGGTGGGATTCACTGATTCGGACTTCCAAGGACTGAAGGACGACTCGATGTCCACTTCGGGCTACATATTTACTCTTAATGGAGGAGCAGTATCTTGGCGTAGTGCCAAGCAAAGCGCGACTGCTGATTCCACCTGTCAGGCTGAGTATCAAGCAGCCTCGGAGGCTTCCAATGAAGGGTTCTGGATTAAGAAGTTTCTAGGAGAACTTCAAATGATACCATGTGCTAAGCTGCCTGTCTACTGATCATGACAACGACGGAGTCAGAAGACGTGCCAAGGAGCCGAGGTTTCACAACAGCACCAAACATATTGAGAGAAAGTATCATCTCGTAAGAGAAGTTGTTCGCAAGGGATACATTGTGCTGCACAGAGTAGACTCGGCCGACAACGTCGCCGATCCACTGACCAAGCCACTTTCTCAGACTAGCTTGGAGCGTCATCTGGAGAACATGGGTATTAGATACCATAGTGTGTGGCATTGAGTGCAAGTGGGAGATTGTTAGGAGTATGCCCTCAAATGCCACTCGTGAGGATCTTTGAGTGAGGGCATTGTACTTGTAATTATGTAAACCATTTATATAAGGCAAATGAATGTTTCTTTATTTACTGGTAGTTACTGACATTCCTAACTCGTAAATAAACATATAGAAACTAGTCCGTGTATTTGAGAGCAAAACGTTCCACTCTTTATTGGATAAGGGGGCGGCACTGGAAAGGTTATAGCTCAAATACTTAATCGTTCGCAAGTCGATGAAACTTGACTGGGCGTTAAGTTTATGTGAAGACTTGTATGACGTGTTATTTGACATGGAGAGTGCCTGTCGAACGCTAATGGTTAGTGGGAGCACACGTTATAGGTATGCTAATTGGATTAGTATACTCGAACCGACTCACCCTCGATTCGTCACACGGATTTCACTCCGGGACAGTCAATGACGGAATCGAAAGGTTGTGATAGGTATTCGTGAACCTTCGACTTGAGGATTTAGTAGGGATGTGCTTGTGACGTCAAGATTTTCATTAGAGTAGTTCGACCCTATAAACCTAAGGCGGGGTCAACTCGACGTGCATCTTGACGGCAAGTAGCAGTGTCCCATCAATACCAAGATAGAATTCTTTCTCCCGTAAGTGAGTGGGTTATATGTCCTATGCGGTTATCGCGATGAGATCATAAGTCTTTGGCCAAAGCATTGGAGCTAGTTGTATTAGATACACGACATTTCGATGATCTCGGTTTGCATTAATGCATGCATAGCGTCAAGCATGATGGGGTTTGACCGACCGTGACCCTATAACTTGATCGGGACATTTGAAAGAAGGGTTTATACGCCATTGGTATTCACGAGAATGGTTCTTGAATAATCCCAATCATTCGTTCTCGGTCAGTACAGTGTAGGCCACCAGTGGCTAGGTGGTGCTACTACTCTTTGGTTCCTCCCATTGCCGATCGAGACGGACCTACCGAGTCGCGCATTAGGATTGACGACGGAATGAATCGAGCTTAATCTCTCATTATAAATATTAGATTTTGGATATCTAATTTATTGGACATTGGATGTCTAATTGATTTTGGGACATTGGATGTCTAAATTAATTTATCGATAAATTAATTTACGGCTAATGAATTAAATAAATTACCGGGTGATTAATTTAATTCATAAATATAATTATTTCTTGGAGAAATTAATTATGTTATTATGTATTTAATGTGATTAATTGATTGGATTAATTAATCGATATAAATACATCGGAACGGAATCGGAGTTTATCTGCTTTGGACTCTCGAGTCCGAAACGAACCGAACTCGTCCGATTTCTTCTAGAGGCCGGCCCCACCTTAATTTCCTACCTTGATCATAGTCTTGTTTTCTTGTTGGAAGACTTTTGATATTTGAGATTTCATATCTCTTATATTAAGGGAAAAGGAGATATGGTGGGTGACTTAATCTTGTGAATAAATTTTGAAGACCAAAATAAAAGCCTCTTAACTCTTCTCATTTCAGCACTCACGGCAGCACCATATTAGTGAGAGGAAAGAGAAAAATTTTGAGTTCTTCTTCATTCATTTCTTCTTCATTTTTATTGGAGAAAAATTGAGAGAAAATCATATAGAGAGAGTAAGATTAAAACACTTAGAGTGTAGTAATCTTTACATATATAGCTTCATCACTTATCTCTAGCCGTATCCTCGGAGGATAGCAAGGTGATCGTCGTTCCGGTTGTTTTTCCGGCGCGTGGCAAGTAGAGACGCGGTGTTTTCGGCGTTGGATCGTTCAAGAGCTTGGGGAATAGCTCAAGAGAAGGTTATCCATTTAATCAACGGACTACGAGGGTATGTTTCTCGTATCTCTTGTTTTTCATTTTTGATATTCGTATATACGTAGCTCGATCGATCCTCGTAGGGATTCAGATCGAATTAATTTTCGTTTTACCGCTTCCGCTGGGCCTTCGTTTTAGGCACCGAATCCCAACATCTGGTTCCTTCGACTTGGCTAGCTAGCCATAGTTTGACTGGAGTTGACTTGGTCGCTCGGCCTTATAGTCGATCGCCTGTCGGGATGAATAAATCTTGACACAACAATTGCCCCCCAGCTCGCTCCTATGTTGGAAACGTGGGGTGAGGTGGTTCTCTTGGCGATCGCTGAACTTTTGACGAGCGACTCTGTGTTTAACTGAACTGGCGATCGTCCTTGAGCCGATATACTCTGAGTTTGGACGACCTGGTTGGCCGCTAAACTGCACGGGAAAAGGCAATGGGCGTGGAAAAGTCTCCGCGCACGTGTCGGGCTTCTATTGGAGGATACCAACGGTCATTAATGACTCCTAGGCTGACGCGTCCTTGAAAAGACGCGTACGCGGGTCTCGAGGGAGTCAATAAATTCGTCGTTTGAGATCCGACCCCTGAGATTTTCCCTTATTGCAAACGAGTCCCTGCCATCTCCTATAAAAGGGGGCAGTGTTGCAGTCTTCGTCCTCACGCGCACTTACTGGAGAAAGAAGGACTTGCTGAAGATTTTTCTGAAGATCTTAGTGCCGATCGTCGTTCGATTTCACCTTCGGGTAAGAAAAAATCCTTTTCTCCTTTTCTGTCTTTGAGAATGGCCGACACGTCATCATCACATGGAGTGGGTACCAGTTCCGCCGCCGGGACATCGACTGTCCGGGGAGGACTTTCTTCCGACTTCCACCTGGAGACGGCCGCTGAGGCTATTTGGGCCAGAATCGACCCTGCTGAAATCGAGGCTTTATTTAATGAAGCCGATGTTGCTAAGGAGGCTGCTGCTGAAGAAAGACGATCGCAGATAGAGAGAGGTCTGGCGATTAGGGCCTACTGGGAGCAGCATAGTGCTTTCGGCCGGGCCTATAAGGCTTTTGCTGAGATAATGGAGAAGTTGGCCGGTCCGACTCCGAGATTCGATTTCCGGGGATACTCGGTCGCCTACCCTAATCAGCTTCCCAAACGGTCGCAGTACCGGGTTGCGCTGCGATCTTTGTGGTCGCTTGGCCAAATCCGGAGTTCGACGACCAGGAAAGATCTGTCCGTCTGGAGGACGAGGTTCCACGTTCCTTCAGATGTGGACATGTTCGCGCCGGCGGAGAATGAGCGAGCCGATCAGCCTCCGATGGGTATGGTCGCCGTGAATGAGGCGATTATGGAGGTCGGGCTGCGCTTCCCTCTATCTTTTGCTGTCTCCCACCTGTTGGCCGCTTGGAACGTGGCGCCACTTCAGCTGACGCCGAACGCCTGGCTCCAAATTATCTGCACTCTCACTCTTTTCGGCGGTCACCGCATGTACCGCCTCCCATCGCCGTTGGAGATGAACCATTTGTTCAAGCTGACGGCTCAGAAAGGGTCGGTCGGCGGTTACCATATTCAGGGCCGATCCGTCTGTAATTCACGAGTCCCGAATAAGATGCGGGCGATCGACGAAGTGGTTCTGGTCGCCGGCAAGTGGAGGGCTTCGCGAGCGACAATCCTTCTAAGCGAAATGAGATCCCTACTGAGTTTCGGGAGAGGAATCCCGGTAAGGGTTTAGACTCTCCCTTCGTTCGGATGCGTTTTGGACTGATCTAATTTGATTTCGGTTTTGCAGGTTTTCACATTCCGGCGGTCGAGGAGCTCCCTTTTGACTTCCTGGTTGTCTGGGAGCGGATAAGGAGTTTGTCAGACGACGACCTTGACGCCAACCGGATCAATAAGGAGAGTCGTTGGTTGTCGGCTCGGCTATTCCGCTTCCCGAGACATCTCTCGGTACCAGGTATGAGTTTCTGCGACCTTCATTTTCTAGGCGATCGCCTTACTTGAGGAAAGTGTCTGACTGTTGGTCGATCGTCTTAACTGTAGAGGTTCGCTTTCCTCGCTTTTTGGAGCCCCCGCCGGAGATCGCCATGTCGAATCCTGGAGTTCTAGGCCGTCTCCGCCACAAGAGGTCGTCTCGGGCCCCACCTGTTGCGTTGCCAATTGTTCCGGAGGCGGAACCTCGCGTGGAGCCGATCGTGGCTGAGGAGGGAGTTCCGGAGGAGGGGCTTCGAATGAACCGTAAAAGGCCGAGGCCGGAAGAAACTCCGGTTCCTTCTCCTGGCAATGAAGTGCCGATCGCCGCGCCTCCGATCACCGTTCTCGCTCCGGAGAATGAGCCGCCCTCTGCGGCTTTTACGCGGGAGATGGCGATCGCTGACGCCGAGACTCCTCGAGGGAAGCCGTATTTCGGTCGCGACCCCGAGAGGGCTGAGAGGTAGATTGCATTTTTAGGTTGATACTTGCAATTGCGTAAGAGTTGTGTTAACTTTGTTGTATTGATGTAGGATCCGTCGCACAGATCCATCCTGCCCACCGATGGTGCTGGATTTCTTAGCCAGCCGATCTCCTCGCCAGTCCTGCGACATCCCTCAATACGTCAGCAAGGCCGCTTCTGCTCTGCCGAAGGCCTGGACGACCGATCTGGATGCGATCGCTCGTCAGCGATCGGGGAGTTCGATGCAGGCGTTTCGCCTTTCTCTCCGTGACGGCGATCATGGCCGCCTGTGCCGCTCAGGAGTTTGAGGGGCGGCCTTCCACTATTCGCCTGCAGGCGGATCTCGAGGCGGCTCGGAAAGAGAACGCCGAGTTTGCCGATAAGATTGTGGCGATGGAGAAGGACTCGTTGGAGGCAGCCAAGCGGGCGAGCCACGAGCTTGAGCTGGCGAAGAAGGAAACCGAGTTGTCTCGTCTGGCGGTTGACCGATTTGACCGGATGCCGAATGCCGTCCGGCGCGAAGGTTGCCGAGGAGGAGGCCGATCGCCGAAGGTGACGATCGCTCGGTTGACCGAGCCAAGTGAGTCGAAGGAGAAGGTTGCTGCGAGGGAGGCCGAGCTCCAGGGGTCGCAACAGGCGATGGCGGAGCTGAAAGGAGAGGTAGAGGCGACCAAGGCTGATCCCTTTCAAAACTTGGAGTTTGTCAGTGAGTTCGCCTATTATTTGGCGTTCGCCGACTCGATCCGAGCAGCTAAGAAGGGAGGTTTGGAGGTCGGGCCTCTTGCTGAGAACTTCAAGGCGTATGCGTTGGAGCATCCTCTCCATTCAGCTTTCTCCTTGCCGATCTTGGATCTTGCGGATATCGGCGTGGATTTGAGCTGGTATCCGACTCCGGCCAATCTTGCTCATCCCGACGCTCCGGAAGATGAGGGGACCGCACCGGATGCTGATGGCGAAGGCCAGGCAGGGGCCTGAGGCACTTCTTTTTTGATGTTTTAGCTTGTTTCCTTGTAATTCGTAGCTTTCTTTTGTAGCATTTAGGCCTTCGGGCGACCATGTATTTCGATCTTTTCAAGTAATGAAATGAACGTTTGAATTTCTGACTTATCACTTGAATGATTGTTATTTTTGAGTCTTTGTTTGACTTTGTACACATGTGTGAGGAGAGATTGTTGCGAGGGTAGTTCCAAATGAATTGATAAACTCATAAAGATAACTTTTACAACAAATTCGATCGCTGCACAATATCTGAAAAAGTGACGATCTCCGTATGTGGTTGAATAGAGACGATCGTCGTATAGGTAGTCTGCACTCTTCCCCCTTGTTTTTATTCACTTAGTGGAAGTAAGGGGATGAAAATAATTCGTTGAGTGAGCGGTCTTCAACTTTGTCGAATCCTCGGGGACGGTCGTCCGTCTTGAGGAACCGTGCACGATCGCGGAGTTCGATGGTCCGACTCCTTGATCATGTCTTGATGCGCGAAGACACTGAGTGTCTCGTGACTCACTTTATTATAAGGGTCCTCTGTTAGGCTGCGCCTCGCCTCGTATTTAAACGAAGGGCGTGCGGTCTCGGTCTAGAGGAGTCCTTCCGCGGGGCAGCGTCAGATGATTCAACTCCACGCCCGCGGCTTGTTTAGCTCTGCTTCCACCTCGGCCCACCATGAAGATGGCGAACCTCGACGGTGTACGTTGAGACGGGGGTTGTGGCACGTCGCATTGTCCGGGTTCACCATGTTAGATGATGAACCTTTGAGGGCGAGCGATCGTGTCCACTGATTAACTTTGGAGGGCCCTCAGACTACGCCGGCCTCGTATTTAAACGAAGGGCGGGCGATCTTGGACCAAAGGGACCTTGCATGGCCTAAGCAGTCGGTTCCATCGACCACCAGGACCATGGCTGCACTCTTCCACCTTGTATCGTCATGTAGATGCCGACGTTCGACGGTGTACGTTGTGCGGGGGAGGCGATCTCGTGCCTTAGTCCATCATGTTGAATGGTGAACTTGTAGATGGCGAGCGAGTCCTCCAGTTTCTTAATTAAGGGGGGAGATCGGGGAGACTTCTGAGGTCCCCTTCTCTTGATTGAAGCATGTAGAGACGGTCGCCGAGGTTGGTCCAGGGGTCGGCTCGTATGAGCTTCCCAACCTGTTTGGTGTTCGACTCGGACGATCGTGTATAGAGATTGGTAGGGGCTTCGGCTAAGCCAATAAGCTGTCCAATTTGCCCTCCTCGAACAATCTCCAGAGCTGTTTGAGGAGGTCGCGGTATTGGTTGGTGCTGTGGCCGGGACTCTTATGGTAGGCACAATATTGATTGTTGTCCAGGTGACCGTGGTCCCTTATTGCCTTTGGCTTTTTGAGCTTTTCGTGCCCCTTGATGGCATAGAAAATATGTGCCGGGGTTCGTTTGAACGTATGGAGGAGATGGGCTTCCATGTCCTCGAAGGCCTTGAGATCTCCGGGTGGCTTGGCGATCGCCTTCTTTGCTTTGACGATCGCTATATTCTGGACAGGAGGTGGCGTTTCCTCGCCTAGGCGGAGGGTGAGTAGCCTTTGTCTGGCCAGAAAATTGGCAGCCTTAGCGCGGAAGATCGCGTAGGTTGGGGGAATATCCTTGGTGAGATGTCTAAACATGAGTGAATGACCGTAGAATCCCCCCATGACCGAATAGAGAGCGAGCTCGTCACTGACGGGTTCACCGGTGAGGATGATTTCGTCTACTCGGTCGATGTAATCTGCGTCGGTTTCGTCTTTCCCCTGCCTGATTTTCATCACGCGGTGGGGGCCTTCTGGTCTGACGACCTTGTTGGCGAAGTATGACGTGAAGTCATTCGCCATTTTCTTAAAGGAGGTGATTGATCGTGGTGGTAGTGAGGCGTACCACCTATGGGCCAGCTCGCCCAATGTTAACAGGAAGATCCGGCACTTGGTTGCATCAGATGCCCCACACCCAGTCATGTAGATTCGGAATTTACTCAGGTGGGTTTCGGGGTCCGATCTCCCCTCATACAGAGGTGTTTTGGGAGGAGCGATCGTTGGTTGTATGGGGGCAAGCTCGATGTGGACCGCGAGTGGCCTTGGCCGGCCCTTGATTTTTTTGCTGGCGCTTGCCCCAGTGTCCAAGAGTGCTTTCATCTCGTCGAGCTGGCGTTGTATAGCGGCCATCGCCGTGGCCTGGCTGCTCGCGGCTCGGCGCTCGGAGCGGGTGCCGAGGCGATTGAGTACTGATCCCCTGGCGATCGGGACGGGAATCAGACGGCTGACCTGCGTTCGGCTGTAAGGTGGACAGGCTGAACTCCTGGTGGCGGATTCGAATTCCGTCTCCTCGTGGTTGGAAACAGAATGCCCCGGTTGCCATGATGGGTCGCGCCCCAAGCGATTGAATACGGATCCGTCCGGTCGTGCGGGAGCCTTTTCTCACGAATTGGGGCTTTCTGGCGATCGCTCGCTCAGTAGCCCATTGAATTTCCGTTTTCCCATGCGGCAGACGATCGAGGGAGTTATCGCGGGCGACGCGCATGCTCTCCGTCGCTCCTCTAGGATGGCCATAGCCTCCTCGATCTGTTCCTTGGTTTGGAACTGATCGAGCGAGAGGTTGGGGCCATCTCTCTAAAAGTGGATCGAGAGTCTCGCGTTGCGCGGCTTCCCCGCTGCCGGCCGGGTTCTGACCGAGCCGATATGGTGTCCGGCGGTTCGGAGAGTGGCTTTCTTTGATGTACCGGCGGATGTCATGATTCTGAAAGTTTTCTTTGAAGCGCAGTGAATGTCACTTCAAGTATATGCCCCAAGAACAGTGAGTGTTCTTCGGGATGGTAGGAATGAAAATTTGAGGGTTAGATGCCCTTCTTCTAGCGCCAATTGTTGCTACCCAAAATATTATCCGGAGATAGATATTGCTGGAATGGATGGGATAGCAAACAAATGCGAGAACACTTCCGTGAGAAAGATAAATAACACAAGATTTGCCGGGGTTGTTAGTCCCGGGCTTGAATGCTCTCGCGAGATATTATTAATACTAATATTCGGGGATACAAGTACTAATGTAAGAATACAATTACAATGAGTATAAAGATTCTTGTTATCTTAGCTAGTGAGCATGTAGATTGCCGGAAGAACCAGATTTGATGCTCTGTGAGTTCTTTTTTTTTTTTTTTTTTTTGTAACAAAGGAGATGAACAGTCGCGGCGGTGAGAGATCGACAGTCTCTCACGGCGAGTATTTAGTTGGATGCTTGGGCTCCTGGGCTTGTGAATCTCTTGGAATCTGTCTAGTGGAGACTTGCTGCCTCTGCCGATCGTCTTCTAGACGGGAGATTTGGAGAGAGAAGTCGTGAGATGGATTCCGGCGAGAAAGCAGGGAGCTTGATGGTATGTGTGTTCTACTGTATTTCCGTGAATGAATTCGGAATGTAAGTGAATGAGTTCTGAACCTTTTTCCAGTAGGAGGAGGTTCTCTATTTATAGGACTTTTGACATGCCGGGCGATCGCCTTTACTGCATTATAATAATAGGGCGATCGTCTTTTAGCACATGGGCTTGTTCCCTTAAAGTCCGCGGCTGCTGCTGGCAGCCAGCTGTACGATCCAATGGGGAGCCTGCACGCGTCCTGAGTTGCTGTCACGGGCGGTCCCACTGACAACTTTCGGCGCGCCTGCCGGTAGGTGAGGTAGGTGACAGGCTGTGGTCAAAGGTCTTGTCTGTCAGCAAAGATCTTGTCTGTCAGCGCCTTTTGTGGATCTGCACGTGAGTGCTATTCTGAGATCCAGTCTTCGATGACTTTGACGGGCGATCATCTATGTTCGGGGCGTAGGCCGATTGTCCTTAGCCGGACAGTAGAGTCGATCGCCAGATGCCAAAGGGCGATCGCCTTGGGAGTCGATCGCTAGGTACCTGATGGTGGTCTGGTTCCTTCGACTTGGCTAGCTAGCCATAGTTTGACTGGAGTTGACTTGGTCGCTCGGCCTTATAGTCGATCGCCTGTCGGGATGAATAAATCTTGACACAACACTATAAGCTCTACATTTTTTTTTTCGCGGGTCAAATCTGATCCGGTTCGGGTGGGTTTGACCTGTGAATTTCAATCCAAAGATTAGAAGGTGAATGTCTCTCATGTATCTCACTATACTATGTCTCTCTAGAGTGTTAGTATATATATAAAACATTTAATTCATCGAATATTAAATCATAAATTGGGAATTAAGAATTATTAAATCATATTAAAGCTCTCGAATCTCAAAGCGTAGATCATAGTAAAAGCGTACTTGTCTTTCTTTAGGTTTGGTCCTCCATAGCTTCCGAATGGCTCAAATGGCTCAACATCGATCAATCCGATAATTGGACCATACCTTTTCATGGTGTGTGAGAAAATATGGATTGAGGAGGTTTCTGTTCTTCGATAATCTCAGGGATGAGTGGGAATCTGTTAGGAAGGATTACACAGACCAATTTAATGTAAGTTTATCAATTTGACTTCCGTTTTTTCTAATTATAACTTCTGATGTGCTAATTTAGCCTATTGTTTAATTTTCTATTTAAGTTGATTTTAGGTATATGTTCATGCTCAGAATTAGTTCATTTCGACTTATGTAGAGCACTCGATAGGGATATATATTAATTATACTTATAGATTTCGAGATAGGTAACTTCGAGGGTACTCATCTGGTGATCAAGGAAAAGAAACCCTCGAAGTGATCCATACCCCTCGAAGGGAATGAGAATCTCGAAGCTCACAAACATCAGCAGAAGAACCAATAGAGAAAAGCATTACCAACAGCTAGAGGGAACATTCGAGACACATAGGGGTCGAATACTAATATACAATACTGACAAACATTACAACATACCACCCACACCATTGACAAGCACAAATCTCGACGACCTTAGGATCTGTGCCGAGACGTCAACTATAAATACCCTCATTTATGAAGAGAGAGGTAAGTGACAGACACCAGGCCCTTACTTTGTCAAAATCCATACACATTGAATAGAGCCGCGACCTGACTAAGACAGATCGAGCCCTAAACCCCTCACGTTCTTTTTGTTAATACACGTGTCTCGAGGATCACATTCAATCAACCTAACCTTGTATTATATATGTGTTATGGATATGATTTAGTTAGAAGATACTTAAATTATAGTTAGGTAATTTTAACTTCATCATTTGGCATCGTCTGTGGGAAACTCGAACAAAAGCTCTGTGAGAACCTGAAGCAAAAAGTGATAGACAGAAAGAAGAAGTTCGGCGATCAGAAGGAAGCTGAATGGTCAAAGTTAACTGAAGATGAAACCTTGCATAATGTCCTCAAAGATGACGAGGAACGTGAAGACTCTAGAGGGAGGAGGAAGAGGACGATGAGGAAGGAGACAGTGAGGGAACCACTTGAACACCACTCACTTCATTCCTCATCATAGCAGATGAACAACTCCAACGAATTGTAATGGATGTTACCAATGCGTTGAAAGTGAATCAACCCCCACCTGTAAAACACTCACAGAGGAAACCGGAGAAGAGGACCCGTGGACCTTCCAAAAGTAGATCCACTGATAGAATTTTGAGGGACCGGATGGGGATTATATCTCATCCATGCACGATAGTGAAGAGACCCTGTCAGATAGCTCCGTGATGATAGCTAGATATAACAGACCAAACCCAACGAATGATCAAGAAAAATCGAATCGATGTTGGGCACCTCGAAATGTCTACACCGTCCGTGAAGAAGAAGAAATGGAGGATCTGTCGGAGGAACAAATCTTGGCCATTGAACGATCCGCAATCGACAGGCAAATGGAAAGATACGAAAAGTTATTAGTAGCCCATTCTCGGATTCATCAGCAGAGGAATAAGGAGATATCCAAATAAAACCTAAGATCTCCAGGCACACACCACCAGTGTTCCGTGGTCGAAAAGTACTAAGCACAAGACAGATACCCAAGATTTCCGAGCCCACTGAGTTGGAACTTGATGGCACGTTCTGCCAACCCCAGCAAAAAGGTACCGAAAAATCTCTCCAAATACTCCGGGAAATCATGTCCACATGAACATTGAGTAAGGTACGAGAACTTGATACGGACCTACGAGCATGACGAAGAAGTCCTGGCAATGGTTTTTCCTTCAACATTAGAAGGAGATGCAGTAGAGTGGTTCTACTCTCTGTCAACGGGATCTATCAAAAACTATATTGATCTGGTCGAAGTATTCTTGGTACATTTTATCGACTATAAGAAGTCGAGATAGTCGAGTAGATGTTTCCACTCAATAGTTCAACAAAAAGATGAACCGTTGAGGAAATGGTGGCAAAGATTCAACGTCGTTGCTCTTATAGTCGAGGAGCATCCTATGCATTTTAGGAGACAAACCCTATGGTCCAATATACAAAATTGAGATCTCGCACCTGAGGTATCGAGGGAGAAGCTCAACACTCCTGAGGCCCTCTCCGATATAGTGTTGAAATATATTGAAGAAGAGAAGATGGCTCAAGAAGTAAAACTAGCATTTGAAATATCACCCGAGAGGCAATCTCGAAGATATACTCGACAGACATTATAACACCCGCAAGATATTCAGGGTATATTACAGCACCGTGGACCCCTACGTGGGACCCACCAGGCTAAATAAGAAATACCACTCGTCTAACCATTCCGGTTAGCGAGAAACACACAACACCACAACAATAACTAAATGAAATCACCCGGTACAACCAGTAAACAGGACATCACCCAAATTCATAAATACGATTCAACATACAAAACATATCCCAAATCAAAAGTGCCTAAGTACACGCGAGTACTATCCATAAGTTCACAAGTTTGGAAAACAACACATCAAAATGGACAACGGAAATAAGGGACTCCATTGCACATGTCAACATCCCCGGTCAGCATCCTCGTACTGCTCCAGTGCCCGCTTGACCGGCTGAATACCACCTGAAATTCATAACAAGAATTTTCCCAAAATGGGTCTCCAAAGGGGTTAGCAATTACGCTGGTACAAGTAATCAAGGCAAACAATTCGCTTACACATTTCATAGTACATGCATCAAGTCATTCCAAAATCCAAAACCAGACATGTCTTTTCCCGGAAAACAAACAGTCAAATAATCAATTTGCCTAGAACCGGTGCGAAACCACTGGTCCCATTCGAGGCCTCTAAGGACCCTCCCGAACTGTCCATAATCATAAATCAAATCACGCACAGGTATCGCCTAGGACCGGGGTGAAGCCACTGGTCCCATTCGAGACCTCTAAGGACCCTCCCGAACTGGCTAGCGAACAAGCTCGTGAATCCGGAGTGAAGTCACGGATTCCCCCGAGGCCATATCGTACCCTCCCGGAGTGAGCGAAGCACACACATAATATACATCACCATTTCGTGTTAAGCATAAAGGTTTCCAAGAATACTTGCCTTGAGTAATTAACGACGAAACGGACGGAACGGAGAAACAACCACGATCGCTAGGAACCGACAAACCCGAACCTAACGATTTGAAGAATACAATCAGAACCATTTTTAAACGATTACGGAAATGGAATACACCAGGAAACCCACATACAATTCATGTAAATTCGTACAAAAACAACAAGGGCAGATCGCAACCGAACCCTCTCGATTTCACAAATACCACGAAACTTACCATGAAATCATAGGGAAAACAAGAATACTACCAAGATTAATTATATACATCATAGATTAATCAACAATACGGAACGAATCGGATAAAAACTCGAAAACCCCCAAATTTCCCAAAAATAGGGTTCTAGGAGATTACCTTGGATTAAAGACGAAGAACACGAATAGATGTTGTTAATCTACACCAAGAACTCAAGAAAGATTATAGTTGAGGTGATTCGAAGAATAAATCATCTCCAAATCGCCTCTGGATCGCTCGGGCCGTGGGGAGAAAAAGAAATGAGTAAAGTGGACGGATCTGGGTCAACTCTCGGGTATATATGACTAGATGGTTTAGTGATAAGTGTCAGTTTTATACACTTATATGTGATTAGTATTGATATATTTCACCTATAATTATGAGCTAGTCTACTCGTTTTTGCTTTGAATTAATTAATTTGTAATAATTTTATTTTTATAGGATGAATATGTAAATCTAGTTTTAATCGGATTGAATTACTGATTTACTCAAGAAATAACATGTTTACAAAATATTCTATTTATTGAATTTTTATGTATTCATGTTGCATGGCTTTCCTAGACGAGTCCGACAGTCTTTCTGGATTCAAAATCAGAGTTATATATAAAAAGTTATCATCCGAAGAAGATTTGGGGCGAAAATGCAAAGTCTAAGAAATTCTGGGCTGAAAATAAAGTCTGAAATTCCATACGGGCGTAACATCATAAAGTTACGGGCGTAACTCACACAGAAACTAATGTGCAAAACCCGAAGCCATGTTACGGCCGTAACATCTGAAAGTTACGGCCGTAAGTCCTCAATGTTACGGCCGTAACATCTGAAAGTTACGGCCGTAACTCTTGACAGATTTTTGATAATTTTTTAATCTTTTATACTTTTGGTCTATTATTGAGGGGATGACTGACCATGATCCGATCTAATGTAATAATGCTGGAGTTTTGGAGCTATTAGATGACTTTAGGTGTATAAATAGACCCCTTAAATCCATCATTAAGGAATCATTCATCTTATACTTTTCCTACTTTGTAATATTTTTCTTTGTGTGAAGAATGTTGGGAATAGTGCCCTAGGACATTCGATGTGCCTAGATTTGTAATTGTCACATTTAAATAAAGTTATTTGATATCATTTATTTCTCGTTGATTATTATAATGTGTGCATGTTTTAATATTATAATAATCGAATAATAGTTATTCACGAATAATAAGATTATTCAAATGTCCCTGGTAAAATCGCGTTGAGTAGAGACTCAAGTGATTAATATACTAGTATAAGTTTGATTGATAATCATCGGATGATTATGCGTATGGTACGGATCAATCTTATGGGTATTGGTTGGAGAACTAATACTGGACCGACCCGCATTGAGATCACTGCATGGAAATGTCATAAGTGAATCTCAATACGGTATGTCAATAAATCCTTGAACACGAGATTATCATAGAGTCCAACATGATAATCGCTATGCCTTGGACGTAATCCAACGTCATCGAAACATGGTGATCATAAAGGTTAGCGATCGGGATTAGTGGGAGTCATGTAGAGGGCAATGAATAATCAAGATGGGGATTTGTCCCTCTCTTAAGTGAGAGAGATATCTGCTGGGCCCCTCGATAAGTAGGATCAAGGAAATGCATGGCCATGCTCAAATGAAGAGTCATTTGATTCAATCATCTACTTAAGATCGAAAGCATTTGAACATAAATAAGTATGACAGACTCCATGACTTAGTTCAAATATGATATCGCGTGACAAAGGGATTTGACACGTTAAAAGGTTTAATGGACTATTAACTTATATTATTTGGGTAATCATAATGTCTTGCTAGAGGCCGCTTATGATTTATTATTTAATAAGGTATTAAATAATTGCCAACATAATATAAGCCTTTTAGTCGCACATACGACAATTATAGACAAGTAGGAATAAATATCAATCGGGAATAATAAATATAATATTGGATATTATATTTATAAGGAGATTAAATAATAAAGTAATATATATAATATTAGATATTATATATATTGTATTATTTAATAAGTTGAGGGGCAACTAAGCAAATACTAGATTATTGAATCTAGGGTTTACTTAGTATAAATATAAGGTCTTGGACAAGGAGTTGTAACCGAAAATAAGACCTAAAATCGGCCCTTCAAGAAGAAGAAAAATCGGCCATCTACATTATCTTGTAGGAGAACGAGTCGGTCGTTCCTCTTCCCTTAGTTGATCTTGATCAATAGTACAATCCTTCTAGTAAGGAATTTGTGTTGTACTATTTATCAATATTATTAAATGAGATCTAGCAATCCGGCTTGTGGAATTGTTCGTGTGTGGATCACCGTAAGAGAAAGGAGATATTCATCCGCTTCTAGTCCGGATCTAGATTTGTTCAATCGGATTAAGGTAATTCGATTAACTCTTTAATTAAACAATTAAATTAATGCATGCGATCCTAAATTGGGTTTTCACTTTTATTGTTCCACTGCGTTTTTACTCCGATTATTTTGTATTCGATACATAGAAAACCCAACAGTGGTATCGGAGCCAACTTGCATGTAATTTAATTGTTTATGTAGAACATATTTATGTGTAAATTATGTTCGATTATGTTTATAAAATATAGATTTTATAAAATATTTTTTTAGTTTAATTTGATTAAATCGGATCGTCAAAAATAATTTTACGGGATTTTTTTAAAAGCTGCATCGAAGCTGATGGAAACGATCAGCAGTCGGGCGATTCGGGTCCGGTCCGGGTCGGGTCGGGCCTGACCCGGGTTGTATTAATTAGCAAAATGATTTTGCATCACCAGGGTTCGAACCACGGAGGTCCAGCGGCGGCCTAGCGACTTACCATGTGCGCTGCGAGTTTGTTTTGGAAATAATACGGAAGGTTTTATTAAAGGCAAATAAATCTGTTTTAAATATTGCAAAAATACTTCCGCAAAACGGATTCGATCCGCGCCATTCGGCTATCCTTGAGACCACTTTCCATCTCTACGGATCTTGTTTTGGTAACTTTTCGGTAGTTCCTTTTATAAGTCCTTTTATTATAAAAGTAAATTTGGAAATAATAGTTACAAAATGTTGCAACCGCAACCGCGGTTTCGAACCCGGCAAACCGTGCCCAGATCTCGTGGCACCATCTCGGCAAGAGTCCAGCTTTGTTCATGTGATGACTCAAATTTTAATTATTGTCGATTGTCGATAAATTGATTATTTAGTATATTACATGCTTTATTAATTATTTGATAATTATTTATGGTATGTGTGTGGTGTATGGCATGACCATAAATTGACCAATGTGATTGGATAATTTAATTTTTATGGGTTGGTTTTACGGCTGCGTGTCGCTTAATTATAATTGGTTTTACGGCCATGAGTCGTCTATTTAAATTGTTTATTATTTTACGGCCTGCGTGTCGTTTGTACTTCTTGTAATTTAATTTATTAGTGTAGTATTAAATTTCATTAATGTAATGAAGACAAGAAGGACGAGATAGATGGACTCGAGGAGCAAATTGATCGCGTATGACGTTCCAAGGAGTTGGAAGATCAATGAAGACCATATTTAACCCTTTAGATGACCTTTGTGATTTTGATGTTGGCTCATGAAAATCACGTTAGGATTATGGTCATGCTATACACGGTCCTATGCTTTATTGTCATGTGATGCGATGTATGTTTAAATTTATGCATGTATGTGATGCTATGTATGTTTAGATGTATGTTAGCAAACATAGACATTAACATAGGATAAAAATCCCTCGTTAAAATTTTAATGCCGTTCATTTGAAAAACACCTATCAAGACTTCGATCATCATGAGTGGGTCATGCCAAAGCTGGGCACTCGGATTATCTTAGTAAGGTAGGATAGGTAATGGTGATACCTATATGTTTAATGAATTTGGAAATCAAAATAGTTTTGAACCTTAAGGCATAAGATGGGATTATAACATGCTTGGGCATACGATGCCAAATCCCATGACATAATCTAAGAGTTACATATGATGTCATCGATAAAGAGTTATCCACCTAAAGTAGTTCAATTCTAGGCGTCATGCCAAAGCTGAGTTTAGGATTGTGCGAAATGGGATCTTAGCCCACTAAAATTACAAATGTTGTAAATTGAGGGTACTTTGTTTTAGTGGGAGTATTTTTCGAGAAATAAAATAATGTGACTAAATATTTTGCATATTGAATTTTGTAGAATGGCATCAAACAACACATCCACCATTTCATCGCGATCCGTCCTTGAGAAGGACAAGTCAAAGAAAATGGCGGAACTATCTGGATTGGATCCTGAGCCCGAGAATAGTTCTCAAGCAAGAAAGAAAGTTGTATGTTCTTGAGGAAGAAATTCCGATGAGCCGGTGACAATGCAAATAAAGCAACAAAAGACAAATGGAAGAAACATTGTGATGATTCCATTGATGTCGGTTGTCTTATGTTGGCCACCATTTGTCGTAACTTCGAAGAATGCGGAGGAAATGGAAGCTTATGAGCTAAATGCTCACCTCAAGGAAACTTTCTCGAAGCATGCTAGGCAAGAGAGGTATGAGACCTTTCAAGCCTTGTATGCTTGCAAGATGGTTGAGGGGACATCTGTCAGCGCTCACGTGCTCAAGATGAAAGGATATATTGATCATCTTGAAAGGCTTGGTTTTCCACTTTCTAAGGAGCACTCCACGGATGTGATCCTAAACTCATTGCCGAAAGTTTCGGTCAGTTCATTATGAACTATAATATGAATGAGATGGAGAAGTCCATTCTTTGAAATGCATGGGATGCTTAAAACGGCCGAGCGAATATTAAGAAGAAACCAAACCATGTGTTGATGGTCGCAAAGGGAAATCCTTTAAGAACAAAGGCAAGGGCAAGGGTAAGGCAAAGTTGCCAAATCTAAAGACCCTACTAGGCCGGGTTTCAAGGCTAAAGCTCCCAAAGATGGAAATTGCCATCATTGCAATAAACCAGACATTGGAAAAGAAATTGCAAGATTTACTTGGAAGAGCTAAAGCGTACCAAGGGCGGTGAGACTGCCACGGTATATTTGTTATAGAAGTTAACTTATCTACCTCTAACTCCTGGGTATTAGATACTGGATGTGGATCTCACATTTGTACAAATGTGCGGGGTTGAGAAGCAAGAGAGAATCGAAGAAAGGGAAGTAGATCTAAGAGTCGGCAATGGAGCAAGAGTTGCCGCACTAGCCGTAGGAACTTATGATCTAGTTTTGCCCAATGGGCTTTTGTTAGTTTTGAACAATTGCTATTATGTTCCCGCTATGAATAGGAATATTATTTCGTTTCTACATTAGATTGTGAAGGTTACGCTTTTCTTATTAAGAATAAGATCATTCGTATTTTCTTTGATGACTTGCTTTATGGTACCGCAAAGTTATATAATCGCCTTTACAATATTGATCTAGATGAGTCCGACACTTTGGAAGTCTATAACATTGCATCCAAGAAACCTAAGCTCAATGATTCTAATCCGACTTACTTATGGCATTGTCGACTTGGTCACATAAACGAGAAACGCATTTCTAAACTCCATAATGATGGACTTTTAGACTCTTTTGACTATGAATCATATGGGACATGCGAATCTTGTTTATTGGGCAAGATGACGAAGAATCCTTTCACCGGTCATGGAGAAAGGGCTAGTGATCTATTAGGCCTAATACATACTGATGTGTGCGGACCTCTTAGCACTCATGCCAGAGGCGGATACCAATACTTCATTACATTCACCGATGATTTTAGCCGATATGGATATGTTTATCTTATGAAGTATAAACATGAATCTTTTGAAATGTTCAAAATATTCCAGAATGAAGTATATAATCAACTTGGCAAGACAATTAAAGCCCTTCGATCGGATCGAGGTGGGGAATACTTGAGCCAAGAATTCGATGATCATCTTAGGAGTTGTGGAATTGTTTCGCAACTTACTCCTCCCGGCACACCTCGGATAACGGAGTGTCCCGGAGGAGGAATCGAACTTTATTAGATATGGTTCGATCCATGATGAGTCGACAGAGCTTCCATTATCATTTTGGGGCCACGCCTTAGAAACAGAGATTCACCCTTAACCGTGTTCCATCTCAAGCAGTTGAAAAGACACCATTTGAGAAATGGGTAGTAAAAGACCAAACTTGTCTTTTCTAAAGATCCGGGGTTGCGAAGCGTTCGTAAGGCGCCAAGTGTTTGACAAACGGCAAAGATCTGAAAGATGTTTATTTGTGGGATATCCTAAGGAAACTAAAGGATATTACTTTTACAAGCCCGCAGAGAACAAAGTGTTTGTTGCTCGAAATCTTTGTATTCTTAGAAAGGGAATTTATTTCCAAAGAGACAGTGGGAGAAGAGTAATTCTCGAGTAAAATCGAGAACCACAAGAAGACATCGCTTCACCGATGGAAACCGAACAAGCTCAACAAACGGTTGAAGAGCCCATTCAAAGTACACAAGTCCCACGCAGATCGATAGGATGCGACATGAACTGAGAGATATGGTTATCTCGTAACGGAGGATGATGATGCATCGCTCATAGATGATGAGCCTAGTACCTATACAGAGCCGCTTGTGACTGTAGTCCGAGGAATGGCTAGAAGCCATGAAGTCGAGATGCAATCCATGTATGACAATCAAGTTTGGAACTTGATAGATCCACCGAGGGTGTTAAAACCATTGGGTGCAAATGGGTCTATAAAAAGAAGAAAGACATGGATGATAATCTGCAAGCCTATAAAGCTAGACTAGTGGCAAAAGGTTATGTATGATTCATGGTGTTGACTATAATGAGACCTTTTCGCGATAGTCATGCTTAAATCAATTAGAATTTTATTTGCCATTGCCGCATACTATGATTATGAAATATGGCAAATGGATGTCAAAACAAAGATTCCTTAATGGAAACTTACTCGAGGATGTGTATATGACACAACGAAGGTTTTGTTCATCCGAGAAAATTCTAAAAAGGTTTGCAAGCTTCAAAGATCCATTTATGGGTTGAAGCGAGCTTCTCGGATCTGGAATCTTCGTTTTGATGAAACTGTCAAAGAGTTTGGGTTCATTCAAAATGAAGATGAACCTTGTGTGTACAAGAAGGTTAGTGGGAGAATAGTTGTTTTCTTAGTCTTATATGTAGATGACATATTACTCATTGGAAATGACATTCCCACCTTGCAGACATCAAGACTTGGTTGGGAAGTTGTTTCTCAATGAAAGACTTAGGAGAAGTCGCTTATATTCTTGGGATAAAGATCTATAGAGATAGATCAAAGAGATTGATTGGTCCGAGTCAAAGTACATACATTAATAAAATATTGAAGAGGTTCAATATGCAAGACTCCAAGAGAGGACTCTTGCCAATGTCACATGGCATTCATCTGAGTGAGACTCAGAGTCCTAAGACTCCTGATGAGCGAGCACGTATGAGCAAGATACCATACGCATCGGCTATTGGATCGATCATGTATGCCATGATTTGTACTCGACCAGATGTATCGTTTGCTCTTAGTATGACAAGTCGATACCAATCGAATCCAGTGAAAGTCATCGACGGTGAAAACCATCCTAAAGTACTTGAGAAGAACCAAGGATGATTTCCTAGTTTATGGAGGGTGGGAAAGCAGTGTTTGTAAGAGGTTACGCCGATGCAAGTTTCAAACCGACAGAGACGATTTCAAATCGCAAGCTGGTTATGTGTTTGTATTGAATGGAGGTCTTGTGAGTTGGAAGAGTTCCAAGCAAAGCACGGTTCTTGATCTATTCTGACATGTGAGTACAGCGGCATCGGATACGACTAAGGAAGCCGTATGGATCAAGAAGTTCGTTACGAACTAGGAGTGGTGCCAACCATCCAGGGTCCCATAAGCCTTTATTGTGACAATAATGGTGCTATTGCACAAGCTAAAGAGCCTAGGTCCCATCATAATTCCAAACATATACTCGTAAAATATCACCTAGTCGAGAGATCGTCGACGAGGAGATATTACAATATGCAAAGTAGCAACGGAAGAGAATGTTGCGAGATCCACTTACCAAGCCTCTCTCACAAGGAAAGCATGTTGAGCATGCTAGAGCGATAGGACTAAAGGTCATGAATGAATGGTCCTAGTGCAAGTGGGAGATTGTTGGGAATAGTGCCCTAGGACATTCGATGTGCCTAGATTTGTAATTGTCACATTTAAATAAAGTTATTTGATATCATTTATTTCTCGTTGATTATTATAATGTGTGCATGTTTTAATATTATAATAATCGAATAATAGTTATTCACGAATAATAAGATTATTCAAATGTCCCTGGTAAAATCGCGTTGAGTAGAGACTCAAGTGATTAATATACTAGTATAAGTTTGATTGATAATCATCGGATGATTATGCGTATGGTACGGATCAATCTTATGGGTATTGGTTGGAGAACTAATACTGGACCGACCCGCATTGAGATCACCGCATGGAAATGTCATAAGTGAATCTCAATACGGTATGTCAATAAATCCTTGAACTGAGATTATCATAGAGTCCAACATGATAATCGCTATGCCTTGACGTAATCCAACGTCATCTCAAACATGGTGATCATAAAGGTTAGCGATCGGGATTAGTGGGAGTCATGTAGAGGGCAATGAATAATCAAGATGGGGATTTGTCCCTCTCTTAAGTGAGAGAGATATCTGCTGGGCCCCTCGATAAGTAGATCAAGGAAATGCATGGCCATGCTCAAATGAAGAGTCATTTGATTCAATCGATCTACTTAAGATCGAGAAAGCATTTGAACATAAATAAGTATGACAGACTCCATGACTTAGTTCAAATATGATATCGCGTGACAAAGGGATTTGACACGTTAAAAGGTTTAATGGACTATTAACTTATATTATTTGGGTAATCATAATGTCTTGCTAGAGGCGCTTATGATTTATTATTTAATAAGGTATTAAATAATTGCCAACATAATATAAGCCTTTTGGTCGCACATACGACAATTATAGACAAGTAGGAATAAATATCAATCGGGAATAATAAATATAATATTGGATATTATATTTATAAGGAGATTAAATAATAAAGTAATATATATAATATTAGATATTATATATATTGTATTATTTAATAAGTTGAGGCAACTAAGCAAATACTAGATTATTGAATCTAGGGTTTACTTAGTATAAATATAAGGTCTTGGACAAGGAGTTGTAACCTAAAATAAGACCTAAAATCGGCCCTTCAAGAAGAAGAAAAATCGGCCATCTACATTATCTTGTAGGAGAGCAGTCGGTCGTTCCTCTTCCCTTAGTTGATCTTGATCAATAGTACAATCCTTCTAGTAAGGAATTTGTGTTGTACTATTTATCAATATTATTCGTAAGGATCTAGCAATCCGGCTTGTGGAATTGTTCGTGTGTGGATCACCAGAAGAGGAAGGAGATATTCATCTGCTTCTAGTCCGGATCTAGATTTGTTCAATCGGATTAAGGTAATTCGATTAACTCTTTAATTAAACAATTAAATTACTGCATGCGATCCTAAATTGGGTTTTCACTTTTATTGTTCCGCTGCGTTTTTACTCCGATTATTTTGTATTCGATACATAGAAAACCCAACAAAGAACACACTTGTGTTCTTGAGTGATTTATGTAAGAGTGGTTTAACTTATGTTGTTGAGGGAGTTTATTGCTTCTTTCTCATTTTTCTACTAAAAGAGTTAGGATCAATTCTTTCCCTTTTTCAACTAATAATGACTACTCAAGCTTGTAATATGTTGAATAAACCCTTCATGGGCTAAGTTATCCTTAGTTGGGATTATAAATAAGGTTTGTCATGTTATTTAAGTTTGTATAAAAATCTATTATCGATTACTTATTATTGTGTGTGATTTTCATTGTTTTTACCATTCTTTATTTATTTGGCCAATAAATGATGATATTTATGGTCTTCATATGTTTCGAAAGAAAATATGATTGATTAGATCAAATGATCTTCACTCTAAGTTGTTCTAGGGGATAGAAACATACCTCTAGACCTTAGATGATTCTCTGAATTATTTTCATAAAACCTAATGCTATGTATTGAAGCCAATCAACATAGAAATATAGTGGATTGATTCAATATATAAGGGGCGTTTTGACATTCAAAAGAGGAACCGTCTTTTTAAGGAAAATCGAATATACACAACATAATAAGTAAATGCATCTTATGATCTCATATGCATATTCTATAACTAATGATGAACTAAGTTTGTAATCCCAACTATTTCATTTTACCTTTTATTAATCTATTATTAGTGCAATCTTTCCTTTCCTTAAATTTTAGAACTATTATTGCATTTTCCTTGCAATTGTCAAACCAAACTCTTAAATTGTGTGTTTCACTCATCTAAATCTCTATAACAAATAGATAAATAGTGTATAATTCAATATATAACCTAACTTCCTCGTGGGATCGATAAACCGGACTCAAAAAGTCCACTTACTACTTGATACGATATCGTGCACTTGCGATAGTTACACAAAAGACGTGTCATTTAGCGTGCACTAACGGCTCACGGTTAGCCCGCGCTAACCAGCCAAAACTGGTCCAGAACTTGCGGTTCTGACCCGTTAGCGTACGCTACCGAAAAATAGCGTGCGGTAACAGTCCCCCGATAGCGCGCGTTATCGAGCTATAGCGTGCGCTGCCTGTTTGCCATCCCGAGTCCAGAAATATTCTGCCCAGTCTGGACTACCGAATTAGCGCGCGCTGTCACACACCTAGTGTGCGCTATGCATCGGCTATAGCGTGCGCTAATATACAGATTTAGCGTACGCTAAGCTGCTCGTCCAGAGAACAGAAACAACCTACTGCCACTGCTGTACTCGAGTCATTAGCGCGCGCTACCAAAAGAATATAGCGTGCGCTACACAACGACATTAGCGTGTGCTACATTACAAAATTAGCGCGTGCTAACGAGTGCAAACAGTAGTACATACAGCATCCAAAGATGGAAAACGGCGAGTTCTACCTCGGATGAAAACAACCCGCATCCGACACCAAACAACAGACTGAAAGAAGACACACACACGATGAGTTCGAGTCGGAACTAAAGCACTAAAAGAAAATACGGTTCCGACTACCCAAAGGTACGAAAAACGACAACGATAGTAATTACCTCATAACTTTGGAAAATTACAAAACTGCCCAAAACATTCGAAATTCACGATACAAGATCGAAACACCAAACGAAAGCTCACAACATGTACAGTAACATAAGACGATCCGCGACAACTCCAAAACGGCAGTTCCGAACAACGATTACGAGAATCGAACCCAATAGCGATGGAAATGACATAAAATGCGGAATTGAGTAAAACAGGTCCGAAACACGCTCGGATAACAAAAAGTCTAGTATTAAATATTCTCGAAATATCAATACGGTTACAAGCGAGTCACTAAAAACAAAAAATACACCAAAATGAAGAATACTGGAAACAGGAAAAATGTGGATATTACATTCTCCCCCTCTAAAACAAGTTTTGTCCCGAAACTTAATAAACAAACAACTCGGGGTACCTAGCACGCATGTTATCCTCAATTTCCCAAGTTGCCTCCTCGACACCATATCTCGACCACTGTACATTGACCAATGGAATGGTCTTATGCCTCAGTCACTTCTCACGGTGCTCCAAAATCTTCAAGGGACGTCCTCGAAAGTAATATCCTCGGCGATACCGATCTCACCATAGTCGATGACATGACTAGGATCTGGAACATATTTCCTCAGCTGAGAATCATGGAAAACGCTATGGACGTGGCTCAAATACGGAGGCAACGCCAGACGATATGCCAACTCGCCGACCCTCTCTAGAATCTCAAAGGCCCCAATAAACCTCGGACTCAACTTTCCTTCTTCCCGAAGCAGAAAACTCCCTTCGTCGGCGACACCTTTAGCAAAACGTGGTCTCCCACCTCGAATTCTAAAGGTCGACGACGAACATCGATATAGGTAGGGGTGTTTAAAACCGGATATCCGGAGTTTCGGATAGTAAATTTTGATATCCGATATCTAGAAAAAAATATAAATTATATCCGGATATCCTTATATTCGAAAAAATATTCGGATTTGGATATCGGATATCCGAATATCCGAAAAAAGCTTCAATATAGATATTGGATATCCGAATATCCAAATACCTTCTATTATTTAAAATATAAAAAATAAAATTTTTAGGATTTTTCGGATATTTCGGATATCCGAATATCCAATTTTTCTGAAAATTACTATCCGATATCCGAATACGAAGTTCCGGATATCCGATTTTTCAGATATCCGGAACTTCGGATTTTCGGATATTTTGGATCGGATATCGGATATCGGATGTTTTTGAACACCCCTAGGTATAGGATTTCTATCGACTCTGAGCAGTCAACATCCTTTCCCGAATCAATTCTACCTTCTTCCTCGTCTCCAAGGCGATATCCAGTTCGGTCCCAACCAAATCGGACGTCTCGTTCCAACAAATCGGCGATCGACATTGCCGCCCATAAAGCGCCTCATACGGTGCCATCCGAATCGACGCGTGTCAACTATTGTTGTACGTGAACTCGATCAATGCCAAATGCTCCTCTCAATCACTGCTCCAATCGAGAGCACAAGCACGCAGCATATCCTCAAAAGTCTGGATAGTGTGCTCCGACTGCCCATCCGTCTGAGGATGAAAAGAAGTACTCAGACGCAAACGAGTACCCAACGCCTTATGTACCGCCTACCAAAAGTGCGATACAAAACGGCCATCACGATCCGAAACAATAGACTTCGGAGTACCGTGAAGCCTCACAATCTGCACAATAAATACACGAGCCAACCTTTTCGGACCCCAAATATCCTTGATGCCCAGAAAATGTGCCGACTTGGTCAGACGATCCACAATCACCCAAACCATATTCATACCGGACTTCGATCTCGGCAAGCTCGTGACGAAGTCCATCGAAATATCTTCCTATTTCCATTTAGTGACAGTTTTATAACAAACATTACATAGACCAATAGGTCTAAAATGTTTCATAGAGGGTCACCATGTCGATCTTAGAAATGAGAGTTATAGAAGTCTTGTTAATCTCTTTCAACAGATCTGGTTTATCAAAAATTATGTGAATAAGATTACAGAAAGAAGCACCAATCACATTCCATTGAGTCTGATAGAAAATAGCCTGAAAACTATCGGGTCCAGGAGCTTTAAAGGAGCCAAAACATTTGATGGTGTTGTAGATTTCCTCATCAGTAACCTCACTTGACAACAATTGCAGCTGAGAATTTTCAAGAGAGGAAAGGAATAATTCAATTCTTAGCAAACATGTTACCTGGGGAGGAAAACATGTTCTGATAGTAACCGGTAGCATGTTGTTCAAGCAACTCAGGATCTTCTAGCCAGGCCCCTTCTTCATTCTGGATAGAAGTTATATGAGTTCTTCTTCTACGAACTGTGGTGATCCCATGAAAGTATTTAGTTTTTCCAGCTCCCAATTCCAATCACTTAGCTCTAGATTTTTGAAACCAAAGAATCTCCTCTTGCACAAGAAAATGCATCATAAGCCTGCCATAGCTCTTTTTGTTTATTTAAAAACTCATGACTCCATCTTCTAGCAAGTTGTTTCTCATTTTGATTAAGCTGCCTTTGGAGTTGCCTTTTCCTATCAAAAAAAATCTTCCCAGAGGTTTTCTTATTCCAATCCTTCAAGACATGTTGAGTATTGGCTAATTTTAAAGGAAATTCATTTTCATGGCAGTTCCAAGCCTTATTTATTACTCTATCAAAATCTTGATGAGTAAGCCAAGCAGCTTCAAAGCGGAAAGGCCTTTTATGTATGTTGAGTCTGACAGGGTTCTCAAATTTGATCAAAAGAGCCTTATGGTCAGATTTGTATGAAGGAAGATGTTGGAGAGTGACTTCGCTAAACTTCAATCTCCAAGGAAGATTAATGAACATTCTATCCAATCTTTTCCTCACAGATTCTCTTTCCCAAGTGAAAGGATCACCATTGTAACCAGCATCAATTAGACTACAATCATTAATAGTCTGTAACAGACCGATGTCCTGTCTAGGAGGGTTTCTCAGAGGAGGACCTTGTCTCTCACCATCATTAGTGATTATATTAAAATCCCCTATAAGAGCCCACAACTCAGAGATATCATCACCAATAACTCTTAGCTCACTCCATCTCTTGCCTTAGAGAAAAATAAGGAGAACCATAAATGGTCGTAAGAAACCAGTAGCTATAATTCATAAATTTAACCTTCATATGAATGAACTGAGTGGATGTTTGAAGAATCTGAACCTCCCACAGATTAGAATCCCAAAGACACCACAAAGCTCCAGATTGACCTCTAGAATCCACAAAGAAGAACTTATAAAAGCCACACCTCCTAGCAATCTTTTTAGCGACAACTCCACTAGAATGAGTCTCCACAAGGATAATTAAAGAACTCAAAAACTCTCTTTTAAAATCTTTCAATGAACCAGAGAAACCTTTACCAGAAATACCTCTGCAATTCCAGCAGAAAATATTCATTGACAAGATTTAGGACTTTGGGATTCCACAATCCCTGAGACATCCATAGGCATAACACTGTTTAATTGAATAAAAGGATACCCTGCACTATCCTTTAGAGAATTAGCAAACCCCTCATTGTGATTGATTTCATCAATCTGTTGCAAAGCCAATCTAGGCCTAAAAGCCTGTTGTATTTGATAAAAAATGGCTCTTTGTTTAGCAGGCAGACTCAGGAATTTCATTTTTCAGCTTGTTGGTCCTACTCAATGTGTCTTTATTCCTAAGAGACAAGGTCATGACAATGTTATTGTGGCTCATGAAATTTTTCATTCCATGAGATAGAAGAAAGGTTTGAAAGGGTGGATGGCTATCAAGATAGACTTGGAGAAAGCTTATGATAGGCTGGACTGGGACTTCATAATTGATACTTTAAAGTTAGTTGGTCTTCCTGACAATTTGATCAATTTAATTTGGAACTGTATATCTAGTCCTTCTATGAAACTCTTGTGGAATGGGGAAGCTCTTAATGAGTTCAATCCTTCTAGAGGGATTAGACAAGGAGACCCTATGTCACCTTACCTCTTTGTCCTCTTTTTGGAGAGGTTGTTTCACTTAATTGATGCTGAGGTCAATGCTAAAAATTGGATTCCTATCAAGATTACACTTAGATGCCCTCCTATTTCCCATTTGGCTTTTGCTGACGATCTCTTGATTTTTGCTGAAGCTAATGTGGTGCAAGCTGATCTAATTCAAAGAACTCTGAAGAAGTTCTGTGATGCTTCTGGTCAAAAGGTCAGTCTTGACAAGACTAGAGTGTTCCTTTATGATAATGTGGCCTTCCACTCCAAACTTGAGATTACTGAGAAGTTGGGATTTCAATTTACAGATGACCTTGGAAAGTATTTGGGTATCCCTCTTTTCCATAACAGGGTTAACCAATAATCCTTTCAATTTGTAATTGACAAAGTTAACCAGAGACTTAGCTCTTGGAAAGCTAAAACCTTGTCTATGGCTGGTCGTGTTACCCTCACTAAATTGGTCTTGCAAGCTCTCGCTTCATATGTTATGCAATCTTGTGTCATTCCGAAAGGAGTGTGTGACGAATTGATAAAATTTATGGTGTTAGGAAATTTCATGCTATTGGTTGGGACAAAATTTGTCAGCCTAAGAAGAATGGTGGTCTTGGTCTTAGGACTATGAGAGACATAAATTCGACCTTCATGTTGAAAGCCACTTGGAACTTGTGCTCTCCTAGTCCTTCCCTATGGAAAGCTGTGATTCAATGGAAATACAACACGGGTAGGGATAGATTTCCTAATATCAGTAGCACTAAACCTGGCTCTAACTTTTGGCAAGGGATTAAGGCTAATTGGATCTCTTTCAGAAAAAATATTACTTGGAAGATTGGTAATGGTGAAACTACTAGATTTTGGGAGGATCATTGGAAACCTCATGAAGCTCATCTCATTGATTCTATATTTAACCCCTCAATGATAATCTGTGTGAAATAAGGGTTAGTGATTTCATTAATGGTCAAAGGATGTGGAGTCAACATGTGATTAGGGAATTCTTACCATGAGTTTGTCTCCGTGTCGGAGTTGATAACTGACAGCATATGTCTGAACTCTTCATCATCATCTTCATCAGAGACTGCACGTAATTCATATGTACCTACATCAATGAACCCACGTTCTTCACTGTGTAGTCGAACCACTCGACTTTTTACAATATTATTTAGTAGTATTTGGAGGATGGTAGAATATTAGCTGTATTCGGCTCTTGATATGCCTCATCGTCATCCTTATCCACTGCTTGTCCAAGTATAGCCGCACTATATATATTTCTCGTAGCCACATGATTTACGATCTTCCATGCTCCTTTTTTTACCAAGTCATCCAGGTAGTAAACTAGTTTAGCCGATGTTGCAAAAACAAAAGGATCACCTTCATACCAACTTGTAGAAGTATCAACAGATAAAAGTCCATAATCACCCTCCCTTTCCGCTTTCAGGATTAGTATAAAACCATCTATACTTGAACAAGTACATTGTCAAGTCTTCTTCATAAATTAGTTCCACTACTTCAAGAAGAATACCGTAATATCCACCGTCAATTATGACCCCATAATTTTGATATCTCCTTCTTTGATATCTGTCGATACATACAAATGTCGCATTATTTACCTTCGCCATTGAATAAACTCTAGATAAATGGGCTTCGTCAAAAGAAGCACCAACTAATGGTACCGGTACACATAGTACGTAAGTAGAACATCTCATGTGGGTAACTGTCGTACGTTGGATGACCTTCCTACCACAACAACGTCAACTCCTCTATCAAAGGTCTCAAATAAACATCAATGCACTTTCCTGGATACCCAGGGCCAGGTACTAAGAGAGTCAATGTATTATACTCCTTCTTCATGCACATCCATGGAGGCAGGCTGTAAGGAACCATTACCACTGGCCATATACTAAGACTCATATTGCCAAAAAGGTTGAATCTGTCAGACGCGAGACCGAGTCTTACATTTCGGACATCTGATGCAAACCCTGGAAGCTCCCTATCTATATGCTTCCAAGTCTCTCCATCAGAAGGGTGTATCATAGAATCCTCGTCATTGACGTAAGACTCGGTGTGCCATGTCCTCGCATTGGCTGTGTGAGGAGACATGAAAAGCCTCTCCAGTCTATCCTTCAGAGGGAAATATCAAAGAACCTTCATACCTTTCTCTTTACCATAAGGAGTGAACTTAAACCTTTATGTGTCACATACCGAATATCTCTTTAGGTCTTCATTAGGCTTTCCCCAAAACAAAACACAATCTTATATGCATACGCGGATCTTGATGACCCAAGACCTTTAAGGATACGTCTCCTTTTACTGTGATTACTAAGAAGATGATGACGTTCTGGGAGCATTTTCTCTGTAACTTCCAAATAATCATCCACAGTTTAATCGAGGTTTTGTTCTCCACCTTGACTCTCATAGTCTCTATGACACTATCAAAAACCGTCATATGAAACCCAGGGTAAAAAAGAGTCTGTTGGAGCTGGATTAGCTTGTTGTATCTATCAACAGAAACAGTGTTAACGGGTATCGATGTAGGCGTACGGATGACTGGTTGACCATCTATATGGTATTCTTGACCTTCAGCCGGTACGTTCCTCTCGTAATAACCAAACACGTCGTCAACCAACCTTCTTGTGGGATCATTGGATATGCTACCATTATATCGGTGATCATGGGAAATAAGTGAATTTGATCTTTCACCGTGGTAAATCCAACATGTGTTTTCTTCCCAAAACCCATTCTTTTTCAAGTGCTCCCATACAATATCAATTGTAAAACGGTATATATTGCTGCGTTATTTACATTTACTGCATGGGCAGTAATGAATTATAGTATCACTATCATGCTCATTCACAAACCGAATAAACCTTTTCATTCCATCTATGACTCTTGGATCCCATTTTTGTCGACCAATCCAACTTTTATCCATCCTATAACAAAAATAACAACAATATTACACAATCATAATTCGTATTTTTTAAGAACATACAAAAATTATGACTTCTATCATCATAGCTCAAATTCAAGATGTCAAATCTATATATATATATATATATATTATTCAAAAAAATAATACTTGATCATATAATCATCGATATATGTTATACATACATCAAGATATCTTCAAGAAAAACGAATTAATCCTTAAACATGTTCATAACCATCAAAACACTTTTAATTTATATATATATATATATATGAATAATATAAATAATTGATATCAAAATCCAATAAACATACCTTCAATATGATTTCTTGAATGATTAAATCCGATAAAATTATTGTTTTTCGTGTTCTTGTTGTGCAATTTCTGAGAGTGTTGTAAATCGTGTGTTTTGAAGTGTGAGATGGTGATATATTCTGCACAAAAAAACAAATAAGACTTTAGCCGACGACAAGCCGTCGGCTAAAGTCTCGTAGCCATCAACTAAGCTACTCCACTTTAGCCGACGGCTCGCAGGATTTTAGCCGACGACATAAAGTGAAGTCGTCGGCTAAAGTAGTTTACCCGACAATACATCCCCCATCGGCTAAACTTTCGACCTTTAGCCGACGATGACGGCCGGCCGTCAGCCGTACTACGGCCAATCGTCGGTTAAAGTGGTAATTTCGGTAGTGTTAGTTGAGTTCTCTCAATTTTAAAAATATAATCTAAATCACTTTGTATATATATATAATACTTATTATTGTTATTACTAATTAATTGATTTGTAAAAACAAATCCTTAAGGTTTTAGAAAAATAATGCAAAAAGAGTTCTACGGTTTTATAGATATTACCAAAAATACTATCTCTATATATATAAACTGAATTAATTAATTAATTAGTACGCTAAAGTTGTGAATTTTAGCTAAATAAGAATAGAAAATGCAGAAAGTTCTGTGTAGGTTTCCATATATATATATATTTTTTTTTTTTTAGAATAAGGTTTCCGTATACTTAAGAAGCAGACTATTGGGTTTAGATTAATGTCGCTGCACATGATTGGTATTTAGCAGCAGAGGCGGGCGGGCACATGATTTTTCAGAAAAATGGCTTAAATTTATTACGCCAGAAAGTGGACTTATATTGTTACTAGTGTTCTTTTTTATTATTATTATTTTATTTCTTTATAAGTGCCAGTTTTTTTTATAATTTATCTCATGTGATGCGCTTTTCTTTCTCTTTAAATAGATTTGAATTAATCATGAGACAACTCTCTCTCTCTCTATAATCAAGTGACCACCGTCCTCGTCCCATTACAAATACCTCGCGCTTGATCAATATTACTCAGCAATATGACCAAGCAACCAACTTTCAACTCGATGACATGATATGACAACCCATAACATTTTATCGTGTTAAGAAACTCAGAAGAAAATACATACTCATGGTCTAATATATCCCCCCTTCATTTTGCAAATGTTATCAGAAATAAGATGCTTTACCTCTTCAATGGGCATCTTCGACACCCATGGTCCATAATCTTTTCGACAATGTCATTAGTAATGGTGAGTATGGCTCTATCATGAAATAATTGCAGATGAGACGTGCCATACAAAATGGACATATACCCAAAGGAGATCTACAGCATCTCATATAATTACATTGTGAGAGCAAGGCACCTAGTAATTAATGAGATTCAGAGCAGAACCCTTATACTTATTAATAATTAGCAGTACAATTGTGAGTGGTACTGAGGCGCTGACAGCGGCGAGCAGCACCCAAGATTTAATAATAATAATAATAATAATAATAATAATAATAATAATAATAATAATAATAAAGTGATGATAATAAAAAAATAATAATAATAATAATAATAATAATAGTAGTAGTAGTATATGATGATGATGATTCAAACCAAGTTGAGTATAATCTAATATTTGACTCAGATGGATCGATCATGCATGCAGGGAATCTCTCCCACCCTTAATTTGTTTTCCTCCCTATATACATATATGTGTACTGAAATGGCGATGAGTGAGGAGCATCATTTCGTATTTGCCCAAACACAAACACACACACACACACACAAAATATATACATCGACCATACATAATGGATTCATCATCAAGAAAGTTGTCATCTAACAAGATAACGGATATAGTTAGGCTTCAGCAGATCCTAAAGAAGTGGAAGAAGCTTGCCACCACCAGCAACAACAACACCACCACCACCACCACCAACAGAAGCATTAATAAGTTTCTGAAGAAAACACTATCCTTCTCGGAAAAGGAAATGACTAGCTCATCATCGTCATCGACTAATAATGTTCCGAGAGGGTACATCGTGGTTTGTGTAGGGAAAGAGCTCAAGAGGTTTGTGATCCCAACGGAGTATCTGGGCCACCAAGTGTTTGGGGTTTTACTCGCGCAAGCCGAAGAAGAATTCGGTTTCCAACAACAAGGGCCGCTCAAGTTTCCATGCCAAGTGGATTTGTTTGAGAAAATACTGAAGATGATGGTGATGGAACACAGACCACCATTGTCATTGTCTTCACAATTGCATGACCAACATGATGATCAACTAATTGGATTTCATGTGGGGGACAATACTACGATCCCACCACCATCATCATCTAATCAACATCCTCAAATGTGCAGATGACAGCGCTACTCCCATGCACTTTTATTGTTTTCTTTCAAATTGTGCTACATATTCTTGAAGACTAGCTAGAAATACCTACCCCCCCCCCCCCCCTTTTATTTTGCCAGCTTCCCTTCTCGATCCCCTTCCCTACTTTTTTTATTCCTATCACGTCCAACCTAAAAGATAGGGCAAATGCAGATTTTTTTTAATGACTGTTGATGATTTTAGTTGAGTATTTATGTGATAATAATTTGAGGTCTAAAAAAAAAAATTATGACTTCTTACTGTTTTATTTAATTAATAATTAGTAATGATTTTTTTCGTTACTTTTTTTGAACTTATGACTATGTTTTTTGGTTTGATGAATGTATTTTTGTTGTGATGAATTTGCTCATATTTATGGTAGTATTGTGATGATTTTCTATTGATTCTAATATATATATATATATATATATATATATATATATATTATTTAATTTGCCGAGTCCTATGCCGTGTCCGAGTCCTATTTTTTGGAGTTTTTCCGTGTCCCCGTGTCCGTGTCCGCGTCCGTGTCCGTGTCCATGTCCGCGTCCGTGCTACATAGGCTAGTAATTACAAATTAGTGTGTACCTTGTACCGTACATCATGTTGCGAGATATACCAACTGGATCTTAGTGGCTAGGCCGGGATGATGAATCTGCTGCAATGGCCTGGGCCAAACATACAGTACATAAATACCATCTTCTTTTAAACTTTTGGAATCCAGCAATTGATGATTAACGAGCAACTCAAGTGGAGATAAGTTTTATCTGATTTCTCTCTATTTTACTTTTAATTTCATAATGCCGCCACTCTTTGATTGGTTCTATTTTAATCCATAATAATGATTGGAAGGTGGTGAGTAGTGTAGGGAGGGAGAGAGTAATAGTATTGTTTCACCATTTCCATTTATTTATTTATTGGTGGGATGCTAATCATTCCGTATCTGGCGCCCCAACCCCAAAAAATTTAAATGATGAGCTACATACATTAGATACTACTCCTATTACTACTACTACTTGGGTACAATCCGTGGGACAAAGTCAAACCTTTTAAAATATTTGATCGGAACACGATATAACAAACCCTTTAAAACACCATTTAGAATTGACGATGGGGTGGGATCGTCGAAGGGTACAAACGTTGCGGATTTTATTTTTATATTTATTCTAAATCAACTGAAATAAAGATCGAATACGAAATCCAATAGAAAAAGAAATTAACCATAAAAATGACATTCAATTAATTTGAAAAAAGTACAAACATGTAATTAGCCATTGTTCACTCTTCATATACCAAATCATTTTTTCTTAAAAGGGCAATTTCTTTTTTCTTATTTTTTTAACAGTTTTTAGTTAATTAATAAAATCAATAAATAAAATATAAGAGCTATACTCCTCTGTCCCATCAAAAAGTTGACAAAGAGAGTGAAAGTGCAATAGTCTAGGTGTGTCTAATTGTTTGATTTGTGACAAACAAATCAGACTCCAATTGCAACTACGTTTAATTTTTATTTACGTTAGCAATTTCACTCGACTTGCCGTGTTTTTGAGTTTCGGAACCCCATCGTGAAAGATAAAAACTCAAAAAAGTTGTGAACTTTAATTGAATAATTGACGCATCATATATGAGAAACATTCTTCTCTCTACTCGAAAATTTATGTGGTTTGCTTAGATTGACATAATGACTCGTCTACTCTGGTTTAATAGAATCAGACCACAAACTGTCTACCTGAGACGATCCCTCGGCCCGTAGTAGAACATCATTTACATAAACCTGTAAGTTGATCAGGTTTTGAATCTGGACACAGCCAACACTACAGGGTAACTCATCTAACCTGCATCTGGATCTGCTAATAAATCTAATACACGACTTTTTATCCTAGGCACACCATAAATGTATCCATACATTGGAAACCACGGATGCCAAGAGTAAATATATTTCTCGTAAACTTAAGTCAGTAAAAGCAATCCAATAGATAAGGTTCTGTGAAGAGATTTGAGGAAGCCGACAACCAGCCATATCAGTATATATATACACACACATTCAACTTGCTTGGTATAAGTAAATATGAATTTTTCCAACATTCAATTGCAGCAGCATTGGATAAGAAGTGAACCATTTGGGGATGGTCGAAACAGTATAGCCAATGCATTAGGAGAAGAACTCACTTGAATGGGATCAACATTAGATCTTGTTACCACTGTGCTGCTGACACTGGAGTCTCTATTCAAGCGTTCACGAGATGCCAGGAGCTCTTCAACAGCCTTCACAAGAAGCATTACAATGGAGAAAGCAACTCAGTTTGACAAGATAGATTCCAAGTAGTAATCTTTCAGATCGGGACATCAAAGTCAAATACATGCTCTGACAAGTTCAGTGCAAATGTTTAGACCTACTTCCTTCTATTTGGTGTGGTTTGAGACATACTATTCTATGCGGAGGATCGTGAGCACGGGTGAAAAGCTTAAGCATTCAAATGGAAAAAACTAGAGGAGATTGATCTAATGCTTAAAACGCCAAAGATCCCAAGCACAAAAAACACGCACAAGTATATCTTAATGAACCGTCATAATGCCTTTTCAATCACATAATCAGAGCAAAGCACACAGGAAACCATATGACATGACAAAAGTTGATGGCAGCTGAACATGAAATGCACTGACTAAACCGAATTAAATACAACAGAGAAAAAAAATTGTTGAAAAGAATAATTAACCATTCAAGGGTTTATAAAGAGCGAAATGCACCAACCAAGGTACAGAGAATTTTGTAAAAAATCTTAAATTGTTTAAGCATACACCTTGTGAAAGGAAGAAAATCTCCAACAGAAAATACTAAGCCAAATGAAAGAACTGCAGCCGCAACTCCAATCTACCATTACCACATCCGCTCAAAAAATATGGAATCCGTAATCATAGACATAGGACAATTCAGAATATACATTGAAAGAACTAAGAAGTACCTTAGCCCCAGACCAATTGGGCTACTATTTGTCTCACTTGAAGCATCATAATCGATTGGCCCATATTGTTTCTTCTCTTCTGCTTTCTTGTGCTCAGGCACTAACCTTCACATTTGGTAGAAGTTTATGCTCACATAACTACAAAGCATAACGGCCTACAATATAAAAGAGAGACAAAGGGTTACACATCACAATTACGGAGAAAATGGACGTATTGCGTTACTTTGAAACCGGATCAAAGTGGTATATGAGACCAAATTTCAGCAATGAGATGAGTTTTATGATAATATTTTGACAAATCAATTCAAAAGTATCAGCACATTTTCACATTCAACCAGACATTATTTATTAATTTTATATTATACTATTAGAAAGACATCTTTAATATTCTGTTACATATTAATTATGTTATTTGATATTTTTTTATTTTGCTTGACATTATATAAGTGTAATACTAATTTGAGTTTTTGTTCTTCATGCTTTTTTAATATCCACTTATGTTATTATATAAATTATGCACAAATATCGATTCGAAATCAGTCCAATTAGTTCCAAATTTTGACACAAGCATGTAAGTCATAAAACAATAAGACTAATGTAGCTTACATCACCCCAAAATCTATTTATATATATACCAATAAATTAGGTTTTTGCGCTCCATATCGAATTAGCTATTTCCATCACGTATCTGTTTCATCTCAACAGATGGTCTATTGGAACTTTCTTCATTTGTGTCGTTGCCATAAAAATGCCCATCTTCTTCACAAGGTATATAATCTGGATGATGCTCAAGTGTAGTAAAAATCAAGGCCTCTTCAGAATTTTTACGGATATAATTATGCAAGGCAAATGTAGCAAGTATGCTGTCAATTTGTGTTTGAACTATATTTGGGCATTCTATTTAAAATCTTCCATCTTTTCTTGAGAACTCCAAATGACCTTTCAATGCAACTACGAAGGGAGGAGTGACGACGGTTGAAGGCTTACTGGGCATTAGTTGGTGCCATATTTTCACACTGAGATTGATGATATCTTATTTTTGGTATGGTACATAATACCTTTTTCTCTCTGGATATCCCTTATCCACCAAATAATATTTACCTATCACAAAAATGCAACAAATATAAGAAGATTTGTCATCATAAAGTTATCTAATAACAAAAACATACGAGTAAAGGTACCTTGTGTAGGTTGACGAAAGTTCAATCATGGTGTAGTGATTGCATGAAGAAATATACGTGTATCATGTGCTGATCCTTTCCAACCAACCGATATAAAAGTAAAGCACATATCAAAATCACATGCAGCCATGACATTGCAAGTAGGATACGCAATTTTACCTCTATAAGATAGTTGCTCTGCCTCTGGAATACATGCGTCAATATGCGTACCATCAATACATCCAATACAATCCTATATCAAAATAGAAAATATTAAACAAAATATCTACCATAAAAATATATAACCATTCTAATTTAGTTGAACATAACAAAAGATATTAAATTAATTATTACCTTAAAAAAAAGGCATATATCTTTCATCATCCTTTATACGAGGTGATATATTTGCAAATGTTGGATCCTTTGGTCTAATCGTATCACGTGCAAGACCCATAAAACCTTTGCTCCTTCTAGTAATAGCCTCCAAGACATCATGAAAGGCTCTACTAACCGTTTCACCTGAACGTTGCAATCGCTCACTGGCATCTCGATTAGACAAACCTAAGGCAAGAGTATATATAAATATACCCACTTTCTCAATGACCGACATTTTGCCATCCCTAGACGTTTTACTACTTGCCTTTGAACCATATTGGAATGTCAATTCTTCGCATAGTTGCCTAAATAAAGCGAAGTCCATTCTAAATGCATTAACAGATCGAATTGGATGTCCATTTAGAACTTCTTTCATCCATAATTCTCCTGTTTGAAGAGAAGTCATACATGGCTGTTTGTATTATGTGTATAATAATAACCAGCTAAAATATTTGACATTAGGGCTGAGAATCGGGAAATCCCGAGGTCCCGGTCCCGAGTCCCGATTGTCCCGGTCCCGGTGGTCCCGGTCCCGTTCGGGACTTCGGGAGTCCCGATTCCCGAAATGGGATAAATATAAGTCCCAGTCCCGGTCCCAAAGGATAATTTCCCGGAATGTCCCGAACGTCTTGATTGGGACAAAATACCCGAATCAGAAAAGAAAAAAAAATTGGCAGAAAATCATGATGAGGTTTTCTTTGTCAAGAAGATTTTCATTACAGAACAGATAGAAAAGGAAAATAAGATTTGTTAATATCCCCCTCTTCGTCTGCATGCTGCATTGCCGCAATCAAGTTTGAGCGTCTAGCGGAGGAACATTTGCTAAACAAAATGAGAAGACTAAGTAAAAAATAAGGTACAAAATGTATCAACTGCGATAGGGAAAACTAATAAGGGGGGCTTAATTGAAATTAGAAATTTCAATCGGGACTTCGGCATAGTCCCGATCGGGACTTCGGGATAGTCCCGATCGGGACTCGGGACTCCCGAGTCCCGAAATTACCAAAACCTCATGTCCCGGTCCCGGTCCCAATCCCGTAAAATTCGGGAGTCGAGGTCCCGTTTCCCGTCGGGACTCGGGACGGGACCGGGACTCGGGATTTTCCGGTCCCAAATTCTCAGCCCTATTTGACATGCATGATGCAGTGAGCCAAAACACAATGTTTTCTCCTCCGTCTCCTTTCAATATCCATAATAGACTTATTAAAAATAATAAACAACAAACATATGCTTAGTTAATAAATTGAAGCTAACAATAATAACATATCAAAGTTAAACATACATACATATCGAATAACAAGCACAAATCATAAAATGTGCAAGTAACATAACAATAAACATAAAAATAGTCAGCATAACAGTGAGATAATTAAAATACATGTATCCAAATGAAAAAGGCACATGTAAAAGATGAAACGACACAAATAACATTTATTTGTTCTTAAATTGCCAATGCAACCATGCCAACCTCGAAACATCATCACGCAAACTCATTAAAAATTCTCGTGTATCGGATTCTTTAAGTGAAGTGGCCGCATAGCGCCAAAGATCATTGCCCATTTCAATAGAACCATCATCAACCATACGATCCAGAACACGAAGTGTTGAAGCAATCCCACCTTGATTTTGACCGACACTAGTTGCCGAATCAGCCTCCAATATCTCCAAAGCACGATCATATTTAGCATTCATCTTAGTCATATGATCTTGAAATAACACAGTTCCTGGTGATTGTCTTTTTCTCCGCTTCATTTACACGGGTTTTGTTGTTAATGTGGATTTCTTCTGAAGTTGTTTAGATTGTTGTGACATATTTTCCAAATTATTAACCCCACCCCACCTCGTCCACCATGACTCAACACCTTCACAAAAGAACCAAAAAAGCTATTCCCACTAGATCCTCCAAGCGTGAAGAGTATAGGGTGTATTGTGAAAAATCCTCATCCCCAACCTCCACATCTGTATCATCATTATCACTTCCAGACAAAACATTCTCAACATTCACATCTTGTATCCCATTCACACTTGGAGGATTCATAGATGGTGTTACGCAATTCACCCCAGTTGCAAATGTATCCTCGAATAACTTATTCCATATTTCTTCCAATTCTGAAGATACTCCTTTGTCGCGAAACTTTTTACATTCAGCATCTTCCTACACATTATCACGGTAATCATTATAAATATAGTCTCGTAATAAATACCGTCTAATCACAAATTACGTATTTGTTTAAAATTTACCTTGATTTTTCTGTTCCACCATTTCTCAGAAGCAAAAATTCTTCCGGTGATCGGATCCCATCCTAATCCAGTTTCCCCCCTCTTTAAATTTTTCCATGTGCGTCACTCCTCTTCATTGAATCAAGTTTGTCTTACGACAAAATGGATTATTAGATTTTTTGTTGGTTATTTTTTCAAAGTCCTGTTGTATTCACGCCATCTATATGCAGTATTTTTGCCATTCTTCACATGAAACTCCACAAAAAGGTTAAATAAAACCTTTATACACTTTTCTCATTCAACCAAAATTCATTCCCTTGTCCTTGATTCTTTATTTTTTTGTTAGCATTTGATTCCATCTCACTAAGAATTATTAGAGGTAAAAAGTTTCAATAATCATTGATACACTAAACAAGAACTCAAAAGTTAAGACTACTAAAAACTACCTTAAGGTATAACTTAATTACGTAAAATAATATAGTTTTCTTCTAAAATTTCAAACACCTATCTATATGAGGTATTACAAATACCTTTTAGATTTATATTTGTTCAACAAATTGAAAGATATCTTGCCCACAACCTAGAGGCGATTTGCAATAACCACTAAAATTACGTTTGCACAAGAAAATGCAACACAATCACCAAGCATAATGACAGTTGGAAAAAAAATTTCCATCCATTAAAAACTTTAATGGTTCATAATGTGTAACAGTTGGTCAACTCCAGCAATTACTCATAAACCCAGAATTACACAACAGATTAAAAAATAGTTTATTCTTTAAATCCCTAGCAATAAAGACAACAAAGAGGATTACCTTATCATCATCATCAACAGCACCTTAATCCCAACTATGTTGGGGTCGGTGGCATGAAGATTATAGTGTCGTTTAATTGTCTAAAATTAGTTAACACCATAACTCATGCAAATAACAAAGTGGCAAAGTTTTACGCCGGATGCCCTTCCTGTCGCAACCTTCATATGAAGGAGAGAATTACCTTAAAATGAAAGAAATTATGATATCATCCAAAGTATTCCTTCCAAGAGTGGAACTGGTAGTCAATTATTCAGAATTTTGGAAAGGTTTAATGAACATATAAGAGTTGGAGATGGAACAACTTTGGTGGTTCACAGGTGGAGAATTACTTAAGATAACATTACTATGTTGGCTACAATTGAAGAACATTGTTACCTCATTTCAAGATATTTGAGTTGGCACTAGTAATTGCATTACCATGAAAGGGTTCCTATTCATTCCCATCATCCACCGCACTTTCATCCTAATTATGTTAGGGTCGGCAGCATGAAGATTACAGTATCCGTTAATGATTTAAAATTAGCCAACACTATAAATTCATGCAAAAAATAAAGTAGAAGTTCTACGTCAGATGCCCTTGTCACAACCTTCATACGAAAGAGATGATGTGTGTGTGTGTGTATATATATATATATATATATATATATATATACATACTACCTATGTATGCATCAATGAACATGCAGCTTGTCGAGGCAACTTTCTCAAGTATCTGGTGCCTTAATAAGGTCTTGCTGATCTCATATTGTATATATCATTTTTCTCCTCACTTTTCTTTAGTTGTGTGATTGGCTAGGGATCAGGTGGATGGAATCAAGGCCTGTTCTATTTCAAAATAAGCATGCATTGAACAATTTAGTGTTGTGAACCAACGTGCCATATTTATTTGTTGTTTTGTGATGATAGTTTTCTTTCCATAAACTAATAAAGTACCGATTGGTAGCCTGCAGATCTTTCTGATAAAGATCATCAGATTCATGAATCGAAAAGTAGTGACTGTAGCCCATGAAAATTACAGCATCCAAAAATTAACATAGTTACAAAACCTAAAAATCATGCCGTTAATCGAAGCAAAAAATAAATACTAACATCTGCTCGCTGGAGGTAAGAAGTTGATGATAGCGACCGACAATCATTCAGAAAATTGATCAGAAACGGAGACGCTGTGTTTTTTCTATTTGGGGAAGATGAGAGAGTTGGGCGATGGCCCTCTTTTTTCCTCTTTTGGTTTCTGCTAAAAATTGAGGGCAGAATCGATATAAATAAAAAAAACTAGCAGATGAAGATTGAACGCTATGTGGGTATGCGTTTGGGTTTAATCTAGATTAAAGTAGTATTATCCAAACAAAATTAATAGGTCAAATTAGATTATTTGATCAAGTTTAATCTAGATTAAGATTATAATCTAGCTTTTGGGACCAACCAAACATACCCCATAACAATCAGCCCACACTTCCTTCAACTTGGTACAGCTGATGAATAGGTGAGAGGCAGATTCCTCACTTGACCGCTCCAGCAGCATTGTCTCTCTTCCGACGGAATGGCAACACTTCTTCTAACTAGATTGTCCTTTGTAGGAAGTCTATTCCATAGCAATCTCAAGCCATTGCCGAAATTTTTATAGGGATGATTTTGTTCCGCACCTTTTTGGACAACTCTCTTGGAAGGAACTGCGAGTTGGTCACCAGTTTCTTCTCCATCAGCAAAAGGAAAGACAATAAGTTAGAGATATAATTTTTTTTTTTTAAAAAACATAAATTTATAATATCAATAAATATAAAGTTTGAACATTTTACACCGAAACGACAGGCAAACGGGCAACAAGCTGCGCCGCTAGCCCTTTTTGAATAGCAAAACTAAGTCTTTTAAAAACTACATTCAGAGACCTTGGGGTCGTAACATTGCCATGCATAACCCGTTGGACTCTTTTGAGCAGCTCCACAGCCTCAGGTGCAAGGAAGTCAAATGTATCAAATGCAAAAGGTATAAACGCGTGTTGGTTATCAAGGCACGCTTTCTCGTGTTTGGTTACTTTGCATGAAGCGGCTTTCAAAGCAGCCTCACCTGCCGTAAAAGCATGATTCCCCAATCCCACAAGTGGAGAAACCCCCGTTAGATCTACACAAGCATGTTTCCCTCCTATCCATCCAAAGACCAAAATGTCAGCTGGTCTAAGTGTCGATCTTCCTTCTATCGGGTCAGTCAAGAAATTCACAGGTGCTTCTTTCTTAACTGAAATCCCAGCCCGCCTGAATATGTCAAAAAGAACATCCCTAACCAAATCGTGTCGGTATTTGAACCCCGGAAGCTCTCTACAATGAACTGCATGCTCTCCGAATGAATCCAAACAAGCTTTGTGACAAACTGGGCAAATTTCATCAACCGAAAAAATAGGGATCATGAGGCGATATTTAAGGATAGTGCGATACTCAATCGGCGACATATGTTGATCGAGACTATCTATAGGGATGGCAAGGAGAAATTCTTGAGTATGTGGTGCACGCAGACACTCAAAAACAGCTTTTTGTCTAACAGTCATCTCAAAATGAACTTTCATGTCCTGGACAATCTTGCTAAAAAGAGCACTCGCCAATGTGTGTTGGGCTTTAGGGGGGGCGGTGTCCTTTTTAGTGAAACTGCCAAAGTCAAAACTTGGAATCATATCTCGAAGACAAGTCAAAGCACAATCATAATCATAATCCATATCACATACACCACTGCTGCGTAAGATGTGGTCCTGAAGCACCCAAGATTGGGCCCTCGAGGCCACAAAGGCATAAGATGAAGCCTCTACCGCCGAATATAGCCCCAAACCACCAAACCTAATAGGTAAAGAGGCAAGTCGCCACTGGAGGTCCCCAAAGAAGGGACCTCCACAAGTTTCAACCACAATTTCTTTATGCAGAGGATCAAGCCGTAGGGATCTGATCTCTGCGGTGCACAAGATGGTGCAGACTGCATGCATTGGATCCGCCACGCACACACACACCCGTGCGGGTGTGTGATCAACGGCCTGTGCACTCCGCACAAAGACTGCTGCAGTGCGCGTGCAACAGAGGATCCAGCCGCTTAGTTGGGACAGAGATTCCGAACAAAGAAGAAGAAGGAAACTAGGGAAGGATAATTGAGAGAGGGCACCTTACTTTCCAATAATAGTTTGGAGACGTTGCCCGAACTCCAGGTCATTCGAAGAAGAAGAAGAAGAAGTATATCTCATTTTTCGACTTAAACCAGGCGCCTCTGCGTAGAGATTAGAGAAAGGCCAATGCTTTTACCAGTGTTGGGAGAAGTAAAGCTAACAAGGGAAGAAGATTCATATATATATATATATATATATATATATATATATATATATATATATATATGTGTGTGTGTGTGTGTGTGTAGAGACTGGAGATACTTACGGTTAGGTAAAGTGAAGGAAGATTGCGGCTTTCTATAACAAGTAAAAATCATTAATCAGCAGAGGATTAAAGAGACATAACACGTGATGCGACAGATGAGGATTGTTATAACTTGTCGCTGGACTCCTTCCTTGATTTGGGGCCAAAACCACGGTTAGGAGGAGACGAATCTGAGCACCAGCGGTTATTAAAGCAGTAAGGAAGGCTACCAGCGGAGAGATCATGAGGATGATAATGGTGGTGAAGCAGAGGCAGAGCTTAAGCAGCCCTCCCTTTTTTTTTTTTTTTTTTTTGACTGTAGTGCAACTCGGAGCTTATTTATCACTAAAGGAAAGAATCGCTGCTCACATCGAGCGACTCTGTCTGTCTACTGCGGAGCGAGAAGTCGCGAGAATTCCAACTTCACCTTATCTACAGCCAGCGTAGTAGTAGCACTAGGGTTTTATACAGAGAGATAAGATAAGAGAAATTTTAGATCGCGTCTCTGTAAAAGCAAGGAAAAAGAAAAGAAGGAAGCGAGGTAGCGAGGAGAAACAAGAGGCCATGGAGCAGCCGCCTTCAGGAAGAGGAGGAGCAGGAGAGAGCAGCAACGGCAGGACACAGAACAAGAAGAATGGTAAAAAGAGGATGCCGAGCCCTCAAGAGATGGTGGCTCACTACGAAAATCAGGGAATGGATACTCAAGAGGCTTCCCTCAAAGCCATTCAGGATTTGCAGGGAGCCCTCTTCAGAATGGTCACCGCCAACAGCCGGAGCAAGTCGTCTCCAGACTTCTCCGCCAAGCTCGACCGCATTCATGCCCGCCTCCTCAATCTTGAGGCGAAGATAGATTCGAAACCCAGTTATCCACAGGCAGTGGCTGTAGGTGTCGCCTCTGCGGGCATTTGGAATGCTGCCCTCCAGCTTTGGAATACCGTTCGCCAGGCCACCTCTTCTTCTCCTTCATCTTCTTCTTTCAACTAGCTATGCTAGCCATTACTTACTTGGCTGTTCTGTACTTGTGTTCATCATAAGTACTACACTACTACTATAACTTATTATTAACCCCAGTATTTATACAATTAAGAATGGAAGTACATGATTGATTCAAGTTCTCTCTCTCTCTCTCTCTCTCTCTCTCTCTCTCCATTATTATTTGTTTCATTCGCAAGCACCACTATTTATTTTCCTATGTACTACCATGGTTTCTTTGTTTTGATAGTTAATGATGTATTGATAGCCTCCCCTCCACTGCTGTTATTGTTATTTTTATAGATTCACGAGTTTGCATGGAGACAATAATACTCAAAGCCAGAATAGACTTACTTCAGAGTTGATAATCAGATAATGCAACGTATATATTACCAAAAAAAAAAAAAAAGAGCTGCCTTTGAACAACAGAAACCCATTTCATTTGCAGATTCTTGTCCTGGTAATGAAGTTCGAACCTGGTGGCGTACTTGTGATTTATGTTCGCACAGATTAGAAGACAGGAGGGAGAACAGCAGTAGAAAATTTAAGAGGGTCGTAGCAGTTTTTCCACACTATAGCATTTGTTGGGTAGAATGATAATTATTACATTTTGTGGCAAATGAGAATTATGTGTGACATGTCGTCGTCGTTGTTGTATGTTTTCGTCAACGTGGCATGAGGCTCTCCTCTCGTTCCCAAACTCCACTCTTTTTGAAATTGAAAGGCAAAAATAAAAACCCGAAATCCTGCAGTTGCTGCTGCTAATGGTGGGTGGGGTGTCCTTCCCATGGAAAAAATAGAAGAGAAAAAGTCTGTAGGTAATTAATACCTCTTGCTTGCCATGGCCGAACACTCTTAACACACCTTTCATGAAGGGGAGAAAGTTCTTATGTTTTATACGTCATGTGTAAAAAGTTGTTTGGTTGGGTATATAAATTTTTTTTGTTGAATCAAAAGGGACGGGATAAAACCGAAGAAAAAAAAAAAAAAAAAAAAAAAAAAAAAAACACTTCGTTTAAGCAAGTCTCACACCCCTAGGCACTCCTGCCTGATTCCAAGTACATATATGTGCACCAATTACCATCACTTTAGCATTGTCCTAAGAGCTAATTGCGTAACCACGACACACTCTAAACCATTACAAGCGAAATGATTCTAGGCATGAATGAATTACTAAAATTCCAGTAAAAGATTGTTCTTTATTGCAAAGCGGGCAAAATGAATCGAACAAAACATGCGTTTCGTGGTTAAGATTGCACTCTGACAAACCAAAGTTGATGCCAATTATTTTGAAGAGCTTATAAATAAATTTTGCCAAAGCACATTCTAATTACGCCAAATTAAGATTTGTGACAGTTCATATCTATTAGGTACTTAAAAAGAAGAAAGAAATGATCATCGATGGAACTTTTTTTTCCCTTTTTTTTCATTTGCAAAGTATAATCGTTTTAACATGATAAATGAAAGTGGGGACTTTACAAATGACCAAACTGGCAAAAGTCGACCAGTTCCCATTAACATACCAAATACTTTCATAATTGTAGAGAAAATAGACAGCGACTTACTTTCGTGCCCGTCCATATACATGTTATGGTCAAGGGACAAAACAAAAAAAAAAAAAAAAAAAAGGAAGAGGAAGAAGAAAGAAGAATGGCGAAGATGTGATAGATCAAACGCCAACACTTTTGATCCAACTTATTCAAAGAATATACCAAGTAGCAGAACATGACCAATGTTGGAAGATTAAGATTGGAAGTTAAGAGGGAGTAGTTGGAACAGCCAGCACAAGTACAAATTAGCTACTTGAAAATATCAGAAAGAACTGGGAGATGATCATTTTTCAAGGAATCCCCATTTCCTTCCAACACCTAAATATAATCATAGCAGCAACCCAAGGATTAGCTACATCTATATGTACAACCAGATTCCATCTGATCATGCATGATGCATCCGATCATATACATCACGAATTATCAAACCTTGTTGCATGGATGATGCTTCCCTGTCCTCTTAGATGAAGCACCGTGATGCTTTGTAAGTTTGCTCAACAAATAGGCCATGGCAACCTTGGTACCCAAGCTTGAATGTCCTCTGGAGAGGCAGATAGCACCACCAAGAATCACTAAACCATTTGCAATCAAATTATTTGAAGGCCATCTCGTTAGTTTCCTCATTTTGGACCTACAAGTACCTCCTAAATGGTTGCTGACGGTCGCTGTTGAGTTTTCTGGATGAACTGTGCTAATCTTATCATTCCTGACTTCAAATTCAGGTGGGACCTACGTGAAAATAAAAAAAAATAGTGTCAGAAAGATCTAATTCTAAACTTGCAACAAGCACTGGGAGGGTAAAAAGAAGGCACAGGGGAAAAAAAAAAAGGCACACATAAAACTAACACCTACACCACTGCGAGTGCTCCAACCAAAACAAAATTTATAAATCAGGCCACACTTATCTTTGGACACTTCTAGTCTAGCTTGGTACCACCCACAATTCAAGAGGTCAGTTGAAATCTACTTATCACTCAATATTGCCCTAGACTGATATTTTTTCCATCTTTTACGTTGAATGAGACTCTTCGTGTTTTCAGTTATTTAATTTGGAGGAGTCGGGTATTAGTCCTCCTCTTTGTTGATTGGTCCACCATTTGATGTTGGTCATATGCTCCTTTTCCTTTTTCAGTTCGAAATTTTTGTTGAAAAGTAAATTTTGAATTTCAGCGATTGTTAGTTGTTGATCAGATGTTTCTCTTCCTTTATTTTGATGCACTCGGCCGGAAGAAAAATAACTTGTTCGAAGTTTGGCCTACGTTAACTTCGAAATTAACAACGGTTCCAACATATATCAATCAACTCACAGGAAGTAAGTACTAACCTTTTGAATAGACATGCTGGCACCAATGGTTGAATTTAGTTGATGCTGCTGCCTTCCAGCAGAGAATCTGCGAAGTGCATCGTCCATCTTGCGCACATAACTCCATATCCCCTTTGCAAAAGCCACTTTTGCAATTTCCACATTCAAACCAGCATCTTCTTGATGCACCATTCTGATCTCACATGCATTTCTACCAGGAACTGCAATACAAGAGAGAATAATCTAATACACACGAACATTTAGATGGCTGGCTTCTACTAACCTTCTCAAGGAACAAAGAACCATACCAACTCAAAGATAGTAAAATCATTTGAGCTTATCCAACAAATACACTAATAGCAACTCTAAATGGGTCTGAAATTTTGTATGTCATCAGATTCACCAAACAAACATATATTATTCTGCAAAATCATTCAACGTTAAGTTGACGCCCCATGCATCTTGATGTGCACAGGAAGATGATGTGATGCACTAAAAAATCCTATCATGTTCGCTTGATTGCATGTGATTAATCATAACTCTTACTAATTCTTCTAATAATAGCCACATCATGAAAAATCTGATATTGTGTTATTAATATTTGGATAGTTTTTATTGTCTGATTAATATAAAGTAGATTGCTAAGTTATTTCCAGCATAACATTGCCGGTAAAGATAAACGGGTGTTAAAAAAGAGAAGCTACTTCTAAAAGAGAGACACCCTAGATTGGTACAATTTAATTCTAAGACTTAATATACCTTCATTTCGCATAGTTTATTTGTCAACAATATATTCCAACATAATGAATCTGATAGGAATCATGAACATGCTAAACAAGCAAATGAAGGAGACAGATGATAGGACACACGAATGGTAAAGTCTTAAAGGTCTACTAAAGGGAAAGAACACATGTGAGGTAAAACTTCAATTTTCAAATTAGTCTCTTTTCGGCATTAAGTTTCACTTGGATGAACTAATATACATGAACAAATTATAAAGGTGAGTCAGTGACCTGCCTTTCCTGATTCTCCAGCCAGATCTGAAAACTGCTACTCTTACACATCGTTTCTCTTTTGGAGCCAAAGGGTGTTCGCATTCCTTATAAAGGTCATACATAAAAGTACAAAAATACAAAATTGGGTAGATGCCCAGAGCAAATATTTGAACAAGTATTGAAGTCAGCAAAGCTATGCTACAACGGGAACTAACTCAAGCATGATAACTAGATCAAACAAAATCCAAAAGCGCCGTCAGCTATACGAATGGTCAAGAAATCAGAACTCAAGAGGATTGAATGTCGATTTCAAACAAACAAAGAAATCAAACAAAGATCATTGCCCATTTCAATAGAACCATCATCAACCATACGATCCAGAACACGAAGTGTTGAAGCAATCCCACCTTGATTTTGACCGACACTAGTTGCCGAATCAGCCTCCAATATCTCCAAAGCACGATCATATTTAGCATTCATCTTAGTCATATGATCTTGAAATAACACAGTTCCTGGTGATTGTCTTTTTCTCCGCTTCATTTACACGGGTTTTGTTGTTAATGTGGATTTCTTCTGAAGTTGTTTAGATTGTTGTGACATATTTTCCAAATTATTAACCCCACCCCACCTCGTCCACCATGACTCAACACCTTCACAAAAGAACCAAAAAAGCTATTCCCATGCCTTTCTAGATCCTCCAAGCGTGAAGAGTATAGGGTGTATTGTGAAAAATCCTCATCCCCAACCTCCACATCTGTATCATCATTATCACTTCCAGACAAAACATTCTCAACATTCACATCTTGTATCCCATTCACACTTGGAGGATTCATAGATGGTGTTACGCAATTCACCCCAGTTGCAAATGTATCCTCGAATAACTTATTCCATATTTCTTCCAATTCTGAAGATACTCCTTTGTCGCGAAACTTTTTACATTCAGCATCTTCCTACACATTATCACGGTAATCATTATAAATATAGTCTCGTAATAAATACCGTCTAATCACAAATTACGTATTTGTTTAAAATTTACCTTGATTTTTCTGTTCCACCATTTCTCAGAAGCAAAAATTCTTCCGGTGATCGGATCCCATCCTAATCCAGTTTCCCCCCTCTTTAAATTTTTCCATGTGCGTCACTCCCTCTTCATTGAATCAAGTTTGTCTTACGACAAAATGGATTATTACATTTTTTGTTGGTTATTTTTTCAAAGTCCTGTTGTATTCACGCCATCTATATGCAGTACTTTTGCCATTCTTCACATGAAACTCCACAAAAAGGTTAAATAAAACCTTTATACACTTTTCTGTCCAGTCAAAATTCATTCCCCTTGTCCTTGATTCTTTATTTTTTTTGTTAGCATTTGATTCCATCTCACTAAGAATTATTAGAGGTAAAAAGTTTCAATAATCATTGATACACTAAACAAGAACTCAAAAGTTAAGACTACTAAAAACTACCTTAAGGTATAACTTAATTACAGAAAATAATATAGTTTTCTTCTAAAATTTCAAACACCTATCTATATGAGGTATTACAAATACCTTTTAGATTTATATTTGTTCAACAAATTGAAAGATATCTTGCCCACAACCTAGAGGGCAGTATTTGCAATAACCACTAAAATTACGTTTGCACAAGAAAATGCAACACAATCACCAAGCATAATGACAGTTGGAAAAAAAATTTCCATCCATTAAAAACTTTAATGGTTCATAATGTGTAACAGTTGGTCAACTCCAGCAATTACTCATAAACCCAGAATTACACAACAGATTAAAAAATAGTTTATTCTTTAAATCCCTAGCAATAAAGACAACAAAGAGGATTACCTTAAAATGAAAGAAATTATGATATCATCCAAAGTATTCCTTCCAAGAGTGGAACTGGTAGTCAATTATTCAGAATTTTGGAAAGGCTTAATGAACATATAAGAGTTGGAGATGGAACAACTTTGGTGGTTCACAGGTGGAGAATTACTTAAGATAACATTACTATGTTGGCTACAATTGAAGAACATTGTTACCTCATTTCAAGATATTTGAGTTGGCACTAGTAATTGCATTACCATGAAAGGGTTCCTATTCATTCCCATCATCCACCGCACTTTCATCCTAATTATGTTAGGGTCGGCAGCATGAAGATTACAGTATCCGTTAATGATTTAAAATTAGCCAACACTATAAATTCATGCAAAAAATAAAGTAGAAGTTCTACGTCAGATGCCCTTGTCACAACCTTCATACGAAAGAGATGATGTGTGTGTGTGTGTGTATATATATATATATATATATATATATATATATATATACATACTACCTATGTATGCATCAATGAACATGCAGCTTGTCGAGGCAACTTTCTCAAGTATCTGGTGCCTTAATAAGGTCTTGCTGATCTCATATTGTATATATCATTTTTCTCCTCACTTTTCTTTAGTTGTGTGATTGGCTAGGGATCAGGTGGATGGAATCAAGGCCTGTTCTATTTCAAAATAAGCATGCATTGAACAATTTAGTGTTGTGAACCAACGTGCCATATTTATTTGTTGTTTTGTGATGATAGTTTTCTTTCCATAAACTAATAAAGTACCGATTGGTAGCCTGCAGATCTTTCTGATAAAGATCATCAGATTCATGAATCGAAAAGTAGTGACTGTAGCCCATGAAAATTACAGCATCCAAAAATTAACATAGTTACAAAACCTAAAAATCATGCCGTTAATCGAAGCAAAAAATAAATACTAACATCTGCTCGCTGGAGGTAAGAAGTTGATGATAGCGACCGACAATCATTCAGAAAATTGATCAGAAACGGAGACGCTGTGTTTTTCTATTTGGGGAAGATGAGAGAGTTGGGCGATGGCCCTCTTTTTTCCTCTTTTGGTTTCTGCTAAAAATTGAGGGCAGAATCGATATAAATAAAAAAAACTAGCAGATGAAGATTGAACGCTATGTGGGTATGCGTTTGGGTTTAATCTAGATTAAAGTAGTATTATCCAAACAAAATTAATAGGTCAAATTAGATTATTTGATCAAGTTTAATCTAGATTAAGATTATAATCTAGCTTTTGGGACCAACCAAACATACCCCATAACAATCAGCCCACACTTCCTTCAACTTGGTACAGCTGATGAATAGGTGAGAGGCAGATTCCTCACTTGACCGCTCCAGCAGCATTGTCTCTCTTCCGACGGAATGGCAACACTTCTTCTAACTAGATTGTCCTTTGTAGGAAGTCTATTCCATAGCAATCTCGAAGCCATTGCCGAAATTTTTATAGGGATGATTTTGTTCCGCACCTTTTTGGACAACTCTCTTGGAAGGAACTGCGAGTTGGTCACCAGTTTCTTCTCCATCAGCAAAAGGAAAGACAATAAGTTAGAGATATAATTTTTTTTTTTTTAAAAAACATAAATTTATAATATCAATAAATATAAAGTTTGAACATTTTACACCGAAACGACAGGCAAACGGGCAACAAGCTGCGCCGCTAGCCCTTTTTGAATAGCAAAACTAAGTCTTTTAAAAACTACATTCAGAGACCTTGGGGTCGTAACATTGCCATGCATAACCCGTTGGACTCTTTTGAGCAGCTCCACACCTCAGTGCAAGGAAGTCAAAAGTATCAAATGCAAAGGTTATAAAAGCGGGTTTTTTATCAAGGCACGCTTTCTCGTGTTTGGTTACTTTGCATGAAGCGGCTTTCAAAGCAGCCTGACCTGCCGTAAAAGCATGATTCCCCAATCCCACAAGTGGAGAAACCCCGTTAGATCTACACAAGCATGTTTCCCTCCTATCCATCCAAAGACCAAAATGTCAGCTGGTCTAAGTGTCGATCTTCCTTCTATCGGGTCAGTCAAGAAATTCACAGGTGCTTCTTTCTTAACTGAAATCCCAGCCCGCCTGAATATGTCAAAAAGAACATCCCTAACCAAATCGTGTCGGTATTTGAACCCCGGAAGCTCTCTACAATGAACTGCATGCTCTCCGAATGAATCCAAACAAGCTTTGTGACAAACTGGGCAAATTTCATCAACCGGAAAAATAGGGATCATGAGGCGATATTTAAGGATAGTGCGATACTCAATCGGCGACATATGTTGATCGAGACTATCTATAGGGATGGCAAGGAGAAATTCTTGAGTATGTGGTACACGCAGACACTCAAAAACAGCTTTTTGTCTAACAGTCATCTCAAAATGAACTTTCATGTCCTGGACAATCTTGCTAAAAAGAGCACTCGCCAATGTGTGTTGGGCTTTAGGGGGGGCGGTGTCCTTTTTAGTGAAACTGCCAAAGTCAAAACTTGGAATCATATCTCGAAGACAAGTCAAAGCACAATCATAATCATAATCCATATCACATACACCACTGCTGCGTAAGATGTGGTCCTGAAGCACCCAAGATTGGGCCCTCGAGGCCACAAAGGCATAAGATGAAGCCTCTACCGCCGAATATAGCCCCAAACCACCAAACCTAATAGGTAAAGAGGCAAGTCGCCACTGGAGGTCCCCAAAGAAGGGACCTCCACAAGTTTTAACCACAATTTCTTTATGCAGAGGACTGGGCTTCGTAGGGATCTGGATCCTCTGCGGTGCGCAGCATGGTGCTGTGCACCGCTGTGCATTGGATCCATTACGCACACACACACCCGTGCGGGTGTGTGTGATCCAACGGCTGTGCACCTGCACAGCACCGTGCAGTGCTGCGGTGCACAGCAGAGGAGCCTCGCTTCGTAGTTGGACAGAGATTCCGAACAAAGAAGAAGAAGGAAACTAGGGAAGGATAATTGAGAGAGGGCACCTTACTTTCCAATAATAGTTTGGAGACGTTGCCCGAACTCCAGGTCATTCGAAGAAGAAGAAGAAGAAGTATATCTCATTTTTCAACTTAAACCAGGCGCCTCTGCGTAGAGATTAGAGAAAGGCCAATGCTTTTACCAGTGTTGGGAGAAGTAAAGCTAACAAGGGAAGAAGATTGATATATATATATATATATATATATATATATATATATATATATGTGTGTGTGTGTGTGTAGAGACTGGAGATACTTACGGTTAGGTAAAGTGAAGGAAGATTGCGGCTTTCTATAACAAGTAAAAATCATTAATCAGCAGAGGATTAAAGAGACATAACACGTGATGCGACAGATGAGGATTGTTATAACTTGTCGCTGGACTCCTTCCTTGATTTGGGGCCAAAACCACGGTTAGGAGGAGACGAATCTGAGCACCAGCGGTTATTAAAGCAGTAAGGAAGGCTACCAGCGGAGAGATCATGAGGATGATAATGGTGGTGAAGCAGAGGCAGAGCTTAAGCAGCCCTCCCTTTTTTTTTTTTTTTTTTGACTGTAGTGCAACTCGGAGCTTATTTATCACTAAAGGAAAGAATCGCTGCTCACATCGAGCGACTCTGTCTGTCTACTGCGGAGCGAGAAGTCGCGAGAATTCCAACTTCACCTTATCTACAGCCAGCGTAGTAGTAGCACTAGGGTTTTATACAGAGAGATAAGATAAGAGAAATTTTAGATCGCGTCTCTGTAAAAGCAAGGAAAAAGAAAAGAAGGAAGCGAGGTAGCGAGGAGAAACAAGAGGCCATGGAGCAGCCGCCTTCAGGAAGAGGAGGAGCAGGAGAGAGCAGCAACGGCAGGACACAGAACAAGAAGAATGGTAAAAAGAGGATGCCGAGCCCTCAAGAGATGGTGGCTCACTACGAAAATCAGGGAATGGATACTCAAGAGGCTTCCCTCAAAGCCATTCAGGATTTGCAGGGAGCCCTCTTCAGAATGGTCACCGCCAACAGCCGGAGCAAGTCGTCTCCAGACTTCTCCGCCAAGCTCGACCGCATTCATGCCCGCCTCCTCAATCTTGAGGCGAAGATAGATTCGAAACCCAGTTATCCACAGGCAGTGGCTGTAGGTGTCGCCTCTGCGGGCATTTGGAATGCTGCCCTCCAGCTTTGGAATACCGTTCGCCAGGCCACCTCTTCTTCTCCTTCATCTTCTTCTTTCAACTAGCTATGCTAGCCATTACTTGGCTGTTCTGTACTTGTGTTCATCATAAGTACTACACTACTACTATAACTTATTATTAACCCCAGTATTTATACAATTAAGAATGGAAGTACATGATTGATTCAAGTTCTCTCTCTCTCTCTCTCTCTCTCTCTCTCTCTCCATTATTATTTGTTTCATTCGCAAGCACCACTATTTATTTTCCTATGTACTACCATGGTTTCTTTGTTTTGATAGTTAATGATGTATTGATAGCCTCCCCTCCACTGCTGTTATTGTTATTTTTATAGATTCACGAGTTTGCATGGAGACAATAATACTCAAAGCCAGAATAGACTTACTTCAGAGTTGATAATCAGATAATGCAACGTATATATTACCAAAAAAAAAAAAAAAGAGCTGCCTTTGAACAACAGAAACCCATTTCATTTGCAGATTCTTGTCCTGGTAATGAAGTTCGAACCTGGTGGCGTACTTGTGATTTATGTTCGCACAGATTAGAAGACAGGAGGGAGAACAGCAGTAGAAAATTTAAGAGGGTCGTAGCAGTTTTTCCACACTATAGCATTTGTTGGGTAGAATGATAATTATTACATTTTGTGGCAAATGAGAATTATGTGTGACATGTCGTCGTTGTTGTATGTTTTCGTCAACGTGGCATGAGGCTCTCCTCTCGTTCCCAAACTCCACTCTTTTTGAAATTGAAAGGCAAAAATAAAAACCCGAAATCCTGCAGTTGCTGCTGCTAATGGTGGGTGGGGTGTCCTTCCCATGGAAAAAATAGAAGAGAAAAGTCTGTAGGTAATTAATACCTCTTGCTTGCCATGGCCGAACACTCTTAACACACCTTTCATGAAGGGGAGAAAGTTCTTATGTTTTATACGTCATGTGTAAAAAGTTGTTTGGTTGGGTATATAAATTTTTTTTGTTGAATCAAAAGGGACGGGATAAAACCGAAGAAAAAAAAAAAAAAAAAAACACTTCGTTTAAGCAAGTCTCACACCCCTAGGCACTCCTGCCTGATTCCAAGTACATATATGTGCACCAATTACCATCACTTTAGCATTGTCCTAAGAGCTAATTGCGTAACCACGACACACTCTAAACCATTACAAGCGAAATGATTCTAGGCATGAATGAATTACTAAAATTCCAGTAAAAGATTGTTCTTTATTGCAAAGCGGGCAAAATGAATCGAACAAAACATGCGTTTCGTGGTTAAGATTGCACTCTGACAAACCAAAGTTGATGCCAATTATTTTGAAGAGCTTATAAATAAATTTTGCCAAAGCACATTCTAATTACGCCAAATTAAGATTTGTGACAGTTCATATCTATTAGGTACTTAAAAAGAAGAAAGAAATGATCATCGATGGAACTTTTTTTTCCCTTTTTTTTCATTTGCAAAGTATAATCGTTTTAACATGATAAATGAAAGTGGGGACTTTACAAATGACCAAACTGGCAAAAGTCGACCAGTTCCCATTAACATACCAAATACTTTCATAATTGTAGAGAAAATAGACAGCGACTTACTTTCGTGCCCGTCCATATACATGTTATGGTCAAGGGACAAAACAAAAAAAAAAAAAAAAAAAAAAAAAGGAAGAGGAAGAAGAAAGAAGAATGGCGAAGATGTGATAGATCAAACGCCAACACTTTTTGATCCAACTTATTCAAAGAATATACCAAGTAGCAGAACATGACCAATGTTGGAAGATTAAGATTGGAAGTTAAGAGGGAGTAGTTGGAACAGCCAGCACAAGTACAAATTAGCTACTTGAAAATATCAGAAAGAACTGGGAGATGATCATTTTTCAAGGAATCCCCATTTCCTTCCAACACCTAAATATAATCATAGCAGCAACCCAAGGATTAGCTACATCTATATGTACAACCAGATTCCATCTGATCATGCATGATGCATCCGATCATATACATCACGAATTATCAAACCTTGTTGCATGGATGATGCTTCCCTGTCCTCTTAGATGAAGCACCGTGATGCTTTGTAAGTTTGCTCAACAAATAGGCCATGGCAACCTTGGTACCCAAGCTTGAATGTCCTCTGGAGAGGCAGATAGCACCACCAAGAATCACTAAACCATTTGCAATCAAATTATTTGAAGGCCATCTCGTTAGTTTCCTCATTTTGGACCTACAAGTACCTCCTAAATGGTTGCTGACGGTCGCTGTTGAGTTTTCTGGATGAACTGTGCTAATCTTATCATTCCTGACTTCAAATTCAGGTGGGACCTACGTGAAAATAAAAAAATAGTGTCAGAAAGATCTAATTCTAAACTTGCAACAAGCACTGGGAGGGTAAAAAGAAGGCACAGGGGAAAAAAAAAAAGGCACACATAAAACTAACACCTACACCACTGCGAGTGCTCCAACCAAAACAAAATTTATAAATCAGGCCACACTTATCTTTGGACACTTCTAGTCTAGCTTGGTACCACCCACAATTCAAGAGGTCAGTTGAAATCTACTTATCACTCAATATTGCCCTAGACTGATATTTTTTCCATCTTTTACGTTGAATGAGACTCTTCGTGTTTTCAGTTATTTAATTTGGAGGAGTCGGGTATTAGTCCTCCTCTTTGTTGATTGGTCCACCATTTGATGTTGGTCATATGCTCCTTTTCCTTTTTCAGTTCGAAATTTTTGTTGAAAAGTAAATTTTGAATTTCAGCGATTGTTAGTTGTTGATCAGATGTTTCTCTTCCTTTATTTTGATGCACTCGGCCGGAAGAAAAATAACTTGTTCGAAGTTTGGCCTACGTTAACTTCAAATTAACAACGGTTCCAACATATATCAATCAACTCACAGGAAGTAAGTACTAACCTTTTGAATAGACATGCTGGCACCAATGGTTGAATTTAGTTGATGCTGCTGCCTTCCAGCAGAGAATCTGCGAAGTGCATCGTCCATCTTGCGCACATAACTCCATATCCCCTTTGCAAAAGCCACTTTTGCAATTTCCACATTCAAACCAGCATCTTCTTGATGCACCATTCTGATCTCACATGCATTTCTACCAGGAACTGCAATACAAGAGAGAATAATCTAATACACACGAACATTTAGATGGCTGGCTTCTACTAACCTTCTCAAGGAACAAAGAACCATACCAACTCAAAGATAGTAAAATCATTTGAGCTTATCCAACAAATACACTAATAGCAACTCTAAATGGGTCTGAAATTTTGTATGTCATCAGATTCACCAAACAAACATATATTATTCTGCAAAATCATTCAACGTTAAGTTGACGCCCCATGCATCTTGATGTGCACAGGAAGATGATGTGATGCACTAAAAAATCCTATCATGTTCGCTTGATTGCATGTGATTAATCATAACTCTTACTAATTCTTCTAATAATAGCCACATCATGAAAAATCTGATATTGTGTTATTAATATTTGGATAGTTTTTATTGTCTGATTAATATAAAGTAGATTGCTAAGTTATTTCCAGCATAACATTGCCGGTAAAGATAAACGGGTGTTAAAAAAAGAGAAGCTACTTCTAAAAGAGAGACACCCTAGATTGGTACAATTTAATTCTAAGACTTAATATACCTTCATTTCGCATAGTTTATTTGTCAACAATATATTCCAACATAATGAATCTGATAGGAATCATGAACATGCTAAACAAGCAAATGAAGGAGACAGATGATAGGACACACGAATGGTAAAGTCTTAAAGGTCTACTAAAGGGAAAGAACACATGTGAGGTAAAACTTCAATTTTCAAATTAGTCTCTTTTCGGCATTAAGTTTCACTTGGATGAACTAATATACATGAACAAATTATAAAGGTGAGTCAGTGACCTGCCTTTCCTGATTCTCCAGCCAGATCTGAAAACTGCTACTCTTACACATCGTTTCTCTTTTGGAGCCAAAGGGTGTTCGCATTCCTTATAAAGGTCATACATAAAAGTACAAAAATACAAAATTGGGTAGATGCCCAGAGCAAATATTTGAACAAGTATTGAAGTCAGCAAAGCTATGCTACAACGGGAACTAACTCAAGCATGATAACTAGATCAAACAAAATCCAAAAGCGCCGTCAGCTATACGAATGGTCAAGAAATCAGAACTCAAGAGGATTGAATGTCGAGCTTTGTATGTTAAACTAACATCAATGTGTTTTACATTATCAAGCGCTTATAGCAGTTCATTTTACCATATTTGCAATAGCTCTCTTCAGCATGTTCATGAATCCGCAACAGCATAGCTGATAGTGATAAATGTATAATATGTTGACAGAAGTTCCAAGCACAGTATACAATATTTCCACATGCTTATTTATTAAAAGAGAACTTCAAGGATCTGTTATCCAAATCCACTAGATATCATTAGTTTCTAAAGTGAGCCCCATGCCACAATACCAAATAACAACTGTATTATATCCTGAAAAGCGTCGGTTTTCAACAGGGCCGATTTTGGGCAAAGACAAGAGAGGTATGTCCCTTGAGCCCCCGATTTTTGTTACTTTAGGGCCCCGTTTGTCAATTTATATCTTAATATCTGGAGCCAGTTTTAATGGACATATTCAAAGAATAAAAGTTACAGTTTACTTGATTACTTATGATTATGGAAGTGTTTTTTCCAATAGACCAACTTGTGGTCCCCTATTATATTGCCTACAAAATACTATTGAATATCCCATCTACAATTGCCTCTGCAGAAAAAAGTTTCTCAAAGTTGAAGTTGATTAGGTCTTACTTTGATAAGCCATGTCCAAATAAAGTTTAAATGGATTGGCTATGTTAACTATTGCAAAGTATTTAGTAGAAAAACATGATTTTACAGGTTTAATAAAAATTTCGCAGCTAAAAAGTAAAAAACGCAAGAAGGACAATATTTCAGTGATAATAAAAGTATAATTTTTGAGTTTGTACGCGTTCAATGATATATACGTGTTATATTTTTGTTAGATGTCTCACATATTTTAGGATTGTGTTAGTTAAATATCTAACATAAAATTGATTTGTGTTTGTATATCATTGTATGTTAGTTAGATGTCTCATGGCCGACAAGTCTATATTTAAATTTTATTTGTATAAAGATATATAAGGGCAGGAGAGCCTTGGCGCAGCGGTAAGAGCTGTTACTGTGTGACCTGTGGTCACAGGTTCAAGTCCAAGGAGCGGCCTCTTGCCAATTTAATTGGCAAGGGAAGGCTTGCCCCCTATACACCCTTGTGGTGGGACCCTTCTCCGGACCCTCACCCTGCGGGGACGCTTCGTGCACCGGGCTGCCCTTTAAGGATATATAAGTGCACATTTTTAAGTTTGTGTTTAAACTCGGCTAGTGCCACATAATTGTCGGGAGCGGCCCTGGTTTTCAACCAAGGCGCATAGGCAGTCTGTCAACAATATGCTATAAATCGTGACAATTTGTTATTTGGAAAACATGTGCATTTCAGATAGGAGAAACTAAAAGTGGGGTTGGGAGAAAACAAAGTAAATAAATAACAAATGATTCAAATGCACCTTACTAAAGCAGTAGAAGGATCCATCCGTTCCCTGCCAGATTCTCCAAGCCAATACATACTCTCTGGGCGTCAAGAAAGGAAACTTTTTAACGGTGCGCCCAAATTCAGTGCCAGAGTCATGATCCACCTGCAACTGATGATGGTGAACCACGGTCTTGTCCCACTGCATCCTATAACTGTTGTCCATGTAAAAATTCACCAGTACCTCAACAGAGCAATCCTCAAAAGTGGTCACGCTCAGATACTTCAACGGTCCATCCTGCAAAATATATGGATAGATGTTGTGAAGTTGGTCAGAAAAGTAAAGAATTATATAAGAAATCGAAGAGAGCAAAGTAAAGCAGACACCTTAGGTTTGCAGCACCTGGCCTTGTATGAAATCAAATTGGTACTCCTGTCGATGACGTTTTCCCAGATGACACTGTTATCGGGTGAGTTCTCATCGAGGTCGTTAATAAGATACTTCAAATCCAATTCAGAAATAATTCCTGGAGTTCTGGGAAACCAAGCATGGAGATAATTCATTCATACTCTCTGTTGTGTGTAAGAAAAACAAAACATGAAAGAGAGGGGGAGAGGGACAGAGAGAGAGAGAATTACCGGGAAGAGGAAAGAGCGTAATCTGTTTTAGGTTTGATGGAAATGGAAATAGACGACGGCCGTCGACAGAGGAAGCGGAAGCTAGAGGTGAGCAATCGGCAAGTGAATATAAGCAGTATGACGGCGAGGCTCCATGTCCATCCATCGCCACCCATTTTTTCGTTTTCCCTCCAGAATTCGTCTAAACACTGCATCGACATCATCGATCCCCAATCCTCCACGCAAATCAATTCCCTATACTATAATAGTAATACTACTGCGGCTTGTTTGGGAACCTTGGGGAGCTGGAAATTATATACTTCCTCCGTTTACATAGAACTAATTTCCGTTTGATCTTTGGTTTCGGATTATAATGGAATAGAATAAAATGACTCATTAAACTGGCTGCACTTCTTTTCGCTTAATTACTACCATTCCACGATTACCGATCGATTTTAGTTTGAATCATCCTAAATAGTCCTCTGTATTAAGACAAGGGTAAGATCACAGACATCCGATCTCACTCCTTAACCCGCTATGAAGCGTTGGGGTAATGTTGTTGTTGTTATGGTTACATAGAACTAGTGTTTGCCCGTGTAATTCACGAGTGTGATCATGTAATTTTATACTATAAAAAATAAATTGTACCACCTAATTTTATATATTATTAAATACTTCTTTACATACAATCATTGTTATTGAATGGATTGTGTTCATTCAAGGTTGTTCGTGTGGTTGATCATTTCATTGAGGACGTTGATCGTGGAAGGACTTCATCGCCTTCGGTTTGAGGCAGGTTTTATACTTGTACTAGTCAATTAGATTAATGTTATCATTTATGTGTATAAATCTGTTGTATCATTTCTAGACATAGTCTCTTCATGATTTTGCTGATATCAGGGAATTGTTCGATGCAATACCCTCCGGCAATTATACCAAATGTCATTCTTATTCATCAATGGTCGGTTCAAGGCATTGAGATACTTGTTTTTATTGTTGCTGTCGATAGCTGGTACGCGGTATCGATGTATTGATTGTTATTGTTAATATTGATGTTCGATTTAACACACCGTTGTGATTATTGCTATTCTATTGATGTTGTATTGGACGATTGAAGACATCGACGTATTCAATTATCATATATGTCGTCGGTGACCGGTTAAAGACGTCGAGGCATCTGTTATCGTTGTTGTTATCGATTGATATAAAGGCAATCAAGGTAATGAATTGAGACTATCGAGAATCGTTCCCATCCGCTGTGTCGTTTTTGTCGATTGGCCGTCTCAAGGCAATCGATATATTGAATTGGGACTGTCGAGGATGGTACCCATTTGTGGTATTGTTGTTATCGATTTGGGCGATTAAAGACAATCGAGGTATTTGAAATGGTACCACCGAGGATGATGCCCATCTGTGGGTTATTGTTATCGTGTTGGCTGACTCAAGGCAGTACACTATCATTCTTGTGAATTCGGTGATTTTGTGGTCATTGTCGTTTGTGATTATTTGTGTTTGGAGGCTAGTCTTGGCTAGTGCTATTTGTGTTTATTTGTGTTTGGGGGCTAGTCTTGGCTAGTGCTCGGCGAGTAAGTTTGGGGCTTGAACCTTCGCGGTTGGTTTCCTAACACCTACAGTTCAGTAGGCCAGAGTCATTTCAATGATCTCATTATGAGTAAGTTTGAGGCTTGAACCTTCGCGGTTAGTTTCCCAACACCTATAATTCAGTAGGTCACGGGCATTTCGATTATCTCATTATGGGTAAGTATGGGGCTTGAACCTTCGCGGATGGTTTTCTAACACCTACAGTTCGGTAGGTCACAGTCATTTCTATGATCTCATTATGGGTAAGTTTGGGGCTTGAACCTTCTCGGTTGGTTTCTCAACACATACAGTTCAGTAGGTCACGGTCATTTCGATGATCTCATTATGTGTAAGTTTGGGGCTCGAACATTCGGGGTTGGTTTCCCAACACTTACAGTTCAGTAGGTCACGGTCAATTCCATGATCTCATTTTGGGTAAGTCTGGGGTTTGAACTAATTGCAGTTAGTTTCCCAGCACCTGCAATTCAGTAGGTCACGATCATTTCGATGATCTCATTATGGGTAAGTCTGGGGTTTGAACTTATCGCAGTTGATTTTTCAGCATCTGCAATTCAGCAGGTCACGACCATTGGATGATCATTGTCATACAACTTTGGGTTGTTTGGCTTCGGCCATCTCATTATCGTTATGCAGCTTCGACTAAGGGCTTTTATGTCATTTTGATGTAATGCATCTGTTGACGGCTGATTTGGTCAACGTCACGTGTGCTGATCTGGACGAATGGATCGAAGCCACGTAGAAAACAATAAAAAGATGGAATAAATAGGATCACTAAATTTTATTAATGACTGTAATTTTGGATAGGGCCGAGCTGGATTATTTAAGTGGGTCTATCTTTTTTGCTTGTGATCGGTCAAAAACTTATCCTAAAAATAGGAGTTTTTGAGTCGCTCGCAAATATATACGAGGTAGAAGTAGTTGTGGTAAGTTCTACCAAGGTCTTTTCTCTCGAGAATTGTTCAACAGGGCTTCGTATAATATTTTGTTTCAAATTGCGAGAAATAAATACTAAAATATTCTAAAATAGATTAGTGGGTTTTTAAATATTAACTAAACTAAATGTACTATTTTTTTAAACCAAACTATTTTTAATAAGACTATTTTAATAAGACTATTTTTAATAAGACTATTTTATATAAGACTATTTTTAATACTACTATTTTTATACTAGACTATTTATATTAAGACTATTTTTAACTCGTGAAAATGAATAGAATTAATATGAGTTGGGAATTTATAAAATCTAGGGGATTACGGGTTCATTAAATTAGGTTTTTAATTAAGTATCGGAATTGATTTACACGGATATAAAAGAAAAATGAATGTTTATCGAGTAATCAACTTTTCACCTCATAACTTTCGTATTCAAAGGTGTCTTAATCACTTTCGCAATCTTAAGATGTTGAGAACAAGATTAACACTTGATAGATTGAAAAGATATGTTTCCAATTCACTCAATAATCAATCAAGGAGGTTTCATTAGTAGAAATAAGATATGACCAATCTCTATTTAAACCAATTAGTCCTTTTTAATCAAAATAGTGTAAATCAATCAAATACTCAATATATAACCTAATAGAAATCCTCTTCCCCTAGGAAGAAATATTAGCTACTCATTGGTTTATACAAACTAAAATTATAATAGAAATAATTGATATACATAATATATATATAAAAAAACTCTTAATTACTAGAACTCAATGACAATAGATGAAAACTTACTTGAACGAGGCATTATCCAACTCGTGCGATGCACGGTCTTTGGTTGAATATCTATGTGTTTTGTACGTAATGTTGGGGCAGACAGTTGAATGAGCAGATGACAGAATTTAAATGCCTTTTAGAGAAGTTTATATGTTTTTTTATTGTTATTGTCCTTTTATTTTAGTCTATGTAATTAGTTATATGAAATGAGGCTTTACTAACCCGTATGCTGCTCCGGGGTTGTTTTTGGTTTATTCAACCCGTGCGATGCACCGATTGTATCTAAGATTTCATAGCTAAAATTTAACCATCTTGTAATTTATACTATCATTTAAAAGTTCATTTTAATCACCTTGTGTATTAGAAGGTGCATTTGCATTGTGATGTTTATCATACCTTTTGTATTTAAATTAGTTTATTTACATTAGAAGTTACAATTAAAATAGTCTCTTCATATATTTACAATTAAAAGTTACAATTAGATCCCCCTTCCACATTAAATTAAGGGGGATAAGTATTATATAGTATAGATATGATATATCAAAGTGCAAGAAATATACTTCAAAATATAACTTCAAACTTGTTCAAAGGTTACAAGCTTACAAAAATTGAAAGTAAAACACTAAGTGCTTATTGATCAAGCACTTTTCAATTACAAACTAAATGAAAGAAAAACTTCAAACCAAAAATAAAATACAAACTAAAATTGGGAGTTCTAAGAAAAATATTTTGCTAAAAGAAATGAGTGTTTCTTGACAAGAAGAGGAGATGATTTTTTCTTCATGGGTGAAGGTGTCCTTTTATTGGTGATTTTCAAGAACACAATTGATTATTTAATTCAAAATATCTATTGTAGTATCTTGATTAATTCTTTGTTCACACTTCACCCATGTCTTTGATTTTTCAGATTTTTGACCATAAAAATATCTTGTGGTTGAGTTCACAAGATGGTCAAAAGTGGACTATTTTTGCATGGCATCTGCTGAAAAACGGCGCTGGAAAACGGCTCATTTTGCGCCGTATTATATAGCCGTATTAGGATGACTCGGTCTTGTCCGGAACACGCGCAAGGACCCGGCGGAAAATGTGCGCCGTGTGAGAAACGGCGGAAGAAGCGGCCATGATTTGCGCCGTGTTGCTTTGATCGTTTTGTAGACTGTCTCTTTGAAAATTTCCCGTCGTTGGATTTGATCTTGTTTTCCATCCTTTTTGATGCTTCATGTCAGTAATATGTAAAATAACCATTTTTAGCTCATGTTTTGACATATCTATAAAATATCTATTTTTAATCACAAACCAGTACGATTATGCCCGTAAAAGGAATATTTTGTATGTGAATTTTTAGATCAATTATGCACTAATCAAATACCCCATACTTAATCATTTGCTTGTCCGCAAGTAAACCTTAGATATGGTATGATTGAACGTACCAATAATTTTACCATACCTCAAGGGGTAAATTAGACCAAGTTTTTATAATTTTGTCAAATCTCAAGAAAGTTTCATTTTTAAACAAAAAGCATGAATTCATAGAACTCGCCGGATAAGTGTATCGTTCACTCTCAAGTGTATATGGGACATATTTTCGCTCAAGCTTATTTAATGAGGTGAAAATTTTCATAGGCGTGCAAATCGTCTTTTATCTCTACCAATTGTGTGTGTAACGTTGTGAATCAAAAAGGACTTTTAGGTTGTAATGTCGGCTCTTTGGTTGGGGTAGGAAAATATAGATAAAGTGACTTGAAACTAATCAATTAGAAAATATTCTGAACCCGTAATTATCAAAAGGTAAGCACTTTAGAAGCTATTTAATGAAGCTTATATCGATCTCCTTATGCTTCGATTTATCTGAGCTCTTTTTCTTGCTTTTCAATCAACCATTTTTTTTTCTATTTTTCGCCTTTCCCTCTTTTTTTTTTACTTGGGTTGTTTATTATCTGTTTTATGCGAATGTAAACTATGGGTCATATGAATACACCCGGTTACTAGGATAAAAACATACACAAACTGCTTCTATGCATACTCATATCTAAGGTAACTGTTTTACGCGAATGTAAACATGGGTCACATGAATACACCCAATTACTAAGTTTCCAAAAACAGTGGAGTAAATTTTTTCTCCATTTTTCAACAGTACCAACAATATATATCACCAAATGTCACCACACAATATCTTTATCCTTGTCAAAAATAATTTCTAACTGTTCAAGTATGGGTCAAGGGATTTATAGCGATGGAAAGCTCAGTATGTGGTTAACAATAAAATAGACAATAAGCTCAATTGGGTTAACGAGGGAATTAATAATTTTTGGGGTAGGCCGAAAAGATTGAAAGGCTAAAAAAATCGCGTAAAATCACTTTCACTATTTTGCACACACTTTGTAGTTTTGAGTAAGATACCAATGCACGTTCTAGAGTTTCACAACACAAATAGTGCACTCAATCAATGATAGCAAGTAAACAACGGCTCAAAAGCTCACAAGGTCTTAAATATATATGTTTCATGAATTCACACACAATTTTTTTTTTTTTTAGAAACAATTGAGTTTGACCTTTCATCCAAAATTCAAGTTTAACCCATGGTCATTTTACCGCACCAAAATTTTTATAAACAAGTCTCCCGAGGTGAGTAGTAAGACATATTACAAATTGACTGCTGGAGGTATTTTTTTATTTTTTATGATTTAAAAATTCATATATTTCCGATATCACCCCACACTTTAGAAATAAGCATTGTCCTCAATGTATTAAAAAGATAGAAGAAAAAGAACTCCCCTGTCGTGTGGTACGGTTGATTCAATCCCCATCGCAATCCCTAAAAAGAACTTTGAAACAAAAGCAGAAAACCATGTTGAAACAAGTTAAATAAATAAAAACAAAATCCATAATTGCAAGAAAAAGAAAAAAAAATACGCAAACAGTCTAAACAAGTCAAAAATAAAATAAAAAACAAGTCAGAAAAATAACACAAATAAAAAAATAAAACTAAGTCGATGCCCCGGGTGGTGGTGATGGTGGTCTGATGCCGAAGTGCTGCTGAATGCGTGCCATCTGCTCGTCTGATCGGTCGAGACGATCGTTTACCTTTTTAAGCTCACTTTTGATAACCTCCTGGTCGTCTCTGATGCAGCCAATCGCCTCCCATATGCGACGGAGGAGGGACGGAGACTGGTGGCGATGGCTCGGATGGCGGGATGTGGTGGGCTCTCTTGAAGGGCTCTCGCTGTCAGCTCCGCCAGTCGGAGAATGTGTCTCCTGCTCGTGCTGCGGATCCTCTTCGAACTCAATACCCATTCGGCTACAAGTAGCACGCCTCAATTTGTCTTGGTCTTTAATTACTGTGCGGTCGGCATTTGAGAAATCAACATCCGCCTGCTCGAGTATCAACGTGATCAACCGAGGATAAGGAATGGAGTGTTTGGGGCTTTTGTTCCGTAGGAAATCACGCATGTGATTGTATATAATACTCCCATAATTCAATCCCTGTATAGCACCTAGCCCATGCACCTTTTTATCCAAAAAGTATAAATTCCCAACTCGTACTTCATTTTTACTACTCGAACGAGGAAGAACATTTGTGCCGAGAAGGTATAAAATGAGGCGGTGCTGGTCGAAGAAGGATAAGGTCCCAATCTTCACTCCATCCTTCCGGGAAGGAGTGTACTGGATGTCAAATCACGCCATGGCACTACTAGTGTTCCACACCGGTCCTTCTGGGGGATTGAAGGCTTTTCTGAAATTTACTTTCTCCCCCTCGTCCGGAGTGTGGAGCGAGTGATTTATCGAGCTCTCAGTGATTACCACTGGTGTCCCTCTAACCGTGCTTCGTATAGCGTAGTCATCTTTGCGTTTTGCCTCCGCAACCTTGCTTCGATACCATAAATGTAACACCCCCAAACCATATGGGAATATTACACGCCGTAGACCCTTTCCACAAGGATCTACCAGGCTAAATATCCATAAACAACCAAATGTTTGCCCGGCCAGGGTCAAACAATATAATAACACAGACCGTTAAGGTCACTTACACATGAATATACAGACCGATGAGGTCACACAATTCCATCAACAGAACTGACTAAAACAACATTACCCACACAGGGGTCGAAACACAATACAGCGGAAGACTGAAATCAACTCTAACACTACAACCAAACTCTACCAACTCTCGACTCTTGATTAATATCGCAGCTCGTCATCCTCTTGTGCCAATCCTGTGACTGCTCCCCTGAACCTGCATGTACCTGGACGCAGAACAGACATCCACCCCCCGATTACTCGGGGGTTAGTAAAACTCCACTGTTTTACTAGTGCAAGTATAATACGATACGAAATGCAACAAGTAAATAACAACTATGAATTTAATATGGAAATCAATTATCAAAATGTTCCCGAGAAGTTTTAGAATTTCGAACTCAAGCAAGAGATATTTGAAAAGGAACACATTATCTCGGGGATTTTTAAAGCAGAAATTCTTTTGGACCTCGAGTCCCAATTTACAAAACTTTTTTGTAAACATTAGGGCCTTAGCCCGATTCTCGTTTCAAAACACACTAGGTAAGATATCATTATATGTCCGAGACCCATATTTAAAATGTTACCCAAACAATCATTGTTATACGATCGTTGTTCGTACACATCATGTACCGAACTCCGGAGGCCTCAACGGACCCTACCCGGCCACAAACATCATTCGTACACATCATGTACTGAACTCCGGAGGCCTCATCGGACCCTACCCGACCACAAACATCGTTCGTACACATCATGTACCGAACTCCAGAGTCCTCGTCAGACCCTACCTGGATCACACACCTTGTTCGTACACATCATGTACCGAACTCCAGAGGCCTCGTCAGACCTTACCTGGAACACACACATCGTCACGACGCAACTAATAATCATCAAATGTCAAGCCATTCCGCATTACACCGAAATGTATAATCAAGTAAGTAAATCAACACGACAAAAATATCATAATCATCACGACAACTCAACAATGATCAAACACGCTCGGCACATACTTAGATGATTAACACAACCAACACAATTCCACGAGCTAAGTGAGAGTATTATCGCTACCATCAATCGTTCATAATAATCAATTCATACGAAGTATATTCACGAAAGTAAACCAATGCATCACAACCATAACGCGACGTCCCTATTCACAAGACACAATTCGTATAGTAAAATACTTGCCTCGAAACCACGACGCGGAGAATCGACCGAAGTAGGTTGGCACGAACCAACTACGAACTCGCCGACTCCACCGAACGCCAACTCACGATAATAAACTACGAAGGACAACAATAACAACGAAAATGAAATCCAAAGTACGACCTAAATCCGCTGAATTTAAGGAACAAACGACGAAAGTTCAAGGATTTCCCCCAAAATGGCCAAGAACGCGAATCGACCCGACAAAACATGAAAATGGAATTCCCAACCAAAATATGGATATTCAATCCATAGGACATGTTTAAAAACATCATTTAACAACAATCGATCCATCCAAAATGGATGGAAAACGAGATCAAGAACAAATCCCCCAAAAAGTCGATTCGAAGGAAATAAAAAAATATACTTTGATTCGACGAAGAACAATGGATTAAATGATGTTAAACACAAGAATACTACTAAGATTAATCATACCCATCATGGATTAATCAACAATACGGAACGAATCGGACAAAAACGCAAAAACCACAAAATTTCTCAAAATAGGGTTCTAGGAAATCTCACCTTGATTCGCTGGATAAAAGGATGATATAGGATGATCAATCAATGATATGAACTCAAGAACTTCGTGGATTTGTTGTTCAACAACATGGCTTCAAAATCCCCAAGGCTCTAGCCGCGGAAGAGAAAGATAGAAATGGAAAAATGACCGAAACTGGGCTGCTCTGTCACATTTATACTGGTGCAGCCTAGCGTGCTGTCACGGCCGACAGTCGACAACGAGATATGTGTGCGCAGACGGTCGCACAGGGTGCCGAGGTACCGGCACAAGCAGGACGCCAAGGATGGCATCGGGCTGCATGTGAAGAGTCAGCCTTCAGGACGGCGTGACCGGACGGAGAGTCACGCGAGTAATCCGTGGGAGGAGCACGGACGCCGCTATGGGAAGCGGATCGCCCAAGAGGCATTGCGGACGGGACATGTCCGGAACTGTCCGACAGCGCAGGGGACACGGGCAAGGTCGGGCGAGCAGCAGTCGTGTGGGACAAGGCACGACGGGACAAGGCCGAGTCTGGGAACAGGACTCGAGCTGGGCGGCCGGACGCGGGAGTGGGATGCCGGGCGCGGCCGGCGTGCGCGGGCGCGCGCGCGCGAGGTGCGAGAGAGACCCTCCCCCCCTATAATAGGCTTAGACGGAAAAAGCCTTGTGGGGGCAGTAGACATTGAAAAGCTGAGGAGCCACTCAGAAGGGAAGACTCGACCGGAAGCAGCTAGAAGCGGACCGGATTGGTCCAGGAGGTTCGGGAAGAGTCTGGAACATTACAGAGACGGGCCCAGATGTTCGGGCTGAGATGGGCCGGTGCGGGCCGGGACGGGCCGATGCGGGCCGGGCCGGGCGCCCGGGATGATGGAAGAACCTTCTAGGACCCTCCTAGAAGGATGTAGTACTTGAAGGTTGTGGAGTATTCTAGATTATACTTAGTCTTGTACTTGTAGAATACTCTAGACTTGTGTTTGTAAGACTTGTATATTGTAGACTAGTGTGGATGATTCTAGAGTTAGGTTCTAGAATTGTAATGTTGTAGATATGTCTAGAACCCTCCAAATGAGGAGGTGGAGTAGAAGGTTCTAGGTTCTTAGGAGTAGTATAAATAGGTGAGGGGGAGGCTCATTTGCAACCAACCCTCAAAGACTCAACATTCTTGTACTTGTAAGTGATTGTGAAATAGTGAAGTTTTCTCTCAACTCCCAAGTGTTTAAACCCCTTCTTACATACTTAGAAACCGAGTGGTTAAGGCTTACTAGCTAGATCGAGACAATTCTAGTCTAGTGCCGCACGGGTCCGAAGAGCTTTCGAGTGCTCAAACCTAACCCCGTGACAAGTGGTATCGGAGCCACGCTAGTGGTTCAAGGAACTTCCGCATTGAGACGTTGCTGAGAGGTTTTGTGCAAGGAGGACCGATGGAGACTACGTCCAGCGTCACCAAAGTTCAACCCGGCCAGGAGAAGGACAAGTCCAGGAAAGGGTCTAGGGACAAGTCCGTGGAAAGAGGTGTTGCCATGGAAGCACGAGTGGCTCGGCTGGAGGAAACCATGGGCAGACACGAAGATGCTCTTGAGGCATGGAGCAAAGTGGCCGACCAGGTGACGGAGATGAGCGAGTCATTGGAGGAGTTTGAGAACCGGGTGACGGGCACCCTTAACGCGTTGCGACGCGACTTGTGTGAGGAGATCCTTGAAGCTGTCAGGAAAGAGGTTCGGTCGACGATCGCAGCCTTTCGAGAGGAGATCGTAGGGAGGATCGAGACCATCGAAGAAAGGACAGCACTGTACGAGCGGGCGATGGCCCACGACAGGGACCAGCAGGGTGCGGCACCCCATCGAATCGACATCCCCCGGCCGTGTTCGTTCCAAGGATCGAGGAATGGTAGGGAAGTGGACGACTTCCTGTGGAACATGGAGCGTTACTTTGGTGCATCGGGGATAGTAGATGATGCGACCAAGTTGCAGACGGCTCCATTCTTCTTAGCAGATGTGGCGCTGCTATGGTGGAGAAGGCGCGAAACAGAGATCGCGCGTGGTACATGTCGGATGGAGACATGGGAGGATTTCAAGGACGAGTTCAAGCGGCAGTTTTACCCGGAGAATGTTGAGTTTGAGGTCCGGGCTAGGTTGAAGGAGTTGACACACAACAAGGCGATCAAGGACTATGTGAAGGAGTTCCAGGAGATCGTGCTGGATTTGCCTAGCCTTAGTGAGCAGGAAGCTTTGTTCGCGTTCGTGGATGGACTGAAACCGTGGGCAAAGTTGGAGGTGCAGAGGGCCAAGGCACAGAACGTGTCCGAGGCGATTGCGATAGCGGAACGGCTGATCGAGTTAAAACCAGCCGGGGAGAGCCGGAAGTCCAGGAGGGACGAGGACGGCATCGGTACGCAGGACAAGTCGTACTGTGGTAATGCGGATAGGGCGCGAGATGGCGAGCCCAAGGACGGCAAGGCCAGATGGGCTCGGACTTGCCATGGGTGCGGGAGTGCAGACCATCTCGTAGCAGCGTGTCCGAAGAAAAAGAAATGTGAGATTTGCTGGAGCACGGAGCATTCGACGAGGCAATGCTCGAAGTTTCCGAGGGTAGCCGCCATGGAGTACACCAAGGCACGGGACGATGCCGAGGGTGAGGGAACATCGATGGCGTTGCAAGTATTGAACTCAGCCATAGGGATGGCATCGCGGGACGGAACACCGCTTGAAGGAAAATTGATGTATGCGACGGGGCTGATCAATGGGAAACCCGTCAAGGCGTTGGTCGACACAGGGGCCAATTACAACTACATTGACGAGGCTGAAGCACAGAGGTTGGGGCTTCAGGTCATCGAGGGACGAGGCTGGATGAAGTCGAATAATGCACCACCCGTTCGGGTTACAGGAGTCGCCAATGGGGTGCGACTAAATATTGGCACGTGGGAACCGCACGCGCACTTCAAGGTGACGAGCATGGATGATCGGGACATTATATTGGGCATGGACTTCCTGAGGAAGAATAATGTTGGTGTTGTTCCGCATAAGAGGGCGCTGTACGTGTGTGATCAAGCTAAGCTGCAAGAAATACACTTGACCACAGAGCCTTCGAGACAAGCTATGTCGGCACTCAAGTACGTGAGGAAGCTTGAGGAGGATCCGAGTTACCACCTTGGAGCAGTTCGGTTCATCGAGGGGCCGCCACGTCGCCGAGGACGTCGACGAAATGGGCGGGGGAGAATGTCACGGCCGACAGTCGACAACGAGATATGTGTGCGCAGACGGTCGCACAGGGTGCCGAGGGACCGGCACAAGCAGGACGCCAAGGATGGCATCGGGCTGCATGTGAAGAGTCAGCCTTCAGGACGGCGTGACCGGACGGAGAGTCACGCGAGTAAGCCGTGGGAGGAGCACGGACGCCGCTATGGGAAGCGGATCGCCCAAGAGGCATTGCGGACGGGACATGTCCGGAACTGTCCGACAGCGCAGGGGACGCGGGCAAGGTCGGGCGAGCAGCAGTCGTGTGGGACAAGGCACGACGGGACAAGGCCGAGTCTGGGAACAGGACTCGAGCTGGGCGGCCGGACGCGGGCGTGGGATGCCGGGCGCGGCCGGCGTGCGCGGGCGCGCGCGCGCGAGGTGCGAGATAGACCCTCCCCCCTATAATAGGCTTAGACGGAAAAAGCCTTGTGGGGGCAGTAGACATTGAAAAGCTGAGGAGCCACTCAGCAGGGAAGACTCGACCGGAAGCAGCTAGAAGCGGACCGGATTGGTCCAGGAGGTTCGGGAAGAGTCTGGAACATTACAGAGACGGGCCCATATGTTCGGGCCGAGATGGGCCGGTGCGGGCCGGGACGGGCCGATGCGGGCCGGGACGGACAGAGACGGGCCGGGCGCCCGACATGATGGAAGAACCTTCTAGGACCCTCCTAGAAGGATGTAGTACTTGAAGGTTGTGGAGTATTCTAGATTATACTTAGTCTTGTACTTGTAGAATACTCTAGACTTGTGTTTGTAAGACTTGTATATTGTATACTAGTGTGGATGATTCTAGAGTTAGGTTCTAGAATTGTAATGTTGTAGATAGGTCTAGAACCCTCCAAATGAGGAGGTGGAGTAGAAGGTTCTAGGTTCTTAGGAGTAGTATAAATAGGTGAGGGGGAGGCTCATTTGCAACCAACCCTCAAAGACTCAACATTCTTGTACTTGTAAGTGATTGTGAAATAGTGAAGTTTTCTCTCAACTCCCAAGTGTTTAAACCCCTTCTTACATACTTAGCAACCGAGTGGTTAATGCTTACTAGCTAGATCGAGACAATTCTAGTCTAGTGCCGCACGGGTCCGAAGAGCTTTCGAGTGCTCAAACCTAACCCCGTGACAGTGCGCTAGGCTGCCGAGCTAGCGTACGCTATCGGCCTGGGACGCAATCCAGGCACCGCTCGGCCAGTAGCGTCGCAGCCTTTCCGGACGTAGCGCGTGCGGTACTGCCGATCCACCCGAGTCCGTAACCCATCGCCTCGGCCGACTAGCGCGTAGCTAACCGGACGTAAGCGTCTTTATCACGGCCGACGATCGGCGACGACAGTGTGCGCAGACGGTCGCACAGGGTGCCGAGGGACCGGCACGAGCAGGACGCCATGGATGGCATCGGGCTGCATGTGAAGAGTCAGCCTTCAGGACGGCGTGATCGGACGGAGAATCACGCGAGTAAGCCGTGGGAGGAGCACGGACGATGCTATGGGAAGCGGATCGCCCAAGGGTCATTGCGGACGGGATATGTCCGGATCGTCCGGCAATGCAGGGACGCGGCAAGGTCGAGCAGCAGATCGTGTGGGACAAGGCACGACGGACAAGGCCGAGTCCGGGAACAGGACTCGAGCCGGGCGGCCGACGCGGCGTGGGATGCCGGCGCGCGGCGTCTTGTGGCGCGCGCGAGGTGCGAGAGAGACCCTCCCCCCTATAATAGGCTTAGACGGAAAAAGCCTTGTGGGGGCAGTAGACATTGAAAAGCTGAGGAGCCACTCAGCAGGAAAGACTCGACCGGAAGCAACTAGAAGCGGACCGGCTTGGTCCAGGAGGTTCGGGAAGAGTCTGGAACATTGTAGAGACGGGCCCAGGTGTTCGGGCCGAGACGGGCCGGTGCGGGCCGGGACGGGCCGATGCGGGCCGGGACGGACAGAGACGGGCCGGGGCGCCCGGATGATGGAAGAACCTTCTAGGGGCCTCCTAGAAGGATGAAATACTTGAATGTTGTAGAGCATTCTAGATTTGTACTTAGTATTGTACTTGTAGAATACTCTAGAATGTGTGTAAGCCTTGTATGTGTAGACTTGTGTGGATAATTCTAGAGATAGGTTCTAGAATATGATAGAAGTGTGTGGATTGTATAGGATGTTCTAGAGTCCTCCAAATGAGGAGGTGGAGAGAAGTTTCTAGGTTCCTAGGAGTAGTATAAATAGGCTTGAGGTTGGCTCATTTGCACTCAACCCTCAAAGACTCAACATTCTTGTATTATGAAGTGTTTGTGAAATAGTGAAGTATTTTACTCTCAACTCCCAAGTGTTTAAACCCCTTCTTACACACTTAGCAACCGAGTGAGTTAGGCTTACTAGCTAGATCGAGGCAATTCTAGTCTAGTGCCGCACGGGTCCGAAGAGCTTTCGAGTGCTCAAACCCAACCCCGTGACAAGTGGTATCAGAGCCACGCTAGTGGTTCAAGGAACTTCCGCATTGAGACGTTGCTGAGAGGTTTTGTGCAAGGAGGACCGATGGAGACTACGTCCAGCGTCACCAAAGTTCAACCCGGCCAGGAGAAGGACAAGTCCAGGAAAGGGTCTAGAGACAAGTCCGTGGAAAGAGGTGTTGCCATGGAAGCACGAGTGGCTCGGCTGGAGGAAACCATGGGCAGACACGAAGATGCTCTTGAGGCATGGAGCAGAGTGGCCGACCAGGTGACGGAGATGAGCGAGTCATTGGAGGAGCTTGAGAACCGGGTGACGGGCACCCTTAACGCGTTGCGACGCGACTTGTGTGAGGAGATCGTTGAAGCTGTCAGGAAAGAGGTTCGGTCGACGATCGCAGCCTTTCGAGAGGAGATCGTAGGGAGGATCGAGACCATCGAAGAAAGGACAGCACTGTACGAGCGGGCGATGGCCCACGACAGGGACCAGCGGGGTGCGGCACCCCATCGAATCGACATCCCCCGGCCGTGTTCGTTCCAAGGATCGAGGAATGGTAGGGAAGTGGACGACTTCCTGTGGAACATGGAGCGTTACTTTGGTACATCGGGGATAGTAGATGATGCGACCAAGTTGCAGACGGCTCCATTCTTCTTAGCAGATGTGGCGCTGCTATGGTGGAGAAGGCGCAAAACAGAGATCGCGCGTGGTACATGTCGGATGGAGACATGGGAGGATTTCAAGGCCGAGTTCAAGCGGCAGTTTTACCCGGAGAATGTTGAGTTTGAGGTCCGGTCTAGGTTGAAGGAGTTGACACACAACAAGGCGATCAAGGACTATGTGAAGGAGTTCCAGGAGATCGTGCTGGAGTTGCCTAGCCTTAGTGAGCAGGAAGCTTTGTTCGCGTTCGTAGATGGACTGAAACCGTGGGCAAAGTTGGAGGTGCAGAGGGCCAAGGCACAGAACGTGTCCGAGGCGATTGCGATAGCGGAACGGCTGATCGAGTTAAAACCAGCCGGGGAGAGCCGGAAGTCCAGGAGGGACGAGGACGGCATCGGTACGCAGGACAAGTCGTACCAGGGTAATGCGGATAGGGGCGCGAGGATGGCCAAGCCCAAGGACGGCAAGCAGTCAGGATGGGCTCGGACTTGCCATGGGTGCGGGAGTGCAGACCATCTCGTAGCAGCGTGTCCGAAGAAAAAGAAATGTGAGATTTGCTGGAGCACGGAGCATTCGACGAGGCAATGCTCGAAGTTTCCGAGGGTAGCCGCCATGGAGTACACCAAGGCACGGGACGATGCCGAGGGTGAGGGAACATCGATGGCGTTGCAAGTATTGAACTCAGCCATAGGGATGGCATCGCGGGACGGAACACCGCTGGAAGGAAAATTGATGTATGCGACGGGGCTGATCAATGGGAAACCCGTCAAGGCGTTGGTCGACACAGGGGCCAATTAAAACTACATTGACGAGGCTGAAGCACAGAGGTTGGGGCTTCAGGTCATCGAGGGACGGGGCTGGATGAAGTCGAATAATGCACCACCCGTTCGGGTTACAGGAGTCGCCAATGGGGTGCGACTAAAGATTGGCACGTGGGAACCGCGCGTGCACTTCAAGGTGACGAGCATGGATGATCGGGACATTATATTGGGCATGGACTTCCTGAGGAAGAATAATGTTGGCGTTGTTCCGCATAAGAGGGCGCTGTACGTGTGTGATCAAGCTAAGCTGCAGGAAATACACTTGACCACAGAGCCTTCGAGACAAGCTATGTCGGCACTCAAGTACGTGAGGAAGCTTGAGGAGGATCCGAGTTACCACCTTGGAGCAGTTCGGTTCATCGAGGGGCCGCCACGTCGCCGAGGACGTCGACGAAATGGGCGGGGGAGAATGTCACGGCCGATCGGCTGACAGATATGTGTCTGTGTGCGCAGACGGCCGCACAGGTGCCGAGGACCGGCACAAGCAGGACGCCAAGGATGGCATCGGGCTGCATGTGAAGAGTCAGCCTTCAGGACGGCGTGACCGGACGGAGAGTCACTCGAGTAAGCCGTGGGAGGAGCACGGACGCCGCTATGGGAAGCGGATCGCCCAAGAGGCATTGCGGACGGGACATGTCCGAATCGTCCGACAGCAGAGGGACGCGGCAAGGCAAGGTCGAGCGGCATCGTGTGGGACAAGGCACGACAGGACAAGGCCGAGTCTGGGAACAGACTCGAGCCGGGCGGCCGGACGCGGCGTGGGATGCCGGGCGCGCAGCGTCTTGTGCGCGCGGCGAGATGCGAGAGAGACCCTCCCCTATAATAGGCTTAGACGGAAAAAGCCTTGTGGGGGCAGAGACATTGAAAAGCCGAGAGCCACTCACAGGAAGACTCGGCCTAAGGCGGCTAGAAGCGGACCGGATTAGTCCAGAGGTTGGGAAGAGTCCAGAACATTACGAGACGGGCCCAGATGTTCGGGCCGAGATGGGCAGTGCGGGCAGGGCGGGCCGATGCGGGCGGGGCAGACGTCGGCGGGCCAGACGAGAGACAGGTGGGCGCCCGACATGATGGAAGAACCTTCTAGGACCCTCCTAGAAGGATGTAGTACTTGAAGGTTGTGGAGTATTCTAGATTATACTTAGTCTTGTACTTGTAGAATACTCTAGACTTGTGTTTGTAAGACTTGTATATTGTAGACTAGTGTGGATGATTCTAGAGTTAGGTTCTAGAATTGTAATGTTGTAGATAGGTCTACAACCCTCCAAATGAGGAGGTGGAGTAGAAGGTTCTAGGTTCTTAGGAGTAGTATAAATAGGTGAGGGGGAGGCTCATTTGCAACCAACCCTCAAAGACTCAACATTCTTGTACTTGTAAGTGATTGTGAAATAGTGAAGTTTTCTCTCAACTCCCAAGTGTTTAAACCCCTTCTTACATACTTAGCAACCGAGTGGTTAAGGCTTACTAGCTAGATCGAGACAATTCTAGTCTAGTGCCGCACGGGTCCGAAGAGCTTTCGAGTGCTCAAACCTAACCCCGTGACAGTGCGCTAGGCTGCCGAGCTAGCGTACGCTATCGGCCTGGGACGCAATCCAGAGGCACTGCTCGGCCAGGTAGCGTGCGCAGCCTTCCGGACGTAGCGTGCGGTACCTGCCGATCCACCCGAGTCCAGAACCTACTGCCTCGGCCGACTAGCGCGCGTAGCTAACCGGACGTAGCGTGCTGTCACGGCCGACAGTCGACGACGAGACAGGTGTGCGCAGACGGTCGCACAGGGTGCCGAGGGACCGGCACGAGCAGGACGCCATGGATGGCATCGGGCTGCATGTGAAGAGTCAGCCTTCAGGACGGCGTGATCGGACGGAGAATCACGCGAGTAAGCCGTGGGAGGAGCACGGACGCCGCTATGGGAAGCGGATCGCCCAAGGGTCATTGCGGACGGGATATGTCCGGGACTGTCCGACAGCGCAGGGGACGCGGGCAAGGTCGGGCGAGCAGCAGTCGTGTGGGACAAGGCACGGCGGGACAAGGCCGAGTCTGGGAACAGGACTCGAGCTGGGCGGCCGGACGCGGGCGTGGGATGCCGGGCGTGGCCGGCGTGCGCGCGCGAGGTGCGAGAGAGACCCTCCCCCTTATAATAGGCTTAGACGGAAAAAGCCTTGTGGGGCATAGACATTGAAAAGCCGAGGAGCCACTCGGCAGAAAGACTCGGCCTAAGCAACTAGAAGCGGACCGGCTTGGTCCAGGAGGTTCGGGAAGAGTCCTGAACATTGTAGAGACGGCCCAGTGTTCGGGCCGAGACGGGCAGGCAGGGTCGGACGGGCCGATGCGGGCCGGGACGGACAGAGACGGGCCGGGGCGCCCGGATGATGGAAGAACCTTCTAGGGGCCTCCTAGAAGGATGAAATACTTGAATGTTGTAGAGCATTCTAGATTTGTACTTAGTATTGTACTTGTAGAATACTCTAGAATGTGTGTAAGCCTTGTATGTGTAGACTTGTGTGGATAATTCTAGAGATAGGTTCTAGAATATGATAGAAGTGTGTGGATTGTATAGGATGTTCTAGAGTCCTCCAAATGAGGAGGTGGAGAGAAGTTTCTAGGTTCCTAGGAGTAGTATAAATAGGCTTGAGGTTGGCTCATTTGCACTCAACCCTCAAAGACTCAACATTCTTGTATTATGAAGTGTTTGTGAAATAGTGAAGTATTTTACTCTCAACTCCCAAGTGTTTAAACCACTTATTACACACTTAGCAACCGAGTGAGTTAGGCTTACTAGCTAGATCGAGGCAATTCTAGTCTAGTGTCGCACGGGTCCGAAGAGCTTTCGAGTGCTCAAACCCAACCCCGTGACAAGTGGTATCAGAGCCACGCTAGTGGTTCAAGGAACTTCCGCATTGAGACGTTGCTGAGAGGTTTTGTGCAAGGAGGACCGATGGAGACTACGTCCAGCGTCACCAAAGTTCAACCCGGCCAGGAGAAGGACAAGTCCAGGAAAGGGTCTAGGGACAAGTCCGTGGAAAGAGGTGTTGCCATGGAAGCACGAGTGGCTCGGCTGGAGGAAACCATGGGCAGACACGAAGATGCTCTTGAGGCATGGAGCAGAGTGGCCGATCAGGTGACAGAGATGAGCGAGTCGTTGGAGGAGCTTGAGAACCGGGTGACGGGCACCCTTAATGCGTTGCGACGCGACTTGTGTGAGGAGATCCTTGAAGCTGTCAGGAAAGAGGTTCGGTCGATGATCGCAGCCTTTCGAGAGGAGATCATAGGGAGAATCGAGACCATCGAAGGTAGGATAGCATTGTACGAGCGGGCGATGGCCCACGGCAGGGACCAGCGGGGTGCGGCACCCCATCGAATCGACATCCCCCGGCCATGTTCATTCCAAGGATCGCGGAATGGTAGGGAAGTGGATGACTTCCTGTGGAACATGGAGCGTTACTTTGGTGCATCGGGGATAGTAGATGATGCGACCAAGTTGCAGACGGCTCCATTCTTCTTAGCAGATGTGGCGCTGCTATGGTGGAGAAGGCACGAAACAGAGATCGCGCGTGGTACATGTCGGATGGAGACATGGGAGGATTTCAAGGCCGAGTTCAAGCGGCAGTTTTACCCGGAGAATGTTGAGTTTGAGGTCCGGGCTAGGTTGAAGGAGTTGACACACAGCAAGGCGATCAAGGACTATGTGAAGGAGTTCCAGGAGATCGTGCTGGAGTTGCCTAGCCTTAGTGAGCAGGAAGCTTTGTTCGCGTTCGTGGATGGGTTAAAACCGTGGGCAAAGTTGGAAGTGCAGAGGGCCAAGGCACAGAACGTGTCCGAGGCGATTGCGATAGCGGAGCGGCTGATCGAGTTAAAACCAGCCGGGGAGAGCCGGAAGTCCAGGAGGGACGAGGACGGCATCGGTACGCAGGACAAGTCGTACTGTGGTGCGGATAGGGCGCGAGATGGCCAGCCCAAGGACGGCAAGCAATCGGGATGGGCTCGGACTTGCCATGGAGTGCGGAGTGCACCATCTCGTAGCAGGCGTGTCCAAGAAAAAGAAATGTGAGATTTGTTGGAGCACGGAGCATTCGACGAGGCAATGCTCGAAGTTTCCGAGGGTAGCCGCCATGGAGTACACCAAGGCACGGACGATGCCGAGGTGATGGGACATCGATGGCGCTTCAGTGTTGAACTCGGCCATAGGGATGGCATCGCGGACGAGCACCGAGGGAAACCTGCTGTATGCGACGGGGCTGATCAATGGGAAACCCATCAAGGCGTTGGTCGACACAGGGGCCGATTACAACTACATTGACGAGGCTGAAGCACAGAGGTTGGGGCTTCAGGTCATCGAGGGACGGGGCTGGATGAAGTCGAATAATGCACCACCCGTTCGGGTTATAGGAGTCGCCAATGGGGTGCGACTAAAGATTGGCACGTGGGAACCGCGCGTGCACTTCAAGGTGACGAGCATGGATGATCGGGACATTATATTGGGCATGGACTTCCTGAGGAAGAATAATGTTGGCGTTGTTCCGCATAAGAGGGCGCTGTACGTGTGTGATCAAGCCAAGCTGCAGGAAATACACTTGACCACAGAGCCTTCGAGACAAGCTATGTCGGCACTCAAGTACGTGAGGAAGCTTGAGGAGGATCCGAGTTACCACCTTGGAGCAGTTCGGTTCATCGAGGGGCCGCCACGTCGCCGAGGACGTCGAAGAAATGGGCGGGGGAGAATGTCACGGCCGACAGTCAACAACGAGATATGTGTGCGCAGACGGTCGCACAGGGTGCCGAGGGACCGGCACAAGCAGGACGCCAAGGATGGCATCGGGCTGCATGTGAAGAGTCAGCCTTCAGGACGGCGTGACCGGACGGAGAGTCACGCGAGTAAGCCGTGGGAGGAGCACGGACGCCGCTATGGGAAGCGGATCGCCCAAGAGGCATTGCGGACGGGACATGTCCGGAACTGTCCGACAGCGCAGGGGACGCGGGCAAGGTCGGGCGAGCAGCAGTCGTGTGGGACAAGGCACGACGGGACAAGGCCGAGTCTGGGAACAGGACTTGATCTGGGCGGCCGGACGCGGGCGTGGGATGCCGGGCGCGGCCGCGCGCGCGCGTGGTGCGAGAGAGACCCTCCCCCCTATAATAGGCTTAGATGGAAAAAGCCTTGTGGGGGCAGTAGACATTGAAAAGCTGAGGAGCCACTCAGCAGGAAAGACTCGGCCAGGCGGCTAAGCGGACCGGATTGGTCCAGGAGGTTCGGGAAGAGTCTGGAACATTACAGAGACGGGCCCATATGTTCGGGCCGAGATGGGCCGGTGCGGGCCGGGACGGGCCGATGCGGGCCGGGACGGACATAGACGGGCCGGGCGCCCGACATGATGGAAGAACCTTCTAGGACCCTCCTAGAAGGATGTAGTACTTGAAGGTTGTGGAGTATTCTAGATTATACTTAGTCTTGTACTTGTAGAATACTCTAGACTTGTGTTTGTAAGACTTGTATATTGTAGACTAGTGTGGATGATTCTAGAGTTAGGTTCTAGAATATGATAGAAGTGTGTGGATTGTATAGGATGTTCTAGAGTCCTCCAAATGAGGAGGTGGAGAGAAGTTTCTAGGTTCCTAGGAGTAGTATAAATAGGCTTGAGGTTGGCTCATTTGCACTCAACCCTCAAAGACTCAACATTCTTGTATTATGAAGTGTTTGTGAAATAGTGAAGTATTTTACTCTCAACTCCCAAGTGTTTAAACCCCTTCTTACACACTTAGCAACCGAGTGAGTTAGGCTTACTAGCTAGATCGAGGCAATTCTAGTCTAGTGCCGCACGGGTCCGAAGAGCTTTCGAGTGCTCAAACCCAACCCCGTGACAGTGCGCTACCTTCCGACCGTGGCGCGCTGTCATGGCCGACAGTCGACAACGAGACATGTGTGCGCAGACGGTCGCATAGGGTGCCGAGGGACCGGCACGAGCAGGACGGCATGGATGGCATCGGGCTGCATGGGAATACCCAGCCTTCAGGACGGCGTGATCGGACGGAGAATCACGCGAGTAAGCCGTGGGAGCACGGACGCCGCTGTGGGAAGCGGATCGCCCAAGGGGCATTCCGGACTGGACATGTTCGGGACTGTCCGGCAGCGCAGGGGGCGCGGGCAACGCCGGACGAGCAGCAGTCGTGTGGGACAAGGCACGACGGGACAAGGCCGAGTCTGGGAACAGGACTCGAGCTGGGCGGCCGGACGCGGGCGCACGCGCGCGAGGTGCGAGAGAGACCCTCCCCCCTATAATAGGCTTAGACGGAAAAAGCCTTGTGGGGGCAGTAGACATTGAAAAGCTGAGGAGCCACTCAGCAGGAAAGACTCGACCGGAAGCAACTAGAAGCGGACCGGCTTGGTCCAGAAGGTTCGGGAAGAGTTTGGAACATTGTAGAGACGGGCCCAGATGGTCGGGCCAAGACGGGCCGGTGCGGGTCGGGACGGGCCGATGCGGGCCGGGACGGACAAAGACGGGTCGGGCGCCCGGGATGGAAGAGAAGCCTCTAGGAAACTCCTAGAAGGATGAAGTGCTGGAATGATATAGAGTATTCTAGATGATTGTATGCCTTGTACTTGTAGAATACTCTAGAATATGTTTGTAAGTATTGTATGTGTAGACTTGTGTGGATAATTCTAGAGATAGGTTCTAGAATATGATAGAAGTGTGTGGATTGTATAAGATGTTCTAGAGTCCTCCAAATGAGGAGGTGGAGAGAAGTTTCTAGGTTCCTAGGAGTAGTATAAATAGGCTTGAGGTTGGCTCATTTGCACTCAACCCTCAAAGACTCAACATTCTTGTATTGTGAAGTGTTTGTGAAATAGTGAAGTGTTTTACTCTCAACTATCAAGTGTTTAAACCCCTTCTCACATACTTAGCAACCGAGTGAGTTAGGCTTACTAGCTAGATCGAGGCAATTCTAATCTAGTGCCGCACGGGTCCGAAGAGCTTTCGAGTGCTCAAACCCAACCCCGTGACAAGTGGTATCGGAGCCACGCTAGTGGTTCAAGGAGCTTCCGCATTGAGACGTTGCTGAGAGGTTTTGTGCAAGGAGGACCGATGGAGACTACGTCCAGCGTCACCAAAGTTCAACCCGGCCAGGAGAAGGACAAGTCCAGGAAAGGGTCTAGGGACAAGTCCGTGGAAAGAGGTGTTGCCATGGAAGCACGAGTGGCTCGGCTGGAGGAAACCATGGGCAAGCACGCAGATGCTCTTGAGGTATGGAGCAATGTGGCCGATCAGGTGACGGAGATGAGCGAGTCGTTGGAGGAGCTTGAGAACCGGGTGACGGGCACCCTTAACGCGTTGCGACGCGACTTGTGTGAGGAGATCCTTGAAGCTGTCAGGAAAGAGGTTCGGTCGACGATCGCAGCCTTTCGAGAGGAGATCGTAGGGAGGATCGAGACCATCGAAGTAAGGACAAGACCTTTATGCGGCGGGCGATGCCCCACGGCGAGACGGCAAAGTGCGGCACCCCATCGAATCGACATCCCCCGGCCGTGTTCGTTCCAAGGATCGCGGAATGGTAGGGAAGTGGACGACTTCCTGTGGAACATGGAGCGTTACTTTGGTGCATCGGGGATAGTAGATGATGCGACCAAGTTGCAGACGGCTCCATTCTTTTTAGCAGATGTGGCGCTGCTATGGTGGAGAAGGCGCGAAACAGAGATCGCGCGTGGTACATGTCGGATGGAGACATGGGAGGATTTTAAGGCCGAGTTCAAGCGGCAGTTTTACCCGTAGAATGTTGAGTTTGAGGTCCGGGCTAGGTTGAAGGAGTTGACACACAGCAAGACGATCAAGGACTATGTGAAGGAGTTCCAGGAAATCGTGCTGGAGTTGCCTAGCCTTAGTGAGCAGGAAGCTTTGTTCGTGTTCGTGGATGGGCTAAAATCGTGGGCAAAGTTGGAAGTGCAGAGGGCCAAGGCACAGAACGTGTCTGAGGCGATTGCGATAGCGGAGCGGCTGATCGAGTTAAAACCAGCCGGGGAGAGCCGGAAGTCCAGGAGGGACGAGGATGGCATCGGTACGCAGGACAAGTCGTACCAGGGTAATGCGGATAGGGGCGCGAGGATGGCCAGGCCCAAGGACGGCAAGCAGTCAGGATGGGCTCGGACTTGCCATGGGTGCGGGAGTGCAGACCATCTCGTAGCAGCGTGTCCGAAGAAAAAGAAATGTGAGATTTGCTGGAGCACGGAGCATTCGACGAGGCAATGCTCGAAGTTTCCGAGGGTAGCCGCCATGGAGTACACCAAGGCACGGGACGATGCCGAGGGTGATGGGACATCGATGGCGCTTCAGGTGTTGAACTCAGCCATAGGGATGGCATCGCGGGACGAGCACCGGAGGGAAACTCTTGTATGCGGCAGGCGATCAATGGGAAACCAGTCAAGGCGTTGTTCGACACAGGGTCCGATTACAACTACATTGACGTGGGTGAAGCTCCGAGGTTGGTGCTTCAGTTCTTCTAGGGACGGGGCTGGATGAAGTCGAATAATGCACCACCCGTTCGAGTTACAGGGGTCGCCAATGGGGTGCGACTAAAGATAGGCACGTGGGAACCGCGCGTGCACTTCAAGGTGACGAGCATGGATGATCGGGACATAATACTGGGCATGGACTTCCTAAGGAAGAATAATGTTGGAGTTGTTCCGCATAAGAGGGCGCTGTACGTGTGTGATCAAGCCAAGCTGCAGGAAATACACTTGACCATAGAGCCTTCGAGACAAGCAATGTCGGCACTCAAGTACGTGAGAAAGCTTGAGGAGGAGCCGAGTTACCACCTTGGAGCAGTTTGGTTCATCGAGGGGCCGCCACGTCGCCGAGGACGTCGACGAAATGGGTGGGGGAGAATGTCAGGGCCGACAGTCGACAACGAGACATGTGTCTTGTGACAGTCGCACAGGTGCCGAGGGCCCAGCACGGCGGGACGCCATGGATGGCATCGGTGCATGGGAATACCCGGCCTTCGGGACGGCGTGATTGGGCGGAGAATCACGCGAGTAAGCCGTGGGAGCACGGGCCTTGTGGAAGCGGATCGCCCAAGGCATTCGGGATGAACATGTTGGGCTCGTCCGTGCCAGAAGCGCGCAACGCCGGACAGCGATAGTCGTGTAGGACAAGGCAGCAGAGACAAAAGGCCGAAATCTGAAACAGACTCGAGCCGGGCGGCCGGACGCGGCGTGGGATGCCGGGCGCGGACGGCGTCTTGTGGCGCTTGCGAGTGCGAGAGAGACCCTCCCCTATAATAGGCTTAGACGGAAAAAGCCTTGTGGGGGCGATGGACATTGAAAAGGCGAGAGCCACTCGGCAGAAAGACTCGGCCGGAAGCAACTAGAAGCGGACCGGCTTGGTCAAAAGGTTCGGGAAGAGTCTGGAACATTGTAGAGACGGGCCGGATAGTCGGGCCAAGGCAGGCAGTGCGGCCGGGGCAGACGTCTGCGGGCGGGACGGACAAAAACGGGCAGGCGCCGAGATGGAAGAGAAGCCTCTAGGAAACTCCTAGAAGGATGAAGTGCTGGAATGATATAGAGTATTCTAGATGATTGTATGCCTTGTACTTGTAGAATACTCTAGAATATGTTTGTAAGTATTGTTTGTGTAGACTTGTGTGGATAATTCTAGAGATAGGTTCTAGAATATGATAGAAGTGTGTGGATTGTATAGGATGTTCTAGAGTCCTCCAAATGAGGAGGTGGAGAGAAGTTTCTAGGTTCCTAGGAGTAGTATAAATAGGCTTGAGGTTGGCTCATTTGCACTCAACCCTCAAAGACTCAACATTCTTGTATTGTGAAGTGTTTATGAAATAGTGAAGTGTTTTACTCTCAACTCCCAAGTGTTTAAACCCCTTCTCACATACTTAGCAACCGAGTGATTTAGGCTTACTAGCTAGATCGAGGCAATTCTAGTCTAGTGCCGCACGGGTCCGAAGAGCTTTCGAGTGCTCAAACCCAACCCCGTGACAGCGCGCTACCTTCCGACCGTAGCGTGCACTACGCCGGTTCCTGCCGCCCCCGTCCGGCCAGCACCCGCAACCGTCCGGCCAGTGCCCGCAACCATCCGGCCAGTGCCCGCCCACGAGGACTCGACGACCCGATTATCCGAAATCGTACGGAACGAACACGACAAAATGCTCGTGGACAACATCAACGACCCGAAATGAAAACATAATGCAATAATTAATCATACGCGACCAAGAAAAGGGTTGAGACAACAAATACAGATATGGATACCCATAACTTTGGGTAAACTACAAAATAGCCCAAAACGCCCGAAAATCATGATACGTGATCGAATAACCAAACCGAAGTTCACAACACATCTAACAAGGTTAAACAGACTTACGGAAACTCGAAACAGCAGTTTTGAACGGGATTCGCAAGAATCGAACTCAAATGCGGAAAAGTCGCTAAGAAGCACGAAACTCAACAAAACAGCACCGAAACGAACTCGGATGACAAAAAGTGCAGAATTAATCATTCTCAGAATGACGAAACGGTCACAAGCGAGTCGTCAAAACAGATTCCTGCTAAAAAAAGAAAATTATCCGAAATCGAAATTGCGGATATTACAAAATTTACGGACAAAATCTCCGTAGTAATGATCAGGGAGGTTCAACGCATTCTCCCAATGTAGGTGACTGAAGAATTGAGATAGGTTGAATTTATTTTCAACCTCCTGTGCCATATCTTTCTCGACCAGAAGTTTGGAATGAGCTCGTTGCTCAAACCATTCCGCATTTGCAGCACTTGTAAAGCCTATAGCATCGAAGGACCCCGTGGTATGCTCTGGTTGAGAATTGTCGCTCTCGATGGCGGAATATGATGCTAAAGGGCTGGCTGCCCGGCGCTTGCGAGTCCTGGTTGTCCTGCACAATTATCACAAGAAAAATTCATTTAAGCATTTCATCGAACACCTTGTAATCGTGATTAACAAGCTTCCAAATTCATCAATTTATGGACAAAATATAACCCCCTGGTACATGAATGCTTCAAAACTATACGATTAGCAATAGAACAATACTAATCTAAGCAAAACACCACGAATTTACAAACTTTCATCATGTAAAATTTTATAAACCAAAACCATCAAAATTTTGACATAATTTCATTTCAACTTATAAAAAAGTGTTAAATCCTTACATATAATCCAACAAAAGTGTTCATTCACGTGAATAAACATAGCCACATATCTATAAACACAATGAGAATTAAATTCGTAGCAAATATTGAAGAATTTTGAAGTAAACTTACATTATTGCTTGATGACGAATTTCTAAGATTCCTAACAAATTGATGAAAGTAGGTTGATTGAGGTGTTATGTATTAAACTAATCTAACAAAAAGAAATTAAAAATTTGGGATTTTTAGGGGAGGGGGTCGGAGGTTAGGAGAAGAGAATGGAGAAACATGAGGCCGACCGTGTGTTTAAAAACCTGTCTACCAGAACACGGCGCTAAAACACAGTCCAGTTTGTGCCGTGTTGTGCGCCGTGTCGTACAGTGATATTTGATGGAAAATAGACATGGCGCTGGACACGGTCCATATAAGCGCTGTGTTGTTCGCCGTGTCATACATCGATTTTTTTTTTTTGATTTTTTTGATTTTTTGAAAATAAATAATAAGAAAAACAATAAATAAATTGGGTTCCCTCCCAATAAGGGCTCGTTTAATGTCATTATATTGACAACTTCCTGTTTTAGTCATGCGACGGATCTCCAAGGGTTATGCTCTCTCCGTGAGGAATTTTCTGATTTTCAAAATAAGGCTTCACCCTTTGTCCGTTCACCTGAAATGACTCTTTGGTTTGAGGATTTATCAGTCTAATTACTCCATATGGAAATACTTCCTCAATCTCGAAGGGTCCCGTCCAGCGTGATTTTAGCTTACCTGGAAATAATCGCAAACGAGAATTAAATAAAAATACTTTCGTACCTGGTTTAAGGTGCTTGAGGTTAAGCTTCCGGTCAGGAAGTCTCTTGACTTTGTCTTTGTAAATCAGAGAGTTCTCGTATGCTTCGTTTCTTAACTCGTCTGATTCAGATATTTGGAGCAGTCTTTCCTGTCCAGCTTCTTTCAATTCATTGAAACAGCCTTAATTGCCCAATAAGCTTTATGTTCGATTTCAACTGGAAGGTGACAAGTTTTTCCATAGACTAGACGGTAGGGGCTCATTCCCAATGGACTCTTGTATGTTGTTCGGTATGCCCAAAGTGCATCGACCAATTTTTCAGCCCAATCTTTTCGAGTTGGACGCACAGTTTTTTCCAGGATCCCTTTTATTTGTCGGTTGCTTGTTTATTTAACGACGTTTGTGGATGGTAGGGAGTTGCAATTTTGTGATTTATGCCATTTTTGGCCATAAGCTTGTCAAATAACTTGTTGCAGAAGTGAGATCCCCCATCACTGATTATTGCCTTGGGAAATCCGAAACGGCTGATTATGTATTCCTGTACAAACTTAACAACAATATTAGCATCATTAGTCCTTGTGGGGATTGCCTCAACCCACTTGGATACATAATCGACTGCTAAAAGAATATACCCAAAATTTCTAGATTTAGTGATGTAACACCCCAAACTAGGCGGATATTACACTGCCGTCACTACGCCATAAGTGCTCATAGGCAATGCCTGTTTATTGTTGCAGAAGACACGAAAAGTATTGCCTTAGGCCAAAGGCAACACCAAACTCTTGTTGCCAATACGGCCGTTGCCTTTGACACCTAAGGCAACACTTTTAGCCTCTACTGCAACAATGTAAAAGTATTGCATTACGCCTATAATGCAACAACATAACCAAGTAAGGCAACAAGAAACTGTGTTGCCTAAGATTTCAAAAAAAAAAAAAAAAAGGTCCACATGTGCCACGTCATCAGTGGGTCCCACCTTTGTGCCACGTCATCAGTGGGGCACACATTTATGCCATGTCATCAGTGGCTCTAAATTTGTGCCACGTCGCCAATGGGCCCCACATCTATGCGACGTCAGCATTTTTTTTTTTTTTTTGATTTTGTAATGCTACTTTTATAAAATACAACAACTAAAGTAAAAGACAACACTTCATAGAAATAACCATTTTATTTTTACATCAACCCATCCAAAATAAACCACGACAGCCAAAAACCAACAAGGTTGCCAATACAAAATACAAAGTCCTAAATTTATACAAAAGCAACAAACCACCAATTTAACTTCAAAAGTACCAAAACCAAGCAACACCACCATCTAACTTAAAAAGTACGAAATTACAAACTCTAAATACAAGTGATCGAAATTTATCAGTGTCCGTTTTTTCGTTATCAGCAGTTCCTTCAAGCTGCAAAACAAAAAAAAATAAAGTATCAAAATGAGTAAAAGTCAGTTTCAGATATCAACAAATGCCTCGATATATGATGGACACTTATGCATACATTATTTTAAACAAATACTACTATAATTACGAATAAAAAGCCCTAGTTTGACATTACATGAACACTGCATCAGTTATCTTCATCATAGAGGTCAGGAAATAAGCAGAATCACCCTTACTTCCATTTTCCTGAAGATCTAAAATCATTTCATGACCAGTTTGTCGCAGAAAAATCTGACCTCTTCAGGACGTTCATTTTCTGTTGGTCTTGCACGCTTTCTATGAACGACATTCTTACGCCGCATCGGTGTTCATAGGCCCAACCACATGCGACGCGATGAAAATAAAGAAGTTTCTTATTTTTTTTATTCAAGAAACAAGAGCATAAAAATAATTAAGTGCAATATAGATTATTACATGGTAGTACAACCACGAGCACTCCTAAAAGCATAAGAGACTATTTGTCCAATGTCTTTCCAGCGTATCAAACGCCCAGCCTCATCCTGGCTACTGCTTGTAATTATAGATTCCATTCTGAACTTTGCAATTATTGTTTATCGATTTCATACGTATTATGACAAGAGTTGAATTATGTTACTTTTCATATTAAAAAATCCTGTTAATTAACTAATTATAGATTCAATACTGAACATTGTATTCACTGTTAATTATTATGACATAGTTGAATATATTATTTTTCATGCTGAAACAATTGTTAACTATGTGACTACAGATTCCATAGTGAACACTTTTACTATTGTCACAAACTTGACATAGTTAAATATGTTAATTTCATATTGAAAACCCCCCGTTAATTAACTACAATGCATGCAGCCTATCAGGGGTATAAGTTCTTCAGAAAAATCAAAGAATAGTTTTCCTTACGCAACATTCAGATGATTGAGCATTTTGCATCAATCAATCTAGTTCTAAAATATCCAAAATACGCAACATCATTAACTACAAGCACAAATCTACTTCACAAGTAAATCAACTAAAAGTGTCTCGAGATCATATATAAAGCAGGAAAAAATAGTGTGAAAAACTCACTGCTTCCTTAATGAAAACAGAATATGGTGCACCTTTCCATTTAGAATCCGTGTCTGGGAAAATCTGCCCAATATCTGGAAGGCCCAGTGCCTCTAATATCGCATCGACTACACAGTGTAGCAACACATCACCTGCACTAGGAGAACCATATCTACCTCAATGACGAACATTAATGTGTTCATTAAACAAATGAGGACTAGAAATGAGAATTTGACATGCGAATTGAAAATTAACCGTCGGTATCTTTTGATGTTTAGCAGATCCTTCGTTGTTATATGCTTTGACAGATGTCACCAATGTGTTTGTAATGTCAACAAACTTCCTGGAGTCCTGGGCAATCACCATTAATCTATACAAAAAGAATTAGAAGGATGACAAAGCGAAGAACACAGAGTAGTAGCTAACATGTTTTGTTCCATTATAATTCAATATGTTGATTTACAAATTCCGAGTTGGTTTTCCACGTCTAGTATTCAATTCTATCGAATGTGCAACATTTGAAACATAGAACATAATATAACCACCAGTAGCAAAATACACTTAGCAATCAATCAAATAGGGAAAAAAAGAATTTAATCCTTCAAATCAAATCCAAAATAAAAAGTTCAAAATACCTTTTTAATTGACGAATCGAGCAACTCACACTGTTTGACCGATTTCTGAGAGAACACATCTTGCAGGCGGACAAACCAGGCTCTAGTTTCCATAGCCAAGTCTGGTGGCAACGATGGCGACTTGGTCGTCGAAGATCAGCAGCAGCGGCTCCTTGAGACCTGCAGAGAGAGAGTGCGGGAGATTAAAAAGCAAAATGGATTAGATAAACGAGCGAATTAGAGCGACTGAAAAATGGAGAAAAGAGTGGAGCAGCCTCTGCTCCGGAGCTCCGGGGGACGACAGAACGACAGCGACAACTTCAGAAGCGAGGTGACGGAAATGGCTGTCCGTCGCGGCGGCGCCTCCTCAACAGCTTCAAGACGGAGATACGACAGCGACAAGGATGGCGCGGTGAAGTCCCGGGTGGCCGAAGTCAAAAGGGCGAGAGAAAGAGATCGAGAACTCAGAGGGGTCGGAGGGGTGAAAGCATCGACGGAAGAAGGAAGGATAGATTGATCGGCGGCGTGACAGCCGATGAAGGAAGAAGGGAACGGGCGAGAGTTCGAGAGAGAGTTGTCTCTCTGATTTGGGGGTTAAGGGTTTCAGTGAGGTTCAAATGAGAGGGAGTCGAGTGAGAGAGTGGGTTAAGGGTTTAGCTCACGGGTCGGGTTTCCGGGTCAGATACCGGGTTTCGGGCCGAATCTGGGTCTGGACCGAGCTGGGCTAAAGCAAGGCTTGGGCCATAATTTTGATCTTTACTGAAAGAGTGGCTTTTAACTACGATAGCCCTTCCAAAATCGGTATGCAAGAATAAATAAATATTCATAAACTTACGAAAATTAAAGAAATATTACTTAAAATACGGAACCTACCACAGCGTTTTCTAAAAACGCTATGTAAGTGTACTCTTACATAGCACTTCCTAATTAAACGCTATATAAGTATTTTTACAAAGAATTGTATTATTTTCTATAATTTAAAATTTTGAAATTTTAATAATAAATTTATAAGGTGTATTTATATTAAATAATTTAAGTATATATAAATTATAATTTATATTATATTATATGTCAAACTTTGAAAATAAAACATATATCATATTTAAATTTCATTATATATATACTGATAATATATTAAACTTTAAAATTATAAAAAATATTTACAATTTTTAATTATAATATTAAAAAATATGATAAGTATATATATTAAATATAAATAATTTAAATCAAATTTATCATATGTTATATATCAAACTTTAAGAGTAAAAAAATATCAAAATTTAAACTTCATTTCATTATGTTTGTTTTTGACAATAACTTGAAAAAATTATTAAAAAATTAGATATAATGCAACACTGTAATACCCGGTTATAATTCAGTAATTATCATTCAGTATTTATCATTCAGTATTTTCACTCATTAATGATCATTTGTCACTCATTTTCAATCATGGTATTCACCGTTCAGAGTAATTGTATCGTGTATCAATCGTCGTTCATCATTAATCTAATTAGAGTTCCGTGCCGTGTTTTTCATCATCGTCATTTTCATTGTGGGCTGTGCGTGAGGAGTAGCGCACGCTACATACTCTTTCTAGCGCGCGCTAATTGAGTACAGGTAGCGCACGCTACCACTCAGCATTAGCGCACGCTAATGTTGCCACAGCTATGATCCAGAAGGTCTTGGACTGCGGTGAGTATAAGTAGCGCACGCTACGAGTGGTAAGTAGCGGCGCTAGTGGGTTGTAGTAGCGCACGCTAACAATTCTTGTAGCGCGCTAAGGCGGATCGAGTTGAGTCCGGTGGCTCTTTGGATCCTTTGGATTAATTCATAGCGCACGCTATGAGTGATTTTAAGCGTCGCAAATGGTGTAGTAGCGCACGCTAAATATTGGTTGTAGCGCACGCTCCGAGTCGAATCGAGGATGACGGTTTACGGATTCCGATCGGGCATCAAATAATTCGTTAGCGCACGCTAACCATGGGTATTAACGCACGTTAATGGTATGGTTATAGCGCACGCTACAAAAGGTACGTAGCGCACGCTACCGTGTTCGGACAGTGGGTACTGGACTACCCAAAACACCCGTTAGCGCACGCTAAGAGCTGGGGCTAGCGCGCGCTAAACTGGGATTGCTATAAATAGGACAGTTCAGCCCTTAATCCTTCATTTATCATTTCTCTTCGTTTCTTCGGCGGTTTCGGGCGATTCCGGTTGGAGAGTGTTCTTCGGGGAGTAATCATCAAACATCATCTTCAAGCTTATCTTTTGGATTAATCATCATTTCAACATCCTCATCACATCGAATCAAGGTATTAATCTCTTGGATCTAGAATTTCGGATTTTTGGGTTTTTCCTTCCGATTTCTTCGTGTAAGCTTGGATTATCATTGGAATATGTTAGATATGGATTATCTACCTGGGATAAAGATATTCCTACGGATTTAATGGCTATTTTCGGAATTATTTCAAGAACCCTTGGGGTTGACTTCGGTTAATTGGGGATTTTCCGATTGATGTTGTTGTAATCTTGAATTGTGGATTCCTATTGGATTATTGATATCATTGAAGTGTTTTGATAGTTCGAAATACTCATTTTGGTGTTGGTTTCGATATATTCGGGATTGGGTATTTTCGAAGTTGTGTGGTTGGTTTCGTATTCGTTAGAATACCCCTATGAGTTTGATTATCGTTGTATCGACCTTTGGGTTAGTCGTGTTTTGTTATTTGATACGTGTATTGAACGGTTATTGGTAAATTGTGTAATTCAAGGTTTTTCGAGCGACCGGCATTTCGTTTAGGACGTTGTTCGTGGACGGACATTCTTCTTCGGTGTTGCGTAAGTTGATTCTTACTCGGTTAAAAGGATATTCATTCCTTTTGTTGTTGATTATTCATAACCATAACTCATTCATCATGGTATTAATCATATTGAGACTTGTAATTGTCGAATAATCATTTCATTTACGAGCAGCGGTTCCAAATCATTTCATTGGGTTATCAATCACGTCACTATTATTTTCATCTCGGTGAGTCATCTTGGCCTTGTCGAATTATTATCCATTGATATTCATTGTGGTCATCCTCGTTCATATGACCTTCTGGGTTCATATTGCATGGCCGGGTGTGGCTGTGTGGAATTTTTAGTCGGGCACACGATGGTCCTGTATTGGGTTCACCGATACATTGGACCGTGCACACGGTAAAGCTTAACTCCGTGAGACTAATTAGGTACAAGGACGGGTGTGTCCGGTCATTCGTCTTGTACACTTGCACAGAACATTACGGGCGTACTATGATACTCCTCTTCAGCGTAATTCATAACTAAGGATATTTCATAACTTCAGTTAAATCATGATTGTGTATTTTCAACTCTTGAGGATTGTTGTTACAGATAACCGGCCCGTTGGGATTTTGTTTTAGTCACGGTAAGGCAAAGGCACGGAAGAGCATCTTGTGGCGAGGAGTCCCAGTGATACTAGTAGGGGCCCAGTCATTCCGTTTATTTCGATCTGCTTGCTTCTGATTGTATTTCCGCTGCAAATTCCGTTTGAAATGTTTATTTGTTCAGGGTGGTGTATTTTATCTTCATATAAAATATACTAGTATTCGGTATTGTCCTGATGTGTTGTACTTAAACTCCTCATCGGAGTATTTGGTAATATAATGTGGTTCGGTACTATAATTATATTATTTAATTCATCATTTTCATTTGCCTGGTGGGTCCCAGTCGGGGATTCATGGCACTGTAATATCCACCTAGTTTGGGGTGTTACAGAGTTGGTATCGGAGCGTGGTTTTGAATACTACCCTCCAAGTCATGTCTCATTTGAAATCATCGTCATCGGACTAGTATCATTGGACTTTCGCATCACGTGTGACCTGTGCAAATGCCGAGCCAATCAGACCAAGAACTGTAAGATTTCTAACGCCATGGTATAATTTCTGGCAAGAATCATTCATTCATAATTCATCAGTTAACAATCCTCAACCATCATTTTCATTTGACCAGGACGGTCATGTTAACTCGTTAATCACTCAATTCATTTCATTATTCAGTTGTTGATCAGGAAGATCGAATCATTAATCATGTTAATTTGTACAAGATAATCATTTCAATAATTTCATTAGATAATCATGTCACCTCAGTTAATCATTCATGTAATCACTGTGTTAGAGCGAGTATGCTCATTTTCATCATCTCATGTCATAATCATAACGTGATATTCATGCGGGAAATATAATCATCATGTGACTTTCCTACTTCAGTATGGAGAGGGCAAGGAGAGGACGTGGAGGACGAGGCCGTGGAGCGGGCCGAATCCCGAGAGCTCGTGTGAATACACGTCTGGCGAGAAATAATGCTAATTCATCGAGCAGCGACGCTGCCACTCATTCACCTGGACGCGATCATTCACTAACGGGGAGTCGTACCCGGGACACGGCTCAGTCAGAAGGTGTCCGGGTTGACCCGCTCGCTTTCATGCAGGGCATGATGACCCAAATGATGCAGATGGCACAACTTATGGAGACGATTCACAACTCAGTCAACCAAAATCAACAGGCTCCTCCACCGCCACCTCAGAGGCAAGAGAGGGGTGTAAGCAGTATCATTGGCGATATCTCTCGCCAGCGACCACCCACCTTCGAGGGCTCATCTGAGCCGGCAGATATTGTTCATTGGCTCGAACACTTCGAGAAGCTATTTGCGATGGTAGAGTGTCCCGAAGGACACAAAGTTTCAGTTGCGGCTTACTATCTGGGTAAGAGCGCTCATTCTTGGTGGTTGTCATTGAAGCCCACCGAAGGATCATGTACTTGGGATCAGTTCAAGACTCTCATGATGGAGAGGTATTATCCGGCCCCACTCAGAGAGGCCAAGCTGTCAGAATTACTCACCCCCGACCCCTCAGCAGACGAGGATGTTCTCGCCATTGCCGAGAAATTTCAGGAACTTCTCCCTTTCGCCTCATCCATCATTCATTCAGAGGCAGATAAAATCAAGTATTTCAGCAAGAGGCTGAAACACCGTATGAGACTTCAATTGCTTAATCATAATTGCACCACGTTGGCCGAATTCATTGAGAAAGCTCTTACCTATGAGCTTACTGCTAAAGAGATTGCTAAGCAGCAACCTTCGTCTGCTAGCAAGAAATCGAAGAATCGTAATCAGTCTGAAGGCGGTCAGACAACCTTCAAGAAACCCCGTGCGGGCTCTGCTTTCGAGCGACCTCTGTGTCGCCTAAACCCGCGAATCTCGGTCTCGAGCGGCGGTTCGGCCATCACTGTTTTAGCTGGGGATCTTGGTCATCTCGTACTAAGTGTCCGAGACAGTACTATCACGTGTCATAATTGTGGGATTGCCGGGCATAAGGCCCGTTTTCTTTGTAGGGACTCCAAACCTACTCGACGTCATCTCGGGCCCCTAAGCGGTCGGCCGTTCGTAATCGAGGCCACTCGGTCGGCGTCGTTTAAAGCAGCGGGAGCGACTAAAGGTGGAGCTATAGCCGACAAGCAGGAGCGTCGGTCTGGGACTAGCAAGCCCGAATTTATGAGATGAAGAAGACCGATGATCCGAGAGGCCCAAATGATTTCGTACACTCGATATTCTATCTCAACTGTGTGTACCCTTTTTGATCCGGTGCATCGCATTCATTCATTTCGAGTCATGTTTGAGTAGACTACGTGCGGGTAGTGCTACTAGTTGTGAGCCTTATGTCATTGGCCTACGATGGTAGACGAATTATCGGTGTCGTGAGATTGAGAATTGTCGATTGATTTCATGGTCGTGTATGGCGGCGGACCTAATCGTAGTAGATTTGCCGAGGGACGACGTCATCTTGGGTATTGATTGGATGGATCGTCATGATGCCATCATTAGTGTCCGTAGCGTATGATCACTATCATTTCGCACGATGGGGTTGAATGTGTGTTTGAGGAGGTAATCCCATTTGCTCGTAAGGTCATTAATTTGATGAAAGCAGTGAGATTACTCAATCAGGGGTGTGTTGGTTATTGGTGATTTATGACCAAAACCGAGAAATCATCAGTAATGTTGACGGACATTCCGGTAGTGAGGGAATATGCCGATGTTTTTCCAGATGAGTTACCTGGTTTGCCTCTACAGAGGGATGTGGAATTCACGATTGAGTTGGAGCCTGGTACGTCCCCGATATCGAAGGCACCGTACCGGATGGCCCCGACCGAAATGCGGGAATTGAAGAATCAACTTGAGGAGTTATTCGAGAAAGGTTATATCCGACTGAGTGCGTCCCCGTGGGGAGCACCAGTGTTGTTTGTCAAAAAGAAGGATGGTTCTTTTCACTTATGTATTGATTATCGGGAGTTGAACAGGGTGACGATCAAGAATAAGTATCCCTTACCCCGTATTGATGATCTCTTAGATCAACTTCAGGGAGCTTCAGTATTTTCCAAGATCGACTTAAGATCTGGATATCATCAGTTGTGGATTCGAGAGTCGGATATCGCGAGGACGGCGTTTCGAACACGCTATGGTCATTATGAGTTTGTGGTTATGCCGTTCGGATTGACTAATGCACATGCGGTATTCATGGAGTTAATGAATCGGGTTTTCATCGACTTTTTGGATCAGTTTGTTGTTGTCTTCATCGATGACATTTTGATTTATTCTCGTGACCGGGAGGAAAACGAGTTTCACCTTCATCAAGTGATCGACGTGTTGAGACGAGAACAACTTTATGGGAAGTTTTCCAAATGTGAGTTCTGGATGTCCGAAGTGACGTTTCTCGGACACGTAATTTCATCCAACGGAGTTCGTGTCGATCCTCAGAAGACGGAGGCTATCCGAGATTGGTTACCTCTGAAGAATGTTAAGGAAATCCGAAGTTTCCTCGGATTAGCGGGTTACTATCGGCGCTTCGTAGAGGGATTTTCTAGAATCGCTCAACCCTTGACGAGCCTTTTACGGAAGGATAAGAAATACACGTGGTCCGACGCGTGTCAACGGAGTTTTGAGGAACTCAAGAGCCGGTTAATGTCAGCACCTGTACTTTCCTTGCCGCAGGGGACGGAAGGATTCGTGGTTTATAGTGATGCATCCGGACAGGGTCTCGGATGTGTGCTCATGCAGAATGGAAAGGTTATTGCCTATGCTTCACGGCAATTGAGACCTTACGAGGTTAATTATCCGACACACGACCTGGAGCTAGCAGCCGTGGTGTTCGCTTTGAAGATTTGGCGTCATTATCTTTATGGCGTTACATGTCAGATATTCACCGATCATAAGAGTTTAAAGTATATATTTACTCAGAAGGAGTTAAATATGCGACAGAGACGGTGGTTGGAATTAATCAAAGATTATGATATCGAGATCCTTTACCACCCGGGCAAGGCGAACGTTGTCTCCGACGCCTTGAGTCGTAAGTCCGTTCAGGAGCAGATGCTTGCCGTTAACTTGATTCGAAGGAGCTTGGCGGGAATTCCTTAGACCCGAGATCGAGTCCGCTTGCCGAGTTCAGGGACAACTTTGCATGTTGGAGATCTCATCGTCACTTGAGGAGGCAATCAGATAGAATCAGGGTTCGGACCCATCATTGTTACGCATCCGTGAGGATGTGGTTCGGGGAAAAGCCCCTGGATTCGTGTCCACGAGGATGGACTTTTGAGATTTAAGAATCAGTTGTGCGTACCGGCGAATGACGAGTTGAAAAACTCGATTTTGAAAGAAGCTCATGCTACCCCTTATTCTGTTCATCCGGGGTCTAGCAAGATGTACAAGGACTTGAAACAAAATTACTGGTGGAGTAATATGAAATGAGAAGTCGCAGAATTTGTTTCGAGATGCTTAACCTGTCAACAAGTTAAGATTGAACATCAGCGACCGGCGGGTATGCTGAAACCTCTTCCTATTCCCGAATGGAAGTGGGAAGACATTTCTATGGATTTCATCACGAGTTTGCCGACGAGTCGTCGTGGCATGAATACGATCTGGGTGATCGTGGACCGCTGAACTAAATCAGCTCATTTCCTTGAGATCAAGGATACGTGGGGTCCCGAGAGACTTGCCCAGCTATTCATCAAAGAGATAGTGAGACTGCACGGTACTCCTAAAAGTATCGTTTCCGATCGTGACGGACGGTTTGTGTCGCATTTTTGGAAATCAGTTCATCGTGCTATGGGAACCCAGCTTAATCTCAGTACCGCTTTTCATCCTCAGTCCGACGGGCAATCAGAGAGGACTATTCAGACATTAGAGGACATGTTGAGGGCTTGCGTCCTCGATTGGAAGGACGATTGGGAAGCCCAACTACCATTGATCGAATTCACGTATAATAATAGTTGGCATGCTTCGATTAAGATGGCACCTTACGAGGCCTTGTATGGTCGTCGTTGTCGATCTCCGTTGTGTTGGGACGACCTATCAGAATCAATCGGCACCGATCCCGATATGCTTATAGCCGCCCGTGAGAGGGTAGCTTTGATCAGGAGTCGTTTGTTGACCGCTCAGAGTCGACAGAAATCATATGCAGATAACCGTCGTCGACCATTAGAGTTTGATTCAGGTGACCACGTGTTGGTCAAGGTATCCCCGAGTCATGGTATCTTCCGTTTTGGGAAGAGGGGTAAGTTGAGTCCGAGATTCATTGGACCGTTTGAGATTCTGGATCGAGTAGGCGAGTTAGCTTACCGATTGGCTTTACCTCCGGCGTTGAGCCGAATTCATAATGTGTTTCACGTTTCTCAGTTGCGGAAGTATGTTGCCGACCCGAGTCACATACTTCAGTTCGACGAAATCGAGATCGCCGACGACCATTCATATGAGGAGCGTCCTATACGAGTTTTAGAGCGGCGAATCAAACAGTTGAGGAATAAGACGATTCCTTTGGTTAAGATTCAGTGGTATAGGCACGAAGTCGAAGAGGCTACTTGGGAAATCGAGGATAGTATGCGGGGGAATTATCCCGAGTTGTTTGACCCTTAGTTTCGGGGACGAAACTCTTTTAAGGGGGGGTGTATGTAATACCCGGTTATAATTCAGTAATTATCATTCAGTATTTATCATTCAGTATTTTCACTCATTAATGATCATTTGTCACTCATTTTCAATCATGGTATTCACCGTTCAAAGTAATTGTATCGTGTATCAATCGTCGTTCATCACTAATCTAATTGGAGTTCCGTGCCGCGTTTTTCATCATCGTTATTTTCATTGTGGGCTGTGCGTGAGGAGTAGCGCACGCTATGTACTCTTTCTAGCGCGCGCTAATTGAGTACAGGTAGTGCACGCTACCACTCAGCATTAGCGCACGCTAATGTTGCCACACTGCGATCCGTAAGGTACTTGGTGCAGTGAGCAGCGCACGCTACGAGTGGTAAGTAGCGCGCGCTAGTGGGTTGTAGTAGCGCACGCTAACAATTCCGTAGCGCGCGCTAAGGACGGATCGGGTTGAGTCCAGTGGCTACCGGATCGCATCGATTAATTCATAGCGCACGCTATGAGTGATTTTTAGCGTACGCAAGCGGTGTAGTAGCGCACGCTAAATATTGGTTGTAGCGCACGCTCCGAGGTCGATCGAGGACGACGGTTTTGGATTCCGATCGGGCATCAAATAATTCGTTAGCGCACGCTAACCATGGGTATTAACGCACGCTAATGGTATGGTTGTAGCGCACGCTACAAAAGGTACGTAGCGCACGCTACCGTGTTCGGACAGTGGGTACTGGACTACCCAAAACACCCGTTAGCGCACGCTAAGAGCCGAGCTAGCGCTAAATTGGGATTGCTATAAATAGGACAGTTCAGCCCTTAATTCGTCATTTATCATTTCTCTTCGTTTCTTCGGCGGTTTCGGGCGATTCCGGGCGATTTGGAGAGTGTTCTTCGGGGAGTAATCATCAAACATCATCTTCAAGCTTATCTTTTGGATTAATCATCATTTCAACATCCTCATCACATCGAATCAAGGTATTAATCTCTTGGATCTAGAATTTCGGATTTTTGGGTTTTTCCTTCCGATTTCTTCGTGTAAGCTTGGATTATCATTGGAATATGTTAGATATAGATTATCTACCTGGGATAAAGATATTCCTACGGATTTAATGGCTATTTTCGGAATTATTTCAAGAACCCTTGGGGTTGACTTCGGTTAATTGGGGATTTTCCGATTGATGTTGTTGTAATCTTGAATTGTGGATTCCTATTGGATTATTGATATCATTGAAGTGTTTTGATAGTTCGAAATACTCATTTTGGTGTTGGTTTCGATATATTCAGGATTGGGTATTTTCGAAGTTGTGTGGTTGGTTTCGTATTCGTTAGAATACCCCTATGAGTTTGATTATCGTTGTATCGACCTTTGGGTTAGTCGTGTTTTGTTATTTGATACGTGTATTGAACGGTTATTGGTAAATTGTGTTATTCAAGGTTGTTCGAGCGACCGACATTTCGTTTAGGACGTTGTTCGTGGACGAACATTCTTCTTCGGTGTTGCGTAAGTTGATTCTTACTCGGTTAAAAGGATATTCATTCCTTTTGTTGTTGATTATTCATAACCATAACTCATTCATCATGGTATTAATCATATTGAGACTTGTAATTGTCGAATAATCATTTCATTTACGAGGAACGACGGTTCCAAATCATTTCATTGGGTTATCAATCACGTCACTATGATTTTCATCTCGGTGAGTCATCTTGGCCTTGTCGAATTATTATCCATTGATATTCATTGTGGTCATCCTCGTTCATATGACCTTCTGGGTTCATATTGCGTGGTCGGGTGTGGCTGTGTGGAATTTTTAGTCGGGCACACGATGGTCATGTATTGGGTTCACCGATACATTGGACCGTGCACACGGTAAAGCTTAACTCCATGAGACTAATTAGGTACAAGGACGGGTGTGTCCGGTCATTCGTCTTGTACACTTGCACAGAACATTACGGGCGTACTATAATACTCCTCTTCAGCGTAATTCATAACTAAGGATATTTCATAACTTCAGTTAAATCATGATTGTGTATTTTCAACTCTTGAGGATTGTTGTTCTGTATAACTGACCCCGTTGGGGGATTTTGTTTTCAGGTCACGGTAAGGCAAAGGCACGGGAAGAGCATCTTGTGGCGAGAGTCAGTGATACTAGTAGGGGCCCAGTCATTCCGTTTATTTCGATCCTGCTTGTTTCTCTCTGATTGTATTTCATTTGCAAATTCCGTTTGAAATGTTTATTTATTCAGGGTGGTGTATTTTATCTTCATATAAAATATACTGGTATTCGGTATTGTCCTGGTGTGTTGTACTTAAACTCCTCATCGGAGTATTTGGTAATATAATGTGGTTCAGTACTACAATTATATTATTTAATTCATCATTTTCATTTGCCTGGTGGGTCCCAGTCGGGGATTCATGGCACTATAATATCCGCCTAGTTTGGGGTGTTACAAACACCATCACAGGTGTTGCACGTCGCGCAACACTATTTTTATCTTGCAACACCAAATGTATATCTAGTGCAATACTATTTCAGCAGTGTTTCAAAAGATCAAAAGTCAACAATCTATTGAAACGCTTTGGTGGCAACACTAGCTAAAAGCATTGCCTATGAGCACTTATGGCGTAGTGCGTGGACCCCCGATTGGGACCCACCAGGCGAATGAAAATTAATGAATTAAATAATATAATTATAGTACCGAACCACATTATATCATCAATCACTCCGATGAGGAGTTTCATTACAACACACCCAATATAATACAGAATACATGTATATTTTATATGAAGATAAAATATACAACACTGAATGAAATGAATATCCAAACGGAAGTGTGCAGCGGAAATAAAATGAAGAAAACACGAATGAATGAAAAGGACTGCGGCCCCCTACTAGTATCACTGGGACTCCTCGCCGTCAGCGTTCTCTTCCCGTGCCTTAGCCTTGCTATGACCTGAAAACAACATCTGACGAAGTCGATTACGTAACAACAATCCTCAAGAGTTGAAATAAACACAATCATGATATATCTTAATTATGAAATGACGCTGAAGAGAGGCATCACAGTACGCCCATAATGGTATGTGCACATGCACAAGACGGGTGTCCGGACACACCCGTCCTTGTACCTAATTAGTCTCACGGAGGTACATTACCGTGTGCACAGTCCAATGTGTCGGTGAACCCAACACATGACCATCACATGCCCGACTAAAAATTCCACACATACCCACCCGACCACGGAATATGAACCCAGAAGGTCACATGGGCAAGGAATGACCATGAAGAATAATAATGAATAACAATCCGACAAAATCAAGAATGACTCACCGAGATGAAATGATAGTGAAACGAATGATAGCTCAATGAAATGATTGGAACCGTCGTTCCTCGTGAATGAAGTGATTAATTGAAAATTACAAGTCCCAATACGGTTAATACATTATGAATGAATTATGATTATGAATGAACAACAACGAAAGGAATGAATATCCTTAAATTAAATAATGTGTGGAATAAATATTCCAACACAAAAGTCCCTTTTTTTTCTACATTTTTTCTATATATAGAGAATTTGGGCCAATCATCGGGCGACAACTGGAGAATGTTTGGGAATGCTTCTAAACACTTGTCAGAGGGAGATCGCGCCTCAGACACGTGGCGGCCTCCGGAGACTGCTTTGGGAAGGGGGAGGACAGTAAGCATTAATTGTCATGTGTGCCTGTTGCGTATGTCCTGTCTGCATGTTCTTCATGCCTATGGCAATACTTATCCGTTGTGTCCGATTCTGGGGTCGGCCCTTGGGTTTCCCGCTGCTCTAATCGGTCATATCACGATTGTGGTTTGGAATATGTTTTCTGGTACCTGGTCGGCCCTTCCGATCTGGTCATCGGGTTGACCCTGATGTTTCTGCCTGGTCTGATCTTTAGCGGGCCTGGGTGAGAATCCGAGTCGTGTCCGGTCGGCTCTTTTTGTCGCTTTGCTCGGCCGGTTTGTCTGAGCCGGTTCTTTCCTTTTCTGGTCTTCTCAACCGGGACGGCTGAGCTGACGGGGGCGCTTACGTGGATGCCAAGGCGGATGGGCTATCAACAATGGCCCCCAAATCCAGGGCCGTGCCGGACCGGCCGGAGCTGGAGTCGTTTCGTGGTTAGGCTGATCCGGCTTGCTAAGGAGAACAAGATTCTCGAAGGGGCATCTCTTCGAGAGACGTGCCTGTTCGATTTTCGTATATCCGTGTCATAATGAAGGACACATGACCGGATATGATTTGGTGACACGTCCACGCGCCCTTGGTCTTCGCGACAGTTCGGCTTGCGTTAATGTGCCACGCGCTGCGCATTTAATGCCCTTTAATGCTCCTTCCTCCCTATAAATAGAGGGTTCCCCTTCACCCTCTTCTCTTCTTCTTCCTTCCGCCATTTTTGTGACTGATTTTTGCAGAGAGAGCAAAAAAAAAAACAGAGCTTCGGTATCTTGCCCGATTTCAGAAAGAAATTTCCGGTGAGTCTTCTCTTCTTCTTGATTTAGGATGTCGGATCTGAGGGATGAGATGGTGGCGGAGGAGCTGACCGTGTCTCCGGACCGCACCGGAGTGGCGGATATGTCTATAGGCGAGGTTTCCATTAACTGGAGCAACGAGGAGGAAGGCGGCGAGGTAGCGAGGTTGCCGGATTCTGGAGTCGTGGAGGTGGTGGCGCCGTTGGCGGTGGTCGGCGAGGTTTCGGAGGAAGAGGAAGTTGAGCCTGAGGTGGCCTGGATTCGGCCTCGGCCGTCGCTTTTCGTGGAGGTGGAGTGGGACTCGACCTCGATCCGCAACACTGTCACGGAGGAGCAGTTGGTGGCCTGACGGCGGCGGTTCAAGATCCCAGCGGCGGTGCGTATGTTTGTTCCGACTCCCGAGGAGAGGCCTAACAATCCGCCTCTCGGTTGTACGGCGGTGTATTACCGTTCTCTTTTGGCATGGCTGAGGTTTCCGCTTCCGCTGGCCTTTTCCCGTTGGCTGAGGCAGTGGGGCCTTCCGCTAGCTCAAATTCATCCCAATTCTTGGGCTCGGGTGGTGGGCCTTTTCATCATCTTCCACCAACACGGCTGGCCCGAGCCCAGTTTCGAGGAGTTCAACATTCTCTTCTTGTGGAGATCGGTCGGTAGATCCGGCTCAGGCTGGTTTTATCTGACAGCTCGGCACGCCATGCACAAGGAGGTGGTGGATGTGGCGGAGACTATCCACAGTTGGAAGGAGCAGTGTTTTTTCGTTTGGGGGTCTTGGAGGAGCTCGGTGGATGAGTTTGAGCCCGGTGTCATAGACGCGGAGCTTCGGACCTGACACGTCTTTAGTGTAACTATCGCAAGTGCACGATATCGTATCAAGTAGTAAGTGGACTTTTTGAGTCCGGTTTATCGATCCCACGAGGAAGTTGGGTTATATATTGAATTATACACTATTTAACTATTTGTTATAGAGATTTATAAGATTGAAACACACAATTTAAGAGTTTGGTTTGACAATTGCAAAGAAAATGCAATAATAGTTCTAATATTCAAGGAAATGAAAGATTGCACTAATAATAGATTAATAAAAGATATAATGAAATAGTTGGGATTACAAACTTAGTTCATCATTAGTTATAGAAGATGTATATGAGATCTTAAGATGAATTTACTTATTATGTTGTGTAGATTCGATTTTCCTTAAAAAGACGGTTCCTCTTTCGAACTATAAAACACCCCTTATATATTGAATCAATCCACTATATTTCTATGTTGATTGGCTTCAATACATAGCATTAGGTTTTATGAAAATAACTCAAAGAATCATCTAAGGTCTAGAGGAATATTTCTATCCCCTAGAACAACTTAGAGTGAAGATGATTTGATCTAATCAAATTCTTTCGAAACATATAAAGACCATAAATATCGTCATTTATTGGCCAAATAAATAAAGATTGGTAAAACAATGAAAATCACACACAATAATAAGTAATTCATAAAAGATCTTTATACAAACTTAAATAACATGACTAACCTTGTTTATAATCCCAACTTAGGTAACTTAGCCCATTAAGGGTTTATTCAACATATTACAAGCTTGAGTGGTCATTAATAGTTGAAAAAGGGAAAGAATTGATCCTAACTCCCTTAGTAGATAAAGGAGAAAGAAGCAATAAACTCCCTCAACAACATAAGCTAAACCACACTTACACAAATCACTCAAGAACACAAGTGTGTTCTTCACACAAAAAGAAAAAGTATTACAAATTGAGAAAATAACAAGATGAATGATGAATAATGAAGGATCTAAGGGGTCTATTTATACACCTAAAGTCATCTAATAGTTCCGAAACTCCAGCATTATTATAATAGATCGGATCAATACCAGTCATCCCCTCAATAATAGACCAAAAGCATAAAAAATTAGGCAAATGATCACAATCTGTCAAGAGTTACGGCCGTAACATTGAGGAGTTACGACCGTAACTATGATGACTTACGGCCATAACATTGAGGAGTTACGGCCGTAACATGGCTTCGTAAATTTGCATATTGTGAGTTATGCCCGTACACGCCCGTATGGAGTTTCAGACTTCATTTTCAGCCCAGAATTTCTTAAACTTTACGTTTTTGCCCCAAATCTTCTTTGGATGATAACTTTTGATATTTAACTCTGATTTTGAATCCGGAAAGACCACCGAACTCGTCTCGGAAAGTCCTACAACATGAATACATAAAAACTCAATAAAGAGAATATTTTATAAACATGTTATTTCTTGAGTAAATCAGTAATTCAATCCGATTAAGGCTAATTTTACATCTTCATCCTATAAATAATAAAATTATTAAAAGCTAATTAATTCTAAGCAAAAACGAGTAGACTAGCTCAATTATGGGTGAAATATATCGATACAAACCATGGATAAGTGTATAAAACTGACACTTATCACACCCCCAAACTTGAATTCTTGCTAGTCCCGAGCAAGACTCTTTATTAATCACACTCCGAAAATAAAAATAAAAATAAGACATAAATAATAATACACACATAAATTAAGAGAAAAAAAATAATCATATAAAAAGAGAAAAGGAGATCAAAATGCCATTAATACACAACAACCAGCTTTATACAGTAGATAGAATTGAATCAAGATTCAAAATAAATCTACTAATGATTTTGAAGTTAAAACACGGTTTTATTTTTGTAATTCTAAAATGCAAGGTTCCCCCCCAAAAGGTTGATTATTTCTTTCCCACTCGTGATACACACGACTCCCTTTAATGGTTGTTCTCGATCACTCGTTTATTTTTCGACTCAATATGAAGAAGAATTTCATCGGCGTCATCAAATATTGTGATTGTTCACAAAATTGAGTGTATTGAAATTCAGCCATTAATTAATTCAAATCTGCTCATAAACTACATCCCTATTAGTGATAGCTTTCACACCGTTATTTGCTAACGTGTAGCTCTTTTCACCAACACAATTTCCATGTTTTTTGGGTGATAGCTTTCACACCGTTATTTGCTAACGTGTAGCTTTTTTCACCAACACAATTTTTTCCATCTTTTTTTTAAGGTGATAGCTTTCACACCGTTATTTGCTAATGTGTAGCTCTTTTCACCAACACATTTTCTATCTTTTTTTTTGGTGATAGCTTTCACACCGTTATTTGCTAACGTGTAGCTCTTTTCACCAATGACACCTTTTTTTAGGGAATAGAATTTTTGCAGAAAATCGTTTATTAGCTAAGCATGAAAAATCAAAAACTCCAGAAATTAAGTAAATTTCAGTTCTATTTTTCATCAACCGACTAATTCTTCTTTTCTCATGGTAACGAATGACTCGATTTTATATGATAACTACAAGGCTTGGAAAGAGAGATTAAGGCTCAAAATTTTTGGAATATACAATTTTTTAACCGGTTTAAAACGATTTTAGAAGCTTGTATATAGCTAACTTATTGGTGTTATGGTCAGATCTAGAAATCTCACAAAACAAAATATATATATATATATATACACTTAAAAAAATATATTATTTCCAAATAACAAAAATAATCAAAACACACCTCAATAATTAAAGCTAAACACACCAAAATAATCAAAATACATCACCCCCAAACTTGAAAATAAAACTGTCCTCAGTTTTAAAAAAAAAAAAGCAAGGAGAAAAACAGAATACTCCCTGTTATGAAAGTTGATGCTTGAACTAACGCCTTTTAGAATCTGCAAGAGAATAAATATACGAAGCAAACAACAAAAGAAAATAAAATATACTCGGAAGTATAACACAATTTTTAAGACGCGCTTCAAGAAAGTCCGAAGAGTCGCCTTACGCTGCCATCAATGCTTTTATAAAAAACAAACAATAAAAATTACAACAATAAAATAACAATACATAAATCGCGAATAGATGTGCGTCAAGAGATCACGAAGAAACTCCTTAAGCTGCCATCATTTAGCACAATTTTTACACACAACAGAAAGTAAAAATACAAGAGGTCCGACATGGGTTATCAAAGGGAGAGGAATGAATCCACTTTTCGTTTTCTCACGGTAAAATCTTCCATCAAGATAATTTTAGCTAGAGCTGGATCTGTTTGAGGAACAAATTCAATGAGTTTTTTGATTAGTTCTTCTGGTGTTGTTGAAACGACTATGATTCGTTTAGCACGTTCGGAAATAAAACCTTTTTCAGCAGAGTAGTCGATGAAAGATAGTAAACCATCAAAGAAACTATTGACATTAAGCAGACCTATTGGTTTTTGATGAACATTTAGCTAGACTTTGGTAACCACATGAAAAAGTTCCTCAAGAGTGCCAAAACCACCGGGAATGGTGATAAAGGCGCCAGAATTATTTATCATGTGAGTTATGCGATCTTGCATATTTACAGCTCTAAACTCATCACCAATAGTTGCCCCGATGATTTACTTTCAGCCAGAGGTTTTGGAATTATTCCCAACACTCTTACTCCTTCCATATAGGCAGAAGCAGCAGCTCGTCCCATTAATCCTAGACTTCCTCCTCCGTAAACTACATGAATGCATTTTTCTCCTAAGGTACGACCCAAGTTGTGGGCTGATTCAGTAAAGCATGCCTCTTTTCCATAACTAGCTCCACCAAAAATGCAGACTGTGCTAAATTTTTTTGTGGAAGATGATGATTCCATTTTTGAAAAGAAATTTATTAGAGAGAAAAAGAGAAAAGTACAAGTTTGAGGGATGAATAAAAGAAACAAGCACAATGCTTATTTATAGAAGAAAATTGAGGTAAAATTGTTTAACAAGTTTGTGATTGCGTTGATTGCGCTTCAACTACTCAATAGAATAATGAATGCATTTATTGCGTATTACCTTTTTTTATTCAGAAAATCTCACCATACGACAAAAATTAAAGATACTCACGAGTATGTACAGTAGTTGTGATTGTTGCTCACATCTTCCTCTGATTTTACATTCAGAAACGGCCTAAACGCCTTCTATGAGTCGGGGAGAAGCTTCCCATCCAATTTTCTTACAAATTGGCTAACAGGGTCTTTTAACGTCAGATTCCCAAGACGTTGTTCATATTCTGGTTTGAATTTATTCCACAAACATCGAATTCCGTAATGTACGAGTCCACTAGGATGCGTGTCAAGAGAAATTTCGATATTATCTAAATTCTCTTTATTCAGACCATCCTTAATGAACTGAATTTTATCTTCTCTGTTTGTAGATGGAATTCCTAATGATCGACATTTTAAATTACAGTTCCATCTAGCACATTTATAGCAAACGACTATTATCTTTGCTTGTCGTTTCTTGGCATATGAACTTTTTCCTAGCCCTGGTAAAAATCTAGTAGGTATTTCTGTGAATTCACCTGCTATTCTCACTCTGGCTTCAATTATGAATCTAATGTCAAAAGGTATGCTTTTATTCATAAGCAACCTCATCCTTTCAAGTCTTGTCTTGTAAATTTTTAAAATGACATTTTTGCTCAGAAATGGAAATCTTTTTTCAATTTTATTCAAAGTTTCTTCCATGATAAAAAAAATAAAATAAAATAAAAATAAAAAAAATATCTAAAAATATCATTTGTTGTGGGAAACTGAAACATCCGACTTTAATAGTCACGGAGTACCGTTATCCGCCACTTGACCGGACAAACACAATTGAGTACTAAGTTACAACGTCGAGAAATTGTATACTATAATAATAATTTACAATGTAAGATTTCAAAAGTAACACTTATACTTCCCCGACAACGGCGCCAAAAACTTGACACGTCTTTAGTGTAACTATCGCAAGTGCACGATATCGTATCAAGTAGTAAGTGGACTTTTTGAGTCCGGTTTATCGATCCCACGAGGAAGTTGGGTTATATATTGAATTATACACTATTTAACTATTTGTTATAGAGATTTATAAGATTGAAACACACAATTTAAGAGTTTGGTTTGACAATTGCAAAGAAAATGCAATAATAGTTCTAATATTCAAGGAAATGAAAGATTGCACTAATAATAGATTAATAAAAGATATAATGAAATAGTTGGGATTACAAACTTAGTTCATCATTAGTTATAGAAGATGTATATGAGATCTTAAGATGAATTTACTTATTATGTTGTGTAGATTCGATTTTCCTTAAAAAGATGGTTCCTCTTTCGAACTATAAAACACCCCTTATATATTGAATCAATCCACTATATTTCTATGTTGATTGGCTTCAATACATAGCATTAGGTTTTATGAAAATAACTCAAAGAATCATCTATGGTCTAGAGGTATATTTCTATCCCCTAGAACAACTTAGAGTGAAGATCATTTGATCTAATCAAACATATTTTCTTTCGAAACATATGAAGACCATAAATATCATCATTTATTGGCCAAATAAATAAAGATTGGTAAAACAATGAAAATCACACACAATAATAAGTAATTCATAAAAGATCTTTATACAAACTTAAATAACATGACTAACCTTGTTTATAATCCCAACTTAGGTAACTTAGCCCATTAAGGGTTTATTCAACATATTACAAGCTTGAGTGGTCATTAATAGTTGAAAAAGAGAAAGAATCGATCCTAACTCCCTTAGTAGATAAAGGAGAAAGAAGCAATAAACTCCCTCAACAACATAAGCTAAACCACACTTGCACAAATCACTCAAGAACACAAGTGTGTTCTTCACACAAAAAGAAAAAGTATTACAAATTGAGAAAATAATAAGATGAATGATGAATAATGAAGGATCTAAGGGGTCTATTTATACACCTAAAGTCATCTAATAGTTCCAAAACTCCAGCATTATTACAATAGATCGGATCAATGCCAACCATTCCCTCAATAATAGACCAAAAGTATAAAAAATTAGGCAAATGATCACAATTTGTCAAGAGTTACGGCCGTAACATTGAGGAGTTACGGCTGTAACTATGATGACTTACGGCTCAAGAATACAAGTGTGTTCTTCGTAAATTTGCATATTGTGAGTTACGCCCGTACACGCCCGTATGGAGTTTCAGACTTCATTTTCAGCCCAGAATTTCTTAGACTTTGTGTTTTTGCCCCAAATCTTCTTCGGATGATAACGTTTGATATTTAACTAGGGCTGGGCACTTGAACCCGAAATCCCGATCCCGTTCCGATCCCGTCCCGGAAACTAGCGGGACGGGACGGGATAGTTTCTTAAAATGGCAATCCCATCTTGTCCCGTCCCGCTTTGTTACTATTCAAATGGGACGGGATGGGACCGGGACCATCTCGATCAATCCTGTCCCGTCCCGTAATATTTAATATAATCAATTTTTTTATATATCATTTAATCATGTAAACCCTAAATTGATGTATGATGTATGAAACATTAAAGTTTCAGTTTTAAGTTGATGTTTTTTGCACTTTCAATTTGAATTTTATCTTCACGTGTTGATGTTGATGTAATATGCACTATGCAATTGGATTATTGATCTATTGTCCTTTGTGCGTGTTTACGTTACTATCTATTTTGTTCGGTGTGTGTTTTAAGTTTCTAATGGATATTCAGGGTCACTTTTTTTTTTGGAATGACTAGTTTGGATTTTTTTTTTTAAATTTCTACCTCGTTCATTTAATAATTCCAAAATTTATAGCTGTCTCATTCGTTTCTTCACAGTTTCTGTCAAGATCAATAAATGTGCGGGATATCCCGTCCCGTCCCGGTCGACCGAACCGAGCAGGATCGGGACGTGCGAGATGAATTTCAAAATACGCAATCCCGTCCCGTCCCGGTAATTTATTTTCGGGACGGGACGGGATTCGCCCAATCCCGACCCATCCCGTCCCATGCCCACCCCTATATTTAACTCTGATTTTGAATCCGGAAAGACTGCGAAACTCGTCTCGGAAAGTCCAACAACATGAATACATAAAAACTCAATAAAGAGAATATTTTATAAACATGTTATTTCTTGAGTAAATCAGTAATTCAATCCGATTAAGGCTAATTTTATATCTTCATCATATAAATAATAAAATTATTAAAAGCTAATTAATTCTAAGCAAAAACGAGTAGACTAGCTCAATTATGGGTGAAATATATCGATACAAACCATGGATAAGTGTATAAAACTGACACTTATCAGGACCCCCTACACTTTATTGCAAAAATGCGTAAGTGTTGTGTTTTCTTATTCTGTTCCTTTTTTGTCTAACGCTCATCATTCGCTTTCTGTGCAGAACGCATCCCAGCACAGAAAACATCCTCCGAGTTTGACAACCGGATTGAACAGCTTTTGGATCTTCCCGCTGAGCAGAGGAAGTCGCATCTTTTAGTTACTAAAGAAAATCTCTGGGCAGCCGGTCTTTGATCCACCGATCCGAGTATCATGTCTTCCTCAGGTTTTTTTTTTTAGATCTCTTCCTTTTCCAGTCCCCAGGGTCAAGGTTTCGTCTCGAAGGAATGAAATGCCTGCGCAGCGCGTGGCGAGATTGGCTGCCGAGGCCGCCGAGCGAAGGGAGCGTGCGGGCAAGCGGAAAAGGGGTGAGACCGAGCCTGAAGGCAGCGTGAATAAGGCGGAGGCTCAGCCCGCTCCTGAAGTCCCTATATCCATGTCGAGCACTGTCCGGATGGGTCGTGCGACCGGCAAGGAGGCCTTAGTCGATTTGGAGGGGCATTACCTTCCGGTTAATAAGGACCGGGAGGAACCCTGTGCTCAGATGAAGGGGCGGCGACTGCGCTGGTTCCTCGATTATGTCCGGGCGGCTACCCCCACCGCTGAGATGCTCGACCGGGTCCCTCTGGAGGTGGCTGCGTCCAGTCACATCCCTATTCGGGGCTGGACACCCAAGCTGGAGCTGGTGACTAATGACATGGATCCGGCTGAGCAGATCAAATTTGGAAATGCTCTGCTCGGCCGTGCAATGTGCACTTATGTAAAGGCCACGGTGGAGTTCAAGGCCTTGGTTGAGAAGCACAAGAAGGTGGCGGCCGATCTTCAAACTATCCTGGAGGAGCACCATCTCTGTCTTCCATGATTAAGTCCTTGGATGAGGAAATAGCCTCCATGAAGGGTGACATGGAGATTTTGGAGAGTCGGGCCCTCGAAGCCGATATGTGGAAGGTGCAAGCCGGGGAGATGACCGAGGCGGCCGAGCTGGCGCATAAGCAGTGTCTGGAGACCAAGGCAGAGCACGAGGCTTATCTGAAGGAAACCACTACTCAAATTAAGCATATGACCGAGCGGGTTGGTGCCTGCGAAGCCGAGGGCTATGCCAAGGGTCTGGCTGATGGGGCAGCTGCCTTTAAGAAGACGTCCGAGTTCGAGGAGCTGATCAACCTGAACTATGTCTCCACTTGCTACGAGATATTAGAACTTATGAAGGAAGGGAAGACAGTTGGGGAGGTCCAGGCCTATATAGAGTCTCAGGCGGCCGACCTGCAGGTTGAGTCCCTTGAAGCTAACGATCTGAAGGCAATCGAGGCTGCTGAAGGTCCAGGATCGGTCCCCCCTGGTGAAGGTGAAGGACAGTCCTCCCGGACGGCTGGCCAGGATGGCGGAGCCGAGTAGTTTTTTTTTTGTTTTTTTCATGTATGGCCTGCGTGCCAGTCTTTATTTTCCTTTGTTTTCTGCATGTACTTTGTAAAAATGTTTCCTTGGATGAATAAAATCTTCTTGATAGCACCTGTTTAGCTGTTTTATTCTTGATGTTCGGGCCGAGTTGGTTCGGCCGTTGTTTCTCCCCCTTTTTTTTGTTCATCTTCTGTTGGTTGTGCCGAGGCGAGCTCGGACTTTCATAGTGCCGAGGTGAGCTCGGTCTTATAGTATCGGATGAGACGGTCATATGAGGTGCCGAGGCGAGCTCGGTCTTATAGTGTCGGATGATCCGGTCTTATGAGGTGTCGAGGCGAGCTCGGTCTTATAGTGCCGGATGAGCCAGTCTTATGGGGTGCCGAGGCGAGCTCGGTCTTATAGTGCCAGATGAGCCGGTCTTATGAGGTGCCGAGGCGAGCTCGGTCTTATAGTGCTGGATGAGCCGGTCTTATGGTGTGCCGAGGCGAGCTCGGTCTTATAATGCCGGATGAGCCGGTCTTATGGGGTGCCGAGGCGAGCTCGGTCTTATAGTGCCGGATGAGCCGGTCTTATGAGGTGCCGAGGCGAGCTCGGTCTTATAGTGCCGGATGAGCCGGTCTTATGAGGTGCCGAGGCGAGCTCGGTCTTATAGTGCCGAAGCTAAGAATGAAATAAAGTCAGATTTTATTGATAATACCTTTTTAAATACATAACATTCCACGGATGAGTTAATCCCTGGCTGTTCAGATATTCTAGCTGGTAGGCTCCGTTCGGAAGGACTTCACTAATCTTGTATGGTCCTTCCCACTTGGGCTTAAGTGGTTGAGGATCCGGTCCCAATACTCGTTTAAGAACGAGGTCTCCTACCTGGAAACTTCTATGATGAACCTTGGAGTTGTAATATTTTTCGCATCTTCTTTTATAGATGGCATTCCGCATTTCTGCTTGGGTCTGTTTTTCGGTGATGAGGTCCAAGTTTACTTGGAGGGCCAAGTCGTTATCTTGTTCTTCGAAATGGGTTGCCCGATAGGTAGGTTCCCCGATTTCGACCGGGATGACCGCCTCAGTGCCGAAGGCTAAGGAGAAAGGGGTTTCTCCAGTGGTGGACCGATGCGTTGTTCTATAAGCCCATAAGGCTCCAGAGAGTTCTTCGGGCCAGGAACCTTTGAGTTCTTCGAGGCGGGTCTTGAGGTGCTGCTTTATAATTTTGTTGACCGCCTCAACCTGTCCGTTGGATTGCGGATAATATGGTGTGAAAAATTTGTTTCGTATGTGAAGGCCGTCGCAGAAGGCCCGAAATTTCTTATTGTCAAATTATTTGGTATTATAGGAGACAATGGACTGAGGGATCCCGAACCGGCAGATGAGTGACTTACAAATAAAATTGACTACTTTTTGCTCGGTTGTCCGTGCCATAGGCTCAACCTCGGCCCATTTTGTGAAATAATCGACTGCGACGATGACGTATTGTACTCATCCCCGTCCTTTAGGTAAGGGGCCGATCAGATCAATCCCCCATTTGGCAAATGGCCACGGGCAATAAATGGAAGTGAGGGTTCCTGGCAGGGATCGGATCTGAGGAGCGAAGATTTGGCATCAGACGCACTTCCGCACGAGCGCGATGGCATATTTTTTAAGATTCGGCCAGTAATATCCTTGCCGGATCAATTTATAGGCTAGTGCCTGGCCGCCGAAATGGTTGCCGCATATACCCTCGTGCACCTCTCTGAGGGCGTACTCTGCTTCCGACTCGGACAAGCATTTCAGCAATGGAACCGAATACCCTCTCTTGTATAAAGTCCCATCCACGATGGTGAACCGGGCGGACTGGGTTCGAAGTGATCGTGTCTGGGCTCGGTCCTCGGGTAAAATGCCGCTCTGAAGATATCAGATTATAGGCTGCATCCATCCATGCGGTTCCGATTGTTCAGCAGCCTGGACTTCGGCCATTTCTAGGGCTGATGATGCATGGTATCCTATGCTGACCTCGTCCATATGTTCGGTTCCAGAGCTAGACGCGAGTTTGGCCAAGGAGTCGGCTTGGATGTTCTCGGTTCGGGGAATGTGTTGTATAGTTCCCCAAAAATCTTGCAGCGGGGTCCGCACCAGGCGGAGATACTTGACCAGTTTAGGCTCCTTGGCCTCGTATTCGCCCCTAATTTGGTTTACTACCAATTGAGAATCATTTAAGACAGCGAGGTGAGCGAGACCGAGGGAGGTCGTCATTTCCAGACCGGCCAGGAGGGCTTCATACTCTGCTTCATTATTAGTGGCCGGAAAACCCAGGCGAATGGTCGAGCAGAACAGACGTTGATCGGGACTGACGAGGACTATTCCTACTCCTGCCCTATCGGAAGTTGACGACCCGTCTACGTAGAGTGACCACTCCTCTGATCGGTCATTCTCTTGTGTGATGGCTGGTGTGAATTCTGCGATGAAATCTGCAGGACCTGAACTTTTACGGCAGTGCGCGATTCAAAAGTCAAGTCAAACTGTCTGAGCTCGACGGCCCATTTGATCATCCGTCCGGATACGTCGGGTCGGTGCATGACCTGTTTTAAGGGGTAGTTCATTAGGACAACTACCTGATGTTCCAGAAAGTAGGGTCTTAACTTCCGGGACGCCATTATGAGCGCATAGGTCAGCTTTTCCATTGGGGCGTATTTGAGCTCGGCATCATGAAGGGCCTGACTGACATAATAGACCGGATGTTGAACCGCATTCTCCATCCGGATAAGAGCGGTGCTGATTGTGGAGTCGGACACCGCGAGATACAAATTGAGAGGTTCTTCTCGGGCCGGTCATTGCAAGATTGGTGCTTCTGCCAGGACTTCCTTGATGGCCTCAAAGGCTTTTTGGCAAGGGTCGGTCCACTGAAAATCTTTGTTCTTTTTTATTGCCTCAAAGAAAGGTTTGTATTTATCGGTTGAGTGAGAGATAAAGCGACTTAGCGCGGCTAGTCGGCCAGTTAGGCTCTGCACTTTCTTGACCGAATTTGGGGGAACAAGTTCGGTCACTGCCCTGATTTTATCGGGGTTGGCTTCAATCCCTCTTTGGCTTACCATATAGCCGAGGTATTTTTTGGAGTCTGCCCCAAATGAACATTTCTTTGGATTTAACTTCATCTTATACTCGCGCAAAATCGCAAACATTTTATTGAGGTCATTTACATGGTTGGTCGAACACAAAGATTTCACTAGCACATCATCTACATACACCTCCATCGTATGACCTATCAAGCTACTGAACATTTTATTTACCAGGCGTTGATAGGTTGCGCCGGCGTGTTTGAGACCGAAAGGCATCATTCGGTAGCAATATAAGTCGCGGGCTGAGTAGAAGGAGGTGTTTTCTTCATCAGTGGGATGCATCGGGATCTGATTGTATCGGGAGTATGCATCCATAAAACTCACCAGCTCATGCCCGGCCTTTGCGTCCACCATATAGTCGATGTATGGTAGAGGATAACTATCTTTTGGGCAGGCTCTATTTAAATCAGAGAAGTCATTGCAGAGCTTCCATAGCCCGGTCGGCTTTTTCACCAAGACCGGGTTGGCCACCCAGGTCGGGTATCTGGCTTCCTGGATGAACCCGATGTCAATCAGCTTCCCCATTTCCTCTTATATCCCCTTCTGCCGTTCGGGCCCCATTTTCCTCCACTTTTGTATAACCGGCCTTGAATTGGGGTCAATATTCAGCTGACTCAGCGTGACGAATTTTCCTTTTCGGATTCTGGTATCGCGAGTCGATAGGATCCTCCTACAGGATCGGCTCTTTCCCTGGCCTGCGGCCTCGGTCCGCATCCTGGTCAATTTCCATTTCGAGGGCTCGAGCGGGCCCGGAACCTTCGGCCTCCTGTTCAAGCCGGGCGTCTTCTCCCAACTGTCTAGGTCTGGTAGCTCCCATTTCTTCCGGTGTGCTTCCTGGGGTGCCCTCTGCGGCGTTTATTTCGCGAGCCCGGATGCTGAGATTGCATTCCCGGGCGGCCAGTTGATCTCCCCTATGTACCCCGATGCCGTCCTGGGTGGGGAACTTCATGCACAGGTGATAAGTGGACTGTGTGGCCCTTAGCCTTGACATCACAGGTCGGCCTATGATGGCATTGTAGTAGCTTTGCACGTCGATGATCTTAAACGTAGTGATCATCGTTCTCTTGATCGACCCCTGACCAAACTCCAGGGCGAGGTCGATTTTCCCCAATGGTGAGGTGTGGCAGTTGGCAAACCCCCTAATGTCCTCATTGCAGGGTCTGACATAGGATTGATCTACCTTCATCCTGCGAAGGGTATGAAGGTAGATGATACTGGCATATGCCCCTGAGTCTACCAACTCTCTGTGTACCGGGATCCCCATTATGGGCAGAGTGATGACAAAGGCGTCGGAATGGGGATGATCTAAACCATCTGCATCTGACTCCTTGAAAGTGACTGCCAGCTGGGGGTTTTTAGGGGTTTCTTCGGCCACTGATAGGAATCCCTCCGGTCGGCGTTCTGTCCGCTGATAAGAGGTAGTGGCCTCTCGAATGGAGGCCTTCTTCTGCCGCTTTGATCGATGATCGTCGACTTCGGTTGTTCCCATGATAGTGAGAATTTCCCGGGGAGACTTAGGGGCTAGAGGCACCCGATCGCTTTTGGCTCTTGCCGGGTCGGCCCGATCCTGCGATCTCGGGGTGGGTTCCGGGTAAATCCCCTCAAGCCGGTATCGTCGCATACCGCGATCAGGGCGGCGACGAGGTCCCGACACTGCTCGGTGTTATGGCCCGCCGATTCATGGTATTTACAAAAGCGGGTCTAGTCCATAGGCTTTTGATCTTTGTAGATCGGTCGAGGAACCGGGAGCAAATTCTTGTCTTTTTTCTGATCAAATATGGTCGCGGCTCCGACAAAATATATTTCGTCAAAGCTGGCCATGAGCTCGGGCCTACACTCCCGATAGTTATGGGTTGATGGGGCTGTCGAGGAGGAGGCAAGGTCCTTATTCTCCCGACGGGGTTCTTGGCGGGTCTCTCTATAGTCATGCCTGTCTTCTTTCTTTTTGTATGACCCTTTCTGGTCGGAGGGCATGACTAGAACCGGTGCCGGCATAGCTTCCTCGGCAACAATATGGGAGTTGGCGCGCTCCAAGAATTCTTGATAGGTGTGGGGAACATTCTGGCACACCGTCCAGTGGAAAAAAGAATTTTTAAGGAGGCCGACGTGAGCGATAATGGCCAGCGCATCGTCTGATATGGGTTCCGTCTCCAATATCCGTTTATTAAAACGAGATATATAATCCTTAAGGGACTCGTTTGGCCCATGTACGATGGAGGCAATGGAGGATCGCGGGGCGACTCGCACTAGAGACTCCATGAAATGGGATCGGAACGTCGCCGAGAGCTGAGCCCATGTCTGGATGGAATGGTGGGGCAGCGTTCAATACCATCTCTGGGCCCTTTCTCCCAAAGTCAAGGAGAACATCCGGCATCGAAATGCGTCTTGAGACCCATGCAGGTCCATCCAGGAGTTATAATATCCGAGATGAGCATTGGGGTTGGTCTCTCCATTGTATGGTGGAATCTGAGGGATCTTAAACTTCTCCGGAAGGGTTCCACCAAAACACCGGGGGACAGGGGGCTCTCCTGGCTGTTGAGCCATTCCGAACTTTGGGATGGCTGGAGTTGTTTGTTTTCAAGCTCCGTAAGGCGTTTTTTGAGAAACTCAATTTCACTCGAGTTGTCGCCTGGAGTTTGAGGTAATGCTTGCGTCGGGATTGGGGATTGGCGGGGAGCGTTTTCTTCTTCACGGCTCTGACTTTGAGTAGTGGGAGTTGGCGCCACATTTTCAACTTTCTTCCATGTCCCCAGTCGATCGGAAACGGATATGGGGCGAGAAAGCCGACTTTTTCGGGAGGGATGAGAGCTTTCTCCGTGGCTTTCCACCTCTTCCCCGACGACTCGAGAGACGGTCCTTTTTTTATCCCGTATCGAGGCAGTTGGACGGGTCGTATGAGACTATGCCTTCGCTTGGTCTTCGGGTTTCTGAAGGGTTCCGCCTCCAGTGACCCATGCCATAAGGGCGGTCATGCCCTGGATGAAAGCCGGATGTTTAAAGCATTCCGCCACTTTGCGGAGGTTTTCTTCCTCCATGGCGGGCTGTGGATTCTTAGAGCTTTCGTGACACATCTCCGGGGGATGGTTTTTTATCAAAATTCTGGTCGGGTAAAGCCACGCCCTTCCACCAGCGCCAATCTGTTGACGACTAATTTGGTCAACGTCACGTGTGCTGATCTGGACGAATGGATCGAAGCCACGTAGAAAACAATAAAAAGATGGAATAAATAGGATCACTAAATTTATTAATGACCGTAATTTTGGATAGGGCCGAGCTGGATTATTTAAGTGGGTCTATCTTTTTTGCTTGCTTATTACAAGTCTTCTCTTTTTCTCTCTCTTATCTATTTTCTGATAAATTCCAAAAGTCCCTTTTCCTTCTACATTCTTTCTATATATAGAGAATTTGGGCCAATCATCGGGCGACAGCTGGAGAATGTTTGGGAATGCTTCCAAACACTTGTCAGAAGGAGAGCGCGCCTCAGACACATGGCGACTTCTGGAGACTGCTTTGGGAAGGGGGAGGAGAGTAATCATTAACTGTCCTGTGTGCCTGTTCCGCATGTCCTGCCTGCCTGTTCTTCATACCTATGGCAATACTTATCCGGTGTGGCCGATTCTGGGGTCGTCCATTGGGTTTCCCACTGCTATGATCCTTCATATCACGATTGTGGTTTAGAATATGTTTTTTGGTACCTGGTCGGCCCTTCCAATCTGGTCATCGGGTCGGCCCTGATGTTTCTGCCTGGTCTGATCTTTAGCGGGCGTGGGTGAGAATCCGAGTCGTGCCCGGTTGGCTCTTTTTGTCGCTCTGCTCAGCCGGTTTGTCTGAGCCGGTTCTTTCCCTTTCTGGTCTTCTCAACCGGGACGGCTGAGCTGGCGGGGGGCGCTTACGTGGATGCCAAGGCGGATGGGCTATCAACAGCAGCTTCGGCTGAAGGATTTTATGCCATAATGATGATTTGCAGCATCTGTTGAGGGCTTTCAATCCTTGTGTGATGTATTATGGTTTCGTTTGGAGCCTTCGGGCATCGTTGTTATTATCCGTTTTCAGCTTTGGTTAGTTTACCTTCGGGCTGTTCGTTGTATCATGATCAGCGTTGATTATTTGTCGTTGTGCATTTGTATTCTAACCTGTGAAAATGTATTGATCGCATGCCATGGGCATAAGACCACCCACATTGGGGGTCATTTCCCGCCTAGGGCCACGTGAAGAGGACTTTGAGGATGCAAATGGGACTATGTTAGCATTGTATGGAAGAAAAAGAAAGTGGGCAGTCCCACTACCGTGGACTCGTCCCACTTCAATTCTTTTTTTTTAATTGTTATTTTATTGCTGCATTTTATCTCACTTTGCAGCTATGTACTACTTTTTCAGCTATGTAACGTTAAATTAAACTAAAATTGAATTGTAAAATATTATTTTACTATAAATATAATATAATAAGAATAAAATAGATCCTACAAAATGTGACAAATGGGTTTATGCATTGGATGAGTTTGACCATTTTTTCTTAAAACCACTTTACAGTGAGGTGGATTGCACGGGGACCCACTAAAAATGGGAAATGGGACTCCAGCACTGGAGGTGCTCTAATGTTCTTGATTGTTCGGTATTTACCATTCTTGTGAGCATCTCGTATTGTTGTTATACCATTTGAGATCCTTTGGATTCATATCATGTTATGCATGTATTTGATAGTCATTATCTTGACGACTGGTCCTGTGGGGGCAGGACATGATTTCATATTTTAGGTGCTTGCGAGGAAGGAGTTATGACACAAGGGCATGACAATAATGACGAGGCATTCGAGCGATACTAGTCCCGAGTTGTTCGAGGTTCATGTTGGTTAGTCAGTGTTGTTGGAATAATTTACAACTTGGCAGTTGTTGTTATTTTCTCTTATCCGAGCAAATCTCGTGGGTGTTGTTTGTATTTGAATGTTGGCCATGTAGGCCCACCTGGTCGTTGAGATTCGAAATCGGAATGTTGTGTTGGATATCATAGTAGGCATTGTGATTTTCCCTTTTTAGTTAGTTTGATGTATTTTAGTTGTGTTCGCCCAATGGGTTTCTGGGTGTGGGGTCCACGACACTGTAATAACCCAATAGGATTGTTGGTCCCAGAAATGATGAAGACTATCCTCACAATACCAACACAAGTCTTTTCTAGCGCGCTTTCTCCTCACTCACGCGCACCTGAGAAACTTCCCAGGGGGTCACCCATCCCATGACTACTCCAGGCCAAGCACGCTTAACTTTGGAGTTTCTATGAGATAGCAACCAGAAAAGAAGATGCATCTTGTTGGTATGAGTAGTCCAAATCAATTCATTTAACCACTTTTTTAGTACAGATCTCACAAGTCGAATCGCAAGCCGTACCTCGCGCATTTTTAAGCTCATGTAGGCAGGATGCTGGACCAAAGCCCAACAATCCCCCTCCCAGTACCTGCCAGCATCTCAGCCCCATAGTCTGGGAACCTCCGCGAACTATATTTGATCACACAGCCCTCTAGCGGCTGGATTCATTCACACAGTCCTCCAACACTTGACATCAGCATCTGTTTAAGCTCCGTTTACTTCCGCTGCGCCAGTATCTCAGTTCCAGCATACTAGATTTGATCACATAGCCCTCCAGCACCTGACAATCTCCACCGCGCCAACATCTTAGTTCCGGCCAACTGGCAACATTTGCTGCATGCCCGCCTCTCAGTTCCAACACTCTGCCAGCCTCCACTGTAGGATACTTCGAAAGAATCCGCACCCGTGACCTACTCTGATACCAATTGTTGGTCCTAGAAATGATGAAGACTATCCTCACAATACCAACACGAGCCTTTTCTAGCGCGCTTTGTCCTCACTCACGCGCACCTGAGAAACTTCCCAGGGGGTCACCCATCCCATAACTACTCCAGGCCAAGCACGTTTAACTTTGGAGTTTCTATGAGATGGCTACCAGAAAAGAAGATGCATCTTGTTGGTATGAGTAGTCCAAATCAATTCATTTAACCACTTTTTTAGTGCAGATCTCACAAGTCGAATCGCAAGTCGTGCCTCGCGCATTTTTAAGCTCATGTAGGCAGGATGCTGGACCAAAGCCCAACAAGGATTTTGTGGGTGTTACAAACTTATCATATAGAGAAAGAATCAAGGTTATTGGGACAGTGGCGGATGGGATAAAGTCAAATATCAAGAAGATGCCTAAAGAGGCGTTGTAGCCGAGAAGGTCTTCTCTGCCCATTATTTTAGCCACAACTCCTTTGTGGCTTATCCGATTTACTCGATTATGTCTGTAGTGGAGATCATATTCAAGGTTCAAAGTTTCAAATAAAGAAAGGGCTTATGCATTATCATATCATGTGATGTATTCCGCCAATATATGCATGATATAAACTTGAAAACCTACAATATTTACCATGTGGCACTCTAAACTAGCATTCTTTACTCCGGGCCCAAAATAATCAAACTTTCGTTATGATGTAATTTCGATCGATCTCTGTATACTAACTACCTAAAAAAATTTTGATTTTCCGACATGATGCTCATCGTAGTTTTTTCTGCATTCCTTGGTTCCCTTAAGGGAAGAGTTCCAACAGTGAAAGAAAACGAGCGATTCGACCGATAGGCAATAGAGATAGCCAAGAATAGTGAGAAAAAAAAAGTCTACATAATATCATGGTAGACATTTAAACTATTTGGGGCTTGAAACGTGAGAATTTCATTAGTAGAAGATCATTAATTTGACTATATCATAGCATTCTGACTAAGTTGTGATATGATAAAATAATCAAGTTGATTGCGACGTTAACCAATGATATATGACAAAAAATATTAAGATGTTTAAAGATGCGTCATAGCGGAGAAATTCTTGTGTGGCCACTGTTTTTTGTGTAGCCACTGTTTTAACCAGGCTACACCAGGGGTCGGCGCTAAGCCTCTTCTCTTCGCTCTAATCCGTGACGTCATTTCGCGGGGAATACAAGATAGCGTCCCATGGTGCATGCTTTTTGCTGACGACATTGTGTTAGTGGCGGAGTGGAGGGGGGAGATGAACTCGAAGTTGGAGTTATGGAGGTCTAAGTTAGAATCCCAGGGCTTGCGTGTGAGCCGATCCAAGCCCGAGTATCTCTGGTGTAACTTTAGCGGTGAGACCAACGAGGAAGTAGTAGAGGTTAAGATTGCTGGTCAGATCGTACCCCGTACGGATAAGTTCAAGTATTTGGGTTCGATCATTCAGAAGGAAGGTGAGTGTAAAGATGATGTCACTCATCGTATCAAGGCGGGGTGGCTAAGGTGGAGAGCAGCGACAGGGTCCTGTGCGACAAAAAAGTCCCTATAAAGTTGAAGGGTAAATTCTATAGAGCGGCAGTCAGACCGGCAATGTTGTATGGCTCCGAATGTTGGGCGATGAAGAAGTCGCTTGAGAGCAAGTTGGAAGCTACTGAAATGAGAATGTTACGTTGGTCGTGTGGTCCCACAATGTTGGATAGAATCCCGAACGGGGTTTTCAGGAACGCGTTAGAAGTGGCGCCCATTTCAGCGAAAACTAGGGAAGGGAGATTGAGATGGTTTGGCCACGTCCGCAGGAGGCAGGCCTCTGCTCCAGTGAGGAGGGTCGAGAGTTTATTGGTTGTAGGGGGGAGGAGGATAGGCAGATCGAGGAGGACGTGGGAGGAGCACCTGAGTTTAGATTTAAAAGCCTTGAACTTATCCGAGACCATGACTGTTGATAGGTGCTCTTGGAGGCGCCAGATCAGAGTTGTGGATTCCTTTTTAGGGAGCGGTGAAGTAGTAGAGAGTCTCAGGGTTGGGTTGTCTCGGTTAGCTTTGACCTAGATCAGTCTTTTTTTTTTTTTACAGGGAGCTGTGCGCGGAGTCAACCTCTCTTCTGTTAGAGCAGCGTTCATCGAGTGTGTAATAGCCATAGTCCCCTTAGGTAAGTCGCATGTGTATTAAGTCATGGGCCCAGGTATAGTTTTGAGCTTTTTCCAATCATATGATTCTGTGTATTTATCACTCAATATTTTCTTTGTCTGACTAAGAAGTCTTGTGGAAACAAACTCTCTACCGTAAAAGTAGGGCGTGGTTTGCGTCATCATCTTACCTCCTTAGGCCATTCTGGCGGGATATACCGAAGTATGTTTGAGCATTTTTGGTTTTCTTCTAGTACTCTATTTATTTGATTTTAGAAAAATAAAAGTAATAAAAATTCCTCGTAGTCATGAAAGAAATATAGAAAATTACACTACAAAGGCACCAGCTAGGGTTTAATTATATAAATCAGTAAAACCCCAAATCCGTAACATATATTTACACCCATCCCTACGACCTTAACTCTGCGGGTGATATGTAACGTGCATCGGAGCTGACGAGGTGGCGAAAATCTTAGAGGTTAGTTTCGATTAAATGTTTGAGGAATTTTAAATTTTTTAAAACTATATGGATTCAGATTTTATCAGAAAGTAGTCTAATCAGCAGATTCAATAAATGAGCAGAATGTCGTCTCGAATGATGAAAAAGGTTCTGAAAGAACAAGAAGCAGCACTGCAACAACAGCGGCAGCTTAACGGCGAAGATGATTCGGAATTACCCGACTCTCCGGCCCCAGCGCGGAATTATTTTGATCTTCTTGAGGATGAGGATGACTATAGCAGCAGCGAACACTACTGCGACCACCATTCCGGGGAGGTATTTTTACCCTCTTCTTTAATCCATGATAGTTCTGTCATATGATCAGATATACAGAGATATATGGTGCTCACAACTAGTTATGTAATCACCTGAATTACGGCTACCAGAAATTCTAATTTGGATTGGATGGTGATATATCACGGCTACCAGAAATAAATGAATATTAGTTGCTTAATCTGGAAGTAATATAATATCAATTTTCTGGCTCACTTCTTGCTGGAAAGGAAGCAATCATTGGTAGATTTTTTTGCACTTCATGTGATGCATATCTTTTTGTCGATGACTTATTTTTAAAAACTAAATTAGTATCTGTTTTCTCTCTGTATTTTGATGCTATGTGAATATTTAGGATGTTGCTAATGTTGAACATCCCTCTAAAAAACTGTTGGTTTCACTTGCATTTGGTTCCAATTAGTCTTTTACTACGAGTACTAGTAGTGTAGCAAGGAAAAGTAAGACCATCCTCCATACAACTTAGAGGCAAAGACAGGGTCTAGGGGGTGAATAGACTTTTAAAAATTTTTACAAGCTAAACTGTTTTTGAAACTTAGCTATAGGACGTAGCAGCTAGGTAAACTCAGCTGCCACCAGTTCAGATGTCAGCTGAAAATATGCGGAAAACTTAGTATGCGGAAAACTTAGCACCAGGTTTGTTAATGCAATATGTAAGATGAATGCATCAGATAAATATGATGTTTAAGGCAGTAAATCACACAACACTTATAGTGGTTTCAGAGGTGGGGTAATCTTCTACTAGTCCACTTTTCTCCAATCTACTTGGAGATAAATTCACTATAACTTATGATGGTTACAATGAATTAAGTTACTGCAGCTTTCAACCAGTGAAAATCCTTGGCCGCTGTAACTGCTTCCCTCTAATTGTTTGCCACCTCTTGATAAAAAACCCGTGGATGCCTCAACAACTCTCAAGTTGTATATCATCTTCCAATCAAGAACCCGTGGATGTCGCACAACCGCTACTTTCAAGAACCTCGATTCAAGAAAGTACCCCGAACTCAAATCACAAAGACAAGAGTTTTGTTTTCTCCAGCTTTAAGAGCTTTTCTGAATTTGTATCTTTGAAGTCAGCTCTTCCCGATGCTTATAGTATGTAGAGTATATTTATTTGCTTGCTTGTTTGCTTTGTTAAGTGTTAATCGTATCATACTGCTGCTGTTCAAATTTTTAGATACTTATAATACGATCCTTGTGCTCTTCTTCATAGCCGTTGCATCTCTTGAACAAATTAGTCCGTTGGAGAGAGACTTCTTTGTTTAGTATTATCTTTCTTTGCAAGGCTTTGCTGTTTTCTTTAAATCCGTCCGTTTGAAGATATTCCTTCAATATTAAATGTCACCGCCGCAAATTTTGATTTCTCTAATGAAGAATGTCCTTGGGCGTGAATCTGGAGGAATATCTTATTCCTACTTTTCATGCAAGTTGCGTGAATCACTCAAGTTGTCTCTTCTTTGTTTTATTCACGTTTGTATGTGTCTTTCTGTTTTAGTTGACTTTTTAACTTTGCTTCCACGTGGCTGTTTGATACTTGATAATTTCTCTAAGTATAGAGAACTCCTTGCTGTCCATACTCGGCTGTCCATACTTGGGTGCATACTTGCTGGCCTAACTCGACTGTCTCTTTATAGTTGGGTTACCCGGCTGTAAAACTTAGCTATGATAAGTCTTATCATAGCTGGGTTACCCGACTGTCCATACTCGACTTAAGTCTGGACTTAGCTTTTCACTTGACTTAGTCATATGAACCCGATTGTTCTATACTTAGCTTAAAATAAATTTTAAGGCTTATAGAAAATACTCATTTGGTCCTTCTTTACAATGCAAAGTACTTAAAACATACATTTGAATTTAACTCGAGTACATGATGACATCATCAAAATCTTAAGTGTATCAAATTCCCCTATTTTGATGATGGCAAAACTTAATACTTGTGTAAATGTAAAGATCATCACAAACATATAAGTAAATGCACATATAATAAAACTTAGTCTGTTTGAGACAACTAGCAATTGTCATTCAAGTCGATTTTATATACTTTTGAAGTTCTTGAATTTTCAAGGCAGAAATAAAAATTACAAGTATATTGCAACAACAAAATTTTAAGATTTTCCTCTTCCTCTTCCTCTTCCCCTTATCCCTGTTGGGGGAAGCATCTTTAATGGCTTGGCTCCAATTGTTTTTCAACCATTGGAATTAATTCATATTTCTTTTTCACCAGTTGGGTAGCAAAGAACAGATCTGATCTTCAGCAGAGAAGTATTTGTTCCTATGCATATCTTCTTGATTTCCTGCTGAAGGACCTCATCATCCGGTTTGCGATGAACATTAGTTGGAGGTTCTTCAGCTCTGAATGAAGGAATCCGCGGATGAGCATCAAATAGTTTGTCAGCTAGGATTATCCACAGATTTGGATCGTTGTGCTCCATGAAATCAATAAAGATTTGCTGAGGGGAGTTCTGAGGATCTTGCAAATACTCCCAAATGCAATATTTCTCTGTAAATCTCCTCTTTGCCTCCAGCCACATTGGAAGAGCTTTTTCAGAACAAAAATCTTCGACTGGAATAAGCTCTTTGTTCTCCCAACCAATAATTTGTTCTTTCTTATAAACTCTTTTCTTCTTGGCTGCTGGAGTTGGGTTGATAGGTCGAGTTGGGCAGATCTCTTGAGAGACTTGGAGCTGGTTTTAGGTTCAGGAAAGTGAATAACACGTGGTGGAGAATTTATTGGGATAACAGTTAGGGTGTTTTATCTCCTTTTCGTTCTTTCCTCTTCCCCTTTTTGCCAGCATCAATAAGCTGCTCAAGTTGGCCGTCCAGCTTAGTCATAAAATCCTGCATGCCATGAGGCATCCTGATTGAAGCAGGTGCAGGTAATGATTCTTTCCTGCTAAGGATAGCATCCATCTTCCTACGCAGCTCCTTCAGGTAAGGTTCAACATTACTGGCTAGCACCCCCTCTACTATTTCCTTGATCATTCTTTTTGTTATCTCAGGTAAGATCAAAGAGCTGGGTTGGGCACCTGGGATGGGTTCAGCTGGCTGAGGTGGGCTGAGCTCAGCTTGAAAAGACTTTGCTGGCTCAGCTTCCTCATCATTAGGGACCTCAGATTGTTCCCCCTGCTGGGTTGCTACCTTAGAAACTTCTATTTCTTCCTCCCAACCTTCAGCTTCTTCTTCAATACCTTCATCAGCTCCTTCTTGATTTTAAACCCCTCCAGCAGCACCATCTTTATCTTCATCATCATGAATATGCTTCGATTTTTCTACTCCTTCCTCCTCTTTTTCCTCTTCGTCTTTCTTTTCTTCTTCTTTGTCTTCTTCTTCTTCTTCTTTTTCAACAAATGTATTTTTATCTTTGTCATTCACTCCTTCATCCACAGATTTTTCAACTCTATCCTCCTCACTTTCTTCATCACTGTCCAGAGATCTACCTTGGGTCACTTTTTCCATTATTAAGAAAATGTAATGGTGCATATTTTCTTTAAAATTTAACACAAACCATTCTTCATCCATTAGTTTCTCAATGTTGATCTCTCTACAGAAGTATTTGAGCAACTCTTTTGTGGCAATGGGAAAGTCACACCCTCGAGTTATCACAAAATTTTTTAGAGCAGGGAAACTCAAGGCTCTGAGTCTTCTCCATTCAAATAAGCATGTTTGATGGAAGTTTTCAAAATTTTATCAAGAACCTGCATAAGTTGTTGAGTGGATACCAAAGGGCCTTTGGCCCAGCGGTACCCAGGTGCATTGGAGGTGCTCCCCAACCGAATGGTTGTGGGTTCAAGTCCCGTAGTGGACATAAGGAGTAGATTTAGGAGTAGGATTTAGAGGGTGTGTGTGTCCACACATTCTAAAGAAAAAAAAGTTGTTGAGTGGATAGTTGGAAATGATTGTTTTCTTCCAGGACATAAGGAAAGTAAGATCCAGTTCCTCAGCTTCCTCGGTAGGGCTTGGAAGCTCTGCAAGTCTCTCAACTTGAGGTGCTTCTTCTTCGTGTTCTTCAGGAATTGCAGTTGAGATATCAGTTGGAATGGGCAATGGTGGCTGATCTTGGATCTCAGCTGTAAATGGTAGCTCGATTGGGATCCTAGCTGAGGGCAGCACACTGACGATCTCAGCCGACGGCAACTCAGCTGTGATCTCAGATAGGCATTAAGATCTCTTCACTACCTTCCTCTTCTTTTTCTTTTCTCCTTCAGCTTGAGGGAGGTCTTCTACTTTTGCTACTAGTAAGTCCTCCACAAGGTCTGACCTTCTTTTGACCTCTTCCTGATTCATGTCAAGCATTTTCTCGAAATTTCTTCCCAAATACTTAAGCTTGTACCTCGGGTCCAACACAAGTGCCACAAGAAATAACTCATTACTATCATCTACCTTGTCAAAGTACCTGTACTTCTCTTTCATCTAGGCCATATCATACAACAACAGATCAGTGGCGTTAAGACTGTTCATCTATAGGCTTTTCATACAACTCATCATTCTCATCCTTAATCGAAACTGTCATGAAAAGCTAACTGAGAATTAGGCTCCAATTAGAACGCACATTCAATGTAACTTGATAAAATACCGTCACAGAACTTAAAAATGTTTCAGCATTTGCCCTATCTATAGCTTTCGGTGGCCCAACCCTCTACTTTGATGCTCTGGACTGTACTGGAGCCAAAACATATTCTGCTTCCTATCCTGGCCTTCCCCATCTCCCTCATCTTCGGCCTCATCCTCATCAAAATACGACCTATAAGTAAAAAAACATAAAGAATATTCATTAATAGTTAAATTTGACGAAATAATTAACAGAATTACAAAACACATGGAAAGGGGCCAAAGAATTTTATTTACTTATGCTTCGAATCCTATCGGATGCCCTTTTCAGCTCCAAGGCAGTGTCCAACGTAAGATAAGTCGAGCTCCATATTGTTTGTATATCCAAAATGCAGATTTTCTTATAGTCTAGCTTTGTCTTTTCCACAATTTTTAAAAACATCAATTCTAGCCAGAGAATATCTCATATATTTTACAACATTCCTAACGACAGCCACTAATTTATCCATTAAATTCAAACGACACCTCACAATCAAATTCACAATATGAGTGATGGGGAGTGAAAATAAAAGGGAACTTTTATTTTTATTAGTGAATAGTTTAATTTGGTGTAGGGAAATTAGTTTATTTATTTGTATATTTTATTTGTGGGTTGGAGTTTATTAAATATGTAGCTTATTTATAATAAGCCCATTTGACTGGATCTCAGGCCATTAGGCTATATTAGTAGGATTTTTTTATTCTCTATATAAGTGATGTAACCCCCATATTTTTTTAAGACTTGATTGATTATTGAATTATTGATTTGAGTCTCTCTGTGGTTGGGAAACCCTACCGGTAGTGGTTCTTGTGCTGTTGAATCACCCTAGTTCTATCTTCTTATTCTTTTGATTCTATAAATCTTTTGTTTCAATTATTGTCCTGCATCAATTATTATCGAGAGCTTAGGTTCCTCTACCAGTTTCATAATTGTTGGGAGATCTAGGGTTTGAAAAAAAAATCACTATTCATTGCCGGAGTTTATTATTCATCGACGGAAATTACTGTTCACTACCGAATTATTGCTCACCAACAATGTTGCTGTTTATCAGCCGAAAAAAATCAGAAAAAAAGAGGACAGTGTAAGACTGGAAGAGAGGAAGAATAGAAGAAGATGGAGGAACTAACCTAGTAACCTGGTGACTGTTTTGCTGACATCTGGTATCCCTAATCTTTTTATACATATACATATTCTGGCAAAACTGCATTTTGGTACTCAAAGTTTTTGAAATTTTCAAATCAGTCCCTTAACTTTCAGAGTCTCAGGAAATGTCCCTCTATTGTCCTGAAATTGTAAAAGAATCCTCAGACTTTCAGAATTTGACAGTTCATCCCCATCAACTTCTGAATTCTGACAGTTCAGCCCTTGTAACTCCTGAATTTTGACAAATCTATTCTTAACAACCTAAAATAAGAACAAAAATGATTGTTGAAAATGTGTTTATCCCTCAACTCTTTCAAATTCAAGAATCCCTTCTTCGTTATGCACATATGCTCGGAGTGAATCAAATTCAATTAAAATAGCTATCAACCTTGATTGTGAATTTGATTTGGTTTCTCCCATCCTTCTCAAATACTTAAACCTGCAACCCAAGCCGATTCCTTATATGTTTAGCATCCCGTGGTTTGACACTTCCTTGACAAATACTGAATATTGTTCAGTTCTAATAACTTTTAGACGCTACAAAATATATGTACATTGTTTTATATTGCCTATGGATGTTGCCCATGTTTTGCTTGGGAAGTGTTGGATGCATGACCATATGTCAAATATTGTAAAGGGAATAACACTTTCAGTTTTGGTGTTCGTGGAGGAAAATATGCATGTCATCCATGGAACCATATTGGAAGGTTTCGAAAGATCGTGAGCCTTCTGAAATTGCAAGAAAGTTGAACCACAACACGAGCAAGTTGGAAATAATTTTTCGCATCAGAATAGTGTGGTTACTGATTCTATGAGTCAATGTTTTAAAAAACGCTCGACTCGTACGAGTTGACTCGCGAGTCGAGGCGAGGCGGACGGGTGGCGGGTCGAGGCTTACGAGTCGAGCAATTTTTCTATATTTGCGAGTATTTTATTTGAGGCGTACGAGTTGACTCGGTTACGAGTTGACTCGTATGAGGCGTACGAGTCAGCCTCTCTCCTACAACGGTCTCTCTCACCTCCAACGGTCAGCGTATGGCCTATGGGTAACCTGCTTGGGGGTATTTTATTCCTCTTGGGACAAGAAATCCCGTCTTGGGACAGCTTTAGCAATAGAAGCATTTTTTTTAAGCTTTTTTGTTTTTGTTTTTGTCTTTTTCCTCCGCTATTTCTTTGTAATGGTGTGAAAGAGATCCAAAAAGGCTGCATGTGGGATTGATCAAAGTCAACAAAACCCTAATTAAAATTTAAAAGTAAATTGAGCTGGTGAGATAATATTAAATAATGAGCCTTTTTTCTAGGTATAGAAAAGAGATCCAAAAAGGCTGCACGTGGAATTGATCAAAGTCAACAAAACCCTAATTGAAATTTAAAAATATATTAAGCGTGAGATAATATTAAATAATGAGCTTTTTTTCTAGGTTCACTTATTATTAACTAATGGGCTTTAGATAATGGGCCTTTAGATAATAACAGTCCATGAGATAACTCATGGCAACTCAATGAGCCTTTTTTCATTCTTCTTCTTCATATATAAATTATTTCTAGGTCGACTATTACTCATTTATGTAATAGATCATTTAAATTTGTAAACTATATTTTGAATAAATCTAATTCATTTATGTTGTATGGAATACTACAGTTTTTATACATTTATATGTAATGGATCCTTTTAGACTTTGATGTTTTATTATAGTTTTGTTGGATTTTAGTATTATTTTATTATTATTATTGGAATTTACGTTGGGTTTTTCAATATATTTTTGTCTTTCTCAAAAAATTGAGGCTTACGCCTCGTTCCGCCTCAAGGCGTACGCCTCGCCTCATTAGAACAAAATGCCTCGATTACGCCTCTCGTATTTTAAAACATTGCTATGAGTTGTACAGAGGACAAGACCAAAGATGTTTCCGGTACTGTTGGGGAAGCTTCTACAGTTTATATGGAGCACGATCTGATTGTTCTACAGAAACAAACAGTTGATGACATTGTTGAGGTTCATATCGAGTTCATCATTCCAGAAAAACTGTTTGTGCCTCCTTCACATGAAAATCAGTTTTCAAAGTTCTTTCCGCTTAAATTGATGTATCTGTTGTCAAACACAGAACGGGACTATAACTCGCTCTTCAACTCAGTCTTCTTAGCATCATACGTACTCATTTTTTTTAACAATAATCGTCCTAGTTGGAGGCTCCCATCTAGGGACTGTAGCGGCGTAGCATCACAGAAATGCTTAAAACTAGTGGGTTCAATGAAGCTAAATGACAACTTATCTATATCTATCATCCTAGTTGCTGCATCACTACATGGCTCCTTAGGTCAAACTGTACTACCTAAAGTTCTCCACCAACCACAATACTATTCTTAGTTAACACTTGTTGCTCCCCTTCTTCTATATTAATTCTACTTGGATAACTCTTACTCACAATCTCAATATGTTTTTTAAAGTTACTAGTGCCATTAGCTCGGGAATCACACCCAAAAGTTGTCCCACAGTAGTTGCATCCTCAACGCTATGTGCTCCCACCAACCTTTTCCACCCCATCCACTACTTCTACAAGAGGCTCGTTAAATTTGGTGAAGCGAGGCCACACATTAGATTTCATTTTACCGTCTCTCCTCTTCCTTGTTACAGTAATGGACCTAGTGGTCTTCTCTTCTTATTTGCAGTAGGTTCTTGGTCTTTAACAAAGTCTTCCATATTAGTACCTAGAAAGCGTATGATTAGGAATCGGACACACATAATTTTACCATAATATAAAATTATTTGATCTATTTGGACACGTTCAGAGCACTGGCACTCATAAAAGCCAAATGTGAGCTGGTGTCTTATCTATTTTGCATAACATAAAGTTCATTGCAGTGTCAATACAAGCCTTTTACACCTGAAACAGGCAAGAGTAGCAATTTGGCCTGTAACCTTTACCCAATTTAATTTTAACCCATATTATTTTATTGGGTTCAGTTACACCCCCTAATCTTGTGTTTTGAGTCAATATAACCACTAGTGATCAACAATGTTAAATTGTCCTTGCAAAATGCAATGTTAGAAAACTACATAACAGTACCATAATACCCACGTGTTAATCCAATCACAAAGTCTAATTAGAAATAGAACTTGAGGATTAAGGATGACCTGAATGCAATGATATCGGATAACTTACACAGAATGCAAAGATTCAGTTTAATTAAATTCAACTTATTAAGAATGCGAAGATTCCGGATAACTTACACAGTAACACGAAAGATTCAGGATTAGTAAATATTAAATTAAAAATAAAAATGATTTGTTCATCTTTTGTTGCTTACCTAATTGTTCAATTTCTTCTTCTGACGAACATGAAGAAGCGGAGCCAGAGTTTTCAATTGTATGTGAATCTTTCCAGTCTTCTTTTGGAATGATCGGTTTGGTTTGGGCGGTTCTTTCTTGAAACATGAAATGCAAACCGCGAACCGAACCGCTTGAAAAATAATACGAACCGAATTGACAAAAAACAATTTAGTTGGCTGGAAGCGAACCGAATCGGTGGTTCCTGTGCGGTCGAGTTGGTTTGCCGGTTCCCAGTTTGAAAAATCCCAGGCCTAGCATATACTAATCAATAACCACCCTCTCACAGCCTGTACGACTAAGGGTATACCGGTACTTGCTTCACCCACCTATGATAAACGCGCATCTATCACATAAAACATTTATGAAGGTTGGATATAAACATTTTAAAGTGCACCCATATGCATTGCTGATCCATGACTTTGTCATCATATGTCTATTCCTAATATATTCGTATCGAGCAACTTATTCACTACTTGTGCTGAACTGCTGCACTTCTTGCTTTATTTTTATTCTTAAAATTGTAATATGCAAATCAGTTTCTTTAAAGTTTCATTTGATGGATTGATGGATGTTCATTCGACAAATGCTATTAATGTCAGGATTGGTCATTGTTGCCAAGGGAAAAGTAAAATTGTTGATGAGACTTTAGATTGTGGTATTGGTTGTGATCCAGTTGTCTGATCTTGTGTCAATTTCTAATGCTTGAATTGATATTTTTTTCACTACTTGAACTGGTTTATTTTTGTAAATTGCATTAGTCTAAATTAGATTTGGAGAAGCAATAAGATGCCATCAGCATGGAGGAAAAGTATTCTTGTCCCTTTGTATAAGAACAAAGGTGATGTTCAAGATTGTTCTAATTATCGCGGAATTAAACTAATGAGTCATACCATGAAGTTGTGGGAACGAGTGATTGAACAAAGGATCAGAAAATCTGTGAAGATAACAGAAAATCAGTTTGGATTTATGCCTGGAAGATCGACCATGGAAGCAATTTATCTTATCCGGCAGTTGATGGAACATTATCGAGATAAAAAGAAAGATCTACATATGGTTTTTATTGATTTAGAGAAGGCATATGATAAAGTACCAAGAGAAGTACTTTGGTGGGTCTTAGCAAAGAAGGGTGTATCGCGGAAATATATTGACATTATAAAGGACATGTATGAGGGAGCTAGTACAAGTGTACGTACTAATGTTGGGAGGACAGAAGAATTCCCTATTGCGATTGGTGTTCATCAAGGATCTGCTCTTAGTCTTTTTCTCTTTGCCATAGTCATGGACGAATTGACAAGAGAAATTCAAAATGACGTTCCATGGTATATGATGTTCGCAGATGATATTGTGTTGATTGATGAAATGAAGGTTGGAGTGCAACAGAAATTGGAACTTTGGAGGGATACTTTGGAAGCTCGAGGCTTTAGGCCGAAAGGTATAAGACTGAATATATGGAGTGTAGGTTTAGCGAAAACAGTGATAGAGAGGCGGGGATGATCACATTTGATGGGAAAGTTGTTCATGGATCCACTTTCTTTCGGTATCTTGGATCTATTATCAAAAGGATGGAGAGCTAGATGGCGACGTGGCTCACAGAATAAAGGCCGGGTGGTTGGAGTGGAAGAGTGCCACAGGGGTTTTATGTGATCCTGACATGCCTCATAGATTAAACGGTAAATTTTACCGCACGGCAATTAGGCCTGCGCTGTTATATGGCTCCGAGTGTTGGGCTGTAAAACAGTGTCACGTTCAAAAGATGAATGTGGCGGAGATGCGTATGCTATGATGGATGTGTGGTCATACAAAAAAGGATCAGCTCAGAAATGAGGTGATTAGAGAGAAGGTAAGAGTTGCGGTTATAGAAGACAAGATGATGGAGAATCGATTACGATGGTTTGGTCATGTGAGAAGAAGGCTTGTTGATGCCCCAGTGAGGAGGCTAGAAAGTTGAGGAACAAGTAATGTTGTGAAAGGTAGAGGAAGACCCAAAAAAACTTGGATAAAGATGATTGAAAATGATATGCGGTTTCTTGGAATTGGAGAAAGTATGGCGATAGAGAGGCAAATGTGGCGGGAAAGAATACGGATGGTGGATGGAATCTGATTCTTTTTTTTTTCTGTATTTTTATTCCTATTTTCTTTTATTCCATGTTATCTGTTAATTTATTTTTCAGGATTTTTCATTTTTTTTTTAACATTCATTCTCTTTTTTTTATTTGTTTTTTTTCTCTACTTTTTTCCCTCTTTTTTCCCTCTTTTTCTCCTTTTATGTTATTTATGTAACGATCATTGACGGTTTCAAAGTTTGATTCATGTTAGCCGACCCCAAATTATTTTGGGACTAAGGCTTAGATGTTGTTGTTTTAATTGATGAAAATTAGGATGTTTATTTGAAATATGCTATTCAAATTGATGGTCATTGTCAGCAGGAAAAATGTAAAATTGCCGTTGAGACTCCAGATTCTGCTATTGCTAACAAGCATTCCGCCTTGGAGAAGGACGTTAACACAGTTCCCGCGCCAAATGTCAAATCAAAGAAAAAGAAGAAGAAAGATCATTCAACTATCACCAAAAATGATGTTAGATATTCTAATTTGATGTTAGAAAGCTTGTCTCTGGGAGCCAGTTCTTCGGGTCATCAATTGGTTGCCCCTAGTGTTGCTAAGCCGAAGTTGGTTGACATAGATAGTAATGACATACTGCTTAAGAAACAGTGCAAATACACCGTGTTACAAGTTGATCCGAAATTTCTTAGTGCAGAAAATGAGCTACGGAGGATATTTGGTAATACAGTAGTAAAAACATATGAAAAAAGTAATATATCTGTAAATTCTAGGCTGGTACGTGGTGGTCGCCGAGGTAGCTATAATCTCAAAAGGACTATCCTTGTTTCTCCATCTCAACACTGGCCACGTTGGGATGGATCTTTAACCATGGAACATCTGAAGACTAAAGATGGTGTCCACTATTTCAGGTAAACGGTTTGGTGTCCATATTAATGATCTTTTTTTTTTGTTCTTCTGTTTCTGTAAGCATTTGAGAATGTGCTGAATTTTTCCTTAAAGATGTGTCAAAAACATTTTTAATTTGTGTACTTTAATATATATATGAAATACGAACGAAAAATAGAAAGAAAGGAATTGTGGCATGGGGAATTTACTGAACCACATAATAGGATTCGTATCTCCTGAGTTAGTCCCTAATCTTAGAATGATTTAGTTATGATACTGTTTACTTGAGCATCCTTGCTGCCTGCCATACCATTAATTTTTTAATCCTTACACTGTAATATGTAGTTGCAAAATGAGAGTCCTTGAAAACTTTGGTGGTGAAAGTAGAGAAGGAAAAAGAGGGTAATCAGTGGATGAGAGGTAGTGTTGGAACAAGAGGCGTGACCCTAAAGAAGAAAAAGGTGGTTGAATTGTGGAGGGTCAACTAAAAATCTTAGATATGGATGGTTTGTTACGTTCAGAGTAGTCAATAGCGGCCGCGACGGCCGCTATAGCGGTTAGCGACGCGAAGCGGCCGCCTATCGCCACCGGTCGCTTTTCGCTATGGGTTTATGCTTCGCGGCCGCGAACCGCCGCTATTATCGCTAACGTAGCTTAGCGATGGCGGCCTTAGCGGCCGCTAAATGTTTTTTTTTTTTTAAATAATAGAGGGCCCAGGCCCAGCTTCGTGCTACCTTCCCCGACGACTCCCCCGTTTGTTTTCTTTCTTTTATTTCTTCTTTTTTTAAAAAATAAAGCCCAGCCCTACACCTACTTAACCCTCAACTCCCGTTTGTCTACATCAAAGTCCAAAGGGAAAGAGAAAATGCAATTGATAGATGAAGGAGATTTCGATTTTGATGAGGAAAGTGAAGAAGAAAAAGATGCCGAAGCCTACAAAGCTTGTGATATTGACGAATCTGATTCCGATGATGATGACTTTGGCATCAATATTTTAGATGATTAAATTTAATTGAACATTTGAATTAGACTTTATTTGCTCTTAATGTTTTTTATTCTAGTAATCGATTTTCATTTGACGTTTCATCTTTGATGACGATTAATTACCTAAACTTGTTTTCACTTTAATGAATTTAATTATTGTCTTACTTGTTTTATATTAATATATATATATATACATATATTATGTATATATATATATATGTCATTTTTTACATACTTGTCGCTATATTTGAACTTAGCGGCCGCTATTGTACCGCTATCGCTATATAGCTAAACGGGCACGTGACCGCTACGCGCCGCTAATCGCTATTGACTACTATGGTTACGTTGTACCAGAACAATGGCACGGCATAGTCCACTGTTATCTCACAATAATTCACCAATAAAATGTGTATCAGGGGTGGTGCGATGAGGTAAAACAGAAGTATGATATTTAATGTATAACTAGAATATACTTCGTATAGTGTAAACTAAACCTAAATTATTTTACTGGCTGCTGATTCATGCATGAAACATGAACTTTAATTTCTGTACAACTTTGGTTCTTGTGAACTAGTGCATGCAATTATTACGTTGCTTTTTTTCCCCTTTCTCTAATGTTCTTTTCAGATATGTACATTCATCATCATATGCTCAAGCTCAGAGAGCTTTTGAAGCTGCCAAGGCAATTCATGATCTTAATGGTATTGGAAGCATTCTGTTGAACTGTCCTTATCACATAGAGTCACTGATCGCTTTGGCTGATTACTTCAAATTCACGGGTGAACACCAAATGTCTGCTGATGCTACTGCCAAGTGTCTGTATGCTATGGAATGTGCATGGCATCCACTGTTCACTCCAGGGGGGAAGTGCCAATTGAAGTATGTCCATGATGCAAACAAACCCTTCTTCTTGTCACTTTTTACTCATATGAAAAATATGGACCGGCGAGGTTGCCACAGATGTGCACTTGAAATTTGTAAGCTCTTGCTTTCTTTAGACTCGGATGATCCGGTGGGGGCTATGCAGTGTATTGACTACTATTCTTTGAGAGCGGAAGAGTATGCTTGGTTAGAACGGTTTGCAGATGAATATAAATGTGACAATTCCCTGTGGCTATTTCCTAATTTTTCTTTCTCTCTTGCGGTCTGCCGGTTCTACCTCGAACGCAGTGAGCATGCAAATACTACCTCTACTACTAGACAACAGATGTATGATGGAAATGAGGTTTCTTCTTCATTTGATCTCATGAAGCAGGCATTGATGCTTCATCCGTCAGTATTGAAGAAATTGGTGGTTAAGGTACCTCTTAAAGAACGGAAATGGACTACCAATATACTCAAGCACAGTTTATTTGGATCTGAGAAAACAGGAATTCCGTCTCTGGATCACTTGATTGCAATATATGTCGAGAGGAATTACTTATTATGGAGGCTCCCTGAACTGCAAAAATTTTTATATGACTCGGCAGTTTTGACCGTTGATATGTTGGAAAAGCAAACAAGTGATGTTAAGGACTGGGCTTGTGTGGGGAAAGAGGCTTTTTCATCAGAAAAGAATGAGTAAGCAAGATGTTGCATCCTGCCTTAGTTCCTTCCATCCTTTTTTTTTTTCCTGCTAAACAATTTGTACTTGTATGTGTGTGTATATATATTAATTATCCTCTCTCCTTTGCTAGGTACTCCCATTTATTGGTGTCGGATTTCTCTGATTCCGTGCCAACAATGCCACCGGATAACTTGCAAGACTTTATGGTTGACCAGAGGGGTGAGATTGAGCACCATGAACAGTTCCCAAACGTTCCTGGAAACCACACGATCCATGATGTTTTAAACCGAAATCCGCTTGCTGTTCTACTTGAATCAATCTTACCATGGATAAATTATGGAACTGGAGACAGTGAGCGTATTCAGCGTGATCACCCTGAGCAAGCCGATGAAGATTAGACTGGTATCAGTTCGACCTTTTCGGGGGTTGGGAATTACCTAAACATTATTTTTGGGGGAATCCCAGCTTTATATCTAAATTGCTGTGTCTTTTTGTCTGTGATGAAACTCTTGCATATCCTGAGCCTTGCCAAAAAAGAAAAGGTTATTGAAGAAGAGCTCATTAGGTTCTTGCAAAAGGTTTGTTTGGAATCCTTACTTCAAGACCTAATGAGATCTTTCAAGGTAAACTTTTCAAGGCAAAGTCTCTTAAAAAATACTTGATCGCTTCTTAGCGGCTTAGAATACTTGCTCGCTTCTTAGTGGCTTTGGCTTTACAGGTATGGTTAATGTTCGGGCCTTCATCATGAAACACATCATGATGTTATAATAAATGTACATGACACACACACACACCGATAGTAGTGTGGAGGTGTAGAGGTACGAGTAAAGGAAAAGTCTCTTCCTCCATATTATCTCTAATACTGTATGTTTGTGTATTATTTGATACTGTGTTTTTGAATACTCTCAATACAGAAACATATATATTACATACTCCCTCCGTCCACGAAAAGTGTGGCCCAGAGGGGGTGGTACATGTGTTAAGAAAGTAGACGAGAGATGTATTTTTTAGTGCAAATGGGGTCATTTTCATTTATGAAAGACCATACTTTTTGTAGACGACCTAAAAAGGAAATAAGACCACACTTTTGTGGACGGAGGGAGTAGTAAATTAGCTAGAGTTGAACTTTATGATACGTTATCAGCACAAAGGCTCGAAGCCTCGAAGCCCTACTAACCAACTCGAACGATAAGGATGTTCTTGGGAGGTTTTTTTATACCTATACTCGCTTATCTTTAACATCGTATATCACCATCATTATATCATAGGGATGTTATGCCATAATCTATAATATCTGCTGTGATGATGAAATAAAATTTATTATTGATATACATTATATGATTTAGTGGATAATCCCGAGCAATTAATCAAGTATATCTTATACTACCTCTGTTCTACTATAATTGCAACATCTGGACTTTTACGCTTGCCAATGCACAACTTTGAATATTAATATCTTTAATTATTTATTTTTAAAAATTATAAAAATTTGATATTTTGAAAATATATTTTGTGGTGAATCTTACAAGATCTCATATGACTATATTTTTTCATATGCATGAATCACAAAAGATGGTCAAAAGACAGTATGTGAATAGTGTAATAGTCAACACGTTGCAATAATAATAGAACGGAGGAAGTATGATTGAGTGGATAATCATGAGAAATTAATTAAATATATCTTATATGATTGAGTGGATAATCTCGAGCAATTAGTCAAATAGTATATGTTTGAGTGGATAACCCAGAACAATGAATCAAGTATATATTATATATTCGAGTGGATAATTCCGAATAATTAGTCAAATATATATTATATGTTTGAGTGGATAGCATCGGATAATTAATCAAATATATACTATGTATGATTGAGTGGATAGTCCGAGCAATTAATCAAATATATATTATTATTGCTTGCGCGGATGACTCCCAAGTTAAAAATTGAGTATATATATTAGGATTAGTTTAGGTGGGAATCTTCCTGATGTGACAACTAGGAATCAATCTGAGCAATTAAATTATAAAATGAGGGTCTAGATATTACCACATCATCACAGTGGATGGGGCGTGTGAATGTCACTAATTAAGCAGAAGGATAATTTTGTCTTTTTATAAATAAAATTGTTCTCGATTTAAAATATAATAACTTATTCATTTAATTATTCATGATCTACAATTTAAGATGCATATTACATACCTGAAATGTAAAAAAAAACAGTGTATTAAAAGAAATGCACTGCTTCATAGAATAAATGCACTAGAGGTGCCCAGGCCGGCCCAATCTGGGTTTTCTAGGCTTGCGGGCCAGTTCGACCCAAGATTGAGCCCAATCTGCACCCACAGGCGGTCCCGGTCCTGAACTCTTCAGCCCAGGCTCAGTTCAGCCCGACCCGCCCCCTAGCCCAGATCGGCTCGGCCTCCAGCCCACCCGCAGCCCGCCTCTCAGCCCACGCATAGCCCGACCCCTTGCTCACCTGCAGCCCGACTGCCAACCACTAGCCCACCTCTAGCCCACACCAAGCCCAACTTAGCCTACCATTCAAATTTGGATAGAGTTTATCGGGACCCATGCCTATGTAGCACCAACCGATTAGTTGGTGCACTAGCTGTTGCCCAACGTCCAACCCATGGGTCGGTTGGGTCGGGCCTAACAGCCAGAATTTTTAATTTTTTTTTCTTTGAAAAACCATCCTATAAATACCCCCTCTTAACCATTTTCCACACCAACAACTCAGTTCTCTCTTCTTAATTCTCAAGTTTTCTCACCTCTCATGTTTTCACAATTCTTTAGTTTTCACAACTCGTATTATTAGTTCTATAAGTGAACACCAAAATAATGTATATTTATCTCAATTAATTTCTAAAATGCAAGAAAAATTGTTAGAGAATTTGGATAAATTTCCTTACATATATGGTGTTGCATGTCTTTTTGATCCGAGTGTTAAAAAATACTCGGTAATTTTATTGATTATTATTATTATGCATTATGTAATACTTCTTTTGATAGTGAGGAGTACGTAAATGAGTATGTTAAAATATTAGCTTCATTAGTTGATTTGTACATTAAAAAATACTGAAGGTTCTAGCCTCTCAATTGATTTCAAAAAATAAAGGTAGATTTGATTAATTTACATCTTCAATTCTTTTTTAAAAACAAAAATCGTCATCAAGCTCTACTTCTTTAACTTCTTCTAGTAAAAAATGGTGGAAATTACGTGAAGAACAATATCCTATATTGGCTAGAATTGCAAAGGAACTCCTTGTAGTTCCGGCCTCAACAATTGCTTCGGAGTTTGCTTTTAGTGCAGGTAAAAGAGTTATAACAGATAAACGGACATCTTTATCGCCTGACATTGTGAAGATTCTGGTATGTAAAAAAAATTGGGAACAAGCAGAAAAACGTCAACAAAGATGGACGAAAGAAGAAGACGAACACAACGAGGATGATGATCCGTGGATGATGATGGATTTTTCATCCGAATCGGGAGCTTCAGACAGATTTTTTTTAATTTTTTTTCTTAGTATTTCGGCACAGGGATTTTCACATCCCAAGACCACTCCGTCGTAGCATGATATTGTCCGCTCTCGGCACTCTCCTCTGAGCTGGCCCTCGCGATTTTGTTTCTGGGAGCCCGCGAGCAGCTTCCCAGGAGGTCACCCATCCTGAGACTACTCTCGCCCGCGCACGCTTAACTTCGGAGTTTCTATCTCCCCGAAGCCATTGGGCTCCCAAAAGGCCTCACACTATTTGGAGGCGGGCATGCACATATAAGGCACATAGCCCCCTCCCCGCTAGTCGATATCACAATATATTATTTAATACCCCGAGATATTCATGATTATTACAGCGCCGTAAATCCTTTATATAAGGATTTACAAGGCTAAGAATTTAAAACAACATTATTAAATACCAACAATATACTTTATTATTATATACCTAGTTTCAAAAGAACAAAAAGACAAACATCGAACAGTAAACAAGACAATACCATCCAATCAGCACAAAGCAACAACGTACATGAGTACTTATTAAAAACTGCTGGGATAAAACAATCCCTGTATCGATGCTGTTTGAATAAACAGTCCCTGTATCGATAGTATTGTCAGAATGTTTTGACAATATGCCAAATCCTGGATACCGCCTCTAGCTGTATCGAAAAGCTGATCAAGTATCAAACCATGTATCGAAGACCTCTCGCAGTCTCATCCATACAGTATATTGATCATACAACAAAGAGTCCCGCAAAGCTAAAGTATGGAAGCTGTCTCGAATATCAATACAGTGATCCTTCCATACAGCTCTCAACAGGACAAGAAGGAATCTTCAGTATTCGCTAGAAGTCAAGTCCCGTTGATAAAGAAGTATTTAAATACTAAAGGATAAAGTATTTAAATACTGTAAGTCATAAGATCTTCAAAATCCCGCAATATCCGGATCTCAGTCAAATGTCTGTTGTCGCAGAATCTTGCCCAACGGATAGATTTCAAACGGATATATTTCAGAGACTATATATATCTCCAGAGTTTGAAGATCATCAACTACTGAACAACTTACAAACGATCAAGCTTACAAGAAATATTCAGAGCAAAACATATCTCCCCAAGCTTTCTGCTATTCAGATATAAGAGATATACAGTGCTCAAACCTTGAACAACACATCATCAGTTGAAAGCCCAAAAAGTCATAGCTGTTGTTCAAACCCTGTTTCATCTTTGAACAAACTCATATCAGCCCTATGTGGACTGAGGAATCTTTGCTACTCCCGAACTGTGTGTGAAGGACTTGCATTGAAGAAGACGAAGCTTCAGAACTGTGTGTGAAGAAGCCAGTCAAGTGTTAGCTCAAACCAATCTGTGTGAACGGTTGAAAGCTAAGATCTTTATATCAATCTGTGTGAATGATATATTGATTGAGTGTTGTTATAATTACGTAGTTGTGTACGCAGTAATTATAATAAACTTTTTACTCCTGTGTGGAGGACCAGTGGACGTTGAGGGGTTTACCTCGAACCACTTTAAATATTGTGTTATTTACCTTCTGCCTTTATTGTTTTATTAACTGTGATTATTTAAGTATACACTGCACATCGAGTTGCTGTATCCTCAGCAACTTACTGTATTTAAGACTTCCGCTACGCACTCAGATTTAAAACCGTACAGCTTGTAGTTTAAAACACTTTCCAAGTTGTATCCAGTATACTTAGTGGCCAACAAAAACACAACACAACTGAAAGGACTCTCCGGACCGTTAACATCACTATTCACACCCATCGTCACGTAGCTCATGTGGTTATTTTCCAGCTCTCCTAGATCCTGAACATAAAACACATGTCCCCCCAAGGGGTTAGCATAACGATGCTAGTACAAGTGCGATAATTTATACAACAATAGATCATTCAACAACTCGTGAAGAATAATGCAATATCAACAACAACACAACAACAACAACAACAAGTCTCTCCCACGAGAAGACTATCAATGCATTACAAAACATGACCATCACAACATACACATGGTAATCCGATGATCCAGCGTTCACTGCATAGATCCCAAGATGATCCCGTCGACCAACACGAGGTGGAAAACCCGTCCAATGATCCAACGCACGCTAGCATAGATTCCAAAATGATCCCGTCGGACCAACACGAGGTGGACAAACGACAACGACACATATGCACAACAACATGAATAACATTAATACGAAAACATAATTAAAGTACTTGCCTTATAACGACGACAAAGATTAAATACTTCGACGAGCACCAAAACACTCGAAGGTCGTCCCTTCGTCTAACCACTTGCAAGCTTCGAACCTTAAACAATAATAAAATAACGAAGAGTTCAACTTGCATACACATAACTAACACGTGGGCATCTAACTTTCTTAACTATGATCTAAACCATTCTACATGCGACCGACTTCACGGTACAAACATCTGATGAACACATATCTCATGCGAATTGAATAATCCTAATAGGGATAAGATGTCGGTGTCTTCGAATTCAAGGATAACACGTCATCACAATTCCATACTCCAATCTTGATTATAAATTCTTATATGCGGTTCGGCGAATCTATGATTCATACAATTGTTACCAACATCATCACTTCATTCTAACTTTCATAATCAAGATTAGCTAATCAACCAACCATTACAAGACATGATGAAATCCCTAAATGTTAATTCTCTAGAATTCATCTAACGAAGGTGATAACAATAACAAGTCTTTGATCATTTCGAAAGCATCATTCAATGCAAGTTTACAATCTCAGAAGACTTCCCCCTACCTGTTCAACATAACGAGGCTCGAACTATAATGCTCTTAACAATGGAAAACCTAAGCATAATCATTCCAACTTCCTTAAAAATGGTGTTCGGTTAAATTAGTCATCCATGGAACCTAATAACCTCAGTATCATGTTCATAACATTCCTAAGAACACGAATTTCATGTTGGAAATAACATCAACATACCTTACTACGGAGGAGAACGACAAAACACTTGGTGGAACTCAACACCGGGAGCTTAACACTAATCCAAGATGCTTTCCATTTTCAACAACCAAGTAGAGAGGCTAATATACTAGTTTTGTAAGGTTGGAAGGTCTGGGCAGAGGTAAGGTTCGTACAAAACGAGTGAAAGAAATGAAATGGGTCATTTCCTATTTATAGAAAATAACAATTAACGTACGTTATCCCTCAACCTTAGCATACGCTAACTGGTTACGAAGTACACTGCCTCAATCTGCCTTCAGTCTTGCGTATGCTATAAGATAGTACGTACATTACTTGCTGCCTTTAACGTACGTTAACTAGTAGTATAGCGTACGCTAACGATTTACGAACCTTACTGTCTGTTTTTGTCCTTGTTTTAGCGTACGTTAACCACATTGAGTAGCGTATGCTAAACACCGTTGACTTTACTTTTCCAAGAAGTGTCGAGGTTCATGTAAGGGAAATCCGTCTGCATCTTCGTTCGGCCCCACACACCGACCATGTCCCAAGCTGGTGTTGACTGCCTCTTGCGTACGCTAATCATACAACATAACGTACATTATCTTTGATTAGTAGTGTACGCTAGGTACATTAGTTAGTGTGCGGTAATATCATGCAGGAACATGCATGAATTAGCATACTCTACACAATACGATAATGAATATTGAAGTACGGATACGGGAAATTCATACTTCAATTAATTATACGACATAATCAAATACCACGAGATTCAAATACAGATGAAAATACACAACAATTATCTGGGTATTACAGGGATAGTCCGGAAGCGGGCGTGCAGTAGGTCATGGCCGCCCAGCACGCCACAAACATGGGCCAGCCCATGGCTCCATAGCCCCAGTCCGGCCTGACTCGCTCAAGCCCCGCCCGACCAGACCTCTCATGGTCGGCCATTTTCTTTTTTTGGTTTTTACGCCAGGCTCGTCGGCTTGCTTTTCGGCAGGTCACTGTCATGGCTGGCACCTCCGACGACTGGCCATTTTTCTTTTACCCCAGGCCTGCCAGCTTGCTTTCCGGTGGGACATTGCCGGCAGCCGTCTGACCTCTGATGGGTAGCCAATTCTTTCTTTTTTTTTTCTCCTTTTTCTTATGTTAGACCCGCTGACCGGCTTTTTTTTCTTACGATAGGCCCGTCGGACTTCTTTTCGACGGGGCCGTTGACGATAGACATCCGTCGGTCGGCCACTTTATTTTTTTCTCTTAAAGGCAAGCCCGTCGGCCTGCTTTTCTTTTTCTTTTTATTTTTTACGCCAATCTCACCGGCCTACATTCCGACGAGTCCCCGCCGGCAGATGGCAGACCTCGGTGAACGGCCAACTTTTTTTGAAAATATTTCTAAATTCTAAAATTTAATTAAAATATACAAAATTTAACAATTTTTTGGTAAAAAATAATTTCATAAAAAATTGAAAATTTACATTTCTACATTATTTAGAAACATTAGTTTTGCTGACTAGAATGACAAGACATCATTTCGGAGACCCTCTAGTTCAAGAGGTTCTCCAAGAAAATGTCTTCTCATCTCCATACCACATCAACAATTTCTTATAGTGTTTAACACAATTGCATTGGAGTAGATTTTTCAAATTTTGGATATGGTTTTATGTGGCATATTATAGTCGCACTGGAGAAACTCTAAATATGTGTTAATTAATATCAAAATGTGTAGTTATGTTTTTATTTATAAATTTGCAAAACTACCTCAATTTGAACTTTAAATATAGAATTTTGTGGACAAAATCGTATCGAGTCTTGTTCCCTAGGTTGCAAGGGATATTATTGCATAAGTGATGTGGGAAAATATTGAGATATTCTAATGAAGAAGTTGGTTGATGCATATTCAAAAAATCAATTAATGGACGTATAGAAGGACGGAGATCATGGGTGGCCCTGGTCCAGTGCTAACAATGCGATCGCACGAGGCCCACTAAAGTTCAAGGGCCCAAATATATATATATATATATATATATATATATCATATGAAAACTAATTACCTTGTGAAATCTAAAAAACTTTTGTAGGCCATTGATATTAGTGATCTAACGGCTGTAGATGAGTAGGATTATATGCATTTATGTATTTTTTTATTGCATTATTGTTGCATATACTAGCGACCAGCTTGATGCAACAAATAATAACAAATATGTAATGAAATTGCTTAATAATGCAACAGGTATAGATTAGTTTCTAGATTTCACCATTAAGGGGGTTTCCAACATAATCAATCCCTATATATATATATATATATATATATATATATATATATATATATATATGTGTGTGTGTGTGTGTGTGTGTGTGTGTATGGGTTATATATATATATAACTATTATAAATCCTCTTTTCTTCTTCAACCGTTGACACACGACTACGAGATCAAATAGGAATTTTGGACCCTAATCCACGATATCTTCCTGATTGAGCTTTTATATTTCTTAATTTATGAATTTGGAAAATTTTATTTTCGTATATAAATTATTGGTTGTTGAAAACTACAGTATACGAAAAAGACATTAAGAGTTGTATATAAAATAAATAATTAACATACTGAAATAAATATATGAAAAGGCCCCAAAACATTTCTCGCACTGAGCCTACAAAATCTCAGGGCCGGCCCTTTCGGAGATGTATGTGTGAACCAAGAATTTATCCCAATCAATAGAGACGGTCCTGGTCCAGTGTTGACACTTCAACCGCATTAGGTCTACTAGGATACAAGGGTCCAAAAAAATACACCTCTTACACACACACACATTAAACCCTAAACCCTAATATATATATATATATATATATATATATATATATATGTGTGTGTGTGTGTGTGTGTAAGAGGAGTATTTATATACATATATATATACATATATATATATAATAAGGGTTATACATATATAACCAGTATAAATCCTCTTTTATTATACAGCTGATGACTGAATGTCCTAATTTCGTATGGTACTATGACAAGTGAAGTTTTTCAAATTTATTACGGTCCAACGAATGGTGGTTATAATTTGATTGGAGTTATTTCCCTTTTATATTAAATGGATATCTTCTGATTGAGTTTTTATATTTCTCGATTAATAAATAACTTTTATAATGTCTATTTCCTACACTATAGTTTTCAATAATCTATAATTAATATATTTTGTTTGAGAAAAAATACAAAGATATTTTAATGAATGTGGAATTTTAAAAGTTCGGCTGATGCTATTGTTAGGAATATGCCTTCGAATGCCACTCAGAGGATGAGAGAGTTAGAGCAATTGTATTGTAATTATGAATATTATATTTAATAAGGCAATTATTATTTCTATATTATTGTATATCACTGGCATTATGATTTGGTATATAGAATAATAGTCCTTGCATTTGAGAGCGAACATTCTACTCCTTATGGAGATAAGGAGATAGGCACTAGAAGAATTTAGAGCTCGAATGCTTTACTAGTTCGCAAGTCGATAAAACTTAATTGGGCAGTAAGTTTAGACAAGACTTGTATAACATGTACTTTGACATGTAGAGTGCCTGTCTTCACTAATAGTTAGTGGGAGCACACGTTATAGTTATGCTAATGGGATTAGTATACTCGAACACGACTCAACTCGATTCGGTCACATGGATATCACTCAGTGATTGTCAATGATTGAATCGAAAGATTGTGATAGGTATACGTGGACCTTTGACTTGAGGTTTCAGTAGGAGATGCGCTTGTGACATTAAGTTAGTCATTAGAGTAGTTCGATCCAATCGCCGGTTGGTGTGGTCAACCTCGAAATGCAACTTAGTGGGCAAGTAACAGTCTCTACTCAATACCAAGATAGGATTCTTTCTCCTGTTAGTGAGCAGGTAAATATCCTATGCGGTTAATGGCAAATAAGATCATAAGTCTTTGGCCAAAGCATTCAGAGCTAGTTGTATTTGATACACGAGAGCTCGATGATCTCGGTTTGCATTAACAGAAAGCATATAATCAAGTTACAGTAGGGTTTGACTTTACCGTGACCCTAATACTTGACCGGGACATATGATTGAAGGATTTATACGTATACGTATTCACGACATAATGGTTTTTGGAATAATCTGTTGGGATTTGGTGCCTAAAATGAAGGCACAGTGGAAGCGGTAAAACGGAAATTAATTCGATCTGAATCCCTACGAGGATCGATCGATCTATGTATATACGAATATAAAACGAAATCACAAGAGATATAAGAAACTCACTCGTGTAGTCCGTTGATTAAAAGGATTCCTTCTCTTGAGCTATTCCGCAAGCTTTAGTTGAATATCCCTACGATACAATGCGCTCCGAGCCCTCGGATGATCCAACGTCGAAAATATAACGTCTCTACTTGCCACGCACCGGAGAAACGACCGGAATGACTAAACCTCGTTATCCTCCAAGGATACGGCTAGAACAAGGTTATAGAAGCTTTGCAAAAACAAGATTACAATACTCCAAGTGTTTAATCTATAATCTCTCTATCTCACAAATACTTTTCTCCAAGAAAAACTTATGACTGTTTTGTGAAGATGATGATGAATAGTATGAAGCCTTGGAAAACTTTTCCTCTCTCCTTTCTCTTACCTAACCGTGAGATCATGTAAGTGGCCAAGGAGATATGGTCTTCACACATATATTCTCATCATATCACCCCATATCTCTCACCTTTTGACAATATCACCAAAAGTGATATTTGTCCCCTTGATTTGTCACAAAGCTAGTACCCCACCAAGTGAAGACCAAGGCAATGGAGGGAGTAGGTGACTTGGGGCGGCCATCTAGAAGGAGCCGGACAAGTTCGGTCCGTTTCGGACTCCCGAGAGTCCAAACAGATAAACTCCGATTCCGTTCCGATGTATTTATATCGATTAATTAATCCAATTAATTAATCATATCAAATACATAATAACATAATTAATTTTTCCAAGAAATAATTATATTCATGAATTAAATTAATCACCCAGTGATATATTTAATTCATTAGGCCGTAAATCAATTTATCCAATAAATCGATTTAGACATCCAATGTCCCAATTTAGATATCCAATATCTAATATTCATAATGAGATGATAAGCTCGATTCATTCCGTCGTCAATCCTATTGCGCGACTCGATAGGTCCGTCTCAGTCAGTAATGGGAGGAACCAAAGAGTAGTAGCACCACCTAGCCAGCCTGGTGGCCTACACTGTACCCCAACTGAGAATGAATGGTGGGATCATTCAAGAACCATTCTGTCGTGAATACCAGTATACGTATAAACCCTTCTTTCAAATGTTCCGATAAAGATATAGGGTCACGGTCAGTCAAACCCTATCTGTACTTGACGCTATGCATGCATTAATGCAAATCGAGCTCGTGTATCCAATACCTAGCTCCAATGCTTTCGCCGAAGACTTATGATCTCATCTGCCAATAACCGCATAGGACATATAATCCGTTCACTAACAGGAGAAAAAATTCTATCTTGGTATTCAGTAGGACCTGCTACTTGCCCGTCAAGATGCACGTCGAGGTTGACCCCCGCCTTCCGGTTTACAGGGTCGAACTACTCTAATGAAAATCTTGACGTCACAAGCACATCCCTACTAATCTTTCGATTCCGTCATTGACTGTCCTGGAGTGAAATCCGTGTGACGAATCGACGGTGAGTCGGTTCGAATATACTAATCCAATTAGCATACCTATAACGTGTGCTCCCACTAACCATAAGTGTTCGACAGGTACTCTCCATGTTAAAAACCACGTCAGAATAGATAACCCATCGTCTCAGATGGGAATCCAATTAAACATCTCCTCACGGGCCTCGCTTCCATTTTGTCTACCTTAGTCTTCTTGATATAGGCGGGACATCCCCAAATCCTAATGTGATTAAGACTTGGTTTCCTACCCTCCCACATCTCATGTGGAGTTTTAGGAATGGATTTGGAAGGACATCTGTTCAAGATATATGTAGAAGTCAGGAGTGTATACCCCCACAGGTAAATCGGTAAGTCAGTATAGCTTAGCATGGAACGGACCATGTCCAACAAGGTTTGGTTCCTTCTTTCTGACACACCATTTAACTGAGGAGTGCCTGGAGGTGTTAGTTGTGATACTATTACCATGTTCCTTCAGGAACTTGTCAAACTCCGAACTCATATACTCGCCACCTTGGTCCGACCGAAGTGCTTTGATATGATTTCCAGTTTGTTTCTCGACTAGGGCCTTAAATTCCTAGAATTTCTCAAAGGCCTCGGATTTATGTTTCATTAAGTATAGATAACCATACCTAGTATGATCATCTTTAAACATAATGAAATATTGATATCCGTCACGTGCTGCTTCCAAAGCATCACATACGTCGGTATGGATTAATCCCAGTTTATCAGCGGCTCTTTCAAAAGTCCATGCGAAGGGTGTAATATCCGAAATTTCTACTACTATTGTTTAATATTATTTTATCTGAGTTTATGTTGTACAGCGTGGAATCTGTACAGTATGGGTAAAATAATTGAAGGACTGAGACATCTGTATTGGTATAATTACCGCACTTGGTTGACAGTTGTATTTGAAGATATTGTGTGTCGGGCGTATCGTATAAGAATATTGTTGTAAGGAGTATATGTATTCGGTATGCCGTATGTTCGTATTATGTATGTCGAGACGTTGGACAAGAATAACTGAAAATGGCTAAGTACAGCCACATTAACGCACGCTACGATGTATACTTAGCGTACGCTAATGCACAAGGATTACGTACGTTAAGAAGTATAGATAACGTATGCTAAGATGCTAAGTGTTACGTATGCTATGTATAACGCGTTACATACATAACGAGAGGAATTAGACAGATCAGGCTATGGCCGACAGTTGGGACCCGTGGTCGGCAGTTTTCGGCAAAGAACGTGCATGGGCGAGTCAACTCCGAGATAACATACGCTATGAGTAGTGTATTACGTACGTTAAATCGAGATTTACTGTAGCAAGTCAACGTACGTATTATATACGCTATGAAGGAAATATTACGTACGTAAGCAAGTGACGAAACAAGTCAGTGAGTTCTGGAATGATGTTACGTACGCTGTGTTGGAAGTGTAGCGTACGCTAGGGAGCATTACGTACGTTAATATGGAGTGATAACATACGTAATGTGCGATGCAGTTTATAAAATGAAGATCGGCTTCTCATTTCTTCACGAGAGAAAAACCATTTCCTCCCCCAAACTTCGTCCCTCTGAGTGTGTTAGTGAGAATAAACCTCTTCCAACTTAATTACAAGCTTGGAAACATGGATTGGAGGCTTGGATATAGATATATGGTTGATCCTTGAGGTATTTAATGGTGTTGTTCATGTTCTTGAGGTATGTTGTTAAACTCTACACCTTGATTTCGGAATATTGGTATTGTTATCCGTATTTGCTTCGTAATGATGATTAGGGTGTTGTTGTTATGATTCTTGAGGTTATGTGAAGTGTATATTGAAGTATATGATGATACATGACTTGGATTTCGAATTGGATGATTATCTACATGTTAAAGGATATCGAATTATGTTGTTTTGATGGCTATGAACAAGGTTTCGAATCATTTAGTGTTCTTGAGGAACTCCTTGATGAATTTAAACATAGCAAGACGATCGTATGTTGAATTATTGGTATTTTTAGATATGAAGATCGAATATTCGCTAGGTCATGTTGATTTTAGTGGTAGAATTCGTATGTTCTTGGTGAAATATGAATCATGATAAACAATTTGGAATCCGAAAAGATTGTGATTGATCGTCGAATATGATTTCCTTTACATTCGTATCCATAATCATATTTGTGGTTGTGAATTCGTAATTGATTGGTTCGAGTTGTTCGGATTTATGTTTAATCGGGATAATTGTGGAACCGTTGGGTTTATTGATCGGTTGTATTAATTGTTTATTATGATCATCGAATTGCTGATTGTATTATAGATATTTCCTTTGGTATTTGTCTTTGATGGACAATCAGTTTTCGTGTTGAGATTTGATGATGATATCCGATGGATCGAATTGGACAGAGTTAGTAGATTTTGTAGTGAGTTATGATAATGTTTTGAGAACTTTGGGTATTGTGTGAGAAATAGTACAAGACGTGAATTTTGGTAGAGTTGTGGCAGTAGGATTACTTTGGTAGTATTCTTACTTAGTATCTCATTGATATGTAATTATTGATGTGATCTGATTGATATCATTGTTGAATATTATGGCTGACCCCATCGTGGGCTTTCTTTTTAGGTTCTTGGGATATCGAGCTTGTAGCGGTCGTGGAGAGATGAGCTTCCCGGGGGATACTGGCTAGGGCATGTATTTATGAATTGAGTTTCCTGATCAGTAGTTGTATTCCGCTGCTAGACTATTTTTAACTATTGTCTTTTCCATTGCGCGAGTGTTTTTAAATGACCTTTCGTTATCTAGTAACTCAGGTTACTTTGGAAAATCGTTTTCTAAACTATTGAGTTTCGGCTGTTTGGCCTTGTCCTTTCAAATGAGATTTTATGACGGTTTTGATAAACGAGTTTTATAAAGTCTTCGAATGTTTATAATAGATAATACCGTCGTTAGCCTCTTGGGCGTTTGTAAATGTTTGCGAAATATCTTTTAGCCTTGTGGGTTCTGTCTCGGGGCCCATGGCGCTGTAATATTCCTGGATGGCTCTGGGGGTGTTACAGAATATGGTATTAGAGCTTAGGTTGAGAAAACCTAGGCAGTTGGGTCGAGTCGAGTCATATTTTTATCACATCATTCGAGTTGTCGATTGACAAATAATAGAGCCCTGGGTTTTGTGTTCACTCGGGCTTGTGCGTTATGTGATTTACCAGTATGGTACTGGGGGTTGTTGTAAACTTTTCCAAATGGTATTAACGTGTTTCTTCGGACAGAGATGTGTTGTGTTCTCTAGTCGAACTGAGTTTGCAAAATGTGTATTTTGAAAATATCTGTGTCGAGTATTTTCTAGAGTTGAGACATGTGCCAGTATCGCGAGAAATCGTCGGCTTCACGATCTGTAAGTATTTGGATTCTTGAATTGCATTGAGATTTATTGCCGTTCTAAGTTGATATGTTTTGAGATTCAGCAGAATATTAATCGTTACAGTATAAGGTGACAGAGTTGATATAGGATTGTTGATCTTGAGAAACTATGATTTTGGAGATCAATATGTCGGTTAGATTTTGGAATGGAGTTGTGCATTTGGGAGAAATGTTGTGGATGAATGAGAAGAACATGTAGTCATGTTAGTTCATTTTGAGATATATGAACTGTTTTTGAACATTTGAAAATGATACTTTTCAAAATGAATGTTTTACGGATGTTTTACAAAAAATGATTTTTGGGCCGAGACCCAATCGATTTTGAAACAGTTTTATAACTCAGGACTTGGGGTCCAAAAGGGTTTTCTACTTTTTAAACTTCTTGTAATACGGAATGAGATACGGGCTAAGACCTTAATGTTTCAAAAGGATTTTCTGTTTTCTAAAACTCCCGAGATTTGTAAAACACTTTACCGATCGTTTATCTATTTTATTTCTGCCTTTCGGGGTTTTGGTTTACTTATTCAAATGAAACTTTCCGGGAAGTCTTTTGCTGTGTTGATTTGTTTCAATGTTTGTCATGGCATGGTTGAGGTGATCCAGGATGGGTTAATGGTTGACGTTGCGAGTCATGTGTGGAAAATGAGTTTTTATCGGAATTTATACGTTAAGATTTTGGAACTTTATCGTGTGGTTTTTCGATGTAATGTCAGTGGGATTGGTGACGAGCTCAACTGGTATACATGAGTATGGATGTGGTCAAGCATTTGCATAATTTCATTTTATTTAATCGTGTGTATTCAAAAAGGATTGTCATTGAGAACTTGGCACAAGGTAGCTGATTTCATTTTTTTGAAAATTGATTTCATTGTCCTACGAAAATTTATGTTTTGAGTTTTGAAATTTTTGAACGAACTTTCAAAAATTTGTCTTCTTGACGAGACTATATGATTTCAAACTCGTTTTGAAAATGTGATTGATATACATACGCATTTAGTGCATAGTGCATATCATGGTGAAGTTATGAGCGAGACTCGCGAACTGGATAATACATCAGTATGGTACGATAAAAAGAGGTTCGAACTTTAGTATGGTAGTTTGGGTATCCAGGGATGATTGGTTGATTGATCGGATAAGAGAAATATGCTGCGTGTTGTAGATTCATGCACAAAATATGATTTTGGAACTTTGGATTTTGTGAAACCGGGACATATGTGCTATGTGGCTCTATTGGTGTGGTAGTAGCGCGATTTTACCATAGTGATTTTCGAATGATTTCTTTGTAAGTGTAGATTTGGGGATGGTGACCCCACGATGGTTGTTTTGGATATTGATTGGTCGTTCCCACTTCATGTATGATTGGGTATGTTCGTCGGCTTGTGATTGGTTGTTCGTATGCCGAAGGGTATGTTCAACAGTCAGGTGTGTTTCTTTGAGATCCACTGTATGTGATTGATGGGTCATTTTGAGAACTTTATTCATCCGTATATCTGTCTCTGTGGTTCTGTGTTGATCGTGTTGGAGCTTAACATGTGAGGGTATTCTAGGTTATTGTTGCTCTTTCGTTGGTAATAGTGGAGTTTATCATGTTGATGATATTCTCGATTGTGTTTTGACCTCTGGTTGGTCATATTGGAGTTTATCATGCAGATGATATTCTCAGTTGTGTTTGACCTTTGGATTGATCGTATTTGAGTTTATCATGTCAATGGTATTCTCGGTTAATTTATTGGTTGATCGTATGAGCGTTCGAATTATGTATCGATGTTTCGGGATTTGTGTCATTTTTTGGGCAGTTGTTTCACAGATGTATCATGTATTATTCATTTTATCGGAATTGGGACTTGATTGTGCGATCAGGCAGACAGTATTTGACACGGACAGATTATTTCATCTGAAGATGATATATTTTTGTTGAGATTCAGGGAATTGTGATTGTAATCGTATTGAGGCATAACAATGAAGTCACTTGCTAGTATTTTAGGAGATCATCGACTTGGTGCATTTGTAAGTTTGCTGTTTCGGCTATTCGTTAATGATGATGATTGATCGTTGTCGTGATGGTTTCGGGATACTTTGGTTAACGGTTTGTTGATTTTTCTATGACGGATTCCAAGTTTCGAGGACGAAACTTATTTTAAGTGGTGTAGTATGTAATATCCGAATTTTCTACTAATATTGTTTAATGTTATTTTATCCGAGTTTATGTTGTACAGCGTGGAATCTGTACAGTATGGGTAAAATAATTGAAGGACTGAGACATCTGTATTGGTATAATTGCCGCACTTGGTTGACAGTTGTATTTGAAGATATTGTGTGTCGGGCGTATCGTATGAGAATATTGTTGGAAGGAGTATATGTATTCGGTATGCCGTATGTTCGTATTCTGTATGTCGAGACGTTGGACAAGAATAACTTAAAATGGCTAAGTACAGCCACATTAGCGCACGCTACGATGTATACTTAGCGTACGCTAATGCACAAGGATTACGTACGTTAAGAAGTATAGTTAACGTACATTAAGATGCTAAGTGTTACGTACACTATGTATAACGCGTTACATACGTAATGAGAGGAATCAGACAGATCAGGCTATGGCCGACAGGTGGGACCCGTGGTTGGCAGCTTTCGGCGAAGAACGTGCATGGGCGAGTCAACTCCGAGATAACGTACGTTATGAGTAGTGTATTACGTAAGTTAAATGGAGATTTACTGTAGCAAGTCAACGTACGTATTACGTATGCTATGAAGGAAATTACGTACGTAAGCAAGTGACGAAACAAGTCAGTGAGTTCTGGAATGATGTTACGTACGCTATGTTGGAAGTGTAGCGTACGCTAGGGAGCATTACGTACGTTAATCTGGAGTGATAGCGTACGTAATGTGCGATGCACTTTATAAAATAAAGATCGGCTTCTCATTTCTTCACGAGAGAAAAACCATTTACTCCTCCAAACTTCGTCCCTCTGAGTGTGTTAGTGAGAATAAACCTCTTCCAACTTAATTACAAGCTTGGAAACATGGATTGGAGGCTTGGATATAGATATATGGTTGATCCTTGAGGTATTTGATGGTGTTGTCCATGTTCTTGAGGTATGTTGTTAAACTCTACACCTTGATTTCGGATTATTGGTATTGTTATCCGTATTTGCTTCGTATAATGATGATTAGGGTGTTGTTGTTATGGTTCTTGAGGTTATGTGAAGTGTATATTGAAGAATATGATGATACATGACTTGGATTTCGAATTGGATGATTATCTACATGTTGAAGGATATCGAATTGTGTTGTTTTGTTGGCTATGAACAAGGTTTCGAATCATAGTGTTCTTGAGGAACTCCTTGATGAATTTAAACATAGCAAGACGATCGTATGTTGAATTATTGGTATTTTTAGATATGAAGATCGAATATTCGTTAGGTCATGTTGATTTTAGTGGTATATTTCGTATGTTCTTGGTGAAATACGAATCATGATAAACAATTTGGAATCCGGAAAGATTGTGATTGATCGTCGAATATGATTTCCTTTACATTCGTATCCGTAATCGTATTTGTGGTTGTGAATTCGTAATTGATTGGTTCGGGTTGTTCGGAATTTATGTGTAATCGGGATAATTGTGGAACCGTTGGGTTTATTGATCGGTTGTATTGATTGTTGATTATGATCACCGAATTGTGGATTGTATTGTAGATATGAGTTTGTATTTGTTGAAGTTGGATTATTTGGTTTTGTGTTTGACCGAGATATAGTTGAACCGTTGAGTTGATTGGTTGGTCGTGTCGGTTGTCGATTGTATCGGATATGTGTTAATTGATTACTTCCATAGGTTGAGATTATTGATCGGTGATTAGAACCATGCTTTGCGGTCGTGTTCGAGAATGCTCGTAGATTACATTGATCGGGCCGAGGAACTTGCAGACGACGGCAAGGAATTGGTAACGGCTTCATCGGTATCGATGCAAGTTATCACTTGCTCAGTCCATAATATTTAATGAATGGTTTCGATTTCATTCGTTTATAATTCTTATAGCAATGATTATAATTGTGGACATTGGAGATTTGGGATTATACGTTGTTTTCAGATTTTGGGAATTTAAATCATAATGTCTATGATTTACATTTATTATTGATATACTTGAGTATCAAGGATACATTATGGTAAAGACGAAGATATGAATTATCTACAGTCCGTGACATTTTGGATTGTCGAGTATTGAGAATAATTGTTGGTGATGGTTTAGACATCGAGATTGCTCTCGAAGGACTCCGGGCAAGTACTGTAATCATTTTTTTCATTTGTGTCGATCATGTTGTGATACATTCGTGTACTGATGTTGTCATGCATTTGTACATTGTTGTTGTCGTGTTGTGTACTGTTGTTTTGTGCAGTTGTGCATTGTTGTCATATGTCCACCATGCGTTGGTCCGATGGGATCATCATGGGAATCTGTAGCTGTGTGCGCTGGATCGCTAGACAGGTATTTCCACCATGCATTGGTCTGACGGGATCATCATGGGAATCTATAGTTGTGTGTGCTGGATCGTTGGATTACCATGTGTTGTTGTTGTGCATATGTATATTATGGGTTTGCCATAAGTATACATTGTTATTATTGTTGTGAGCATATTGACGTTGTCATATGAGTATGCATTTGTAGGTCTTGTGTTAGGACCATGTTCGTGTGTTGTGTCGATCTGATCTCGGATTTGATTGACGTGATTCGTCGTGGTATAACGTATCTTGAGGTATGTTTCGTATTTCCTCTCGTATTTGTCTTTGATGGAAAATCGGTTTTCGTGTTGAGATTTGATGATGATATCCGATGGATCGAATTGGACAGAGTTAGTAGATTTCGTGACAGTGAGTTATGATAATATTTTGAGAACTTTGGGTATTGTGTGAGAAATAGTACGAGACGTGAATTTTGGTAGAGTTATGGCAGTAGAATTACTTTGGTAGTATTCTTACTTAGTATCTCATTGGTATGTAATTATTGATGTGACGTGATTGATATTATTGTTGAATATTATGGTTGACCCCGTCGTGGGCTTTCTTTTTAGGTTCTTGGGATATCGAGCTTGTAGCGGTCATGGAGAGATGAGCTACCCGGGGGATACTGGCTAGGGCATGTATTCGTGAGTTGAGTTTCCTGATCAGTTGTTGTATATTTTTAACTGTTGTCTTTTCCGTTGCGCGAGTGTTTTTAAATGACCTTTCGTTATCTAGTAACTCAGGTTACTTTGGAAAATAGTTTTCTAAACTATTGAGTTTCGGCTGTTTGGCCTTGTCCTTTCAAATGAGATTTTACGACGGTTTTGATAAACGACTTTTATAAAGTCTTCGAATGTTTATAATAGATAATACCGTCGTTAGCCTCTTGGGCGTTTGTAAATGTTTGCGAAAATATCTTTTAGCCTTGTGGGTTCCATCTCGGGGCCCATGGCTCTGTAATATTCCTGGATGGCTTTGGGGGTGTTACAAAGGGGGACTTAGTCATTTTTGCCTTTAAGGCAAGATTCACAAGTAGGAAAGGGATCCGATCCCAATGGACCCATAAGTCCATCTTTTTCCATTTTGTAAACCTTAATATGACCAAGTCTAAGATGCCATTTCAAAACTTGATTGGTTTTATCCCTACCACGTTTCCTAATCATAGTATTCACAACGACTTTGTTACTGAGGTTTAGATGATACAGTCCATTTAACAATGTAGCAGTACCCACTAGTTTATTTCTGAAATAAATTTTGCAGGAACCATCACCAATGAAAAATGAAAAGCCTTTTCGGTCCATAACCGAAATGGATACAATGTTTTTATGCCCCTTGGGCAAAACAAGTACATCTTCTAAAGTCAGAACAAAGCCGGATTCTAAACCTAAAAGAAGTGATCCTATGTCGGTTGCCTCGACTGTAATATCCGACTGTAACTTTTCATTTTTACCTGTCATTGTATTATTCGAATAATCTGATTATCATGAATCGTTGCATTTAGTATTATGTCGTGGTATTATAGATTTAAATATCATATTGTTGTTATTTCATTTCATATGTGATGATTCGATGTTATTAGAGTGTTGCATTTTCGAATTTTTGTTAATGTAGCGTACGCTACACAGTACTATTAACGTACGCTAATCATGTGACTTAGCGTGCGTAAGGTTTCCTCATTGCGACGCTAAGAGGGAATCGCGGCGATTGACTTCAAGACGTGAACCCTTTTAACCGTTAGCATGCATGAGATCTAAGTCCGAGCCGTGTCGGTGAGAATCTACTTTTATTAGCGTCGTAACCCATTTATCATTAGCGTGCGCTAACGGCTGCGATTATTCAAGACAGAGCCCGTAAGCCGTTTACGTACGTAATATCGACCGGATAGCGTCGTAAGTTCATTAGCGTCGCTAATCTCCCCGATAAGCGTCGCTAAGTCTCGCATCTATTTATAGGACCACTGCTTTTCATTTCTTCACAACCCAAACCGAATTTCTCTCTTCACATATCATACCTCTGCACTACCAAAACGATATAAACCTTCACCAACTTGTTTCTAAGCCTTGAATCTCGGAGTGGAGCTCATTTTCTTGGAGATTTGGAGTTGTTTTTAAGCTTGGAATATATTCTCTCATAGCATTGAAGTTGTTCTTCATTTCGGAGGTTGGTGTGTTTTCTTCTCGCATTATTTTCTTATGTTGATTATTAATGACGAATTATACTTCACCTAGAGTTAGATTAAGCAAGTAAAACATGGTTATAATTAAACTCTTTAAGCACTTTTGATGAATATGTTAAATAAGGGTTTGAGATGGAGGTGTTCTTGATGATATAGTGATTTTAATCATGTTTGTAATTGTCATTACTCACCTTCTGGACGAATTTAGCTCGAAGGACATTGTTGGATCGGTTAGCTTCTTCATAACTGGATTTAATCAAGAACTTGATATCATAAAGTGTTTAAACACCATTTTAGGTATTTATTTGCCTTGAGAAGAACTTGATAATGTTAAAGATAAGATTAGATGATCTAGTTCAGAAATCTTAGAAGCTTTAACAAATCATATTTGTTCAGTTGCACAAGTCGTTGAAGATTGATAAGGATCTTGATAATTACAACAATAACTTTTCATGAATCTAATGTGTTGAGAACTTAGAATGTTTGATCATCATACTAGATAAATGGTGAATTCACCATCATGTTAATGAATCCTCCAGCCTTGTAAACAAAGACTTTGATAACCCTCATGGGTATGGTGTAATCTCAGAACTTATGAACTTGTTGTTAGCTTAAAGTCAATTTAGATGAGAGGAGAATAATCATAATGTGCATATTTTACCTTTCAACCTTTTAATGTTTTGGAAAGTTTAATCATCATAAGATGATCTTAACATCATAATTGGTTATTCAACATACCCTTGATAGAACTCTTGCTTATGATGAACCATGCAAACATTCGGTAAATATTGTAAACCGATTCTTATGGTTGTAATGATGTTAGAAGGACTCCTGGCATAAGGCTTCAATAATTGGTAGTAACAAACTATTCTAAAGGATTGTAGGTTGACGTCTTACTAATCCTATATTGATAATTATACGAATATGTTTTGAGTAAAATGTATTTCGTTTAAGGTTGTTTGTTCGAGTAAAACTTGTCGAGGACCGTTCGTTCGTTCCGATAAGAAGAGGACTATTCTCGTCTCCGTATTAAGGCAAGTTATCTTGCTTGGTTATAATGATGATTAGATTCTTGTGATGATTATATATTTCATGTGTATGAATTATTCCATGTGACGTTTGTCGTGATTTGATATTGTCCTTGACATTATGGGACTGCATTCCCAAGTACGCCGTTTTGAATCGTTGATCTCGTTGGTCCTTATTTTCACTTTGGTGAGTTTTTCTTGATCCTTAATTGGATGTGTATTTCATTGAACTTCGTTATCATGTTGTGTCGTGACATTTCCGGAATCATATCTGCGTGCCGATTGGATATTGTGTAGGATTTTTAGCCGGGCACTTGTATAGTCATACGTGGATGTTTCCGTATTGGACTGTGCACACGAGACGTAGTTCGTGAGGCTAATTAGGTACATTGTCACACGTATATTCTGGATTCCGTATACGGGGTGGACATGTACACGGACACATTTCCGGATCGGGCGTACTGTGATGTCCATCTTGAGCTATATTGTTAATCGTTCATAGTCCATGTATGATTGGATGTGTTCGATATTTTGTGACTGATTGTTTCATACGCCCGAGGGGTATGATTAATAGTCGGAATGATTTTCTTGAGATCTATATATGTGAATTGTATAATGTCGGAAGAATTGGTTATCATGTATATCGACCTGTGTTGGGCGAAATACTTGTATTGTATTTTAGGTCGAGGAAAAGGCAAGGCACGGGAATAGCATGTCGACGGCGTAGGTTTCGGATGATACTAGTTCGGGGGGCCCTCATCTTTGTTGTCCGGTTATGTTAAACCGTGTTATGTTATTTCCCGTTTCATTTAAATTGTTATTGGGTTGTATTTGACATTTGAAGTATTTTCCATCCCCATATGGTCTATACTTGTTTTTCGGATCCTGTGTGTTGTTAGGCCGTTGGCCATATTTTAATAAACTCCTAATCGGAGAAATGACTATTCGTTGTGATTCGGTATCACAAATAATATTTATTTAACCTGTTTTGGATATCGCCTGGTGGGTCCCAGTGTGGGATTCACGGCACTGTAATAGCCGCCTCTTGGGGTGTTACAGAAGATGGTATCGGAGAGTCGTTTTTTTTTATGAGTCATTGAGAAATGAACTAGTATCAAGAGACCTTCGTGTCACGTGTGACCTGTGCAAGCGCCTGACCCTACGAGCCAAATACGGTATGTACTTTATGAGCCATGGTTTAATTACTGGCATGATATTGATATCAGTATGTGTCTCCCTGTTGATCATGTTATTTCAAGGAATTGTGACAGGATTTATCTGATTGATAATCCGAGGTAAATGCTGAATTGATTATACAATTGAAATTGTTCGACTTGACACCGATATGATATTCGGTGCGACATTTGTGGTATCGATAACCGTTTTCATTTAATATGTGATTCCTTGTTGCTATTAACTTAGCACGAATTTTAGTATCTTGAACTGTACTTATGGTTATCATTATGATGGATTCTTTCAGTATGGAAAGAAACCTGAGAGGTCGTGGCAGAGGGGGACGAGGCCGCGGAAGGGGCCGAATCCCAATACCTCGAGCCAACAGACGCGCGAATGCGGATCAGAGTTCCGCAGACAGTGGTTCACCTTCTAGGGAACAATCGCACCACAGTGGGCGCGGGGATGCACATGTCGATCCTTACGTCGTAATGCAGGGCATGATGACACAGATGACCCAGATGGGTCAACTAATGGAAGCTATGCAGAGGGCCGCTATAGGCCAGCAGCAGGGGGCTCATCCTCCTCCTGTGATTGGCAGACCCGTGAGTCGGATTATCAGCGACATCTCTCGCCAGCGACCACCGACTTTTGAAGGCTCCTCTGAGCCTGCTGACATTGTGCATTGGATCGAGCATTTTGAGAAACTTTTCCAGATGGTGGACTGCCCGGAAGAGAATCGCGTCTCGGTAGCCGCGTATTATCTTAGCAAAGGCGCTCATACCTGGTGGCTTTCAGTAAGGCCAGCTGATGGTGTTTACACTTGGGAGGAATTTAAAAACCTCATGCTAGACCGTTACTATCCAGGGCCACTCCGTGAGGCCAAACTGTCGGAACTTTTGAACCCCGACCCGTCTGAAGACGATGATGTATTATCTGTTGCTGAGAAATTCCAGGCACTCCTTCCTTTTGCCACAACAATTATCCGAACAGAGGCCGATAAGATCAAATACTTTCTCAAGAGGCTTAAACCCCGAATGAGAATGCAGCTGTTGAATCACCACTGTACTACCTTACCAGAGTTCATCGAGAAGGCTCTGGAGTACGAACTCATCGCGAAGGAGATTTCCAAGAAACAACCCGATCCAACAACAAAAGGTCCAGAACAACTGCATCGAGAGTAACCGGGACATTCAAGAAGCCCCATCATTGCCAAACCCTTCCGATCGACCACCCATGTCGCCGAAGCCACTGAATCGCACTCTCGAGCGGTCCCCTCCTCTGTTGTGTGCTATAAGCTGCGGAGACCAGGCATATCAGCTCCAAATGCCCGAAGCCTGCCGTCACATGCCATACTTGTGGCAAAAATGGTCACCGTGCTCGTTTTGCAGGTGGACCGGACACAACCGATGGCGTCTCATGCCCCATTCAATCCTCTGTCCAGAACCGGATGCCTCCATCCGCTTCCTATCAGACCACCGGGCGAATAGGGAATGGGCCGTGGGAATCAAGGTGGTACACTGTGCCGAATCTGTGAAACCTGTGGATTTACGAGATGAAGAAAGCTGACGATCCCGAGGCCAGCATGATTTCAGGTATACTCGAGATCCACTCCCAGCCTGTATGTGTTCTTTTTGATACCGGTGCTTCGCACTCCTTTATATCATCTTCTTGTTTAAGTCGTTTGCCTCTAAACCATGTTATCAATTGTGAGCCCTACGTGATTGGTCTACCTGATGGTAGAAGAATTATTGGGAGTCGTGAAGTCCAGGACTGTCCGATTCGTTTGAACGACCGTGAGTGGTTGTCAAATCTGATTGTAGTCGATCTACCTAAGGATGATATAATCTTGGGTATCGATTGGATGGATCGTCACGATGCAATACTCAATATCCGCAAGCGGATGGTTACCGTCACTTCTGATGATGGATTCGAGTGTATTTTTCGAGGTGATAATCCCAGTCGTTCTGGGAGAGTCATCAGCGCTATGAAAACAGTGAAACTGCTTAATCAAGGGTGTATTGGTTATTGGTGCTACATGACCAAAACAGCTGATCGACCAGTTGAATTGGCCGACATTCCGGTAGTCCGAGACTACCCAGATGTATTTCCAAACGAGTTGCCGTGCTTACCTCCTCATCGTGACGTGGAGTTTATTATTGAGTTAGAACTGTGCACGTCCCGCTCTCAAAAACACCGTACTGTATGGCTCCAATGAGATGCAAGAATTGAAGAACCGGTTTGAGGAGTTGGTGACAAAGGCTATATTCGACCTAGTGCGTCCCTTGGGGAGCACCGGTGTTATTTGTGCGGAAGAAAGATGGATCTCTACGATTGTGTATTGATTACCGTGAGTGAGCAGGTAACCATCAAGAACAAGTATCCCTTGCCTCGTATTGATGATTTATTGGACCAACTTCGTGGAGCCGCCGTGTTTTCTAAGATCGACTTGAGATCCGGTTATCATCGATTGAGGATTCGAGAGTCGACATTTCGAAGACAAAGATTCCGTACTCGCTATGGGCATTATGAGTTCGTGGTGATGCCATTTGGGTGACTAATGCACCGCGGTGTTCATGGAGTTGATGAATCGAGTTTTTATTAACTATCTGGATCGCTTTGTAGTCGTTTTCATTGACGACATTCGATTTACTCTCGCGACCACGAGGAGCACGAGAGTCACCTCCACCAAGTTCTCGATACATTGAGGCGGGAACAACTTTATGGGAAATTTTCTAAGTGTGAATTATGGATGCAGAGGTTGTCTTTCTCGGGCATGTGATATCACCGAAGGGGTGAGAGTGGACCCACAAAAGACGGAAGCCATTCGAGATTGGCTACCACCGAAAACGTGAAGGAAGTTCGTAGTTTCCTCGGCCTGAAAGTTACTACCGACGATTCGTGGAGGGATTCTCTAAAATTTCGCAACCGATGACTAACTTCTGCGGAAGGACAAGAAGTATTTGTGGTCGAAGCATGTCAGAAAGTTTTGAAGAGCTCAAGAGTCGATTGATTTCGCACTGCTTTGGTCTTACCAAAGGGAACGGAAGGATTTGTGGTGTATAATGACGCGTCGAGACAGTGCAGGATGTGTACTAATGCAGAAGGGAAAGTAATCGCCTATGCATCGAGACAATTGCGACCCTATGAAGTTAACTATCCGACCCACGACTTGGAGTTAGCAGTAGTGGTGTTTGCTTTGAAAATCAGGCGTCACTATCTTTATGGAGTTACCCGCCGATCTTTACGGACCACAAGAGCCTAAAGTACATTTTTACTCGAAGGAGTTGAACATGAGGCAGAGAAGGTGGCTAGAATTAATCAAGGACTATGATATCGAGATCCTTTATCATCCGGTAAAGCAAATGTGGTTGCCGACGCATTGAGCCGTAAGACAGTGCAGAGCAGATGCCGAGCCGTTTAACGGCACGAGAGAATTGCAGTTGGACCTTATGAGGCCGAAATTGAAGTTTGGTTACAGCGTGTTCGGGGACAACTTTGCACCCTTGAGATTTCTTCGTCTCTTGATGATATGATCAAATCGAAGCAAATCACGGACCCATTCTTATCTCGAATTCGGGATGAAGTAACCTGTGGAAAGCCCCTGGATTCGTGATCCACGAGGATGGATTGATACGTTTTAGAAATCGAGTTTGTGTACCCGCTGACGAAGAGTTGAGGAACTCTATCATGAGAGAAGCCCATGCTACCCCGTACTCTATTCACCCGGGCTCTAGCAAGATGTATAAGGATTTGAAACAGAATTATTGGTGGGGGAATATGAAGCGTGAGGTTGCCGAATCGTTCGAGGTGTTTGACTGTCGCCAGGTTAAGATTGAGCACCGACCCAGAATGCTGAAACCGCTCCCGATTCCTGAATGGAAATGGGAGGACATATCTATGGATTTTATCACTAGCTTGCCGACGAGTCGTCGAGGAATGAATACGATTTGGGTGATTGTGGACCGTCTGACCAAATCAGCCCACTTCTTGGAAATTAAGGACACATGGGGCCCCGAGAGATTGGCCCAGCTGTTTATTAAGGAAATTGTGAGACTACACGGTACCCCCAAGAGCATTGTATCAGACCGTGACGGGCGATTTGTGTCACACTTCTGGAAGGCAGTTCATCGTGCGATGGGCACGCAGTTGAATTTCAGTACGGCTTTCCATCTACAGACTGATGGTCAGTCGGAGAGAACCATTCAGACTCTAGAAGATATGTTGAGAGCATGTGCTCTTGATTGGAAGAACGATTGGGAAGCCCAACTGCCTTTGGTGGAATTCACTTATAATAATAGTTGGCACGCTTCGATTCAAATGGCACCGTATGAGGCATTATATGGCCGTCGCTGTAGGTCCCCTTTGTGTTGGGACGAACTGTCAGAATCTCTGGGTACGGAACCCGATATGTTGTTAGCCGCCCGTGAGAAGATCACTTTGATTAGGAGTCGGTTGTTAACGGCTCAAAGTCGACAGAAGTCTTATGCTGACCATCGTCGACGACCGCTTGAGTTCGAGGTTGGTGACCATGTGTTAATGAAGGTGTCTCCTACTCGAGGTGTTTTTCGTTTCGGGAAGAGGGGCAAGCTGAGCCCAAGGTACATTGGGCCGTTTGAGGTTCTGGAGCGTGTAGGTGATCTGGCCTATCGACTAGCCTTGCCACCGACCTTGAGTAAGATTCACAACGTGTTTCATGTCTCCCAGCTGAGGAAATATGTTGCTGATCCGAGCCACGTACTTCAATTCGAAGATATTGATTTAGCATAGGATCATTCGTACGAGGAGCGTCCTGTACGGATACTCGAGAGGAGGATCAAGCAATTGCGGAACAAGACGATTCCCCTACTGAAAGTTCAGTGGTCACGACACGGAGTCGAGGAGGCTAAGTGGGAGACCGAGGATAGTATGCGAGCGAGATACCCCGAGTTATTTACCCCTTAGTTTCGAGGACGAAACTCTTTTAAGGGGGGAGTATGTAATATCCGACTGTAACTTTTCATTTTTACCTGTCATTGTATTATTCGGATAATCTGATTATCATGAATCGTTGCATTTAGTATTATGTCGTGGTATTATAGATTTAAATATCATATTGTTGTTATTTCATTTCATATGTGATGATTCGATGTTATTAGAGTGTTGCATTTTCGAATTTTTGTTAATGTAGCGTACGCTACACAGTACTATTAACGTACGCTAATCATGTGACTTAGCGTGCGTAAGGTTTCCTCTGTTGCGTACGCTAAGAGGGAATCTGGCAGCAGTTGACTTCAGCACGTGAACCCTTTTAACCGTTAGCATGCATGAGATCTAAGTCTGAGCTGTCGTGTCGGTGAGAATCTACTTTTATTAGCGTGCGTAACCCATTTATCATTAGCGTGCGCTAACGGCCTGCGATAATTCAAGACAGTAGCCACTGTAAGCCGTTTACGTACGTAATATCGACCGGATAGCGTACGTAAGTTCATTAGCGTACGCTAATCTGTCCCGATAGCGTGCGCTAAGTCTCGCATCTATTTATAGGACTAAATTGTTTTCATTTCTTCACAACCCAAACCGAATTTCTCTCTTCACATATCATACCTCTGCACTACCAAAACGATATAAACCTTCACCAACTTGTTTCTAAGCCTTGAATCTCGGAGTGGAGCTCATTTTCTTGGAGATTTGGAGTTGTTTTTAAGCTTGGAATATATTCTCTCATAGCATTGAAGTTGTTCTTCATTTCTGGAGGTTGGTGTGTTTTCTTCTCTGCATTATTTTCTTATGTTGATTATTAATGACGAATTATACTTCACCTAGAGTTAGATTAAGCAAGTAAAACATGGTTATAATTAAACTCTTTAAGCACTTTTGATGAATATGTTAAATAAGGGTTTGAGATGGAGGTGTTCTTGATGATATAGTGATTTTAATCATGTTTGTAATTGTCATTACTCACCTTCTGGACGAATTTAGCTCAGTAGGACATTGTTGGATCGGTTAGCTTCTTCATAACTGGATTTAATCAAGAACTTGATATCATAAAGTGTTTAAACACCATTTTAGGTATTTATTTGCCTTGAGAAGAACTTGATAATGTTAAAGATAAGATTAGATGATCTAGTTCTGAAATCTTAGAAGATTTAACAAATCATATTTGTTCGAGCACAAGACATTGAAGATTGATAAGGATCTTGATAATTACAACAATAACTTTTCATGAATCTAATGTGTTGAGAACTTAGAATGTTTGATCATCATACTAGATAAATGGTGAATTCACCATCATGTTAATGAATCCTCCAGCCTTGTAAACAAAGACTTTGATAACCCTCATGGGTATGGTGTAATCTCAGAACTTATGAACTTGTTGTTAGCTTAAAGTCAATTTAGATGAGAGGAGAATAATCATAATGTGCATATTTTACCTTTCAACCTTTTAATGTTTTGGAAAGTTTAATCATCATAAGATGATCTTAACATCATAATTGGTTATTCAACATACCCTTGATAGAACTCTTGCTTATGATGAACCATGCAAACATTCGGTAAATATTGTAAACCGATTCTTATGGTTGTAATGATGTTAGAAGGACTCCTGGCATAAGGCTTCAATAATTGGTAGTAACAAACTATTCTAAAGGATTGTAGGTTGACGTCTTACTAATCCTATATTGATAATTATACGAATATGTTTTGAGTAAAATGTATTTCGTTTAAGGTTGTTTGTTCGAGTAAAACTTGTCGAGGACCGTTCGTTCGTTCCGATAAGAAGAGGACTATTCTCGTCTCCGTATTAAGGCAAGTTATCTTGCTTGGTTATAATGATGATTAGATTCTTGTGATGATTATATATTTCATGTGTATGAATTATTCCATGTGACGTTTGTCGTGATTTGATATTGTCCTTGACATTATGGGACTGCATTCCCAAGTACGCCGTTTTGAATCGTTGATCTCGTTGGTCCTTATTTTCACTTTGGTGAGTTTTTCTTGATCCTTAATTGGATGTGTATTTCATTGAACTTCGTTATCATGTTGTGTCGTGACATTTCCTAATCATATCTGCGCCGATTGGATATTGTGTAGGATTTTTAGCCGCACTTGTATAGTCATACGTGGATGTTTCCGTATTGGATCGTGCACACGAGACGTAGTTCGTGAGGCTAATTAGGTACATTGTCACACGTATATTCGGATTCCGTATACGGGGTGGACATGTACACGGACACATTTCCGGATCGGGCGTACTGTGATGTCCATCTTGAGCTATATTGTTAATCGTTCATAGTCCATGTATGATTGGATGTGTTCGATATTTTGTGACTGATTGTTTCATACGCCCGAGGGGTATGATTAATAGTCGGAATGATTTTCTTGAGATCTATATATGTGAATTGTATAATGTCGGAAGAATTGGTTATCATGTATATCTGACCCTGTGTTGGGCGAAATACTTGTATTGTATTTTAGGTCGAGGCAAAGGCAAGGCACGGGAAGAGCATGTCGACGGCGAAGGGTTCGGAGGATACTAGTTCGGGGGCCCCTCATCTTTGTTGTCCGGTTATGTTAAACCGTGTTATGTTATTTCCCGTTTCATTTAAATTGTTATTGGGTTGTATTTGACATTTGAAGTATTTTCCATCCCCATATGGTCTATACTTGTTTTTCGGATCCTGTGTGTTGTTAGGCCGTTGGCCATATTTTAATAAACTCCTAATCGGAGAAATGACTATTCGTTGTGATTCGGTATCACAAATAATATTTATTTAACCTGTTTTGGATATCGCCTGGTGGGTCCCAGTGTGGGATTCACGGCACTGTAATAGCCGCCTCTTGGGGTGTTACATCGACACTATGCTCACTTCCGAAAATGATCATTACTTCTCCAGCTCCAAGCTTCCTACTTTGTTCCAGATCGTGATTCATGGTACAAATATGAGAACTAGCACGAGAATCCAGTATCCAGAAAGTAGAAAATACAGTAGCAGAATAATTTGTTTCCAAAACTAAAAGTTCTGTACCTGAAGTGCCATGAAGAATAGGACACTCTCTAGCCCAGTGGCCCAGCTCACCGCACTTGATACAAGCGTCTTTCTTCTTGTTCTTCGGAACCGTTGAGGCCTTGCCCTTGCCCTTGAAGTTCTTGACTTGTGGTCCCATCTGCTTCTTGGTCTTTTTCTTCTTATTCTTAGACCTCCGAGGTCCAGAAGAAATCACAAGGGCAGACTCCTTCATCCGCAGAGTCTTCGTCTGAGACTGAGCGGTTACGAGTTTGTTCATTACCCCAGCTAAGTTACATGCAATCTCATTGCAGTTGAAGTTCATGACAAACTGTGAGAAGGAATCAGGGAGAGACTGTAGGATAAGGTCGGTTTGAAGAGAAGCATCCATCTTAAAATCAAGAGCCTTCAATCTCTCTCTCATGGATATCATTTTGAGGACGTGGTCCCCAACCTTCTCACCTTCCTTCATCCTAGCACCGAACAATTGCTTGGATATCTCATATCTAGCCGTTCGACTATGCTCACCATAAAGCTCGGTTAAGTGAGATAGAATCTGCCTAGCAGAAGTTATTTTCTAATGAACTCTCTGAAGCTCATTAGACATAGAAGCCATCATGTAAGCACGGACTTTTACGTCATCCTTAACCCACTTTTCGTGGTTTTCAATCTCTTCCTGATTGGCTCTTGTCCGCACTGGAGGCGCCGGAATGTCCGTCTCCAAGACGTATCCCAGTGCCTCTATACTTAGGACAATCATCATATTGCGGAGCCAATCCACAAAGTTAGGTCCCATTAAGGTGTTCTTTTCGAGTAGAATTGCGAGTGGATTCATTGTCATATTGAGAGTTATGTCTGCATTAAATACGACAGATTAATTAGTGACTCGTTTAATTATGTTCTGAGTATAGAATTAAGGTCTTTTCTATTCTTGTTACCCAGCTCCCACTATTTTTATCGGAATAACACACTCCCATGTGAAATCTGGAAGTATCGTCGCTCTACTTCATAGTGGTGATCGAGTTCTTTATAAATCTTAATTGAGGGCAACTGAACAGGTTTCTAGCCTATTAATTTTCATAAAGTGGTGTCCAACACCAACCCATCTAATGGATGATTCGATCTTCTTTTTCCCCTTGTTCACTCCCCCCAATCTATACGGTTTCTATGGTTCGTGAACAAGTTAAGTTTATACCATCGACGAAAATCAGTTTCACAATTGAATCTTATCCGGCAACCTATCAGGTTTCTAGGGATAAATTTGCTCCAACCGAAGGCATCCAATGCGCTCCCAGTAATTTATCCATCCTCCCCGAACGACTACCCCGATAACTCGGAAGCATAGCACATCCGGTTTGGATTTCAATTTCCCGAAAACTCGATGGAGGGAAGGAAAACCTTGAAACCCTATAAACTTAATAATTTGTCGTGGGAGAATTTTCGCGATTAATGTTACACATTGCACATTAATTCATTTAAGCGCGTTTGTGGCATTCATACAATATGAAACAACCATTCACAACCTAGTTCCTACCAACATGTGGTTCATGGACCGTTCCTAGAAAACAAAAACTCTGTAATCTAATTACAATTCTTCGTCTTGAATCTTCGTCTTCTCGAAACGGATCTTCCTCCGGTCTTCATCATTACATATAAATGTTACATTGAAAATTGCATCCTAGATATAAATATTTCTTTTAAAATAAATAGGCTCAAAACGGCCTTTACAACCCAATCGAATAAAACGAACGATTCAAAAACCAAGTCCACGAACCACATCCCCATTCAAAAGCATTCATCCAATAAATATTATATAAATGGAAAGTGTAGAGATACATTGATCCAATCAACAATACGAACTGATCCAATCGATTCATCCAAAACGAATTAATCTAATTAATTCAAACAACCGTCAATTTAACTTGTTCCGGACGAAAAATATTTCATTAAATTAATTCCCCTAATATTAAAATTACCCTAGTTAAATATTAGTCAAATTAAATCTAATTTAATTTGTGGGAAATTAATTATCGAACGAAATATAAAAACGAAGTCGAAAACACTACGAAAGCATCGCCAAGAAGCCGCTTAAAGATGCCGAGCATGCCGACAGTGCCGAGCATGCCCGGCACAGGCTGCCGAGCACTGCCGGAACAGACTGCCGAGCATGGCCGATCACGGGTCCAGATCGCGATCCGCTGCCTCGGACAATGAGCGGCGGCACACCCAGTGCCGGTCCGATTACATTTTCGGCTCGTTTTTCGCCCCGATTCCAAAAATAATATTTTTTTTGATCTTTATATTACACTTTAAATTAGTTTTTCAAACGAAAAATAGATTTATATTCTCATATAAAATCATGAAAAAATAATTTTTGGATGAACAATAGAAAATCAACGATTAATAGGATTATGATTCCAAATCATACACCATCTAATCAAGCATTCCAAATGCCAATACGATCGCAAGACCTACGCTCCGATACTACTGTTGGGATTCGGTGCCTAAAATGAAGGCCCAGTCGAAGCGGTAAAACAAAATTAATTCGATCTGAATCCCTACGAGGATCGATCGAGCTACGTATATACGAATATAAAAGGAAATCACAAGAGATATAAGAAACTCACCCTTGTAGTCCATTGATTAAATGGATTCCTTCTCTTGAGCTATTCCCCAAGCTTTAGTTGAATATCCCTACGATCCAATGCGCTCTGAGCCCTTGGATGATCCAACGTCGAAAATACAACGTCTCTACTTGCCATGCGACGGAGAAACCACCGGAATGACTAAACCTCGTTATCCTCCAAGGATACGGTTAGAACAAGGTTATAGAAGCTTTTCAAAAACAAGATTACAATACTATAAGTGTTTAATCTATAATCTCTCTATCTCACAAATATTTTTCTCCAAGAAAAACTTATGACTGTTTTGTGAATATGATGATGAATAGTATGAAGCCTTGGAAAACTTTTCCTCTCTCCTTTCTCTTGCCTAAACCGTGAGATCATGTAAGTGGCCAAGGAGATATGGTCTTCACACATATATTCTCATCATATCACCCCGTATCTCCCACCTTTTGACAATATCACCAAAAGTGATATTTGTCCCCATGATTTGTCACAAAGCTAGTACCCCACCAAGTGAAGACCAAGACAATGGAGGGAGTAGGTGACTTGGGGCGGCCATCTAGAAGGAGCCGTACAAGTTCGGTCCGTTTCGGACTCCCGAGAGTCCAAACAGATAAACTCCGATTCCGTTTCGATGTATTTATATCGATAATTAATCTAATTAATTAATCATATCAAATACATAATAACATAATTAATTTTTCCAAGAAATAATTATATTCATGAATTAAATTAATGACCCAGTGATATATTTAATTCATTAGATCGTAAATCAATTTATCCAATAAATCGATTTAGACATCCAATGTCCCAATTTAGATATCCAATATCTAATATTCATAATGAGATGATAAGCTCGATTCATTCCGTCGTCAATCCTATTGCGCGACTCGGTAGGTCCGTCTCAGTCAGCAATGGGAGGAACCAAAGAGTAGTAGCACCACCTAGCCAGCCTGGTGGCCTACACTGTACCTTAACTGAGAACGAATGATGGGATCATTCAAGAGCCATTCTGTTGTGAATACCAGTATACGTATAAACCCTTCTTTCAAATGTCCCGATAAAAATATAGGGTCATGGTCAGTCAAACCTTATCTGTACTTGACGCTATGCATTCATTAATGCAAATCGAGATCATCGAGCTCTCGTGTATCCAATACAACTAGCTCCAATGATTTGGCCGAAGACTTATGATCTCATCTGCCAATAACCGCATAGGACATATAATCCGTTCACTAACAGGAGAAAGAATTCTATCTTGGTATTCAGTAGGACCTGCTACTTGCCCGTCAAGATGTACGTCGAGGTTGACCCTCGCCTTCCAGTTTACAGGGTCGAACTACTCTAAAATCTTGACGTCACAAGCACATCCCTACTAAATTCTCAAGTCGAAGGTTCACGAATACCTATCACAACCTTTCGATTCCGTCATTGACTGTCCTTGAGTGAAATCCGTGTGACGAATCGAGGGTGAGTCGGTTCGAGTATACTAATCCAATTAGCATACCTATAACGTGTGCTCCCACTAACCATTAGTGTTCGACAGACACTCTCCATGTCAAAGAACACGTCATACAAGTCTTCACATAAACTCAACGCCAGTCAAGTTTCATCCACTTGCGAACGATTAAGTATTCGAGCTATAAACCTTTCCAGAGCCGACCCTCTTATCCAATAAGGAGTGGAACGTTTTGCTCTCAAATACACGGACTAGTTTCTATATGTATATATACGAGTTAGGAATGCCAGTAACTACCGGTAAATAAAGAAACATCCATTTACCTTATGATAATGAATTACATAATAACAAGTACAATGCTCTCACTCAACATCCTCTGAGTGGCATTCGAGGGCATACTCCTAACATGATCCTATCATTCGTTCTCAGTTAGGTTACGGTGTGGGCCACGAGAGTGGATAAGTGGTACTAACACTCATTGGATCCTCCCAATGCTAACTAAGAGGAACCTACAGAGTCGCGGCACAAGAATTGACGACAGATTATATTTAGCTTATTCTCTCTTGGTTAATATTGGACATTGGATGTCTAATTTAATTTATTGGATAAATTAAATCAGTCTCATGAATTAAATAAATTACTGGGTAATTAATTTATTCATATTATTTCTTAGAGAATTTATTTTTAATATAATTAATTAATTAGATTAATTAATTATATTAATATTGAAACACACCAAGGTTTATCTATCGGATTATATACAGGAGTGTCTGTTTCACGGACCAAAACGAACCAACTCCAAATCATCATCACTTGCCCCCTATCACATGATGTTGTGGTGTATTTATTTGTTTTGTGGGACACTTGATTATTATGGTGTTATATTTTATACACTTGGTGTATATAATATTTTGATGGGGTAAGGCATGTGGTGTGAAGACTTTGTTATAAAACAAACATCATATTCATTCCATAATGTTGCTTGGCCATGAGTTTTGAGGGAAAAAGAGAGAGGTTATTTTCAAGCTTTATACATTTGATTCTAAGTGTATTTGAGAGAAAATAATTTTTATAAAATACTTAGAGTATTTATAAAATTATATATAAGCTAATTCTATCAACTTCTAGTCGTATACTTAGAGTATAAGTTGATAGAAATATTTTCCGATCATCTTCCGACGCGTGATACGTAGAGGCACGGGGCTTTCGGTGCTCGGGAATTTCTAAAGGCTCGTTTGATTGGATTCGTGTTGTGCTCGGAATCAGGAAGATATTATCAAAGGTCTACGAGGGCATGATATCTTGATTTATCTTCGTCAATTTTATATTTGTTTATACGATGCTTGATCGATCCATTTTGGGGTTTGGTTTTATCCGGTTGGACCGATTTATTTTTCACTGCGTATCTCGATTTTAATCACCGAATCACAACAGCTATATCCAAAAATCAATTGATAGACGTCTATAAGGACGTACGTGTGAACTATGAACTCATCTCAATCGATAATCAATCATCCAATGCAATGATTTAATGGCTAATAATTAACTGAAAGACGTGGCACTTTCGTGGTTAGGAACACTAAAATATGGGCAAAATGGTAAAACGAAATTCATTTTATTTTTCTAAATTAATGAATGGGAGAAGATCTCAATTCTCAACTGTCAGGAAGAATTCTTTAGGGAGCATATTTGCATTTTGAGTTTTGGAAATGAAACGCCAAACGAGAAAAATGGTGCAATCTTGGAGAAACTTAATCTTATTTTTTTGCATTAACATAATACTAATATTGGCCATAAATGATGCTAATAGTGATTTTTCTTTTTGAAGCTAATAATGAATTTCACCCTAAAGAAACAATGCTATTTCTATAGAAACTCAGTGATACTTTTACATAAGCATAACACTAAAACTGGCCATATATGGTTGTCGAAATAGTTAAAATGGAAAATTATACGGTATAATATGATGTACCGTGCATAACACATCCGTTGTGATTATGTTGTACTTTTAATGTGATTGTGTGATATATCAATTGTGATACACCATGTGATGGTGGCCGATCCGCTTTGGCATCCACTCATCCACCCTCGCCAGCTCAACCATACCGGTTCGGGGGGATCGAAAGACGAAAGAACTAGTTTTCGGATCGACCGACCGACCAAGGATGACATGGAGGGCCGACCAGGTCCATACCAATTATGCTCCAAGATCCCATTATGACATGACCGGGCAGAGCACTTAGAGACAAGATGCCAATCCGAAGACCGGGCAGAGCAGTTAGAGACCGGAGGCCGACCCCAGAACCGACCATGCAATGGATAATTATCACCAAATGCATGCGGAATAGACACACAGGACAGTTAATGCAATATATCCCCCCTCTTCTCAAAGCAACCCTCAAATGCCGCCACGTGTCCGAGACATTCTCTCCTTCTGACAAGTGTTTGGATGTATCTCAAACATTCCCCCAACTGCCAGTCTTCTAATTGGCCAAGGCTTTCTCTATATAGAGGGAATGTATGATAGAGGGGGGCTTTTGAAAAGTTTCATAAAAAATATTACTGATTTGTAATAGAAAAAAACAACTTAGACCGGCTTGAAAGTTCAGCTCGGCTTTATCCCAAAACAATCAGTAAAACTTCGTTATCCTACTCATTGGGCTTTTTATTCTCAAGTCTTGTTTACTACGTGGCTCCGATTCACCTAGTCCAGAGCAGCACACGTTTTGTTGATCAAATCAGATATATCAACAATTGGCGCTAGAAGGAGGGGTGAACCTCCATAAATCATTGTAGATCCATCGAAGTTCCAAAACTTGATCCCTTCAATGGCATCATGTTCCAAGGAAGTTCCAGGCACCAAGCAGATCCCCAGCGCGCCACAGAGGAAGAAAACTTACTCAAGGTGGGGAAATACTTTAAACACCTCGCGTTCATTCAAGTAATGAGCGCCCCAAAGGCGCGGGTCACCCAAAGTGGTAATCCTCAATTGAGGAGCAGAAAGGACCAATCTGAGGCCCAGTCTCAAACAACCCATCCAGCTACCCCCAGATGGATCAGAAGAGAGCCATCTCCCGGTCATTGATGACGCGGCGGAATATCACAGTGAGAGTCCCCATCCATCCCGGAAACACCCTACCTCCCCTCCATATCGATTTTCGAGCGATTAGGAAGCTGGAGGAAGGCGGTAAATGCGGCATCGGCTCGAACTATACGGAGTCGGGACCAAGCTAAGGCCGAGATCGCTGGACAGTCCCATGTCCCGAAAAAAACGACTCCTCAGCCTCCGTGCGACAACTCGAGTGAAATCAAGTTCCTTAAGAAACGTATCACCGAGTTGGAAAGCAAACGACAACAATCATCTCCAAATTCGAGATGGCTGGACTGCCAGGAGAGCCCTCTCGCCCCCATCATCTTGGTGGAGCCTCTCTCAGAGAATTTGAAGGTACCCCAAATTCCACCATATAATGGGGAGACCGACCCCAACGCCCATATGGGGTATTATAACTCGTGGATGGACCTACACGGATCTCACGACGCGTTCAGATGCCGGATGTTCTCCTTGACTTTAGGGGAACAAGATCAAAGGTGGTACCGTTCACTTCCACATCATTCTATCCAGACATGGGCTCAGCTCCATGCGGCGTTTTGATCCCACTTCATGGGATCTCAGGTATGTGTCTCCCTGCGCTCTTCCATTGCTCAATTGTACAAGGACCCAACGAGTCCCTTTAAAACTATATATCCCGCTTCAATAAGCAAATATTGGAGACAGAACCCATGTCAGATGACGCACTGGCTATCATTGCGCAAGCCGGCCTTTTGAAAATTTCCTTCTTCCACTGGACGGTGTGTCAAAACACTCCGCGCACCTATCAGGAATTCCTGGAGCATACCAGCTCTCACATCACCGCGGAAACAGGCATGCCGGACCCTGTATTCGCCATGCCATCCGACCAGCAAGGGTCAAACAAGAGGAAGGAAGAAAGGAATGACCCATCATGCGATCACCGCCAAGAGCCCCGTCGTGATAGTAAGGTTAGGGGGGCCTCCAAGACTACACCGGCTGTTCGAAATTCCAAAGAACGGCGAACCGAGCTCATGGCCAACTATGATGAGATTTACTCGGTAGGGGCTGCAACCATATTTGAACAAATCAAGAACCTCGGCCTGCTCCCGGTCCCCAGACCGATTTATAAAGAACAGAAAGAAATGGATCAGACTCGCTTTTATAAATATAACGAATCAGCGGGTCATAATACCGAGCAGTGTCGGGATCTTGTCGCAGCCTTAATCGCGATATGCGACGATAATGGATTGAGGCAATTTACCTGAAATTATCCCCGAGATCGAGAGAATCGGGCTGAAGCGGCCCAAGGAAAAAGCAACCGAGTACCTCCCATACCTAAATCCCCCCAGGAGATTCTCACGGTGATGGGCACCGCTGAAGGGGAATGCCATCGATCGAAACGGCAGAGAGATCTCTTATCAGCGATCGGAGCGTCAACCAAGCGGTTTTCTATCCACGGAAGAAGGATCCTCCGAAAACCCTCAACTTGCGGTGATATTCGACGAATCTGATGCCGATGTCCTGAACCATCCCCACTCGGACGTCCTTGTTATCATCTTACCCATATTGGGCATCCCAGTACACCGGGTGTTCTTCGATTCAGGAGTCTACGCCAGTATCATCTACCTTCACACGCTTCACAGGATGAATGTGGACCAGTCCTATGTCCGGCCGTGCAAATAGGACATCCGCGGAATTTCAAACTGCCGCACCACCCCGCTAGGGGAAATCGACCTCGTCTTGGAGTTTGGTCAGGGGCCGATCAAGAGGACGATGATCACAACGTTTAAGATCATTGACGTGCACAGTGATTATAATGTCATCATAGGCCGACCTGTGATGTCAAGGCTGAGGGACACCCAGTCCACATATCACTTGTGCACAAAATTCCCCACCCTGGACGGCGTCGGGGTCCATAGGGGGAATCAACACGCAGATCGGCAATGCAATCTTAGTATCCGGGCTCGCGAAATAAATTCCATAGAGGGTTCCCCAGGGAATTTACCTAAAGAAACGGGAACGACCGGACCCGGACAGTCGGAGGACTGTGCCGGGCAGGGGGCGGAAGCCGAAGGTTCTGGGGCCACTCAAGCCTCCGGTATGGAGATCAAACGGGATGCGGATAGGGGTCGTATGCCCGGAAAAGATCCTGTCCTGGAGAAAGACCCCGTCGACCTGCGATTTCAAAAACTAAAGAGGAAAATTCGCCATGCCGAACTGACGGAAGAGCTAGATCAGGTTAGCATAGACGATGCTAACCTCGTCCGACAACTTAGGATCGGCCATAACCTACAGGAAACGATATGTTCTGAGATAATCTCCCAAGTAAGACAGATTCTGGACGTCTTCGTGTGGACCCATTCGGACATGCAGGGAATCGACCCAGAACTTGCCTGCCACAGGCTAAATATTGACCCCGACTCAAGACCGGTCGTATAGAAGCGAAGGAATTTGAGACCTGAGAGACAGAAGGGGTTAGAAGAAGAAGTGGAGAAGCTAGTCGATAAAAACTTTATCGAGGAATCCATATATCCGACCTGTGTGGCTAAGCCAGTCCTGGTTAAGAAGCCGACCGGACTACGGCGACTCTGCATTGACTTTTATGATCTGAATAAGGCCTGCCCAAAAGATAGCTATCCCCTGCCCCACATTGACTACATGGTTGACGTGACGACTGGCCATGAGCTGATGAGTTTTATGGATGCGTACTCCGGGTATAACCAGATCACGATGCATCCTATTGATGAAGAGAACACCTCATTCTACTCGGCCCGCGGCCTTTACTGCTACCGTATGATGCCTTTCGGACTCAAAAACGCCGGCACAACCTATCAACGCATGGTAAAAAAATGTTCTGTAGCTTGACAGGTCATACAATGGAAGTTTACGTAGACGATATGCTTGTAGAATCTTTACATTCGGCCAATCATGTAAATGATCTGAATAAAATATTTGCGATTTTACACGAGTACAATATGATGTTAACCCAAAGAAATATTCGTTCGGGGTAGGCTCGGGAAAATTCCCCGGCTACATGGTAAGCCAAAGAGGAATTGAAGCTAATCCTGATAAAAATCGAGCAGTGATCGAACTTGTCTCCCCGAATTCGATTGAAAAAGTTCAAAGCCTCACAGGCCGACTAGCCGCGCTAAATCGTTTCATCTATCGATCGACAAACAAATGTAAACCATTTTCCGAGGCAATAAAAAAGAACAAGAGTTTCCAATGGACTGGCCAGTGGCAAGAGGCCCTGGAAGCAATCAATGAAGTATTGACCGAATCACCAATCTTGCAGCAGCCAACCCGCAAAGAGCCCCTATAATTAGAATCACTTACATATTTACATTCAAATTCTATTTCCAGATATATAATTTTTCAATATTAAATTACCAAAAAACTATTCCCACCTTTAAAATTCTTTCTGCCATGTATTGGTACTGTTGCCTTTATATTTGCTAGGCATGAACCAAGCTTGGTGCATCGAGAGCCAAGGCAGACACATTGCACGAATATATTACAATAGACAAAGCGTACGAAATAACTATGTGTTTCTATTATAGACCTAATATCTAAATAATTGTCTATTGTTAAATACATTCTACCTAGATAACATATTCAGAATCTCTAGATTAGGGGTGTAAATGATGCGAGTCGAGCTCGAGTATTGGTATACTCGACTCGAACTCGATAATCATTTCTCAGGCTCGAACTCGACTCGAAAACTCGCGAGTAGTTAAGATCCAAGCTCGACTCGACTCGTTAGTATGTCGAGTCGAGCTCGGTCAGTCAGCCTCTCAGTCAGTGTTGACCGAGTTTTGACCGAGTCGATCTCGAGTAGCTTGCGAGTTGTCTCATCTCGTTTACACCCCCACATAGTAGCCTTGGGTGAGGGCCCATAGCCAAATATATTAAAGGAGAGCCTTCCAACCTCCTTTAAAAATCTCATTTGAGTCACAATCATAATTACATGGGCGATGTGGGACAAAGGATTTGGCTTAAATTTATTATCCACTTGTGAGCCAAAATAAACAACACTCAACCGATGTGGGAGAAGCTATTTTTCTTTTAACTTGTGTAAACATGTCAAACACCCTTAATCAATATAGAATAATTTTGATTTTTTTATTATCTAGCAGTAATTTTATTTGACCAATAAATTGTTATTTCTTTTATTTAAAATAGAAATCTAATATGTAGTATTATTTTTTATTTTTTGGCCAATTAATATTTTTTATGTTATATTTTACAAAGTATATTATAAAAACTAATTATATATAAAAAAATTCGAGTATCTCACGAGCTTATCGAGTCGAGTATTGGGTAGCTCGACTCGACTCGTTAGTATGTCGAGTCGAGCTCGAGTTCGAGTCGGCTCTTTCGAGTCAGTGTTGACCGAGTGTTGGCCAAGTCGATCTCGAGTATTTCCATGAGTTATTGTCTGCCTCATTTGCACCCCTACTCTAGATCACTGTACATATGTATGTATCCCCTATTATATACTATTTTCTGTTCTTTAGTTTCCATGATTTCTTATAGGTTCAGGCCTTTTGTAATTACTTTTTGAAATGATGTCATTACCGTAAATGTGTACAGTTTGCTTGAATCCGTTGAGAATCAGCATGTCATAGATGCACTCAATTTTAATGTCACCAACTACCACAATAATATTCTCTTTCTGTTTTGAAAACACCAAAAGATAACACTTGGTGCTTATTTCGTTCATAAAATTATTTACTCCTAGATATCTCGCCCAGCTCAATACTTCTTCGCTCGTCCTACTTCTGACAATTAAAGTAATAGCCGCCGCCCGTAGTCGTTATTTCACTTTCCTCCTCTTCTTTGATTTCGTGCTTCGGGTTCAAGGTTTTCTCCTACTTTATCTTCGACTTCTAATTTTGGCCGTCCGCTTTGGTCTTCTGTGATGTTTGTTCTTTTCTCCTATTATCCCTAATGTTTATTGTTCTCCTGTTAGGTTTCTATCATGTTATCCTTTTTTTGGCTGCCCGCCCTAATGTTCCTGTACCTGGCTGGGACTTTATTTTTACAGGATTTAAGCTATTAAGTTTTTTGGCTTGCAAATACAATCAGGAGACTCTCCGGCCCAAGCATCCATTTCTCCTGATTGTATCGTCGTTACTATTGGATTAATCTTTTGATTGTATCGTCGTTTCTATTGTCAAAAATTTTTATTCATTGAAAAACCCTAGTAAGGTTATCAACATTTGGTGCTTGGGCAGGAGAGTCTACTGCCCATTGTATCTGCTCATTGCAGCGCATTTAAGCCGCTCATTGCAGCGTTCACCACTATCTTTCTAAATTTTCGGATATCCAATAATTCGGATATCTGGTTTTGAATACCCCTAGCTCAGATACATTCCCATGGAAAAACTCGTCTATGCACTTATTATGTCATCCCGTAAACTGAGGCCATACTTCCTTGAACACCAGATTGTCGTCTTAACAAGCTATCCCCTGAAGCAAATCTTACACCGACCCGACTTTCTGGCCGGATGATCAAATGGACTGTCGAGCTCGGGCAGTTTAATATAATTTTTGAATCACGAACGGCCACCAAGGGCCCAGTCCTCGCGGACTTCATTGCAGAATTTACCCCAACAATCACCTGAGAGGACGACCGGCCCGAGATATGGTCGCTCTATGTGGACGGATCATCTACTGCCGACCGAGCAGGCGCGGGAGTAAACCTGGTCAGTCCCAATCAATGGTTATTCTGTTCGGCTATCCGCCTAGGCTTCATGGCCACTAACAACGAGGTCGAATACGAAGCCCTCTTGGCCAGACTAGAACTTGCAACTTTCTTTGGTCTCACACACCTTACCATTTTGAGCGACTCTCAATTAGTAGTCAACCAAATTAAGGGTGAGTGTGAGGCTAAAGAACCCAAACTGAACAAATCCAGTTACAGAATTTCCAAAATATCATACAACATGTTCCTCGGTTGGAGAATGTCCAAGCTGACTCTTTGGCGAGACTGACATCCAGCGCAGGAGCAGAACACATGGAGAAAGCCAGCGTCGGATATCATGCCTTGTCGGCCTTGGAGATGGCAGAAGTCCAAGAAGCCGACCAGACGGAACCTCAAGGATAGATGCACCCCATAATTCAATACCTTCAAAACGGCATATTGTCCGAAGACCGAGTCCAAGCTCGAACAATCCGAACTCAATCCGCTCGATTTACCATCATGGAGGGCACATTATACAAGCGAGGCTACTCGGTCCCACTATTGAGATGCCTGTTCGAGTCCGAGTCAAACTACGCCCTTAGAGAGGTATACGAGGGCATATGCGACAACCACTCAGGACAAGCGCCTTTCCTTTTTCACTCATGTGACCGAGCCTCTTATGCCATAGCTCGGCCATATCATTATTGTCGATTGTGTTCACGAAATTAGTCGTGACCTTCAGAAGTGTAACGTACAATTTTCCTTCCTTTTGTCCTCTCCCGACAATCAAGGAGCCTCTAGTGAGTTTCCACAACCCCTTGCCAAAACCGCTATGATAACCGTCATCATCGAGTAAACCAACGGACATAACATTAAGCCTCATATCCGTAACATATTTTACATTCTATAAAATAAGTTCCATTCCGGTGTCGAATCTCAAATGCACATCTCCCACTCCAACAATCTTGGATAACCCATCGTTACCCATCTTGACTATACCAAAGTCGTCCGGAGTATAAGAGGAATAAAAATCTCTACGTGATGTAACATGACACGTAGCTCCACTATCGACCACCCAACTCGAATCATCTCTAGCAAGGTTAACCATATCATAGTCGCAACATACAAAGAATTCTTCGGTAGTAGTATTAACTTCGGCTTTATCATTACTACCGCTTTCCTACTTTTGTGAATTTTCTCGGCCTTGGCGATTCTCCTTCTTCAATTGTCGGCAAAATTTCTTAGTATGCCCTTTCTTACCACAATGGTAACATTCGATATTGGCATACTTCCCCCGAGAACTACTCCTTTGTGGCCCTCTATTACTCGAACCTCTACTTTGGCCTCTCCCCCGTCTTTCGGTAACAAGAACATCTGACTGTGACGAAGATCCTTGTGCTTTTCTTCGGACCTCCTCATTTAACATGTTCCCTTTAGCTAGTTCCATTGAAATGACTCCATCGGGGGCGGAGTTAGACAACGACGTTCGAAACGTCTCCCAAGAATCCGGCAATGTGCCTAACAACCACAAAGATTGTACCTCCTCTTCGAATTTAATTCCCATTCCGGAAAGTTGATTAATTATGCCATGGAATGTATTTAAATGATCCGATAGAGGAGTCCAGTCTCGAAACTTCAAATTCATCATTTGTTTAATGAGGAATAACTTATTATTCCCCGTCTTCCGAGCATACAATTGCTCGAGCTTGTGCCATAACTCTCGAGCATCCTTCTCTCAACTAATATGGTTCAAAACGTTGTCATCCACCCATTGTCGAATATATCCGCAAACTTGGCGATGCAAAATAGTCCACTCCGCGTCGGACTTTCCTTCCGGTTTATCTTTGCTAAAAACCAGCATATAATAATTCTTCACGTATAGAAGGTCTTCCATCTTCCCCTTCCATACGTGGTAGTTTGAACCGTTCAAGTTAACCATTCTACTCGTGTTGGCTTCCATCTTACAATTGAGATACTTAACAACCACGAAACAACAAATCCCGTGGCTCCGATACCACTTTGTTGGGAAAAATACCGACAAACGTCACGTCACAACGAATAAAGCGGAACCTCGTTTGACAAATTCCCACTCTTCAATCGTAACTTTGTGGTTACCGACGAGTAGAGCAACAATTACAACTCGATAAAATTAATAGAAATGATATTCGAAAGCGATAAATAACGAGACACAATTTTAGCGTGGAAAACCCCTCAAGACGAGAGTAAAAACCACGGGACCGAAGCCGCTTAAATCCACTATCACCAATACACACAAATATACAATCATCCCTAATACAAACTAGGGGTATACACCAATCGTCAAATACTTGGTAATAAATGTTCTTCAAGTATTTGGAATCAACAACAACAACAATATCGAGAAAGGAAACAACCGTAAATAGCTTACACAAAGAGCTAACGAAATACCCATACTTTCGGACTCAAAAACTCGATCTACACCGGTAAAAAGATTTGCCCAATAGCTACCAAGCTCTTGTCAAAAGATCACGACGATCCGACCGATAAATCTCCGGGAAAATGAAGAAATGTATTTCTCTCTTGTTTCTCTCTCTATCTCTATCTCTCTCTTGTTCGTCAAAGTGTGGAAGATGAAGTAGTGGTGAAATCCCGTGTGAAAATTAGCATAAAAAGATCCCCTTTTGCAGGGTTGACCCGTGTGCCGTGGCTCGGGCCAAGTGTGCCGCGGCACACAACACAAAAATGCGCGCAGGATTCGGCAGGGGCCGCGGCCCGGCCGGCAGGGGCCGCGGCCCATAGTACAGTCGTGCCAGGCCTTGAAAAACAGGTACGGGGGCCGCGACTCGGCAGGGATGTGCTGCGGCCCGAGGTGATCGGCAGCGCTCGGCAGGGTGTGCTCGGCAGGGGCCGGCAAGGGTGTGCTCCGCAGGGGCCGCGGCCCAGAGTACAGTCGTGCCAGGATGTGCTGAGTGATTTCGGGTTCGCGTCTCGGTAGCTGTGTGCCGCGGCCCAGCAGTGCTCGTGAGGAAAAAATGTCTTTTCAAGCGTAGTGCCACGGCCCGGAGGGTTTGTACCGTGGCCCAGAGTCCAGTCGACTCCGAAAAAGCATATATTGCGGAAATTACTCCTACATACACTTCATGATTTGAATTGAGCTTAATTTGAGTTGATTGAAAAAAATTCGGTCGCCTATGCTTGTGAACATTAAAAACTCGAAACTTATGTACGGTAAAAGAAGGATGTATTTCATGAATCTTGATATATTGATCTTGAAATAATAATATATGTTGATTATAAATTATTTGGTGAAGAAATAATAAGAATTTGATGAACATAGGAAATTGTTGATTAATTAAGGAAGGCTGAAGTTAAAAGATTAGCAGTTAAATGGAAGATTATGTGAGGAATAAGACTTGAATTGTGGATATATATTTGTTGAATATAATTCAAATTGTTGAGAATTTATAGAATGGTTTAGATATTTTCCTATTTTTCGATAATTTTCCGAAGTCGATGGTTGTTGATTATATAGAGATCATATATGAGAAATGAATATGTTAATAAGCTCGATTATCGATTATAAGCCCTAAGTTAGATGTTGGATAAGATAAGTTAACCTTCTTAGTTGGAAGACATTTGTTAAGTGATGACGTTAAGTTATCGAGGAAGACATAACGAATAAAATAAGTAAGCAATAAGCTAATTATAGAAAGTTACTTCCTTTTAATTCATTTTTTTGTTGCTCTTGCTTATATATCCGTTTCAATGAAGGCACGAGCCGAAACCCGAGAGTCGGGAATAACTGAAGAACGAAGTTAGTAAGTTAACTAGCCGGCGTCGGGTGGGCTTTCTAATTAAGCTATGATGTGAATGCTTACATGTATACGTGTGATGTTTTAAAATGATTAACTTGCCAATGCTTGAGATTTGTATGATCATCTACATGATGGAACACGAATTCGGTCCCGTGACATGCAGGATATGTGTACACCGTTGTGATTGTGAGCCGTCCTTTTTGGTTGTCCGATCACTGTGTTTGAGAAGGAGGCATACTTCTCAACGCACTTTTATGAGATCGTATATAAATTTGTCTGCAGACACTTATGTTTTATGGTTATATGAAAATGTTTGGCACATTTATGTTTTTAATGAAAATCTCTTGTGCTATGTTTGAGGCAAGTTTAATCTATAGCTCTAAGTAGAAACCTTTATGATGTTTTTGGCATGTGTTACTCAGCCCTGCATATTGTTTTCTAAAATGTGCAGGTTTTATTGTTTTGTGGACTCCTCGTCTTCCTTCTTTCGTTTCATGTTGTGGCAGCAGATTTCAATCTCTCTCTATCTCTTACCATTTCTTTCTTTGGAATACGAATCCCCAAAATTAATCCAGAATTTTCTTTTTCCCTAAATAGAGGTCTCCTGTTCCTCTGGTGACGATAGAGATGAACTTATTTCGTGAACTGCATCGTTCAAGAACTGAATTTTGTAGGTCTTTCATCATTTTGCTTTAGCTAAGGAATGAGTTTTTTCTTTTAGATATGAAGTTGCTATTTATCTATTTCTGCTTCTGCATGGATCTGCGGTATCCGAAACTCCCGACGTTAAAGTATCATCGGCAACTCCTCGTGTGAGAAAGTCTAGCAGAGGAGTAGCTAAATCTGATGCCAACTCACCTTCCCCTTGCAAAATTGTTGTCCTTCAGTTGACCCCTCTTTAAAGTCTATTTCCTCAAAGCCTTCATTTGGAAGCTCTCCCAAACTCACCACTTCACCTGAGGTAATTTCTATTAATTTTTACTTGTGGATGAATTTGGTAATAGTTAATGGTCGAGAATTGTAAAATGTTGGAGGTTGGGGGCTTTAAATTTAGTACCTTTATTGAGACTCTTAAATTCACAAGAATAAACTAATGCAAAATTGGGACTTATTTCCATAAAAAAGTTTATCTTTTGGAATTTAATTTATTGAGAAAAAAAAGATTTTTTAATTGAAGCATTATTTGTTTTGAACCTGTATTGTTTGTCGAAAGTGATCTTCAGTTTGTCCTCAAAAAAAGACGACGCAACATGCATTTCAAAACTATCATAGCTTCAGGCTGAAATAAATCAAACTCCTGAAGATCTCAAAAAAGCCAACGAAAAGTTCATTTTGGTTGAGAAAGAAAAAGAAGAGGCTCTTGATCAATTGAAAGAAACACATGTATCGGCTACGGAAGCACGTGAGAAGCTCCGGAGGCATTGGTGGCTCAAAATAGAACATAAGAAAATTCCAAAATCGAACAGTTTCGAGCAGTTGAGGTGGTGCAAGCAGGTATGTGATGCAAAGGACCAAGCATTGGACCATGCTGATGATGCAACAAAAATAGTCGTGGCCCATGCTGAAAAAGTTGAACTTCTTACTGCCAAGTAGGCCGATTTTAAGATCTGCGCTTGTATCTTTTTGGTGCTTTTAGATATGCTTGCTTTGCTTTTTGATTTTATAATAATGATTTCATTGTGAATTCAAATGCTATAAAACTTTTTTGTAGTGTTTTGTTTCATATAACTTGGTTGTATAAGAGTGTTTTGTTTATCCTGAGCTTTTCATCATATCCATTGTATGATCTAATGTCTGGATTTTTTCTGAATGTTTGTTGATGTTTTCATGCGATTCCTTTATTTTTCTTGACCATCATTATTGTTTTTTGAACTTTTCTTGGCGCAGTTTTTTTTAATATAATTTTGCAAGGCAGAGTATCCTTCGATGCTATAGCTTCATCAATAAGGTTAGATACCAACTTCTTTTAATTGATTTCTATGTACCAACAGATACAAAATATGCACGCAGTAATGATGTTTATTTAATGATTTTTGCTTTAGGTCCTCTACTTCCAAGAAGCTGATAAATTCAAATGGAATTTTTTTCTCGGTTATTTTACTTGATTTTGATCCGTATTGTTTTTTGTTTATTTATATTTTATTTTTATGATTGAACTGGGGGTTGGCAGTAGGGTTATTTATGTTGCCAGGGATATTAGTTTCAGACTTTTTAGTACTGAAGATCGGGCGACGACGGTTGACAACTGTGTTCACATTTAACTTTCTTTTAGAAACCGTGTTGAGTCGGCACTGTATTGGAAGTTTGTGGTATTTTCCTTTTCTCCTATCAATTTACTTTTTTCAATTATCAATTTACTTTTCTTTTATTGTCTGTAATGGGGTCTTTATCATTTTGTACCTTCTGCCTTTATGTCTAAGAAGGAAGGATCAAGCGTTTGGCCAAAAGTACATTGCTTGCGAAGGCCATCAGGTAGTTAAAGAAGATAGTTGTATAATGTATCTTCCTATTCCTATCATTGTTATTGTCTTTATTATTATACTGTAATTGGTGCTTTGATTATTCTTTTGTGCTCCTATGCATTGATAAAACAACAGCTAGACAACCTTCTAATAGAATCACGATCCTTATTATTCTTCTCATTTGTTCTGATGATGCCTTTGATTCCGTGTAAATCTTTTCCTTTTAGAAAGATTTAATTACGATATTGAGCTTCCTTGTTTTTAATTAATATTAGTAGTTTCCTAATATATATATATATATATATATATATATTTTTTTGATAATATTATGTATATTATTATATTATACCACTAATGATAAGATTTCGTCGTTTCCAGTTTGCTTCACTTCCTTGCCTCACCTGCTTCGCATACGTGTTGTCTTTTTACTTCTCTCTTATCAGATGCCTTCTACGTTTTGCCCTTCTCACTTTTTCTTTTACTTTCTCTTCCCTTCTAAGTTCCGTCCTTCTCTTACTTTTTCTTGCTTCCGGGTGTTAATCGACAAGTAACTTTTTCTTTTTTCTTCAACTAGATGTTCTCCCGTGCGATGCACGGCATAAAATGTTAAATATTTTATTATATTAACAATATGTGATCGAATTTCAATAATATTATAAAATTATTATAAAATATACATGAGTCAGTATACACATACATATACTATTATTTGATTTAATTTTATTTATAAACTCTTATCATGTGATGTAAAGGCACATAATAGAAAAATCATAAATTAATTAAGCACCGGCATTTATTTTTCATATAGGACAATATGAGACTTATATCCAATTTTATAAATAAGAAATTAAATTATGTTTATTATTATCAACTTTTATTATAGCCGATCCTAAAGCATTTTGGAACTAAGTCTCTGATGATGTTGGTGGTGATGTATTATCAACTTTCATTAAAAGTATACAACCGATATTTTTACTAATATAATTTTATATGATTTGACATTAATGTAATATATTTTACTATTTTATAATAAGAATAAAATAATTCTTAAAAATCAAATAATTGTTAAAAAACTATGAAAATAAACTAAAAATATATCTTTCTTCGATAGTCTTATATTTTTATATTGAAATATTTTAATCATCTAAATATATTATAATTATATTACTTTATATATACTATATGGATGTCAAATTAAAGAGCACGAATTCAATATATTTTTTTCAAAAATAAAATTGATACGTAAAAGTTATAATTGTTTAAACTATTAGGTTAAAAATAAAAGAAATAAATGAGAGGAAGTTTTTAATTGGTAGATAGTATATAATGGAATAATCATCCAACCTCTCTCAAATTAAACGTCCATTTTTTTAAGATTTTTAAAAAGAGGATTAACGTGGAGATGATACATATTTCCTTATATTTTCTTGCGACTCTATTTTAATATTAAGTATAGATGTGTAAAAGTTAGGGCTGGGACCGGTTCGGTTCTTGGTAAAAATTTAAAGAACCGGAACCGGTTTCTAAATACATAAACCGGTTCGGTTTTTGACCACTTTTTTCCAGGAACCGAATTAGGAACCGAAACCAAAAAAACCGGTTTTTCTTCAGGAACCGAATTAGGAACTGGAACCGAATTTAATGTGTAAAAATCGAGTTTTTCGGTTCTTTTAGGAACCGAATTGTGCAAAAAAACTGAATTTTGCAAAAAAAAAAAACGAATTTTGAGTAGAAACTGAATTTAATGTGTAATATTTTGAACAAAGTACATTTAATTTGCTTTATTTAATACCTACATTATGTAAAAATTTATATATAATATCATTTTTATTATTATATATAATATATATAGAACCGGTTCCAAACCGGTTTTTTCTAACCTCATAAAACAGAACCGAACCGAATTATTAAAAAGGAATCAATTAAGAACCGAACCGGTTAATAATAAAAAATCGGAACCGAACCGAATTTTTCGTTCTTATTAAAATTCGGTTCTTCGGGTAAAAATCCCCAAGAAAAGTTCGATATAAAATATATAAACATGACAGGAATCTATATGATCATTGTATATTTGTAATATTTATATTAATATACTAATATAATTACATATGAGTATACATGTGAAAGAACGTCATATATTTTTGATAAATATTTTGATTAAAGTCACACATTTATACTTATAATATACCATGAGATCCACAATGATAGTAATTCATTAGGCATAGGGTGATAAAGTATATTATTGTGACGTACTTAAATAAAAATATAATTAGCTTATTATATTTGTTTATATAATTTTTCTTTTCATAAAAAGAAGAATCAATCAAAAAACTGTTTTAACGAATAATATATCTTTCTACTCGGATGTAAATCTAACATGTCTCTAATTCTTTTCCCAAATATTTTTAAAATAAAATAACTCGGTAATCTAAAATTGTTATAAGAAGATGAAAACTGAAGTAAAAATATTGATCTTATAAAAATATAGATTTACTTCAATGAAATTATTTGGAAATTATCTGATTTTTATATTTTATATACAAATAATCTAAAATCAAGATATAATACAATAGTTATTCAAAAACAACTCATATTCAAAAAGGAATATTTTAATTATATATATGCCGAATGAATGTTAAATTAAAATATCGTAAAAAGATGATTAATTTAAAATATTAATAATAAAAAATAGAGTTGAGACGATAAAACTATTAATTTCTAAACATTGAGAGAAAAATAAAAAGAAAAAAAAATTGATTCCATCAACTCTCATTCAAATGATAGGAGTTAGTATATTTAAAAAAATAATTAATTCGAAAAATCTACATAAAGACATGTGTCTTGTACAACCCTAGTAGATTTGTTTCGCGCCTTCGATGAACTCTTTTAGTTTTTAGGTGGGTGTAATTAGGTGTTCTTGGGTGATAGGCGGTGTTTGTGTTTGTGCTCGTTTTCTGCATTTAATTACATTTTCTGTCGAGTAACTGTAATTTTTTTTGCTGGCCTGATTTTGGTTATTCAAGAAATCAGGATTGCAGATTTTTTTTGCCTTCGCTGTTCAGATTTTGCAGGTAACTTTTTCTTTTTCTTTAATTTGTTTCATGCTTTTGATGATCTTTTTTCTTATTTTTTTCGTGGGTGTAGTTTAAGGGTTCTTCGGTGATATGCGGTGTTTTAGTTTGTGGGGTTTCAAGATTTTTCTTACTCTCATTTAAGTACATTTTCTGTCGAGATAATGTGATCTCTTTGGCTGGCTCGATTTTTGGTTATTCAAGAAATCAAAATTGCAGATTTTTTTTTTTGCCTTTTATGCTCAGATTTTGTTAACAAAATGTAATTTCTTGGAATATAAATTCTCTACCAAGTAAAAAGAAAAGTGAGGATGCTCAGTAACAAATTCTCTGCCACTGAAAAATGAAGGTTTGATTCTGTTTTTAGGTTTATTTCATCATTAATTGATGAATACTTTTTCTTGATTATCTGAAGAATAGGCAAAGGTTATTTTGAGTTCTTCCGATTCATCTATCTGTCCGCCTGATTGTGAACTTCATTTCCTTCAACGGTTTTTAAACCCTCTGTTCTGTTTTTTTCACAGCCCTTTATTTTGATTAGTGTGTGTGTGTGGTGCTGGTGCCTTTTTTTTTTTTTTTTTTTTTTTTTTTTTGCTTTTGATTCTCCTAATGATTTTTCTTAATAGGTGATATTATCAAATTTCATTTTAGTGGGACATTTCTCCGATCAGCTACATCACAACCTCGATTTTTTTTTTTCATTTTCTTATTGAAATCTGGTATTCTTTGTGCGTTGCCTTTTCTTTTTCCTTTTTTTTTGGGGGGGGGGGGGGATCTGCTAAAATTTTGTGTGATCTATGTGGGTAGAGTGTGATATATCCTTGTGTGATTGGAAACTTGCTCGTGCGGAGAACTTCCTCAGCGGCTAGGTTCTCTTCTTTCGCCATTGGTAATTTTCTGAGGTTCTGCTGTAACGGAGAAATATCCCACTGAAATGAAATTTGATAATATGATCTATTAAGAAAAATCATTAGGAGAATCAAACGAAGAAAAAACTTGAAAGATAGAGCTGTGAGGATCTGCATTTTGACTGAGTTCTGCCTTTGCAAGAGAGCTGTTGAGACATATGAGTAATTTACGAAAAAGGACAGGACTTTCCTTGTATTGGATTTTTGGCCGATTAACCCATTTGTTTTAGGAAATAGGTTTTTTACTCCCGGTGTAAATCATTTCAAGAGTTACGAGTAAATATTGTGTGCAGCAATTTTTTGCATGTAGTGCTGGGAGTGTGTATATGTGGTGTATGTATGTGTTTATGTGTTTGTATGTGTGTGTGTTTAGGTGTGTGTATATATGTATGTATGTATGTGTATATATATATATATGTATGTATGTATGTGTATATATATATATATATATATATATATATATATATACATATATAATGTGTGTCTGTGTCTGTTGTGTGTAAGTGTGTGTGCAGGAAATTTGTGTTAACTGGTAGGAGTGTGTATTTGTGGTATATGTGTGTGTTTAAGTGTTTGTAATAGTTGTGTTGCTAGTCGTTGTAGGTGATTAGGTGTTTTTTGTGTCTTGTGATGTTTTGATTTTTTTTTTTGGTTTCTGAGAGCACAATCGTGTCTGCTATGTGCTCGTCTAAATGCTGCTAATTTGTGAGTAATTGACCGATTTTGAATAATTATTTTGCGGCCCCGACTCCAGCAAGGATGAGATGAGTTGCTTGGTGGAATAGCTGTGTCATGGTTCATTTTCTGTGCGACTGTGACTCTAGCAAGAATAGTCGACCGACTGAATATTTTGCTGTATGTTTGTTGATTCAGTTTGTAGTTCGTCATTTCTGATTTGGGCTTGGTCATCTCAAACTAATGGTTTATGACTGAAAAAAATCTTATTGGATTGTCTTTCTCTAGTTCTAGATCAATGGTCTTATTGGATTGTCTTTCTCTAGTTCTAGATCAATGGTATTGTAACTTAATTGTGACATGGTAGTAGTAGTAAAAGGTAAAAAACGAGGGATTTAGTTAGGATTTTATTTTTTAAATGTTAACTCGAGTTATAAACAAATTCCTCAGCTTGGAATTAAATATGTATTTTTCTGGAAATTTTTAAAGTTTTTTGGGGTTGGCCTGAGCTTTCATATGTAGGAGTTCTTCATACTGTGCTATATGGTGTGCGTTTTACTTGGTCTTTGTCTGCATTTTTTTGGAGTCCTCTTATTTGCGTTGTCATATGTACGAGGTTTTTTTACTCTGCCAGCTGTGAGTGATTGTTTTGAGATGCATGTGGTGTGTGTTTTAGTTTAGCTCACCCTTTTCAGAAATGTAATTTCGTAACGTAGAAAACGCGTAGGTACAGGAAAATTCCAATTGAAGATGTACATTTGTAAAATTGAAACAAGTATTGGAAAGTTGTTCTTGTAATTGTTGGTGCGCATATCCGTACACTCGAAATTCTTAAATGATTATTCTTATATGCATATAATATGATTCATCTTTTATACCGTCAAATTTAATTGAGATTTGAGGGTAACAAATAATGTTTGCAAATACATGACCCATTTAAACATAAAACGTGAGAATGTAGCCTTGCTTGTAGGGCAACTGCATGTATTTTTTTTAATTCGCAGTTTTTTGTGTTGGGATTTGATATATGGGTATTCATGTGCTCTCAAACACTCCACTGAACATGCATGTAGATTTTTTGTTATTTGTTTGAATGCTTTCTTTGATGTTTTATAGTTCTGAATGGGCTGCTGTTGTGTTTACCATTCTCCACTTTCTGATGGTATTTTTATTGTTAGCTTAGTGGTTGTCTGCGAGAAACTGTTAGGGACCGAAAACATCGAGATGTCGATAAATTGTTTGAATCTTGATGAAACCTATCTTATATCGAATGCACTGGTGCGGCCTGTCAAACTAGGATTCGAGAATCCTCTCGTGAATAACGAATACCAATGGATAATTGGATTTTGCCTACCGAAAAGAACTCCGTTCGCTTCTTCTGTTCTTGCTCCTATATTTACAAAGTACGATCATTTCCAAAAGTTTATATGAATCAGATCGCTTATAAGTAAGTTATTAATTAGAATCACTTACATATTTACATTCAAATTCTATTTTCAGATATATATAATTTTTCAATATTAGATTACCAAAAAACTATCTCCACCTTTAAAATTCTTTCTGTCATGTATTGGTACTGTCGCCTTTATAGTTGCTAGGCATGAACCAAGCTTGGTGCATCGAGAGCCAAGGCAGACACATTGCACGAATATATTGCAATAGACGAAGCGTACGAAATAACGATCTGTTTCTATTATAGACCTAATATCTAAATAATTGTCTATTGTTAAATACATTCTACCTAGATAACATATACATAATCTCTATATCACTGTACATATGTATGTATCCCATATTATATACTCTTTTCTGTTCTTTAGTTTCCATGATTTCTTACAGGTTCAGGCCTTTCGTTATTACTTTTTGGAATGATGTTACCGAAAATGTGTACAGTTTGCTTGAATCCGTTGAGAATCAGCATGCCGTAGCTGCACTCAATTTAATGTCACCAACTACCACAGTAATATTCTCTTTCTGTTTTGAACACACCAAAAGATAACAGTTAGTGCTTATTTCGTTCATAAAATTATTTACTCCCAGATATCTCGCTCAGCTCAACACTTCTTCGCTCGTCTTACTTCTGACAAAGTAATAGCCGCCGCCCGTACTCGTTATTTCACTTTCCTCCTCTTCTTTGATTTCGTGCTTCGGGTTCAAGGTATTTTCCTACTTATCTTCGATTTCTAATTTTGGCCGTCCGCTTTGGTCTTCTGTGAGGTTTGTTCTTTTCTCCTATTACCCCTAATGTTTATTGTTCTCCTGTTAGGTTTCTGTCATGTTATCCTTTTTTTGGCTGCCCGCCCTAATGTTCCTGTGCCTGGCTGGGACTTTCTTTTTACAGGATTTAGGCTATTAAGTTTTTTGGCTTGCAGCTAAGTCGGTTCATAAACTTATGTTCCTTTTCAAATTGAGCTCAGTGTTGGGTTTTGTTAATATGTTATGTGGTTATTTGCTTCCAAGTTTGAAAGAGGTAAGAAATTTATGTTCAAATGGCCGATTCTTTTTAAAAACCATATTATGTGATGCTGCCAAAAATTAAGCTACAAGAATATTTATGTTCTTCCTAAAATTATGCCTATGATTTTTTTCTTGGGTGTTTCAAAAGATTTTTCTATTTTTTTTGAGTGGTTGACTTTGGAGTCTTGTTTTGTATTGAGGTAGATCTTTATGAGGGTGAATGTTGCTGTTCATTTTGTATTGAGGTGAATCTTTGTGCGCACAATATGTGCAGCAATTGTTTGTGTGCTCTAATGTGTGTTTAGTTTGTTTGTTGTGTGTGTTGTGTGCGGTCTGCGTGCACTGTGTTTGTCGGAGGCTTATTCTGTGCATCCCACAAAATCGTGGTGCCGCAAACTCTAACTAGGGCTTGCATGAATGTGACGCCGACATGAGACTGATCTTTGTGAAAAGCGATGACGGTACGGGAATCTTGTTTGTCGGTTAATGATGGTTTGCCATGTTTCTATATGTTTACGTCGAATGAAAAACTTGGGTAATATATGGCAGTACAGATTTTTATTGCAGCATCAATTTTGGCACTTGTTTTCTCAGAGGGATTGTTCACTTTTTTTTTTGGTACTACTCTTAACCTTTACATGCATCTGTCATCAGGTAATGTTTGTTCTCTCTGTTTACTTTGTTCTTTCTGAATTTTCTAATGAGGTGGTACTTCAAAAAGAGAGAGAACTGAGAAAAGTGTTCCCTCAGGGAAAAAGATCTTGGCTAAAATCTATCTACCTATATATCGATTTGTTCATTTTGATGAGTAGAACACGAATCTATGTTCAGTCTTCCAAACATATGCCGAAATCATCGGAGCGGGGCAAAAACGTCATTTGTTTTTGGCTTGCCCTCAGCCTTTGTCTCCAGCCTTTGTAGTATCGCCCTCAGCTTTATCTCCAGCTTGCTTCGATGCATCCTTTCATTTGTTATCAGGTAATATTTGTCTTCGGGTTGTCGGTACCGGTTCTTCGGCTATCGAAATTTGACAAACTTTTATACCTTTGCTGAACTATCGTTATGAGGAACATGTTTCTAACTTTCATTGAGTTTCGGCCCTGATTTGCGTGCCGTATATGTGCTGGTGTGTGTCTGTGTTTGTATGTGCTGCTGTGTATTTGTTATTCATACATGCTGGTTGAATTTGATGTTTTGTGTTATGTTATTTTGTGATCTTAATTTGCAAAATTTTTGTTTGCCCATGATCTTAATTTGCGACATTTTTGTTTGCCCATATTTTATCTTTTATATTTGTTGCTATTCATATTGATCCTTTTTAGTTCTTTCACGAGTATTTCTGATTCAGATTCCTTGTCTCTTGTTTCACAACAACATACTCAACAACATGTCATGCCCTTCTGATAACAATGTCAAGGGTCGTAACAGCCAAAGTGATAATGTGTTTGGTATGTCTCTCCTGATGAGGTACTGTTCCTGGAACACCAATCAACTCACCCCAAATTTAAACTCTTTATGTACTACCAAAACTAAGGATAAAGTTATATTCATGAAAGGAACTGCAAAAATTGCCTAATCGGTTGAGATTCAACAGCTATTAGGGAACTCTACAAAGAATTTTTTACTGTTGGGCACCACCTCATTTTTAATTGATTGAAATTGAATAATCTTTTGGGGATATCTTTTTCTTTTTGTCCGATATTCTATCTTGGCATCGCCATTATGGCTCTCAGTTCCTTTTGGTATGACTTTGTATTATTGTTTGTCTTCGTTTGGTCGTTTCTTATAGTTTGTCTTTTTATGTCTTCGACGTCTCCGCGATTTTTTTGGTTTGTTGGAACCTGTATAAGATGACGCATAATCTATGTTGCGCTGCTGCAATTGTGCAAGATTAAATTGCTTCATCTTTTGCAGCATCTTCCATCCTAATATTGTTGAAATTAGACAGGCCTTGACACTGAAATATATGAATACAGATAACTACAATGGATGGTAATATCATTGGCTTTCTATATAATCTGTGTTCATGCATTTCTCCTTCTATCGCCTGCTACGTCTTTCGGTTGATAATATCAACCGCTTAAAGTGTACTGGAGTGTTCACTAATGAGCATTAAGTTGCTGCTTTAGTTTGCTGCATGTTTGATGGTTAAAGAACACCACATATCTTGGCCAACAAAATCAATAATGGGCACCCCGTTCATTGCACGGATGGCAATCCTAGTATATATATAAGGAGGTATGTTGGTTTTTAATTGTGGTTTCTCACCTTTACCTCTCACAACCGCCTTTTTCTTCTTAATCGAGTCCGACATTATTTTCTTAAAATTCTCACCGTCCTTTCTTGTCGTGGTTTCTCTTCTCCCTTATTATGTTCTTTCTTCCTTAATTGTAGTTTCTCTCTCCAACATTATTTTCTTAATTCCCACTCTTCTTCTTGAGAATCATGGATACCGTGGAGATAAAGTGTGTTTTAGTGTTTATGTTTGTAGCGTTGTTGAACCTCACAATTTTTTTTGGTATTTGTGACATCGATGATGTGCCTATATTTTCGGTTACACGGTTATGTTTTTAGAGTGTGTAATATATTGTGGGGGCATCAGGAGACTGAAAATTGGGCTAGTTTGAATGTGAAGGACATAGTATTGTTGCGTACAATGGATCGATGATGTGTTTGAGTTTGTTGAGGCTTTCAGGCGATTTTTTGATGTTTGGTTTTAGTTGCTCCCGGATCGAATTGGCATTTTGGTACATAGTATATGACATATTTGTAAATGGCTACCATCAATAGCTCTACTATTGCAAGGAATGGATATGGATTGAGCTGAACTATTGTAAGGAATGTTGGTTATCGAAATCCACTTATGTCTACGACAAAAGCTCCTCCGCCCGTGCCGGCAGCCCCTGCAGCTTCGCCTATTATCATCAACAACGCACCAACCGCTCCTCTTTCGGTAGTTCATGACTTGGTTTAGTATTTATCATGCCGGGCTAAGGAGCCGCATCAGTATCGCGGTTCGAATTTTGGACCACACGACAGGCAGCTCCAGCAAAATCGGGCTAAGAAGCCGGGCAGCAAGCAGGGCCGCGGCTGATTATTATTATTATTAGGTCTTTGAGTAATTAGGATATTATTATTATTATAGGCCCCTGCATGGGTATAAATAAGTAACGTAGGTCATTATTTCTTATTCATTGAAAAATCCTAGTAAGGTTATCGACATTTGGTGCTTGCGCAAGAGTCTCCTGATTATATCATCGTTTCTATTGGATTAATCTTTCAATTCCTCTTTACCTTAGGGCGACTTTCGTTATTGAGCAAAAAAAATCGTACCCATTATCCGAATCGAATTAAAATTTTCGGGTACGGTTCCTCATTTTTTTTTGCGTTACCCAAAAATACCCGAACCGAAATTATATCGGGTATTTTTATCGGTTCTTCAGTTATTTCCAACAGGTGACAATATAGTATATTACTATATATATTTTTAAGAGTACTCGAAAATATGTAGAATATGGTATATACCCAAAAATGTAAAATAACCGAAAACATATAGAATAACCGAAAATATGTAGAATAACCGGGTATTTTTAACATGAATTTTATGTATATCGGTTTTTCGGGTATTTCGGAGTTCGGAAAATCAATAACCGTTATCCGAACTTTAGTTTGAAGTAGGATCCAATAACAAAAAAAACACGATTTTTTTCAATAACCGAACCAAATTGAATCGTTTTTACCTTTTCGGAAGTCCAGCCCTACTTTACTCTATCAATTTGGTGCGGTGAACGTCTGTTAATGCCCAATATACGATCAACTACATGGATGGACCGATTGGCATCGATGGAGAAGAGGAGCGAAGAATTGTCCGTGGAGGTCGGAACCCTACCGCCCAAATTGGACGCGCGCGGACGTGGCCCGATCGAACGGGACACAGAGCAGCAGGACCGGCAATCGGTGCACAACCAGCCGAACAGCAACCGCGGCACGGGCGGGTCACGCGATGATTCGTCAGACCTAATCGAAGCTGGAGCGCCGCCGCAGGGGGACCAGGTCGTGGCGGAGGCAGTCGCGACAGCAGGCCGCGTTTCACTGCCGATGTTCGATGGCTCGAATCCCGAAGGTTGGTTGGCTCGGTAGAATAGTATTTTCGGCTAACCAATACGCTGGAAAACCACCAAGTGGATGTAGCCCTTATCGTTATGGAGGGGGGTCTTGCACTGGTTTCAGTGGACACAATCTCGCTTCCCGCACATGACCTGGGCACAACTGAAACAAGAATTACTAAGATGGTATCGCGGCGGTCTTATGGCCAATATCTTTGAAACCCTTTTGTATACACGCCAGACAGGCACAGTGAGTGAGTACGCGGACCTATTCATTTCGTGATTGGTACGGGTTCCGCAGATTGCAGACCACTACTGCCTTGGGATGTTTCTGCATGGGTTGAAAGACGAAATCCGACTGAGAATTCGTTCGGGAGATGCACAAGACTTGTTTGACATTATACACTTGGCAGGTGAGATTGAACGAGAGCCAGGGGGCGTAAACTATCCAGCGAGAGAGGAAACAAGCCAAAATAATAAATTTACAAATCAACAAGGGGCTTTTAGTGGAGGGCAGTCAGTAACAGGAGTTGGCAGTAAGGGCCGTACCACGGTATAACAGCTCCTCCACCTCCTCAGTCAACCAGTCGGGAGGACGACCACTACGACAGTTGTCACAAAAAGAATATCTCGAAAAGAGGGCTAGGGGTGAGTGTTACCGTTGCAAGGAACGCTATTTTCCGAGGTAGAAATGCGCAGATAAGGCTCTTCAAGTCCTTGTTCTCGATCCCGAGGATGACCCACCGCCAGCATCAGAAATGGGAGAACCGTCGAGTGTTGGGTTGGAAAACGAGTTGACAGAGGACCCCAGGTGCAGGTATTAGAATTGTCGCATGTTACAGCTCGGAGTATTGATTGACCCAGACTATGAAAATGACAGGGAGGATGGAGGGGATCGAGGTATTAGTTATGATTGACAGTGGGGCCGACCACTATTTCCTGTCGCCGGGAGTTGCTCAAAAATGGGGTTTACTCGTGGATCGTTCAAGGCGGTCTGTTGTTCGTCTGGGGGATGGGCGGAAGGGTTAGATTGAAGGTGTGTCGCGGGGTCTCAATAGTGCTGAATGGGACGGAGTTCGTGATTGATTGCTATGCCTTTCCGTTGGAAGGGGTAGACATTATCCTCGGTGTCTCATGGCTAGCGGTCCTAGGGGAAGTAAGGGCAAACTGAAGGGACATGACGATGAGGTTCGTTTACAGCGGGCGGGAGGTGTATCTTTTTGGGGAGCCTTCGTTGGTTCGCCGTGAAATCTCCGCGGCTTGCCTGCGGAAGGAGCGAGATATAGTTGAGGGATGGTAGATTTGGGTGTCGGAGTTGGGAGCATTACGAGGATCAGGGAGAGTGGAGAGTCGGTAGAGTCGGGCACCTTGTTCCAGCAGATGGCGGCCGAGTTTCCATCAGTTATGCAACCGCCGAGCGGGTTGCCTCCCAGTAGGGACGTCGATCACCACATTCCCCTCCAGCCGGGGGATCCACCCGTGTTCGTCCGACCCTACAGCTACAGTCACACGTCCAAGGATGAGATGGAGCGAATGGTGCAAGAAATGTTGGAGTCGAGAATAATACAACCCAACTCCGGTCCATTCTCGAGCCCTGTGCTTCTGGTGCGCAAGAAAGATGACATTTGTCGGTTTTGCGTCGATTATAGGGAATTAAACAAGCGTACAGTGCCAGATAAATACCTCATCCCAGTGATCCAAGAGATGCTATATGAGCTTTGTGGTGCAAGTTGGTTTAGTAAGCTCGACCTCCGTTCCGGCTATCATCAGATACGAATCGCGCCTGAAGATATTCCCAAGATGGCTTTCAGTACTCACTAGGGCCACTACGAGTTCTTGGTTATGCCGTTCGGACTGACGAATGCACCTTCTACGTTTCAGTCAGCCATGAACGATCTATTGCGCCCGTATCTTCGTAATTTCTTCCTGGTTTTCTTTGATGACATCTTGGCATATAGTGTTGACTGGTATTCCCAAGACGCATGTTGATCAGCTCCGAATCGTTCTGGGGTTATTACGGGACCAAGCTTATGTGGTTAACCCGAAAAAGTGTGCATGGGGAAAAGAGGTGGAATATCTCGGGCACGTGGTATCCTATTAAGGGGTACGCATGGACCCGGGAAAGGTGACGACAATCATGCGCTGGCCAGTACTGCGATCAGTCCGAGTGGTTCGAGGATTCTTGGGGTTAACAGGGTCGGTTCATTAGCGGCTACGGGTAGATTGCCCGTCCCCTGGCCCAACTATTGAAGAAAGATGTGGTGAGTAAGTTCACGTGGTCGACTGAGGCCCAAACAACGTTTGAGAACCTCCGGAAGGCGGTGACTACCGCCCAAGTACTAGCTACATCGAATTTTTTGCAGCCTTTTGTGGTTGAGTGTGATGCTTTGGGGCATGGTCTCAAGGCCGTTCTCATGCAGAGAGGGCGACCGATCGCTTATTTCAGTAGAGCGTTATCCCATCGTAGCATCGCTAAATCAGCATATGAAATGGAGTTGATGGCCCTCGTTTTAGCAGTGCAACATTGGAGACCGTACTTGTTAGGGCGGAGATTTGTAGTTCGGACTGATCAGAGGAGTCTGCGATTTTGCTCCAGCAGTCCGTCTCGATCCCAGCACAACATTTTTAGGTGGCGAAACTGTTGGGATACGGATTTGACATAGAATATAAAGTGGGGATCACAAATAAGGCGGCTGATGCACTATCGAGGACTACGGAGGAGGCTGACCTAACGGCAATTTCGATGCCGATGTCGGTGGGATGGAGTGTAGTCGGAAAAGAAATTGAGCAGAATGAGAAATTACGAAGTGTGGTGAAGGCATTGCAAGACAATGATTCATTTCATACTAGATATTCCTTGGTTCAAGGGGTGCTCTACTACCGAGGCAGGAGGTATTATCCGCCGACTCTTCGTTCATTCCTCGGTTGCTTAGCGAGTTCCACACATCCCCGACAGGGGGCCATGCCGGGGCTTTTCGAACATACCGTAGGCTGGCAGCTAACGTCTATTGGCCGGGGATGATGAAACACGTAACTCAGTATGTGTCTGAGTGTTTGGACTGTCAGCGCAATAAGTATGATACACGGAAACCAGCGGGGCTCCTTCAGTCACTTCCAGTTACCACTAGGGTGTGGGAAGATGTCATCATGGTTTTTGTGGAAGGGCTGCCTCGCTCGGGCTCTTTTGATTGTATCCTGGTAGCAGTGGACCGATTGTCAAAATACGGTCATTTTCCGAGTTTGCGGCATCCGTTTACGGCACGGGACGTGGCCGGAGTTTTTGCACGAGAAGTAGTGCGCCTGCATGGTATGCCAAGTTCGATTGTGTCGGACCGCGATTCGATTTTCTTAAGTAGCTTTTGGAGAGAGTTGTTTTGGACTATGGCCACACAACTTCGTATGAGCTCGGCGTATCATCCAGAAACGGACGGTTAGACGGCGTTGTTAAATCGTTGTTTGGAGATGTATTTGCGTTGCTTCTCTGCCGAGCGACCGAAACAGTGGAGTCGTTGGCTCTCGTGGTCCGAGTATCATTATAATACGAGCTTCCATACAGCCGCGGGTATGACTCCACTCGAGGCAGTTTACGGTCGAGCCTCACCGACACTAGAGGGATTTTTACCGTCCGAAATTCGCGTGTGAGCGGTCTCCGATGAGTTAATAGCGCGGGAAGAAGTATTGCGTCGCCTACGCATTCATCTGGAGCAAGCCCAGCAGCGTATGGTGAGGGCCGCTAATCGTCACCGGAGGATATCGAGTTTGAAGTTGGCAGTTGGTATTTTTGAAATTGCGCCCTTACGGATAGAAATTGCTGATTAATAGGGTCAACGCCAAGCTGGCGGCGAAATTCTATGGGCCGTTCGAGGTGGTTGGGTGCGTGGGGGCCGCAACCTACCGTTTGTGCCTACCCCCACATGCTCGTCTCCACCCGGTGTTTCATGTTTTGCAGTTAAAGGCAACGGTGGGAGGTCATACTGTGCAATCGGAATTGCTGGACACCTTGATAATCGATAAACCGGAGTTTGAGCCGGCGTGGATAGGAGTGAAAGATATGGCGAGGGGACGAACGAGTTCGACAAGTGTTGGTACAGTGGAGGTAGACCTGACAATTCGTTCGTGTCGTGTGCTTTCGTGTCGTGTACTTTCGTGTTTCGTGTGCCAAGTCGAAATCCATACACGACACGAAATGAATTCGTGTTATGTCGTGTCGTGTACCACGCAAATTCGTGTCGTTTCGTGTCGTGTTTTCGTGTCAGGTACCTAATATAAAGTAAATATTAAAATATATAAAAATAATAATTTTAATATTTTAATATTGTTTTTATAGGTTTTAGTAGACGAAATGAAAAGAATGGCAACAAAAACACGACTGTTTACACGAAATTTATGAAAGTTCACATTATATTTTCAAATTTTAAAGTTTAGTACAAAAAGAATTCATAAAATGTATATTTTTATAAAATTAAATATGAAATATTGTATATATTTATTTATTTATTTATTTCGTGTACCTCGTGTCGTGTACCCAAAGGGTAAACACAAAACCGACACTAAATCTCAGTCATGTACTTTCATGTTCGTGTATTTTCGTGTCGTGTACTCAAAATGCAAACCCAAATACTAAATTTTCGTGTCGTTTTCGTGTCGTGTGGTAAATTGCCGGGTCTAAGTGGAGGGGAAAAGGCGTGGATGAGACGACATGGATGGATGAGTCGGAAATGTTGGCACAATTCCAAGAATTCAGCCTTGAGGACAAGGCTGTTTGGAAGGAGGATGGAGTTATGGATCGAGTTTATCAGAGGCGAGGAAAGGCAAAAGCGGGCCGGGATAAGGAGACGCATCAGGACCGCGGTCCGAATTTTGGATCGCACGGCAGGTAGCTCCAGCAAAATCGGGGAAAGGAGCCGGGCAGCAATCAAGGCCGCGACAGTGAGGGCCGCTGCTGATTCTTCTTCTTCTTCTTCTTCTTCTTCTTATTATTATTATTAGGTCTTCGAGTAATTAGGATATTATTATTATTATAGGCTCCTGCATGGGTATACATAAGTAACGTAGGTCATTGTTTCTTATTGATTGAAAAACCCTAGTAAGGTTATCGGCATTTGGTGCTTGGGCAGGAGTCTCCTGATTGTATCATCTTTTCTATTGGATTAATATTTCAATTCCTCTTTACTCTATCATATTATGATCGAGACAAGTCATTATCATTATATACTCGAAATTCTATATATCTTGCAATCCATTTAAAACTAATTTATTAAAACATAATAAAATAATACTAGGTCACATGTACGTTTGTTTAAAATTAAATTATCTAGAAAAAATAAACATAATAAATAAATACTAAACCAAGTCATGATCGACCGAGAGGGGCGGTTGGTGCGTTGTTGATGATAATAAGCGAAGCTGTAAGGGCTGTCGGAATGGGCGGAGAAGCTTTTGTCGTGGACATGAGTGGATCTGATAACCAGCATTCCTTACAATAGTTGAGCCCAATCCATAGCCATTCCTTGCAATAGTAGAGCTTAATCCTCATCAATGACCAGTATTGATGGTAGCCATTTTCAAATATGTCATACACTATGTACCAAAATGCCAATCTATCCAAGAGGAACTGAAACGGAACATCAAAGAATCGCCCGAAAGCCTCAACAATACTCAAACACATCATCGATCCGTTGAACGCAGCAATAGTTATGTTGCTCACATTCAAACTAGCTCAAGTTTCAGTCTCAATACATCAGTACATCCTCTAAAAGCATAACCGTGTAACTAAAAATACAGGCACATGATCGATGTCGCAAATACCAAAAAGATTTGTGTGAGGTTTATCAAGGCTACAAACACTAAAACACACTTTATCTCCACGGCATCCATGATTCTCGAGGAGGGTGAGAATTAAGAAAATAATGTTGGAGAGAGAAACTACAATTAAAGAAGAAAGAAGATAGCAAGGGAGAAGAGAAACCACGAGAAGAAAGGGTGGTGAGAATTTTAAGAAAATAATGTCGGACTCGATTAAGAAGTAAAAAGCGGCCATGAGAAGTAAAGGCGCAATTAAGTTATGTGAGAAAACATACACTCCTTATATATACATACTCCCTCTGTCCCGCTCAAAGCTTGGCAGAGGGTGTATTTAGGTAATGATTTAGAGTTTAGGCTTTGAGCAGGACAGAGGGAGAATATATTATTATATATATATATATTAGGAAACTAATAATAATTAAAAAAAGGGAAGGTCAATATCGTAGTAATTAAATCTATGGTAAGTAATTATTAGGCCATATATATATATATATATGCCAGAAAATCTTTTAAAAAAAGGAGAGAGAAAAAATCTAAAACCCTAAATTAGAAGCATCAAATTATAAATAAGAGAAAACGATTACGAAATCATATATATATATATATGTCTTGAAGAAGTCAGTGCCCTCTTTTCTCTTCTCTTTTGATCAATTAGAAATAATTATGAGTGCGAGGATATTGGTAACTTTTGTCATTGCTTTTGTGGTTTGTGGGGGATTCACCATCTTCTCAATGATCATAACGGCATTAGCGCTATGGTGCATTTACTTATGGGTTTGCAACTACCTCCGCGGCGGATTCCGCTCAACAACTGTGCCGCCTTATGTCCATCTCCGAGTCTGTACAAATTTTTGTTCTCGGAGTTTGGCCGTCGTTTAGTATTTTGTTGATAGTGCGATCAATCAAATACAACAAAAAGCTTAATCGAGTAGAAGTGTTGATTGGTGGTGTGTGCGCGATGTGTGCCTGGGCTGCAATAGTCGGTATGGAACTCTACTCTAAAGATGACCTTTTATATTTCTATAAGAATCCGAGGAAATGCATCAAAACATTATTGGGAGAAGAGATGCCGAGACAGAATTAGTCCCACCAAGGAATCAACAAGAACAAAGGATATTGTCAACTTTTGCCATTGGTATCATTGAGAAGATGGTGGATTCCCCAAAAATCGCTGCATTAGTGAGCTGCATTAGTGAACACAAAACCAATGGCAAAAGTTGACAATATTCTTTATTCTTGTTGATTCATTGGTGGGACTAATTCTGTCTCGACGTCTTCTTCTCCCAAGAATGTTTTGATGCATTTCCTCAGATCCTTATAGAAATATAAAAGGTCATCTTTAGAGTAGAGTTCCATAACGACGGTTGCAGCCCAGGCATACATCGCGCACACACCACCAAGCAACACCTCTGCTCGATTAAGCTTTTTGTTGTATTTGATTGATCGCACTATCAACAAAATACTAAACGACGGCCAAGCTCCAAGGACAAAAATTTGTACCGACCCGGAGATGGACGTAAGGCGGCACAACTTATTGAGTCGGAATCCGCCGCGGAGGTAGTTGCAAACCCATAAGTAAATGCACCATAGCGCTAATGCCGTTATGGTCATTGAGAAGATGGTGGATTCCCCAAAAACCGCTGCATTAGTGAACACAAAAACAATGGCAAAAGTTACCAATATCCTCGCATTCATGATTATTTTTAATTGATCAAAGGAGAAGAGAAAAGAGGGCACTAAGTACTAACTTCTTCAATATATATATGTATATATATGATTTCGTAATCGTTTGCTCTTATTTATAATTTGATGATTTTTTAATTTAGGGTTTTAGATTTTTCTCTCCCTTTTTTAAAATATTTTCTGGTATATATGTGTGGCCTAATCTTCCCAGAATTCTTGTTTGATCGATGTATCTAATCTTACTTGTGGTGCATAAGCACTTATGATAGTTAGAAACTCATCCCAAGCCTGGATAAAAGAGGAGGGTTGCGGTAGGTTAGTGGCAGCCAGCGTTAAACTCGTCACATTTTATGGACGTGAATCAAATTTTGAAAATCGTTGGGGCGTCTCCTCAGAAGCGACGCGCTGCATTTCATTGGCCCGGGTGCAGTGAAAAGTATGCGAGGTTGCTAGGTCGTCACCCAGAAGCGGCGCGTCACATTTACATCTGAGGGTGGTGTCAAATGAGCAAGGATGCACTACACTTCATAGGCCCGGGTGTAGTGGAAAATATGTAAGGGTTGCTAGGTCGTCGCCCGGAAGCGGCGCGCGGCCTCGAAGTATGGGTGTAGTGTCAAATGTGCAAGGATCCTTGCAGTGTGGACGGGGACAGACAGAGAAGTTAGTTCATGCGGCTAGTAAGGGTAGTAAGGTGCGATTTGGAACTTGGAACGTTGGCTCTTTGACGGGGAGATCAGCAGAAGTGGGGGAGGTTATGAAAAGGAGGAGGATTCACATAATGTGTCTACAAGAGACTAAGTGAGTTGGCGAAAAGGCAAGAGTGTTAGCTCCTTGGGGTTACAAGCTTTGGTACTTTGGAAAGGATATAAGTAGAAATGGAGTGGGTATCGTCCTTGATAAAGAAATCATTGATGATGTGGTGGAAGTGTCAAGAAAGAGCGATAGAATAATGAGTATTAAGCTTGTGATATGGGATGAGTTTCTAACTATCATAAGTGCTTATGCACCACAAGTAGGATTAATTGAATCGATTAAACAAGAATTCTGGGAATATTTGGAAGAGGTTTAGTAAGGAATGTTTGGACGAAAAGTTTTACTAATTGCAAGGTGATACCCGGTGAGAGTGCTGCAACGCAGCATAGGGTTGTGGTGCTTGACTTTCAAGGTAAGAGGCAGTTAAGAAAGAGAAGACCACAAGTTGACTCTCGAATTAAGTGGTGGAAGCTCCAAGGGGAGAGTCGACATACTTTTGTGGCTAAGATTGCTGATAGTGGTATTTGGTCTGATTGCATGGAAATGGATATAGATTCGAAGTGGAACTTGTTGGAGCATAACATAAAGGAAGTTGCAAAAGAAGTTCGAGGAGAATCTAAAGGAAACAGACCATTAAATAGGGACACATCTTGGTGGAATGATGAAGTTAAGCAAACGATAAAGACCAAACATTAATGTTATAAGGTACTGGGTAAATGCTCGAGCGATGAGAATTATGAGAAGTACAAGAAAGCTCGAACAGAAGCTAAAAAGGCAGTGCGAAATGCCCGATCAAAGGTCAATCAAGAATTATATGCAAGATTAGATACAAAAGAAGGGAAAAAGATATCTATAAACTTGCTCGAATGAGAGAGAAGAAGATGCGAGATATTGGAAAAGTTAAATGTGTGAAAGATACTGACAAAAAAGTTTTGGTTCAAGATAAAGAGATAAAAGAGAGATGGAGGTCATACTTTGATACCCTATTCAATGGCCATCAAGAACAGGATATTGGGAATTTAAACATCCCCTCAAGTATGGTTAATCGAGAGTTTAAGAGGAGAATTCAAAAGGGTGAAGTGACAATGGCATTAAAGAAGATGGGGTCAAAGAAAGCAGAAGGACCAGATGGTATACCTATTGAAGTTTGGAGGTGTTTGGGGGAGAGAGGGATTGAATGGGTAACTATGCTTTTCAATAAGATTTGAGAAGCAATAAGATGCCATCGGCATGGAGGAAAAGTATTCTCGTCCCTTTGTATAAGAATAAAGGTGATGTTCAAAATTGTTCTAATTATCGCGGAATTAAACTAATGAGTCATACCATGAAGTTATGGGAACGAGTGATTGAACAAAGGATCAGGAAATGTGTGAAGATAACAGAAAATCAGTTTGGATTAATGCCTGGAAGATCGACCATAGAAGCAATTTATCTTATCCGACAGTTGATGGAACATTATCGGGATAAAAAGAAAGATCTACATATGGTTTTTATTGATTTAGAGAAGGCATATGATAAAGTACCAAGGGAAGTACTTTGGTGGGCCTTAGCAAAGAAGGGTGTATCGCGTAAATATATTGACATTATAAAGGACATGTATGAGAGAGCTAGTACTAGTGTACGTACTAATATTGGGAGGACAGAAGAATTCCTTATTACGATTGGGGTGCATCAAGTATCTGCTCTTAGTCCTTTTCTCTTTACCATAGTCATGGACGAATTGACAACAGAAATTCAAAATGACGTTCCGTGGTGTATGATGTTCGCAGATGATATTGTGTTTATTGATGGAACGAAGGTTGGAGTGCAACAGAAATTGGAACTTTGGAGTGATACTTTGGAAGCTCGAGGATTTAGGCTGAGCAGAAGTAATACTGAATATATGGAGTGTAGGTTTAGCGAAACAAAGGATAGAGAGGCGGGATGATCACATTTGATGGGAAAGTTGTTCATGGATCCACTTTCTTTCGGTATCTTGGATCTATTATCCAAAAGGATGGAGTGCTAGATGGTGATGAGCCTCACAGAATAAAGCAATGTTTTAAAAGGCGCGAGGTGTTTTGGCAGCACGAGGCGAGGCGTAAGCTTCGAGGCGCATTGAGGCGCAAGCCTCGATTAAAATAAAAATAAAAATCTAAAAAACTCACGAAAATATCATAATAGTGATAAGAATTACTAAAAGAGCAAAAAGTATATATTAAATTACTAAAATATCAGTGGTGACTCATAAATTAGGTCATAAATTTGATTTTGTCAATTGTATTTTATTTTTATCTAATAAACAAAAAATATGAAATAAATTTTTATATAAAATAAATTACATTCTCTCCCAATTTTTATCATTTATTCTTTTTATTACTTTTTCAAAATAAAAACCAAATAAAGCATCACATAATAAAATAATGACAATAAGGTTAATTAAGTCATTAACCACCTTATATTAAAACCCTATTCTTCCTTTTTTCTCACCCCCACACCACAGGGTCCACACTGCACCAAGAGAGACAGCCGCCACCTCGTCTTCTTCTGTCTCAATCTGCAGATCTCGGGTAAGTTTCTTTTTTTTTTTTTTTTGAAAAGACTCATTCCTCTCGGGAAATAGAGGTCCGCCTCATGGGTCGCCTCAAAGAAACACGTCTCAAGGCGCGCCTCAAACCTGCCTCACAGGTGCGAGGCGTAAGCCTCAGCAGTAGGGGGAGAGGCGCTGCCTCAGAAGCGGATTTCCGCCGCCTCGCCTCAAGGAGCGTCTCGAGGCATGCGCCTCGATCGCCTTCTAAAACATTAGAATAAAGGCAGAGTGGTTGAAGTGGAAGAGTGCCATAGGGTTTTTATGTGATCCTGACATGTCTCATAGATTAAAGGGTAAATTTTACCGCACGACAATTAGGCCTGCACTGTTATATGGCACCGAATGTTGGGCTGTAAAACAGTGTCACATTCAAAAGATGAATGTGGCGGAGATGCGTATGCTACGATAGATGTGTGGTCATACAAGAAAGAATCGGCTCAGAAATTAGGTGATTAGAGAGAAGGTAAGAGTTGTGTCTATAGAAGACAAGATGATGGAGAATCGATTACGATGGTTTGGTCATGTGAGAAGAAGATCTGTTGATACCCCAGTGAGGAGGCTAGAAAGTTGGGGAACAAGTAATATTGTGAAAGATATAGGAGACCCAAGAAAACTTGGCTAAAGATGATTGAAAATGATATGCGGTTTCTTGGAATTGGAGAAAGTATGGCGAATGTGGCGGATCACATACAGTTGTAGGTCTTCGAATAAGGTTTCCAACGCTTCGAGAATCGGTCCAATTGGAGAAGTAACAAAGGAGATATGGTCAAAACATTTTGTGGTAAAAGTGAGGTCACGACGACGCAATTAGAGGAGGCCTCCGATCAGCTTCTTTTTCCGGCACATGCCACTATTTTAGCAATATCTCCTTCGTCATTTATCGGATTGGGTCGATTCTTGCAGTGTTGGGAGTCTAATTCAAAGTCCTACGACATGGGACAAGATCGATACGGCAATCTTCAATTTTGTTGACACTTCGGGATGTTTTTTGCCGTTTCTCAATTGCTGCTCCTCCATTATTTTGGCCATATCTCCTTCGAAATTCGTCCGATTGGGTCGAATCTCATCACGGGACACTATAAATAAATATCCGTGCAATCCTGGACAATAAAATTGGATTTTTATTTCGAAAATTTTTTAGGTGATTTTCCCTAGGGGTACCCCTAGGGGAAATGACCGAAAGTTGGGAGTTTTGGATTCATATACATAATCGAGATTTGATCACATACAGTTGTAGGTCTTCGAATAAGGTGTTACCCAAAGTATTATCCGGAGATGATATTGCTCGAATGGTCGAGTAACAAACAAATGCGAGAGCACGTCCGTGGGGAACATAAATAACACAAGATTTGCCGGGGTTATTAGTCCCGGGATTGAGTGCTCTCGCGAGATATTATTAATACAAATACTTGGGAGTACAAATATTAATGTTAGAGTACAATTACAATGAGTGTAAAGACCCTAGTTATCTTAGCTATTGAGCGTGAAGATTGCCGGAAGAACCAGATATGATGCTCTGTGAGTTCTTGTAACAACGATGGTGAGCTGTGACGACTGTGAGAAATCGACGGTCTCCCACAGTGTGTATTAGCTGGATGTCTGAGCTCCTGGGCTTGCGAGTCTCTTCGAATCTGTACTGTAGGGAGTTCTTGCCTCTGCCGACCGTCTTCTGGTTGAGAGGTGCTGAGAGAGAAATCCTGAGATAGATTCAAGAGAGGAAGCTGAGAGTCTGAAAGTGTGTACGTATATGTGTATTTTCCGACTTTCGTGAGTGGATTTCGGAACCTTTCTCCAGTTGCTGGAGGTTCTCTATTTATAGGACTGCGAGTTGCTGGGAGATCGTCTCTGCAGTATTATAGTAAGCGGGCGATCGTCTTTAGCACATGGGTTGGTCTCCTTGAAGTCCGCAGAAGTTGCTGGCTGCCAGAAGTGCGAACCAATGAGAGGCCAACACGCGTCTGAGTCGCTGTCATGGGAGGCCCTACTTAGGACCTTTCGGCGGGTCTGTCGGTAGGTGAGGCCGTCCTTGTCACTGACAGCTGCTGATGGGCTGGAGTCAACGATCCATGTTATGCGGCGCCTTTCGCGGATCTTCACATGGGTGTTTGTTTCGTTATCCAGTCTTCGTAGACTTTGACTGACGATGGCCTTGTTCGTGGCACAGGTTGGTCGTCCTTGGTCGGGCACCAGAGTCGATCGCTGGGTTCCAAAAGGCGATCGGCTTGGGAGTCGATCGCTAGATACTCGAAGGTGGGTTGTTACCTTCGTTTTGACAAGTTCGCCGTAGCTCCTTTGGTCGTGAACTCGGTCGCTCGGCCCTTATACCGATCGCCGTCGAGGTGTATAAATTGCCGCACAACAATTGCCCCCAGCTCGCTCCGATGTTGGAAACGTGGGGTGAGGTGGTTCTTCTTGCGATCGCTTAACTTTGACGAGTGACTCAGCCTTTTACGGAACTGGCGATCGTCTTTGAGCGGATTGATTTTGAATATGGACGACCAGGTCGGTCGCTGAAATGAGCGGGAAATGACAACGGTCGCGGAAAGATCTTCGGGGCACGTGTCGGGTTCCTGTTGGGGGAGGCCGACGGTTAGTTATGACTCCTCGTCTGGCGTGTCCTTGAAACGACGCGTACGCGGGTTTCAAGGGAGCATTAATTGTGACGGTTGCACTTCGGCCCCCGAGATTCTCCTTATTTGCACGGAAGTCCATGCCTTCTCCTGTAAAAGGGGGCTGGGCTGCAGTGTTAAGAACCTTATGCGATTTCATCGGAGAAGAAGAATATTTGCCGAAGAATTTTCTGAAGTTTTGACTGCCGATCGTCGATCGACTCAACCCTCGGTACAAAAAGATGTTGTTTACATAAGTACAAATACTTTTGTCTATATAACTTATTTATACATACAGATATAAAAAAGAAGCACAAAGTGTAAAAGGTAAAAGAATAATGCCACATAAATTTTATAAATTACTAATTTGTTGAAATAAATATCAAGGTCTAACTATGCTCTAATTTATATAAAGTTTTAAAATGGAGAAATTAATAGCATAAAAAATAGTAGAAGTTTATTTTTAGAAGAAATCACATAGTTAAAAACTTTTTCATTAATGATTTTCTTAGCAATTTTAGGAGGAATTTTTTTACACGGAAATGAGAGGTGAGGGAAAATTTTATATGTTGGGTCCCGTACCGTTCCCATCCACGTCCTCAAAATTCAATCGAAACACAAAAACCCTTTCTCCCTCCCTTTCCGCTACCCCCCTTTTCCTCCTATTCCCTCATCCAAGCAGTGCCTAAGAACTGATTCTCTCCATAAAAAATCGACAAGAAGAGATTACGCATCAATCGGCAAGTCTACGAAATTATCGGTTTTTTGTTTCAAGATTAATCGTTTTCTGAGTTATTGCATTTTAGATCTATGTGAATATGTGATCCCCAATTGAAGGATTGAATGGAAAATATGGTCATATATGCGAAGATGATTTATTTAGTGATTTGCAGATAGTTTTTCCTCTGGTATTGCTACCGAGAACTGATCCAGTTAGAATGAATTCACTGCCTAGTGCATGTTGTTGCCATGCCCCTCTAAGTAAATCTAGTGTCCAAGCTTTGATGATGGATTTCTGCCCTATATATTCTTTTGTCGAAATTCACTGTCAAGTATTTTAGTTTGAGGGTGTTTAATCTCCAATCTTTTTGTGGTATGATATTTGCCATCTTGCACTATTTCATTGGTAGCTGAAAACAAGTTGTAGTGCTTCTGTATTAAGTGGTAGTTGCGAAATTCATGTTGGGAAGCTTTCACTACATGGTTCTTCTAGGATTAAGTTGGGATCATGGTTACTGCTTTATTTGTTCTTGGTAGAAAGCTTGTGGAGTATCTTAAGATTCAAGTTCGTCCTGTAGTTAATTCATGCAAAGAGTTTCCACAAGAGTTTCTTCACATGGCTAACTGCATAGTTTTTGAGTTATAATGTAAAATTCTTCTCACGGCTAAAAAACACTGGAACTAATTGTTCTTTTTGTCAGTTCTTATTTCAAGCATGTAAATGGTTTGTTTGCCTTCCAAGATGGAACTTGTAGAGTTCCTAATTGCCTCCATTTCTAGTTCAGATATTACTATAAATTTGCCGCTGTCATATTTTCTGAATGTTTTGTGAATAGAGAACTGCTAGATTAACGTCTTCTTGTGGAGTTGCTAAGTTGCTGAAGTAATTAATCATGTGAAGCTAGTGTCCGAGCCTTGTTAATGGCTTTCTGCCCTATATATATATATATCGAAATTCACTGCCAAGTATTTTAGTCTGAGGGTGTTTATTTCTGTTGTACTTTCATGTATATGTTGCTTTCCTCGTACATTCTTGGCTATCTGTAATCTGATCTTTTGACAAAGCGCTTACACTAGAAAAATCACAGCACTAAATTGTACAATGTAGAATATACTTCGTGCATTTACTCAACCAAAACAGAATGATACATATCAATATTGGCCATTTGATTTATCCGCTGAATTAGGACATCTGGAGCCTGACATTAAATACAAACTTGGAAACCAAGCCTTCGAAAAACCACAGGAAATTTATGTTAAGGGGAGATCTGAGATACAATTAATGACATGATTACTTCTCCTATAATTTTTACAAGGTCTAAGCCCTTTTTGTCCACAATCAAGGGCCAGCCTGGCAACCTCTTAGTTGTTTAATAGATTGCTGTCCTTTTAAGATTTGAGAGACTTCGATCATGGTTACTTCTCTTATAATCTTGAGTATTTTAAGATGGATAACTGCAATCCAATTTGATGTCTCAATGAAATGATGATTAATCGTGGCTGTATTATCTTCCAAGAAGCTTACTGATTCTTGCACAGATTATATAAGTGTTCTTTGTCCAGAACTTAGATAAATCAGTCATGGTCCACAAAAGTTGTTCTTCCTCAACATAAATCATGTCTACAAACACATGAGATCTCAAAGATTTTACCACAAAAATTGGCAGTTCCATGTCTACAGATTTTAATAACTTAATCAAACAGAAAAAGAGAAGGTTACAGTTGATATTAGTGATTCTTATATTTATTTGAAGTTTGATATGGTTGCATATGGAATTATGAAGTTTAATTTCAGAGCTTAAATGTTCACTTGGCCATCGCGCTGCATTTTCATAGCTAATCACCCTGGAACCACTTGCTCCATTTTTTACTTGAAATGATGGGGTATATGACAATTTTAGGTGTTGTTAGCAGCTCAGAGGATGATTTAGTTTCCACTTTTTTCCCTTTATTTGAATATCTACTACTTGTTTTAAATTCTGTTCTATCTGATATCCCAATTAATCATTTTCCTAATAATTGATTTGAAGGTAGCCTATTGTAGTTTAATAGGAGGGGAGCGGAGGGGAAAGGTGCAAATACATCCTTTAAATTATAATCCTAATACATCCCTCAGATTATACAATCCTTTAAGTTTATGCATGCAGGTTATATGTGTATATATGGTTTTTCTGAGAACTTGACGTTTATATCTTCTCAATATGATTTAGTTTGTTGTTATGTTCAGTACTTCTCAGTCTCCATCTATTCGTAGAATTAAAAGTGCCTTTTTAGGAATTAAAAACTCGTGTACCTGTTTTGTAAACTATATCTTTTCAACCTGGTTTTTTGTAGCATGGAAGATAGGTCTTGGATTTTAATCGAAAATAAGGTTAACAATCAGCACTTTGAGAAGTGTCTAGATGAATTTCTTGCATTTGCCTACAAAGAGGAGTCTGGGGGTAAAATATGCTGTCCATGTAAGCGACGCAAAAATTTAGAACAACGTAAGAAAGAAACAGTCGTGAACATGTCAAAATGAAGGGGTTTTTGACCAGCTACACTGATTGGATTTAATGGTCAAGTTCCATGGGAACAGAATTCAGATGATGAGGTGTTTGGGCATGATGAACATGATGATGACGTACATGGATTGTTATATGAAACACTAGGGACTAGAAGCTCTAGAGATATAAATACAGAGATTGAAAGTGATGAAACACTTTGTGAGTTTTGGAATTGGTTTTTGGGAAAGGATAAATTAAGAGTTCTACATTTTGCAAACAGTGTTAGACTATATAGCCAGTTTTAGTTTGTTCAATGGAATTGTTTTTGACTCTGAATATTGGTGGTGGATCAGAATGCACGTTTATGAGTTCACTTTTGCTTTATGGAGGTTTTATAGTTATTATTGCTTTCTCGAAATGTTCATCGAATCAGAAGATTTTGGAGGTGTTTAGATTATTATGCTAGTTTTAGGTTGATACATATATTACTTGATGGTTTACTAACCTTTCATCACTTTATTGACTAGGATATTTGGCATTCAGTTTAAGCCCCTAAGTACAAGACTTCTCATGGAAGTGATTCGAGAATTACATGATTTGTAAGTGGTAAATGGCATTAAGAAATATGTTCAACTGCAGGTTATTTTTATAAATTACTTAATATATATATATATACATATATATATATATATACTTGTAATGACAGGGGTAAGGAGTATGGAGTAGAAATGATGGTGCATTTTAACTCCGGACTTGACGTGATAATTCCTTTGAGGTACATATGTGTAAAATATCTGATATAGTTACTGTTATACAGTCCTTTTGTTGAGAATTAGAATTATTATGACTGCTGCCCTTTTGTACAAATCTTTAATTTAAGGTGCTTTTCTTATGTAGTCTAGTTTGACAAACTGATAGGTCTATTGTGAGAAAGGTTGACAGGAGACTCAGATCTTAGGAATTAAGATCACAAGTGATTCATTCAAACATTTAGGCATAAAGCCAGACCCAAGAACTGTTAGGCTTGATTGTGTTTCATCTGTCTGCTTCCTGGGCAATCTTCTTTGGTTCTGATCTCTCTTGCCACTCATAATTTTTGTTTGCGCATTAGTATTCACCTCAACAAGTGGCTTCCTTCCAATAGCTGCAGGAGTCTGTTTAACTTCCTGTGTGATAACTCTCATGGTCTCCTTGGCTGCATTCGGTTGATCCACTGCCATCTCCATCTTCAAGATGGACTGGCTGGGGTTGGGTTTCATCTGTAAGCCTTTGACGGCTTATATCATCACCTTGACTGTTTCCTTCAGCTTCTAGTTGGTAAGGGAATTTAGCTCACCTTCTGACTTAGAATTTTCTCCTCCACATGTCTGATATCCTTTCTTGTGCTTTGGGACTTCCTTGGTGACATTCTCAACCCTTGAGCCCTCATCCAAACCCCATACTGCTTTTTTGTTACTTCATGACCTGAACATGAACTGTGCAAGTCCTCTCACCATGTCCGACTTTACCACAATTGTTATAGAAGGGAGCAATTTCATACCAAAAGTTAACCCAATTTTTCCTCCCTTTAATGGACAAAGTCGTACCTCTAAGTAAAGGTTGGGTTATGTTAACATCACACAAGACCTTTAAGTTTTTACCTTCTTTACTTCCTCCTTGTGCCAGAATAACTTCATTCACCCCCTTGAATACGCTTCCCTTCTTTCTTCCAATTTCCTTAGTTATGCAACACAAATGCTGTTTCCAGATTTGTACCCATAAAGGGGTAACATAAAAAGGATTTAGATTTCTTTCAATTCCTTCTTAGCATTTTTTAGGTGAAGAATCTGGTTATCTACCATGTAGGGATTACCTGTCATGACCTTGGAACAAGTTAGGACCTATCTCAATGGTTTCCATTTTTCTAGAGAAATTCCACAATTGATTTTCCACATTTTTGTCCCCAGTAAAATTTGCAGATCTATTCCTTATCACCTTTCTTATCAAGCTTTTTGAGAGTCTGCAAGGTTACCTTCCCTATCCAAGTCATAAATAAGAACTTCACTCACCTCCTAATCAGAAAGAGTGAATTCTCCTTAGAGGACATCAACTAAATTGGTAGTGATACTTACGAGGAGGTATTTAATCCAGCCAAGATACCAGTTGACTCTCTTTATCAGGCCTGCAAGGAAATAGAAGGGAACAGGAGCGAAAGGAAGTGTTAAAAAGGTTTAGAAAAGGAGGGGGAAGGAGAGAGAATGAATGGACCTAAGTTTCTAACTTTAACAGGGCAGATCTGAATACATAATGAGCATAACGAGAGTAAATGCAATAAAGAAGATCTTCGGTGGAAATTAGTGGGAATACATACGAGTCCATGCAGATCTACTAGGAAGGAACAATGTGGTTTTGAAATTCATAGGGCTACAGATATTCATTACGATTTAGCTTAAAGTAATAAAGCAAAGACCAGAACACTAGCAACTAAAAGTAGATAAAACAGACAGGTAGACACAGTATCTACCAAAAAAAAAACTCATTTCTGGGATAGGGGGAATAGATCTACACAGATAAAGAACAACAACATCTGAGCCTTAGTCCCAAAATGATTTGGGGTCGGCTAACATGAATCAAACTTTGAAACCGTCAATGATCGTTACATAAATAACATAAAAGGAAAAAAAAAGAGGGAAAAAAGGTAGAGAAAAAAGCAAATCAACTAAAAAAAAATGAAATATCCTGAAAAATAAATTAAAAGATAACATGAAATAAAAGAAAATAGAAATAAAAATACAGATAAAAAAAGGAATCAGATTCCATCCACCATCTGTATTCTTTCCTCCACATTTGCCTCTCCATCGCCATACTTTCTCCAATTCCAAGAATTCGTATATCATTTTCAATCATCTTTATCCAAGTTTTCTTGGGTCTTCCTCTACCTTTCACAATACTACTTGTTCCCCAACTTTCTAGCCTCCTCACTGGGGCATCAACAGGTCTTCTTCTCACATGGTCAAACCATCGTAGTCGATTCTCCATCATCTTGTCTTCTATAGACGCAATTCTTACCTTCTCTCTAATCACCCCATGAACAACTTTCCCATCAAATGTGATCATCCCCGCCTCTCTATCACTGTTTTCGCTAAACCTACACTCCATATATTCAGTCTTACTTCTGCTCAGCCTAAAGCCTCGAGCTTCCAAAGTATCCCTCCAAAGTTTCAATTTCTGTTGCACTCCAACCTTCGTTTCATCAATCAACACAATATCATCTACGAACATCATACAACACGGAACATCATTTTGAATTTCTCTTGTCAATTCGTCCATGACCATGGCAAAGAGAAAAGGACTAAGAGCAGATCCTTGATGCACCCGAATCGTAATAGGAAAATCTTCTGTCCTCCCAATATTAGTACGTACGCTTGTACTAGCTCCCTCATACATGTTCTTTATAATGTCAATATATTTCCGCGATACGCTAGGGCCCACCACCCTTGGTACTTTATCATATGCCTTCTCTAAATCAATAAAAATCATATGATCCTTCTTTTTATCTCGATAATATTCCATCAACTTCCGGATAAGATAAATTGCTTCCATGGTCGATCTTCCAGTCATAAATCCAAACTGATTTTCTGTTATCTTCACACATTTAATGATCCTTTGTTCAATCACTCATTCCCACAACTTCATGGTATGACTCATTAGTTTAATTCCGCGATAATTAAAACAATCTTGAACATCACCTTTGTTCTTATACAAAGGGACGAGAATACTTTTCCTCCATGCTGATGGCATCTTATTGCTTCTCCAAATCTTATTGAAAAGCATAGTTACCCATTCGATCCCTCTCTCCCCCAAACACCTCCAAACTTCAATAGGTATACCATCTGGTCCTTCTGCTTTCTTTGACCCCATTTTTCTCAATGTCATTGTCACTTCACCCTTTTGGATGCACCTCTTAAACTCTCGGTTAACCATACTTGAAGGGATGTTTAAATTCACAATATCTTGTTCTTGATGGTCATTAAATTCCTAATATCTTGTTTAACCATACTCGACTCTCCCCTTGGAGCTTCCACCACTTAATTCGAGGGTCAACTTGTGGTCTTCTCTTTCTTAAGTGCCTCTTACCTTGAAAGTCAAGCACCACCACCCTATAATGCGTTGCAGCACTCTCACCGGGTATCACCTTGCAATTAGTAAAACTTTTCCTCCAAACATTCCTTACTAAAAAGAAATCAATCTGACTTGCATTACCTCCGTTTCTATATGTCACCAAATGAGAGTCCCTTTTCTCGAACTAAGCGTTCATAATACCCAAGTCATAAGCTAATGCGAAATCCAATATACCATTTCCTGCTTCATTCCTATCCCCAAAATTAAATCCACCATGAACGCTATCAAAGCCATCTCTGCTAACACCGACATACCCATTGAGGTCACCACCAATGATCAATTTCTCACCCATAGGAATTCGACAACCTCTTCCAAATCTTCCCAGAATTCTTGTTTGATCGATGGATTCAATCCTACTTGTGGTGCATAAGCATTTATGATAGTTAGAAACTCATCTCATATCACAAGCTTAATACTCATTATTCTATCGCTCTTTCTTGGCACTTCCACCACATCATCAATGATTTCTTTATCAATGACGATACCCACTCTATTTCTACTCCTATCATTTCCAGAGTACCAAATTTTGTAACCCCAAGGAGCTACCACTCTTGACTTTTCACCAACCCACTTAGTCTCTTGTAGACACATTATGTGAACCCTCCTCCTTTTCATAACCTCCCCCACTTCTACTGATCGCTCCGTCAAAGAGCCAACGTTCCAAGTTCCAAACCGCACCTTACTACCCTTACTAGCCGCATGAACTAACTTCTGTGTATGTCCCCGTCCACGCTGCAAGGATCCTTGCACATTTGACACCACACCCATACTTCGAGGTGGCGCACCGCTTCCGGGCGACGACCTAGCAATCCTTGTGTATTTTCCACTACTCCCGGGCCTATGAAGTGTAGCGCATCCTTTCTCATTTGACACCACCCTCAGATGTAAAGGTGGCGCGCCGCTTCTGGGCGACGACCTAGCAATCCTCGCGTACTTTTCATTGCACCTGGGCCTATGAAATGCAGCGCGTCGCTTCTGAGGAGACGCCCCAACGATTTTCAAAGTTTGATTCATGTCCATAAAGGCTTCTTATTCTTTTCAAATTTTCCATTGTTTCCAATGGAGCTAAAGACTCTTTATTCTTTGGTTCTGGATTATAATGGAATAAAACAAAATGACTCACTAAACTGGTTGCACTTCTTTTTCTCGATGCAATTTTCATTTTGGATCATATGGAAACAGCCTCTCTGTGTTAAGATAGGAGTAAGACTGCGTACATTCGATCCCCCCCTTACCCCGCTTTTTGCGGGAACCGTTGAGGCATTGGGGTAATGTTGTTGATTCATGTCCATAAAATGTGACAAGTTTTACGCTGGCTGTCACTAACCTACTGCAACCCTCCTCTTTTATTCGGGCTTGGGACCGGCAATGAATGTCAATAAAACACCCACAGGCAGAGTTACATAGATAAAGAACAAAACTGAAAAAATCAGTATTACGCACTAATCCCTTAAGAACTCTGTCTCATATCATAAATAAATACGGAATAAGAAAAAATAGTTGGCAAGGAAAAAAGAACTTTTCAAGTAAAAGTTTGCACTAATAAGAGGAAGCCAATTTAAATTTCAATATATTTTCACTTATTGATTATTGACCAAGCCTTTATTAATTAGACATTTAATGATGCAGGGTGTTAGAATATTCCAGATGACCAAATTGAAAATATGTCTACTAAGCTTAAGCTTCGTTTGACACAAGGCAGAAAGTTCGTGTCCATTGAGCCAACAGATGGGATTAAGAATGCTGAAAATTTTACTGTAAGCTTTTCTTTTTCTTTTTTCTTACCATCCATTTGTGTTGTATTTTTTTTAAGTGAATGTCTATAATGTTAGAAGTTCTTCTTAAGTGAATGTCTTTTTTCTTTTTCCGTAAGTTTCTTTTTCTTTATAATGTTAGTTGATATGTGACCAAGAAAATTAGATAATTTTTGTTAGTAATGATTGTTTTTACTTCGCCATTGGATTCTGTTTAGGATGGTGAGCGAGAGGGGAAATTAAGGGATATCATAAATGGCGTCATTCGATTTATTTCTGGTCTTAACGAAGCTATTCAGCAGATTACTGTGAGTAATGTTTGGGTTTTTTCTTTGTTCTTTCCTTTTGTATCGCACTTAGATAATCAATTTATTGTTTTTGTAATTTGATAGGATGATTCAAATTCTGAAGGGAATGTCTCCAAATATAAGAATGTGTATGAAGAAGAGATAAAATTAGGTACACTGAGATTTATGCTTTCAATATTTAGAGCACAACTTGTGCACTACAATATTTAGAAAGTTCAAACCATTTATTTGTGATTTTTTTTGCTACTGTTAAGCAAGTTTCATATTTTTTTTGATTAATTTAGGTTCTGGTGGTTACAGTAGCGTATATAGATGCATTAACAAAGTAGATGGGTTGGTGTATGCTGTGAAGTTCGTGACATTTGCTGGATGTGGGGAAAATCAGTTGAGGTAGAAATATTTATTATAGTAACAAAATTATTTTGAGTATTTATTCTAATTATTATTTAATATGGAGTGGTGAATTTAAAATTATGATTTTCAGGGAGCTGAGGGCGATGTCAATAGCTCAGTATCCAAATGTTGTTCGATGTTATGATGCAAGTTTCAATTCGTACTTATTCTATTTTCTTTTTTAAATTGTACTTGTGCATGTTTTATATAGGTAAGATGTTTTCTTTTTATATTTTAAATTAACTCATTTTCTATCAGGCATGGTTTGAGGATGAGGCGCCTCATACTCTCACAAGTTGCTCAGAGACCTCTCTGACTACCTCAAGTTCCAAATCTGGTACTCCCAAAAAAGCACTTTGCATTGCAATGGAGTGTTGCGACAGGTATTTTCCTAATCTTATCTCCCCCCTATAAAACTGGACTTACTTATAATGGAAGGGGTTACTTGTAACAAAAGGGGTATAATCGGTTTATTTTTTCCCCTTGTTTGTGGCTAGCGTCTCGATTTTTAAAAAGGGTATTTTTCCCAATGTCCTATAATTATTTAGCAATGTAAAGATCAGAACCAGCCCAGATGCTCTCTAGCAGAAGACTTACTGAATTCATCAGATCCCAACCCCAAATTCACAAAAATAAAAAAATGCAGATTTTCATATATAAAATATCCGACAACGAAAATACCCGTTTTAAAAATCGAGATGCTAGCCACAAACAAGGGGAAAAAGTAAGCCGATTATACCCCTTTTGTTACAAGTAACCCCTTCCATTATAAGTAAGTCCAGTTTTATAGGGGGGGATAAGATTAGGAAAATACCTGTCGCAACACTCCATTGCAATGCAAAGTGCTTTTTTGGGAGTACCAGATTTGGAACTTGAGGTAGTCAGAGAGGTCTCTGAGCAACTTGTGAGAGTATGAGGCGCCTCATCCTCAAACCATGCCTGATAGAAAATGAGTTAATTTAAAATATAAAAAGAAAACATCTTACCTATATAAAAATAGAATAAGTACGAATTGAAACTTGCATCATAACATCGAACAACATTTGAATCTTGAGCTATTGACATCACCCTCAGCTCCCTGAAAATCATAATTTTAAATTCACCACTCCATATTAAATAATAATTAGAATAAATACTCAAAATAATTTTGTTACTATAATAAATATTTCTACCTCAACTGATTTTCCCCACATCGAGCAAATGTCACGAATTTCACAGCATACACCAACACATCTACCTTGTTAATGCATCTATATACGCTACTGTAACCACCAGAACCTAAATTAATCAAAAAAAAATATGAAACTTGCTTAACAGTAGCAAAAAAAAATCACAAATAAATGGTTTGAACTTTCTAAATATTGTAGTGCACAAGTTGTGCTCTAAATATTGGAAGCATAAATCTCGGTGTACCTAATTTTATCTCTTCTTCATACACATTCTTATATTTGGAGACATTCCCTTCAGAATTTGACTCATCCTATCAAATTACAAAAACAATAAATTGATTATCTAAGTGCGATACAAAAGGAAAGAACAAAGAAAAAACCCAAATATTACTCACAATAGTCTGCTGAATAGCTTCGTTAAGACCAGAAATAAACCGAATGACGCCATTTATGATATTCCTTAATTTCCCTTCTCGCTCACCATCCTAAACAGAATCCAATGGCGAAGTAAAAACAATAATTACTAACAAAAATTATCTAATTTTCTTGGTCACTTATCAACTAACATTATAAAGAAAAAGAAACTCACAGAAAAAGAAAAAAGAAACACTTAAGAACTTCTAACATTATAGGCATTCACTTAAAAAAAATACAACACAAATGGATGGTAAGAAAAAAGAAAAAGAAAAGCTTACAGTAAAATTTTCAGCATTCTTAATCCCATATGTTGGCTCAATGGACACGAACTTTCTGCCTTGTTTCAATTTGGTCATCTGGAATATTCAGCACCCTGCATCATTAAATGTCTAATTAATAAAGGCTTGGTCAATAATCAATAAGTGAAAATATATTGAAATTTAAATTGGCTTCCTCTTATTAGTGCAAACTTTTACTTGAAAAGTTCTTTTTTCCTTGCCAACTATTTTTTCTTATTCCGTATTTACATTTATGATATGAGACAGAGTTCTTAAGGGATTAGTGCGTAATACTGATTTTTTCAGTTTTGTTCTTTATCTATGTAACTCTGCCTGTGGGTGTCTTTTTGACATTCATTGTCGGTCCCAAGCCCGGATAAAAGAGGAGGGTTGCAGTAGGTTAGTGGCAGCCAGCGTAAAACTTGTCACATTTTATGGACATGAATCAACAACATTACCCCAATGCCTCAACGGTTCCCGTAAAAAGCGGGGTAAGCGGGATCGAATGTACGCAGCCTTACCCTATCTTAACACAGAGAGGCTGTTTCCAGATGATCCAAAATGAAAATTGCATCGAGGATTGCATGGAATGTCTAGTACTTCATGAGAAAAAGAAGTGCAGCCGGTTTAGTGAGTTATTTTGTTTTATTCCATTATAATCCAGAACCAAAGAATAAGGAGTCTTTGGCTCCATTGGAAATAATGGAAAATTTGAAAAGAATAAGGATCATTTATGGACATGAATCAAGCTTTGAAAATCGTTGGGGCGTCTCCTCAGAAGCGACGCGCTGCATTTCACAGGCCCAGGTGCAATGAAAAGTACGCGAGGGTTGCTAGGTCGTCGCCCAGAAGCGGCGCGCCACCTTTACATCTGTGGGTGGTGTCAAATGAGAAATGATGCGCTACACTTCATAGGCCCGGGCGTAGTGGAAAATACGCAAGGATTGATAGGTTGTCGCCTGGAAGCGGTGCGTCACCTCGAAGTATGGGTGTGGTGTCAAATGTGCATGGATCCTTGCAGCGTGAACGGGGACAGACACAGAAGTTAGTTCATACGGCTAGTAAGGGTAGTAATGTGCGGTTTGGAACTTGGAACGTTGGCTCTTTGACGGGGCGATCAGTAGAAGTGGGGGAGGTTATGAAAATGAGGAGGATTCACATAATGTGTCTACAAGAGACTAAGTGGGTTGGCGAAAAGGCAAGAGTGTTAGCTCATTGGGGTTACAAGATTTGGTACTCTGGAAACGATAGAAGTAGAAATAGAGTGGGTATCGTCATTGATAAAGAAATCATTGATGATGTGGTGGAAGTGCCAAGAAAGAGCGATAGAATAATGAGTATTAAGCTTGTGATATGAGATGAGTTTCTAACTATCATAAATGCTTATGCACCACAAGTAGGATTGAATCCATCGATCAAACAAGAATTCTGGGAAGATTTGGAAGAGGTTGTCGAACGAATTCCTATGGATGAGAAATTGATCATTAGTGGTGACCTCAATGGGTATGTCGGTGTTAGCAGAGATGGCTTTGAGAGTGTTCATGGTGGATTTGGTTTTGGGGATAGGAATGAAGCAGGAAATGGTATATTGGATTTCGCATTAGCTTATGACTTGGGTATTATGAACACTTAGTTCGAGAAAGGGACTCTCATTTAGTGACATAGAAACGGAGGTAATGCAAGTCAGATTGATTTCTTTTTAGTAAGGAATGTTTGGAGGAAAAGTTTTACTAATTGCAAGGTGATACCCGGTGAGAGTGCTGCAACACAGCATAGGGTTGTGGTGCTTGACTTTCGAGGTAAGAGGCACTTAAGAAAGAGAAGACCACAAGTTGACCCTCGAATTAAGTGGTGGAAGCTCCAAGGGGAGAGTCGAGTATGGTTAAACAAGATATTGGGAATTTAATGGCCATCAAGAACAAGATATTGGGAATTTAACCATCCCTTCATGTATGGTTAACCGAGAGTTTAAGAGGTGAATCCAGAAGGGTGAAGTGACAATGGCATTGAGAAAAATGGGGTCAAAGAAAGCAGAAGGACCAGATGGTATACCTATTGAAGTTTGGAGGTGTTTGGGGGAGAGAGGGATCGAATGGGTAACTATGTTTTTCAATAAGATTTGGAGAAGCAATAAAATGCCATCATCATGGAGGAAAGTATTCTCGTCCCTTTGTATAAGAACAAAAGTGGTGTTCAAGATTGTTTTAATTATCGCTAAACTAATGAGTCATACCATGAAGTTGTGGGAATGAGTGATTGAACAAAGGATCATTAAATGTTTGAAGATAACAGAAAATCAGTTTGGATTTATGACTGGAAGATCGACCATGGAAGCAATCTATCTTATCCGTGATTAATGGAATATTATCGAGATAAAAAGAAGGATCATATGATTTTTATTGATTTAGAGAAGGTATATGATAAAGTACCAAGGGTGGTGGGCCTTAACGTATCGCGGAAATATATTGACATTATAAAGAACATGTATGAGGGAGCTAGTACAAGCGTACATACTAATATTGGGAGGACATAAGAATTTCCTATTACGATTCGGGTGCATCAAGGATCTGCTTTTCTCTTTGCCATGGTCATGGACGAATTGACAAGAGAAATTCAAAATGACGTTCCGTGTTGTATGATGTTCGCAGATGATATTGTGTTTATTGATGAAACGAAGGTTGGAGTGCAACAGAAATTGGAACTTTGGAGGGTTACTTTGGAAGCTCGAGGCTTTAGGCTGAGCAGAAGTAAGACTGAATATATGGAGTGTAGGTTTAGCGAAAACAGTGATAGAGAGGCGGGGATGATCACATTTGATGGGAAAGTTGTTCATGGGGTGATTAGAGAGAAGGTAAGAGTTGTGTCTATAGAAGACAAGATGATGGAGAATCGACTACGATGGTTTGACCATGTGAGAACAAGACATGTTGATGCCCCAATGAGGAGGCTAGAAAGTTGGGGGAACAAGTAATATTATGAAAGGTAGAGGAAGACCCAAGAAAACTTGGATAAAGATGATTGAAAATGATATACGGTTTTTTGGAATTGGAGAAAGTATGGCGATGGAGAGGCAAATGTGGAGGGAAAGAATACAGATGGTGGATGGAATCTGATTCTTTTTTTTATCTGTATTTTTATTCCTATTTTCTTTTATTTCATGTTATCTTTTAATTTATTTTTCAGGATTTTTCATTTTTTTATTGAGTTGATTTGCTTTTTTCTCTACATAAAGTTGGATCACATAAAGTTATAGGTCTTCGAATAAGGTTTCTAACGCTTCGAGAATCGGCCCAATCGGATAAGTAACGAAGGAGATATGGTCAAAACAGTTTCTGGTAAAAGTGAGGCAACGACGACGCAATTAGAGGAGGCCCCTGATGAGCTTCTTTGTCCGGCACATGCCACCGTTTCGGCAATATCTCCTTCGTTATTTATCGGATTGGGTCGATTCTTGTTGCTATGGGAGGTTAATTCAAAGGCCTACGACATGGGGCAAGATCGGTACGATAATCTTCAATTTTGTGGACACTTCGGGATGTTTTTTGCCGTTTCTCAATTGTTGTTCCTCCATTGTTTTGGCCATATCTCATTCGTGATTCGTCCGATTGGGTCGAATCAAGCGGCGTTGGAAAGATTATTCAAAGTCCTATAGATCTAAAAAATTAAAATCGAAATTTGATTCCCGAATTCATGAGGAGAGGCTCAAATAAAAGGAAGGACATATTCTGGGATATATTCGGCGGATCTACAGGTGATAGATTCTTGCAAATAACAAAATCTCATCACGGGACACTATAAATAAATATTCGTGCAATCCTGGACAAAAAAATTGGATTTTTATTTCGAAAATTTTTAGGTGATTTTCCATAGGGGAAATGATCGAAAGTTGGAAATTTTGGATTCCGTTTCGTATTCGATACTTGATCATATAAAATTATAGGTCTTCGAATAAGGTTTCTAACGCTTCGAAAATCGTCCCAATTGGATAAGTAACGAAGGAGATATGGTCAAAACAGTTTCGGGTAAAAGTGAGGCCACAACGACGCAATTAGAGGAGGCCCCCGATGAGCTTCTTTTTTAGGCACATGCCACCGTTTCGGCAATATCTCCTTCGTTATTTATCGGATTGGGTCGATTCTTGCTGCTATGGGAGTCTAATTCAAAGGCCTACGACATGGGGCGAGATCGATACGATAATCGTCAATTTTGTGGACACTTCCGCATGTTTTTTGCCGTTTCTCAATTGCTGTTCCTCCATTGTTTTGGTCATATCTCCTTCGTTATTCGTCCGATTGGGTCGAATCAAGCGGCGTTGGAAATATTATTCAAAGTACTATAGATATAAAAAATCAAAATCGAAATTTGATTCCCGGATACATGGTGAGAGGCTCAAATAAAAGGAAGGGCACATTCTGGGATATATTCGGCGGATCTACAAGTTATAGACTCTTGCAAATAACAAAATCTAATCACGAGACACTATAAATAAATATCCGTGCAATCCTGGACAAAAAAATTGAATTTTTATTTCGAAAATTTTTCAGTGATGTTCCCTGCAGTACCTTCTGGGAAATGATCGAAAGTTTGAAATTTTGGATTCCGGCACGTAATCGATATATGATCACATAAAGTTATAGGTCTTCGAATAAGGTTTCTAACGCTTCGAGAATCGTCCCAATCGGATAAGTAACGAAGCAGATATGGTCAAAATAGTTTCTGGTAAAAGTGAGGCCACGACGACGCAATTAGAGGAGGCCCCCGATGAGCTTCTTTTTCCGGCACATGCCACCATTTCGGCAATATCTCCTTCGTTATTTATAGGATTGGGTCGATTCTCGATGCTATGGGAGGCTAATGCAAAGGCCTACGATATGGGGCAAGATCGATACGATAATCGTCAATTTTGTGGACACTTCCGGATGTTTTTTGTCGTTTCTCAATTGCTGTTCCTCCATTGTTTTGGCCATATCTCCTTCGTTATTCGTCCGATTGGGTCGAATCAAGCGGCGTTGGAAAGATTATTCAAAGTACTATAGATCTAAAAAATCAAAATCGAAATTTGATTCCCGGATTCATGGTGAGAGAGTCTCAAATAAAAGGAAGGGCACATTCTGGGATATATTTGGCGGATCTACAGGTGATAGACTCTTGCAAATAACAAAATCTTATCACGGGACACTATAAATAAATATCCGTGCAATCCTGGACAAAAAAATTGAATTTTTATTTCGAAAATTTTTCAGGTGATGTTCCCTAGGGGAAATGATCGAAAGTTTGAAATTTTGGATTCCGGTTCGTAATCGATATTTGATCACATAAAGTTATAGGTCTTCGAATAAGGTTTCTAACGCTTCGAGAATCGTCCCAATCGGATAAGTAACGAAGCAGATATGGTCAAAAGCTTTCTGGTAAGAGTGAGGCCACGACGCAATTAGAGGAGGCCCCGATGAGCTTCTTTTAAGGCACATGCCACCGTTTCGGCAATATCTCCTTCGTTATTTATCGGATTGGATCGATTCTTGCTCCTATGGGAGGCTAATTCAAAGGCCTACGACATGGGGCGAGATCGATACGATAATCGTCAATTTTGTGGACACTTCCGGATGTTTTTTGCCGTTTCTCAATTGCTGTTCCTCCATTGTTTTGGCCACATCTCCTTCGTTATTCGTCCGATTGGGCCGAATCAAGCGGCGATGGAAAGATTATTCAAAGTACTATAGATCTAAAAAATCAAAATCGAAATTTGATTCCCGTATTCATGCTGAGAGGCTCAAGTAAAAGGAAGGGCACATTCTGGGATATATTCGGCGGAGCTACAGGTGATAGACTCTTGCAAATAACAAAATCTAATCACGGGACACTATAAATAAATATCCGTGCAATCCTGGACAAAAATTGAATTTTTATTTGAAAAATTTTCAGTGATTTTCCTGAAGTACACCTAGAAATGATCGAAAGTTGGAAATTTTGGATTCCGGTTCGTAATCGATATTTGATCACATAAAGTTATAGGTCTTCGAATAAGGTTTCTGACGCTTCGAGAATCGTCCCAATCGGATAAGTAACGAAGGAGATATGGTCAAAACAGTTTCTGGTAAAAGTGAGGCCACGACGGCGCAATTAGAGGAGGCCCCCGATGGGCTTTTTTTTCCGGCACATGCCACCGTTTCGGCAATATCTTCTTCGTTATTTATAGGATTGGGTCGATTCTTGATGCTATGGGAGGCTAATTCAAAGGCCTACGATATGGGGCGAGATCGATACGATAATCGTCAATTTTGTGGACACTTCCAGATGTTTTTTTGTCGTTTCTCAATTCTTTGTTCCTCCTTTGTTTTGGCCATATATCCTTCGTTATTCGTCCGATTGGGTCGAATCAAGCGGCGTTGGAAAGATTATTCAAAGTACTATAGATCTTAAAAATCAAAATCGAAATTTGATTCCCAGATTCATGGTGAGAGGCTCAAATAAAAGGAAGGGCACATTCAGGATATATTTGGCGGATCTACAGTGATAGACTCTTGCAAATAACAAAATCTCATCACGGGACACTATAAATAAATATCCGTGCAATCCGGCACAAAAAAATTGACTATTAATTTCGAAAATAATTCAGGAGAATTTTCCTAGGTGTACCCCTAGGGGAAATGATCGAAAGTTGGAAATTTTGGATTTCGGTTCGTAATCGATATTTGATCGCATAAAGTTTTAGGTCTTCGAATAAGGTTTCTAACGCTTCGAGAATCATCCCAATCGGATAAGTAACGAAGGAGATATGGTCAAAACAATTTATGGTAAAAGTGAGTCCACGACGACACAATTAGAGGAGGCCCCCGATGAGCTTCTTTTTCGGGCACATGCCACCGTTTCGGTAATATCTCCTTCGTTATTTATCGGATTGGGTCGATTCTTGCTGCTATGGGAGTCTAATTCAAAGGCCTACGACATGGGGCGAGATCGATGCGATAATCGTCAATTTTGTGGACACTTCCGGATGTTTTTTGCCGTTTCTCAATTGCTGTTCCTCCATTATTTTGGCCACATCTCCTTCGTTATTCTTCCGATTGGGTCGAATCAAGCGGTGTTGGAAAGATTATTCAAAGTACTATAGATCTAAAAAAGCAAAATCGAAATTTGATTCCCGGATTCATGGTGAGAGGCTCAAATAAAAGGAAGGGCACATTCTGGGATATATTCGACGGATCTACAGGTGATAGACTCTTGCAAATAACAAAACCTAATCACGGGACACTATAAATAAATATCCGTGCAATCCTGGACAAAAAAATTGATTTTTATTTGAAAATTTTTCAGTGATTTTCCTGCAGTACACCTAGGAAATGATCGAAAGTTGGAAATTTTGGATTAAGGTTCGTAATCGATATTTGATCACATAAAGTTATAGGTCTTCGAATAAGGTTTCTAACGCTTCGAGAATCGTCCCAATCGGATTAGTAACGAAGGAGATATGGTCAAAACAGTTTCTGGTAAAAGTGAGGCCACGACGACGCAATTAGAGGAGGCCCCCGATGGACTTCTTTTTCCGGCACATGCCACCGTTTCGGCAATATCTCCTTCGTTATTTATAGGATTGGATCGATTCTTGCTGCAATGGGAGGCTAATTCAAAGGCCTACGATATGGGGCGAGATCGATACGATAATCGTCAATTTTGTGGACAATTCCGGATGTTTTTTGCCGTTTCTCAATTGCTGTTGGATCGATTCTTGCTGCTATGGGAGGCTAATTCAAAGGCCTACGATATGGGGCGAGATCGATACGATAATCGTCAATTTTGTGGACAATTAGGATGTTTTTTGCCGTTTCTCAATTCTTTGTTCCTCCATTGTTTTGGCCATATCTCCTTCATTATTCGTCCGATTGGGTCGAATCAAGCGGCGTTGGAAATATTATTCAAAGTATTATAGATCTAAAAAATCAAAATCGAAATTTGATTCCCGGATTCATGGTGAGAGGCTCAAATAAAAGGAAGGGCACATTCTGGGATATATTCGGCGGATCTACAGGTGATAGACTCTTGCACATAACAAAATCTAATCACGGGACACTATAAATAAATATCCGTGCAATCCTGGACAAAAAAATTGAATTTTTATTTCGAAAATTTTTCAGGTGATTTTCCCTAGGGGTACCCCTAGGGGAAATGATCGAAAGTTGGAAATATTGGATTCCGGTTTGTAATCGATATTTGATCACATAAAGTTATATGTCTTCGAATAAGGTTTCTAACGCTTCGAGAATCGTCCGAATCGGATAAGTAACGAAGGAGATATGGTCAAAACAGTTTCTGGTAAAAGTGAGGCCACGACGACGCAATTAGAGGTGGCCCCCGATGAGCTTCTTTTTTCGGCACATGCCACCGTTTCGGCAATATCTCCTTCGTTATTTATCGGATTGGGTCGATTCTTGCTGCTATGGGAGTCTAATTCAATGGCCTACGACATGGGGCGAGATCGATACGATAATCGTCAATTTTGTGGACACTTCCGCATGTTTTTTGCCGTTTCTCAATTGATGTTCCTCCATTGTTTTGGCCATATCTCCTTCGTTATTCGTCCGATTGGGTCGAATCAAGCGGCGTTGGAAATATTATTCAAAGTCCTATTGATCTAAAAAATCAAAATCGAAATTTGATTCCCGGATACATGGTGAGAGGCTCAAATAAAAGGAAGGGCACATTCTCGGATATATTCGGCGGATCTACAAGTGATAGACTCTTGCAAATAACAAAATCTAATCATGGGACACTATAAATAAATATCCGTGCAATCCTGGACAAAAAAATTGAATTTTTATTTCGAAAATTTTTCAGGTGATGTTCCCTAGGGGTACCCCTAGGGGAAATGATCGAAAGTTTGAAATTTTGGATTAGGTTCGTAATCGATATTTGATCACATAAAGTTATAGGTCTTGAATAAAGTTTCTAACGCTTGAGAATCGTTCAATCGGATAAATGTAAGCGAGATATGGTCAAAAGCAGTTTACGGTAAAAGTGAGGCCACGGCAGCGCAATTAGAGGAGGCCCCGATGAGCTTCTTTTTTGCACATGCCACCATTTCGGCAATATCTCCTTCGTTATTAATAGGATTGGGTCGATTCTTGATGCTATGGGAGGCTAATTCAAAGGCCTACGATATGGGGCAAGATCGATATGATAATCGTCAATTTTGTGGACACTTCCGGATGTTTTTTGTCGTTTCTCAATTGCTGTTCCTCCATTGTTTTGGCCATATCTCCTTCGTTATTTGTCCGATTGGGTCAAATCAAGCGGCGTTGGAAAGATTATTCAAAGTACTATAGATCTAAAAAATCAAAATCGAAATTTGATTCCCGGATTCATGGTGAGAGAGTCTCAAATAAAAGGAAGCGCACATTCTGGGATATATTTGGCGGATCTACAGGTGATAGACTCTTGCAAAAAACAAAATCTCATCACGTGACACTATAAATAAATATCCGTGCAATCCGGGACAAAAAAATTGAATTTTTATTTCGAAAATTTTTCAGGTGATTTTCTTAGGAATGCACTAGAAATGATCGAAAGTTGGAAATTTTGGATTAGGTTAATCGATATTTGATCGCATAAAGTTTTAGGTCTTGAATAAGGTTTCTAACGCTTGAGAACCATCCCAATCGGATAAATGTGAAGGAAATATGGTCAAAACAATTTATGGTAAAAGTGAGGCCACGGCAGCGCAATTAGAGGAGGCCCCGATGAGCTTCTTTTTAGGCACATGCCACCGTTTGGCAATATCTCCTTCGTTATTTATCGATTGGATCGATTCTTGCTGCTATGGGAGGCTAATTCAAAGGTCTACGACATGGGGCGAGATCGATACGATAATCGTCAATTTTGTGGACACTTAGGATGTTTTTCCGTTTCTCAATTCTTTGTTCCTCCATTGTTTTGGCAACATCTCCTTCGTTATTCGTCCGATTGGGTGAATCAAGCGGCGATGGAAAGATTATTGAAAGTACTATAGATCTAAAAAATCAAAATCGAAATTTGATTCCCGGATTCATGGTGAGAGGCTCAAATAAAAGGAAGGGCACATTCTGTGATATATTCGGCGTAGCTACAGGTGATAGACTCTTGCAAATAACAAAATCTAATCACGGGACACTATAAATAAATATCCGTGCAATCCTGGACAAAAAAATTGAATTTTTATTTCGAAAAATTTTCAGGTGATTTTCCCTAGGGGTACACCTAGGGGAAATGATCGAAAGTTGGAAATTTTGGATTAAGGTTCAGAATCGATATTTGATCACATAAAGTTATAGGTCTTGAATAAGGTTTCGACGCTTCTAGAATCGTCCCAATCGGATAAGTAACGAAGGAGATATGGTCAAAAGCAGTTTAGTAAAAGTGAGGCCACGACGCAGCGCAATTAGAGGAGGCCCCGATGAGCTTCTTTTTTGGCACATGCCACCGTTTCGGCAATATCTCCTTCGTTATTTATCGGATTGGGTCGATTCTTGCTGCTATGGGAGTCTAATTCAAAGGCCTACGACATGGGGCGAGATCGATACGATAATCGTCAATTTTGTGGACGCTTCCGCATGTTTTTTGCCGTTTCTCAATTCTTTGTTCCTCCATTGTTTTGGCCATATCTCCTTCGTTATTCGTCCGATTGGGTCGAATCAAGCGGCGTTGGAAATATTATTCAAAGTCCTATTGATCTAAAAATCAAAATCGAAATTTGATTCCGGATACATGGTGAGAGGCTCAAATTAAAGGAAGGGCACATTCAGGATATATTCGGCGGATCTACAGGTGATAGACTCTTGCAAATAACAAAATCTAATCACGGGACACTATAAATAAATATCCGTGCAATCATGGACAAAAAAATTGAATTTTTATTTCGAAAATTTTTCAGGTGATGTTCCCTGAAGTACCCCAGAAATGATCGAAAGTTTGAAATTTTGGATTTCTGTTCGTAATCGATATTTGATCACATAAAGTTATAGGTTTTCGAATAAGGTTTCTAACGCTTCGAGAATCGTCCCAATCGGATAAGTAACGAAGCAGATATGGTCAAAATAGTTTCTGGTAAAAGTGAGGCCACGACGACACAATTAGAGGAGGCCCCCGATGAGCTTCTTTTTCCGGCACATGTCACCATTTCGGCAATATCTCCTTCGTTATTTATCGGATTGGGTCGATTCTTGATGCTATGGGAGGCTAATTCAAAGGCCTACGACATGGGGCGAGATCGATACGATAATCGTCAATTTTGTGGACACTTCCGCATGTTTTTTGCCGTTTCTCAATTGCTGTTCCTCCATTGTTTTGGCCATATCTCCTTCGTTATTCGTCCGATTGGGTCGAATCAAGCGGCGTTGGAAATATTATTCAAAGTCCTATTGATCTAAAAAAACAAAATCGAAATTTGATTCTCGGATACATGGTGAGAGGCTCAAATAAAAGGAAGGGCACATTCTGGGATATATTCGGCGGATCTACAGGTGATAGACTCTTGAAAATAACAAAATCTAATCACGGGACACTATAAATAAATATCCGTGCAATCCTGGATAAAAAAATTGAATTTTTATTTCGAAAATTTTTCAGGTGATGTTCCCTAGGGGTACCCCTAGGGAAATGATCGAAAGTTTGAAATTTTGGATTCCTGTTCGTAATCGATATTTGATCACATAAAGTTATAGGTTTTCGAATAAGGTTTCTAACGCTTCGAGAATCGTCCCAATCGGATAAGTAACGAAGCAGATATGGTCAAAACAGTTTCTGGTAAAAGTGAGGCCACGACGACGCAATTAGAGGAGGCCCCCGATGAGCTTCTTTTTCCGGCACATGTCACCATTTCGGCAATATCTCCTTCGTTATTTATAGGATTGGGTCGATTCTTGATGCTATGGGAGGCTAATTCAAAGGCCTACGATATGGGGCGAGATCGATACGATAATCGTCAATTTTGTGGACACTTCCGGATGTTTTTTGTCGTTTCTCAATTGTTGTTCCTCCATTGTTTTGGCCATATCTCCTTCGTTATTCGTCCGATTGGGTCGAATCAAGCGGCGTTGGAAAGATTATTCAAAGTACTATAGATCTAAACAATCAAAATCGAAATTTGATTCCCGGATTCATGGTGAGAGAGTCTCAAATAAAAGGAAGGGCACATTCTGGGATATATTCGGCGGAGCTACAGGTGATAGACTCTTGCAAATAACAAAATCTAATCACGGGACACTATAAATAAATATCCGTGCAATCCGGGACAAAAAAATTGATTTTTTATTTCGAAAATTTTTCAGGTGATTTTCCCTAGGGTACACCTAGGGGAAATGATCGAAAGTTGGAAATTTTGGATTCCGGTTCGTAATCGATATTTGATCACATAAAGTTATAGGTCTTCGAATAAGGTTTCTAACGCTTCGAGAATCGTCCCAATCGGATAAGTAACGAAGGAGATATGGTCAAAGCTTTGGTAAAAGTGAGGCGGCAGCGCAATTAGAGGAGGCCCCGATGAGCTTCTTTTTCCGGCACATGCTACCGTTTCGGCAATATCTCCTTCGTTATTTATCGGATTGGATCGATTCTTGCTGCTATGGGAGGCTAATTCAAAGGCCTACGACATGGGGCGAGATCGATACGATAATCGTCAATTTTGTGGACACTTCCGGATGTTTTTAGTTTCTCAATTGCTGTTCCTCCATTGTTTTGGCCACATCTCCTTCGTTATTCGTCCGATTGGGTCGAATCAAGCGGCGTTGGAAATATTATTCAAAGTACTATAGATCTAAAAAATCAAAATCGAAATTTGATTCCCGGATTCATGGTGAGAGGCTCAAATAAAGGGAAGGGCACATTCTGGGATATATTCGGCGGATCTACAGGTGATAGACTCTTGAAAATAACAAAATCTCATCACGGGACACTATAAATAAATATCCGTGCAATCCTGGATAAAAAAATTGAATTTTTATTTCGAAAATTTTTCAGGTGATTTTCCACAAGGTACCCTAGGAAATGATCGAAAGTTTGAAATTTTGGATTCCTGTCGTAATCGATTTTTGATCACATTAAGTTATAGGTTTTGAATAAGGTTTCTAACGCTTGAGAATCGTCCCAATCGGATAAGTGAAGGAGATATGGTCAAACAGCTTTCGTAAAAGTGAGGCCACGACGACGCAATTAGAGGAGGCCCCCGATGAGCTTCTTTTTCCGGCACATGTCACCATTTCGGCAATATCTCCTTCGTTATTTATAGGATTGGGTCGATTCTTGATGCTATGGGAGGCTAATTCAAAGGCCTACGATATGGGGCGAGATCGATACGATAATTGTCAATTTTGTGGACACTTCCGGATGTTTTTTGTCGTTTCTCAATTGCTGTTCCTCCATTGTTTTGGCCATATCTCCTTCGTTATTCGTCCGATTGGGTCGAATCAAGCGGCGTTGGAAAGATTATTCAAAGTACTATAGATCTAAAAAATCAAAATCGAAATTTGATTCCCGGATTCATGGTGAGAGAGTCTCAAATAAAAGGAAGGGCACATTCTGGGATATATTTGGCGGATCTACAGGTGATAGACTCTTGCAAATAACAAAATCTCATTACGGGACACTATAAATAAATATCCGTGCAATCCGGGACAAAAAAAATTGAATTTTTATTTCGAAAATTTTTCAGGTGATTTTTCCTAGGGGTACCCCTAGGGGAAATGATCGAAAGTTGGAAATTTTGGATTCCGGTTCGTAATCGATATTTGATCGCATAAAGTTTTAGGTCTTCGAATAAGGTTTCTAACGCTTCGAGAATCATCCCAATCGGATAAGTAACGAAGGAGATATGGTCAAAACAATTTATGGTAAAAGTGAGGACACGACGACGCAATTAGAGGAGGCCCCCGATGAGCTTCTTTTTCCGGCACATGCCACCATTTCGGCAATATCTCCTTCTTTATTTATCGGATTGGATCGATTCTTGCTGCTATGGGAGGCTAATTCAAAGGCCTACGACATGGGGCGAGATCGATACGATAATCGTCAATTTTGTGGACACTTCCGGATGTTTTTTGCCGTTTCTCAATTGCTGTTCCTCCATTGTTTTGGCCACATCTCCTTTGTTATTCATCCGATTGGGTCGAATCAAGCGGCGATGGAAAGATTATTCAAAGTACTATAGATCTAAAAAATCAAAATCGAAATTTGATTCCCGGATTCATGGTGAGAGGCTCAAATCAAAGGAAGGGCACATTCTGTGATATATTCGGCGTAGCTACAGGTGATAGACTCTTGCAAATAACAAAATCTAATCACGGGACACTATAAATAAATATCCGTGCAATCCTGGACAAAAAAATTGAATTTTTATTTCGAAAAATTTTCAGGTGATTTTCCCTAGGGGTACACCTAGGGGAAATGATCGAAAGTTGGAAATTTTGGATTCCGGTTCGTAATCGATATTTGATCACATAAAGTTATAGGTCTTCGAATAAGGTTTCTGACGCTTCAAGAATCGTCCCAATCGGATAAGTAACGAAGGAGATATGGTCAAAACAGTTTCTCGTAAAAGTGAGGCCACGGCGACGCAATTAGATGAGGCCCCCGATGAGCTTCTTTTTTCGGCACATGCCACCGTTTCGGCAATATCTCCTTCGTTATTTATCGGATTGGGTCGATTCTTGCTGCTATGGGAGTCTAATTCAAAGGCCTACGACATGGGGCGAGATCGATACGATAATCGTCAATTTTGTGGACACTTCCGGATGTTTTTTGCCGTTTCTCAATTACTGTTCCTCCATTGTTTTGGCCATATCTCCTTCGTTATTCGTCCGATTGGGTCGAATCAAGAGGCGTCGGAAATATTATTCAAAGTCCTATTGATCTAAAAAATCAAAATCGAAATTTGATTCCCGGATACATGGTGAGAGGCTCAAATAAAAGGAAGGGCACATTCTGGGATATATTCGGCGGATCTACAAGTGATAGACTCTTGCAAATAACAAAATCTAATCACGGGACACTATAAATAAATATCCGTGCAATCCTGGACAAAAAAATTGAATTTTTATTTCGAAAATTTTTCAGGTGATGTTCCTGTGGTACCCAGGGAAATGATCGAAAGTTTGAAATTTTGGATTCTGCTCGTAATCGATATTTGATCACATAATGTTATAGGTCTTCGAATAAGGTTTCTAACGCTTGAGAATCGTCCCAATCGGATAAGTAACGGCGGATATGGTCAAAAGCTTTAGTAAAAGTGAGGCCACGACGACGCAATTAGAGGAGGCCCCGATGAGCTTCTTTTTAGGCACATGTCACCATTTCGGCAATATCTCCTTCATTATTTATAGGATTGGGTCGATTCTTGATGCTATGGGAGGCTAATTCAAAGGCCTACGACATGGGGCGAGATCGATACGATAATCGTCAATTTTGTGGACACTTCCGGATGTTTTTTGTCGTTTCTCAATTGCTGTTCCTCCATTGTTTTGGCCATATCTCCTTCGTTATTCGTCCGATTGGGTCGAATCAAGCGGCGTTGGAAAGATTATTCAAAGTACTATAGATCTAAAAAATCAAAATCGAAATCTGATTCCCGGATTCATGGTGAGAGAGTCTCAAATAAAAGGAAGGGCACATTCTGGGATATATTTGGCGGATCTACAGGTGATATACTCTTGCAAATAACAAAATCTCATCACGTGATACTATAAATAAATATCCGTGCAATCCGGGACAAAAAAATTGAATTTTTATTTCGAAAATTTTTCAGGTGATTTTTCCTATAGGTACCCCTAGGGGAAATGATCGAAAGTTGGAAATTTTGGATTCCGGTTCGTAATCGATATTTGATCGCATAAAGTTATAGGTCTTCGAATAAGGTTTCTAACGCTTCGAGAATCATCCCAATCGGATAAGTAACGAAGGAGATATGGTCAAAACAATTTATGGTAAAAGTGAGGCCACGACGACGCAATTAGAGGAGGCCCCCGATGAGCTTCTTTTTCCGGCACATGCCACCGTTTCGGCAATATCTCCTTCGTTATTTATCGGATTGGATCGATTCTTGCTGCTATGGGAGGCTAACTCAAAGGCCTACGACATGGGGCGAGATCGATACGATAATCGTCAATTTTGTGGACACTTCCGGATGTTTTTTGCCGTTTCTCAATTGTTGTTCCTCCATTGTTTTGGCCACATCTCCTTCGTTATTCGTCCGATTGGGTCGAATCAAGCGGCGTTGGAAATATTATTCAAAGTCCTATTGATCTAAAAAATCAAAATCGAAATTTGATTCCCGGATACATGGTGAGAGGCTCAAATAAAAGGAAGGGCACATTCTGGGATATATTCGGCGGATCTACAGGTGATAGACTCTTGCAAATAACAAAATCTAATCACGGGACACTATAAATAAATATCCGTGCAATCATGGACAAAAAAATTGAATTTTTATTTCGAAAATTTTTCAGGTGATGTTCCCTAGGGGTACCCCTAGGGGAAATGATCGAAAGTTTGAAATTTTGGATTCCTGTTCGTAATCGATATTTGATCACATAAAGTTATAGGTTTTCGAATAAGGTTTCTAACGCTTCGAGAATCGTCCCAATCGGATAAGTAACGAAGCAGATATGGTCAAAATAGTTTCTGGTAAAAGTGAGGCCACGACGACACAATTAGAGGAGGCCCCCGATGAGCTTCTTTTTCCGGCACATGTCACCATTTCGGCAATATCTCCTTCGTTATTTATCGGATTGGGTCGATTCTTGATGCTATGGGAGGCTAATTCAAAGGCCTACGACATGGGGCGAGATCGATACGATAATCGTCAATTTTGTGGACACTTCCGGATATTTTTTGCCGTTTCTCAATTGCTGTTCCTCCATTGTTTTGGCCATATCTCCTTCGTTATTCGTCCGATTGGGTCGAATCAAGCGGCGTTGGAAATATTATTCAAAGTCCTATTGATCTAAAAAAACAAAATCGAAATTTGATTCCCGGATACATGGTGAGAGGCTCAAATAAAAGGAAGGGCACATTCTGGGATATATTCGGCGGATCTACAGGTGATAGACTCTTGCAAATAACAAAATATAATCACGGGACACTATAAATAAATATCCGTGCAATCCTGGATAAAAAAATTGAATTTTTATTTCGAAAATTTTTCAGGTGATGTTCCCTAGGGGTACCCCTAGGGAAATGATCGAAAGTTTGAAATTTTGGATTCCTGTTCGTAATCGATATTTGATCACATAAAGTTATAGGTTTTCGAATAAGGTTTCTAACGCTTCGAGAATCATCCCAATCGGATAAAGTAAGCGGATATTGTCAAAAGCAGCTTTACGGTAAAAGTGAGGCCACGACGACGCAATTAGAGGAGGCCCCCGATGAGCTTCTTTTTCCGGCACATGCCACCGTTTCGGCAATATCTCCTTCGTTATTTATCGGATTGGGTCGATTCTTGATGCTATGGGAGGCTAATTCAAAGGCCTACGACATGGGGCGAGATCGATACGATAATCGTCAATTTTGTGGACACTTCCGGATGTTTTTTGTCGTTTCTCAATTGTTGTTCCTCCATTGTTTTGGCCATATCTCCTTCGTTATTCGTCCGATTGGGTCGAATCAAGCGGCGTTGGAAAGATTATTCAAAGTACTATAGATCTAAAAAATCAAAATCGAAATTTGATTCCCGGATTCATGGTGAGAGAGTCTCAAATAAAAGGAAGGGCACATTCTGGGATATATTCGGCGGAGCTATAGGTGATAGACTCTTGCAAATAACAAAATCTAATCACGGGACACTATAAATAAATATCCGTGCAATCCGGGACAAAAAATTGATTTTTTATTTCGAAAATTTTTCAGGTGATTTTCCCTAGGGTACACCTAGGGGAAATGATCGAAAGTTGGAAATTTTGGATTCCGGTTCGTAATCGATATTTGATCACATAAAGTTATAGGTCTTCGAATAAGGTTTCTAACGCTTCGAGAATCGTCCCAATCGGATAAGTAACGAAGGAGATATGGTCAAAACAGTTTCTGGTAAAAGTGAGACCACGACGACGCAATTAGAGGAGGCCCCCGTTGAGCTTCTTTTTCCGGCACATGCTACCATTTCGGCAATATCTCCTTCGTTATTTATCGGATTGGATCGATTCTTGCTGCTATGGGAGGCTAATTCAAAGGCCTACGACATGGGGCGAGATCGATACGATAATCGTCAATTTTGTGGACACTTCCGGATGTTTTTTTCCGTTTCTCAATTGCTGTTCCTCCATTGTTTTGGCCATATCTCCTTCGTTATTCGTCCGATTGGGTCGAATCAAGCGGCGATGGAAATATTATTCAAAGTACTATAGATCTAAAAAATCAAAATCGAAATTTGATTCGCGGATTCATGGTAGGAGGCTCAAATAAAAGGAAGGGCACATTCTGGGATATATTCGGCGTAGCTACAGGTGATAGACTCTTGCAAATAACAAAATCTAATCACGGGACACTATAAATAAATATCCGTGCAATCCTGGACAAAAAATTGAATTTTTATTTCGAAAATTTTTTAGGTGATGTTCCCTAGGGGTACCCCTAGGGGAAATGATCGAAAGTTTGAAATTTTGGATTCCTGTTCGTAATCGATATTTGATCACATAAAGTTATAGGTTTTCGAATAAGGTTTCTAACTCTTCGAGAATCGTCCCAATCGGATAAGTAACGAAGCAGATATGGTCAAAACAGTTTCTGGTAAAAGTGAGGCCACGACGACGCAATTAGAGGAGGCCCCCGATGAGCTTCTTTTTCCGGCACATGTCACCATTTCGGCAATATTTCCTTCGTTATTTATAGGATTGGGTCGATTCTTGATGCTATGGGAGGCTAATTCAAAGGCCTACGATATGGGGCGAGATCGATACGATAATCGTCAATTTTGTGGACACTTCCGGATGTTTTTTGTCGTTTCTCAATTGCTGTTCCTCCATTGTTTTGGCCATATCTCCTTCGTTATTCGTCCGATTGGGTCGAATCAAGCGGCGTTGGAAATATTATTCAAAGTCCTATTGATCTAAAAAATCAAAATCGAAATTTGATTCCCGGATACATGGTGAGAGAGTCTCAAATAAAAGGAAGGGCACATTCTGGGATATATTTGGCGGATCTACAGGTGATAGACTCTTGGAAATAACAAAATCTCATCACGGGACACTATAAATAAATATCCGTGCAATCCGGAACAAAAAAATTGAATTTTTATTTCGAAAATTTTTCAGGTGATTTTTCCTATGGGTACCCCTAGGGGAAATGATCGAAAGTTGGAAATTTTGGATTCCGGTTCGTAATCGATATTTGATCGCATAAAGTTTTAGGTCTTCGAATAAGGTTTCTAACGCTTCGAGAATCATCTCAATCGGATAAGTAACGAAGGAGATATGGTCAAAACAATTTATGGTAAAAGTGAGGCCACGACGACGCAATTAGAGGAGGCCCCCGATGAGCTTCTTTTTCCGGCACATGCCACCGTTTCGGCAATATCTCCTTCGTTATTTATCGGATTGGATCGATTCTTGCTGCTATGGGAGGCTAACTCAAAGGCCTACGACATGGGGCGAGATCGATACGATAATCGTCAATTTTGTGGACACTTCCGGATGTTTTTTGCCGTTTCTCAATTGTTGTTCCTCCATTGTTTTGGCCACATCTCCTTCGTTATTCGTCCGATTGGGTCGAATCAAGCGGCGATGGAAAGATTATTGAAAGTACTATAGATCTAAAAAATCAAAATCGAAATTTGATTCCCGGATTCATGGTGAGAGGCTCAAATAAAAGGAAGGGCACATTCTGTGATATATTCGGCGTAGCTACAGGTGATAGACTCTTGCAAATAACAAAATCTAATCACGGGACACTATAAATAAATATCCGTGCAATCCTGGACAAAAAAATTGAATTTTTATTTCGAAAAATTTTCAGGTGATTTTCCCTAGGGGTACACCTAGGGGAAATGATCGAAAGTTGGAAATTTTGGATTCCGGTTCGTAATCGATATTTGATAACATAAAGTTATAGGTCTTCGAATAAGGTTTCTGACGCTTCGAGAATCGTCCCAATCGGATAAGTAACGAAGTTGATATGGTCAAAAGCAGCTTTCGTAAAAGTGAGGCCACGACAGCGCAATTAGAGGAGGCCCCGATGAGCTTCTTTTTGGCACATGCCACCGTTTCGGCAATATCTCCTTCGTTATTTATAGGATTGGGTCGATTCTTGCTGCTATGGGAGGCTAATTCAAAGGCTACGATATGGGGCGAGATCGATACGATAATCGTCAATTTTGTGGACACTTAGGATGTTTTTCGTTTCTCAATTCTTTGTTCCTCCATTGTCTTGGCCACATCTCCTTCGTTATTCGTCCGATTGGGTCGAATCAAGCGGCGTTGGAAATATTATTCAAAGTACTATAGATCTAAAAAATCAAAATCGAAATTTGATTCCCGGATTCATGGTGAGAGGCTCAAATAAAAAGAAGGGCACATTCTGGGATATATTCGGCGGATCTATAGGTGATAGACTTGCAAATAACAAAATCTCATCACGGGACACTATAAATAAATATCCGTGCAATCCTGGACAAAAAAAATTGAATTTTTATTTCGAAAATTTTTCAGTGATTTTCCCTGAGAATTTTGGGAAATGATCGAAGGTTGGAAATTTTGGATTAGGTTCGTAATCGATATTTGATCACATAAAGTTATAGGTCTTGAATAAGGTTTCTAACGCTTGAGAATTGTCCCAATCGGATAAGTAACGAAGGAGATATGGTCAAAACAGTTTCGTAAAAGTGAGGCCACGACGACGCAATTAGAGGAGGCCCCCGATGGGCTTCTTTTTGGCACATGCCACCGTTTGGCAATATATCCTTCGTTATTTATAGGATTGGGTCGATTGTTGCTACTATGGGAGGCTAATTCAAAGGCCTACGATATGGGGCGAGATCGATACGATAATCGTCAATTTTGTGCACACTTAGGATGATTTTTGCCGTTTCTCATTTGCTGTTCCTCCATTGTTTTGGCCATATCTCCTTCGTTATTAGTCGGATTGGGTCTAATCTAGCGGCGTTGGAAATATTATTCAATGTAGTATAGATCTAAAAATCAAAATCGAAATTTGATTCCGGATTCATGGTGAGAAGCTCAAATAAAAGGAAGGGCATATTAGGATATATTCGGCGGATCTACAGTGATAGACTCTTGCAAATAACAAAATCTCATCACGGGACACTATAAATAAATATCCGTGCAATCTCGACAAAAAAATTGAATTTTATTTGGAAATTTTCAGTGATTTTCTAGAGGTACCACTTGGTGAAATGATCGAAAGTTGGAAATTTTAGATTCCGGTTCGTAATCGATATTTGATCACATAAAGTTATATGTTTTTGAAAAAGGTTTCTAACGCTTCGAGAATCGTCCCAATCGGATAAGTAACGAAGGAGATATGGTCAAAACAGTTTCTGGTAAAAGTGAGGCCACGACGACGCAATTAGAGGAGGCCCCCGATGGGCTTCTTTTTCCGGCACATGCCACTGTTTCGGCAATATCTCCTTCGTTATTTATAGGATTGGGTCGATTCTTGCTGCTATGGGAGGCTAATTCAAAGGCCTACGATATGGGGCGAGATCGATACGATAATCGTCAATTTTGTGGACACTTCCGGATGTTTTTTGCCGTTTCTCAATTGTTGTTCCTCCATTGTTTTGGCCACATCTCCTTCGTTATTCGTCCGATTGGGTCGAATCAAGCGGCGTTGGAAATATTATTCAAAGTACTATAGATCTAAAAAATCAAAATCGAAATTTGATTCCCGGATTCATGGTGAGAGGCTCAAATAAAAGGAAGGGCACATTTTGGGATATATTCGGCGGATCTACAGGTGATAGACTCTTGCAAATAACAAAATCTCATCACGGGACACTATAAATAAATATCCGTGCAATCCGGGACAAAAAAATTGAATTTTCATTTCGAAAATTTTTCAGGTGATTTTTCCTATGGGTACCCCTAGGGGAAATGATCGAAAGTTGGAAATTTTGGATTCCGGTTCGTAATCGATATTTGATCACATAAAGTTATAGGTCTTCGAATAAGGTTTCTAACGCTTCGAGAATCGTCCCAATCGGATAAGTAACGAAGGAGATATGGTCAAAACAGTTTCTGGTAAAAGTGAGGCCACGACGACGCAATTAGAGGAGGCCCCCGATGGGCTTCTTTTTTCGGCACATGCCACCGTTTCGGCAATATCTCCTTCGTTATTTATAGGATTGGGTCGATTCTTGCTACTATGGGAGGCTAATTCAAAGGCCTACGATATGGGGCGATCGATACGATAATCGTCAATTTTGTGGACACTTAGGATGTTTTTGCCGTTTATCAATTGATGTTCCTCGTTTTTTTTGTCCTTATGTCCTTGGTTATTCGTCCGTTTGGGTCGAATCAAGCGCGTTGGAAATATTATTCAAAGTACTATAGATCTAAAAATCAAAATCGAAATTTGATTCCTGATTCATGGTGAGAAGCTCAAATAAAAGGAAGGGCAAATTCTGGGATATATTCGGCGGATCTACAGGTGATAGACTCTTGCAAATAACAAAATCTCATCACGGGACACTATAAATAAATATCCGTGCAATCCTGGACAAAAAAATTGAATTTTTATTTCGAAAATTTTTCAGTGATTTTTCCTAAGGGTACTTTGGGGAAATGATCGAAAGTTAGAAATTTTGGATTCCGTCAGAATCGATATTTGATCACATAAAGTTATATGTTTTCGAATAAGGTTTCTAAAGCTTCGCGAATCGTCCCAATCGGATAAGTAACGAATGAGATATGGTCAAAACAGTTTCTGGTAAAAGTGAGGCCACGACGACGCAATTAGAGGAGGCCCCCGATGGGCTTCTTTTTCCGGCACATGCCACCGTTTCGGCAATATCTCCTTCGTTATTTATAGGATTGGGTCGATTCTTGCTGCTATGGGAGGCTAATTCAAAGGCCTACGATATGGGGCGAGATCGATACGATAATCGTCAATTTTGTGGACACTTCCGGATGTTTTTTTCCGTTTCTCAATTGTTGTTCCTCCATTGTTTTGGCCACATCTCCTTCGTTATTCGTCCGATTGGGTCGAATCAAGCGGCGATGGAAATATTATTCAAAGTACTATAGATCTAAAAAATCAAAATCGAAATTTGATTCGCGGATTCATGGTGGGAGGCTCAAATAAAAGGAAGGGCACATTCTAGGATATATTCGGCGTAGCTACAGGTGATAGACTCTTGCAAATAACAAAATCTCATCACGGGACACTATAAATAAATATCCGTGCAATCCGGGACAAAAAAATTGAATTTTTATTTCAAAATTTTTCAGTGATTTTTCCTATGGGTACTTTTAGAAATGATCGAAAGTTGGAAATTTTGGATTCCGGTTCGTAATCGATATTTGATCACATAAAGTTATAGGTCTTCGAATAAGGTTTCTAACGCTTCAAGAATCGTCCCAATCGGATAAGTAACGAAGGAGATATGGTCAAAACAGTTTCTGGTAAAAGTGAGGCCACGACGACGCAATTAGAGGAGGCCCCCGATGGGCTTCTTTTTCCGGCACATGCCACCGTTTCGGCAATATCTCCTTCGTTATTTATAGGATTGGGTCGATTCTTGCTACTATGGGAGGCTAATTCAAAGGCCTACGATATGGGGCGAGATCGATACGATAATCGTCAATTTTGTGGACACTTAGGATGTTTTTGCCGTTTCTCAATTGTTGTTCCTCCATTGTTTTGGCCATATCTCCTTCGTTATTCGTCCGATTGGGTCGAATCAAGCGGCGTTGGAAATATTATTCAAAGTACTATAGATCTAAAAATCAAAATCGAAATTTGATTCTGATTCATGGTGAGAAGCTCAAATAAATGGTAGGGCAAATTCTGGGATATATTCGGCGGAACAACAGTAGATAGAATCTTTCAAATAACAAAAACTCAACACTGTACACTATAAATAAATATCCGTGCAATCCACAAAAAAATTGAATTTTTATTTCAAAATTTTCAGGTGATTTTTCCTAGGTACTTGGGAAATGATCGAAAGTTGTAAATTTTGGATTCCTTTTCGTAATCTATATTTGATCACATAAAGTTATATGTATTCGAATAAGTTTTCTAAATATTATAGAATCTTCCCAATCGGATAAGTAACGAATTAGATATGTTCAAAACAGCTTTCGGTAAAAGTGAGGCCACGACGACGCAATTAGAGGAGGCCCCCGATGGGCTTCTTTTTCCGGCACATGCCACCGTTTCGGCAATATCTCCTTCGTTATTTATAGGATTGGGTCGATTCTTGCTGCTATGGGAGGCTAATTCAAAGGCCTACGATATGGGGCGAGATCGATACGATAATCGTCAATTTTGTGGACACTTCCGGATGTTTTTTTCCGTTTCTCAATTGCTGTTCCTCCATTGTTATGGCCACATCTCCTTCGTTATTCGTCCGATTGGGTCGAATCAAGCGGCGATGGAAATATTATTCAAAGTACTATAGATCTAAAAAATCAAAATCGAAATTTGATTCGCGGATTCATGGTGGGAGGCTCAAATAAAAGGAAGTGCACATTCTGGGATATATTCGGCGTAGCTACAGGTGATAGACTCTTGCAAATAACAAAATCTCATCACGGGACACTATAAATAAATATCCGTGCAATCCGGGACAAAAAAATTGAATTTTTATTTCGAAAATTTTTCAGGTGATTTTTCCTATGGGTACCCCTAGGGGAAATGATCGAAAGTCGGAAATTTTGGATTCCGGTTCGTAATCGATATTTGATCACATAAAGTTATAGGTCTTCAAATAAGGTTTCTAACGCTTCGAGAATCGTCCCAATCGGATAAGTAACGAAGGAGATATGGTCAAAACAGTTTCTGGTAAAAGTGAGGCCACGACGACGCAATTAGAGGAGGCCCCCGATGGGCTTCTTTTTCCGGCACATGCCACCGTTTCGGCAATATCTCCTTCGTTATTTATAGGATTGGGTCGATTCTTGCTACTATGGGAGGCTAATTCAAAGGCCTACGATATGGGGCGAGATCGATACGATAATCGTCAATTTTGTGGACACTTCCGGATGTTTTTTGCCGTTTCTCAATTGTTGTTCCTCCATTGTTTTGGCCATATCTCCTTCGTTATTCGTCCGATTGGCTCGAATCAAGCGGCGTTGGAAATATTATTCAAAGTACTATAGATCTAAAAAATCAAAATCGAAATTTGATTCCCGGATTCATGGTGAGAAGCTCAAATAAAAGGAAGGGCAAATTCTGGGATATATTCGGCGGATCTACAGGTGATAGACTCTTGCAAATAACAAAATCTCATCACGGGACACTATAAATAAATATCCGTGCAATCCTGGACAAAAAAATTGAATTTTAAATTCTAAAATTTTTCATGTGATTTAACCTAGGGACCCCTAGGGAAATGATCGAAAGTTGGAAATTTTGGATTAGGTTCAGAATCGATATTTGATCACATAAAGTTATATGTTTTCGAATAAGGTTTCTAAAGCTTCGCGAATCGTCCCAATCGGATAAGTAACGAATGAGATATGGTCAAAACAGTTTCTGGTAAAAGTGAGGCCACGACGACGCAATTAGAGGAGGCCCCCGATGGGCTTCTTTTTCCGGCACATGCCACCGTTTCGGCAATATCTCCTTCGTTATTTATAGGATTGGGTCGATTCTTGCTGCTATGGGAGGCTAATTCAAAGGCCTACGATATGGGGCGAGATCGATACGATAATCGTCAATTTTGTGGACACTTCCGGATGTTTTTTTCCGTTTCTCAATTGCTGTTCCTCCATTGTTTTGGCCACATCTCCTTCGTTATTCGTCCGATTGGGTCGAATCAAGCGGCGATGGAAATATTATTCAAAGTACTATAGATCTAAAAAATCAAAATCGAAATTTGATTCGCGGATTCATGGTGGGAGGCTCAAATCAAAGGAAGGGCACATTCTGGGATATATTCGGCATAGCTACAGGTGATAGACTCTTGCAAATAACAAAATCTCATCACGGGACACTATAAATAAATATCCGTGCAATCCGGGACAAAAAAATTGAATTTTTATTTCGAAAATTTTTCAGGTGATTTTTCCTATGGGTACCCCTAGGGGAAATGATCGAAAGTTGGAAATTTTGGATTCCGGTTCGTAATCGATATTTGATCACATAAAGTTATAGGTCTTCTAATAAGGTTTCTAACGCTTCGAGAATCGTCCCAATCGGATAAGTAACGAAGGAGATATGGTCAAAACAGTTTCTGGTAAAAGTGAGGCCACGACGACGCAATTAGAGGAGGCCCCCGATGGGCTTCTTTTTCCGGCACATGCCACCGTTTCGGCAATATCTCCTTCGTTATTTATAGGATTGGGTCGATTCTTGCTACTATGGGAGGCTAATTCAAAGGCCTACGATATGGGGCGAGATCGATACGATAATCGTCAATTTTGTGGACACTTCCGGATGTTTTTTGCCGTTTCTCAATTGTTGTTCCTCCATTGTTTTGGCCATATCTCCTTCGTTATTCGTCCGATTGGGTCGAATCAAGCGGCGTTGGAAATATTATTCAAAGTACTATAGATCTAAAAAATCAAAATCGAAATTTGATTCCCGGATTCATGGTGAGAAGCTCAAATAAAAGGAAGGGCAAATTCTGGGATATATTCGGCGGATCTACAGGTGATAGACTCTTGCAAATAACAAAATCTCATCACGGGACACTATAAATAAATATCCGTGCAATCCTGGACAAAAAAATTGAATTTTTATTTCGAAAATTTTTCAGGTGATTTTTCCTAGGGGTACCCCTAGGGGAAATGATCGAAAGTTGGAAATTTTGGATTCCGGTTCGTAATCGATATTTGATCACATAAAGTTATATGTTTTCGAATAAGGTTTCTAAAGCTTCGCGAATCGTCCCAATCGGATAAGTAACGAATGAGATATGGTCAAAACAGTTTCTGGTAAAAGTGAGGCCACGACGACGCAATTAGAGGAGGCCCCCGATGAGCTTCTTTTTCCGGCACATGCCACCGTTTCGGCAATATCTCCTTCATTATTTATAGGATTGGGTCGATTCTTGCTGCTATGGGAGGCTAATTCAAAGGCCTACGATATGGGGTGAGATCGATACGATAATCATCAATTTTGTGGACACTTCCGGATGTTTTTTGCCGTTTCTCAATTGCTGTTCCTCCATTGTTTTGGCCATATCTCCTTCGTTATTCGTCCGATTGGGTCGAATCAAGCGGCGTTGGAAATATTATTCAAAGTACTATAGATCTAAAAAATCAAAATCGAAATTTGATTCCCGGATTCATGGTGAGAGGCTCAAATAAAAGGAAGGGCACATTTTGTGATATATTCGGCGTAGCTACAGGTGATAGACTCTTGCAAATAACAAAATCTAATCACGGGACACTATAAATAAATATCCGTGCAATCCTGGACAAAAAAATTGAATTTTTATTTCGAAAAATTTTCAGGTGATTTTCCTGGGTACAATTTAGGGAAATGATCGAAAGTTGGAAATTTTGGATTCCGGTTCGTAATCGATATTTGATAACATAAAGTTATAGGTCTTCGAATAAGGTTTCTGACGCTTCGAGAATCGTCCCAATCGGATAAGTAACGAAGGAGATATGGTCAAAACAGTTTCTGGTAAAAGTGAGGCCACGACGACGCAATTAGAGGAGGCCCCCGATGGGCTTCTTTTTCCGGAACATGCCACCGTTTCGGCAATATCTCCTTCGTTATTTATAGGATTGGGTCGATTCTTGCTGCTATGGGAGGCTAATTCAAAGGCCTACGATATGGGGCGAGATCGATACGATAATCGTCAATTTTGTGGACACTTCCGGATGTTTTTTGCCGTTTCTCAATTGGTGTTCCTCCATTGTTTTGGCCACATCTCCTTCGTTATTCGTCCGATTGGGTCGAATCAAGCGGCGTTGGAAATATTATTCAAAGTACTATAGATCTAAAAAATCAAAATCGAAATTTGATTCCCGGATTCATGGTGAGAGGCTCAAATAAAAGGAAGGGCACATTCTGGGATATATTCGGCGGATCTATAGGTGATAGACTTGCAAATAACAAAATCTCATCACGGGACACTATAAATAAATATCCGTGCAATCCTGGACAAAAAAAATTGAATTTTTATTTCGAAAATTTTTCAGGTGATTTTCCCTAGGGGTACACCTAGGGGAAATGATCGAAGGTTGGAAATTTTGGATTCCGGTTCGTAATCGATATTTGATCACATAAAGTTATAGGTCTTCGAATAAGGTTTATAACGCTTCGAGAATCGTCCCAATCGGATAAGTAACGAAAGAGATATGGTCAAAACAGTTTCTGGTAAAAGTGAGGCCACGACGACGCAATTAGAGGAGGCCCCCGATGGGCTTCTTTTTCCGGCACATGCCACCGTTTCGGCAATATATCCTTCGTTATTTATAGGATTGGGTCGATTGTTGCTACTATGGGAGGCTAATTCAAAGGCCTACGATATGGGGCGAGATCGATACGATAATCGTCAATTTTGTGCACACTTCCGGATGTTTTTTGCCGTTTCTCAATTGTTGTTCCTCCATTGTTTTGGCCATATCTCCTTCGTTATTCGTCCGATTGGGTCGAATCAAGCGGCGTTGGAAATATTATTCAAAGTACTATAGATCTAAAAAATCAAAATCGAAATTTGATTCCCGGAGTCATGGTGAGAAGCTCAAATAAAAGGAAGGGCAAATTCTGGGATATATTCGGCGGATCTACAGGTGATAGACTCTTGCAAATAACAAAATCTCATCACGGGACACTATAAATAAATATCCGTGCAATCCTGGACAAAAAAATTGAATTTTTATTTCGGAAATTTTTCAGGTGATTTTTCCTAGGGGTACCCCTAGGGGAAATGATCGAAAGTTGGAAATTTTAGATTCCGGTTCGTAATCGATATTTGATCACATAAAGTTATATGTTTTCGAAAAAGGTTTCTAAAGCTTCTCGAATCGTCCCAATCGGATAAGTAACGAATGAGATATGGTCAAAACAGTTTCTGGTAAAAGTGAGGCCACGACGACGCAATTAGAGGAGGCCCCCGATGAGCTTCTTTTTCCGGCACATGCCACCGTTTCGGCAATATCTCCTTCGTTATTTATCGGATTGGGTCGATTCTTGCTGCTATGGGAGGCTAATTCAAAGGCCTACGATATGGGGTGAGATCGATACGATAATCATCAATTTTGTGGACACTTCCGGATGTTTTTTGCCGTTTCTCAATTGATGTTCCTCCATTGTTTTGGCCATATCTCCTTCGTTATTCGTCCGATTGGGTCGAATCAAGCGGCGTTGGAAAGATTATTCAAAGTACTATAGATCTAAAAAATCAAAATCGAAATTTGATTCCCGGATTCATGGTGAGAGGCTCAAATAAAAGGAAGGGCACATTCTGGGATATATTCGGCGGATCTACAGGTGATAGACTCTTGAAAATAACAAAATCTCATCACGGGACACTATAAATAAATATCCGTGCAATCCTGGACAAAAAAATTGAATTTTTATTTCGAAAATTTTTCAGGTGATTTTTCCTAGGTACCTAGGAAATGATCGAAAGTTGGAAATTTTGGATTTCGTTTCGTAATCGATATTTGATCGAATAAAGTTTTAGGTCTTCGAATAAGGTTTCTAACGCTTCGAGAATCATCCCAATCGGATAAGTAACGAAGGAGATATGGTCAAAACAATTTATGGTAAAAGTGAGGCCACGACGACACAATTAGAGGAGGCCCCCGATGAGCTTTTTTTTCCGGCACATGCCACCGTTTCGGCAATATCTCCTTCGTTTTTTATCGGATTGGGTCAATTCTTGCTGCTATGGGAGGTTAATTCAAAGGCCTACGACATGGGGCGAGATCGATACGATAATCGTCAATTTTGTGGACACTTCCGGATGTTTTTTGCCGTTTCTCAATTGCTGTTCCTCCATTGTTTTGGCCACATCTCCTTCGTTATTCGTCCGATTGGGTCGAATCAAGCGGCGTTGGAAAGATTATTCAAAGTACTATAGATCTAAAAAATCAAAATCGAAATTTGATTCCCGAATTCATGGTGAGAGGCTCAAATAAAAGGAAGGGCACATTCGGGATATATTCGGCCGATCTACAGGTGATAGACTCTTGCAAATAACAAAATCTAATCACGGGACACTATAAATAAATATCCGTGCAATCCTGGACAAAAAAATTGATTTTTTATTTCAAAAAAATTTCAGGTGATTTTCCCTAGGGGTACACCTAGGGGAAATAATCGAAAGTTGGAAATTTTGGATTCCGGTTCGTAATCGATATTTGATCACATAAAGTTATAGGTCTTCGAATAAGGTTTCTAACGCTTCGAGAATCGTCCCAATCGGATAAGTAACGAAGGAGATATGGTCAAAACAGTTTCTGGTAAAAGTGAGGCCACGACGACGCAATTAGAGGAGGCACCCGATGGGCTTCTTTTTCCGGCACATGCCACTGTTTCGCAATATCTCCTTCGTTATTTATAGGATTGGGTCGATTCTTGCTGCTATGGGAGGCTAATTCAAAGGCCTACGATATGGGGCGAGATCGATACGATAATCGTCAATTTTGTGGACACTTCCGGATGTTTTTTGCCGTTTCTCAATTGTTGTTCCTCCATTGTTTTGGCCACATCTCCTTCGTTATTCGTCCGATTGGGTCGAATCAAGCGGCGTTGGAAATATTATTCAAAGTACTATAGATCTAAAAAATCAAAATCGAAATTTGATTCCCGGATTCATGGTGAGAGGCTCAAATAAAAGGAAGGGCACATTCTAGGATATATTCGGCGGATCTACAGGTGATAGACTCTTGCAAATAACAAAATCTCATCACGGGACACTATAAATAAATATCCGTGCAATCCTGGACAAAAAAATTGAATTTTTATTTCGAAATTTTTCAGTGATTTTCCTGTGGGTACACCTAGGAAATGATCGAAAGTTGGAAATTTTGGATTCCGGTTCGTAATCGATATTTGATCACATAAAGTTATAGGTCTTCGAATAAGGTTTCTAACGCTTCGAGAATCGTCCCAATCGGATAAGTAACGAAGGAGATATGGTCAAAACAGTTTCTGGTAAAAGTGAGGCCACGACGACGCAATTAGAGGAGGCCCCCGATGGGCTTCTTTTTCCGGCACATGCCACCGTTTCGGCAATATCTCCTTCGTTATTTATAGGATTGGGTCGATTCTTGCTACTATGGGAGGCTAATTCAAAGGCCTACGATATGGGGCGAGATCGATACGATAATCGTCAATTTTGTGGACACTTCCGGATGTTTTTTGCCGTTTCTCAATTGTTGTTCCTCCATTGTTTTGGCCATATCTCCTTCGTTATTCGTCCGATTGGGTCGAATAAAGCGGCGTTGGAAATATTATTCAAAGTACTATAGATCTAAAAAATCAAAATCGAAATTTGATTCCCGGATTCATGGTGAGAAGCTCAAATAAAAGGAAGGGCAAATTCTGGGATATATTCGGCGGATCTACAGGTGATAGACTCTTGCAAATAACAAAATCTCATCACGGGACACTATAAATAAATATCCGTGCAATCCTGGACAAAAAAATTGAATTTTTATTTCGAAATTTTTCAGTGATTTTTCCTAGGGTACCCTGGGGAAATGATCGAAAGTTGGAAATTTTGGATTCCGGTTCGTAATCGATATTTGATCACATAAAGTTATATGTTTTCGAATAAGGTTTCTAAAGCTTCGCGAATCGTCCCAATCGGATAAGTAACGAATGAGATATGGTCAAAACAGTTTCTGGTAAAAGTGAGGCCACGACGACGCAATTAGAGGAGGCCCCCGATGAGCTTCTTTTTCCGGCACATGCCACCGTTTCGGCAATATCTCCTTCGTTATTTATAGGATTGGGTCGATTCTTGCTGCTATGGGAGGCTAATTCAAAGGCCTACGATATGGGGTGAGATCGATACGATAATCATCAATTTTGTGGACACTTCCGGATGTTTTTTGCCGTTTCTCAATTGTTGTTCCTCCATTGTTTTGGCCATATCTCCTTCGTTATTCGTCCGATTGGGTCGAATCAAGCGGCGTTGGAAAGATTATTCAAAGTACTATAGATCTAAAAAATCAAAATCGAAATTTGATTCCCGGATTCATGGTGAGAGGCTCAAATAAAAGGAAGGGCACATTCAGGATATATTTGGCGGATCTACAGTGATAGAGTCTTGAAAATAACAAAATCTCATCACGGGACACTATAAATAAATATCCGTGCAATCCGGGACAAAAAAATTGAATTTTTATTTCAAAATTTTTCAGTGATTTTTCCTAGGTACCCTAGGAAATGATCGAAAGTTGGAAATTTTGGATTTCGCTTCGTAATCGATATTTGATCGAATAAAGTTATAGGTCTTCGAATAAGGTTTCTAACGCTTCGAGAATCGTCCCAATCGGATAAGTAACGAAGGAGATATGGTCAAAACAGTTTCTGGTAAAAGTGAGGCCACGACGACACAATTAGAGGAGGCCCCGATGAGCTTCTTTTTCCGGCACATGCCACCGTTTCGGCAATATCTCCTTCGTTATTTATCGGATTGAGTCGATTCTTGCTGCTATGGGAGGCTAATTCAAAGGCCTACGACATGGGGCGAGATCGATACGATAATCGTCAATTTTGTGGACACTTCCGGATGTTTTTTGCCGTTTCTCAATTGCTGTTCCTCCATTGTTTTGGCCACATCTCCTTCGTTATTCGTCCGATTGGGTCGAATCAAGCGGTGTTGGAAAGATTATTCAAAGTACTATACATCTAAAAAAGCAAAATCGAAATTTGATTCCCGGATTCATGGTGAGAGGCTCAAATAAAAGGAAGGGCACATTCTGGGATATATTCGGCGGATCTACAGGTGATAGACTCTTGCAAATAACAAAATCTAATCACGGGACACTATAAATAAATATCCGTGCAATCCTGGACAAAAAAATTGATTTTTTATTTCAAAAAAATTTCAGGTGATTTTCCCTAGGGGTACACCTAGGGGAAATAATCGAAAGTTGGAAATTTTGGATTTCGGTTCGTAATCGATATTTGATCACATAAAGTTATAGGTCTTCGAATAAGGTTTCTAACGCTTCAAGAATCGTCCCAATCGGATGAGTAACGAAGGAGATATGGTCAAAACAGTTTCTGGTAAAAGTGAGGCCACGACGACGCAATTAGAGGAGGCCCCCGATGGGCTTCTTTTTCCGGCACATGCCACTGTTTCGGCAATATCTCCTTCGTTATTTATCCGATTGGGTCGATTCTTGCTGCGATGGGAGGCTAATTCGAAGGCCTACGACATGGGGCGAGATCGATACGATAATCGTCAATTTTGTGGACACTTAGGATGTTTTTGCCGTTTCTCAATTGTTGTTCCTCCATTGTTTTGGCCACATCTCCTTCGTTATTCGTCCGATTGGGTCTAATCAAGCGGCGTTGGAAATATTATTCAAAGTACTATAGATCTAAAAATCAAAATCGAAATTTGATTCCTGATTCATGGTGAGTGGCTCATATAAAAGGAAGGGCACATTCTCAGGATATATTCGGCGAGATCTACAGTGATAGACTCTTGCAAATAACAAAATCTCATCACGGGACACTATAAATAAATATCCGTGTAATCCTGGACAAAAAAATTGAATTTTTATTTCGAAAATTTTTCAGGTGATTTTCCCTAGGGGTACACCTAGGGGAAATGATCGAAAGTTGGAAATTTTGGATTCCGGTTCGTAATCGATATTTGATCACATAAAGTTATAGGTCTTCGAATAAGGTTTCTAACGCTTCGAGAATCGTCCCAATCGGATAAGTAACGAAGGAGATATGGTCAAAACAGTTTCTGGTAAAAGTGAGGCCACGACGACGCAATTAGAGGAGGCCCCCGATGGGCTTCTTTTTCCGGCACATGCCACCGTTCGGCAATATCTCCTTCGTTATTTATAGGATTGGGTCGATTCTTGCTACTATGGGAGGCTAATTCAAAGGCCTACGATATGCGGCGAGATCGATACTGTAACACCCCAAACTAGGCGGATATTACAGTGCCGTAGATCCCCAACTGGGACCCACCAGGCAAATGAAAATGAATGAATTACACAAGATAAATGTAGTACCGAACTACATTACAACAATAATTACTCCGATGAGGAGTTTAGTTACAACACACCAGGATAATATCGAATACTAGTGTATTTTATATGAAGATAAAATACACAACACTGGATGAAACGGAGTATTCAAATGAAAGTTTGCAGCGGAAAATAAAGGACAATAACATGAATAACTGAAAGATCGGGGGCCCCTACTAGTATCACTAGGACTCCTCGACATCAACATGCTATTCCCGTGCGTTTGCCTTGCCATGACCTGAAAAACAAAATCCCCAAACGGGGTCAGTTACAAAGAACAACAATCCTCAAGAGTTGAAAATACACAATCATGATTATATCTGAAGTTATGAAATATCCTGTCGAAACATACGCAATCAAACATGCTATATGAATCAACTAATCAGTATGGCTCAAAGGAATGGCGCCACACTACGTCCGGGATGGAAATGTGTCCGTGCACAAGCCACCAACGATCAAACACGCGTGGTCTTGTACCTAATCAGTCTCACGAGCAATCGACTCGAGTGCACAGTCCAATGTGAGGCCACCAACCAACACACGACTATAATGTGCCCGACATGAAAATCCTACACATACCAACCGGCACGCCAGTATGACCCGGAATGCCATAATATAACAAAAGTGACATCGAAAATGAATAATGACTCACCGAGATGGAATGGTAATGAAATAAATGACAGTTCAATGAAAAGATTGGAACCGTCGTTCCTTATGACTAAAACGATTAATTGATAACAACAAGTTTTGATTATAATTATGAATGAGTTATGATTATGAATGAACAACAACAAAAGGTATGAATATCCTTTTAACCGAGTAAGAATTAACTTACTCAACACCGATGAAGAATGTCCGTCCACGAACAACGTCCTAAATGAAGTGTCGGTCGCACGAACAACCTTAATTCATTACAATTACCAACAATCCGATTAATAACGAATTAAACACGAATAAAACGAACTCAAGACGTCGATACGATAAAACTAAGTCCATTGAGGTATTATATCGAATACGTTGTATCCAAACTCCGATTGTTTACAATCAAACCTCAATATCCCAATATCAAAATCCCCAAGAAGTGTTTCAAACCAACAAAACATCTCCAATACGATCAATAATCCGGTATGAATATTCAAAAATGTGATTATAACAACAATTAGTCGAAAATTCCCAATTCCAACTCGATATTCAAAGTGTTCTTGAATAAACCCTCAATAATCCAATGAATCCTTATACAAACTCATAATCATATACATATCCCTTCATATATCATGATTATAACGTCCAAAACATCCTATTTCAACACAAAGTCGAAGTCCAAAGTGTTGAAGGAATTACCTCTTGATGATCCAAGTGCTATAATCCGAAGAACACGCGTTAGATTGATTATCCGGGCTTCACGATCGAAAGGAGATGAAAAAAATCAAACACCCAAATGATTTGTGAAGGAAAAACCCTCCCTCAAGCCTTATCTCTCGGTTGAAGGTGAAGAAAAGGAAGAAAATGGGTGAAATGTGAAAAAATGAATTTATAGGAGTTGATCGCTGCCGGACACGGCCCGTGCCGATCGGCACGGCCGTGTCGCATACCGCCGGCAGTTGGCCGACAGCAGTGACTCGACCGTGTCCTCGCCGACACGGTCGCGCCGGAGGGCCTCCCGACAGGACTCCGTCCGACAAATGACTCGGCATGACTCGACCGTGCGAGCGACACGGTCGGGCGTCTTGGCCGGGCGTTCTGCTCGCTTATCCGGAGGGTGCGACTCGGCCGCGCTGCATAACACGGCCGGGTCCTGAGGCGTACACTTCGCACTTTCCGGACGAGTACGGCACGGCCGTGTCGGACGACACGGCCGAAGTTCGTTCGGCGGTGATCGCCAATGAGCGGTTGAGCTAAAACGACCATAACTCTCTCGTCGGACTCGATTGACTCACCGTTTGAACCATTGGAAAGCTAACTTGATGCTCTATAATATTGCAAAGATTTAGAATTTTTGGAGTTACCAAAAATTAATGGTGATCTAACAAAGTCGAACTCAAATGAGGAAAGTTGAAACAATGAACAATAACGATACACAACTCAAGTTTTTCCGAACGGTGAACACGGTGAATGAACATGATTGATGAATGATTATAATTGAGTGAAAATCCACCGAGTGACAATCACCGAATGAAATTATGAATGATAATGATCAATTACAACCGGTATTACATACTCCCCTTAAAAAGAGTTTCGTCCACGAAACTAAGGGTCAAACAACTCGGGATAACTCTCCCGCATATTCTCCTGCTTCCCCGGTGGCCTCTTCGACTCCGTGTCTAGACCACCGAATCTTGACTAAAGGGATCGTCTTGTTCCTCAACTGTTTGATTCGCCGCCTAACACTCGTGCAGACGCTCCTCGTACGAATGATCATCCGCGATCTCGATTTCGTCGAATCAAGTATGTGACTCGGTCGGCAACATACTTCCGCAATCGAGAGACGTGAAACACATTATGAATCCCGCTCAAAGCCGGAGGTAACGCCAATCGATAAGCTAACTCGCCTACTCGATCCAAAATTTCAAACGGTCCAATGAATCTTGGGCTCAACTTCCCCGCTTTCCGAAACGGAAAAATACCTCGACTGGGATATCTTGACCAAAACATGGTCACCCGTCTCGAACTCTAGTGGTCGATTTACGATTATCCGCATACGATTTCTATCGACTGAAATGTCATCAACATACGACTCTTGATCAAAGCTACCTTCTCCTGACGGCTATAAGCATATCGGGCTCGGTGCCGATTGATTCTAACAAGTCATCCTAACACAAAGGAGATCGACAAAGACGACCGCACAAGGCCTCGTAAGGTGCCATCTTAATGGAGGCATGCCAACTATACCGTACGTGGACTTAAACAACAAGAATTGGGCTTCCCATCGCCTACTAATCGAGGACGCATGTCCTCAACATGTCCTCTAATGTCCGAATAGTCCTCTCGATTGTCCGTCTGACCGAGGATGAAAGGCGATCGAGATTAAGCCGAGTTCTCATAGCACGATGAACCGATTTCCAAAAATGGGAAACAATTCGTCGTCACGATCGGAAACGATACTCTTAGAGTACCGCGCCTCACTATCTCCTTGATGAACAACTGATCCAGTCTCTCGGGACCCCACGTATCCTTGATCTCAAGGAAATGAGCTGATTTAGTTGAGCGGTCCACAATCACCCAGATCGCATTCATGCCACGACGACTCGTTGGCAAACTCATGATGAAATCCATAGAAATGTCTTCCCACTTCCATTCTGGAATAGGGAGCGGTATCAGCATACTCGCCGGTCGCTGAGGTTCCATCTTGACTTGTTGACAGGTTAAGCATCTCGAAACAAATTCTGCGACTTCTCGCTTCATATTACTCCACCAGTAATTTTGTTTCAAGTCCTTGTAAATCTTGCTGGACCCCGGATGAACAGAATAAGGGGTAGCATGAGCTTCTCTCAAAATAGAATTTTTCAACTCGTCATTCGCCGGTACGCACAACCGGTTCTTAAACCTCAAAAGTCCATCCTCGTGGACCACGAATCCAGGGGCTTTCCCCTGAGCCACATCTTCACGAATGCGCAACAATGCTGGGTCTGAACCCTGATTCTCCCTGATTGCATCCTCAGAGATGATGAAATCTCTAACATACAAAGCTGTCCCTGAACTCGCTGAAGCCAGACCTCGATCTCGGGTCTAAGGAATTCCTGTTGAAGCTCCTTCTGAACTGTTAAACGAGCATGCATCTGCTCCTGAACGGACTTACGACTCAAGGCGTCGGCGACAACGTTCGCCTTGCCCGGGTGGTAAAGGATCTCGATATCAAAATCTTTGATTAGTTCCAACCACCGTCCCTGTCGCATATTTAACTCCTTGTGAGTAAATATATAGTTCAACTCTTGTGATTGGTGAATAACTGAAAGGTGACGCCATAAAGGTAACGACGCCAAATCCCCAACGCGAAAACCACGGCTGCTAGCTTCAGGTCGTGGGTTGGATAATTGACCAACTATTCCGAGGGAACATCAGATTTACTTAATAACTTTCGGAGGTTGCCAATCTCGGATAGTCTCCGTCTTCTGAGGATCAACACGAACTCTGTCAGATGAAATTACATGCCCGAGAAAGTCACTTCGGACCTCCAGAACTCACATTTGGAAAACTTCCATAAAAATTGCTCACGTCTCAACACGTCGAGGACCTGAAGAAGATGAACCTCGTGTTCCTCTCGGCTAAGAGAATAAATCAAAATTTCGTCGATGAAGACAACAACAACTGATCTAAAAAGTCGATGAAAACCCGATTCATTAACTCCATGAATACCACAGGTGCAATAGTTAGCCCGAACGGCATAACTACGAGCTCATAATGACCATAGCGTGTATGAAACGCTGTCCTCGCGATATCCGACTCTCGAATCCGCAACTTGTGATATCCAGATCTTAAGTCGATCTTGGAAAATACTGAAGTTCCCGGAAGTTGATCTAAAAGATCATCAATACGAGGTAAAGGGTACTACTCTTGATCATCACCCTGTTCAACTCTTGGTAATTAATACACACACGAGACGAGCCATCCTTCTCCTTGACAGATCACACTGGTGCTCCTCACGGGGACGCAATCGGTCGGAGATGACCTTTCTCGAATTACTCCTCGAGTTGAATCTTCAACTCCTGCATTCAGTCGGGGCCATCCGATACGGTGCCTTCGATAAAGGACGACGCTGCCCAACTCACTCCCGAATTCCCTTACTCTATGTGAAGGCAACCAGATAACTCGTGCGAAATACATCGTCAACCGATGACAATGATACTACGAATAATTGAACATTTCGATTGCCCTAGAATGGTCAATCGATAAAAAGAGATACCAATAATGATTGAACAACTCGATTGCCTTAGAAAGGTCAATCGATGAAGATGATATAATGAATGTTTGAATAACTCGATTGCCTTTGAAAGGCCAATCGATAAAAATAATACAATGAATGATTGAATAACTCGATTGCCTTAGAAAGGCCAATCGATGAAAATGATACAATGAATGATTGAATGACTCGATTGTCTTAGAAAAGCCAATCGATGAAAATGATACAATGAATGATTGAATGACTCGATTGTCTTAGAAAAGCCAATCGATGGAAATGATACAAGGAATGATTGAATAACTCGATTGTGGAATTTCTCTGCTTCCGCCATAATAGAAATTCTACTGGAACAACGGGGATTACTTCCCTGAAGCACACATTCGACAACTAACGACGGAAAGATAGCGACCAAACGCTAACAGACACTGAGGATAGTATTAAGACGGTTAAACCAACTAATACCGAAATTACATCGTCCTCAGATAAATTCACCACGATTAGATCCATCAACCAATCGCGGTCATTAAGCTAATTCGGTATGATTCCGAAAATTCTTCCATCGTCAGGTAGACCGATGGTATGATGTCTACAAGCAATAGGACTATCCCGAAATAAGTCTATTCAAGCATGATTCGAAAATGAATGAATGCGGTGTACCAGCATCAAAAGGTACACACAAGTTGAAATAAAATTACGAGTATACCTGAAATCGTTCGGACCACCGGATCGTCGATCCTCCTCATCATATGAATCTGGAACTTGCTAGTCCCCGAACCGGACGCTCCCGTCTGATAAATACGAGCTCCAACTCTATTTGCTTCCATTGCCTTAAACGACGATGACAAAGCGATCGATTCAAACGCTGGTTGCTTGGGGCACGAGATGCCGGAGCCGACTTGGAGTCCTTTTCGCAAAACGGGCCTTATGCCCAAAATTCCCACAATTATAGCACGTGATAGACGGTTTTACACTCGGTCTTGAAATGACTCGGCGTTCCACAATTGAAACAGGTGATGACCGAACTGGCCGCTCGGGAATGAGATCCCGCACGATTATGCGCCGTATAAGGTCGCTCAGAAACGATAGGACTCACACGAGGCTTCTTGAAGGTTGACTGACCGCCTTCGGATAGATTACGCTTCGTTGATTTCCTGTTGACATATGCGAGTTCTTGCCGCCAATTTCCTTAGCAATCGCCTGCACGGAGAGTTCGCTCGATTAATCCGGCCAGAGTGGCGCAATGATGATTGAGCAACTGCACATGGGCCATCATGGCCTGCATAAAAGTGAGTGGATCAACCCGTACATCTTCTGATCGAACCGAGTCCTGGGCACGATTTCCCGGCAGCGAGTGATTATTTCACGGATTTCGGTCCGCACCGCGGCCTCTCCCCGTGCATCCCCTGACAGCTCTCTCCATACTGAAGTAGGAAGGTCGCATAATGATTATATTACCCGCATGATTAGCACGTTATGATTATGTCATGAGATGATGAAAATGAGTATACATGCTCTAACTTAATGATTATATGAATGATTTACTGAAGTTACATGATTATCTGATGAAATTCTTGAAATGATTATCTTGAATAACTTAACAAGATTGATAATATGATCATCCAGATTGACAACTGAGTAATGAAATGAATTGAGTGATTAATGAGTTACATGATCGTCCTGATTATTAACTGAGTAATGAAATGAATTAAGTGATTAATGAGTTAACATGATTGTCCTAATCACAATGAATGATGATGTTTGAGGATTGTTAATTGATGAATGATGAATGAATGACTATTGCCAGAAATTATACCATGGCTTTAGAAATCTTACGCTTCTTCCTATTCGATTGGCTCGGCATTTGCACAGTTCACACGTGTGGCGATAGTCCAATGATTCTTGTATGATGTCGATGATTTCAAATAAGACTTTTCTCGGAATGTAGTATTCAAAACCACGCTCCGATACCAACTCGTAACACCCCAAACTAGGCGGATATTACGGTCGTAGATCCCCAACCTGGGACCCACCGTGCAAATGAAAATGAATGAATTACACAAGATAAATGTAGTTACGAACTACTTTAACACATTAATTACTACGATGAGGAGTTTAGTTACAACAAACAAGTATATTAACGAATACTAGTGTATTTTATATTAATATAAAATACACAACACCGGATGAAACGAGTATTCAAATGAAAGTTTGCGGCGGAAAATAAAGGACAATAACATGAATAATCGAAAGATCGGGGCCCCTACTAGTATCACTAGGACTCCTCGACATCAACATGCTATTCCCGTGCGTTTGCCTTGCCATGACTGAAAAACAAAATCCCCAAACGGGTCGATAAAGAACAACAATCCTCAAGAGTTGAAAATACACAATCATGATTATATCGGTTATGAAATATCCTCGTCAAACATACGCAATCAAACATGCTATATGAATCAACTAATCGTATGGCTCAAAGGAATGGCGCCACACTACGTCCGGATGGAAATGTGTCCGTGCACAAGCCACCAACGATCAAACACGCGTGGTCTTGTACCTAATCGCCTCACGAGCAATCGACTCGAGTGCACACCCAATGTGAGGCCACCAACCAACACACGACTATAATGTGCCCGACATGAAAATCCTACACATACCAACCGCACGCCAAGATGACCGGAATGCCACAATATAACAAAAGTGACATCGAAAATGAATAATGACTCACCGAGATGGAATGGTAATGAAATAAATGACAGTTCAATGAAAAGATTGGAACCGTCGTTCCTTATGACTAAAACGATTAATTGATAACAACAAGTTTTGATTATAATTATGAATGAGTTATGATTATGAATGAACAACAACAAAAGGTATGAATATCCTTTTAACCGAGTAAGAATTAACTTACTCAACACCGATGAAGAATGTCCGTCCACGAACAACGTCCTAAATGAAGTGTCGGTCGCACGAACAACCTTAATTCATTACAATTACCAACAATCCGATTAATAACGAATTAAACACGAATAAAACGAACTCAAGACGTCGATACGATAAAACTAAGTCCATTGAGGTATTATATCGAATACGTTGTATCCAAACTCCGATTGTTTACAATCAAACCTCAATATCCCAATATCAAAATCCCCAAGAAGTGTTTCAAACCAACAAAACATCTCCAATACGATCAATAATCCGGTATGAATATTCAAAAATGTGATTATAACAACAATTAGTCGAAAATTCCCAATTCCAACTCGATATTCAAAGTGTTCTTGAATAAACCCCCAATAATCCAATGAATCCTTATACAAACTCATAATCATATACATATCCCTTCATATATCATGATTATAACGTCCAAAACATCCTATTTCAACACAAAGTCGAAGTCCAAAGTGTTGAAGGAATTACCTCTTGATGATCCAAGTGCTATAATCCGAAGAACACGCGTTAGATTGATTATCCTAAGCCACGATCGAAAGGAGATGAAAAAATCAAACACCCAAATGATTTGTGAAGGAAAACCCTCCCTCAAGCCTTATCTCTCGGTTGAAGGTGAAGAAAAGGAAGAAAAATGGGTGAAATGTCAAAAATGAATTTATAGGAGTTGATCGCTGCCGGACACGGCCCGTGCCGATCGGGCACGGCCGTGTCGCATACCTGGCCGACGATTGGCCGACAGTGACTCGACCGTGTCCTCGCCGACACGGTCGCGCCGGAGGGCCTCCCGACAGCTGACCCGTCCGACAATGACTGGCATGACTCGACCGTGCTGTGCGACACGGCCGGCGTGGCCGGGCGCGGTTCGCTTATCCGGAAGGTGCGACTCGCCGTGCTGCATAACACGGTCGGGTCCCGAGGCGAACACTTCGGCACTTTCCGGACGAGTACGGCACGGGCCGTGTCGGACGACACGGCCGAGTTCGTTCGGCAGTGATCGGCCAATGAGCGGTTGAGCTAAAACGACCATAACTCTCTCGTCCGGACTCCGATTGACTCACCGTTTGAACCATTGGAAAGCTAACTTGATGCTCTATAATATTGCAAAGATTTAGAATTTTTGGAGTTACCAAAAATTAATGGTGATCTAACAAAGTCGAACTCAAATGAGGAAAGTTGAAACAATGAACAATAACGATACACAACTCGAAGTTTTTCCGAACGGTGAACACGGTGAATGAACATGATTGATGAATGATTATAATTGAGTGAAAATCCACTGAGTGACAATCACCGAATGAAATTACTGAATGATAATGACTGAATTACAACCGGGTATTACAGATACGATAATCGTCAATTTTGTGGACACTTCCGGATGTTTTTTGCCGTTTCTCAATTGTTGTTCCTCCATTGTTTTGGCCATATCTCCTTCGTTATTCGTCCGATTGGGTCGAATCAAGCGGCGTTGGAAATATTATTCAAAGTACTATAGATCTAAAAAATCAAAATCGAAATTTGATTCCCGGATTCATGGTGAGAAGCTCAAATAAAAGGAAGGGCAAATTCTGGGATATATTCGGCGGATCTACAGGTGATAGACTCTTGCAAATAACAAAATCTCATCACGGGACACTATAAATAAATATCCGTGCAATCCTGGACAAAAAAATTGAATTTTTATTTCAAAATTTTTCAGTGATTTTTCCTAGGTACTTTGGGGAAATGATCGAAAGTTGGAAATTTTGGATTCCTGTCAGAATCGATATTTGATCACATAAAGTTATATGTTTTCGAATAAGGTTTCTAAAGCTTCGCGAATCGTCCCAATCGGATAAGTAACGAATGAGATATGGTCAAAACAGTTTCTGGTAAAAGTGAGGCCACGACGACGCAATTAGAGGAGGCCCCCGATGAGCATATTTTTCCGGCACATGCCACCGATACTTCAATATCTCATTCGTTATTAATAGGATTTGGACGATTCTTGCTGCTATGGGAGGCTAATTCAAAGGCCTACGATATGGGGTGAGATCGATACGATAATCATCAATTTTGTGGACACCTGATGTTTTTTGGCGTTTCTCAATTGCTTTTCCTACATTGTTTTGGCCATATCTCCTTCGTTATTCGTCCGATTGGGTCGAATCAAGCGGCGTTGGAAAGATTATTCAAAGTACTATAGATCTAAAAAATCAAAATCGAAATTTGATTCCCGGATTCATGGTGAGAGGCTCAAATAAAAGGAAGGGCACATTCTGGGATATATTTGGCGGATCTACAGGTGATAGACTCTTGAAAATAACAAAATCTCATCACGGGACACTATAAATAAATATCCGTGCAATCCGGGACAAAAAAATTGAATTTTTATTTCGAAAATTTTTCAGGTGATTTTTCCTAGGGGTACCCCTAGGGGAAATGATCGAAAGTTGGAAATTTTGGATTTCGGTTCGTAATCGATATTTGATCGAATAAAGTTTTAGGTCTTCGAATAAGGTTTCTAACGCTTCGAGAATAATCCCAATCGGATAAGTAACGAAGGAGATATGGTCAAAACAATTTATGGTAAAAGTGAGGCCACGACGACACAATTAGAGGAGGCCCCCGATGAGCTTTTTTTTTCGGCACATGCCACCGTTTCGGCAATATCTCCTTCGTTATTTATCGGATTGAGTCGATTCTTGCTGCTATGGGAGGCTAATTCAAAGGCCTACGACATGGGGCGAGATCGATACGATAATCGTCAATTTTGTGGACACTTCCGGATGTTTTTTGCCGTTTCTCAATTGCTGTTCCTCCATTGTTTTGGCCACATCTCCTTCGTTATTCGTCCGATTGGGTCGAATCAAGCGGTGTTGGAAATATTATTCAAAGTACTATACATCTAAAAAAGCAAAATCGAAATTTGATTCCCTCATTCATGGTTAGAGGCTCAAATAAAAGGAATGGCACATTCAGTGATATATTCTGAGGAACTGCATGTGATAGACTCTTGAAAATAACAAAATATAATCACGGGACACTATAAATAAATATCCGTGCAATCCTGGACAAAAAAATTGATTTTTTATTTCAAAAAAATTTCAGGTGATTTTCCCTAGGGGTACACCTAGGGGAAATAATAGAAAGTTGGAAATTTTGGATTCCGGTTCGTAATCGATATTTGATCACATAAAGTTATAGGTCTTCGAATAAGGTTTCTAACGCTTCGAGAATCGTCCCAATCGGATAAGTAACGAAGGAGATATGGTCAAAACAGTTTCTGGTAAAAGTGAGGCCACGACGACGCAATTAGAGGAGGCCCCCGATGGGCTTCTTTTTCCGGCACATGCCACCGTTTCGGCAATATCTCCTTCGTTATTTATAGGATTGGGTCGATTCTTGCTGCTATGGGAGGCTAATTCAAAGGCCTACGATATGGGGCGAGATCGATACGATAATCGTCAATTTTGTGGACACTTCCGGATGTTTTTTGCCGTTTCTCAATTGTTGTTCCTCCATTGTTTTGGCCACATCTCCTTCGTTATTCGTCCGATTGGGTCGAATCAAGCGGCGTTGGAAATATTATTCAAAGTACTATATATCTAAAAAATCAAAATCGAAATTTGATTCCCGGATTCATGGTGAGAGGCTCAAATAAAAGGAAGGGCACATTCTAGGATATATTCGGCGGATCTACAGGTGATAGACTCTTGCAAATAACAAAATCTCATCACGGGACACTATAAATAAATATCCGTGCAATCCTGGACAAAAAAAATTGAATTTTTATTTCGAAAATTTTTCAGGTGATTTTCCCTAGGGGTACCCCTAGGGGAAATGATCGAAAGTTGGAAATTTTGGATTCCGGTTCGTAATTGATATTTGATCACATAAAGTTATAGGTCTTCGAATAAGGTTTCTAACGCTTCGAGAATCGTCCCAATCGGATAAGTAACGAAGGAGATATGGTCAAAACAGTTTCTGGTAAAAGTGAGGCCACAACGACGCAATTAGAGGAGGCCCCCGATGGGCTTCTTTTTCCGGCACATGCCACCGTTTCGGCAATATCTCCTTCATTATTTATAGGATTGGGTCGATTCTTGCTACTATGGGAGGCTAATTCAAAGGCCTATGATATGGGGCGAGATCGATACGATAATCGTCAATTTTGTGGACACTTCCGGATGTTTTTTGCCGTTTCTCAATTGTTGTTCCTCAATTGTTTTGGCCATATCTCCTTCGTTATTCGTCCGATTGGGTCGAATCAAGCGGCGTTGGAAATATTATTCAAAGTACTATAGATCTAAAAAATCAAAATCGAAATTTGATTCCCAGATTCATGGTGAGAAGCTCAAATAAAAGGAAGGGCAAATTCTGGGATATATTCGGCGGATCTACAGGTGATAGACTCTTGCAAATAACAAAATCTCATCACGGGACACTATAAATAAATATCCGTGCAATCTCGACAAAAATTGAATTTTTATTTCGAAAATTTTTCAGGTGATTTTTCCTAGGGGTACCCCTAGGGGAAATGATCGAAAGTTGGAAATTTTGGATTCCGGTTCGTAATCGATATTTGATCACATAAAGTTATATGTTTTCGAATAAGGTTTCTAAAGCTTCGCGAATCGTCCCAATCGGATAAGTAACGAATGAGATATGGTCAAAACAGTTTCTGGTAAAAGTGAGGCCACGACGACGCAATTAGAGGAGGCCCCCAATGGGCTTCTTTTTCCGGCACATGCCACCGTTTCGGCAATATCTCCTTCGTTATTTATAGGATTGGGTCGATTCTTGCTGCTATGGGAGGCTAATTCAAAGGCCTACGATATGGGGCGAGATCGATACGATAATCGTCAATTTTGTGGACACTTCCGGATGTTTTTTGCCGTTTCTCAATTGTTGTTCCTCCATTGTTTTGGCCACATCTCCTTCGTTATTCGTCCGATTGGGTCGAATCAAGTGGCGTTGGAAATATTATTCAAAGTACTATATATCTAAAAAATCAAAATCGAAATTTGATTCCCGGATTCATGGTGAGAGGCTCGAATAAAAGGAAATGCACATTCTGGGATATATTCGGCGGATCTACATGTGATAGACTCTTGCAAATAACAAAATCTCATCACGGGACACTATAAATAAATATTCGTGCAATTCTGGACAAAAAAATTGAATTTTTATTTCGAAAATTTTTCAGGTGATTTTCCTGTGGGTACACCTAGGGAAATGATCGAAAGTTGGAAATTTTGGATTAGGTTCGTAATTGATATTTGATCACATAAAGTTATAGGTCTTCGAATAAGGTTTCTAACGCTGAGAATCGTCCCAATCGGATAAGTAACGAAGGAGATATGGTCAAACAGCTCGCAAAAGTGAGGCCATGACGACGCAATTAGAGGAGGCCCCCGATGGGCTTCTTTTTCCGGCACATGCCACCGTTTTGGCAATATCTCCTTCGTTATTTATAGGATTGGGTCGATTCTTGCTACTATGGGAGGCTAATTCAAAGGCCTACGATATGGGGCGAGATCGATACGATAATCGTCAATTTTGTGGACACTTAGGATGTTTTTTGCCGTTTCTCAATTGTTGTTCCTCCATTGTTTTGGCCATATCTCCTTCGTTATTCGTCCGATTGGGTCGAATAAAGCGGCGTTGGAAATATTATTCAAAGTACTATAGATCTAAAAAATCAAAATCGAAATTTGATTCCCGGATTCATGGTGAGAAGCTCAAATAAAAGGAAGGGCAAATTCTGGGATATATTCGCGGATCTACAGTGATAGACTCTTGCAAATAACAAAATCTCATCACGGGACACTATAAATAAATATCCGTGCAATCCTGGACAAAAATTGAATTTTTATTTCAAAATTTTTCAGTGATTTTTCCTAGGGGTACCCCTAGGGAAATGATCGAAAGTTGGAAATTTTGGATTAGGTTCGTAATCGATATTTGATCACATAAAGTTATATGTTTTCGAATAAGGTTTCTAAAGCTTGCGAATCGTACCAATCGGATAAGTAACGAAGGAGATATGGTCAAAACAGTTTCTGGTAAAAGTGAGGCCACGACGACGCAATTAGAGGAGGCCCCCAATGGGCTTCTTTTTCCGGCACATGCCACCGTTTCGGCAATATCTCCTTCGTTATTTATCGGATTGGGTCGATTCTTGCTGCTATGGGAGGCTAATTCAAAGGCCTACGATATGGGGCGAGATCGATACGATAATCGTCAATTTTGTGGACACTTCCGGATGTTTTTTGCCGTTTCTCAATTGTTGTTCCTCCATTGTTTTGGCCATATCTCCTTCGTTATTCGTCCGATTGGGTCGAATCAAGCGGCGTTGGAAATATTATTCAAAGTACTATAGATCTAAAAAATCAAAATCGAAATTTGATTCCCGGATTCATGGTGAGAGGCTCAAATAAAAGGAAGGGCACATTCTGGGATATATTCGGCGGATCTACAGGTGATAGACTCTTGCAAATAACAAAATCTCATCACGGGACACTATAAATAAATATCCGTGCAATCCTGGACAAAAAAATTGAATTTTTATTTCGAAAATTTTTCAGGTGATTTTCCCTAGGGGTACACCTAGGGGAAATGATCGAAAGTTGGAAATTTTGGATTCCGGTTCGTAATTGATATTTGATCACATAAAGTTATAGGTCTTCGAATAAGGTTTCTAACGCTTCGAGAATCGTCCCAATCGGATAAGTAACGAAGGAGATATGGTCAAAACAGTTTCTGGTAAAAGTGAGGCCACAACGACGCAATTAGAGGAGGCCCCCGATGGGCTTCTTTTTCCGGCACATGCCACCGTTTCGGCAATATCTCCTTCATTATTTATAGGATTGGGTCGATTCTTGCTACTATGGGAGGCTAATTCAAAGGCCTATGATATGGGGCGAGATCGATACGATAATCGTCAATTTTGTGGACACTTCCGGATGTTTTTTGCCGTTTCTCAATTGTTGTTCCTCAATTGTTTTGGCCATATCTCCTTCGTTATTCGTCCGATTGGGTCGAATCAAGCGGCGTTGGAAATATTATTCAAAGTACTATAGATCTAAAAAATCAAAATCGAAATTTGATTCCCGGATTCATGGTGAGAAGCTCAAATAAAAGGAAGGGCAAATTCTGGGATATATTCATGATCTACAGGTGATAGACTCTTGCAAATAACAAAATCTCATCACGGGACACTATAAATAAATATCCGTGCAATCCTGGACAAAAAAATTGAATTTTTATTTCGAAAATTTTTCAGGTGATTTTTCCTAGGGGTACCCCTAGGGGGAAATGATCGAAAGTTGGAAATTTTGGATTCCGGTTCGTAATCGATATTTGATCACATAAAATTATATGTTTTCGAATAAGGTTTCTAAAGCTTCGCGAATCGTCCCAATCGGATAAGTAACGAATGAGATATGGTCAAAACAGTTTCTGGTAAAAGTGAGGCCACGACGACGCAATTAGAGGAGGCCCCCGATGAGCTTCTTTTTCCGGCACATGCCACCATTTCGGCAATATCTCCTTCGTTATTTATAGGATTGGGTCGATTCTTGCTGCTATGGGAGGCTAATTCAAAGGCCTACGATATGGGGTGAGATCGATACGATAATCATCAATTTTGTGGACACTTCCGGATGTTTTTTGCCGTTTCTCAATTGGTGTTCCTCCATTGTTTTGGCCATATCTCCTTCGTTATTCGTCCGATTGGGTCGAATCAAGCGGTGTTGGAAAGATTATTCAAAATACTATAGATCTAAAAAATCAAAATCGAAATTTGATTCTCGGATTCATGGTGAGAGGCTCAAATAAAAGGAAGGGCACATTCAGGATATATTCATGGATCTACAGTGATAGACACTTGCAAATCACAAAAACTCATCACGCCACACTATAAATAAATATCCGTGCAATCCTCGACAAAAAAATTGAATTTTTATTTCAAAATTTTTCAGTGATTTTTCCTAGGTACCCCTAGGGGAAATGATCGAAAGTTGGAAATTTTGGATTCCGGTTCGTAATCGATATTTGATCACATTAAGTTATATGTCTTCGAATAAGGTTTCTAAAGCTTCGAGAATCGTCCCAATCGGATAAGTAACGAATGAGATATGGTCAAAACAGTTTCTGGTAAAAGTGAGGCCACGACGACGCAATTATAGGAGGCCCCCGATGAGCTTCTTTTTCCGGCACATGCCACCGTTTCGGCAATATCTCCTTCGTTATTTATAGGATTGGATCGATTCTTGCTGCTATGGGAGGCTAATTCAAAGGCCTACGATATGGGGCGAGATCGATACGATAATCGTCAATTTTGTGGACAATTCCGGATGTTTTTTGCCGTTTCTCAATTACTGTTCCTCCATTGTTTTGGCCATATCTCCTTCATTATTCATCCGATTGGGTCGAATCAAGCGGCGTTGGAAATATGTTTCAAAGTACTATAGATCTAAAAAATCAAAATCGAAATTTGATTCCCGGATTCATGGTGAGAGGCTCAAATAAAAGGAAGGGCACATTCTGGGATATATTCGGCGGATCTACAGGTGATAGACTCTTGCAAATAACAAAATCTAATCACGGGACACTATAAATAAATATACGTGCAATCCTGGACAAAAAAATTGAATTTTTATTTCGAAAATGTTTTAGGTGATTTTCCCTAGGGGTACCCCTAGGGAAAATGATCGAAAGTTGGAAATTTTGGATTCCGGTTTGTAATCGATATTTGATCACATAAAGTTATATGTCTTCGAATAAGGTTTCTAACGCTTCGAGAATCGTCCGAATCGGATAAGTAACGAAGGAGATATGGTCAAAACAGTTTCTGGTAAAAGTGAGGCCACGACGACGCAATTAGAGGTGGCCCCCGATGAGCTTCTTTTTGTAACACCCCCAAGACATTCGCGGCATATTACAGCGCACTGGACCCCACACTGTGGAATCCACCAGGCTAACGTACCAAACACGACATTCGACAACGACAAACCATCATAAACAAAACGACAAGCTAAATAAATGACTATAACCGACAAATAAAATTCTGACATCAAATCCATTTCCCCAAAACGGGAACACAACATTAATAAACTCAAAACGGAAGTACTCGAGTACTTAACCAATTTTTATAATACAGAATCCCAAAATCAGACATTAATAACAATAATCAACTTCTGGACAATATCATGCTCGCCCATCATCCTCATACGGCTCGGGTGCTCGCTTGTCCCCACGATCAGTACCTGAAATACAAAAGTATTTCCCCCATTTAAGGGGTTAGCGACAACTGCTAGTGCAAGTACAATCCATTTGAACTACATTCTAATCGATGAATAAATGCGCCAAAAGTCATTTTAGAAAACATTTTATATTCCTAATATTTATGATGTACAATCACAAAACACATTATCTCCAACAAATCACAATTCAAAGTTAACCGTTGGTACGAGACTCACGTCCACCGTACTGCTGCATCCCCGTCGGACATCCTCGGGTGGTTAACCATAGTTCACGATACGCACACTCACGGCAATACGTATCCCTAGAGGCCCCGTCGGACCGTCCCTAGGTGAACATACACATATCCATCCACAACAACCACAATACAGCCATAATTCAAATACTAGAACATGTAAACAAATGTAAAGTACTTGCCTTTGTGACATCTTCGAAGAATCGGAAGTGAAACACGACTACAAACGGTCCGGGTGGAAAACGACGGTTCCTAAACGAAGGATCAACACAGTTCAGTCCCAACGGACAACAATACTCTATTGGAATACACCCATAACCCCGATTACATGATACGACAATGAACGATCAATCGATACGGGTGAGGGTTTACGCAAAATCTCCCCGTATTGATAATTCGCGGATTAAAATCAAGGAAATTGGATTTAGAATCACTCAATAATCACAATCGGTAAAGAATATCGTAACATAGTTGAACAATTCGGAACTAAACCCTAGAATCCTGAAAAATCCCCAAATTCGTCAAAGTTAGGGTTCCTGAGGAATTACCTTGAATCCGGACGATGGAGATGGCTTTAGATGGTGATGTGTTATGCTCGAGACACAAGAATCGGACTGGAAGGGAACTCCACTGATTACTCTCCACGATCTGCTCTGAATCGCTAAAATTGCCCGTAGGAAGGGAAGGAAAGGAAAAGAATGAAAAATAATGCTGAATCTAAACTGCCGCTGATCTTAATAAATGTGAAATTAGCGCACGCTAACTATCATATATAGCGCGCGCTAACGGGGCTGAAACCGGTCCAGTAGCTACTGCTGTCACTCGCTAGCGCACGCTAACAATAACGATTTAGCGCACGCTAACTGCACATCGGTAGCGCACGCAAGGCAACAGGGGTAGCGTGCGCTACCTACGCAGCAGCTTCAAGATCGCTCATATCGCCAGACGCCATTGTCGAAGGTACAAAACACGAAACGCACGACGAGGTCAGAATCCGGAAACATAAACACGAAGCATACCAGACAAAGTAACTAAGCGCTAAAAGAAAGTATAATTCCGACCACCGGAGGATCCGTAATGCGACAACGAAAATGAGAATCCCTAAACTATTAGGAAATTACAAAAATGGCCCGAGTGCCCGAAAATAACGAAACGACGTCGGATTTACAAACCGAAAGTATCCACACGACCAACTCAAACATACAGACTTGTACAAGCCCAGAAACAACGAAAACGAACGAGTTTTACAAGAATCGAACGTTCATACGGCAAAACATGTCATAAAATGAAATTACGTGAAAACATCATCAAGGCTCGTCCAAATGGAAAAACTCCAAGAACAAAGTAGATTCGAAATGTCGAAACGGTTACAAGAGAGTCGATAAAAATAGACATACACCAAAATAGGAAACTGCTAAAAATGGAAAAATTACGGATATTACACTTTTTCCGGCACATGCCACCGTTTCGGCAATATCTCCTTCGTTATTTTTAGGATTGGGTCGATTCTTGCTGCTATGGGAGGCTAATTCAAAGGCCTACAATATGGGGCGAGATCGATACGATAATCGTCAATTTTGTGGACACTTCCGGATGTTTTTTGCTGTTTCTCAATTGCTGTTCCTCCATTGTTTTGGCCATATCTCCTTCGTTATTCGTCTGATTGGGTCGAATCAAGCGGCGTTGGAAAGATTATTCAAATTACTATAGATCTAAAAAATCAAAATCAAAATTTGATTCCCAGATTCATGGCAAGAGGCTCGAATAAAAGGAAGGGCACATTCTGGGATATATTCGGCGGATCTACAAGTGATAGACTCTTGCAAATAACAAAATCTCATCACGGGACACTATAAAGAAATATCCATGCAATCCTGGACAAAAAAATTGAATTTTTATTTCGAAAATTTTTCAGGTGATTTTCCCTAGGGGTACCTCCAGGAGAAATGATCGAAAGTTGGAAATTTTGGATTCCGGTTCGTAATCGATATTTGATCATATAAAGTTATAGGTCTTAGAATAAGGTTTCTAACGCTTCGAGAATCGTCCCAATCGGATAAGTAACGAAGGAGATATGGTCAAAACAGTTTCTGGTAAAAGTGAGGCGACGACCGCAATTATAGGAGGCCCCCGATGAGCTTTTTTTTCCGGCACATGCCACCGTTTCGACAATATCTCCTTCGTTATTTATCGGATTGGGTCGAGTCTTGATGCTATGGGAGGATAATTTAAAGGCCTACGACATGGGGCGAGATCGATACGATAATCGTCAATTTTGTGGACACTTCCGGATGTTTTTTGCCGTTTCTCAATTGCTGTTCCTACATTGTTTTGGCCATATCTCCTTCGTTATTCGTCCGATTGGGTCGAATCAAGCGGCGTTGGAAAGATTATTCAAAGTACTATAGATCTAAAAAATCAAAATCGAAATTTGATTCCCGGATTCATGGTGAGAGGCTCAAATAAAAGGAAGGGCACATTCTGGGATATATTCGGCGGATCTGCAGGTGATAGACTCTTGCAAATAACAAAATATCATCACGGGTATAAATAAATATCCGTGCAATCTCGACAAAAAAATTGAATTTTTATTTCAAAATTTTTCAGTGATTTTCCTTGGGTACCCTAGGGAAATGATCGAAAGTTGGAAATTTTGGATTCCGGTTCGTAATCGATATTTGATCACATAAAGTTATAGGTATTCGAATAAGGTTTCTAACGCTTCGAGAATCGTCCCAATCGGACAAGTAACGAAGGAGATATGGTCAAAACAGTTTATGGTAAAAGTGAGGCCACGACGACGCAATTAGAGGGGGCCCCCGATGACCTTCTTTTTCCGGCACATGCCACCGTTTCGGCAATATATCCTTCGTTATTTATCGGATTGGGTCGATTCTTGATGATATGGGAGGCTAATTCAAAGGCCTACGACATGGGGCGAGATCGATACGATAATCGTCAATTTTGTGGACACTTCCGGATGTTTTTTGCCGTTTCTCAATTGCTGTTCCTACATTATTTTGGCTATATCTCCTTCGTTATTCGTCCGATTGGGTCGAATCAAGCGGCGTTGGAAAGATTATTCAAAGTACTATAGATCTAAAAAATCAAAATCGAAATTTGATTCCCGGATTCATGGTGAGAGGCTCAAATAAAAGGAAGGGCACATTCTGGGATATATTCGGCGGATTTGTAGACTCTTGCAAATAACAAAATATTAGACCTGGCAAACGGGCGGGCTCGGCCCAAACGGGCTGGGGAAAAAATTGGCGGGCCAAATCTAGGCTGGGCCAAAAAGGCCCGGGTTTTTTTGGGCCAATAATATTAGGCCCGGCCCGCGGGCCTCGATTTTTTTTTTTAAATATTATTTCTGAATAAATATAGAAATATTTTTCGATCCGTAATTATTATATTATTCACTATACTATCACAATCAATTAAATAAATGTACAATTATTTTTATTTGATAATTATATTATTTACTACACTACCACAATCAAAAGACAAATATATAAATATTTTTATTTGATCATCATTTCATTTATCACTACTACTTTATTATAAAAATCATAAAATAATATTATTATTGATAAAAATAAAACTACATCAATAATTAACATATAGATGTAATCTAATCTAACAAATAAGGAAAAATTTTAAATATTATAATTACATATAACATAAAAAAAAAAAAACTGGGCCGGGCGGGCCGCCCGCGGGCCGGGCCTCAACGGGCGGGCCAAATCTGGGCCGGGCCAAATATATGAAGCCCAATGCCCGCCCAAAAACGGGCGGGCTGGCCCGGCCCGCGGGCCTGGGCCTATTTTGCCAGGTCTACAAAATATTATCACGGGACACTATAAATAAATTTCCGTGCAATCCTGGACAAAAAAATTGAATTTTTATTTCGAAAATTTTTCAGGTGATTTTCCCTAGGGGTACCCCTAGGGGAAATGATCGAAAGTTGGAAATTTTGGATTCCGGTTCGTAATCGATATTTGATCACATAAAGTTATAGGTATTCGAATAAGGTTTCTAACGCTTCGAGAATCGTCCCAATCGGATAAGTAACGAAGGAGATATGGTCAAAACAGTTTCTGGTAAAAGTGAGGCCACGACGACGCAATTAGAGGAGGCCCACGATGAGCTTCTTTTTCCGGCACATGCCACCGTTTCGGCAATATCTCCTTCGTTATTTATCGGATTGGGTCGATTCTTGATGATATGGGAGGCTAATTCAAAGGCCTACGACATGGGGCGAGATCGATACGATAATCGTCAATTTTGTGGACACTTCCGGATGTTTTTTGCCGTTTCTCAATTGCTGTTCCTACATTGTTTTGGCCATATCTCCTTCGTTACTCGTCCGATTGGGTCGAATCAAGCGGCGTTGGAAAGATTATTCAAAGTACTATAGATCTAAAAAATCAAAATCGAAATTTGATTCCCGGATTCATGGTGAGAGGCTCAAATAAAAGGAAGGGCACATTCTGGGATATATTCGGCGGATCTGCAGGTGATAGACTCTTGCAAATAACAAAATATCATCACGGGACACTATAAATAAATATCCGTGCAATCCTCGACACCGCTCCTAGCACATGCCACCGTTTCGCAATATCTCCTTCGTTATTTAACGGATTGGGTCGATTCTTGATGATATGGGAGGCTAATTCAAAGGCCTACGACATGTGGAGAGATCGATACGAAAATCGTAAATTTTGTGGACACATACGGATGTTTTTTGCCGTTTCTCAATTGCTGTTCCTACATTGTTTTGGCCATATCTCCTTCGTTATTCGTCCGATTGGGTCGAATCAAGCGGCGTTGGAAAGATTATTCAAATTACTATAGATCTAAAAAATCAAAATCGAAATTTGATTGCCGGATTCAAGGTGAGAGGCTCAAATAAAAGGAAGGGCACATTCTGGGATATATTCGGCGGATCTGCAGGTGATAGACTCTTGCAAATAACAAAATATCATCACGGACACTATAAATAAATACCCGTGCAATCCTCGATAAAAATATTGAATTTTTATTTCGAAAATTTTTCAGGTGATTTTCCCTAGGGGTACCCCTAGGGGAAATGATCGAAAGTTGGAAATTTTGGATTCCGGTTCGTAATCGATATTTGATCACATAAAGTTATAGGTATTCGAATAAGGTTTCTAACGCTTCGAGAATCGTCCCAATCGGATAAGTAACGAAGGAGATATGGTCAAAACAGTTTCTGGTAAAAGTGAGGCCACGACGACGCAATTAGAGGAGGCCCCCGATGAGCTTCTTTTTCCGGCACATGCCACCGTTTCGGCAATATCTCCTTCGTTATTTATCGGATTGGGTCGATTCTTGATGATATGGGAGGCTAATTCAAAGGCCTACGACATGGGGCGAGATCGATACGATAATCGTCAATTTTGTGGACACTTCCGGATGTTTTTTGCCGTTTCTCAATTGTTGTTCCTACATTGTTTTGGCCATATCTCCTTCGTTATTCGTCCGATTGGGTCGAATCAAGCGGCGTTGGAAAGATTATTCAAAGTACTATAGATCTAAAAAATTAAAATCGAAATTTGATTCCCGGATTCATGGTGAGAGGCTCAAATAAAAGGAAGGGCACATTCTGGGATATATTCGGCGGATCTGCAGGTGATAGACTCTTGCAAATAACAAAATATCATCACGGGACACTATAAATAAATATCCGTGCAATCCTGGACAAAAAAATTGAATTTTTATTTCGAAAATTTTTCAGGTGATTTTCCCTAGGGAAATGATCGAAAGTTGGAAATTTTGGATTCCGGTTCGTAATCGATATTTGATCACATAAAGTTATAGGTATTCGAATAAGGTTTCTAACGCTTCAAGAATCGTCCCAATCGGATAAGTAACGAAGGAGATATGGTCAAAACAGTTTCTGGTAAAAGTGAGGCCACGACGACGCAATTAGAGGAGGCCCCCGATGAGCTTCTTTTTCCGGCACATGCCACCGTTTCGGCAATATCTCCTTCGTTATTTATCGGATTGGGTTGATTCTTGATGATATGGGAGGCTAATTCAAAGGCCTACGACATGGGGCGAGATCGATACGATAATCGTCAATTTTGTGGACACTTCCGGATGTTTTTTGCCGTTTCTCAATTGCTGTTCCTACATTGTTTTGGCCATATCTCCTTCGTTATTCGTCCGATTGGGTCGAATCAAGCGGCGTTGGAAAGATTATTCAAAGTACTATAGATCTAAAAAATCAAAATCGAAATTTGATTCCCGGATTCATGGTGAGAGGCTCAAATAAAAGGAAGGGCACATTCTGGGATATATTCGGCGGATCTACAGGTGATAGACTCTTGCAAATAACAAAATATCATCACGGGACACTATAAATAAATATCCGTGCAATCCTGGACAAAAAATTGAATTTTTATTTCGAAAATTTTTCAGGTGATTTTCCCTAGGGGTACCCCTAGGGGAAATGATCGAAAGTTGGAAATTTTGGATTCCGGTTCGTAATCGATATTTGATCACATAAAGTTATAGGTATTCGAATAAGGTTTCTAACGCTTCGAGAATCGTCCCAATCATATAAGTAACGAAGGAGATATGGTCAAAACAGTTTCTGGTAAAAGTGAGGCCACGACGACGCAATTAGAGGAGGCCCCCGATGAGCTTATTTTTCCGGCACATGCCACCGTTTCGGCAATATCTCCTTCGTTATTTATCGGATTGGGTCGATTCTTGATGCTATGGGAGACTAATTCAAAGGCCTACGACATGGGGTGAGATCGATACGATAATCGTCAATTTTGTGGACAATTCCGGATGTTTTTTGCCGTTTCTCAATTGCTGTTCCTACATTGTTTTGGCCATATCTCCTTCGTTATTCGCCCGATTGGGTCGAATCAAGCGGCGTTGGAAATATTATTCAAAGTACTATAGATCTAAAAAATCAAAATCGAAATTTGATTCCCGGATTCATGGTGAGAGGCTCAAATAAAAGGAAGGGCACATTCTGGGATATATTCGGCGGATCTGCAGGTGATAGACTCTTGCAAATAACAAAATATCATCACGGGACACTATAAATAAATATCCGTGCAATCCTGGACAAAAAAATTGAATTTTTATTTCGAAAATTTTTCAGGTGATTTTCCCTAAGGGTACCCCTAGGGGAAATGATCGAAAGTTGGAAATTTTGGATTCCGGTTCGTAATCGATATTTGATCACATAAAGTTATAGGTATTCGAATAAGGTTTCTAACGCTTAGAGAATCGTCCCAATCGGATAAGTAACGAAGGAGATATGGTCAAAACAGTTTCTGGTAAAAGTGAGGCCACGACGACGCAATTAGAGGAGGCCCCCGATGAGCTTCTTTTTCCGGCACATGCCACCGTTTCGGCAATATCTTCTTCGTTATTTATTGGATTGGGTCGATTCTTGATGCTATGGGAGGCTAATTCAAAGGCCTACGACATGGGGCGAGATCGATACGATAATCGTCAATTTTGTGGACACTTCCGGATGTTTTTTGCCGTTTCTCAATTGCTGTTCCTACATTGTTTTGGCCATATCTCCTTCGTTATTCGTCCGATTGGGTCGAATCAAGCGGCGTTGGAAACATTATTCAAAGTACTATAGATATAAAAAATCAAAATCGAAATTTGATTCCCGGACTCATGGTGAGAGGCTCAAATAAAAGGAAGGGCACATTCTGGGATATATTCGGCGGATCTGCAGGTGATAGACTCTTGCAAATAACAAAATATCATCACGGGACACTATAAATAAATATCCGTGCAATCCTGGACAAAAAAATTAAATTTTTATTTCGAAAATTTTTCAGGTGATTTTCCCTAGGGGTACCCCTAGGGGAAATGATCGAAAGTTGGAAATTTTGGATTCCGGTTCGTAATCGATATTTGATCACATAACGCTTCGAGAATCGTCCCAATCGGATAAGTAACGAAGGAGATATGGTCAAAACAGTTTCTGGTAAAAGTGAGGCCACGACGACGCAATTAGAGGAGGCCCCCGATGAGCTTCTTTTTCCGGCACATGCCACCGTTTCGGCAATATCTCCTTCGTTATTTATCGGATTGGGTCGATTCTTGATGCTATGGGAGGCTAATTCAAAGGCCTACGACATGGGGCGAGATCGATACGATAATCGTCAATTTTGTGGACACTTCCGGATGTTTTTTGCCGTTTCTCAATTGCTGTTCCTACATTGTTTTGGCCATATCTCCTTCGTTATTCGTCCGATTGGGTCGAATCAAGCGGCGTTGGAAAGATTATTCAAAGTACTATAGATCTAAAAAATCAAAATCGAAATTTGATTCCCGGATTCATGGTGAGAGGCTCAAATAAAAGGAAGGGCACATTCTACGATATATTCGGCGGATCTACAGGTGATAGGCTCTTGCAAATAACAAAATATCATCACGGGACACTATAAATAAATATCCGTGCAATCCTGGACAAAAAATTGAATTTTTATTTCGAAAATTTTTCAGGTGATTTTCCCTAGGGGTACCCCTAGGGGAAATGATCGAAAGTTGGAAATTTTGGATTCCGGTTCAGAATCGATATTTGATCACATAAAGTTATAGGTATTCGAATAAGGTTTCTAACGCTTCGAGAATCGTCCCAATCGTATAAGTAACGAAGGAGATATGGTCAAAACAGTTTCTGGTAAAAGTGAGGCCACGACGACGCAATTAGAGGAGGCCCCCGATGAGCTTCTTTTTCCGGCACATGCCACCGTTTCGGCAATATCTCCTTCGTTATTTATCGGATTGGGTCGATTCTTGATGCTATGGGAGGCTAATTCAAAGGCCTACGACATGGGGCGAGATCGATACGATAATCGTCAATTTTGTGGACACTTCCGGATGTTTTTTGCCGTTTCTCAATTGCTGTTCCTACATTGTTTTGGCCATATCTCCTTCGTTATTCGTCCGATTGGGTCGAATCAAGCGGCGTTGGAAAGATTATTCAAAGTACTATAGATCTAAAAAATCAAAATCGAAATTTGATTCCCGGATTCATGGTGAGAGGCTCAAATAAAAGGAAGGGCACATTCTGGGATATATTCGGCGGATCTGCAGGTGATAGACTCTTGCAAATAACAAAATATCATCACGGGACACTATAAATAAATATCCGTGCGATCCTGGACAAAAAAATTGAATTTTTATTTCGAAAATTTTTCAGGTGATTTTCCCTAGGGGTACCCCTAGGGGAAATGATCGAAAGTTGGAAATTTTGGATTCCGGTTCGTAATCGATATTTGATCACATAAAGTTATAGGTATTCGAATAAGGTTTCTAACGCTTCGAGAATCGTCCCAATCGGATAAGTAACGAAGGAGATATGGTCAAAACAGTTTCTGGTAAAAGTGAGGCCACGACGACGCAATTAGAGGAGGCCCCCGATGAGCTTCTTTTTCCGGCACATGCCACCGTTTCGGCAATATCTCCTTCGTTATTTATCGGATTGGGTCGATTCTTGATGATATGGGAGGCTAATTCAAAGGCCTACGACATGGGGCGAGATCGATACGATAATCGTCAATTTTGTGGACACTTCCGAATGTTTTTTGCCGTTTCTCAATTGCTGTTCCTACATTGTTTTGGCCATATCTCCTTCGTTATTCGTCCGATTGGGTCGAATCAAGCGGCGTTGGAAAGATTATTCAAAGTACTATAGATCTAAAAAATCAAAATCGAAATTTGATTCCCGGATTCATGGTGAGAGGCTCAAATAAAAGGAAGGGCACATTCTGGGATATATTCGACGGATCTACAGGTGATAGACTCTTGCAAATAACAAAATATCATCACGGGACACTATAAATAAATATCCGTGCAATCCTGGACAAAAAAATGAAATTTTATTTCGAAAATTTTCAGGTGATTTTCCCTAGGGGTACCCCTAGGGGAAATGATCGAAAGTTGGAAATTTTGGATTCCGGTTCGTAATCGATATTTGATCACATAAAGTTATAGGTATTCGAATAAGGTTTCTAACGCTTCGAGAATCGTCCCAATCGTATAAGTAACGAAGGAGATATGGTCAAAACAGTTTCTGGTAAAAGTGAGGCCACGACGACGCAATTAGAGGAGGCCCCCGATGAGCTTCTTTTTCCGGCACATGCCACCGTTTCGGCAATATCTCCTTCGTTATTTATCGGATTGGGTCAATTCTTGATGCTATGGGAGGCTAATTCAAAGGCCTACGACATGGGGCGAGATCGATACGATAATCGTCAATTTTGTGGACACTTCCGGATGTTTTTTGCCGTTTCTCAATTGCTGTTCCTACATTGTTTTGGCCATATCTCCTTCGTTATTCGTCCGATTGGGTCGAATCAAGCGGCGTTGGAAAGATTATTCAAAGTACTATAGATCTAAAAAATCAAAATCGAAATTTGATTCCCGGATTCATGGTGAGAGGCTCAAATAAAAGGAAGGGCACATTCTGGGATATATTCGGCGGATCTGCAGGTGATAGACTCTTGCAAATAACAAAATATCATCACGGGACACTATAAATAAATATCCGTGCAGTCCTGGACAAAAAAATTGAATTTTTATTTCGAAAATTTTTCAGGTGATTTTCCCTAGGGGTACCCCTAGGGGAAATGATCGAAAGTTGGAAATTTTGGATTCCGGTTCGTAATCGATATTTGATCACATAAAGTTATAGGTATTCGAATAAGGTTTCTAACGCTTCGAGAATCGTCCCAATCGGATAAGTAACGAAGGAGATATGGTCAAAACAGTTTCTGGTAAAAGTGAGGCCACGACGACGCAATTAGAGGAGGCCCCCGATGAGCTTCTTTTTCCGGCACATGCCACCGTTTCGGCAATATCTCCTTCGTTATTTATCGGATTGGGTCGATTCTTGATGCTATGGGAGGCTAATTCAAAGGCCTACGACATGGGGCGAGATCGATACGATAATCGTCAATTTTGTGGACACTTCCGGATGTTTTTTGCCGTTTCTCAATTGCTGTTCCTACATTGTTTTGGCCATATCTCCTTCGTTATTCGTCCGATTGGGTCGAATCAAGCGGCGTTGGAAATATTATTCAAAGTACTATAGATCTAAAAAATCAAAATCGAAATTTGATTCCCGAATTCATGGTGAGAGGCTCAAATAAAAGGAAGGGCACATTCTGGGATATATTCGGCGGATCTGCAGGTGATAGACTCTTGCAAATAACAAAATATCATCACGGGACACTATAAATAAATATCCGTGCAGTCCTCGACAAAAAAATTGAATTTTTATTTCGAAAATTTTTCAGGTGATTTTCCCTAGGGGTACCCCTAGGGAAATGATCGAAAGTTGGAAATTTTGGATTCCTTTCAGAATCGATATTTGATCACATAAAGTTATAGGTATTCGAATAATGTTTCTAACGCTTAGAGAATCGTCCCAATCGGATAAGTAACGAAGGAGATATGGTCAAAACAGTTTCTGGTAAAAGTGAGGCCACGACGACGCAATTAGAGGAGGCCCCCGATGAGCTTCTTTTTCCGGCACATGCCACCGTTTCGGCAATATCTTCTTCGTTATTTATTGGATTGGGTCGATTCTTGATGCTATGGGAGGCTAATTCAAAGGCCTACGACATGGGGCGAGATCGATACGATAATCGTCAATTTTGTGGACACTTCCTGATGTTTTTTGCCGTTTCTCAATTGCTGTTCCTACATTGTTTTGGCCATATCTCCTTCGTTATTCGTCCGATTGGGTCGAATCAAGCGGCGTTGGAAACATTATTCAAAGTACTATAGATATAAAAAATCAAAATCGAAATTTGATTCCCGGACTCATGGTGAGAGGCTCAAAAAAAAGTAAGGGCACATTCTGGATATATTCGCGGATCTGCAGTGATAGACTCTTGCAAATAACAAAATATCATCACGGACACACTAAATACATATCCGAGAAATCCTTGATAAAAAAATTAAATTTTTATTTCGAAAATTTTTCAGGTGATTTTCCCTAGGGGTACCCCTAGGGGAAATGATCGAAAGTTGGAAATTTTGGATTCCGGTTCGTAATCGATATTTGATCACATAACGCTTCGAGAATCGTCCCAATCGGATAAGTAACGAAGGAGATATGGTCAAAACAGTTTCTGGTAAAAGTGAGGCCACGACGACGCAATTAGAGGAGGCCCCCGATGAGCTTCTTTTTCCGGCACATGCCACCGTTTCGGCAATATCTCCTTCGTTATTTATCGGATTGGGTCGATTCTTGATGCTATGGGAGGCTAATTCAAAGGCCTACGACATGGGGCGAGATCGATACGATAATCGTCAATTTTGTGGACACTTCCGGATGTTTTTTGTCGTTTCTCAATTGCTGTTCCTACATTGTTTTGGCCATATCTCCTTCGTTATTCGTCCGATTGGGTCGAATCAAGCGGCGTTGGAAAGATTATTCAAAGTACTATAGATCTAAAAAATCAAAATCGAAATTTGATTCCCGGATTCATGGTGAGAGGCTCAAATAAAAGGAATGGCACATTCTGGGATATATTCGGCGGATCTGCAGGTGATAGACTCTTGCAAATAACAAAATATCATCACGGAACACTATAAATAAATATCCGTGCAGTCCTGGACAAAAAAATTGAATTTTTATTTCGAAAATTTTTCAGGTGATTTTCCCTAGGGGTACCCCTAGGGGAAATGATCGAAAGTTGGAAATTTTGGATTCCGGTTCGTAATCGATATTTGATCACATAAAGTTATAGGTATTCGAATAAGGTTTCTAACGCTTCGAGAATCGTCCCAATCGGATAAGTAACGAAGGAGATATGGTCAAAACAGTTTCTGGTAAAAGTGAGGCCACGACGACGCAATTAGAGGAGGCCCCCGATGAGCTTCTTTTTCCGACACATGCCACCGTTTCGGCAATATCTCCTTCGTTATTTATCGGATTGGGTCGATTCTTGATGCTATGGGAGGCTAATTCAAAGGCCTACGACATGGGGCGAGATCGATACAATAATCGTCAATTTTGTGGACACTTCCGGATGTTTTTTGCCGTTTCTCAATTGCTGTTCCTACATTGTTTTGGCCATATCTCCTTCGTTATTCGTCCGATTGGGTCGAATCAAGCGGCGTTGGAAAGATTATTCAAAGTACTATAGATCTAAAAAATCAAAATCGAAATTTGATTCCCGGATTCATGGTGAGAGGCTCAAATAAAAGGAAGGGCACATTCTGGGATATATTCGGCGGATCTGCAGGTGATAGACTCTTGCAAATAACAAAATATCATCACGGACACTATAAATAAATATCCGTGCAATCCTGGACAAAAAATTGAATTTTTATTTCAAAATTTTTCAGTGATTTTCCTTGGGTACCTTTGGAAATGATCGAAAGTTGGAAATTTTGGATTCCGGTTCGTAATCGATATTTGATCACATAAAGTTATAGGTATTCGAATAAGGTGTCTAACGCTTCGAGAATCGTCCCAATCGGATAAGTAACGAAGGAGATATGGTCAAAACAGTTTCTGGTAAAAGTGAGGCCACGACGACGCAATTAGAGGAGGCCCCCGATGAGCTTCTTTTTCCGACACATGCCACCGTTTCGGCAATATCTCCTTCGTTATTTATCGGATTGGGTCGATTCTTGATGCTATGGGAGGCTAATTCAAAGGCCTACGACATGGGGCGAGATCGATACAATAATCGTCAATTTTGTGGACACTTCCGGATGTTTTTTGCCGTTTCTCAATTGCTGTTCCTACATTGTTTTGGCCATATCTCCTTCGTTATTCGTCCGATTGGGTCGAATCAAGCGGCGTTGGAAAGATTATTCAAAGTACTATAGATCTAAAAAATCAAAATCGAAATTTGATTCCCGGATTCATGGTGAGAGGCTCAAATAAAAGGAAGGGCACATTCTGGAATATTCGTCGGATCTGCATGTGATATACTCTTTCAAATAACAAAATATCATCACGGGACTATATAAATAAATATCCGTGCAGTCCTCGACAAAAAAATTGAATTTTTATTTCGAAAATTTTTCAGGTGATTTTCCCTAGGGGTACCCCTAGGGGAAATGATCGAAAGTTGGAAATTTTGGATTCCGGTTCGTAATCGATATTTGATCACATAAAGTTATAGGTATTCGAATAAGGTTTCTAACGCTTCGAGAATCGTCCCAATCGGATAAGTAACGAAGGAGATATGGTCAAAACAGTTTCTGGTAAAAGTGAGGCCACGACGACGCAATTAGAGGAGGCCCCCGATGAGCTTCTTTTTCCGGCACATGCCACCGTTTCGGCAATATCTCCTTCGTTATTTATCGGATTGCGTCGATTCTTGATGCTATGGGAGGCTAATTCAAAGGCCTACGACATGGGGCGAGATCGATACGCTAATCGTCAATTTTGTGGACACTTCCGAATGTTTTTTGCCGTTTCTCAATTGCTGTTCCTACATTGTTTTGGCCATATCTCCTTCGTTATTCGTCCGATTGGGTCGAATCAAGCGGCGTTGGAAAGATTATTCAAAGTACTATAGATATAAAAAATCAAAATCGAAATTTGATTCCCGGATTCATGGTGAGAGGCTCAAATAAAAGGAAGGGCACATTCTGGGATATATTCGGCGGATCTGCAGGTGATAGACTCTTGCAAATAACAAAATATCATCACGGGACACTATAAATAAATATCCGTGCAATCCTGGACAAAAAAATTAAATTTTTATTTCGAAAATTTTTCAGGTGATTTTCCCTAGGGGTACCCCTAGGGGAAATGATCGAAAGTTGGAAATTTTGGATTCCGGTTCGTAATCGATATTTGATCACATAACGCTTCGAGAATCGTCCCAATCGGATAAGTAACGAAGGAGATATGGTCAAAACAGTTTCTGGTAAAAGTGAGGCCACGACGACGCAATTAGAGGAGGCCCCCGATGAGCTTCTTTTTCCGGCACATGCCACCGTTTCGGCAATATCTCCTTCGTTATTTATCGGATTGGGACGATTCTCGAAGCGTTATGTGTGAAGATAACAGAAAATCAGTTTGGATTAATGCCTGGAAGATCGACCATAGAAGCAATTTATCTTATCCGACAGTTGATGGAACATTATCGGGATAAAAAGAAAGATCTACATATGGTTTTTATTGATTTAGAGAAGGCATATGATAAAGTACCAAGGGAAGCACTTTGGTGGGCCTTAGCAAAGAAGGGTGTATCGCGTAAATATATTGACATTATAAAGGACATGTATGAGAGAGCTAGTACTAGTGTACGTACTAATATTGGGAGGACAGAAGAATTCCTTATTACGATTGGGGTGCATCAAGTATCTGCTCTTAGTCCTTTTCTCTTTACCATAGTCATGGACGAATTGACAACAGAAATTCAAAATGACGTTCCGTGGTGTATGATGTTCGCAGATGATATTGTGTTTATTGATGGAACGAAGGTTGGAGTGCAACAGAAATTGGAACTTTGGAGTGATACTTTGGAAGCTCGAGGATTTAGGCTGAGCAGAAGTAATACTGAATATATGGAGTGTAGGTTTAGCGAAAACAGTGATAGAGAGGCGGGGATGATCACATTTGATGGGAAAGTTGTTCATGGATCCACTTTCTTTCGGTATCTTGGATCTATTATCCAAAAGGATGGAGTGCTAGATGGTGATGAGCCTCACAGAATAAAGCAATGTTTTAAAAGGCGCGAGGTGTTTTGGCAGCACGAGGCGAGGCGTAAGCTTCGAGGCGCATTGAGGCGCAAGCCTCGATTAAAATAAAAATAAAAATCTAAAAAACTCACGAAAATATCATAATAGTGATAAGAATTACTAAAAGAGCAAAAAGTATATATTAAATTACTAAAATATCAGTGGTGACTCATAAATTAGGTCATAAATTTGATTTTGTCAATTGTATTTTATTTTTATCTAATAAACAAAAAATATGAAATAAATTTTTATATAAAATAAATTACATTCTCTCCCAATTTTTATCATTTATTCTTTTTATTACTTTTTCAAAATAAAAACCAAATAAAGCATCACATAATAAAATAATGACAATAAGGTTAATTAAGTCATTAACCACCTTATATTAAAACCCTATTCTTCCTTTTTTCTCACCCCCACACCACAGGGTCCACACTGCACCAAGAGAGACAAATTGCCACCTCGTCTTCTTCTGTCTCAATCTGCAGATCTCGGGTAAGTTTCTTTTTTTTTTTTTTTTTTGAAAAGACTCATTCCTCTCGGGAAATAGAGGTCCGCCTCATGGGTCGCCTCAAAGAAACACGTCTCAAGGCGCGCCTCAAACCTGCCTCACAGGTGCGAGGCGTAAGCCTCAGCAGTAGGGGGAGAGGCGCTGCCTCAGAAGCGGATTTCCGCCGCCTCGCCTCAAGGAGCGTCTCGAGGCATGCGCCTCGATCGCCTTCTAAAACATTAGAATAAAGGCAGAGTGGTTGAAGTGGAAGAGTGCCATAGGGTTTTTATGTGATCCTGACATGTCTCATAGATTAAAGGGTAAATTTTACCGCACGACAATTAGGCCTGCACTGTTATATGGCACCGAATGTTGGGTCAGAAAGCTGTCACATTCAAAAGATGAATGTGGCGGAGATGCGTATGCTACGATAGATGTGTGGTCATACAAGAAAGAATCGGCTCAGAAATTAGGTGATTAGAGAGAAGGTAAGAGTTGTGTCTATAGAAGACAAGATGATGGAGAATCGATTACGATGGTTTGGTCATGTGAGAAGAAGATCTGTTGATACCCCAGTGAGGAGGCTAGAAAGTTGGGGAACAAGTAATATTGTGAAAGATATAGGAGACCCAAGAAAACTTGGCTAAAGATGATTGAAAATGATATGCGGTTTCTTGGAATTGGAGAAAGTATGGCGAATGTGGCGGATCACATACAGTTGTAGGTCTTCGAATAAGGTTTCCAACGCTTCGAGAATCGGTCCAATTGGAGAAGTAACAAAGGAGATATGGTCAAAACATTTTGTGGTAAAAGTGAGGTCACGACGACGCAATTAGAGGAGGCCTCCGATCAGCTTCTTTTTCCGGCACATGCCACTATTTTAGCAATATCTCCTTCGTCATTTATCGGATTGGGTCGATTCTTGCAGTGTTGGGAGTCTAATTCAAAGTCCTACGACATGGGACAAGATCGATACGGCAATCTTCAATTTTGTTGACACTTCGGGATGTTTTTTGCCGTTTCTCAATTGCTGCTCCTCCATTATTTTGGCCATATCTCCTTCGAAATTCGTCCGATTGGGTCGAATCTCATCACGGGACACTATAAATAAATATCCGTGCAATCCTGGACAATAAAATTGGATTTTTATTTCGAAAATTTTTTAGGTGATTTTCCCTAGGGGTACCCCTAGGGGAAATGACCGAAAGTTGGGAGTTTTGGATTCATATACATAATCGAGATTTGATCACATACAGTTGTAGGTCTTCGAATAAGGTGTTACCCAAAGTATTATCCGGAGATGATATTGCTCGAATGGTCGAGTAACAAACAAATGCGAGAGCACGTCCGTGGGGAACATAAATAACACAAGATTTACCGGGGTTATTAGTCCCGGGATTGAGTGCTCTCGCGAGATATTATTAATACAAATACTTGGGAGTACAAATATTAATGTTAGAGTACAATTACAATGAGTGTAAAGACCCTAGTTATCTTAGCTATTGAGCGTGAAGATTGCCGGAAGAACCAGATATGATGCTCTGTGAGTTCTTGTAACAACGATGGTGAGCTGTGACGACTGTGAGAAATCGACGGTCTCCCACAGTGTGTATTAGCTGGATGTCTGAGCTCCTGGGCTTGCGAGTCTCTTCGAATCTGTACTGTAGGGAGTTCTTGCCTCTGCCGACCGTCTTCTGGTTGAGAGGTGCTGAGAGAGAAATCCTGAGATAGATTCAAGAGAGGAAGCTGAGAGTCTGAAAGTGTGTACGTATATGTGTATTTTCCGACTTTCGTGAGTGGATTTCGGAACCTTTCTCCAGTTGCTGGAGGTTCTCTATTTATAGGACTGCGAGTTGCTGGGAGATCGTCTCTGCAGTATTATAGTAAGCGGGCGATCGTCTTTAGCACATGGGTTGGTCTCCTTGAAGTCCGCAGAAGTTGCTGGCTGCCAGAAGTGCGAACCAATGAGAGGCCAACACGCGTCTGAGTCGCTGTCATGGGAGGCCCTACTTAGGACCTTTCGGCGGGTCTGTCGGTAGGTGAGGCCGTCCTTGTCACTGACAGCTGCTGATGGGCTGGAGTCAACGATCCATGTTATGCGGCGCCTTTCGCGGATCTTCACATGGGTGTTTGTTTCGTTATCCAGTCTTCGTAGACTTTGACTGACGATGGCCTTGTTCGTGGCACAGGTTGGTCGTCCTTGGTCGGGCACCAGAGTCGATCGCTGGGTTCCAAAAGGCGATCGGCTTGGGAGTCGATCGCTAGATACTCGAAGGTGGGTTGTTACCTTCGTTTTGACAAGTTCGCCGTAGCTCCTTTGGTCGTGAACTCGGTCGCTCGGCCCTTATACCGATCGCCGTCGAGGTGTATAAATTGCCGCACAACAATTGCCCCCAGCTCGCTCCGATGTTGGAAACGTGGGGTGAGGTGGTTCTTCTTGCGATCGCTTAACTTTGACGAGTGACTCAGCCTTTTACGGAACTGGCGATCGTCTTTGAGCGGATTGATTTTGAATATGGACGACCAGGTCGGTCGCTGAAATGAGCGGGAAATGACAACGGTCGCGGAAAGATCTTCGGGGCACGTGTCGGGTTCCTGTTGGGGGAGGCCGACGGTTAGTTATGACTCCTCGTCTGGCGTGTCCTTGAAACGACGCGTACGCGGGTTTCAAGGGAGCATTAATTGTGACGGTTGCACTTCGGCCCCCGAGATTCTCCTTATTTGCACGGAAGTCCATGCCTTCTCCTGTAAAAGGGGGCTGAGCTGCAGTGTTAAGAACCTTATGCGATTTCATCGGAGAAGAAGAATATTTGCCGAAGAATTTTCTGAAGTTTTGACTGCCGATCGTCGATCGACTCAACCCTCGGTACAAAAAGATGTTGTTTACATAAGTACAAATACTTTTGTCTATATAACTTATTTATACATACAGATATAAAAAAGAAGCACAAAGTGTAAAAGGTAAAAGAATAATGCCACATAAATTTCATAAATTACTAATTTGTTGAAATAAATATCAAGGTCTAACTATGCTCTAATTTATATAAAGTTTTAAAATGGAGAAATTAATAGCATAAAAAATAGTAGAAGTTTATTTTTAGAAGAAATCACATAGTTAAAAACTTTTTCATTAATGATTTTCTTAGCAATTTTAGGAGGAATTTTTTTACACGGAAATGAGAGGTGAGGGAAAATTTTATATGTTGGGTCCCGTACCGTTCCCATCCACGTCCTCAAAATTCAATCGAAACACAAAAACCCTTTCTCCCTCCCTTTCCGCTACCCCCCTTTTCCTCCTATTCCCTCATCCAAGCAGTGCCTAAGAACTGATTCTCTCCATAAAAATCGACTAGAAGAGATTACGCATCAATCGGCAAGTCTACGAAATTATCGGTTTTTTGTTTCAAGATTAATCGTTTTCTGAGTTATTGCATTTTAGATCTATGTGAATATGTGATCCCCAATTGAAGGATTGAATGGAAAATATGGTCATATATGCGAAGATGATTTATTTAGTGATTTGCAGATAGTTTTTCCTCTGGTATTGCTACCGAGAACTGATCCAGTTAGAATGAATTCACTGCCTAGTGCATGTTGTTGCCATGCCCTCTAAGTAAATCTAGTGTCCAAGCTTTGATGATGGATTTCTGCCCTATATATTCTTTTGTCGAAATTCACTGTCAAGTATTTTAGTTTGAGGGTGTTTAATCTCCAATCTTTTTGTGGTATGATATTTGCCATCTTGCACTATTTCATTGGTAGCTGAAAACAAGTTGTAGTGCTTCTGTATTAAGTGGTAGTTGCGAAATTCATGTTGGGAAGCTTTCACTACATGGTTCTTCTAGGATTAAGTTGGGATCATGGTTACCGCTTTATTTGTTCTTGGTAGAAAGCTTGTGGAGTATCTTAAGATTCAAGTTCGTCCTGTAGTTAATTCATGCAAAGAGTTTCCACAAGAGTTTCTTCACATGGCTAACTGCATAGTTTTTGAGTTATAATGTAAAATTCTTCTCACGGCTAAAAAACACTGGAACTAATTGTTCTTTTTGTCAGTTCTTATTTCAAGCATGTAAATGGTTTGTTTGCCTTCCAAGATGGAACTTGTAGAGTTCCTAATTGCCTCCATTTCTAGTTCAGATATTACTATAAATTTGCCGCTGTCATATTTTCTGAATGTTTTGTGAATAGAGAACTGCTAGATTAACGTCTTCTTGTGGAGTTGCTAAGTTGCTGAAGTAATTAATCATGTGAAGCTAGTGTCCGAGCCTTGTTAATGGCTTTCTGCCCTATATATATATATATATCGAAATTCACTGCCAAGTATTTTAGTCTGAGGGTGTTTATTTCTGTTGTACTTTCATGTATATGTTGCTTTCCTCGTACATTCTTGGCTATCTGTAATCTGATCTTTTGACAAAGCGCTTACACTAGAAAAATCACAGCACTAAATTGTACAATGTAGAATATACTTCGTGCATTTACTCAACCAAAACAGAATGATACATATCAATATTGGCCATTTGATTTATCCGCTGAATTAGGACATCTGGAGCCTGACATTAAATACAAACTTGGAAACCAAGCCTTCGAAAAACCACAGGAAATTTATGTTAAGGGGAGATCTGAGATACAATTAATGACATGATTACTTCTCCTATAATTTTTACAAGGTCTAAGCCCTTTTGTCCACAATCAAGGGCCAGCCTGGCAACCTCTTAGTTGTTTAATAGATTGCTGTCCTTTTAAGATTTGAGAGACTTCGATCATGGTTACTTCTCTTATAATCTTGAGTATTTTAAGATGGATAACTGCAATCCAATTTGATGTCTCAATGAAATGATGATTAATCGTGGCTGTATTATCTTCCAAGAAGCTTACTGATTCTTGCACAGATTATATAAGTGTTCTTTGTCCAGAACTTAGATAAATCAGTCATGGTCCACAAAAGTTGTTCTTCCTCAACATAAATCATGTCTACAAACACATGAGATCTCAAAGATTTTACCACAAGAATTGGCAGTTCCATGTCTACAGATTTTAATAACTTAATCAAACAGAAAAAGAGAAGGTTACAGTTGATATTAGTGATTCTTATATTTATTTGAAGTTTGATATGGTTGCATATGGAATTATGAAGTTTAATTTCAGAGCTTAAATGTTCACTTGGCCATCGCGCTGCATTTTCATAGCTAATCACCCTGGAACCACTTGCTCCATTTTTTACTTGAAATGATGGGGTATATGACAATTTTAGGTGTTGTTAGCAGCTCAGAGGATGATTTAGTTTCCACTTTTTTTCCCTTTATTTGAATATCTACTACTTGTTTTAAATTCTGTTCTATCTGATATCCCAATTAATCATTTTCCTAATAATTGATTTGAAGGTAGCCTATTGTAGTTTAATAGGAGGGGAGCGGAGGGGAAAGGTGCAAATACATCCTTTAAATTATAATCCTAATACATCCCTCAGATTATACAATCCTTTAAGTTTATGCATGCAGGTTATATGTGTATATATGGTTTTTCTGAGAACTTGACGTTTATATCTTCTCAATATGATTTAGTTTGTTGTTATGTTCAAGACTTCTCGTCTCCATCTATTCGTAGAATTAAAAGTGCCTTTTTAGGAATTAAAACTCGTGTACCTGTTTTGTAAACTATATCTTTTCAACCTGGTTTTTTGTAGCATGGAAGATAGGTCTTGGATTTTAATCGAAAATAAGGTTAACAATCAGCACTTTGAGAAGTGTCTAGATGAATTTCTTGCATTTGCCTACAAAGAGGAGTCTGGGGTAAAATATGCTGTCCATGTAAGCGACGCAAAAATTTAGAACAACGTAAGAAAGAAACAATGTGAACATGTCAAAATGAAGGGGTTTTTGACCAGCTACACTGATTGGATTTAATGGTCAAGTTCCATGGGAACAGAATTCAGATGATGAGGTGTTTGGGCATGATGAACATGATGATGACGTACATGGATTGTTATATGAAACACTAGGGACTAGAAGCTCTAGAGATATAAATACAGAGATTGAAAGTGATGAAACACTTTGTGAGTTTTGGAATTGGTTTTTGGGAAAGGATAAATTAAGAGTTCTACATTTTGCAAACAGTGTTAGACTATATAGCCAGTTTTAGTTTGTTCAATGGAATTGTTTTTGACTCTGAATATTGGTGGTGGATCAGAATGCACGTTTATGAGTTCACTTTTGCTTTATGGAGGTTTTATAGTTATTATTGCTTTCTCGAAATGTTCATCGAATCAGAAGATTTTGGAGGTGTTTAGATTATTATGCTAGTTTTAGGTTGATACATATATTACTTGATGGTTTACTAACCTTTCATCACTTTATTGACTAGGATATTTGGCATTCAGTTTAAGCCCCTAAGTACAAGACTTCTCATGGAAGTGATTCGAGAATTACATGATTTGTAAGTGGTAAATGGCATTAAGAAATATGTTCAACTGCAGGTTATTTTTATAAATTACTTAATATATATATATATACATATATATATATATACTTGTAATGACAGGGGTAAGGAGTATGGAGTAGAAATGATGGTGCATTTTAACTCCGGACTTGACGTGATAATTCCTTTGAGGTACATATGTGTAAAATATCTGATATAGTTACTGTTATACAGTCCTTTTGTTGAGAATTAGAATTATTATGACTGCTGCCCTTTTGTACAAATCTTTAATTTAAGGTGCTTTTCTTATGTAGTCTAGTTTGACAAACTGATAGGTCTATTGTGAGAAAGGTTGACAGGAGACTCAGATCTTAGGAATTAAGATCACAAGTGATTCATTCAAACATTTAGGCATAAAGCCAGACCCAAGAACTGTTAGGCTTGATTGTGTTTCATCTGTCTGCTTCCTGGGCAATCTTCTTTGGTTCTGATCTCTCTTGCCACTCATAATTTTTGTTTGCGCATTAGTATTCACCTCAACAAGTGGCTTCCTTCCAATAGCTGCAGGAGTCTGTTTAACTTCCTGTGTGATAACTCTCATGGTCTCCTTGGCTGCATTCGGTTGATCCACTGCCATCTCCATCTTCAAGATGGACTGGCTGGGGTTGGGTTTCATCTGTAAGCCTTTGACGGCTTATATCATCACCTTGACTGTTTCCTTCAGCTTCTAGTTGGTAAGGGAATTTAGCTCACCTTCTGACTTAGAATTTTCTCCTCCACATGTCTGATATCCTTTCTTGTGCTTTGGGACTTCCTTGGTGACATTCTCAACCCTTGAGCCCTCATCCAAACCCCATACTGCTTTTTTTGTTACTTCATGACCTGAACATGAACTGTGCAAGTCCTCTCACCATGTCCGACTTTACCACAATTGTTATAGAAGGGGGAGCAATTTCATACCAAAAGTTAACCCAATTTTTCCTCCCTTTAATGGACAAAGTCGTACCTCTAAGTAAAGGTTGGGTTATGTTAACATCACACAAGACCTTTAAGTTTTTACCTTCTTTACTTCCTCCTTGTGCCAGAATAACTTCATTCACCCCCTTGAATACGCTTCCCTTCTTTCTTCCAATTTCCTTAGTTATGCAACACAAATGCTGTTTCCAGATTTGTACCCATAAAGGGGTAACATAAAAAGGATTTAGATTTCTTTCAATTCCTTCTTAGCATTTTTTTAGGTGAAGAATCTGGTTATCTACCATGTAGGGATTACCTGTCATGACCTTGGAACAAGTTAGGACCTATCTCAATGGTTTCCATTTTTCTAGAGAAATTCCACAATTGATTTTCCACATTTTTGTCCCCAGTAAAATTTGCAGATCTATTCCTTATCACCTTTCTTATCAAGCTTTTTGAGAGTCTGCAAGGTTACCTTCCCTATCCAAGTCATAAATAAGAACTTCACTCACCTCCTAATCAGAAAGAGTGAATTCTCCTTAGAGGACATCAACTAAATTGGTAGTGATACTTACGAGGAGGTATTTAATCCAGCCAAGATACCAGTTGACTCTCTTTATCAGGCCTGCAAGGAAAAAGAAGGGAACAGGAGCGAAAGGAAGTGTTAAAAAGGTTTAGAAAAGGAGGGGGAAGGAGAGAGAATGAATGGACCTAAGTTTCTAACTTTAACAGGGCAGATCTGAATACATAATGAGCATAACGAGAGTAAATGCAATAAAGAAGATCTTCGGTGGAAATTAGTGGGAATACATACGAGTCCATGCAGATCTACTAGGAAGGAACAATGTGGTTTTGAAATTCATAGGGCTACAGATATTCATTACGATTTAGCTTAAAGTAATAAAGCAAAGACCAGAACACTAGCAACTAAAAGTAGATAAAACAGACAGGTAGACACAGTATCTACCAAAAAAAACTCATTTCGGGATAGGGGAATAGATCTACACAGATAAAGAACAACAACATCTGAGCCTTAGTCCCAAAATGATTTGGGGTCGGCTAACATGAATCAAACTTTGAAACCACAATGATCGTTACATAAATAACATAAAAGGAAAAAAAGAGGGAAAAAGGTAGAGAAAAAAGCAAATCAACTAAAAAAATGAAATATCCTGAAAAATAAATTAAAAGATAACATGAAATAAAAGAAAATAGAAATAAAAATACGTATAAAAAAGGAATCGATTCCATCCACCATCCGTATTCTTTCCTCCACATTTGCCTCTCCATCGCCATACTTTCTCCAATTCCAAGAATTCGTATATCATTTTCAATCATCTTTATCCAAGTTTTCTTGGGTCTTCCTCTACCTTTCACAATACTACTTGTTCCCAACTTTCTAGCCTCCTCACTGGGCATCAACAGGTCTTCTTCTCACATGGTCAAACCATCGTAGTCGATTCTCCATCATCTTGTCTTCTATAGACGCAATTCTTACCTTCTCTCTAATCACCCCATGAACAACTTTCCCATCAAATGTGATCATCCCCGCCTCTCTATCACTGTTTTCGCTAAACCTACACTCCATATATTCAGCCTTACTTCGCCACCTAAAGCCTCGAGCTTCCAAAGTATCCTCCAAAGTTTCAATTTCGTTGCACTCCAACCTTCGCTTCATCAATCAACACAATATCATCTACGAACATCATACAACACTAACATCATTTTGAATTTCTCTTGTCAATTCGTCCATGACCATGGCAAAGAGAAAAGGACTAAGAGCAGATCCTTGATGCACCCGAATCGTAATAGGAAAATCTTCTGTCCTCCCAATATTAGTACGTACGCTTGTACTAGCTCCCTCATACATGTTCTTTATAATGTCAATATATTTCCGCGATACGCTAGGGCCCACCACCCTTGGTACTTTATCATATGCCTTCTCTAAATCAATAAAAATCATATGATCCTTCTTTTTATCTCGATAATATTCCATCAACTTCCGGATAAGATAAATTGCTTCCATGGTCGATCTTCCAGTCATAAATCCAAACTGATTTTCTGTTATCTTCACACATTTAATGATCCTTTGTTCAATCACTCATTCCCACAACTTCATGGTATGACTCATTAGTTTAATTCCGCGATAATTAAAACAATCTTGAACATCACCTTTGTTCTTATACAAAGGGACGAGAATACTTTTCCTCCATGCTGATGGCATCTTATTGCTTCTCCAAATCTTATTGAAAAGCATAGTTACCCATTCGATCCCTCTCTCCCCCAAACACCTCCAAACTTCAATAGGTATACCATCTGGTCCTTCTGCTTTCTTTGACCCCATTTTTCTCAATGTCATTGTCACTTCACCCTTTTGGATGCACCTCTTAAACTCTCGGTTAACCATACTTGAAGGGATGTTTAAATTCACAATATCTTGTTCTTGATGGTCATTAAATTCCTAATATCTTGTTTAACCATACTCGACTCTCCCCTTGGAGCTTCCACCACTTAATTCGAGGGTCAACTTGTGGTCTTCTCTTTCTTAAGTGCCTCTTACCTTGAAAGTCAAGCACCACCACCCTATAATGCGTTGCAGCACTCTCACCGGGTATCACCTTGCAATTAGTAAAACTTTTCCTCCAAACATTCCTTACTAAAAAGAAATCAATCTGACTTGCATTACCTCCGTTTCTATATGTCACCAAATGAGAGTCCCTTTTCTCGAACTAAGCGTTCATAATACCCAAGTCATAAGCTAATGCGAAATCCAATATACCATTTCCTGCTTCATTCCTATCCCCAAAATTAAATCCACCATGAACGCTATCAAAGCCATCTCTGCTAACACCGACATACCCATTGAGGTCACCACCAATGATCAATTTCTCACCCATAGGAATTCGACAACCTCTTCCAAATCTTCCCAGAATTCTTGTTTGATCGATGGATTCAATCCTACTTGTGGTGCATAAGCATTTATGATAGTTAGAAACTCATCTCATATCACAAGCTTAATACTCATTATTCTATCGCTCTTTCTTGGCACTTCCACCACATCATCAATGATTTCTTTATCAATGACGATACCCACTCTATTTCTACTCCTATCATTTCCAGAGTACCAAATTTTGTAACCCCAAGGAGCTACCACTCTTGACTTTTCACCAACCCACTTAGTCTCTTGTAGACACATTATGTGAACCCTCCTCCTTTTCATAACCTCCCCCACTTCTACTGATCGCTCCGTCAAAGAGCCAACGTTCCAAGTTCCAAACCGCACCTTACTACCCTTACTAGCCGCATGAACTAACTTCTGTGTATGTCCCCGTCCACGCTGCAAGGATCCTTGCACATTTGACACCACACCCATACTTCGAGGTGGCGCACCGCTTCCGGGCGACGACCTAGCAATCCTTGTGTATTTTCCACTACTCCCGGGCCTATGAAGTGTAGCGCATCCTTTCTCATTTGACACCACCCTCAGATGTAAAGGTGGCGCGCCGCTTCTGGGCGACGACCTAGCAATCCTCGCGTACTTTTCATTGCACCTGGGCCTATGAAATGCAGCGCGTCGCTTCTGAGGAGACGCCCCAACGATTTTCAAAGTTTGATTCATGTCCATAAAGGCTTCTTATTCTTTTCAAATTTTCCATTGTTTCCAATGGAGCTAAAGACTCTTTATTCTTTGGTTCTGGATTATAATGGAATAAAACAAAATGACTCACTAAACTGGCTGCACTTCTTTTTCTCGATGCAATTTTCATTTTGGATCATATGGAAACAGCCTCTATGTGTTAAGATATGAGTAAGATCACAGACATTCGATCCCCTTACCCCGCTTTTTGCGGGAACCGTTGAGGCATTGGGGTAATGTTGTTGATTCATGTCCATAAAATGTGACAAGTTTTACGCTGGCTGTCACTAACCTACTGCAACCCTCCTCTTTTATTCGGGCTTGGGACCGGCAATGAATGTCAATAAAACACCCACAGGCAGAGTTACATAGATAAAGAACAAAACTGAAAAAATCAGTATTACGCACTAATCCCTTAAGAACTCTGTCTCATATCATAAATAAATACGGAATAAGAAAAAATAGTTGGCAAGGAAAAAAGAACTTTTCAAGTAAAAGTTTGCACTAATAAGAGGAAGCCAATTTAAATTTCAATATATTTTCACTTATTGATTATTGACCAAGCCTTTATTAATTAGACATTTAATGATGCAGGGTGTTAGAATATTCCAGATGACCAAATTGAAAATATGTCTACTAAGCTTAAGCTTCGTTTGACACAAGGCAGAAAGTTCGTGTCCATTGAGCCAACAGATGGGATTAAGAATGCTGAAAATTTTACTGTAAGCTTTTCTTTTTCTTTTTTCTTACCATCCATTTGTGTTGTATTTTTTTTAAGTGAATGTCTATAATGTTAGAAGTTCTTCTTAAGTGAATGTCTTTTTTCTTTTTCCGTAAGTTTCTTTTTCTTTATAATGTTAGTTGATATGTGACCAAGAAAATTAGATAATTTTTGTTAGTAATGATTGTTTTTACTTCGCCATTGGATTCTGTTTAGGATGGTGAGCGAGAGGGGAAATTAAGGGATATCATAAATGGCGTCATTCGATTTATTTCGTCTTAACGGCTATTCAAATAGACATCGTGAGTAATGTTTGGTTTTTCTTTGATCTTTCCTTTTGTATCGCACTTAGATAATCAATTTATTGTTTTTGTAATTTGATAGGATGATTCAAATTCTGAAGGGAATGTCTCCAAATATAAGAATGTGTATGAAGAAGAGATAAAATTAGGTACACCGAGATTTATGCTTTCAATATTTAGAGCACAACTTGTGCACTACAATATTTAGAAAGTTCAAACCATTTATTTGTGATTTTTTTTGCTACTGTTAAGCAAGTTTCATATTTTTTTTGATTAATTTAGGTTCTGGTGGTTACAGTAGCGTATATAGATGCATTAACAAAGTAGATGGGTTGGTGTATGCTGTGAAGTTCGTGACATTTGCTGGATGTGGGGAAAATCAGTTGAGGTAGAAATATTTATTATAGTAACAAAATTATTTTGAGTATTTATTCTAATTATTATTTAATATGGAGTGGTGAATTTAAAATTATGATTTTCAGGGAGCTGAGGGCGATGTCAATAGCTCAGTATCCAAATGTTGTTCGATGTTATGATGCAAGTTTCAATTCGTACTTATTCTATTTTCTTTTTTAAATTGTACTTGTGCATGTTTTATATAGGTAAGATGTTTTCTTTTTATATTTTAAATTAACTCATTTTCTATCAGGCATGGTTTGAGGATGAGGCGCCTCATACTCTCACAAGTTGCTCAGAGACCTCTCTGACTACCTCAAGTTCCAAATCTGGTACTCCCAAAAAAGCACTTTGCATTGCAATGGAGTGTTGCGACAGGTATTTTCCTAATCTTATCTCCCCCCTATAAAACTGGACTTACTTATAATGGAAGGGGTTACTTGTAACAAAAGGGGTATAATCGGTTTATTTTTTCCCCTTGTTTGTGGCTAGCGTCTCGATTTTTAAAAAGGGTATTTTTCCCAATGTCCTATAATTATTTAGCAATGTAAAGATCAGAACCAGCCCAGATGCTCTCTAGCAGAAGACTTACTGAATTCATCAGATCCCAACCCCAAATTCACAAAAATAAAAAAATGCAGATTTTCATATATAAAATATCCGACAACGAAAATACCCGTTTTAAAAATCGAGATCTAGCCACAAACAAGGGGAAAAAGTAAGCCGATTATACCCCTTTTGTTACAAGTAACCCCTTCCATTATAAGTAAGTCCAGTTTTATAGGGGGGGATAAGATTAGGAAAATACCTGTCGCAACACTCCATTGCAATGCAAAGTGCTTTTTTGGGAGTACCAGATTTGGAACTTGAGGTAGTCAGAGAGGTCTCTGAGCAACTTGTGAGAGTATGAGGCGCCTCATCCTCAAACCATGCCTGATAGAAAATGAGTTAATTTAAAATATAAAAAGAAAACATCTTACCTATATAAAAATAGAATAAGTACGAATTGAAACTTGCATCATAACATCGAACAACATTTGGATACTGAGCTATTGACATCACCCTCAGCTCCCTGAAAATCATAATTTTAAATTCACCACTCCATATTAAATAATAATTAGAATAAATACTCAAAATAATTTTGTTACTATAATAAATATTTCTACCTCAACTGATTTTCCCCACATCAAGCAAATGTCACGAATTTCACAGCATACACCAACACATCTACCTTGTTAATGCATCTATATACGCTACTGTAACCACCAGAACCTAAATTAATCAAAAAAAAATATGAAACTTGCTTAACAGTAGCAAAAAAAAATCACAAATAAATGGTTTGAACTTTCTAAATATTGTAGTGCACAAGTTGTGCTCTAAATATTGGAAGCATAAATCTCGGTGTACCTAATTTTATCTCTTCTTCATACACATTCTTATATTTGGAGACATTCCCTTCAGAATTTGACTCATCCTATCAAATTACAAAAACAATAAATTGATTATCTAAGTGCGATACAAAAGGAAAGAACAAAGAAAAAACCCAAATATTACTCACAATAGTCTCGAATAGCTTCGTTAAGACCGTAAATAAACCGAATGACGCCATTTATGATATTCCTTAATTTCCCTTCTCGCTCACCATCCTAAATGTAATCCAATGGCGAAGTAAAAACAATAATTACTAACAAAAATTATCTAATTTTCTTGGTCACTTATCAACTAACATTATAAAGAAAAAGAAACTCACAGAAAAAGAAAAAAGAAACACTTAAGAACTTCTAACATTATAGGCATTCACTTAAAAAAAATACAACACAAATGGATGGTAAGTAAAAAGAAAAAGAAAAGCTTACAGAAAATTTTCAGATTCTTAATCCCATATGTTGGCTCAATGGACACGAACTTTCTGCCTTGTTTCAATTTGGTCATCTGGAATATTCAAAGACTCGCATCATTAAATGTCTAATTAATAAAGGCTTGGTCAATAATCAATAAGTGAAAATATATTGAAATTTAAATTGGCTTCCTCTTATTAGTGCAAACTTTTACTTGAAAAGTTCTTTTTTCCTTGCCAACTATTTTTTCTTATTCCGTATTTACATTTATGATATGAGACAGAGTTCTTAAGGGATTAGTGCGTAATACTGATTTTTTCAGTTTTGTTCTTTATCTATGTAACTCTGCCTGTGGGTGTCTTTTTGACATTCATTGTCGGTCCCAAGCCCGGATAAAAGAGGAGGGTTGCAGTAGGTTAGTGGCAGCCAGCGTAAAACTTGTCACATTTTATGGACATGAATCAACAACATTACCCCAATGCCTCAATCTGCCCGTAAAGCGGGTAAGCTGGATCGAATGTACGCACCTTACCCTATCTTAACACGAGAGGTAAGTTTCAGATGATCCAAATGAAAATTGCATCGAGGATTGCATGGAATGTCTAGTACTTCATGAGAAAAAGAAGTGCAAATGGCTTAGTGAGTTATTTTGTTTTATTCCATTATAATCCAGAACCAAAGAATAAGGAGTCTTTGGCTCCATTGGAAATAATGGAAAATTTGAAAAGAATAAGGATCATTTATGGACATGAATCAAGCTTTGAAAATCGTTGGGGCGTCTCCTCAGAAGCGACGCGCTGCATTTCACAGGCCCAGGTGCAATGAAAAGTACGCGAGGGTTGCTAGGTCGTCGCCCAGAAGCGGCGCGCCACCTTTACATCTGTGGGTGGTGTCAAATGAGAAATGATGCGCTACACTTCATAGGCCCGGGCGTAGTGGAAAATACGCAAGGATTGATAGGTTGTCGCCTGGAAGCGGTGCGTCACCTCGAAGTATGGGTGTGGTGTCAAATGTGCATGGATCCTTGCAGCGTGAACGGGGACAGACACAGAAGTTAGTTCATACGGCTAGTAAGGGTAGTAATGTGCGGTTTGGAACTTGGAACGTTGGCTCTTTGACGGGGCGATCAGTAGAAGTGGGGGAGGTTATGAAAATGAGGAGGATTCACATAATGTGTCTACAAGAGACTAAGTGGGTTGGCGAAAAGGCAAGAGTGTTAGCTCATTGGGGTTACAAGATTTGGTACTCTGGAAACGATAGAAGTAGAAATAGAGTGGGTATCGTCATTGATAAAGAAATCATTGATGATGTGGTGGAAGTGCCAAGAAAGAGCGATAGAATAATGAGTATTAAGCTTGTGATATGAGATGAGTTTCTAACTATCATAAATGCTTATGCACCACAAGTAGGATTGAATCCATCGATCAAACAAGAATTCTGGGAAGATTTGGAAGAGGTTGTCGAACGAATTCCTATGGATGAGAAATTGATCATTAGTGGTGACCTCAATGGGTATGTCGGTGTTAGCAGAGATGGCTTTGAGAGTGTTCATGGTGGATTTGGTTTTGGGGATAGGAATGAAGCAGGAAATGGTATATTGGATTTCGCATTAGCTTATGACTTGGGTATTATGAACACTTAGTTCGAGAAAGGGACTCTCATTTAGTGACATAGAAACGGAGGTAATGCAAGTCAGATTGATTTCTTTTTAGTAAGGAATGTTTGGAGGAAAAGTTTTACTAATTGCAAGGTGATACCCGGTGAGAGTGCTGCAACACAGCATAGGGTTGTGGTGCTTGACTTTCGAGGTAAGAGGCACTTAAGAAAGAGAAGACCACAAGTTGACCCTCGAATTAAGTGGTGGAAGCTCCAAGGAGAGTCGAGTATGGTTAAACAAGATATTGGGAATTTAATGGCCATCAAGAACAAGATATTGGGAATTTAACCATCCCTTCATGTATGGTTAACCGAGAGTTTAAGAGGTGAATCCAGAAGGGTGAAGTGACAATGGCATTGAGAAAAATGGGGTCAAAGAAAGCAGAAGGACCAGATGGTATACCTATTGAAGTTTGGAGGTGTTTGGGGGAGAGAGGGATCGAATGGGTAACTATGTTTTTCAATAAGATTTGGAGAAGCAATAAAATGCCATCATCATGGAGGAAAGTATTCTCGTCCCTTTGTATAAGAACAAAAGTGGTGTTCAAGATTGTTTTAATTATCGCTAAACTAATGAGTCATACCATGAAGTTGTGGGAATGAGTGATTGAACAAAGGATCATTAAATGTTTGAAGATAACAGAAAATCAGTTTGGATTTATGACTGGAAGATCGACCATGGAAGCAATCTATCTTATCCGGCAGTTAATGGAATATTATCGAGATAAAAAGAAGGATCATATGATTTTTATTGATTTAGAGAAGGTATATGATAAAGTACCAAGGGTGGTGGGCCTTAACGTATCGCGGAAATATATTGACATTATAAAGAACATGTATGAGGGAGCTAGTACAAGCGTACATACTAATATTGGGAGGACATAAGAATTTCCTATTACGATTCGGGTGCATCAAGGATCTGCTTTTCTCTTTGCCATGGTCATGGACGAATTGACAAGAGAAATTCAAAATGACGTTCCGTGTTGTATGATGTTCGCAGATGATATTGTGTTTATTGATGAAACGAAGGTTGGAGTGCAACAGAAATTGGAACTTTGGAGGGTTACTTTGGAAGCTCGAGGCTTTAGCCGAAAGGTAAGTAAGATCAATATATGGAGTGTAGGTTTAGCGAAAACAGTGATAGAGAGGCGGGGATGATCACATTTGATGGGAAAGTTGTTCATGGGGTGATTAGAGAGAAGGTAAGAGTTGTGTCTATAGAAGACAAGATGATGGAGAATCGACTACGATGGTTTGACCATGTGAGAACAAGACATGTTGATGCCCCAATGAGGAGGCTAGAAAGTTGGGGGAACAAGTAATATTATGAAAGGTAGAGGAAGACCCAAGAAAACTTGGATAAAAATGATTGAAAATGATATACGGTTTTTTGGAATTGGAGAAAGTATGGCGATGGAGAGGCAAATGTGGAGGGAAAGAATACAGATGGTGGATGGAATCTGATTCTTTTTTTTATCTGTATCTTTATTCCTATTTTCTTTTATTTCATGTTATCTTTTAATTTATTTTTCAGGATTTTTCATTTTTTTATTGAGTTGATTTGCTTTTTTCTCTACATAAAGTTGGATCACATAAAGTTATAGGTCTTCGAATAAGGTTTCTAACGCTTCGAGAATCGGCCCAATCGGATAAGTAACGAAGGAGATATGGTCAAAACAGTTTCTGGTAAAAGTGAGGCAACGACGACGCAATTAGAGGAGGCCCCTGATGAGCTTCTTTGTCCGGCACATGCCACCGTTTCGGCAATATCTCCTTCGTTATTTATCGGATTGGGTCGATTCTTGTTGCTATGGGAGGTTAATTCAAAGGCCTACGACATGGGGCAAGATCGGTACGATAATCTTCAATTTTGTGGACACTTCGGGATGTTTTTTGCCGTTTCTCAATTGTTGTTCCTCCATTGTTTTGGCCATATCTCATTCGTGATTCGTCCGATTGGGTCGAATCAAGCGGCGTTGGAAAGATTATTCAAAGTCCTATAGATCTAAAAAATTAAAATAGAAATTTGATTCCCGAATTCATGAGGAGAGGCTCAAATAAAAGGAAGGACATATTCTGGGATATATTCGGCGGATCTATAGGTGATAGATTCTTGCAAATAACAAAATCTCATCACGGGACACTATAAATAAATATTCGTGCAATCCTGGACAAAAAAATTGGATTTTTATTTCGAAAATTTTTAGGTGATTTTCCATAGGGGAAATGATCGAAAGTTGGAAATTTTGGATTCCGTTTCGTATTCGATACTTGATCATATAAAATTATAGGTCTTCGAATAAGGTTTCTAACGCTTCGAAAATCGTCCCAATTGGATAAGTAACGAAGGAGATATGGTCAAAACAGTTTCGGGTAAAAGTGAGGCCACAACGACGCAATTAGAGGAGGCCCCCGATGAGCTTCTTTTTTAGGCACATGCCACCGTTTCGGCAATATCTCCTTCGTTATTTATCGGATTGGGTCGATTCTTGCTGCTATGGGAGTCTAATTCAAAGGCCTACGACATGGGGCGAGATCGATACGATAATCGTCAATTTTGTGGACACTTCCGCATGTTTTTTACCGTTTCTCAATTGCTGTTCCTCCATTGTTTTGGTCATATCTCCTTCGTTATTCGTCCGATTGGGTCGAATCAAGCGGCGTTGGAAATATTATTCAAAGTACTATAGATATAAAAAATCAAAATCGAAATTTGATTCCCGGATACATGGTGAGAGGCTCAAATAAAAGTAAGGGCACATTCTGGGATATATTCGGCGGATCTACAAGTTATAGACTCTTGCAAATAACAAAATCTAATCACGAGACACTATAAATAAATATCCGTGCAATCCTGGACAAAAAAATTGAATTTTTATTTCGAAAATTTTTCAGGTGATGTTCCCTAGGGGTACCCCTAGGGGAAATGATCGAAAGTTTGAAATTTTGGATTCCGGTTCGTAATCGATATATGATCACATAAAGTTATAGGTCTTCGAATAAGGTTTCTAACGCTTCGAGAATCGTCCCAATCGGATAAGTAACGAAGGAGATATGGTCAAAACAGTTTCTGGTAAAAGTGAGGCCACGACGACGCAATTAGAGGAGGCCCCCGATGAGCTTCTTTTTCCGGCACATGCCACCATTTCGGCAATATCTCCTTCGTTATTTATAGGATTGGGTCGATTCTCGATGCTATGGGAGGCTAATGCAAAGGCCTACGATATGGGGCAAGATCGATACGATAATCGTCAATTTTGTGGACACTTCCGGATGTTTTTTGTCGTTTCTCAATTGTTGTTCCTCCATTGTTTTGGCCATATCTCCTTCGTTATTCGTCCGATTGGGTCGAATCAAGCGGCGTTGGAAAGATTATTCAAAGTACTATAGATCTAAAAAATCAAAATCGAAATTTGATTCCCGGATTCATGGTGAGAGAGTCTCAAATAAAAGGAAGGGCACATTCTGGGATATATTTGGCGGATCTACAGGTGATAGACTCTTGCAAATAACAAAATCTTATCACGGGACACTATAAATAAATATCCGTGCAATCCGGGACAAAAAAATTGAATTTTTATTTCGAAAATTTTTCAGGTGATTTTTCCTAGGGGTACCCTAGGGAAAATGATCGAAAGTTGGAAATTTTGGATTCCGGTTCGTAATCGATATTTGATCGCATAAAGTTTTAGGTCTTCGAATAAGGTTTCTAACGCTTCGAGAATCATCCCAATCGGATAAGTAACGAAGGAGATATGGTCAAAATAATTTATGGTAAAAGTGAGGCCACGACGATGCAATTAGAGGAGGCCCCCGATGAGCTTCTTTTTCCGGCACATGCCACCGTTTCGGCAATATCTCTCCTTCGTTATTTATCGGATTGGATTGATTCTTGCTGCTATGGGAGGCTAATTCAAAGGCCTACGACATGGGGCGAGATCGATACGATAATCGTCAATTTTGTGGACACTTCCGGATGTTTTTTGCCGTTTCTCAATTGCTGTTCCTCCATTGTTTTGGCCACATCTCCTTCGTTATTCGTCCGATTGGGTCGAATCAAGCGTCGATGGAAAGATTATTCAAAGTACTATAGATCTAAAAAATCAAAATCGAAATTTGATTCCCGGATTCATGGTGAGAGGCTCAAATAAAAGGAAGGGCACATTCTGGGATATATTCGGCGGAGCTACAGGTGATAGACTCTTGCAAATAACAAAATCTAATCACGGGACACTATAAATAAATATCCGTGCAATCCTGGACAAAAAAATTGAATTTTTATTTTGAAAAATTTTCAGGTTATTTTCCCTAGGGGTACACCTAGGGGAAATGATCGAAAGTTGGAAATTTTGGATTCCGGTTCGTAATCGAAATTTGATCACATAAAGTTATAGGTCTTCGAATAAGGTTTCTGACGCTTCGAGAATCGTCCCAATCGGATAAGTAACGAAGGAGATATGGTCAAAACAGTTTCTCGTAAAAGTGAGGCCACGACGACGCAATTAGAGGAGGCCCCCGATGAGCTTCTTTTTTCGGCACATGCCACCGTTTCGGCAATATCTCCTTCGTTATTTATCGGATTGGGTCGATTCTTGCTGCTTTGGGAGTCTAATTCAAAGGCCTACGACATGGGGCGAGATTTATACGATAATCGTCAATTTTGTGGACACTTCCGCATGTTTTTTGTCGTTTCTCAATTGCTGTTCCTCCATTGTTTTGGCCATATCTCCTTCGTTATTCGTCCGATTGGGTCGAATCAAGCGGCGTTGGAAATATTATTCAAAGTCCTATTGATCTAAAAAATCAAAATCGAAATTTGATTCCGGGATACATGGTGAGAGGCTCAAATAAAAGGAAGGGCACATTCTGGGATATATTCGGCGGATCTACAGGTGATAGACTCTTGCAAATAACAAAATCTAATCACAGGACACTATAAATAAATATTCGTGCAATCCTGGACAAAAAAATTGAATTTTTATTTCGAAAATTTTTCAGGTGATGTTCCCTAGGGGAAATGATCGAAAGTTTGAAATTTTGGATTCCGGTTCGTAATCGATATTTGATCACATAAAGTTATAGGTCTTCGAATAAGGTTTCTAACGCTTCGAGAATCGTCCCAATCGGATAAGTAACGAAGCAGATATGGTCAAAACAGTTTCTGGTAAGAGTGAGGCCACGACGACGCAATTAGAGGAGGCCCCCGATGAGCTTCTTTTTCCGGCACATGCCACTGTTTCGGCAATATCTCCTTCGTTATTTATCGGATTGGATCGATTCTTGCTCCTATGGGAGGCTAATTCAAAGGCCTACGACATGGGGCGAGATCGATACGATAATCGTCAATTTTGTGGACACTTCCGGATGTTTTTTGCCGTTTCTCAATTGCTGTTCCTCCATTGTTTTGGCCACATCTCCTTCGTTATTCGTCCGATTGGGCCGAATCAAGCGGCGATGGAAAGATTATTCAAAGTACTATAGATCTAAAAAATCAAAATCGAAATTTGATTCCCGTATTCATGCTGAGAGGCTCAAGTAAAAGGAAGGGCACATTCTGGGATATATTCGGCGGAGCTACAGGTGATAGACTCTTGCAAATAACAAAATCTAATCACGGGACACTATAAATAAATATCCGTGCAATCCTGGACAAAAAAATTGAATTTTTATTTCGAAAAATTTTCAGGTGATTTTCCTGCGTACACCTTGGGAAATGATCGAAAGTTGGAAATTTTGGATTCCGGTTCGTAATCGATATTTGATCACATAAAGTTATAGGTCTTCGAATAAGGTTTCTGACGCTTCGAGAATCGTCCCAATCGGATAAGTAACGAAGGAGATATGGTCAAAACAGTTTCTGGTAAAAGTGAGGCCACGACGGCGCAATTAGAGGAGGCCCCCGATGGGCTTCTTTTTCCGGCACATGCCACCGTTTCGGCAATATCTCCTTCGTTATTTATAGGATTGGGTCGATTCTTGATGCTATGGGAGGCTAATTCAAAGGCCTACGATATGGGGCGAGATCGATACGATAATCGTCAATTTTGTGGACACTTCCAGATGTTTTTTTGTCGTTTCTCAATTGCTGTTCCTCCATTGTTTTGGCCATATCTCCTTCGTTATTCGTCCGATTGGGTCGAATCAAGCGGCGTTGGAAAGATTATTCAAAGTACTATAGATCTAAAAAATCAAAATCGAAATTTGATTCCCGGATTCATGGTGAGAGGCTCAAATAAAAGGAAGGGCACATTCTGGGATATATTTGGCGGATCTACAGGTGATAGACTCTTGCAAATAACAAAATCTCATCACGGGACACTATAAATAAATATCCGTGCAATCCGGGACAAAAAAATTGAATTTTTATTTCGAAAATTTTTCAGGTGATTTTTCCTAGGGGTACCCCTAGGGGAAATGATCGAAAGTTGGAAATTTTGGATTTCGGTTCGTAATCGATATTTGATCGCATAAAGTTTTAGGTCTTCGAATAAGGTTTCTAACGCTTCGAGAATCATCCCAATCGGATAAGTAACGAAGGAGATATGGTCAAAACAATTTATGGTAAAAGTGAGTCCACGACGACACAATTAGAGGAGGCCCCCGATGAGCTTCTTTTTCCGGCACATGCCACCGTTTCGGTAATATCTCCTTCGTTATTTATCGGATTGGGTCGATTCTTGCTGCTATGGGAGTCTAATTCAAAGGCCTACGACATGGGGCGAGATCGATGCGATAATCGTCAATTTTGTGGACACTTCCGGATGTTTTTTGCCGTTTCTCAATTGCTGTTCCTCCATTATTTTGGCCACATCTCCTTCGTTATTCTTCCGATTGGGTCGAATCAAGCGGTGTTGGAAAGATTATTCAAAGTACTATAGATCTAAAAAAGCAAAATCGAAATTTGATTCCCGGATTCATGGTGAGAGGCTCAAATAAAAGGAAGGGCACATTCTGGGATATATTCGACGGATCTACAGGTGATAGACTCTTGCAAATAACAAAACCTAATCACGGGACACTATAAATAAATATCCGTGCAATCCTGGACAAAAAAATTGATTTTTTATTTCGAAAATTTTTCAGGTGATTTTCCCTAGGGGTACACCTAGGGGAAATGATCGAAAGTTGGAAATTTTGGATTCCGGTTCGTAATCGATATTTGATCACATAAAGTTATAGGTCTTCGAATAAGGTTTCTAACGCTTCGAGAATCGTCCCAATCGGATTAGTAACGAAGGAGATATGGTCAAAACAGTTTCTGGTAAAAGTGAGGCCACGACGACGCAATTAGAGAAGGCCCCCGATGGACTTCTTTTTCCGGCACATGCCACCGTTTCGGCAATATCTCCTTCGTTATTTATAGGATTGGATCGATTCTTGCTGCTATGGGAGGCTAATTCAAAGGCCTACGATATGGGGCGAGATCGATACGATAATCGTCAATTTTGTGGACAATTCCGGATGTTTTTTGCCGTTTCTCAATTGCTGTTGGATCGATTCTTGCTGCTATGGGAGGCTAATTCAAAGGCCTACGATATGGGGCGAGATCGATACGATAATCGTCAATTTTGTGGACAATTCCGGATGTTTTTTGCCGTTTCTCAATTGCTGTTCCTCCATTGTTTTGGCCATATCTCCTTCATTATTCGTCCGATTGGGTCGAATCAAGCGGCGTTGGAAATATTATTCAAAGTACTATAGATCTAAAAAATCAAAATCGAAATTTGATTCCCGGATTCATGGTGAGAGGCTCAAATAAAAGGAAGGGCACATTCTGGGATATATTCGGCGGATCTACAGGTGATAGACTCTTGCAAATAACAAAATCTAATCACGGGACACTATAAATAAATATCCGTGCAATACTGGACAAAAAAATTGAATTTTTATTTCGAAAATTTTTCAGGTGATTTTCCCTAGGGGTACCCTAGGGGAAATGATCGAAAGTTGGAAATTTTGGATTCCGGTTTGTAATCGATATTTGATCACATAAAGTTATATGTCTTCGAATAAGGTTTCTAACGCTTCGAAAATCGTCCGAATCGGATAAGTAACGAAGGAGATATGGTCAAAACAGTTTCTGGTAAAAGTGAGGCCACGACGACGCAATTAGAGGTGGCCCCCGATGAGCTTCTTTTTTCGGCACATGCCACCGTTTCGGCAATATCTCCTTCGTTATTTATCGGATTGGGTCGATTCTTGCTGCTATGGGAGTCTAATTCAAAGGCCTACGACATGGGGCGAGATCGATACGATAATCGTCAATTTTGTGGACACTTCCGCATGTTTTTTGCCGTTTCTCAATTGATGTTCCTCCATTGTTTTGGCCATATCTCCTTCGTTATTCGTCCGATTGGGTCGAATCAAGCGGCGTTGGAAATATTATTCAAAGTCCTATTGATCTAAAAAATCAAAATCGAAATTTGATTCCCGGATACATGGTGAGAGGCTCAAATAAAAGGAAGGGCACATTCTGGGATATATTCGGCGGATCTACAAGTGATAGACTCTTGCAAATAACAAAATCTAATCATGGGACACTATAAATAAATATCCGTGCAATCCTGGACAAAAAAATTGAATTTTTATTTCGAAAATTTTTCAGGTGATGTTCCCTAGGGGTACCCCTAGGGGAAATGATCGAAAGTTTGAAATTTTGGATTCCGGTTCGTAATCGATATTTGATCACATAAAGTTATAGGTCTTCGAATAAAGTTTCTAACGCTTCGAGAATCGTTCCAATCGGATAAGTAACGAAGCAGATATGGTCAAAACAGTTTCTGGTAAAAGTGAGGCCACGACGACGCAATTAGAGGAGGCCCCCGATGAGCTTCTTTTTCCGGCACATGCCACCATTTCGGCAATATCTCCTTCGTTATTAATAGGATTGGGTCGATTCTTGATGCTATGGGAGGCTAATTCAAAGGCCTACGATATGGGGCAAGATCGATATGATAATCGTCAATTTTGTGGACACTTCCGGATGTTTTTTGTCGTTTCTCAATTGCTGTTCCTCCATTGTTTTGGCCATATCTCCTTCGTTATTTGTCCGATTGGGTCAAATCAAGCGGCGTTGGAAAGATTATTCAAAGTACTATAGATCTAAAAAATCAAAATCGAAATTTGATTCCCGGATTCATGGTGAGAGAGTCTCAAATAAAAGGAAGGGCACATTCTGGGATATATTTGGCGGATCTACAGGTGATAGACTCTTGCAAAAAACAAAATCTCATCACGTGACACTATAAATAAATATCCGTGCAATCCGGGACAAAAAAATTGAATTTTTATTTCGAAAATTTTTCAGGTGATTTTTGCTAGGGGTACCCCTAGGGGAAATGATCGAAAGTTGGAAATTTTGGATTCCGGTTCGTAATCGATATTTGATCGCATAAAGTTTTAGGTCTTCGAATAAGGTTTCTAACGCTTCGAGAACCATCCCAATCGGATAAGTAACGAAGGAAATATGGTCAAAACAATTTATGGTAAAAGTGAGGCCACGACGACGCAATTAGAGGAGGCCCCCGATGAGCTTCTTTTTCCGGCACATGCCACCGTTTCGGCAATATCTCCTTCGTTATTTATCAGATTGGATCGATTCTTGCTGCTATGGGAGGCTAATTCAAAGGTCTACGACATGGGGCGAGATCGATACGATAATCGTCAATTTTGTGGACACTTCCGGATGTTTTTTTCCGTTTCTCAATTGCTGTTCCTCCATTGTTTTGGCAACATCTCCTTCGTTATTCGTCCGATTGGGTCGAATCAAGCGGCGATGGAAAGATTATTCAAAGTACTATAGATCTAAAAAATCAAAATCGAAATTTGATTCCCGGATTCATGGTGAGAGGCTCAAATAAAAGGAAGGGCACATTCTGGGATATATTCGGCGTAGCTACAGGTGATAGACTCTTGCAAATAACAAAATCTAATCACGGGACACTATAAATAAATATCCGTGCAATCCTGGACAAAAAAATTGAATTTTTATTTCGAAAAATTTTCAGGTGATTTTCCCTAGGGGTACACTTAGGGGAAATGATCGAAAGTTGGAAATTTTGGATTCCGGTTCGTAATCGATATTTGATCACATAAAGTTATAGGTCTTCGAATAAGGTTTCTGACGCTTCTAGAATCGTCCCAATCGGATAAGTAACGAAGGAGATATGGTCAAAACAGTTTCTGGTAAAAGTGAGGCCACGACGACGCAATTAGAGGAGGCCCCCGATGAGCTTCTTTTTTCGGCACATGCCACCGTTTCGGCAATATCTCCTTCGTTATTTATCGGATTGGGTCGATTCTTGCTGCTATGGGAGTCTAATTCAAAGGCCTACGACATGGGGCGAGATCGATACGATAATCGTCAATTTTGTGGACACTTCCGCATGTTTTTTGCCGTTTCTCAATTGCTGTTCCTCCATTGTTTTGGCCATATCTCCTTCGTTATTCGTCCGATTGGGTCGAATCAAGCGGCGTTGGAAATATTATTCAAAGTCCTATTGATCTAAAAAATCAAAATCGAAATTTGATTCCCGGATACATGGTGAGAGGCTCAAATTAAAGGAAGGGCACATTCTGGGATATATTCGGCGGATCTACAGGTGATAGACTCTTGCAAATAACAAAATCTAATCACGGGACACTATAAATAAATATCCGTGCAATCATGGACAAAAAAATTGAATTTTTATTTCGAAAATTTTTCAGGTGATGTTCCCTAGGGGTACCCCTAGGGGAAATGATCGAAAGTTGGAAATTTTGGATTCCGGTTCGTAATCGATATTTGATCACATTAAGTTATATGTCTTCGAATAAGGTTTCTAACGCTTCGAGAATCGTCCCAATCGGATAAGTAACGAAGGAGATATGGTCAAAACAGTTTCTGGTAAAAGTGAGGCCACGACGACGCAATTAGAGGAGGCCCCCGATGAGCTTCTTTTTCCGGCACATGCTACCGTTTCGGCAATATCTCCTTCGTTATTTATCGGATTGGATCGATTCTTGCTGCTATGGGAGGCTAATTCAAAGGCCTACGACATGGGGCGAGATCGATACGATAATCGTCAATTTTGTGGACACTTCCGGATGTTTTTTTCCGTTTCTCAATTGCTGTTCCTCCATTGTTTTGGCCACATCTCCTTCGTTATTCGTCCGATTGGGTCGAATCAAGCGGCGATGGAAATATTATTCAAAGTACTATAGATCTAAAAAATCAAAATCGAAATTTGATTCGCGGATTCATGGTGAGAGGCTCAAATAAAAGGAAGGGCACATTCTGGGATATATTCGGCGTAGCTACAGGTGATAGACTCTTGCAAATAACAAAATCTAATCACGGGACACTATAAATAAATATCCGTGCAATCCTGGACAAAAAAATTGAATTTTTATTTCGAAAATTTTTCAGGTGATGTTCCCGAGGTACCTTGGGAAATGATCGAAAGTTTGAAATTTTGGATTCCTGTCGTAATCGATATTTGATCACATAAAGTTATAGGTTTTCGAATAAGGTTTCTAACGCTTGAGAATCGTCCCAATCGGATAAGTAACGGGCGATATGGTCAAACAGCTTCGTAAAAGTGAGGCCACGACGACGCAATTAGAGGAGGCCCCCGATGAGCTTCTTTTTCCGGCACATGTCACCATTTCGGCAATATCTCCTTCGTTATTTATAGGATTGGGTCGATTCTTGATGCTATGGGAGGCTAATTCAAAGGCCTACGATATGGGGCGAGATCGATACGATAATTGTCAATTTTGTGGACACTTAGGATGTTTTTTGTCGCTTCTCAATTCTGTTCCTCCATTGTTTTGGCCATATCTCCTTCGTTATTCGTCCGATTGGGTCGAATCAAGCGGCGTTGGAAAGATTATTCAAAGTACTATAGATCTCAAAAATCAAAATCGAAATTTGATTCCCGGATTCATGGTGAGAGAGTCTCAAATAAAAGGAAGGGCACATTCTGGGATATATTTGGCGGATCTACAGGTGATAGACTCTTGCAAATAACAAAATCTCATTACGGGACACTATAAATAAATATCCGTGCAATCCGGACAAAAAAATTGAATTTTTATTTCAAAATTTTTCAGTGATTTTTCCTAGGTACCCCTAGAAATGATCGAAAGTTGGAAATTTTGGATTCCGGTTCGTAATCGATATTTGATCGCATAAAGTTTTAGGTTTTCGAATAAGGTTTCTAACGCTTCGAGAATCATCCCAATCGGATAAGTAACGAAGGAGATATGGTCAAAACAATTTATGGTAAAAGTGAGGCCACGACGACGCAATTAGAGGAGGCCCCCGATGAGCTTCTTTTTCCGGCACATGCCACCGTTTCGGCAATATCTCCTTCTTTATTTATCGGATTGGATCGATTCTTGCTGCTATGGGAGGCTAATTCAAAGGCCTACGACATGGGGCGAGATCGATACGATAATCGTCAATTTTGTGGACACTTCCGGATGTTTTTTGCCGTTTCTCAATTGCTGTTCCTCCATTGTTTTGGCCACATCTCCTTTGTTATTCATCCGATTGGGTCGAATCAAGCGGCGATGGAAAGATTATTCAAAGTACTATAGATCTAAAAAATCAAAATCGAAATTTGATTCCCGGATTCATGGTGAGAGGCTCAAATCAAAGGAAGGGCACATTCTGTGATATATTCGGCGTAGCTACAGGTGATAGACTCTTGCAAATAACAAAATCTAATCACGGGACACTATAAATAAATATCCGTGCAATCCTGGACAAAAAAATTGAATTTTTATTTCAAAATTTTCAGTGATTTTCCTGGGGTACACCTAGAAATGATCGAAAGTTGGAAATTTTGGATTCGGTCGTAATCGATATTTGATCACATAAAGTTATAGGTCTTCGAATAAGGTTTCTCGACGCTTCAAGAATCGTCCCAATCGGATAAGTAACGAAGGAGATATGGTCAAAACAGCCGTAAAAGTGAGGCCACTACGAATCAATTAGATGAGGCCCCGATGAGCTTCTTTTTTCGGCACATGCCACCGTTTCGCAATATCTCCTTCGTTATTTATCGGATTGGTCGATTCTTGCCGCTATGGGAGTCTAATTCAAAGGCCTACGACATGGGGCGAGATCGATACGATAATCGTCAATTTTGTGGACACTTCCTGATGTTTTTTGCCGCTTCTCACCATCGCTCCTCCATTGTTTTGGCCATATCTCCTTCGTTATTCGTCCGATTGGGCCGAATCAAGAGGCGTTGGAAATATTATTCAAAGTCCTATTGATCTAAAAATCAAAATCGAAATTTGATTCCTGATACATGGTGAGAGGCTCAAATAAAAGGAAGGGCACATTCTGGATATATTCGGCGGATCTACAAGTGATAGACTCTTGCAAATAACAAAATCTAATCACGGGACACTATAAATAAATATCCGTGCAACTCGACAAAAAAATTGAATTTTTATTTCAAAATTTTTCAGTGATGTTCCTGTGGGTACTTTGGGGAAATGATCGAAAGTTTGAAATTTTGGATTCTGTCGTAATCGATATTTGATCACATAATGTTATAGGTCTTCGAATAAGGTTTCTAACGCTGAGAATCGTCCCAATCGGATAAGTAACGGCGAGATATGGTCAAACAGCTTTCGTAAAAGTGAGGCCACGACGACGCAATTAGAGGAGGCCCCCGATGAGCTTCTTTTTCCGGCACATGTCACCATTTCGGCAATATCTCCTTCATTATTTATAGGATTGGGTCGATTCTTGATGCTATGGGAGGCTAATTCAAAGGCCTACGATATGGGGCGAGATCGATACGATAATCGTCAATTTTGTGGACACTTCCGGATGATTTTTGTCGTTTCTCAATTGCTGTTCCTCCATTGTTTTGGCCATATCTCCTTCGTTATTCGTCCGATTGGGTCGAATCAAGCGGCGTTGGAAAGATTATTCAAAGTACTATAGATCTAAAAAATCAAAATCGAAATCTGATTCCCGGATTCATGGTGAGAGAGTCTCAAATAAAAGGAAGGGCACATTCTGGGATATATTTGGCGGATCTACAGGTGATATACTCTTGCAAATAACAAAATCTCATCACGGGATACTATAAATAAATATCCGTGCAATCCGGGACAAAAAAATTGAATTTTTATTTCGAAAATTTTTCAGGTGATTTTTCCTATAAAATTCTAGGGAAATGATCGAAAGTTGGAAATTTTGGATTCCGTTCAGAATCGATATTTGATCGCATAAAGTTTTAGGTCTTCGAATAAGGTTTCTAACGCTTCGAGAATCATCCCAATCGGATAAGTAACGGCGAAGGAGATATGGTCAAAACAATTTATGGTAAAAGTGAGGCCACGACGACGCAATTAGAGGAGGCCCCGATGAGCTTCTTTTTCCGCACATGCCACCGTTTCGCAATATCTCCTTCGTTATTTATCGGATGGATCGATTCTTGCTGCTATGGGAGGCTAACTCAAAGGCCTACGACATGGGGCGAGATCGATACGATAATCGTCAATTTTGTGGACACTTCCGATGTTTTTGCCGTTTCTCAATTGTTGTTCCTCCATTGTTTTGGCCACATCTCCTTCGTTATTCGTCCGATTGGGTCGAATCAAGCGCGTTGGAAATATTATTCAAAGTCCTATTGATCTAAAAATCAAAATCGAAATTTGATTCCTGATACATGGTGAGAGGCTCAAATAAAAGGAAGGGCACATTCTGGGATATATTCATGGATCTACAGTGATAGACTCTTGCAAATAACAAAATCTAATCACGGGACACTATAAATAAATATCCGTGCAATCATGGACAAAAATTGAATTTTTATTTCAAAATTTTTCAGTGATGTTCCTTAGGGTACCCTTAGGGAAATGATCGAAAGTTTGAAATTTTTGATTCCTGATCGTAATCGATATTTGATCTCAGAAAGTTATATGTCTTCGAATAAGGTTTCTAACGCTTCGAGAATCGTCCCAATCGGATAAGTAACGGCGTATATGGTCAAAATAGTTTCGTAAAAGTGAGGCCACGACGACACAATTAGAGGAGGCCCCCGATGAGCTTCTTTTTCCGGCACATGCCACCATTTCGGCAATATCTCCTTCGTTATTTATCGGATTGGGTCGATTCTTGATGCTATGGGAGGCTAATTCAAAGGCCTACGACATGGGGCGAGATCGATACGATAATCGTCAATTTTGTGGACACTTCCGGATATTTTTTGCCGTTTCTCAATTGCTGTTCCTCCATTGTTTTGGCCATATCTCCTTCGTTATTCGTCCGATTGGGTCGAATCAAGCGGCGTTGGAAATATTATTCAAAGTACTATAGATCTAAAAAAACAAAATCGAAAATAGATTCTCTGATACATGGAGAGATTCTCAAATAAAAGGAAGGGCACATTCAGGATATATTCATGATCTACAGTGATAGACTCTTGCAAATAACAAAATCTAATCACGGACACTATAAATAAATATCCGTGCAATCCTGGATAAAAATTTAATTTTTTTTTCTAAATTTTTCAGGTGATGTTCCCTAGGGGTACCCCTAGGGGAAATGATCGAAAGTTTGAAATTTTGGATTCCTGTTCGTAATCGATATTTGATCACATAATGTTATAGGTCTTCGAATAAGGTTTCTAACGCTTCGAGAATCGTCCCAATCGGATAAGTAACGGCGTATATGGTCAAAACAGCTTCGTAAAAGTGAGGCCACGACGACGCAATTAGAGGAGGCCCCCGATGAGCTTCTTTTTCCGGCACATGTCACCATTTCGGCAATATCTCCTTCGTTATTTATAGGATTGGGTCGATTCTTGATGCTATGGGAGGCTAATTCAAAGGCCTACGATATGGGGCGAGATCGATACGATAATCGTCAATTTTGTGGACACTTCCGGATGTTTTTTGTCGTTTCTCAATTGTTGTTCCTCCATTGTTTTGGCCATATCTCCTTCGTTATTCGTCCGATTGGGTCGAATCAAGCGGCGTTGGAAAGATTATTCAAAGTACTATAGATCTAAACAATCAAAATCGAAATTTGATTCCCGGATTCATGGTGAGAGAGTCTCAAATAAAAGGAAGGGCACATTCTGGGATATATTCGGCGGAGCTATAGGTGATAGACTCTTGCAAATAACAAAATCTAATCACGGGACACTATAAATAAATATCCGTGCAATCCGGGACAAAAAATTGATTTTTTATTTCGAAAATTTTTCAGGTGATTTTCCTGTGTGGTACACCTAGGAAATGATCGAAAGTTGGAAATTTTGGATTCCGTCAGAATCGATATTTGATCACATAAAGTTATAGGTCTTCGAATAAGGTTTCTAACGCTGAGAATCGTCCCAATCGGATAAGTAACGAAGGAGATATGGTCAAAACAGCTTCTGTAAAAGTGAGGCCACGACGACGCAATTAGAGGAGGCCCCGATGAGCTTCTTTTTCCGGCACATGCTACCGCTTTCGCAATATCTCCTTCGTTATTTATCGGATCGATCGATTCTTGCTGCTATGGGAGGCTAATTCAAAGGCCTACGACATGGGGCGAGATCGATACGATAATCGTCAATTTTGTGGACACTTCCGGATGTTTTTTTCCGTTTCTCAATTGCTGTTCCTCCATTGTTTTGGCCACATCTCCTTCGTTATTCGTCCGATTGGGTCGAATCAAGCGGCGATGGAAATATTATTCAAAGTACTATAGATCTAAAAAATCAAAATCGAAATTTGATTCGCGGATTCATGGTAGGAGGCTCAAATAAAAGGAAGGGCACATTCTGGGATATATTCGGCGTAGCTACAGGTGATAGACTCTTGCAAATAACAAAATCTAATCACGGGACACTATAAATAAATATCCGTGCAATCCTGGACAAAAAATTGAATTTTTATTTCGAAAATTTTTTAGGTGATGTTCCCTAGGGGTACCCCTAGGGGAAATGATCGAAAGTTTGAAATTTTTGATTCCTGTTCGTAATCGATATTTGATCACATAAAGTTATAGGTTTTCGAATAAGGTTTCTAACTCTTCGAGAATCGTCCCAATCGGATAAGTAACGAAGCAGATATGGTCAAAACAGTTTCTGGTAAAAGTGAGGCCACGACGACGCAATTAGAGGAGGCCCCCGATGAGCTTCTTTTTCCGGCACATGTCACCATTTCGGCAATATCTCCTTCGTTATTTATAGGATTGGGTCGATTCTTGATGCTATGGGAGGCTAATTCAAAGGCCTACGATATGGGGCGAGATCGATACGATAATCGTCAATTTTGTGGACACTTCCGAATGTTTTTTGTCGTTTCTCAATTGCTGTTCCTCCATTGTTTTGGCCATATCTCCTTCGTTATTCGTCCGATTGGGTCGAATCAAGCGGCGTTGGAAATATTATTCAAAGTCCTATTGATCTAAAAAATCAAAATCGAAATTTGATTCCCGGATACATGGTGAGAGAGTCTCAAATAAAAGGAAGGGCACATTCTGGGATATATTTGGCGGATCTACAGGTGATAGACTCTTGGAAATAACAAAATCTCATCAAGGGACACTATAAATAAATATCCGTGCAATCCGGGACAAAAAAATTGAATTTTTATTTCGAAAATTTTTCAGGTGATTTTTCCTATGGGTACCCCTAGGGGAAATGATCGAAAGTTGGAAATTTTGGATTCCGGTTCGTAATCGATATTTGATCGCATAAAGTTTTAGGTCTTCGAATAAGGTTTCTAACGCTTCGAGAATCATCCCAATCGGATAAGTAACGAAGGAGATATGGTCAAAACAATTTATGGTAAAAGTGAGGCCACGACGACGCAATTAGAGGAGGCCCCCGATGAGCTTCTTTTTCCGGCACATGCCACCGTTTCGGCAATATCTCCTTCGTTATTTATCGGATTGGATCGATTCTTGCTGCTATGGGAGGCTAACTCAAAGGCCTACGACATGGGGCGAGATCGATACGATAATCGTCAATTTTGTGGACACTTCCGGATGTTTTTTGCCGTTTCTCAATTGTTGTTCCTCCATTGTTTTGGCCACATCTCCTTCGTTATTCGTCCGATTGGGTCGAATCAAGCGGCGTTGGAAATATTATTCAAAGTCCTATTGATCTAAAAAATCAAAATCGAAATTTGATTCCCGGATACATGGTGAGAGGCTCAAATAAAAGGAAGGGCACATTCTGGGATATATTCGGCGGATCTACAGGTGATAGACTCTTGCAAATAACAAAATCTAATCACGGGACACTATAAATAAATATCCGTGCAATCATGGACAAAAAAATTGAATTTTTATTTCGAAAATTTTTCAGGTGATGTTCCTGTGGGTACCCTGGGGAAATGATCGAAAGTTTGAAATTTTGGATTCCGTCGTAATCGATATTTGATCACATAAAGTTATAGGTTTTCGAATAAGGTTTCTAACGCTGAGAATCGTCCCAATCGGATAAGTAACGGGCGTATATGGTCAAAATAGTTTCTGGTAAAAGTGAGGCCACGACGACACAATTAGAGGAGGCCCCCGATGAGCTTCTTTTTCCGGCACATGTCACCATTTCGGCAATATCTCCCTCGTTATTTATCGGATTGGGTCGATTCTTGATGCTATGGGAGGCTAATTCAAAGGCCTACGACATGGGGCGAGATCGATACGATAATCGTCAATTTTGTGGACACTTCCGCATATTTTTTGCCGTTTCTCAATTGCTGTTCCTCCATTGTTTTGGCCATATCTCCTTCGTTATTCGTCCGATTGGGTCGAATCAAGCGGCGTTGGAAATATTATTCAAAGTCCTATTGATCTAAAAAAACAAAATCGAAATTTGATTCCCGGATACATGGTGAGAGGCTCAAATAAAAGGAAGGGCACATTCTGGGATATATTCGGCGGATCTACAGGTGATAGACTCTTGCAAATAACAAAATCTAATCACGGGACACTATAAATAAATATCCGTGCAATCCTGGATAAAAAAATTGAATTTTTATTTCGAAAATTTTTCAGGTGATGTTCTGTGGGTACCCCAGGAAATGATCGAAAGTTTGAAATTTGGATTCCCGTCAGAATCGATATTTGATCACATTTAGTTTTAGGTTTTCGAATAAGGTTTCTAACGCTTCGAGAATCGTCCCAATCGGATTTGTAACGGCGTATATGGTCAAAACAGTTTCTGGTAAAAGTGAGGCCACGACGACGCAATTAGAGGAGGCCCCCGATGAGCTTCTTTTTCCGGCACATGTCACCATTTCGGCAATATCTCCTTCGTTATTTATAGGATTGGGTCGATTCTTGATGCTATGGGAGGCTAATTCAAAGGCCTACGATATGGGGCGAGATCGATACGATAATCGTCAATTTTGTGGACACTTCCGGATGTTTTTTGTCGTTTCTCAATTGTTGTTCCTCCATTGTTTTGGCCATATCTCCTTCGTTATTCGTCCCATTGGGTCGAATCAAGCGGCGTTGGAAAGATTATTCAAAGTACTATAGATCTAAACAATCAAAATCGAAATTTGATTCCCGGATTCATGGTGAGAGAGTCTCAAATAAAAGGAAGGGCACATTCTGGGATATATTCGGCGGAGCTATAGGTGATAGACTCTTGAAAATAACAAAATCTAATCACGGGACACTATAAATAAATATCCGTGCAATCCGGGACAAAAAATTGATTTTTTATTTCGAAAATTTTTCAGGTGATTTTCCCTAGGGTACACCTAGGGGAAATGATCGAAAGTTGGAAATTTTGGATTCCTCAGAATCGATATTTGATCACATAAAGTTATAGGTCTTCGAATAAGGTTTCTAACGCTGAGAATCGCCCCAATCGGATAAGTAACGAAGGAGATATGGTCAAAACAGCTTTCGTAAAAGTGAGGCCACGACGACGCAATTAGAGGAGGCCCCGATGAGCTTCTTTTTCCGCACATGCTACCGCTTCGCAATATCTCCTTCGTTATTTATCGGATTGGATCGATTCTGCTGCTATGGGAGGCTAATTCAAAGGCCTACGACATGGGGCGAGATCGATACGATAATAGTCAAATTTGTTGAAACATACCGATGTTTTTTTCCGTTTCTCAATCTTTGTTCCTCCATTGTTTTGGCCACATCTCCTTCGTTATTCGTCCGATTGGGTCGAATCAAGCGCGATGGAAATATTATTCAAAGTACTATAGATCTAAAAATCAAAATCGAAATTTGATTCGCGGATTCATGGTAGGAGGCTCAAATAAAAGGAAGGGCACATTCAGGATATATTCGGCGTAGCTACAGTGATAGACTCTTGCAAATAACAAAATCTAATCACGGGACACTATAAATAAATATCCGTGCAATCCTGGACAAAAAAATTGAATTTTTATTTCGAAAATTTTTCAGGTGATGTTCCCTAGGGGTACCCCTAGGGGAAATGATCGAAAGTTTGAAATTTTGGATTCCTGTTCGTAATCGATATTTGATCACATAAAGTTATAGGTTTTCGAATAAGGTTTCTAACTCTTCGAGAATCGTCCCAATCGGATAAGTAACGAAGCAGATATGGTCAAAACAGTTTCTGGTAAAAGTGAGGCCACGACGACGCAATTAGAGGAGGCCCCCGATGAGCTTCTTTTTCCGGCACATGTCACCATTTCGGCAATATCTCCTTCGTTATTTATAGGATTGGGTCGATTCTTGATGCTATGGGAGGCTAATTCAAAGGCCTACGATATGGGGCGAGATCGATACGATAATCGTCAATTTTGTGGACACTTCCGAATGTTTTTTGTCGTTTCTCAATTGCTGTTCCTCCATTGTTTTGGCCATATCTCCTTCGTTATTCGTCCGATTGGGTCGAATCAAGCGGCGTTGGAAATATTATTCAAAGTCCTATTGATCTAAAAAATCAAAATCGAAATTTGATTCCCGGATACATGGTGAGAGAGTCTCAAATAAAAGGAAGGGCACATTCTGGGATATATTTGGCGGATCTACAGGTGATAGACTCTTGGAAATAACAAAATCTCATCAAGGGACACTATAAATAAATATCCGTGCAATCCGGGACAAAAAAATTGAATTTTTATTTCGAAAATTTTTCAGGTGATTTTTCCTATGGGTACCCCTAGGGGAAATGATCGAAAGTTGGAAATTTTGGATTCCGGTTCGTAATCGATATTTGATCGCATAAAGTTTTAGGTCTTCGAATAAGGTTTCTAACGCTTCGAGAATCATCCCAATCGGATAAGTAACGAAGGAGATATGGTCAAAACAATTTATGGTAAAAGTGAGGCCACGACGACGCAATTAGAGGAGGCCCCCGATGAGCTTCTTTTTCCGGCACATGCCACCGTTTCGGCAATATCTCCTTCGTTATTTATCGGATTGGATCGATTCTTGCTGCTATGGGAGGCTAACTCAAAGGCCTACGACATGGGGCGAGATCGATACGATAATCGTCAATTTTGTGGACACTTCCGATGTTTTTTGCCGTTTCTCAATTGTTGTTCCTCCATTGTTTTGGCCACATCTCCTTCGTTATTCGTCCGATTGGGTCGAATCAAGCGCGATGGAAAGATTATTGAAAGTACTATAGATCTAAAAATCAAAATCGAAATTTGATTCCCGGATTCATGGTGAGAGGCTCAAATAAAAGGAAGGGCACATTCTCGTGATATATTCGCGTAGCTACAGTGATAGACTCTTGCAAATAACAAAATCTAATCACGGGACACTATAAATAAATATCCGAGCAATCCTCGACAAAAAAATTGAATTTTTATTTCGAAAAATTTTCAGGTGATTTTCCCTAGGGGTACACCTAGGGGAAATGATCGAAAGTTGGAAATTTTGGATTCCGGTTCGTAATCGATATTTGATAACATAAAGTTATAGGTCTTCGAATAAGGTTTCTGACGCTTCGAGAATCGTCCCAATCGGATAAGTAACGAAGGAGATATGGTCAAAACAGTTTCTGGTAAAAGTGAGGCCACGACGACGCAATTAGAGGAGGCCCCCGATGGGCTTCTTTTTCCAAAGACATGCCACCGTTTCGGCAATATCTCCTTCGTTATTTATAGGATTGGGTCGATTCTTGCTGCTATGGGAGGCTAATTCAAAGGCCTACGATATGGGGCGAGATCGATACGATAATCGTCAATTTTGTGGACACTTCCGGATGTTTTTTGCCGTTTCTCAATTGCTGTTCCTCCATTGTTTTGGCCACATCTCCTTCGTTATTCGTCCGATTGGGTCGAATCAAGCGGCGTTGGAAATATTATTCAAAGTACTATAGATCTAAAAAATCAAAATCGAAATTTGATTCCCGGATTCATGGTGAGAGGCTCAAATAAAAAGAAGGGCACATTCTGGGATATATTCGGCGGATCTATAGGTGATAGACTTGCAAATAACAAAATCTCATCACGGGACACTATAAATAAATATCCGTGCAATCCTGGACAAAAAAAATTGAATTTTTATTTCGAAAATTTTTCAGGTGATTTTCCCTAGGGGTACACCTAGGGGAAATGATCGAAGGTTGGAAATTTTGGATTCCGGTTCGTAATCGATATTTGATCACATAAAGTTATAGGTCTTCGAATAAGGTTTCTAACGCTTCGAGAATTGTCCCAATCGGATAAGTAACGAAGGAGATATGGTCAAAACAGTTTCTGGTAAAAGTGAGGCCACGACGACGCAATTAGAGGAGGCCCCCGATGGGCTTCTTTTTCCGGCACATGCCACCGTTTCGGCAATATATCCTTCGTTATTTATAGGATTGGGTCGATTGTTGCTACTATGGGAGGCTAATTCAAAGGCCTACGATATGGGGCGAGATCGATACGATAATCGTCAATTTTGTGCACACTTCCGGATGTTTTTTGCCGTTTCTCAATTGTTGTTCCTCCATTGTTTTGGCCATATCTCCTTCGTTATTAGTCCGATTGGGTCGAATCAAGCGGCGTTGGAAATATTATTCAAAGTACTATAGATCTAAAAAATCAAAATCGAAATTTGATTCCCGGATTCATGGTGAGAAGCTCAAATAAAAGGAAGGGCATATTCTGGGATATATTCGGCGGATCTACAGGTGATAGACTCTTGCAAATAACAAAATCTCATCACGGGACACTATAAATAAATATCCGTGCAATCCTGGACAAAAAAATTGAATTTTTATTTCGGAAATTTTTCAGGTGATTTTTCCTAGGGGTACCCCTAGGGGAAATGATCGAAAGTTGGAAATTTTAGATTCCGGTTCGTAATCGATATTTGATCACATAAAGTTATATGTTTTCGAAAAAGGTTTCTAACGCTTCGAGAATCGTCCCAATCGGATAAGTAACGAAGGAGATATGGTCAAAACAGTTTCTGGTAAAAGTGAGGCCACGACGACGCAATTAGAGGAGGCCCCCGATGGGCTTCTTTTTCCGGCACATGCCACTGTTTCGGCAATATCTCCTTCGTTATTTATAGGATTGGGTCGATTCTTGCTGCTATGGGAGGCTAATTCAAAGGCCTACGATATGGGGCGAGATCGATACGATAATCGTCAATTTTGTGGACACTTCCGGATGTTTTTTGCCGTTTCTCAATTGTTGTTCCTCCATTGTTTTGGCCACATCTCATTCGTTATTCGTCCGATTGGGTCGAATCAAGCGGCGTTGGAAATATTATTCAAAGTACTATAGATCTAAAAAATCAAAATCGAAATTTGATTCCCGGATTCATGGTGAGAGGCTCAAATAAAAGGAAGGGCACATTTTGGGATATATTCGGCGGATCTACAGGTGATAGACTCTTGCAAATAACAAAATCTCATCACGGGACACTATAAATAAATATCCGTGCAATCCGGGACAAAAAAATTGAATTTTTATTTCGAAAATTTTTCAGGTGATTTTTCCTATGGGTACCCCTAGGAAATGATCGAAAGTTGGAAATTTTGGATTCCGGTTCGTAATCGATATTTGATCACATAAAGTTATAGGTCTTCGAATAAGGTTTCTAACGCTGAGAATCGTCCCAATCGGATAAGTAACGAAGGAGATATGGTCAAAACAGCTTCGTAAAAGTGAGGCCACGACGACGCAATTAGAGGAGGCCCCCGATGGGCTTCTTTTTCCGGCACATGCCACCGTTTCGGCAATATCTCCTTCGTTATTTATAGGATTGGGTCGATTCTTGCTACTATGGGAGGCTAATTCAAAGGCCTACGATATGGGGCGAGATCGATACGATAATCGTCAATTTTGTGGACACTTCCGATGTTTTTTGCCGCTTTCTCAATTGTTGTTCCTCCATTGTTTTGGCCATATCTCCTTCGTTATTCGTCCGATTGGGTCGAATCAAGCGCGTTGGAAATATTATTCAAAGTACTATAGATCTAAAAATCAAAATCGAAATTTGATTCCCGATTCATGGTGAGAAGCTCAAATAAAAGGAAGGGCAAATTCAGGATATATTCGCGGATCTACAGTGATAGACTCTTGCAAATAACAAAATCTCATCACGGACACTATAAATAAATATCCGTGCAATCCTCGACAAAAAAATTGAATTTTTATTTCAAAATTTTTCAGTGATTTTTCCTAGGTACCTAGGGAAATGATCGAAAGTTGGAAATTTTGGATTCCGTCAGAATCGATATTTGATCACATAAAGTTATATGTTTTCGAATAAGGTTTCTAAAGCTAGAATCGTCCCAATCGGATAAGTAACGAATGAGATATGGTCAAACAGCTTCGTAAAAGTGAGGCCACGACGACGCAATTAGAGGAGGCCCCCGATGGGCTTCTTTTTCCGGCACATGCCACCGTTTCGGCAATATCTCCTTCGTTATTTATAGGATTGGGTCGATTCTTGCTGCTATGGGAGGCTAATTCAAAGGCCTACGATATGGGGCGAGATCGATACGATAATCGTCAATTTTGTGGACACTTCCGGATGTTTTTTTCCGTTTCTCAATTGCTGTTCCTCCATTGTTTTGGCCACATCTCCTTCGTTATTCGTCCGATTGGGTCGAATCAAGCGGCGATGGAAATATTATTCAAAGTACTATAGATCTAAAAAATCAAAATCGAAATTTGATTCGCGGATTCATGGTGGGAGGCTCAAATAAAAGGAAGGGCACATTCTGGGATATATTCGGCGTAGCTACAGGTGATAGACTCTTGCAAATAACAAAATCTCATCACGGGACACTATAAATAAATATCCGTGCAATCCGGGACAAAAAAATTGAATTTTTATTTCGAAAATTTTTCAGGTGATTTTTCCTATGGGTACCCCTAGGGGAAATGATCGAAAGTTGGAAATTTTGGATTCCGGTTCGTAATCGATATTTGATCACATAAAGTTATAGGTCTTCGAATAAGGTTTCTAACGCTTCAAGAATCGTCCCAATCGGATAAGTAACGAAGGAGATATGGTCAAAACAGTTTCTGGTAAAAGTGAGGCCACGACGACGCAATTAGAGGAGGCCCCCGATGGGCTTCTTTTTCCGGCACATGCCACCGTTTCGGCAATATCTCCTTCGTTATTTATAGGATTGGGTCGATTCTTGCTACTATGGGAGGCTAATTCAAAGGCCTACGATATGGGGCGAGATCGATACGATAATCGTCAATTTTGTGGACACTTCCGGATGTTTTTTGCCGTTTCTCAATTGTTGTTCCTCCATTGTTTTGGCCATATCTCCTTCGTTATTCGTCCGATTGGGTAGAATCAAGCGGCGTTGGAAATATTATTCAAAGTACTATAGATCTAAAAAATCAAAATCGAAATTTGATTCCCGGATTCATTGTGAGAGTCTCTAATAAAAGGAAGGGCAAATTAAGGATATATTCATGATCTACAGTGATAGACTCTTGCAAATAACAAAATCTCATCACGGACACTATAAATAAATATCCGTGCAATCCTCGACAAAAAAATTGAATTTTTATTTCAAAATTTTTCAGTGATTTTTCCTAGTGGGTACCTTGTGGGAAATGATCGAAAGTTGGAAATTTTGGATTCCGGTTCGTAATCGATATTTGATCACATAAAGTTATATGTTTTCGAATAAGGTTTCTAAAGCTTCGCGAATCGTCCCAATCGGATAAGTAACGAATGAGATATGGTCAAAATAGTTTCTGGTAAAAGTGAGGCCACGACGACGCAATTAGAGGAGGCCCCCGATGGGCTTCTTTTTCCGGCAAATGCCACCGTTTCGGCAATATCTCCTTCGTTATTTATAGGATTGGGTCGATTCTTGCTGCTATGGGAGGCTAATTTAAAGGCCTACGATATGGGGCGAGATCGATACGATAATCGTCAATTTTGTGGACACTTCCGGATGTTTTTTTCCGTTTCTCAATTGCTGTTCCTCCATTGTTTTGGCCACATCTCCTTCGTTATTCGTCCGATTGGGTCGAATCAAGCGGCAATGGAAATATTATTCAAAGTACTATAGATCTAAAAAATCAAAATCGAAATTTGATTCGCGGATTCATGGTGGGAGGCTCAAATAAAAGGAAGGGCACATTCTGGGATATATTCGGCGTAGCTACAGGTGATAGACTCTTGCAAATAACAAAATCTCATCACGGGACACTATAAATAAATATCCGTGCAATCCGACAAAAATTGAATTTTTATTTCAAAATTTTTCAGTGATTTTTCCTATGGTACCTAGGGAAATGATCGAAAGTTGGAAATTTTGTATTCCGGTTCGTAATCTATATTAGATCACATAAAGTTATAGGTCTTCGAATAAGGTTTCAAAAGCAACGAGAATCGTCCCAATCGGATAAGTAACGAAGGAGATATGGACAAAACAGTTTCTGGTAAAATTGAGGCCACGACGACGCAATTAGAGGAGGCCCCCGATGGGCTTCTTTTTCCGGCACATGCCACCGTTTCGGCAATATCTCCTTCGTTATTTATAGGATTGGGTCGATTCTTGCTACTATGGGAGGCTAATTCAAAGGCCTACGATATGGGGCGAGATCGATACGATAATCGTCAATTTTGTGGACACTTCCGTTTGTTTTTTGCCGTTTCTAAATTGCTGTTCCTCCATTGTTTTGGCCTTATCTCCTTCGTTATTCGTCCGATTGGGTCGAATCAAGCGGCGTTGGAAATTTTATTCAAAGTACTATAGATCTAAAAAATGAAAATCGAACTTTGATTCCTGATTCATGGTGAGAAGCTCAAATAAAAGGAAGGGCAAATTGGGATATATTCATGATCTACAGTGATAGACTCTTGCAAATAACAAAATCTCATCACGGACACTATAAATAAATATCCGTGCAATCTCGACAAAAATTGAATTTTTATTTCAAAATTTTTCAGTGATTTTTCCTAGGTACCCTAGGAAATGATCGAAAGTTGGAAATTTTGGATTCCGGTTCGTAATAGATATTTGATCACATAAAGTTATAGGTCTTCGAATAAGGTTTCTAAATCTTTTTGAATCGTCCCAATCGGATAACTATCTAATGAGATATGGTCAAAACAGCTTAGTAAAAGTGAGGCCACGACGCAATTAGAGGAGGCCCCCGATGGGCTTCTTTTTCCGGCACATGCCACCGTTTCGGCAATATCTCCTTCGTTATTTATAGGATTGGGTCGATTCTTGCTGCTATGGGAGGCTAATTCAAAGGCCTACGATATGGGGCGAGATCGATACGATAATCGTCAATTTTGTGGACACTTAGGATGTTTTTTCCGTTTCTCAATTCTGTTCCTCCATTGTTTTGGCCACATCTCCTTCGTTATTCGTCCGATTGGGTCGAATCAAGCGGCGATGGAAATATTATTCAAAGTACTATAGATCTAAAAATCAAAATCGAAATTTGATTCGCGGATTCATGGTGGGAGGCTCAAATAAAAGGAAGGGCACATTCGGGGATATATTCGCGTAGCTACAGTGATAGACTCTTGCAAATAACAAAATCTCATCACGGACACTATAAATAAATATCCGTGCAATCCGACAAAAAAATTGAATTTTTATTTCAAAATTTTTCAGTGATTTTTCCTATGGGTACTTCTAGGGAAATGATCGAAAGTTGGAAATTTTGGATTCCGTTCGTAATCGATATTTGATCACATAAAGTTATAGGTCTTCGAATAAGGTTTCTAACGCTGAGAATCGTCCCAATCGGATAAGTAACGAAGGAGATATGGTCAAAACAGCTTCGTAAAAGTGAGGCCACGACGCAATTAGAGGAGGCCCCCGATGGGCTTCTTTTTCCGGCACATGCCACCGTTTCGGCAATATCTCCTTCGTTATTTATAGGATTGGGTCGATTCTTGCTACTATGGGAGGCTAATTCAAAGGCCTACGATATGGGGCGAGATCGATACGATAATCGTCAATTTTGTGGACACTTCCGGATGTTTTTTGCCGTTTCTCAATTGTTGTTTCTCCATTGTTTTGGCCATATCTCCTTCGTTATTCGTCCGATTGGGTCGAATGAAGCGGCGTTGGAAATATTATTCAAAGTACTATAGATCTAAAAAATCAAAATCGAAATTTGATTCCCGGATTCATGGTGAGAAGCTCAAATAAAAGGAAGGGCAAATTCTGGGATATATTCGGCGGATCTACAGGTGATAGACTCTTGCAAATAACAAAATCTCATCACGGACACTATAAATAAATATCCGTGCAATCTCGACAAAAAAATTGAATTTTTATTTCAAAATTTTTCAGTGATTTTTCCTAGGTACCCCTGGGAAATGATCGAAAGTTGGAAATTTTGGATTCCGTCAGAATCGATATTTGATCACATAAAGTTATATGTTTTCGAATAAGGTTTCTAAAGCTTCGCGAATCGTCCCAATCGGATAAGTAACGAATGAGATATGGTCAAAACAGCTTCGTAAAAGTGAGGCCACGACGACGCAATTAGAGGAGGCCCCCGATGGGCTTCTTTTTCCGGCACATGCCACCGCTTTCGCAATATCTCCTTCGTTATTTATAGGATTGGGTCGATTCTTGCTGCTGTGGGAGGCTAATTCAAAGGCCTACGATATGGGGCGAGATCGATACGATAATCGTCAATTTTGTGGACACTTCCGGATGTTTTTTTCCGTTTCTCAATTGCTGTTCCTCCATTGTTTTGGCCACATCTCCTTCGTTATTCGTCCGATTGGGTCGAATCAAGCGGCGATGGAAATATTATTCAAAGTACTATAGATCTAAAAAATCAAAATCGAAATTTGATTCGCGGATTCATGGTGGGAGGCTCAAATAAAAGGAAGGGCACATTCTGGGATATATTCGGCGTAGCTACAGGTGATAGACTCTTGCAAATAACAAAATCTCATCACGGGACACTATAAATAAATATCCGTGCAATCCGGGACAAAAAAATTGAATTTTTATTTCGAAAATTTTTCAGGTGATTTTTCCTATGAATACCCCTAGGGGAAATGATCGAAAGTTGGAAATTTTGGATTCCGGTTCGTAATCGATATTTGATCACATAAAGTTATAGGTCTTCGAATAAGGTTTCTAACGCTTCGAGAATCGTCCCAATCGGATAAGTAACGAAGGAGATATGGTCAAAACAGTTTCTGGTAAAAGTGAGGCCACGACGACGCAATTAGAGGAGGCCCCCGATGGGCTTCTTTTTCCGGCACATGCCACCGTTTCGGCAATATCTCCTTCGTTATTTATAGGATTGGGTCGATTCTTGCTACTATGGGAGGCTAATTCAAAGGCCTACGATATGGGGCGAGATCGATACGATAATCGTCAATTTTGTGGACACTTCCTGATGTTTTTTGCCGTTTCTCAATTGTTGTTCCTCCATTGTTTTGGCCATATCTCCTTCGTTATTCGTCCGATTGGGTCGAATCAAGCGGCGTTGGAAATATTATTCAAAGTACTATAGATCTAAAAAATCAAAATCGAAATTTGATTCCCGGATTCATGGTGAGAAGCTCAAATAAAAGGAAGGGCAAATTCTGGGATATATTCATGATCTACAGTGATAGACTCTTGCAAATAACAAAATCTCATCACGGGACACTATAAATAAATATCCGTGCAATCCTCGACAAAAATTGAATTTTTATTTCGAAAATTTTTCAGGTGATTTTTCCTAGGGGTACCCCTAGGGGAAATGATCGAAAGTTGGAAATTTTGGATTCCGGTTCGTAATCGATATTTGATCACATAAAGTTATATGTTTTCGAATAAGGTTTCTAAAGCTTCGCGAATCGTCCCAATCGGATAAGTAACGAATGAGATATGGTCAAAACAGTTTCTGGTAAAAGTGAGGCCACGACGACGCAATTAGAGGAGGCCCCCGATGGGCTTCTTTTTCCGGCACATGCCACCGTTTCGGCAATATCTCCTTCGTTATTTATAGTATTGGGTCGATTCTTGCTGCTATGGGAGGCTAATTCAAAGGCCTACGATATGGGGCGAGATCGATACGATAATCGTCAATTTTGTGGACACTTCCGGATGTTTTTTTCCGTTTCTAAATTGCTGTTCCTCCATTGTTTTGGCCACATCTCCTTCGTTATTCGTCCGATTGGGTCGAATCAAACGGCGATGGAAATATTATTCAAAGTACTATAGATCTAAAAAATCAAAATCGAAATTTGATTTGCGGATTCATGGTGGGAGGCTCAAATAAAAGGAAGGGCACATTCTGGGATATATTCGGCGTAGCTACAGGTGATAGACTCTTGCAAATAACAAAATCTAATCACGGGACACTATAAATAAATATCCGTGCAATGCTGGACAAAAAATTGAATTTTTATTTCGAAAATTTTTTAGGTGATGTTCCTGTGGGTACTTGGGAAATGATCGAAAGTTTGAAATTTTGGATTCCTGTTCGTAATCGATATTTGATCACATAAAGTTATAGGTTTTCGAATAAGGTTTCTAACTCTTCGAGAATCGTCCCAATCGGATAAGTAACGAAGCAGATATGGTCAAAACAGCTTCGTAAAAGTGAGGCCACGACGACGCAATTAGAGGAGGCCCCCGATGAGCTTCTTTTTCCGGCACATGTCACCATTTCGGCAATATCTCCTTCGTTATTTATAGGATTGGGTCGATTCTTGATGCTATGGGAGGCTAATTCAAAGGCCTACGATATGGGGCGAGATCGATACGATAATCGTCAATTTTGTGGACACTTCCGGATGTTTTTTGTCGTTTCTCAATTGCTGTTCCTCCATTGTTTTGGCCATATCTCCTTCGTTATTCGTCCGATTGGGTCGAATCAAGCGGCGTTGGAAATATTATTCAAAGTCCTATTGATCTAAAAAATCAAAATCGAAATTTGATTCCCGGATACATGGTGAGAGAGTCTCAAATAAAAGGAAGGGCACATTCTGGGATATATTTGGCGGATCTACAGGTGATAGACTCTTGGAAATAACAAAATCTCATCACGGGACACTATAAATAAATATCCGTGCAATCCGGGACAAAAAAATTGAATTTTTATTTCGAAAATTTTTCAGGTGATTTTTCCTATGGGTACCCCTAGGGGAAATGATCGAAAGTTGGAAATTTTGGATTCCGGTTCGTAATCGATATTTGATCGCATAAAGTTTTAGGTCTTCGAATAAGGTTTCTAACGCTTCGAGAATCATCCCAATCGGATAAGTAACGAAGGAGATATGGTCAAAACAATTTATGGTAAAAGTGAGGCCACGACGACGCAATTAGAGGAGGCCCCCGATGAGCTTCTTTTTCCGGCACATGCCACCGTTTCGGCAATATCTCCTTCGTTATTTATCGGATTGGATCGATTCTTGCTGCTATGGGAGGCTAACTCAAAGGCCTACGACATGGGGCGAGATCGATACGATAATCGTCAATTTTGTGGACACTTCCGGATGTTTTTTGCCGTTTCTCAATTGTTGTTCCTCCATTGTTTTGGCCACATCTCCTTCGTTATTCGTCCGATTGGGTCGAATCAAGCGGCGATGGAAAGATTATTCAAAGTACTATAGATCTAAAAAATCAAAATCGAAATTTGATTCCCGGATTCATGGTGAGAGGCTCAAATAAAAGGAAGGGCACATTCTGTGATATATTCGGCGTAGCTACAGGTGATAGACTCTTGCAAATAACAAAATCTAATCACGGGACACTATAAATAAATATCCGTGCAATCCTGGACAAAAAAATTGAATTTTTATTTCGAAAAATTTTCAGGTGATTTTCCCTAGGGGTACACCTAGGGGAAATGATCGAAAGTTGGAAATTTTGGATTCCGGTTCGTAATCGATATTTGATAACATAAAGTTATAGGTCTTCGAATAAGGTTTCTGACGCTTCGAGAATCGTCCCAATCGGATAAGTAACGAAGGAGATATGGTCAAAACAGTTTCTGGTAAAAGTGAGGCCACGACGACGCAATTAGAGGAGGCCCCCGATGGGCTTCTTTTTCCGGCACATGCCACCGTTTCGGCAATATCTCCTTCGTTATTTATAGGATTGGGTCGATTCTTGCTGCTATGGGAGGCTAATTCAAAGGCCTACGATATGGGGCGAGATCGATACGATAATCGTCAATTTTGTGGACACTTCCGGATGTTTTTTGCCGTTTCTCAATTGTTGTTCCTCCATTGTCTTGGCCACATCTCCTTCGTTATTCGTCCGATTGGGTCGAATCAAGCGGCGTTGGAAATATTATTCAAAGTACTATAGATCTAAAAAATCAAAATCGAAATTTGATTCCCGGATTCATGGTGAGAGGCTCAAATAAAAAGAAGGGCACATTCTGGGATATATTCGGCGGATCTATAGGTGATAGACTTGCAAATAACAAAATCTCATCACGGGACACTATAAATAAATATCCGTGCAATCTCGACAAAAAAATTGAATTTTTATTTCAAAATTTTTCAGTGATTTTCCTTGGGGTACACCTAGGGAAATGATCGAAGGTTGGAAATTTGGATTCCGGTTCAGAATCGATATTTGATCACATAAAGTTATAGGTCTTCGAATAAGGTTTCTAACGCTGAGAATTGTCCCAATCGGATAAGTAACGAAGGAGATATGGTCAAAACAGCTTCGTAAAAGTGAGGCCACGGCGACGCAATTAGAGGAGGCCCCGATGGTCTTCTTTTTCCGGCACAAGACACCGTTTCGGCAGTATCTCATTCGATATACATCGGATTGGGTCGATTGTTGCTACTATGGGAGGCTAATTCAAAGGCCTACGATATGGGCGAGATCGATACGATAATCGTCAATTTTGTGCACACTTCCTGATGTTTTTGCCGTTTCTCTATTGTGGTTCCTCCTTTGTTTTGGCCATATCTCGGTCGTTATTAGTCCGATTGGGTCGTATCATGCGTCGTTTGAATTATTTTTCATAGTACTATAGATCTTTAATATCAAATTCGAAATTTTATTCCCGGATTCATGGTGATTGGCTCAAATAAAAGGAAGGGCATATTCAGGATATATTCGGCGGATCTTCTGTTGATAGACTATTACAATTAACAAAATCTCATCAATTGACACTATTAATAAATATCTGTGCAATCGTTGACAAAATAATTGAATTTTTATTTCGAAATTATTCAGGTGATTTTTCCTAGGGGTACCCCTAGGGGAAATGATCGAAAGTTGGAAATTTTAGATTACGGTTCGTAATCGATATTTGATCACATAAAGTTATATGTTTTCGAATAAGGTTTCTAACGCTTCGAGAATCGTCCCAATCGGATGAGTAACGAAGGAGATATGGTCAAAACAGTTTCTGGTAAAAGTGAGGCCACGACGACGCAATTAGAGGAGGCCCCCGATGGGCTTCTTTTTCCGGCACATGCCACTGTTTCGGCAATATCTCCTTCGTTATTTATAGGATTGGGTCGATTCTTGCTGCTATGGGAGGCTAATTCAAAGGCCTACGATATGGGGCGAGATCGATACGATAATCGTCAATTTTGTGGACACTTCCGGATGTTTTTTGCCGTTTCTCAATTGTTGTTCCTCCATTGTTTTGGCCACATCTCCTTCGTTATTCGTCCGATTGGGTCGAATCAAGCGGCGTTGGAAATATTATTCAAAGTACTATAGATCTAAAAAATCAAAATCGAAATTTGATTCCCGGATTCATGGTGAGAGGCTCAAATAAAAGGAAGGGCACATTCTGGGATATATTCGGCGGATCTACAGGTGATAGACTCTTGCAAATAACAAAATCTCATCACGGGACACTATAAATAAATATCCGTGCAATCCGGGACAAAAAAATTGAATTTTTATTTCGAAAATTTTTCAGGTGATTTTTCCTATGGGTACCCCTAGGGGAAATGATCGAAAGTTGGAAATTTTGGATTCCGGTTCGTAATCGATATTTGATCACATAAAGTTATAGGTCTTCGAATAAGGTTTCTAACGCTTCGAGAATCGTCCCAATCGGATAAGTAACGAAGGAGATATGGTCAAAACAGTCGTAAAAGTGAGGCCACGACGACGCAATTAAAGGAGGCCCCCGATGGGCTTCTTTTTCCGGCACATGCCACCGTTTCGGCAATATCTCCTTCGTTATTTATAGGATTGGGTCGATTCTTGCTACTATGGGAGGCTAATTCAAAGGCCTACGATATGGGGCGAGATCGATACGATAATCGTCAATTTTGTGGACACTTCCGGATGTTTTTTGCCGTTTCTCAATTGTTGTTCCTCCATTGTTTTGGCCATATCTCCTTCGTTATTCGTCCGATTGGGTCGAATCAAGCGGCGTTGGAAATATTATTCAAAGTACTATAGATCTAAAAAATCAAAATCGAAATTTGATTCCCGGATTCATGGTGAGAAGCTCAAATAAAAGGAAGGGCAAATTCTGGGATATATTCGGCGGATCTACAGGTGATAGACTCTTGCAAATAACAAAATCTCATCACGGGACACTATAAATAAATATCCGTGCAATCCTGGACAAAAAAATTGAATTTTTATTTCGAAAATTTTTCAGGTGATTTTTCCTAGGGGAAATGATCGAAAGTTGGAAATATTGGATTCCGGTTCGTAATCGATATTTGATCGCATAAAGTTATATGTTTTCGAATAAGGTTTCTAAAGCTTCGCGAATCGTCCCAATCGGATAAGTAACGAATGAGATATGGTCAAAACAGTTTCTGGTAAAAGTGAGGCCACGACGACGCAATTAGAGGAGGCCCCCGATGAGCTTCTTTTTCCGGCACATGCCACCGTTTCGGCAATATCTCCTTCGTTATTTATAGGATTGGGTCGATTCTTGCTGCTATGGGAGGCTAATTCAAAGGCCTACGATATGGGGTGAGATCGATACGATAATCATCAATTTTGTGGACACTTCCGGATGTTTTTTGCCGTTTCTCAATTGCTGTTCCTCCATTGTTTTGGCCATGTATCCTTCGTTATTCGTCCGATTGGGTCGAATCAAGCGGCGTTGGAAAGATTATTCAAAGTACTATAGATCTAAAAAATCAAAATCGAAATTTGATTCCCGGATTCATGGTGAGAGGCTCAAATAAAAGGAAGGGCACATTCTGTGATATATTCGGCGTAGCTACAGGTGATAGACTCTTGCAAATAACAAAATCTAATCACGGGACACTATAAATAAATATCCGTGCAATCCTGGACAAAAAAATTGAATTTTTATTTCGAAAAATTTTCAGGTGATTTTCCTGGGGTACAATTTGGGGAAATGATCGAAAGTTGGAAATTTTGGATTCCGTTCGTAATAGATATTTGATAACATAAAGTTATAGGTCTTCGAATAAGGATTCTGACGCTTGAGAATCGTCCCAATCGGATAAGTAACGGCGAGATATGGTCAAAACAGTTTCTGGTAAAAGTGAGGCCACGACGACGCAATTAGAGGAGGCCCCCGATGGGCTTCTTTTTCCGGAACATGCCACCGTTTCGGCAATATCTCCTTCGTTATTTATAGGATTGGGTCGATTCTTGCTGCTATGGGAGGCTAATTCAAAGGCCTACGATATGGGGCGAGATCGATACGATAATCGTCAATTTTGTGGACACTTCCGGATGTTTTTTGCCGTTTCTCAATTGGTGTTCCTCCATTGTTTTGGCCACATCTCCTTCGTTATTCGTCCGATTGGGTCGAATCAAGCGGCGTTGGAAATATTATTCAAAGTACTATAGATCTAAAAAATCAAAATCGAAATTTGATTCCCGGATTCATGGTGAGAGGCTCAAATAAAAGGAAGGGCACATTCTGGGATATATTCGGCGGATCTATAGGTGATAGACTTGCAAATAACAAAATCTCATCACGGGACACTATAAATAAATATCCGTGCAATCCTGGACAAAAAAATTGAATTTTTATTTCGAAAATTTTTTAGGTGATTTTCCCTAGGGGTACACCTAGGGGAAATGATCGAAGGTTGGAAATTTTGGATTTCGGTTCGTAATCGATATTTGATCACATAAAGTTATAGGTCTTCGAATAAGGTTTATAACGCTTCGAGAATCGTCCCAATCGGATAAGTAACGAAGGAGATATGGTCAAAACAGTTTCTGGTAAAAGTGAGGCCACGACGACGCAATTAGAGGAGGCCCCCGATGGGCTTCTTTTTCCGGCACATGCCACCGTTTCGGCAATATATCCTTCGTTATTTATAGGATTGGGTCGATTGTTGCTACTATGGGAGGCTAATTCAAAGGCCTACGATATGGGGCGAGATCGATACGATAATCGTCAATTTTGTGCACACTTCCGGATGTTTTTTGCCGTTTCTCAATTGTTGTTCCTCCATTGTTTTGGCCATATCTCCTTCGTTATTCGTCCGATTGGGTCGAATCAAGCGGCGTTGGAAATATTATTCAAAGTACTATAGATCTAAAAAATCAAAATCGAAATTTGATTCTGAGTCATGGTGAGAAGCTCAAATAAAAGGAAGGGCAAATTCAGGATATATTCGCGGATCTACAGTGATAGACTCTTGCAAATAACAAAATCTCATCACGGGACACTATAAATAAATATCCGTGCAATCCTCGACAAAAATTGAATTTTTATTTCGGAAATTTTTCAGGTGATTTTTCCTAGGGGTACCCCTAGGGGAAATGATCGAAAGTTGGAAATTTTAGATTCCGGTTCGTAATCGATATTTGATCACATAAAGTTATATGTTTTCGAAAAAGGTTTCTAAAGCTTCTCGAATCGTCCCAATCGGATAAGTAACGAATGAGATATGGTCAAAACAGTTTCTGGTAAAAGTGAGGCCACGACGACGCAATTAGAGGAGGCCCCCGATGAGCTTCTTTTTCCGGCACATGCCACCGTTTCGGCAATATCTCCTTCGTTATTTATAGGATTGGGTCGATTCTTGCTGCTATGGGAGGCTAATTCAAAGGCCTACGATATGGGGTGAGATCGATACGATAATCATCAATTTTGTGGACACTTCCGGATGTTTTTTGCCGTTTCTCAATTGCTGTTCCTCCATTGTTTTGGCCATATCTCCTTCGTTATTCGTCCGATTGGGTCGAATCAAGCGGCGTTGGAAAGATTATTCAAAGTACTATAGATCTAAAAAAATCAAAATCGAAATTTGATTCCCGGATTCATGGTGAGAGGCTCAAATAAAAGGAAGGGCACATTCTGGGATATATTCGGCGGATCTACAGGTGATAGACTCTTGAAAATAACAAAATCTCATCACGGGACACTATAAATAAATATCCGTGCAATCCGGGACAAAAAATTGAATTTTTATTTCAAAATTTTTCAGTGATTTTTCCTAGGTACCTTGGGGAAATGATCGAAAGTTGGAAATTTTGGATTTCGTCAGAATCGATATTTGATCGAATAAAGTTTTAGGTCTTCGAATAAGGTTTCTAACGCTTCGAGAATCATCCCAATCGGATAAGTAACGAAGGAGATATGGTCAAAACAATTTATGGTAAAAGTGAGGCCACGACGACACAATTAGAGGAGGCCCCCGATGAGCTTTTTTTTCCGGCACATGCCACCGTTTCGGCAATATATCCTTCGTTTTTTATCGGATTGGGTCAATTCTTGCTGCTATGGGAGGTTAATTCAAAGGCCTACGACATGGGGCGAGATCGATACGATAATCGTCAATTTTGTGGACACTTCCGGATGTTTTTTGCCGTTTCTCAATTGCTGTTCCTCCATTGTTTTGGCCACATCTCCTTCGTTATTCGTCCGATTGGGTCGAATCAAGCGGTGTTGGAAAGATTATTCAAAGTACTATACATCTAAAAAAGCAAAATCGAAATTTGATTCCCGGATTCATGGTGAGAGGCTCAAATAAAAGGAAGGGCACATTCTGGGATATATTCGGCGGATCTACAGGTGATAGACTCTTGCAAATAACAAAATCTAATCACGGGACACTATAAATAAATATCCGTGCAATCCTGGACAAAAAAATTGATTTTTTATTTCAAAAATTTTTCAGGTGATTTTCCCTAGGGGTACACCTAGGGGAAATAATCGAAAGTTGGAAATTTTGGATTCCGGTTCGTAATCGATATTTGATCACATAAAGTTATAGGTCTTCGAATAAGGTTTCTAACGCTTCGAGAATCGTCCCAATCGGATAAGTAACGAAGGAGATATGGTCAAAACAGTTTCTCGTAAAAGTGAGGCCACGACGACGCAATTAGAGGAGGCCCCCGATGGGCTTCTTTTTCCGGCACATGCCACTGTTTCGGCAATATCTCCTTCGTTATTTATAGGATTGGGTCGATTCTTGCTGCTATGGGAGGCTAATTCAAAGGCCTACGATATGGGGCGAGATCGATACGATAATCGTCAATTTTGTGGACACTTCCGGATGTTTTTTGCCGTTTCTCAATTGTTGTTCCTCCATTGTTTTGGCCACATCTCCTTCGTTATTCGTCCGATTGGGTCGAATCAAGCGGCGTTGGAAATATTATTCAAAGTACTATAGATCTAAAAAATCAAAATCGAAATTTGATTCCCGAATTCATGGTGAGAGGCTCAAATAAAAGGAAGGGCACATTCTGGGATATATTCGGCGGATCTACAGGTGATAGACTCTTGCAAATAACAAAATCTCATCACGGGACACTACAAATAAATATCCGTGCAATCCTGGACAAAAAAATTGAATTTTTATTTCGAAAATTTTTCAGGTGATTTTCCCTAGGGGTACCCCTAGGGGAAATGATCGAAAGTTGGAAATTTTTGATTCGGGTTCAGAATCTATTTTTGATCACATAAAGTTATAGGTCTTCGAATAAGGTTTCTAACGCTTCGAGAATCGTCCCAATCGGATAAGTAACGAAGGAGATATGGTCAAAACAGTTTCTGGTAAAAGTGAGGCCACGACGACGCAATTAGAGGAGGCCCCCGATGGGCTTCTTTTTCCGGCACATGCCACCGTTTCGGCAATATCTCCTTCGTTATTTATAGGATTGGGTCGATTCTTGCTACTATGGGAGGCTAATTCAAAGGCCTACGATATGGGGCGAGATCAATACGATAATCGTCAATTTTGTGGACACTTCCGGATGTTTTTTGCCGTTTCTCAATTGTTGTTCCTCCATTGTTTTGGCCATATCTCCTTCGTTATTCGTCCGATTGGGTCGAATAAAGCGGCGTTGGAAATATTATTCAAAGTACTATAGATCTAAAAAATCAAAATCGAAATTTGATTCCCGGATTCATGGTGAGAAGCTCAAATAAAAGGAAGGGCAAATTCTAGGATATATTCGGCGGATCTACAGGTGATAGACTCTTGCAAATAACAAAATCTCATCACGGGACACTATAAATAAATATCCGTGCAATCCTGGACAAAAAAATTGAATTTTTATTTCGAAAATTTTTCAGGTGATTTTTCCTAGGGGTACCCCTAGGGGAAATGATCGAAAGTTGGAAATTTTGGATTCCGGTTCGTAATCGATATTTGATCACATAAAGTTATATGTTTTCGAATAAGGTTTCTAAAGCTTCGCGAATCGTCCCAATCGGATAAGTAACGAATGAGATATGGTCAAAACAGTTTCTGGTAAAAGTGAGGCCACGACGACGCAATTAGAGGAGGCCCCCGATGAGCTTCTTTTTCCGGCACATGCCACCGTTTCGGCAATATCTCCTTCGTTATTTATAGGATTGGGTCGATTCTTGCTGCTATGGGAGGCTAATTCAAAGGCCTACGATATGGGGTGAGATCGATACGATAATCATCAATTTTGTGGACACTTCCGGATGTTTTTTGCCGTTTCTCAATTGTTGTTCCTCCATTGTTTTGGCCATATCTCCTTCGTTATTCGTCCGATTGGGTCGAATCAAGCGGCGTTGGAAAGATTATTCAAAGTACTATAGATCTAAAAAATCAAAATCGAAATTTGATTCCCGGATTCATGGTGAGAGGCTCAAATAAAAGGAAGGGCACATTCTGGGATATATTTGGCGGATCTACAGGTGATAGACTCTTGAAAATAACAAAATCTCATCACGGGACACTATAAATAAATATCCGTGCAATCCGGGACAAAAAAATTGAATTTTTATTTCGAAAATTTTTCAGGTGATTTTTCCTAGGGGTACCCCTAGGGGAAATGATCGAAAGTTGGAAATTTTGGATTTCGTTTCGTAATCGATATTTGATCGAATAAAGTTTTAGGTCTTCGAATAAGGTTTCTAACGCTTCGAGAATCATCCCAATCGGATAAGTAACGAAGGAGATATGGTCAAAACAATTTATGGTAAAAGTGAGGCCACGACGACACAATTAGAGGAGGCCCCCGATGAGCTTTTTTTTCCGGCACATGCCACCGTTTCGGCAATATCTCCTTCGTTATTTATCGGATTGAGTCGATTCTTGCTGCTATGGGAGGCTAATTCAAAGGCCTACGACATGGGGCGAGATCGATACGATAATCGTCAATTTTGTGGACACTTCCGGATGTTTTTTGCCGTTTCTCAATTGCTGTTCCTCCATTGTTTTGGCCACATCTCCTTCGTTATTCGTCCGATTGGGTCGAATCAAGCGGTGTTGGAAAGATTATTCAAAGTACTATACATCTAAAAAAGCAAAATCGAAATTTGATTCCCGGATTCATGGTGAGAGGCTCAAATAAAAGGAAGGGCACATTCTGGGATATATTCGGCGGATCTACAGGTGATAGACTCTTGCAAATAACAAAATCTAATCACGGGACACTATAAATAAATATCCGTGCAATCCTGGAAAAATCAATTTAATTTTTATTTCTAAATTTTTCAGTGATTTTCCTGTGGTACAATTTGTGGGAAATAATCGAAAGTTGGAAATTTTGGATTAGGTTCGTAATCGATATTTGATCACATAGAGTTATAGGTCTTGAATAAGGTTTCTAACGCTGAGAATCGTCCCAATCGGATAAGTAACGAAGGAGATATGGTCAAAACAGCTTCGGTAAAAGTGAGGCCACGACGACTCAATTAGAGGAGGCACCCGAAGGGCTTCTTATTCCGGCACATGCCACTGTTTCGCAAAATCTCCTTCGTTAATTATAGGATTGGGTCGATTCTTGCTGCTATGGGAGGCTAATTCAAAGGCCTACGATATGGGGCGAGATCGATACGATAATCGTCAATTTTGTGGACACTTCCGGATGTTTTTTGCCGTTTCTCAATTGTTGTTCCTCCATTGTTTTGTCCACATCTCCTTCGTTATTCGTCCGATTGGGTCGAATCAAGCGGCGTTGGAAATATTATTCAAAGTACTATAGATCTAAAAAATCAAAATCGAAATTTGATTCCCGGATTCATGGTGAGAGGCTCAAATAAAAGGAAGGGCACAATCAGGATATATTTGGCGGATCTACAGGTGATAGACTCTTGCAAATAACAAAATCTCATCACGGGACACTATAAATAAATATTCGTGCAATCCGGGACAAAAAAATTGAATTTTTATTTCGAAAATTTTTCAGGTGATTTTTCCTATGGGTACCCCTAGGGGAAATGATCGAAAGTTGGAAATTTTGGATTCCGGTTCGTAATCGATATTTGATCACATAAAGTTATAGGTCTTCGAATAAGGTTTCTAACGCTTCGAGAATCGTCCCAATCGGATAAGTAACGAAGGAGATATGGTCAAAACAGTTTCTGGTAAAAGTGAGGCCACGACGCAATTAGAGGAGGCCCCCGATGGGCTTCTTTTTCCGGCACATGCCACCGTTTCGGCAATATCTCCTTCGTTATTTATAGGATTGGGTCGATTCTTGCTACTATGGGAGGCTAATTCAAAGGCCTACGATATGGGGCGAGATCGATACGATAATCGTCAATTTTGTGGACACTTAGGATGTTTTTTGCCGTTTCTCAATTGTTGTTCCTCCATTGTTTTGGCCATATCTCCTTCGTTATTCGTCCGATTGGGTCGAATAAAGCGCGTTGGAAATATTATTCAAAGTACTATAGATCTAAAAATCAAAATCGAAATTTGATTCCTGATTCATGGTGAGAAGCTCAAATAAAAGGAAGGGCAAATTCGGGATATATTCGCGGATCTACAGTGATAGACTCTTGCAAATAACAAAATCTCATCACGGACACTATAAATAAATATCCGTGCAATCCTCGACAAAAAATTGAATTTTTATTTCAAAATTTTTCAGTGATTTTTCCTAGGGGTACTTTGGGGAAATGATCGAAAGTTGGAAATTTGGATTCCTGTCAGAATCGATATTTGATCACATAAAGTTATATGTTTTCGAATAAGGTTTCTAAAGTTGCGAATCGTCCCAATCGGATAAGTAACGAATGAGATATGGTCAAAACAGCTTCGTAAAAGTGAGGCCACGACGACGCAATTAGAGGAGGCCCCGATGAGCTTCTTTTTCCGGCACATGCCACCGTTTCGGCAATATCTCCTTCGTTATTTATAGGATTGGGTCGATTCTTGCTGCTATGGGAGGCTAATTCAAAGGCCTACGATATGGGGTGAGATCGATACGATAATCATCAATTTTGTGGACACTTAGGATGTTTTTTGCCGTTTCTCAATTGTTGTTCCTCCATTGTTTTGGTCATATCTCCTTCGTTATTCGTCCGATTGGGTCGAATCAAGCGGCGTTGGAAAGATTATTCAAAGTAATATAGATCTAAAGATCAAAATCGAAATTTGATTCCCGGATTCATGGTGAGAGGCTCAAATAAAAGGAAGGGCACATTCTTGGATATATTCGGCGGATCTACAGGTGATAGACTCTTGCAAATAAAAAATCTCATCACGGACACTATAAATAAATATCCGTGCAATCCGGGACAAAAAAATTAAATTTTTATTTCGAAAATTTTTCAGGTGATTTTTCCTAGGGGTACCCCTAGGGGAAATGATCGAAAGTTGGAAATTTTGGATTTCGTTTCGTAATCGATATTTGATCGAATAAAGTTTTAGGTCTTCGAATAAGGTTTCTAACGCTTCGAGAATCATCCCAATCGGATAAGTAACGAAGGAGATATGGTCAAAACAATTTATGGTAAAAGTGAGGCCACAACGACACAATTAGAGGAGGCCCCCGATGAGCTTTTTTTTCCGGCACATGCCACCGTTTCGGCAATATCTCCTTCGTTATTTATCGGATTGAGTCGATTCTTGCTGCTATGGGAGGCTAATTCAAAGGCCTACGACATGGGGCGAGATCGATACGATAATCGTCAATTTTGTGGACACTTCCGGATGTTTTTTGCCGTTTCTCAATTGCTGTTCCTCCATTGTTTTGGCCACATCTCCTTCGTTATTCGTCCGATTGGGTCGAATCAAGCGGTGTTGGAAAGATTATTCAAAGTACTATACATCTAAAAAAGCAAAATCGAAATTTGATTCCCGGATTCATGGTGAGAGGCTCAAATAAAAGGAAGGGCACATTCTGGGATATATTCGGCGGATCTACAGGTGATAGACTCTTGCAAATAACAAAATCTAATCACGGGACACTATAAATAAATATCCGTGCAATCCTGGACAAAAAAATTGATTTTTTATTTCAAAAATTTTTCAGGTGATTTTCCCTAGGGGTACACCTAGGGGAAATGATCGAAAGTTGGAAATTTTGGATTCCGGTTCGTAATCGATATTTGATCACATAGAGTTATAGGTCTTCGAATAAGGTTTCTAACGCTTCGAGAATCGTCCCAATCGGATAAGTAACGAAGGAGATATGGTCAAAACAGTTTCTGGTAAAAGTGAGGCCACGACGACGCAATTAGAGGAGGCCCCCGATGGGCTTCTTTTTCCGGCAGAAGGCACCGTTTCGGCTTTATCTCCTTCGTTTTTTATAGGATTGGGTCGATTCTTGCTGCTTTGGGAGGGTAATTCATAGGCCTACGATATGGGGCGAGATCGATACGATAATCGTCAATTTTGTGGACACTTAGGATGTTTTTTGCCGTTTCTCAATTGTTGTTCCTCCATTGTTTTGGCCACATCTCCTTCGTTATTCGTCCGATTGGGTCGAATCAAGCGCGTTGGAAATATTATTCAAAGTACTATAGATCTAAAAATCAAAATCGAAATTTGATTCCCGGATTCATGGTGAGAGGCTCAAATAAAAGGAAGGGCACATTCGGATATATTCGGCGGATCTACAGTGATAGACTAATGCAAATAACAAAATCACATCACGTGACACTATAAAAAAATATCCGTGCAATCCTGGACAAAAAAATTGAATTTTTATTTCGAAAATTTTTCAGGTGATTTTCCCTAGGGGTACACCTAGGGGAAATGATCGAAAGTTGGAAATTTTGGATTCCGGTTCGTAATTGATATTTGATCACATAAAGTTATAGGTCTTCGAATAAGGTTTCTAACGCTTCGAGAATCGTCCCAATCGGATAAGTAACGAAGGAGATATGGTCAAAACAGTTTCACAGAAAAGTGAGGCCACGACGACGCAATTAGAGGAGGCCCCCGATGGGCTTCTTTTTCCGGCACATGCCACCGTTTCGGCAATATCTCCTTCGTTATTTATAGGATTGGGTCGATTCTTGCTACTATGGGAGGCTAATTCAAAGGCCTACGATATGGGGCGAGATCGATACGATAATCGTCAATTTTGTGGACACTTCCGGATGTTTTTTGCCGTTTCTCAATTGTTGTTCCTCCATTGTTTTGGCCATATCTCCTTCGTTATTCGTCCGATTGGGTCGAATCAAGCGGCGTTGGAAATATTATTCAAAGTACTATAGATCTAAAAAATCAAAATCGAAATTTGATTCACGGATTCATGGTGAGAGGCTCAAATAAAAGGAAGGGCAAATTCAGGATATATTCATGATCTACAGGTGATAGGCTCTTGCAAATAACAAAATCTCATCACGGGACACTATAAATAAATATCTGTGCAATCCTGGACAAAAAAATTGAATTTTTATTTCGAAAATTTTTCAGGTGATTTTTTCTAGGGGTACCCCTAGGGGAAATTATCGAAAGTTGGAAATTTTGGATTCCGGTTCGTAATCGATATTTGATCACATAAAGTTATATGTTTTCGAATAAGGTTTCTAAAGCTTCGCGAATCGTCCCAATCGGATAAGTAACGAATGAGATATGGTCAAAACAGTTTCTGGTAAAAGTGAGGCCACGACGACGCAATTAGAGGAGGCCCCCGATGAGCTTCTTTTTCCGGCACATGCCACCGTTTCGGCAATATCTCCTTCGTTATTTATAGGATTGGGTCGATTCTTGCTGCTATGGGAGGCTAATTCAAAGGCCTACGATATGGGGTGAGATCGATACGATAATCTTCAATTTTGTGGACACTTTAGGATGTTTTTTGCCGTTTCTCAATTGTTGTTCCTCCATTGTTTTGGCCATATCTCCTTCGTTATTCGTCCGATTGGGTCGAATCAAGCGGCGTTGGAAAGATTATTCAAAGTACTATAAATCTAAAAAATCAAAATCGAAATTTGATTCCCGGATTCATGGTGAGAGGCTCAAATAAAAGGAAGGGCACATTCTGGGATATATTTGGCGGATCTACAGGTGATAGACTCTTGAAAATAACAAAATCTCATCACGGGACACTATAAATAAATATCCGTGCAATCCGGGACAAAAAAATTGAATTTTTATTTCGAAAATTTTTCAGGTGATTTTTCCTAGGGGTACCCCTAGGGGAAATGATCGAAAGTTGGAAATTTTGGATTTCGGTTCGTAATCGATATTTGATCGAATAAAGTTTTAGGTCTTCGAATAAGGTTTCTAACGCTTCGAGAATCATCCCAATCGGATAAGTAACGAAGGAGATATGGTCAAAACAATTTATGGTAAAAGTGAGGCCACGACGACACAATTAGAGGAGGCCCCCGATGAGCTTTTTTTTCCGGCACATGCCACCGTTTCGGCAATATCTCCTTCGTTATTTATCGGATTGAGTCGATTCTTGCTGCTATGGGAGGCTAATTCAAAGGCCTACGACATGGGGCGAGATCGATACGATAATCGTCAATTTTGTGGACACTTCCGGATGTTTTTTGCCGTTTCTCAATTGCTGTTCCTCCATTGTTTTGGCCACATCTCCTTCGTTATTCGTCCGATTGGGTCGAATCAAGCGGTGTTGGAAATATTATTCAAAGTACTATACATCTAAAAAAGCAAAATCGAAATTTGATTCCCAGATTCATGGTGAGAGGCTCAAATAAAAGGAATGGCACATTCTGGGATATATTCGGCGGATCTACAGGTGATAGACTCTTGCAAATAACAAAATCTAATCACGGGACACTATAAATAAATATCCGTGCAATCCTGGACAAAAAAATTGATTTTTTATTTCAAAAAAATTTCAGGTGATTTTCCCTAGGGGTACACCTAGGGGAAATAATAGAAAGTTGGAAATTTTGGATTCCGGTTCGTAATCGATATTTGATCACATAAAGTTATAGGTCTTCGAATAAGGTTTCTAACGCTTCGAGAATCGTCCCAATCGGATAAGTAACGAAGGTGATATGGTCAAAACAGTTTCTGGTAAAAGTGAGGCCACGACGACGCAATTAGAGGAGGCCCCCGATGGGCTTCTTTTTCCGGCACATGCCACCGTTTCGGCAATATCTCCTTCGTTATTTATAGGATTGGGTCGATTCTTGCTGCTATGGGAGGCTAATTCAAAGGCCTACGATATGGGGCGAGATCGATACGATAATCGTCAATTTTGTGGACACTTCCGAATGTTTTTTGCCGTTTCTCAATTGTTGTTCCTCCATTGTTTTGGCCACATCTCCTTCGTTATTCGTCCGATTGGGTCGAATCAAGCGGCGTTGGAAATATTATTCAAAGTACTATAGATCTAAAAAATCAAAATCGAAATTTGATTCCCGGATTCATGGTGAGAGGCTCAAATAAAAGGAAGGGCACATTCTAGGATATATTCGGCGGATCTACAGGTGATAGACTCTTGCAAATAACAAAATCTCATCACGGGACACTATAAATAAATATCCGTGCAATCCTGGACAAAAAAAATTGAATTTTTATTTGAAAATTTTTCAGTGATTTTCCTGGGGTACACCTAGGGAAATGATCGAAAGTTGGAAATTTTGGATTCGGTTCGTAATTGATATTTGATCACATAAAGTTATAGGTCTTCGAATAAGGTTTCTAACGCGAGAATCGTCCCAATCGGATAAGTGAAGGAGATATGGTCAAAGCAGCTTCTGTAAAAGTGAGGCCACAACGACGCAATTAGAGGAGGCCCCCGATGGGCTTCTTTTTCCGGCACATGCCACCGTTTCGGCAATATCTCCTTCATTATTTATAGGATTGGGTCTATTCTTGCTACTATGGGAGGCTAATTCAAAGGCCTATGATATGGGGCGAGATCGATACGATAATCGTCAATTTTGTGGACACTTCCGGATGTTTTTTGCCGTTTCTCAATTGTTGTTCCTCAATTGTTTTGGCCATATCTCCTTCGTTATTCGTCCGATTGGGTCGAATCAAGCGGCGTTGGAAAGATTATTCAAAGTACTATAGATCTAAAAAATCAAAATCGAAATTTGATTCCCGGATTCATGGTGAGAAGCTCAAATAAAAGGAAGGGCAAATTCTGGGATATATTCGGCGGATCTACAGGTGATAGACTCTTGCAAATAACAAAATCTCATCACGGGACACTATAAATAAATATCCGTGCAATCCTGGACAAAAAAATTGAATTTTTATTTCGAAAATTTTTCAGGTGATTTTTCCTAGGGGTACCCCTAGGGGGAAATGATCGAAAGTTGGAAATTTTGGATTCCGGTTCGTAATCGATATTTGATCACATAAAATTATATGTTTTCGAATAAGGTTTCTAAAGCTTCGCGAATCGTCCCAATCGGATAAGTAACGAATGAGATATGGTCAAAGCAGCTTTGGTAAAAGTGAGGCCACGACGACGCAATTAGAGGAGGCCCCCGATGAGCTTCTTTTTCCGGCACATGCCACCATTTCGGCAATATCTCCTTCGTTATTTATAGGATTGGGTCGATTCTTGCTGCTATGGGAGGCTAATTCAAAGGCCTACGATATGGGGTGAGATCGATACGATAATCATCAATTTTGTGGACACTTAGGATGTTTTTGCCGTTTCTCAATTCTTTGTTCCTCCATTGTTTTGGCCATATCTCCTTCGTTATTCGTCCGATTGGGTCGAATCAAGCGGTGTTGGAAAGATTATTCAAAATACTATAGATCTAAAAAATCAAAATCGAAATTTGATTCTCGGATTCATGGTGAGAGGCTCAAATAAAAGGAAGGGCACATTCTGGGATATATTCGGCGGATCTACAGGTGATAGACTCTTGCAAATAACAAAATCTCATCACGGGACACTATAAATAAATATCCGTGCAATCCTCGACAAAAAAATTGAATTTTTATTTCGAAAATTTTTCAGGTGATTTTTCCTAGGGGTACCCCTAGGGGAAATGATCGAAAGTTGGAAATTTTGGATTCCGGTTCGTAATCGATATTTGATCACATTAAGTTATATGTCTTCGAATAAGGTTTCTAAAGCTTCGAGAATCGTCCCAATCGGATAAGTAACGAATGAGATATGGTCAAAACAGTTTCTGGTAAAAGTGAGGCCACGACGACGCAATTATAGGAGGCCCCCGATGAGCTTCTTTTTCCGGCACATGCCACCGTTTCGGCAATATCTCCTTCGTTATTTATAGGATTGGATCGATTCTTGCTGCTATGGGAGGCTAATTCAAAGGCCTACGATATGGGGCGAGATCGATACGATAATCGTCAATTTTGTGGACAATTCCGGATGTTTTTTGCCGTTTCTCAATTATTGTTCCTCCATTGTTTTGGCCATATCTCCTTCATTATTCATCCGATTGGGTCGAATCAAGCGGCGTTGGAAATATGTTTCAAAGTACTATAGATCTAAAAAATCAAAATCGAAATTTGATTCCCGGATTCATGGTGAGAGGCTCAAATAAAAGGAAGGGCACATTCTGGGATATATTCGGCGGATCTACAGGTCATAGACTCTTGCAAATAACAAAATCTAATCACGGGACACTATAAATAAATATACGTGCAATCCTGGACAAAAAAATTGAATTTTTATTTCGAAAATGTTTTAGGTGATTTTCCCTAGGGGTACCCCTAGGGAAAATGATCGAAAGTTGGAAATTTTGGATTCCGGTTTGTAATCGATATTTGATCACATAAAGTTATATGTCTTCGAATAAGGTTTCTAACGCTTCGAGAATCGTCCGAATCGGATAAGTAACGAAGGAGATATGGTCAAAACAGTTTCTGGTAAAAGTGAGGCCACGACGACGCAATTAGAGGTGGCCCCCGATGAGCTTCTTTTTGTAACACCCCCAAGACATTCGCGGCATATTACAGCGCACTGGACCCCACACTGTGGAATCCACCAGGCTAACGTACCAAACACGACATTCGACAACGACAAACCATCATAAACAAAACAACAAGCTAAATAAATGACTATAACCGACAAATAAAATTCTGACATCAAATCCATTTCCCCAAAACGGGAACACAACATTAATAAACTCAAAACGGAAGTACTCGAGTACTTAACCAATTTTTATAATACAGAATCCCAAAATCAGACATTAATAACAATAATCAACTTCTGGACAATATCATGCTCGCCCATCATCCTCATACGGCTCGGGTGCTCGCTTGTCCCCACGATCAGTACCTGAAATACAAAAGTATTTCCCCCATTTAAGGGGTTAGCGACAACTGCTAGTGCAAGTACAATCCATTTGAACTACATTCTAATCAGATGAATAAATGCGCCAAAAAGTCATTTTAGAAAACATTTTATATTCCGGAATATTTATGATGTACAATCACAAAACACATTATCTCCAACAAATCACAATTCAAAGTTAACCGTTGGTACGAGACTCACGTCCACCGTACCCCACAGATCCCCGTCGGACATCCCTTGGGTGGTTAACCATAGTTCACGATACGCACACTCACGGCAATACGTATCCCTAGAGGCCCCGTCGGACCGTCCCTAGGTGAACATACACATATCCATCCACAACAACCACAATACAGCCATAATTCAAATACTAGAACATGTAAACAAATGTAAAGTACTTGCCTTTGTGACATCTTCGAAGAATCGGAAGTGAAACACGACTACAAACGGTCCGGGTGGAAAACGACGGTTCCTAAACGAAGGATCAACACAGTTCAGTCCCAACGGACAACAATACTCTATTGGAATACACCCATAACCCCGATTACATGATACGACAATGAACGATCAATCGATACGGGTGAGGGTTTACGCAAAATCTCCCCGTATTGATAATTCGCGGATTAAAATCAAGGAAATTGGATTTAGAATCACTCAATAATCACAATCGGTAAAGAATATCGTAACATAGTTGAACAATTCGGAACTAAACCCTAGAATCCTGAAAAATCCCCAAATTCGTCAAAGTTAGGGTTCCTGAGGAATTACCTTGAATCCGGACGATGGAGATGGCTTTAGATGGTGATGTGTTATGCTCGAGACACAAGAATCGGACTGGAAGGGAACTCCACTGATTACTCTCCACGATCTGCTCTGAATCGCTAAAATTGCCCGTAGGAAGGGAAGGAAAGGAAAAGAATGAAAATAATGTCAATCTAAAGCGCATTGATCTTAATAAATGTGAAATTAGCGCACGCTAACTATCATATATAGCGCGCTAACGGTGAAAACCGGTCCGGTAGCTCTGCTGTCACTCGCTAGCGCACGCTAACAATAACGATTTAGCGCACGCTAATCGCACATCGGTAGCGCCACGCAAGGCAACACGGTAGCGTCGCTACCTACGCAGATTGATCTTCTTGCTCATATCGCCGATCTGGCTATCGAAAGGTACAAAACACGCATACGGCGAGGTCAGAATCCGGAAACATAAACACGAAGCATACCAGACAAAGTAACTAAGCGCTAAAAGAAAGTATAATTCCGACCACCGGAGGATCCGTAATGCGACAACGAAAATGAGAATCCCTAAACTATTAGGAAATTACAAAAATGGCCCGAGTGCCCGAAAATAACGAAACGACGTCGGATTTACAAACCGAAAGTATCCACACAACCAACTCAAACATACAGACTTGTACAAGCCCAGAAACAACGAAAACGAACGAGTTTTACAAGAATCGAACGTTCATACGGCAAAACATGTCATAAAATGAAATTACGTGAAAACATCATCAAGGCTCGTCCAAATGGAAAAACTCCAAGAACAAAGTAGATTCGAAATGTCGAAACGGTTACAAGAGAGTCGATAAAAATAGACATACACCAAAATAGGAAACTGCTAAAAATGGAAAAATTACGGATATTACACTTTTTCCGGCACATGCCACCGTTTCGGCAATATCTCCTTCGTTATTTTTAGGATTGGGTCGATTCTTGATGCTATGGGAGGCTAATTCAAAGGCCTACAATATGGGGCGAGATCGATACGATAATCGTCAATTTTGTGGACACTTCCGGATGTTTTTTGCTGTTTCTCAATTGCTGTTCCTCCATTGTTTTGGCCATATCTCCTTCGTTATTCGTCTGATTGGGTCGAATCAAGCGGCGTTGGAAAGATTATTCAAATTACTATAGATCTAAAAAATCAAAATCAAAATTTGATTCCCAGATTCATGGCAAGAGGCTCGAATAAAAGGAAGGGCACATTCTGGGATATATTCGGCGGATCTACAAGTGATAGACTCTTGCAAATAACAAAATCTCATCACGGGACACTATAAAGAAATATCCATGCAATCCTGGACAAAAAAATTGAATTTTTATTTCGAAAATTTTTCAGGTGATTTTCCCTAGGGGTACCTCCAGGAGAAATGATCGAAAGTTGGAAATTTTGGATTCCGGTTCGTAATCGATATTTGATCATATAAAGTTATAGGTCTTAGAATAAGGTTTCTAACGCTTCTAGAATCGTCCCAATCGGATAAGTAACGAAGGAGATATGGTCAAAACAGTTTCTGGTAAAAGTGAGGCGACGACCGCAATTATAGGAGGCCCCCGATGAGCTTTTTTTTCCGGCACATGCCACCGTTTCGACAATATCTTCTTCGTTATTTATCGGATTGGGTCGAGTCTTGATGCTATGGGAGGCTAATTTAAAGGCCTACGACATGGGGCGAGATCGATACGATAATCGTCAATTTTGTGGACACTTCCGGATGTTTTTTGCCGTTTCTCAATTGCTGTTCCTACATTGTTTTGGCCATATCTCCTTC